>CAWUFW010000438.1:2920436-4380654 GCA_963921515.1 Calotriton arnoldi
GGAGTTTTTCAGTGCTACGATATATAAAACTCAATCCCACATGTCCTACTTTTTAAATACAAAGCACCGACCATATGAACATTTAAGGCCTACATTAGAGGTGACTTATATGTATTAAAAAGGAAGGTTTAGGCCCGGCAAAAGGTTTACTTTGCTAGGTTGAAATGGTAATTTAAAACTGTATTACAGGCTGCAGTGGGAGGCCTGAGACATATTTAAAAAAACTACTTTTGTGGGTGGCACAGTGAGTGCTGCAGGCCCACTACTAGAATTTAATTTACAGGCAATGGGTACATGTGGTACCATTTTACTAGAGACTTACTAGTAAATTAAATGTGTCAATTAGGTGTAGTCCAATTTTACCATGCTTTCAGGAGAAAGTGCAAGAACGTTAGCACCTAAAACCAACATAAACATAGAGGAGTGAATGCAAAAGGTTTGGGAGGAATACCACGCAAAGGATGTCACGTCTAACATGTGCCCTCCGCCCAGCTGAAATCAGAAAGAACTACCCACCCTCATGCTAGTTCTCATCACTCAGGCAGAAGAACCTGGAAAGGCCATAAGCACCGGTGTGGTCAGTTCCAGGGCCATTTTCCACCTTAAAGCCCATTCCCTGTAGGGAGATGGGCCACCTCAACAGTTTGGGATTCTCACTCCTCATTTGCAATAGTGATCTGAGGGATCTGTGGTCTGTGGTCTGTCTGAACCTGGAAGTGAGTCCCAAATAGTATTGTCTCAACGTCTTCAGTGGCCAGACCACTGAAAAGGCTTCCCTTTCAATTGCACTCCACCTCTCTTCCCTAGGAAGTAGCCTGCTACTAATAAAGGCTACAGGTTGGTCTGGCCCTCTTCATTTTGCTGTGCGAGCACAGCCCCATGCCATGCTCTGAGACATTTGTCTGAACAATAAATTCCTTGGAGAAGTCAGGGGCCTTCAGCACTGCTACTGTGTACATGCCTCCTTGTTCAAGGTGTCAAAAGCATTCTGGCATGCCTCCTTCCAGATCACCTCTCTGAGCCGTTTCTTAGAAGTCAGCTGTGTCGAGGAGGTCACCATACCCCTTAACTGGGTCTTGAGGGTTCCCAAGCAAAGATGGTCTGACTTTTGGCATGGAGGGGTTGCACCTTGCCCCACCAACTTGGTGTCTCAAGTAGACCACCAATCCCTGCCCCATGTGGCACTTACTGGCCTTGATAGATGGGCCTGCCAGTTGCAGGGCCTGAGCACTCCTGGAGGTGGAACAAGTGGTCTCCCCAGCTGGAGCTGAAGACCGCAATGTTGTCCAGATAGGCGACACTGAAAGCCTCCATCCTAGCCAGGACACTGTTGACCAACTTCTGGAAGGTGGCAGCATCATTCTTTAACCTAAAGGGCATCACCTTACAGTGAAAGTGGCCCTCTGGGGTGGAGAATGCAGACCTCTCCTTAGCATCCTCAGTTAAGACAATCTGCCAGTATCCCGATGTCAAATCAAAAGTACTCAGGAACTTGCCAGCTCTCAACAGATCTATGAGCTCACCAGTTCTGGGCATGGGGTGTGCAGCAGTCTTGGTGACTGAGTTGAGCCCTCTATAATCCACACAGAACTGGAGTTCTGGTGTGACTCCCAGTGTGGTGGCCCACGGTACCAATACCACTGGGCTGGAGCAGGGGCTGTTGGAGTGCTCAATCACTCCAAGTTCTAGCATCTTGGATACTTTCTCCCTGATGCTGGCTGTCACCTTATCAAACAGTCTGTAGATCTCATTTTTCACAGGCGTGCCATCCCCTTTGTCACTGTCATGGGCACACAGATAGGTGGACCCAAGGGTCAGTGAGAAGAGGGAGGCAAACTTTGTAGAGACAAGTGGCAACAGTCCCTCAGTTGTTCTGGGGGTCACCTTTCACTGACCCATCCTGCTCCTTGGAAGGTAGGAGGTCACGGAGAGGTTCACTCTCCTCCTCCACTTCATAATTCATCTCCAGGAGCATGCTGACTTTGGATCTTTCATGGTGGAGTTTGAGACAATTGTCTTGTAGGACCTTCAAGGGGTTCCTGGGGTCTTGAGGTCCAACAAGTAGGTGACTTCCCCCTTGCACTCCTTCACTTCATAGGGCCTGGACCACGGATCCTGCAAGGCCTGGAGCTCCACTGGCTCCATCACCCACACTTTTTGACCTGGCTGAAACTCATGCAAAAAGAACAATTGATGGACAGAATGCAGAACAATGTCATACATTCACCCCAGTACAGAGATCTGGGCCTAATCCATCGTTTTTTTGCTCCCCATGCCATTCCAGTTTGAACCCAGCCATATGCAAATCAGTCTTGACCCTGCGCCCAATGAGAACAGTCCAGCCCGAACTGCCAGGCCAGGTCCTCCCTGGACTGGAAACAAGCATCCTAGGACCGGTTTCTGGGTTTCACCCCTCATCAGCCAGGATAGCCTGACTCCAGTGGCATGGAGAGCACGGGACCCACGTCTGGGCATACCCGTCCCACCCGGGGTGACACATGCAAAAAGAACAATTGATGGACAGAATGCAGAACAATGTCATACATTCACCCCAGTACAGAGATCTGGGCCTAATCCATCGTTTTTTTGCTCCCCATGCCATTCCAGTTTGAACCCAGCCATATGCAAATCAGTCTTGACCCTGCGCCCAATGAGAACAGTCCAGCCCGAACTGCCAGGCCAGGTCCTCCCTGGACTGGAAACAAGCATCCTAGGACCGGTTTCTGGGTTTCACCCCTCATCAGCCAGGATAGCCTGACTCCAGTGGCATGGAGAGCACAGGACCCACGTCTGGGCATACCCGTCCCACTCGGGGTGACACATGCAAAAAGAACAATTGATGGACAGAATGCAGAACAAACTCAACCAGAGTGGCCTTATGGTCATGTCAGAGTTCCATAACCTCCTGGCTGGATTCCAGATTCTCAGTAGCCTTCTTTCAGGAGTGTTTTATCTGGGTCCGGAGAGCCAACATGTAGCTGACTACATATTGGGGGGGGGGATATCCTAGGAGTTTGCTCTCACCCCTCCTTTCCATGGCTGAGAGGCCCTCTGACAGGGTGTCCATACAGAAGCTTAAAGGGACTGAATCCTACTCCTTTTTGTGGCACCTCCCTGCATGCAAACAACAGGCACGGCAAGAGTACATCCCACTTCCACCTCATGGGCTTCGACAGGCTCATAATAATACCTTTGAGGGCCTTGTTAAATGTCTCAACAAGCCCATTGGTCTGGGGATGATAGGGTGTGGAGAACTTGTGAATTACTCAACACTCGTTCCACATGGACTTCATGTACGCTGACAAGAAGTTGGTAACTCTGGTCAGATACTACATCCTTGAGGAAACCACTCAGGTAAATAACCTCAACAGTGCCCTGGCCACAGTCACTGTCCTCAGGAGTATAGTTTTCAGGTACCGGGTGGCGTGGTCACCAAGAGTAGGATGAAGCTGTTGCCTAAGGCAGTCTTGGGGTCCAGGGGTCCAACAATGTCAATGCCCATCCTTTCAAAGGGGGTGCTAACGATAGGAAGGGAAATAAGGGGAGCCTTCTGCTTTCCCCTTGACTTCCACTTGCATGGTAGGTAGGACAAGACCTGCAGGATGCATCTGCTGTCACTCTCATCTGGGGTCCATAAAACTGGGTGACAAGCTTGGCAAACGTCTTCTTGACCTAGATGTCCTGTCAGGGGAAAATCATGAACCAGACCCAGTAGAACAGCCCTGTAGCACTGGGGAACCACCAACACATGGGTTGCACCAGGCTCAGGAACTTCAGGCTCACTATAACGGAGATCATTCTTCTAATAAATCAGGTGGTCACTAGCTGCCTGGGCCTCGGCCTGCCGCCATAGGCCCTAAGGAGTAGGGCACTCTATTAGTGCTTTGCAGAATTCCTCCTTGAAGGGTTGCCCATCCACCTGTCAGCCTGCCAGCTCAAGTAGTTCTCCCAGGGCATCAATGGCCTCCCCTGTAGGCTCCAGGGTGTCACCGCCACGCTCAGCCTCCTCCTAGACCATGAAGGTTTCTGGAGTGGGTTTCCCATTGCTCCTGCCCTTCCTCTTTTGGCAAATACTTGAGCCATTTTTCCAGGATCCAGGTCTATCTGACTTCCCTCTCGGCTTGCCATGGACCGTGTGGTCAGGCACACCCGCAAAGGAAACCCTAAGCATCTCCAGGTGGGACCGGTGCTCTACTTCTTTCTAAATGGTGTGCTCTACATCATTGCTGACCAGACAATCCACAGGCATAGAAGGACTCACAGCTTCCCTTAAGCCACTGGATAGTGACTTTCACTGTTGTCTGTTATTACAACTTGGTGGAGTACATTAGGGATTACCTGCTCTGAGGACACCAGATGACACAGAACAGTAGTCATACTGGCTCCTTTGTCTCTCAGAGCCACCACCTGCTGTCCATTTATGTCTATACTTTGAAGTTTTGTTAGGTATGTGGATCCTAGGGACACTAGGGTTAACTCTGCACTACCCCCTATGGTAATTTGGACAACCTCCTCCCCAAGCACCACACTTACCAACCCTGGTGCACTCATTGCATTTGGGGGAGAACTTCTCTAAGGATTTTGTTTTAGGGAAACCACTCTTCTTTTGGTCAGATTGGGACTGGAAGTCTTCCCCTGAGAACTGTTTAGCGGGCCTTTAGAGAACTCCTCATTTTTAATTGTGTCCCCCCCTCTCTCTTCTGGTGGGGACCTTTTCCACTATTTTGGTTATCCCCCTCAGATACCTTCTGGTAGAACCTGGATCTGAGCAATAGGTCCGCTTCCTTATCAAGCTCACTGTAGAAAATCATTTTAGATTCAAAAAGGTGTTTGCGCAGCTCTGCAAAACAATGAATGAACATGTGCTCTCTGAGATTAAGATTGAACAGCTAATCATTTTGAGGAAAGCTGTTTATTATACGGTGTGGTTGCTTAAACTCACTGTCTAATAAACTCACAAACCCATCTTGGGTCCAGTCAGGTTTGTTTGCAAGACCTTAGCTCAACCTGGGGTAGCTGGGACTTCAAGCAGTCAAACTTTGTCAAAGGGGTAAGTGTGAAGCATTTAGAAGTACCAAAACAGTTGAATAAGAAAGAAACCCTGACAGCAGTTTCTAAAAATAGCTCTTATTTTTATGAGTTTTTAGACACCAAAATTTAAAAAATCCACCAGAGGGTTCAGGAGATATAAAGTATTTAGCAAATAATAAATCACTGCTTTCATTCAAATTACAACAAACCACTGGCCACTACAGTGGTTAGCAGTTACTTTGAAAACTTTTGTAATGTTGTGTTCGGTTACTCCGGCTCACTTTGGCTGACCAACTCTGGCAGGCCCTTGAAGACAAAGTAGTTTCCCGTCCAGTTCCAGGCTCTTTGGGCAACCCGCCATGGAGATCAATGGAGTGGCCCTGATGCAAGGGATACAGGATGCTGAAGATACTGAAAGATTTTTTGGATGCTGACCCAATCAACAGGGGTCTTTCTGAGGCCACCCTTCGGGCCAAGAACATGGTGGGGCAACCTTGGCCTCAAAGTCTGGCTAAAGTCCAGCTAAAACCAGTTGCCACTGGTCTACTGGTCTCTAGTCAAAGCAAAGTCAGCAGTTATCTTTAACTGAGATTAGTGACCGCCTGGGCGACCAAGCTGCACTCCGATGCCTCTCCTGGGTGCAGCAGACTTTGGTGCAACTTTTAAGCATCAAGTCTCCGTCTTTCAGGCTAACCCCCACCCCGCCAGTGCGGTGCCCTTTTTATGCTTTTTGGTGTAGTTTGCGCTCAAGGCTACTTTTGGGGAGAGGATGTGGCCTAACAGCTAGGGCAGTTAAGCTTGAAGCTTCGAGTCTCGGCAGGGACGCTCAACATCCTGTGATTCTGGGCACCTCACCTAATCTCCCCACCCCCAAAAAAATGAACAATGTGTCCATCTGTAACGGAACTGGTGCTAATGTAAGCACTCTGATACCTTCGGGTCGAGTTCAAGCTATATAAAACTCCCCAAAAAAAACAAAAAAAAACCCTGGGGATTCTAAATGTACCCAGGGTTTGTGGATTCCCCAGGAGGGGACCGATAAAATTGGAAAAATATAGCTAAATTTTGAGTTTTTGGGAATACCCACACAAGTAAAGTACCATTTTTATTGGGGGATTTGGGGGAATGCTGTGTGGTAGGAAGTCTGTGGCTCCCCACAGATTACAGAAGTTTTCCTCAAAGAAATGTGAGGAAAATGTGTGTTTTTAGTCAAAGATTGAGGTTTACAAGGCACTGTGTGTAGGAAAATGGTGTGAGATTCATGAGAGGCAAACCATCCTGGAATTCCCAGGATGTCTAGTTTTCAGGACTGTCTGGGTCTGGTAGGTTTTTTCTAGGTAGCAGCCTACCCAAGCCCATAAAGTGCAGCCATTAACTGTTTTGGAAGTCAGCCACACTTTCCTAGCCCATATGTAAAAACAATACCCAAAACAATCAAATGTCCTCTCACATGCCATTGGGATTGGATGCTTTAGTCAATAGGGGAGCAGAAAGACTGTTGAGGCTTTAGGGCTGAGGATGGAGTCTGATGTTAGATTAGGCCAGACCCACCACACTACTTTATTAAAAGATATTCCTGCCATTCAGTGGGCTTTCTGCCCAACAGGGGCAAATTGGGAGCACACCTACTGTCTCCCCTGGGGGCAAAAGACTTGTTTGTCACTTTTGGGGTGGGGTGTGGCCAATGACAGAGTGCAACATCTGATGCACTTTGTTTTGCCCCAAATCAAAATCCCTGGTGTCAGGTGGATTTTTTTACCTCCCCTGGGGCAAGTTTGGGATAACCCCCCCAACTGGGACAAGCCTCCTACCTAAAACACTATTGACCCCACTGGGGCAGGAGTATGGCTCGATGCTTGTTAGGCCACCACATCATTTTGTTTGTTTTGGCACCATTTTGAAATTCATGACATTTAGCTGGCTTTCTGCCCCCCTGGGGGGCAGATCAGGGGTCATTTTACCATCTGCCCCCCCAGGTGGTGTAGAAAGACTGATGTCCCATTTAATTGAGGTGGGGGTATGGCCATGCCTATGGTGGGCAGCCCCGACTCCTATGCTTATGAAAATAAAATTATTCCCTAGTGTCTAGAGGGGTTTCTGCCCCCCCCCCACCAGCGGCAGATCAAGGGTAAAAACCCCATCCAGCCCGTGCGAGCAGAAAGACTGGTCCAAATAAATTGCAGCGGGGGAGCACAAGCCCTTGCCTGGTGACTAGTGGGTGGATCCCTGCTTGGGGATCGTTGTCCTGTAGTGCTTCCCAAGCAGGGATCCACTCGGCAGGGACGGCATTGGAAAGGGGAGATTCTCCCTTTCCAACAATACCTCTCCCAAAGGAATCAGTGCCCGGGGAGCTGAGATATGCTCCTGAGCTCTTATACAGTGTAAGTAAAACATGCCCATCAGCTCTTTTCATTTTCACTTTCCTATAATGACGTCAGTGTGCCCTGCACACTGATCGTCGTTGCAGGAAGAAAAAACGCAATCAGACTACTCTGGAAGCTCTTCCCAAGCACGCTGATGTAGAGAAATAATTAAGACTCGCTCTGGAGCAGAGCACCAGAGGGCCTTTAAGTGCGTCCTCAGTGTTGGCTGTTAGGTTTGAAAATCCCATTCTCGCTATACACTTGTTCTACGTTATATTAGGTTAGCAGTGTGCGGCTAAATTAGACACCATTCGTATCCACGTTATGTAACCCACTGAGTTATCCCTGCAATGTGCGAGCTTCAGTTAGCGAGTGTGACTCCATTTTGAATTTCGTAATCCCTATTAGGCTGTGTCTGTACTAGGCCTCATTATTCGTATTGCTTGCCTCAGCAGAACACTGTATTCAGTTATTATTTTCTTTTCTGTTCGAGGTTGCCTTCTGACTTACTAATGAATAGGCCATTCTGCCCTCGCATACCTATCCTTGTGTGTAGCTCTGCTCCCACGTTAGGAGACACCGAAACCCAGCACGGCAACCTTGAGATTGTGATAGCGTGTAGCCATCTAGCAGGTGGTAGCTGTTATAATCTAGTGTTGGTTAATGCATCCTCCTTATTGTGATTCTCTGCCTAGCTGCTCAGCCAATGGTGATGTCATTTAGAATGTTCAGAGTGTTTGTGTTGAAGGGAGAATCAGTTGGAGTGGATGGGCTGAGCAGCAAGGAGGCTGCTCCTGGTGGGGCATTATATGGATCATATCATCTTCCTGGAACCTGGAACCTGTGAAGTAACTTGAAGAATAAATCTACAACCTTTTTTACAAGACTTGCCTGCGCATCATTCTTCATTGTAACACTGGCGACGATACTGAAAGAACCTGCATGTGCTACCTTGAATGGACTGGTACCTATGAAACCTAAAGTTAATAGAAACTGAAGAAGCGGAATTGGAAGAAGCTAGCTGGCAGTCCTGAGCCCCACCAGTGACCAGAAGACCGGTCGGCCCCATCGTGGACGTGCCAGTTCCTGCTGAACGTGGGTGAGTGTCTCCATCATCTGGAGTTCCCCAAACAAGTAACAAGCCTGACAGCTAAGGTATTTAGGTATTTTCTCTGCCTTTGCGTGGTAAAGCGTTGTGTCTTGGGAATTGTAAAGGTGTTCCCATTGGACTGAGAAGACCCTCTTGCGTGCCTTGTGGAGGAGCGTCCGTACTGAGGAGTCCCTTGAGAGTGGCATGTGAAGGAGCGTTAGTAGCATCTGGCATATTGAGTCCTCACTATCGATCTACAAACAGTTTACTGGGGAGCCTGTGTTTTTTAGAGGTGAATTGGATGTTGAGGATAGTGAATTGTGGCACCCCAGAGTATTTGGAGCAACGTGCTGTGGCAAATTCGGCACCGTTGGTATGATGCAGAGACTGCTGGCGAAACATTAATCAGTAACTTTGAGTATACAGCAAGTCTGCCTGTTTTTGTTTTTTTCACTTCATAACCCACTACAAATTGCTGCCGGACTTTTTGTCAAGGAAAACCGTTACCTTGTGTTCAAATTCAAAAGTATTGGCGCGTGCAACTCACCTTGGTCTTGGTGTTGCGCGTGTCTCCAGTGGAACTTCGGTGACGTGGGTTGCAGTACGGAGTTTTTGGCTGCTGATGTACGCATACAACCTTCGGCGTGCGGT
Organism: Calotriton arnoldi; assembly: GCA_963921515.1. Classification (NCBI taxonomy): domain Eukaryota; kingdom Metazoa; phylum Chordata; class Amphibia; order Caudata; family Salamandridae; genus Calotriton; species Calotriton arnoldi. Next base: position 2,929,572 of record CAWUFW010000438.1, read on the forward strand.
GAGCCATCCGGCTCACCGTCAAGTACGTGCGGCCATCTTGCGGTTGCCTGCCTGCATTTTTCTACTGTGCTGTTTCTTTGGTTCCTGTTAACCTACCAACCACGTTGCGTTTTGTTTGCTGCAATAAAAGTTGAACATATCTATAACGTCGTGGGTTGTACTGGAATGCCAGTGACGAAGATGAAGAGTAACACTGCTATCATCGGTATGGTCATCTTCAAGCATTTTTCTGGAGTATTGTGGTATCGGGTGAGAAGTCGCTCACCATGGACTTCTGTTTACTATTCTCAAATTACCGCATACATGTATTATTACGTATGTTTTGGGGGGTTTGAGTAATGTTCTTTGTCTTGTGAAGTGTGTAGCATGATACTGGTTAATTTATGTGTTTCGTGTTGTGGTGAGTTCTTGATGCATTTATTGCCTATTACTATTCTGATGCAGGTCATGCTTTATTGCTACAATCTTTTCTAAGTGAATTGTTCTTTATGATAGGTGGGTTTTGTTGTGCCACTGTGAAGGGGTGAGAGCTATCCTATGTGCCACGTTTTTCTGAGTATGTTTTGGGTTAAAGATACCCTGAGTATGGTTTGGTTTTAAAGATACCCTGAGAATGTTTTGGGTTAAAGATACCCTGAGTATGTTTTGGGTTTAAAGATACCCTGAGAATGTTTTGGGTTAAAGATACCCTGAGTATGTTTTGGGTTTAAAGATACCCTGAGAATATTTTGGGTTAAAGATAACCTGAGTATGTTTTGGGTTTAAAGATACCCTGAGTATGTTTTGGGTTTAAAGATACCCTGAGAATGTTTTGGGTTAAAGATACCCTAAGTATGTTTTGGGTTTAAAGATACCCTGAGAATGTTTTGGGTTAGAGATACCCTGAGTATGTTTTGTTTGGGTTAGATATACCCTGAGTATTGTTTTGGGTTTAAAGATACCCTGTTATGGTATGGGTTGAGTCATATTCTTTAGTTTTGATGTTAGACCTGTCCTGCCGTGAGTTGTGTGTAGTGCAGTAGAGGGTTGGGAGTCCCTGGTCCTGCCATTAGTATTGTGTATTGAATGTGAGGCGAGGTGGTGTTTGGTATCCACTGTTTTAGGGTTGTGATGTTACCCTGTGTGTAAGTGCAGTAGAGGGTTGGTAGTCCCTGGTCCTGCCGTAGTGTTGTGCCTGTGTGTGCCTTGAGTGTGAGGTGTGATGGGTACCTTGTGTTATGTGGTGGTGTGGTACCCGTAGTTTGAAGAGTGAGTTATTCCTTGTGCTAAGTTGTGTATGGGGAATGAATTAATGTGGGTGAGCCTCCACTGTTTTAAAGAACGTAACATTTTTGTTGTGTTTTACCTATTTTTCCTTCATTGGATGGGTATGTAATTTTCTGATGAATTTATTGAACATGCGAATGTGTGTCTTATCATCTTGCATACATTTGATTTTCCATAATCATTATAAGAGGGGAGATGTGTTATAATCTAGTGTTGGTTAATGCATCCTCCTTATTGTGATTCTCTGCCTAGCTGCTCAGCCAATGGTGATGTCATTTAGAATGTTCAGAGTGTTTGTGTTGAAGGGAGAATCAGTTGGAGTGGATGGGCTGAGCAGCAAGGAGGCTGCTCCTGGTGGGGCATTATATGGATCATATCATCTTCCTGGAACCTGGAACCTGTGAAGTAACTTGAAGAATAAATCTACAATCTTTTTTTACAAGACTTGCCTGCGCATCATTCTTCATTGTAACAGTAGCCCATCCTTCTGTGCTTCCTTTGTTCATGTTCGGCCTAAGCCGGTAACTTTCCATTGTGGGCGTGGTTGGGAGGTCCTTGGGAGGAATGATTATGCGTTGCAGACTGTTGGGGGGCTAGTCCCTCGGCAGACATCTTAGGGTGCAGGTCAGATTGGACTCCTCTGCAGAGTATTGCTAATAAACAACTGTTTGTATTCTCTACTGTCTGACCGACTCTTCATTTTGTGGAAGGCGATTAGGAGGTTGTAAATAACCCGGGTGGCACTTTTCGGGCCACTTCCTTCAGTTATCGCCCGAACAGGGACCCCGCAAGGTGACCTAACTCGCCTGTAATCGGGTTGTAGGGTCGGGGTGGTGTCCGGTCGGTCGGGCGGATCGGGGATCCCCACACGATAAGAGCCCGGTTCTCTTGGCTGCCCCGCCCGTCTGATCGGGCGACTCCTCATCTAGTGGTCACCAGCTGGGGTCCTGAGAAGGTGGAACCTTGGATTTGACCGTTTGGTCCGAAGAGTCGACAGTGGAGAATAATATTGCTCGACCTGAGTGCACCAGGTGAGTGATTTGAATTCTTTGAAAATGTGGCGCCATGGTTGAACGGCACTAGCCTACGGGCTGTGTCTGGTACAGTCTCCGGACTGTCGTGTCTTGATCTTGGTGGGTTTGCGGATCATTAAAAGACACAGAGTGTTTGTGAACAGTCTACCAGGCCAACTGGAAATTTGGCCCATTCTTGAAAAGGTCTGGGGCTGTTTGCGAACAATCTGCCAGGCCAACTGGAAATTCGGCTTATTCTTGAAAAGGTCTGGGGCTAGAGCCTGTCTTCTTGTTTTGGTACAGTCTTTGGACTGTCTTGTCTTGGTACAGTCTGCGGACTGCAGGGTGCGGTTTTCGGACTGCTTCGATTTGGTTTTGGACCGTTTTGTTGGTTGGTGTTATATTTGTCCATTTGGGACAGTGCATGTGTCTTATATTAAGATGCCTTGTCTAAGCAAGTTAGGGTGTTTTGGATGTCAGTGTTGTTCCACTGAAGCTCGATTGGAAGAGAGGCAGCCTGCGCCTCCAGAGGGTACCCCAAATGTTGATGTATACGTCAAGCATGGCATTGGCCCTATTATGTTTAGCACGTTGTGGAATAAATATACGAGGGACAACGCTGATTTACAGTGGCCGCTTACTGGCACATTTGATGAACAAAAGTTGAATTACTTGCAGGACAAATTGTTCGCTACAAAGAGCAGGCAGTCGATGTTTGATTCTCTGAGGACATGGCAGAAGGAAGCGAAGCAACGACGTATGAGAGCAGAGAAGCAAGCCCAGAGGGGACAGACGCAAACGATAACGCAGAAAGCAATGGCCTATGAAAGGGAAAAGATCGAGAAAGGCATAGAGTGTGCAGATAGGAAGTTTCAATTGCAGAGTGATAAATGTTATGTTGCTAGAGAGGAAGGTGACGTTTTCATTGAGGAGTTATTGGATTCTCGACCCCCACCTCCTTATGCCCCCGAACGGATATATCCCATTGTGAGAGGGACAGGCGGAAGAAAAAACAAGGAGGCCGAAGTCGGGGCTCAATGATGCTAAGATTTATTTAGATTGTCCAACACAGAGGAAATATAAGAGGGGATGGGGTCGTCCCCGTCTCCTTGTAGCCGTGGCTGCTGTCTCTCTCCACCTCGGGCCGTTCTTCTTTTGGTGGGTGTCCCGGGAGGCTCACGAAGGAGAGGAGAAAACAAAACAGAAAGGAGCGGTAAGTTAACCTGATCCTTGGTAAGTCAGGCAGGACAGAGCCCTTCACCTGTCTCACGAGTCGGTGGGCATGCAGTCTCCAAAAGAAGAACCAAAAAAAAAAAAAAACGGAAGGGACAAAGAGCCAAGGTTTGGGTCTTATGACCTTTTCATACCAAGGACTTTTGGAACGCTTTCAGTGTTTCAGTGCAGGGCAGGTCGGTGACAGACCGTGAGGGGTCGGGTACAGTGCAAGAAAACGGTGCAAACAGCAGTATATACAGTGATCCCGTAGTGAATTCCCCTCGTTCCCCTCCCTTTACTCCCTCCCTTCACTCCCACCCAAGCCACATACCGTGTCAGCCGCAACTCTCCCGAGTTGCGGCGGTTCTCCAGCGTCCTCCGGGGGTGTCCACCACTCGTCCGACCAGACTTCCGGACCTCCGCCTTCGTCAGGATCTTGAGGGTCGAGGCCTTCTGGTATCTCCTCCTCTTCTCCAGTCACGGGTCTTTGCTCTCGTTTGGGCTCTCGTAGCGCGGCGTCTCCGTTCTCCTGCTCCTTCTCTTCCGGGCTCAGCGCGCCTTCCGGGTTCTCGGGAATCTCCTTTAGGGGCTGAGGCCCCGCCCCTCAGGTTCCCATTGGCCGAAGCCTCCCATCCGGGCCACACGTCCCTGCACGCAAGAGGTAGCAGGCAGAGTTAACTCTTGCTTCCCCGGCATCCTTGAACAATCAGGGGTATGTACAGTGTTCGGAGGACATAAAGGTAGGGGTTGCGTCTCGGAGTCCCCGTCGGCCCTCTCACATCCCCCTTCCCTAACTTTCTTGCCGGCAAGAAAAGAGTCGAGGGGGTGCCGGGACAAGTAATCCGCATTGGTTTGCTCCTTCCCCTTTCGGTGTAGAGTGGAAAAACGGAAGGGCTGAAGTGCCAAGAACCATCTCATGACCCTGTCATTGTGTTCCTTGTTGCGGGAAAGCCATTCCAAGGGGGCATGATCTGTATATAAGGTGAACTCCCTCCCTTCTAAGTAATATCGGAGGGTTTCGATCGCCCATTTGATGGCTAAGGCCTCCTTCTCTATCACCGAATACCTCTTTTCACGGGGATAGAGTTTTCGGCTAATATATAAAATGGGTCGTTCTTGTCCTTGTGAATCGATTTGGGACAGTACAGCACCTAGTCCTTGTTCAGAAGCATCCGTTTGGAGGATGAAGGGCTTTCGGTAGTCGGGACTCAGGAGCATGGGTTTACTGGTAAGCGCGTTTTTCAAGTCCTGGAAGGCTAGCTGGAGTTTAGGGGAAGGCTGGCGTAACTCCTTCTCAGTGTTTACACGTTTTTGCAGGAGGTCTGTCAGGGGGGCCGCTTTTTGTGAGAAATCTGGAATGAACCGTCTATAATACCCCAGGAGGCCCAAGAAGGCCTGTAGCTCTTTTTTTGTCTGTGGGAAGGGGACATTGGCTATGGCTGTAACTTTCTCATTCTGGGGTTTAATGAGCCCTTCTCCAAGCAGATATCCAAGATACTTCACTGACCGGGCAGCCAGCCAGCTTTTGGCGGGGTTGATAGTGAGGCCCCCTTCTCCTAAAGTCTGAATGACTGTGGTAAGATGTTCTAAATGTTGTTCCCACGTGGCACTGTGTATCACTATGTCATCAATGTATGCCGCTGCATACTCAGCACAGGGTCTCAGTAGGTTGTTCATCAGCCTCTGGAAGGTCGCAGGAGCCCCGTGCAACCCAAAGGGCAGCACGGTGAAATGATACAGCCCTCTAGGGGTTGAGAAGGCGGTCTTCTCCCTGTCTGCTTCTTTCAAGGGGACCTGCCAGTACCCTTTGCATAGGTCTAGGGTACTGATATACCGGGCCTTTCCCAACCTCTCCACCATTTTGTCTACTCGTGGTAGTGGGTAGGGGTCGAATTGCGAGATTTTATTGACCTCATGGAAATCAATACAAAACCTGATGGACCCATCAGGCTTTGGTACCAATACGATGGGTGAGTTCCACTCGCTTTTTGATGGTTCTATCACCCCCATATGGAGCATCTGTTGTGCCTCCTGACTCACGGCCTGTCTACGGGACTCAGGGAGACGGTATGGACGTAGCTTCACTCTTTTACCTGGGTGCGTCGTGATAGCATGCTCTATCAGGGTCGTTCTACCCGGGGTGAGGGAGAACACTGCTTGAAGGGGCCATAAGCTGGAATCCAGGGCGTTCTGCTGCTCTTTAGTTAGACCGGGATCTATGCTTTGGTGGTATAACGGGGAGGTATTCTTGGCTAAGGACACCGGGGTAGGAACCCCTCCCTCCCATTTCTTCAACAGATTTATATGATAAATCTGTGTGTTGTCTTTTCTCATGGGATCCATCTCGAGACGATAGGTCACTGGTGTGACTACCTCGTTGACTCGAAAGGGGCCATGCAACTGCCCTAGGAGTTTGTGATCAGAGGTAGGCATCATGAGTAGAACGTAATCGCCCACACTTAACACACGTTCTTTGGTTTTCTTGTCGTACTGTTGTCTTTGGTTTTCTTGGGCGTTTTCCATATGCGTTCTACATATGCTGCGTATCTCCTGGAGATGAGTTTTAAGGCCTAGGACGTATTCTGGGAGAGGTTTGGTCCCCTCGGGTTTCTCTTCCCACTCCTCCCGGGCCATATCTAGTAGGGTGCGGGGCTGCCTACCGTACAACAATCAAAACGGGGAATACCCTGTGCTTTTCTGTGTCTTACCCCGTATAGCAAAAAGGGCGAGAGGCAACATGTCTTCCCAACGTCGGGTTTCGAGGTCTAACAGCTTCTTTAACGTGGTTTTGAGGGTGGCGTTATATCTCTCTACCAGCCCATCTGTCTGGGGGTGGTAGGCCGCCGTGCGTATTTGCTTTATACCCAGCTGTAAGCACACCTGCTTCATAAGCCTAGAGACGAAAGGTGTGTTATTATCTCCCAGGGAAACCCCACCCTGGAAAATATGTTCACCATGGCCTTGGCTATCTGCTGAGCATTGGGATGTCGGAGAGCCACCGCTTCAGGGAAACGGGTGGCGTAATCAACCACGACCAACACATATCTGCAACCACTTCGGGAGGGAAGCAAGGGACCGATAATATCCATCCCAACCCGGGAAAACGGCTCATCTATAATGGGCAGGGGACGTAAGGGGGCCTTAGGGGGCAAGGACCGACTGTTCTTTTGGCAGATCGGGCACTCCCTACAGTACCGCCGGATCTGCTGATATATCCCCGGCCAAAAGAATTGTCCTAGAACAGCTTTTTCTGTCTTTTCCTCCCCGAAGTGTCCCCCTTACAGATGGCTATGTGCAAGGTACATCACCTTCTCTCGGTAGGATTGGGGCACTAGTAACTGAAAAGGCTGGTCTTTTCCCCCTTTTCTATACACCAACCCTCCCTTGGTAATAAACTGGGGACCTACGTGGTCAGGGTCTTCAGCGTCGGTGGCCCGGTTCCAGGCTTCTCTCAACGTGGTATCTTCCCTCTGAGCTGCAAAGAATCCCCTGTCATACTGCCATAATGGCTCTTCTCTCGTCTGGGTTAGGGCAATCCTGGTCCAGTCTCTCTTCTCTCTTTTTTTCTGTTTCCTGCTTTTCGGGGTCTTCTCGGGAGAACAGGCTAGGTATGGTTCTTGAGAGAAGGGAGCGGAGTGACACCATTCGTCCTGGTCAACGCCGGTCTCCGGTACCAGCGTGGACAGATACGGATAGTCAGACCCAAGGACCAACGGCTCTGGTAAATGGGGCACCAACCTCACCCGCAGAGATACAGGCTTAAAGGAGGGTCCGTGCTGCACTTGTACGTCGGTGGTAGGATACCGTTTGTTGTCACCATGCACACATTGTATGTTCACTACTCCAGTAGTTTGGGTGACCCGCCCCTGGAACGGCAGAAGGCTGCATTACGCTCTGGCGGCAGCCTGTGTCCATCAGGGCTTGTCTATTCTCCCCATTCACTCTGACAGTCCTGTGATAAGAGGGCTTCCTGCCCATGGGGTTACAATAATACGAACGAGTAAGCCCAACTTCCATCGGCTCCTCTTTCTGTGGACATACTCGAGCGATGTGGCCATAAGCACCACAGGCAAAACTCTGGGGTCCGGGGTGTGGTTGGGGTCGGACGGGAGTAGGTACAGGGTGCGGTAGAACAGTCACTGTGTCCTGCCTGCGGGGCAGGGTTTTTTTTTTTTTTTATCTGGGAGGGCCCCCGCTTGTCTGTTTCCAGTGATGTTCATCCTTGCCCCGTTGGAGCTCTTGAGCTCGGTTATAGGCGCCAGCAATCTCTATTGCCCGTTCAAAAGTCAATTGGGTGTGTTGCCTAACCCATTTTTGCACAGTGGGATACAGGGAGGAAAGGAATTGCTCCAGATAGATTCTTTCCGTGATTTCCTCTTTGGAGGACGTCTGGGGTTTAAAAACCATTGGTCGGCCAGGTCTCGGACACGGTAGGAAAGAGTTCGCGGGGTCTCTTGAGGGCCCTCTTTCACTTGTCTTAGACGAATCCGATAGGTTTCTTCGTCTATGCCTAGCCTCTCTAGGATGTTCTTCTTTACGTCCTCATAGGCGGTAAGGCTGAGGGGGTTTGCTGCTTGATAGGCCGCTTGCATGTCGCCTGACAACAGGGGACCCAGATATTGCCCCCATTTATCTCTGGACCATTCGGCTGCCCTTGCCATCCTCTCAAAGTTGGAGAAAAAAAAATCGGGGTCCTCCCTGCTGACGTACTTCTGGAGATCCACAGACGGTAGGGTGGTGTAGCCCCTCTGTTGACCCAGGGTGTCGGCCAATCGTCCAATCGTTGTTTCTTGTGTCTGGCTTTGTTCCGACAGGGTCTTATGGAGCTTCTCTCTGTCTTCCTCGGCAACCGCCAGGAATTTCTCCATGACGCGGCCCAGCCTTTCCTGCCCCTCTGCCATCATCTGCATTGTGGCCTCCATCTTCCCTGATCCCACTTCTGACACCAGGTGTGAGAGGGACAGGCGGAAGAAAAAACGAGGAGGCCGAAGTCGGGGCTCAATGATGCTAGGATTTATTTAGATTGTCCAACACAGAGGAAATATAAGAGGGGATGGGGTCGTCCCTGTCTCCTTGTAGCCGTGGCTGCTGTCTCTCTTCGCCTCGGGCCGTTCTTCTTTTGGTGGGTGTCCCGGGAGGCTCACGAAGGAGAGGAGAAAACAAAACAGAAAGGAGCGGTAAGTTAACCTGATCCTTGATAAGTCAGGCAGGACAGAGCCCTTCACCTCTCTCACGGGTCGGTGGGCATGCAGTCTCCAAAAGAAGAACCAAAAAAAAGAAAAAACGGAAGGGACAAAGAGCCAAGGTTTGGGTCTTATGACCTTTTCATACCAAGGACTTTTGGAACGCGTTCTGCGTTTGTGAGGGGGGGTTTTCTGTGAAGTGTTTCAGTGCAGGGCAGGTCGGTGACAGAACGTGAGGGGTCGGGTACAGTGCAATAAAACGGTGCAAACAGCAGTATATACAGTGATCCCGTAGTGAATTCCCCTCCCTTTACTCCCTCCCTTCACTCCCACCCAAGCCACATACCGCGTCAGCCGCAACTCTCCTGAGTTGCGGCGGCTCTCCAGCGTCCTCCGGGGGTGTCCACCACTCGTCCGACCAGACTTCTGGACCTCCGCCTTCGTCAGGATCTTGAGGGTCGAGGCCTTCTGGTATCTCCTCCTCTTCTCCAGTCGCGGGTCTTTGCTCTCGTTTGGGCTCTCGTAGCGCGGCGTCTCCGTTCTCCTGCTCCTTCTCTTCCGGGCTCAGCGCGCCTTCCAGGTTCTCGGGAATCTCCTTTAGGGGCTGAGGCCCCGCCTCTTCAGGTTCCCATTAGCCGAAGTCTCCCAGCCGGGCCACACGTCCCTGCATGCAAGAGGTAGCAGGCAGAGTTAACTCTTGCTTCCCCGGCATCCTTGAACAATCAGGGGTATGTACGGTGTTCGGAGGACATAAAGGTAGGGGTTGCGTCTCGGAGTCCCCGTCGGCCCTCTCACACCCATAATCCCAACACCTCAGTCTTCAGCCTCTGGTTCTGCTATTCCTACTCTTCCTGTTTCTAGCTCTACTGCTTCGGCCCCGGCCTCGCCTGCTTCTTCCCCACTTTCGCAAGTCACAGGGGCGGGAGCCGTCAGTTCCCCTATTCTGTCTCCTGACTCTGTACCTGTAGTCACGCCTTCTCTTACTCCTGCAACACAGTTCTTGTTCGCGATGGTACCTATTGCTTCATCTGCTCTTTCCCCTCCAAGTGTGTTTCCTCAGGCATTGCAAAATGCCGAGACGCCTGTGTGTGGAGTGCATGAAGTGAACTGGGCAGCGGCACTTGAACGCATGGATAAAGTGTTGGTGCGCTCTGCTGTGGGTGATGAGGAAAAGAGAATGGTGGCTGACCAGGCTGCACAGTGGGCCCGGAATTCGATTTATAGTGTGGAAGATGTGTGGAGCGTGATGAAAGATTATGAGCCGTTTATACAGCAACATGCTCTTAAGCATATGTCGGCTACACTGATAGGATTTTGGGAACAGTGTTTCAAGGGTATTGCACCCCTAATAATTTAGGACATTCGGGATAGGGTATATACTACAGATATGGCCCCCAATGAGGTTTTCAGTAATGTGACGACATTGGTGGGTTATTGGGGTAGATTGCTTCAGAAGGTCCCGACGACAGCATCACAGTTTCCCATGAGGGAAGTTCATCCCATTTACCACCCCGAAATACCGGAGTTGCGAGATGGGAATAATATTGTTACTCGCCCACGAGTGGCGGCCCATTTCCAGGAACACTGGATCTACACTCCTTGGAAGAGGAGTGAGGTAATACCCCAAAAAGGACAGTTGCCGGACCCTCGGAAAAATCCAACTGCGTACTATAAAGAATTGACGGAGGCGGCCTCCTCCACAGTGATGACATTAGCTGATATAGAGTGGTTTTTCGGTCTGTTGGTACCAGTAGATATATGGAGTCAGGTGCATACGCAGGATCATGTGGTGGAATTGGGTGGAACATGGGATGAGATCAGGGCATGGGATAAGGAGCGCAAGCCCGGCGAGAAGCTGAAGGCGGAGCTATTAGCCTTGCCGGGGCGTATTATCACTTACATGCATTCCCTTATCCCGCCGAGACTAGTGGATTGGGACAAGTTGCGTGTCGTCAGAAGAAGGATAAAAGTGTGTCCGATTTCTTTACTAGGTTTGAAGGGGTGTTTCTGGATTTTAGTGGTCAAGATCTGTAGCTGGAGGGTGGTGCTCGTTTGTTCGTCAACAGGTTTGTCACTAATTTGCTTCCCTAGATTGCGACTAGGTTGCAGGCTTCAGAAAGTACTTGGACCACCTCATCCCCATCAGAAATTTTGAGTATGGCACAGTACTACGAGCATAGAGAGAATGAGGACAAAGAATAGGTGGAGAAAAAGTCAAAAGAGTTGAAGACGAGGGTGTTGATGCAGCAAGTGGCGAGGGGGAATGGAAGAGGAAGGGGTTCAGGTCCGGCCCAGCGGGGGTCCCGGTCTGACCCGAACAGTACACCGGGTGTGCCCGTGGGGTACAACCAATGTGCGTACTGTAAAAAGGAGGGGCATTGGCGAAGTGAGTGTCCGGAGCTGCTGCAGAAAGTTGAGGCCCCGAGAGGTAGGGGTTTTAGAGGATGTGGTAGAGGAGGAGGGGGCCAAGGAAAGGGGCAGTATGAGGATACATCGTACGCTCCTCGGACCAAGAACTATTTTGACGAACCTCGGGGAAGGTAGTACTATCACGTTGACTATGACATGGATGAAGTGACGGGGAAGTCCCACAGCTAGGACAGCCAGGGACAGGGTAAGGGACCGGTTCCGGTGCCTGTAGATCAGCGGGGACCTTATGTCACTGCGGATTTGCAAGGCACGTCCAAGACGTTCTTACTTGACACGGGTGCTATGAATAGCTCTGTTTCTCATTCGCTGGTCCCACGGGCAGCTCTGTCTGGCCAAAACAATGTTTCGGTAGGTTTCTCAGGCATGCCGGTTGTTAGCCCCATTTTCAAACCTCTTGCTCGGACTATTGGTCCCTTTAAGGTGGATTCACCGTTCCCGTTAACGACAAATTGTGGGGAGAATTTGATGGGATTGGATTTGTTGAAGAGATTACATGCCACCATCTTTTGTTCTCCAGATGGTGTTTACATGACCGTTGGGCCACAAGTGGCTCGTGCAAAACAATGCTTTGCAAAGGACGCACCCCTCCACACTGAATTCAAAGCGGTGCCCCGTAGCTTATGGGCAGCAGGAGACACGGATGTGGGGTTACTCCAGATCCTGCCGGTCTCTATTCAGATCAAAGACAATGCTGTATTGCCAAGTATTCCCCAGTCTAAGATTTCACAAGCAGGAGAAAAGGCCTTGTTGCAAATAATACAGGATTTGATTAAGTCTGGTGTGGTTGAGGATACAGTGGCAAATGTGTGTAATAGCCCTATCCTTCCGATTCTCAAGAAGACACCCTTGGACTCTTCTGATGCTCATCCTGATGTTTATCGCTTTGTAATTGACCTCAGAGAGGTTAATAAAGTAGTAGTGCCCCAATATCCTGTAGTCCCAGACATTACCACGATATTGACAATGATTCCCCCATCGGCACAATTCTTTTCCATGATTGATTTGAAGAATGCTTTCTTTAGCATTCCAATTCATACAGATAGCAGATATCTGTTTGGATTCGCCCTAGCTGGCAGGAGCTTTAGATTCTGTTGTGCTCCTCAATGCTATACAGAAAGTCCTAGTATCTAAAGTCAAGCTTTAAAACTCAATTGGATTCTTTGGTAGTTCCCACTGGTAATGTGCTATTTCAGTACGTTGACGACCTCCTTGTGGCCTCTGATACTGAGGATGGCTGTAAAGATGCCACTGTTAAATTGCTGTTGCATTTGGCACGCCATGGCCATAAGGTGTCCCTTTCCAAATTTCAATATTGTCGACAGGAGGTCACCTACTTAGGTCACCTACTGTCGAAGGAGAGTTGCAGACTAACACCTGAGCGCATAGCTGCTATCACTAATATGCCTGTTCCTAAGACCCAATGTGAAGTACGTGCATTTATTGCTTTTACCTCATATTGTCGACACTGGATCTCCAATTATTCCTTACTAACAAAACCCCTCCTTTACCTGACCACCAAAGAAGTGCATGAACCCCTGCCTTGGACATCTGCATGCCAGTAAGCTTTTGAGCAAATAAAGGTTGCGCTTTGCTCTGCTCCTGTGCTTGGTACTCCGGATTACCAGAAGCCTTTTTTGCTTTAAGTACATGAGGCGGATGGTTGCACGCTTTCTGTTTTAACATAGGGTTTTGGTGGTAAGCAAAGACCCTGCGCTTATTTTTCTGCTATACTAGATAACGTCGCCAGAGCTCTCCCGAGCTGCCTAAGAGCTGCCGCGGCGGTGGCATTTTCTATCAGACAATCGGCAGGGCTCGTTCTTGATACTGATCTCACGGTAATGGTACCTCATGCTGTGGATATGCTTTTAAATAAGACAAAGACACAGCACCTTACTTGTGCACGTCTGACTGGATATGAACTAACATTGTTTGCTCCGCACATTACCATCAAAAGATGTGCCACTCTGAACCCAGCCACGTTACTACCCCTCCCTTCGATGAGTAATGACACAGATACACATGATTTTGTGTACAGAACGGAAAAGGAGATGAAAGGACGGGTAGACCTGACTGATGTTCCCCTATCTGAACCCCAAGGGGAACTATATGTCGATGGCTCTTGTTCCAAACTACCAGATGGCACCACCACTGCTGCATATGCAATTACAACGTTGCACACTATAGTTGAGACATCCCGTGTCCCATACCAATCAGCCCAAGCTGCAGAGCTGGTAGCCCTTCTTCGGGCTTGTGAGTTGAGTGAGGGACTGACTGTCAATATTTATATTGATAGCCAGTACGCCTTTGGGGCGCCCATAATTTTGGACGCCTCTGGGCGGAGAGAGGGTTCTTAACATCACATGGATTACGAATACAGAATGGCCCATTGATACATAGACTCTTGTCCGCTCTAACACTTCCCGATAAGTTAGCAATAATAAAATGTAGTGCCCACAAAGCAATAACAGATGATGTGGGGAGAGGAAATGCGTTTGCAGATCAAACAGCTAAAGAGACAGCTAGATCAAAGATGAAAAAGATGTTTGTGGCAGGTCCTGCTAGGTGGGTCCCAGACAATGGAATGTTCGAGGACACATTAGAAAATGTCAAGGAGATACAAAGCGAGGCGACCCTAGACGAATTGGCAATATGGCAGGAGAGTACAGGGCGTCTGGATGAGGATGGGTGCTGGACTGATAAGTCCGAGAAACAGCGATGGATGTTACCTAATGCCTATGTACTTCCTGTGGGTACCATGGCCCATGGCCCAGCCCACATTAGCGCCAAGGGAATATGTAAGGCGTTGGACCCAGTGTGGCAGAACGACAATATTTCCAAGGTAGCCACTCATTTAGTGAAACACTGTATGATTTGAATGACACATAATCCTGGGAAAGGTACTCCTACACCCTCTGGTAACTTTGCACCGCCTTCCTTCCCTTTCGAGGTTCTCCAGATGGATTTCATCGAAATGGAACGAGTCAACAATTTGAAGTATGTGCTGGTAGTGATTTGCGCATTCAGTAAATGGATTGAAGCTTACCCCACTAAAGAGAATACGGCTATGGCGACGGCGAAGGCACTCATCAAAGAGTTCTTCCCGCGCTTCGGATTGCCGCATTTGATCTGGAGTGACAACGGAAGTCACTTCAATTCAAAGGTCATCCAACTGGTGTGCGAAGGTTTGCACATCAAGCAGAAATTTCATGCAGCTAACCACCCCCAGTCAGCAGGTCTGGTTGAGAAGTATAATGGTACTCTCAAACTGAAGTTAGCAAAGATACAAGAAAGCACAGGATTGCGATGGCCAGCTGCGTTGCCCTTGGCCTTGCTATCCACCAGGGCGACGGCACACTCTAGGACAGGGTTGTCCCCATATGAGGTAGAATTTGGCCGCCCTGCCAATATCTGGGGCGTTCCAAGGCCCAAGCGCTTCTCTGAGATAGAGTATCCTTTGCTTGTAGACTACCTGTACGAGTTAACTAAAGATCTTCGTTCTCTTCATCAACAGATTCAGGAGACACTGCGGCCGGTACCAGAGGGGCCCGGGCATCAGCTACAGCCCGGGGACTACGTCCTTGTCAAGAACTTCCAGAGGAAGAGCTGCCTGGAGCCTCGTTGGAAAGGCCCACTGTTGGTCCTCCTTGCCACTAGAACGGCGGTGAAACTCGAAGGCCGGAAGAACTGGGTGCATGGTACCCACTGCAAGAAGGTTCCTCTCCCACTTCCCTACGACAAGTGGGTGCTCGACGGCATTGCTGACCAAGAAGGGGAAAGGGTGCCCCGCTTTATTCCCTTCTCTGACGCCCGGTTGAGGTGGGCACAGACGGAAGCAGAGAGTGATGCCGCCCTGTTTGAGGCGGTCCCTCCGGAGATAAGGGCAGCCCCAGCTTCTTCCCCATCTGATCCACAGGCACCTGAGTCTCCATGCCTTTCTGAGCCTGAGTTTCACCCCCTGTTTGTTGATGAAACAGTGCCTGGAGTTGACAGATACAACTTGTGCCCCCGAAAGAAGGACAGTGCGCCAGAGGGTCAGTCAAGGAGTTAGGGAAGGACTTGAGATTAGGGTGTAGGTACTGTGTCTACAGTGCCTGCGTCAGATTAGGGTGAACCACACTGGTGCACTGCCCTAGACACTGGACAGGATCGTTGAGGGTACTTGCCCTGGAGGGTGGATGCCCTATCCTGAAAGAAGAAGGATTTGTTTCCAGCAAGGGCGCGATCGCGCAGCCCCCTCGAGGGAGTGCTTCAGAGCACCATCGTTGATGAATGATAGGAGCCTGCCAGCGAGGCTCTAGACGGACGCTGGGTAACTTGTGCCCCTCTGGTCGGTTGTATTCTTGTGGCTCCAGTTCATAAGGTTCTTCACATGTACCCATTTGGCTGTGCTGCCATGGAGGAGGAAAGAGCACCTAGCGGCACCACCACCAGGGCAGGGTAGTCCTGTGTGGTCTAGCTGGCCTTTTAGATGTAAAATAGTAGTGGTAGTGTTCCTTCTCATAGTAATGATAATACTGTTTGGGGTAGTATGTTATTTAGAAGAACAGCATCCCGTACACACTTTGATAGGGACTACCCTGTCTCCACCTGAGCATCTGTTTGTTACGTTGACCCCACATAAAGAGAGACATAGACAGACATATGTTGAAAACGCCTTCCTGCAAATGCTTCACCAAGTACACAATACGACGAATGCCACGAATTGTTGGGTGTGTGGATTACTCCCCTCAGTTATGCACAAGAATGATTTACTGGTGTCTTTACCCCTGTCATACCTAAGTAGTTGTGAGGCATGGTTCCTGTTGCTTTCCATGGTGTATATACATTATCATACTGATGCTATGAATATGACGAAGTCTGATTATGAAGCAGTGTTGGAATATATAGTAGTACACCAGGGTTATACACCTGGGACAGGAGAAAAGGAGGGTACCTTACATCCACATGCTTGCATGAATGTTTACGAGGGTAACAAGAATGCCACATGGCTGCAAAATGAAATGTTGGATTTCCAGGGATTCAATGTTACCGAATACTTTAAATGTTTCCATGCATGAAATATCACTGAAGATAAAGCCATGCCTGTACCTGTGGTTCATACAGCAGCTAGTTTCTGTGTCGAAGGTTCTGGGAATATTCTAGTGGGACAGAGCAGTTGCAACTACACCTATCAATTAAACACTACTCGTAGCCCACCTTTGCTCACTCCCCCAAATGTATACTTTGTTTGTGGGGAGCAGGATTACACATGGCTCCCTAGGGGATGGTCTGGCCGGTGTTATGTCTCTTTTCTTTTACCTCCCGTTTACATTGCACCGTCCAACTATCACAAAGACCATAAGCTGCAGCGGAGAAGTGTATACTTGTTCCGGGTAAGGAGAGTTATCGACACAGCAGATATCAATCAAAATGATACTACTCTATAGCAATTCATGGATGCCATGAAGGGTATTGTACCTTTCTGGGGACCTATGTATAACAGTGTTAACATTCGTCGTCTCACCAGGGTTGTTGAAGGGGTTATCAACACTACAGCAGGCATACTCACTAACATCACGGCTGAGCTCCAGGCTACCAGACTTCTTGCTCTTCAAAATCGGATGGTTTTAGACGTCATCCTTGCAGATAGGGGTGGAGCTTGTCGCGTCATAGGCAGCAGTTGCTACGTTTACATCCCAGACCACGCCCCTAATGTATACTCAGCTATCCAGAAGCTCCATAGGATTGCGTCTGATATTCATCAGGATAATGGTTCATGGTCCTTGACAGGGTGGTTTTGGGGTCTGATATCATCCTGGGGTTGGAAGATACTTCTTTTCCTAATAGCTATTGCAGGTGTCATCTTCACGTGCTGCCTATGTGTCAACTGCCTTCCAGCATGCTGCACCTATTGTGTGAGTAAACTCACCCCTACCCCTAAATTGCCAGGCCATAATGATAAAGTCTCTACTATGATGATGCAAGAACTACAAGATATGATGCAGATAGATGAGGGTATTTTTGAGTACTAAAAGTATCTTGCTATACATGTGTTGCTTACTTTTCCTTTGATATTAAATTGACTATGCATTTTCTCTTTTCCCTGCTTAGAATTGTAAAGATCCTATCTGATAGCGTCAATAAAGCATGTAGCCTCCACTGCTAAAAGGAGGGTCTGTTAGGTTTGAAAATCCCATTCTCGCTACACACTTGTTCTACGTTATATTAGGTTAGCAGTGTGCGGCTAAATTCTTAAATTAGACACCATTCGTATCCACGTTATGCAACCCACTGAGTTATCCCTGCAATGTCCGAGCTTCAGTTAGCGAGTGTGACTCCATTTTGAATTTCGTAATCCCCATTAGGCTGTGTCTGTACTAGGCCTCATTATTCGTATTGCTTGCCTCAGCAGAACACTGTATTCAGTTATTATTTTCTTTTCTGTTCAAGGTTGCCCTCTGACTTACTAATGAATAGGCCATTCTGCCCTCGCATACCTATCCTTGTGTGTAGCTCTGCTCCCACGTTAGGAGACGCCGAAACCCAGCACGGCAACCTTGAGATAGTGATAGCGTGTACCCATCTAGCAGGTGGTAGCCCATCCTTCTGTGCCTCCTTTGTTCATGTTCGGCCTAAGCCGGTAACTTTCCATTGTGGGCGTGGTTGGGAGGTCCTTGGGAGGAATGATTATGCATTGCAGACTGTTGGGGGGCTAGTCCCTCTGCAGACATCTAAGGGTGCAGGTCAGATTGGACTCCTCTGCAGAGTATTGCTAATAAACAACTGTTTGTATTCTCTACTGTCTGACCGACTCTTCATTTTGTGGAAGGCGATTAGGAGGTTGTAAATAACCCGGGTGGCCCTTATCGGGTCACTTCCTTCATGGCCAATAGCTGACACCCACACTGGGGATGTAGTGCGGCCACAGTTAAAAGGTTAAGACTGAAAGATCATACTTATTTAGTTTCAGATATGGTGTAAGGTGCATAATGTTAAATTCAGTGCAGAAAGATTGATACCATGTTAATTGTCTCCATTATTACTTTACCTATCCCTTCATTCTCATCACCTTTCTTAATGTCAATAATATTATCATTATTTAATTTATCCATATAAATTAAGTATATACTCCGTTTATCAGAATAAAAGCAAAAAAACAATAAAGGTGGTTTGATAGCAAACTGCGTGCTAAACATGAGGTTTGTAGTAAAATGAGCGATTTCTGTTCATAGCTTATCATGAAGATGACTGAGAAAGTGAAAGGTATAAGGAGATTGAATATGGAATTAAAAAAATAATGTGGGAAACAAAATTGTCAGCTATTTATGCTGGGTGGGATTTAATGGCAGAAAATCTAGAAACTAATAATATGAAGAAGTCTGATTTATAGTCATTAGAGGAACTATATTTCCCAATTCTAAATGTGCTGCTTACTTCAGAACTGTTGGGAAGAATATTTGACCCAAGTATTTTTAGGGTCTGTGGCTAATACTTATTTAAATCAGTGAAACCCTGCATCTATGGTGGGTCCACTGTCTAGAATCTCAATAAATAAAGATGTATGTAAAATGGTGGGCACTAATTTTGAGCTACGGTGTAATAGCACATTGATAGATAGCATTATACCAGCTAGGTGAACAAGCATGTTGCAAATGCCAATACATAAAAAGGTAGACTGGGTTGGTTCAGCTAATTACAGATTATTTTAAATGCTTAATCTCAACAGCAAACTATTAGCAAATGCACTCCTTTTCCATTTGTTGAACTGTGTAAATGAGATTAAATTACTGTCTATTTCACAAGCTTTGGAGAGCAACATGCTACTACCCATAACTGTATGGTGCTTACCACCTTAGCCTAATGATTTTGCAAAAGCAGTCTCTGGCATTCCTCTGCTGATATGTGGATTTGAGATCTATATCCAATATCTGAAATATAGTAAGTCCAACAAATATTGTATAATAAACTGGCAAATAATAAAAACCCTCCTAGGGTACGTGCAGCAATCCAATATTCATAAGAATAATTGTAAATCAATGAAATTCCTGTGAGAAAGTAGATCATTAGTTTGAGTAAATGTTAGTCCATGACAAGTAATAATGTCACTATTCTTCTTAGGTCCAGTAAAGGTTTCAGTAATCCAAACCTGAGCTCACCCCTTGGTTGCTATGGCACAGAGCAGACAGGCTTAACTTAAGAAAATGTATAAAGTTTTAGATAAAAATAGCACCAAAAAGCGTAAAGTGTCAACCCCGGATAACTGGTCACACTAGACCAGGAAAAGGGTAAGGTTTGAGGCCAGCCACAATGGAGTACGGGTCAGATACAGAGACCAAGGGCCTCATTTCGATGCCGGTCGGACCGACCACCGTGGCCGCAATCCTATTCCGACCGCCAAGGCCAGGAAAGTTCCCCCGGCGGTATTACGATGCAACCGATGCTACTGCGGTGGTCTCATCTACGGTGGTGCACATATCCCCAAATATGTCCCTGCAAGTGCATACAAATTCACAGGAAACATGTGAAATGTACACATATGCATGACATATGTGGGGATATGCCTTGTGCTGCATGTACCACATTGCTGGAGTGTGGCGAAATGTGCCCAGTCCAGTCAATGGGGATACATAGCACCAACGCCCACAGGGTCGTAGTCTTCGGCGTTTTGCTGCCGCGGTGTAGGGGGAACCTGGAGAAAGGGATCCACGCCAGAGACTGTCAGGGAGAAGCTGATTTGGATGAGTATACACCCCAAATCCTTTGTTTCCGACGAGTCGCGGCAGCCGGTGGGACCACCACGATCGTATCATTGGAAATGTACATCGTAATCCAGACGGCGGTCGGAACTCCCTGTACAGCTCTATCACTGCTTCTTTTCTCCAACCACCATCTCAGCGGGTGGAGAAAGGCTGTCGGAGTCAGCTGTCTTCCAGCAGTCAGTCGGACTGCAATCAGCATTCATCGTAATTCGGTGGTCGGTCTGACAGCTTCTGACGAGACTGCGGCAGCACGACTGACGTAGACGAGGCCGCAGATGTCGGTGCGACTGGCATCGTAATGAGGCCCCGAGTTAGTACCAATTGGAAGTTTAACCTTCTGACTTAGGGTCTGATTTAGATCCTGGTGGGGCTGCCGTCGTCACTCCGCAGCAGAGTATCCAAGTATCCCGTCAAGCTGATGAAATCCCACCCGCCCTATTTAGATATATGCTGGCTGACTATCCATCCGCGTCAGCAGAGTGTTTCCCGCTGCGTACGAGGCTCACCGCTGCCGACACGGCAGACTCCTCTGCTGGCAAATAGTACTCCATCGCCGCCAGGCCGGCGAGGTTGCGCTGAGCCTAATTAGATTTCACGGTTGTGGTGGCAGTGTTCTAGCAACAGTTTGCTGATGGAGTGATTCCATTGCCGGACGCGGCACGCATTGGACTAGTCCTGTGGTTGTAGGATGGATGATAGCATCACACACCCGATGTGCTGTGCTTAATTGTTTACACCTGCATACCACACTATAAAACACACTCCATTCCAGACCATGATCCTTTGCAATTCCAGCACAGCAAAACTTTGTAGTAGAGCACTTTACCACTTAATTCAGTTTTTTTCCAGTTTTTTTGCTCCCTGTTTCTTGTTCCTTTACCCCTTTTTCTTCATCATCTTGTGGGTTATTTAATTTATTTAAGTTCATAATCTCAGAAGGGCAGGGAAGAAAGATCCCTATTTTACTGAGGGTGAACTGTCAGCATTGGTACATGAAATAATTAGAGTAGAGCCACAATTGTTTGTAACCCAAGTACAAATGACAACTATAGCACAGAAAAGGCAAACGTGGGCAAAAATAGCCGACAGAGTGAATGCTGTAGCAAACAACCTGTGCAAACGAGAGGAAATTAGGAAGAGGTGGAACAACTTGCGGGGGACCGTGCATCACCTGGAGGCACACAGAACTGGTGGTGGTTCTCACAGGCCCCCCTTACAACTCTTTCCCTGAAAATCCTACATCCTGAAGGCTTGACAGGAATCCAATGGTGGAGACTGGTATGTTAGACTTGTCAAGGTATCACTAAACCCAAATGTCCTGTTTGCTTTGAAGTTAGCTGTTGCTAATGTGTTTTTGCAACTTTTCTTTAACATACAAACCTATATATATCAGTAACAACTTGTTTGGCATGTTTGTTTGCATGTATTGTGTTATATGTAAGATAACAGGTTTCAATCTCCATTACATTTCACATGAAGTTATGGTGCTCGTACGTGTTTGTACACCGAATAACATATCTGTGTTTCAAATAGTAAATGTCTCTTCTCTTTGTACTGCAGATTTTCACTAGGTATGTTCAAGTTACAATTTTGCAAGTGTTCTGAATGTATAATTGAAATAACTGCAACAACCATGATGCCTTGTTTCTGGTTAGTGAAAATCATATTGCAATCTAATTTTGCTCATTCTCCCTTTTCAAACTTTCTTTCACATATGGTAAAGTGTCGTTTATAGATCAATCTCTATTTAATGCTCTCTTTTGAAAATTGTATGTCTTGATGTTTTATATGTTGTCCTTTTCTTGTCATGTAATTGAGTTTATGTCATTAGTTGCACAAATCAAAGTTTGTTGAGCAAAACAATTCAAGGTATGTAAATTTGTATGCTGTATGCGAAAAAATTTACTCTGCACTGTTAATATGATGACTAACGCTAAAACATCCTTCTAAGTTGTGTAAATGTCTATTTTTTAGCCTGCTAGGCCTTGGATTGGTTAGTTTCACACTTCTCCAGTCTTCTGTGTTGAATTGAATGTTTGGTACATATCATGTTTAGTAACCTAATGTTTTTAATATATATTTCAGGACATCTTCTTACCCATTTATGTGAAGTTGTTTTGTATGAAATTTAAACTGTTTGTGCAACTAATTACGATACCACAGAAATGTATAATCATGATATTGATTTCCTTTTCCCTTTCAGGTTGTTACATTTTGGACTTACAACTCATTGTATGTGTAATTCACACTTTACAATGCATCCATATTTTTTTCCATTCATAATAGGTCCAACAGCCTGAGCATGTGGCCCACCATCTGCCACTGAGAAAAGATCCACTCCAGCCCAGGATCAAGTATCCAGGGATGACTACATTCCTGACAGTCTGGATGAAGAGGAGCAGCCGGGTCCATCTAGTCTGTGTGGGCAGACAGCTCCAGTGAGTCTCACTCGCCCACGCCTACACCTCCCACCCCAGCTGTTACAACACCTCAGCTCACGGGTACCTCCACTTCCTGTGTCCAAACCAACACCATGCCAATCTTGTGCCTCCCAGTCCTGGTTGCTGTTGAGACACCACCAGCTACAGTTCAGCCAGGAACCAGTGGCATCAGGCACAGTGGGTCAAGGCCATAGGGTAGTGGGGGTAGGGGTCATGGGAGGGACACTGTGGGCCAGAATAGTGAGGCCACTGAGTTGACTGTCACCTAGGCCAACCTCAAGCAAGTCTTGGGATCCCTCCATCAGTCCGAAGACATGATGGACCAGGTCCTCACAGAGCTCCAGGACATGAAACAGTTGCAGAGGGAGCACAATGTACAGATGGAGAATCTGAGCATAAATTTGGGCTCCCTAACTAGAGTGCTGCAGGACATTTAGACCCATATGTGCATGTCTTTTCAAGCGCCACCTTCCCCTTTCTGTGGTCCAACAACATCTGGGCCAGCCTCATCTGACTCAGCCACAGAAACGGAGGACCTGCCGCAACAGGAAACACCTGCACCCACCTCAGACCCTGCAACTGTGCATCCACTAGCCACCTGCAGGAGCACGCGTTTATCCGGACCACCTGGAGAAGATGACAAGACCACCCTCACCAGGAGACGAAGAACCTAATTTTCTTCAGTGTGTGACTACCATCATTCACTCTGTGGACTATTTTTCGGACACATTTACATTTCTGATGCTAGTTGTATTTTGAACACTGTACTTCAAACAATTTTGGCTCTTCAATAATGGTTTCATTCACCATGACTGACTTTTCCTTTTTTGTTTGGTTTTTGGCTTACATCCTGTTTTGGTTTATTTTGTTTTGTTTAATAAAAGTAAGATTAACAAAGTCGGAAACTGGTGATGTAGTCCTTTTCTGTATTTATACATTTTTTTCCTTCCATCATACATTATAAAATATGAACAATCAAATTATTTGTTTTTTTATGAATGAGTTGGAAGTAGGTAATGTTTCGCACAACGTTCTGCCATTACAACAAAATCCAGAGAACAAAAACACATTAACTAGTTGTTTATTAAATTTGAAAAAGATTTTCTGTCTATTTTTTCTTAAACATAACAAACAATACATTACACAAATACTCAGTGCCATTTTTACATTTCCAGTTCCACAGCTTGCCACCATGAAAAAAGGGGATATAATCAAAACAATCAAATTCAATAGGCAAAACATTATTGAATTATGTCATCAGCTGAATCCAGATATTCTGCCTCACAATATCAATTGCACAACAATAACACCAATAGTCATAAATCCTGGCAGTACTCAATTTGGTGGCCACAGGATTTCAATACACTTTTGCAGTACATGGTGTTGTGTACTTTATTGGGTGTCCATAAACGGGCTTTCTAGAATCATGTCCTTATATAGGCACAATCCAACCTGCCCTTATATAGGCATAAAATCCCAGACCTTATTTAGGCATAAACCATGCATACCAAATACAGGCATGGATTCCGACATCCGTCCACCCTAGCGTCTCAACGAGTCCATGAAAAAACAGACCCTCAGGCTGCGGGAGTTTCCCTTGCCCAGGACTATTGATTTCTTCAAGGACTCATACATTATGCATGAACCTCTATTCCTTAAGGGATTCATTCATGACGTCTTTCGCTACCCAACTCACGTCAATGCTAACATTTTCAGGTATAAATATACCTTCCCAAACCCCTGTAAATCAGAGGAGACCTCGACTTCAGAGGAGCCCGATTCCCGGCCGGACGCACTGTGAAGACGCTGTCATTCCTGCACGCAGAGAGTCCAGCTTCCAGTGATCTAACTTCCCTTGCGGGGTGTTGGAGTTCGAGTCTGGATAGAGATTCCTACCTCTCTCATTCTTCAGGTATGGAGCAGACTAGAACCTAGAGGGACTCTTGGCATACTAGACTCTTGGCATGCTAGGTGTAACTTACTCTTAGTATACTCTAGTCAGGAATACAGCACCTACTTCTACTTTTCCCTACACCTAGGAAAGGTTAGGCACACTGGGTAGAACTAGGATAGAAACGCATCGTATGAGTACTCGCATTTTTAGGCTGTGTCATTTTATGTAAATGCATATATGCTGAAAAGATAATGCTAACGCAGTATTATTTATTTCTACTGCTCACCTTGTACATTATTTATCTCGCATACTGTCTTGTGATCGTAACAGCACATCTAACTTACAACAGAAACAAGACTGTTCAATAAACCTCTTTATTGAAACGCCCGTCTGTTATTTCTGTGTGACTTTGAGAATAACTGAATCATGCACAACTGAGCTGAGTGAAATAGTGATCTATTGTTTCTACGACTCTGGGACACGTCCTGATTCTGTAAGGGAAACACAGTGGTCATGTTTTGCGGCTGCCAGAAACTAATCCCTTCTTGTTGTCAAGAAGTTTCTAGTGGCCTCCGAGCTAGCTGGCACAAGTAATTAAGTTTAATATACTCGATAGGGACATACCGACCTTAGTCCTATGTCAAACCTATAGGATATATTATTCCAATGCGCAGAGCCTATTAGGGAAATAGGAGCTACACTACATGGCGCCCAACATTTGGTAAGGCAGTAATTCAACGTTAGAGACTGAGTAACTCAGCTGTGCATATATTCTTTTCTCTCTCAGAGACCCCTACCCATATACTCCAAAAGACGTCTGGAGTGGGCAGGGATAGTATCCGCCACGGCTACAGAGGGAAGACCCCTATATATTAGCTGTTTGGTTTGCTTAACGTTGAAGGATACAGTGTTCCACAATATTGTGCACCTTATCTTTGTTTCCTTGAAATTTGTTCTACATTTTTCATAAAACAAAATGTCCTTAAACGGGGACAATCCCGCCGGAAACGGTGGAGCTGCGGCTGATGCAGCCCAAGCAGCAAACCGAGGAGGGTGTCATTGACATCGCTCCAAACTTAAGAAGAGCCATTACTCTAAAACTTATAAAACATGGCCTACCACCGAGAGGAGGTAGAGCAGTTTTCGTGATTGAGGCACATGAATCCTTTCAGACAGAGGTATTCTATTCATGGGTAATTCTTCCTGAATCCAATCCAGTAACACACTTGTTTCACTTCTACAAAGAAGATGAACCACCAGAGGAATACATTCCTTTCGAGGATATTGAGATTCCATTAACATACCAGGAGCATCAGCTCTGGTTTAAAGGCGCCCTAAAACATAACAAAAATATAACCAGGCTCAGTCCACTAGGTAGACCAGGAGCAACTTGGCCGATTTTAGCCGGCTACACACCTCATCCAGACATTGAAATAATGTCAGACGAGGAAATACTTAATCAACTCAGAGAGTTAATAAAAATCTACAGACAATTGGTTCAATATGTCATGCGGACTTTCACAGTCCAACCACCATTAACAGTTCCAAATCATACTCCTCCACAGGGGAGTACATTAAAAATTACACCACAGACTCTATACGCAGTCATGGGTAAAATGCCCACTAAGCGGGAGCAAATTCCATTTTGGATAGCTCAAAAAATTACTCAAATCGAAGCAGTATTTCCAAATACTAGCCCGCATGAGAAACACAGAATCCTAACCATTAGTTTACCAATGGGGATCACACCACAACTGGAAGACTGCACCACTTGGGGCTCAGTCTTTGCTGCCATCTACACTAAAACACACGGCATTCCGTCAATTGCGGTAATACCTGATGTCCTAAAACAAATTCAAAACGAATACGGGGCAGAGCCTGCTTTAAATTTAGGTATGAAATTACTGAAAAATTTCGACCAGGTCTCAACAATAATATTATCAAATATTAAAGGGGAGGCAGCAGCAGTGGCGATCCGACAAAACTAAGGGAATTTGATGTTACAGAACATCAAACAGAGCTACCCAGAATTATAGAACAATCTTATGCAGAATTAGGCAGAGATAGTTTGGGTGGCAGACCAGCTAAACCAAAACTATCTGAAAGTCCTGAGAAGGACTCAATTAAACAAACTCCTACATCGTCTAAAAAGAAGTGGGAGTCTAATAAACAAAATTCAAATGAGAAAAGATCTCAATCCAGAGGTAGGTCTCCTCAAAAGGAGCCCTCTGAAAGGAGGTACAACCTCAGGAATAGGGATAATTTGAGAAAACCTGATAGGTATCAAGATAATGATACACGTTCCTCTCGTCCCTTTCAGGTCTCATCACAGACTTCAGAAAGAAGAGGACGAACAGAACATAGAGAAGAACGCGTGAAATCGAAAGACGACAAGCACGCAACAAAAATTAAAACTAAACCTCAATTCTCCAAAAAGAAAGTAGCAGGTCTAATAGTAAGACATGCCGAGAATTCTGAGAACTCAACTCAGGAACGGAGAATGGGCTCAGACAATGCTGGACAGTGCAGCAGAAGTCACAATAGCTCGCCAGAACCTGATGGAACTTCTGGAGATAGTGGACTTGAATGAGTACATTACAGTAGAGACTGTAGACACCAGGGTTAGTACTCCACAAAGGTTATATGAAATAACACTCCGGATGGAGGGAGACAAACCTAGACAGGTTAAAACACTTTTTGGGAAAAACTATCAAAGGGTTATGACATACTTCTAGCAGAAAAAGACTGGCCACCACAATTTGTCAGGGAGTGCCCACACGGCGAGGACATGATTATGCCTGCCTTCTCCAATCACATACCAATTCACTTAAAATATACATATGCCAGAAAATGGGCAGTGGCCCAGGCTCCAGCATTATATAAAAATCATGTAGGATGGGATGAGGACCTCACCATAAAATAAATCTGAAACATGAACCAACTGCACAGAGGCAGTATCCTATTAAGCAAGAAGATAAAAAACAGGTCAGGGAGATCTTAGATCAACTGGAATACCAAGGGGTGATTGAAACATGCACCTCCTCCATGAACAATCCTTTGTTTCCTGTCTCCAAACCAGACAATACATATCGTCTAGTTTTGGACTACAGACATTTAAACACTTGTTCTAAAACTTTTGCAGTGCAAAATGCACACAGCACAGCATTAATGAATAACATTGTGCGTAAAAAATACAAAACAACATTAGACATCTCAAACGGTTTCTTTTGTCAAAATATAGCACCTGAAAGCAGGTACTTAACGGCATTCTCCATAATGGGGACCCAGGGTCACTTTTGTCGACTCCCACAAGGGTTCAAGAACAGCCCAGGTTTATTCTCAGCGAGAGTAACGGAGTTACTACAAATTTATGACAACGAGGCATTGTCCTATGTCGATGACATCTATCTGACAGACGATGACTTGGAAAGACACTTGAACAGGGTGAGCACCATTATACTGGAATTCGCCTCTGAGGGCTACAAGTTCAACTTTAAAAAGTCTCGAATTGCCCATCTCAATGTCCTATTTTTGGGATATGAGCTTTCAAGTGAAGGCAAGAGCTTGGCAGCTAACTTTCTAGAGAAATGTGCGCTGCTCCAACCTCCAAAAACGCTAACAAAACTTACAATCTATACTGGGATTCCTAATTTTTGGAAGAACATACATTCTAAACTACGCAGAAAGGGTTAAACCTCTCTACGCATTAATCAAACCTGATTTTTCAAATAAAAATTGGACACAGGAACACACAGAAATTTTGCGTTCACTCCAGGCTAACATGTTAGCAACAAATCACTTACAAACACGCGTAAGTCAAAGAAATTTGGTGATTCGAATAATTTCGGGACAATATGGATTCACTTACTTAACCTTTAATGAGGGTGAGAAAGTACCAATAGCATACAAATCACATTTGTATACACAAGCGGAAATGCGCTTCAGTTCAACTGAAAAATTCTGACAACAGTTCAAACAGCTGTAGCAAAAGAAAGAGCCTTAGCCCAAGGGAAACGCATAATTGTCGTTACCCCAGTGCCGGCTTTAGAAGCGGTCACAAAGCGAGCATTCCAAATGCTAAAGCTTTACATCCGAGATGGATACAGTGGGTTAATTCTCTTGCTGCAACTGATGTTGAATATGTTTTTGATCCAGATTTAAAGACACAGGCATTTCTCCAATATGAGCAAGAATGTCCTCTGCCCACTGAGATTCTGCCTCTCGATCAGTATGAATTCATAATTTACACTGACGGATCCGCACAGCCCGCAACAGGGAGTAAGCAAGCTTACAGTGCAGCGTGTGCTATCGTTAAAGGTCGCATGCGAAATGGCATCTTCAGACCTATGGTCACAAAAACTCAATCACTAGGTGATTGTACAGCTCAGCGAGCTGAACTACAGGCATTCAAACTGGCACTTGAGAGTACGGATCGAGAATTCCTCACACTGATAGTGTGCGATTCCTTTACTGTGTTCAGTCGTATAATGATTATATACGAACCTGGCTTGAAAATGGTTTTAAAGATGCGAAAGGTGGCACAATTAAGCACAAACTGCTTTGGGAACAAGTAGTTCAGTTGAAAAACGAACTACCAAAGGCTCACGTGATTCACACACTGAGTCATCAGCGTGATGGCGTTCACGTTGCAGGGAATTCATTGGCTGACGAAGCCGCGAAGGGGGCTGTTCAGACGGTTTCCGTAGCTGTGATCACTCGTTCAAAAACAAAAATAGACGGTGAGATAATGTTGGCTGTCAATGCATCAAGCAAAGGCAGCAGTGCAGCGTTACCAAAAAGTTTCCACTCAAGTACTCTTATGTAATTGATGCGAATAACGTTCCTTTTGCTCGAATCCCTGGAGTGGGGGATAGGGTAATTCCAAACATGGAACGAAGAGCAGCCTTGATTTATGAAACACATTTGGGGGAGGGTCTGTCACATCAAGGGATCTCAAAAACAATTTTGACATTAAAAGAGATGTACTGGTGGCCTGGAATGAATACACACATTCACATATTCATCAACAACTGCTTAGACTGTAAATTACAGCGAGAGAGCACCAGACACCGTGCTGTGAATACGGCAGCCCAGTGCAGACACCACTGTTAGACAGCATTAGGCTATCTAATCGCCAGCGTCCTACTGGACAAAGGCATTCCCGCAAATACTGAATCTAGGTTCCTATGGTTATGACCTCAGCGCTCGGCTGACGCTCGAACTGTTATAAAAGATTTGCGAGTCTTTATCGGCACATACGCAATAGGCACGCTACATTCTGACCAGGGTCCTGCGTTTAGCTCTAGGGCTTACAAGGAGGCCATGGCCAGTCTGGGCGTTGCATTGTGGTACTCCTCTCCATTCCATCCTGAGGGAAATTCTGTTGTGGAAAGGAAAAACCGGGACATAAAGCAGTCTATAACAGCTAGGGTATTAGGCTCGGGTGACGGGTGGGTCAAACACCTCATTAACGTTCTGCGCTCACTTAACAATTTGCCAAGAAGTTCTCTAGGGGGGGTCACTCCATATGAGGTCCTATTTGGGACAAGAATGTGGGTTCCAGACTTAGAACACGTAGGCACAGTGGTGGACATGAAAACATTTGATATCAAAGATCGTTTGGCTGTTTTACAGGATCTTAACAAATTAAGAACGAAACAAAGCAACATATCCCTACAGCCAACCACCACTGGGGAAAAATCGGTGGTCCCAGCAAGGCCTTTCTGGATTCCAAAAGTTGGGGATCTAGTCAGAGAAAAAATAGCGGACAAGAAGGAATTTGGACCTTCTTACAGACAACCGGTACCTGTTCTAGCTGTTCAAGGAACAAGGACAGTACTTCTGCCGCCCCTTGCTGGAAGAAAGGAGAAAAGATTTGTGTCAATCGACCTGATCAAACCACAGTATGTGGCCAATACTAAGCAGTAGGCCTCGTGGACTCTGACCTAGTAGCAGACGCACTCCTCTCGCTACTATTCAAGAGGTTCAGACTGAAAGACTGAGCACGATCGAGAATTCAGCTGTAACAAATGAAGGACTAAGCAACCAAGCTATGGAACTCATCCCTCTTGACAACCAATTAACAGTTCGTCCAAATACACCTGTCTACACCAACGTGACTCGTGAAGAACTGGTTCCTGTGATTTCAACGAATCCTGATGCAATTCCAACAATTGACAGAACTGCTTCTGGCTATTTCATTGACTTTGATACGTTCTCAGAAGATCCAAGCGAACCTGAAACGACGCCAGCATCATCAAAACTCAAGCAGCAAGTACAAGACTTTATTCACTTTCTGAAAAAGACTTATCTAGTTTCTCCATGGATTGAATTCTGGATTACATCTGGACTTTTTGTTTTCCTGCTCTGGCTAGCTTTGGTAACAACAGTAAGCATGCTTATGAATGGCAGATACATCCATGTGAACAGTGAAGGAAAAGACGTGAATGTACTTTTGAAACCACATAAATCTTCCCATCGTGAAGCAAGAGACTTGTCATCAGTGAACATCACAGCTGTTCCTATACAGGATGGTATAGTGTGGGACAAAACAGATTATGAAATCTTCGGTCCAAGTGAACAATTGAACATTCCACATTTATTTAAAATTTCACTAAGTGATTTAATTACGTCCAGTACCTATTCAGATGATTGGGACTTAGAGACTGTTCAAGATATAATGTTTGATCTAGAAAAATCTGCTGCATTTTCTAAAAATGAATTTTTAGAGGGTTCATCTGATTATGAAGAATTGTATTGTTATAACCACTATGGTCATCATTATTTGCACAAAACTGCATATCCAAGAAATGTGTTTATGTTTAACCAATGGGAACATTGTCCTACACCACCACAAGGTAGTTCAAAAACTTTTGCTAGTAAATTTCCATATTTTTCAGGTTATAATACATCTGACCCAGAAACGTTTTACTATAAAAATGTGAACAAAACAGGACTAAAAATGATGTTGACAAATACGAAACAGATTTACTCTGAAGCATTTATTGCCCAACTGTCTATACAGGGTTTCGACTTATGGAAAGACACAATTGAGACAAAAACTGTCTGGGGTAGTAAAGATTGGCAAGTACAGGGTATAGAAGCTTTATTTAGAGCCTGTATTATCCCTGAACAAATAATGTTTTTGAATGACACCGTCCAACAGACATCTTGTCTTGGATTAGCCAAGATCAAAGAGATGAAAACACCTTCTGTGCCAACACCTGCCAGTGATAATAATACAAAGGCAGTGGTGACAGTTGACAATATACTACAACTCAACAGAACTCATCCGAATTGGAAGAAATGGTTGATCTGGCCCACAGACACAAACAACTGTCAGGAAAGGTTCTTGAACAAAACTCAGGGTTTAACTATTCATAGGCCAGACCCAAGATATGTCCAAAGACAACATCCGGGGGTAGTAACAACATACAGTGTAGGTAAATTATACCTCGATTGGCTGCATAAATCTACCCTACAGGATGTGAAGCAACACTTAACCTTACTTAAAGAGGACGCAGATCTTAGGGAATTCTTGCTTGGACCAAGAAAACCGCGTCAAAAACGTTTCATATATGCCGGCATCTATGCTGCTTATAACGAAGCATGGAAAGTGTCACAGATGGAGGCTGCAGAACAAATACGTGAACTTGATCGTATTAATTTAGAGAAAACACTCTCTGTAGTCGACAATGGGTTAACAACTTTGTCCTCCAGGATTTATTCATTGGATGGCATTGTATCCTCTGCTATCAACATTCTAGAACAAGATTTGGCTATGTTACAACAAGGTCAGTCTCAATTACGTTCTATTGTGTTATTGACATGGACGCTGCAATCTTTGCGAGCGGGCTATGTGCCTTGGCGTTTCATCAACACGTCGTCTCTGTTTGCAGAATACAATCTCACTGATAAACAGATCGAATTGGCACAAAGAGGAGCGAGGTATACAGTGCTAAGCATTGAAAAAATGGAAAAACTACCGTTTACAGTGGCAGAAAAACCAGCTACAGAATGGGTTATTCATGGCAAAATAACATTACCTGTGACAACTTTTCAGTTTCAGTATTGCCTCAGACAGATGCAAGCGGGCAAATATGAAAGGTTGGGTAAGGAATACATTAAGATATCTTGGAATTTACCATATACACATAGATGTTGGAGTGGGGATCGTGAAGTGTATCTTAGCGGTATCAACTGTAAACATGCGCTGACCGGTTCACTCATTTGCCAGGACATTATTTTACACGGGGCTTGTAATGGTTCTGTGGCAAACTTGTCTTGCCATCAGCACGGTTCACCAGCTGCTGTGATTAATCCAGCGTTTGGACAACTTTCGAATGGGAGTTACCTCATGTTGAATGATCAGAGCTGCTGTGGAATGTTGCCAGGCATCCCATATCTAGTAACGGTCAACTCCAGGGTCACTTGCTGTATGCAAGTATTGTTTCCCCAATAGACACAGTCAGGAGTCGCCTTTATGGCCTTCGCTGAACGTCTCTTTTATAAGATTTGATACTTTAAGCAGAATGAAAGCCATGCTTTTACAGCAAACAGTGCCTTTGACCTCGGCCAGAGAAACCTATGATCTACAAGTTGCAAGGACTTCGGCTGAGATACAGACTTTAATACGTACAAACTGCCCTATACATTTCGTAGAAATGATATCACGTATCTTTAACATGTCAGATACAACAGGAATTGTACATGTATTTAAGAGCATTTGCACCGGTCTATTAGCACCGTTCCAGGCAATACTTGGAATCATTCCGAACTTTGCACATTCGGTGTTTGGTGGCATACCATTAATTCTCGCACTTGTTGCCGGAATTTTATTCATCTGACTGCTATTGCGCTATGGCCAGCCGATTCGCCGAAATCACTCCGAGCGAAATGGAGAAAGCTCTCCTTGAAAGAAAGTGCTGTGAGCGAATAGTACAGCTATTGGGCATGACTCGTCTACGGGACCTTAATACCACATGGTTCCTGTCATTCCGACCAATCTGGCATGATTGCATCTTACCTGTTCTACGCTGCCTGCTATGCGGTGAAGAATGCGTGTTGGACGCCTGTCTAACATATCCATCAGCTGCGCCAAAGGATGTCGATGCTTTGCTGGACCCGATAACGGCCCATGCTCTGTGTTGTCCCCAGAGGCTTCCAATCCTGATGTCAGCATTCATTGAGATCTCACAGTCGCCTCCTGCTGCTGCTGAGGTACGAGAAACAACTCCAGGCACACAGGTAACAACGGACGCGAACATTGCTGCTGCGACCTATGCTGAGAGCGATGCTTCCCATCTTTGTGCGATCAATCTTCTACACGAGGTGTTCCAACTTACACCAGCGGCAATAGATGATGTTTTGTCTATTGAAGTAGATGATCTCATGTTTACACCAGACCCGTAAACTGACTCTGATTCGGCATACTCTGTTCCAGTACGACAGCAACAATTTGGCCTTCATTTTTCAAAAGCTTGGAACTTTACCAAATTTGAACTTTTTGTCCCATTTTTTCGAACAAAAATGGCGCTCCAATCTGCTTAAAGTAGAACTAGCCTTATAATACAGACTTGGCAGTACTTCCAGGGACACTTAGTCATCTTGTGTGTCTAAATCAGTTCATTTAAGTTTCATGACAGGAAATGACTTTTGATTTTGAACAAACTTATCGATCATTTTAGTCATATGTAAATATTGCTTTTGTATTTCGTTCCGAATGCATTAATTTCATACTTTATGCTGGAAATGAAAACACTGCTTGATGATGTACAGAAACATTTGCATTTTAATGTATCTTTTAACGCTTTTTTAGGATATGTTTTACTATGCGGTACTCCATTTTAATGTTTAGCATTTTAAATGTTTAGCATTTTAGTATTGTTGTTTACACAAAAGAGGAGTGGGTGTTGTGTACTTTATTGGGTGTCCATAAACGGGCTTTCTAGAATCATGTCCTTATATAGGCACAATCCAACCTGCCCTTATATAGGCATAAAATCCCAGACCTTATTTAGGCATAAACCATGCATACCAAATACAGGCATGGATTCCGACATCCGTCCACCCTAGCGTCTCAACGAGTCCATGAAAAAACAGACCCTCAGGCTGCGGGAGTTTCCCTTGCCCAGAACTATTGATTTCTTCAAGGACTCATACATTATGCATGAACCTCTATTCCTTAAGGGATTCATTCATGACGTCTTTCGCTACCCAACTCACGTCAATGCTAACATTTTCAGGTATAAATATACCTTCCCAAACCCCTGTAAATCAGAGGAGACCTCGACTTCAGAGGAGCCCGATTCCCGGCCGGACGCACTGAGAAGACGCTGTCATTCCTGCACGCAGAGAGTCCAGCTTCCAGTGATCTAACTTCCCTTGCAGGGTGTTGGAGTTCGAGTCCGGATAGAGATTCCTACCTCTCTCATTCTTCAGGTATGGAGCAGACTAGAACCTAGAGGGACTCTTGGCATACTAGACTCTTGGCATGCTAGGCGTAACTTACTCTTAGTATACTCTAGTCAGGAATACAGCACCTACTTCTACTTTTCCCTACACCTAGGAAAGGTTAGGCACACTGGGTAGAACTAGGATAGTAACGCATCGTATGAGTACTCGCATTTTTAGGCTGTGTCATTTTATGTAAATGCATATATGCTGAAAAGATAATGCTAACGCAGTATTATTTATTTCTACTGCTCACCTTGTACATTATTTATCTCGCATACTGTCTTGTGATCGTAACAGCACATCTAACTTACAACAGAAACAAGACTGTTCAATAAACCTCTTTATTGAAACGCCCGTCTGTTATTTCTGTGTGACTTTGAGAATAACTGAATCATGCACAACTGAGCTGAGTGAAATAGTTATCTATTGTTTCTACGACTCTGGGACACGTCCTGATTCTGTAAGGGAAACACAGTGGTCATGTTTTGCGGCTGCCAGAAACTAATCCCTTCTTGTTGTCAAGAAGTTTCTAGTGGCCTCTGAGCTAGCTGGCACAAGTAATTAAGTTTAATATACTCGATAGGGACATACCGACCTTAGTCCTATGTCAAACCTATAGGATATATTATTCCAATGCGCAGAGCCTATTAGGGAAATAGGAGCTACACATCAATAGCTTCATACACTGTGACTTAACACAAAATGAGCATTTTGCCAATGTGAAGGGAGATTAGTGTCCTTTGGGTCAACTACCACATATGGTTAGAGCAAATCAAGCAGCTTATACAACAGAAAACAAGCCTAATGCAATTTTACAAACGTCCATTCTATCACTCTGCAAGTTGTCTCAGAACAAGATATGTACACCCAAAGTATGTGTGTGTCTTCTACAGGATCAACCCATGTTCCCTTTGTACTTTGCAACAGCAGCATATAACTGCAAATGTCAAAACTTTGAAATGTCCAAATGAAGATGACATGGTGAAGGGTCCTACAACAGAGAAAAACAAGAAGGTTCATTAAATTACAATACAGAATACACACATTACAAATTAATATATTTGAGGACACATTTTTTGAGTACAATCAAAGATGAACAATGCAGATGAATCCAGTAGTCAATGTGTCAACTTTGATCAACAAACATCTTTGCCCTGGATGTCACTTTACTTGGCATTTCAAACAAATGTCCAGCACAGAGTTTTATCCTCATTACATTAAAAGTTGGTTTAACATTTTGATCCAGCGCGAAGAGGCCAAGGTTGGATATTTTACACACCAAAAACTGAACTTTTTCAATCGGCCCATATACCTTTATCCAAATACCTTTATTTGTATTCTCCTTGGCCAATTTCCCACTGGAAGGGTTTTGATTTTAAATAATTCCACAAATTTGGATTAGTTATTTCCCTGTAACCACAAATCAGTTGCAATATTGTGACTAACTAATCTTCACGAATCAACACTCTTCCTCTGGTCGATGGACCATTAGTTGAGTTAGTTGATGGTGATATTAACAACTTCTTAACTAAACTTCGTAATGAAATAACCACAGACTCTGAATATAATAATTATGACGATTTTATCTAAAATTTCAGTCATTAAGTTGAACGCTCATCAATTACAAATACACAGTGCAAACTCCATTTTTATCAAACGGGAGAGAGAGCAATCATAAAGCACAATACATTCAATTACACAAGCTTCCAACAAACATCAAATGCATAAGAGTGGATAAATGAAGAGACAAAAGGCACATTAAATACATCTGCAACGAAATATGCAAATACTGGATAGAATGACATTTACCTAATAAGGATAACTGGAAAACCACCCCTCTGGCCAAAGGGCTGGTGGAGGTCCCCTGACTTAGGGTCAGGAGACAAAGATCAAAGGATAAGATCAAGACAGGTCTGATACTTACTAGACTTCTCTACAACCCGACGCACCAGGGCGATTCCCTCTCTTTCACTCTCTCCCTCCTCGATATTCTTCCGCAATCTTCAATTCTAATCAGCCAATAGCCTGGATCTTTTGAGTCTACACTCGTCTTCCCTCTCTCTCTCTCTTGCTCAGCTCCCAGCAGCGTTGTCAGCATCATCTCATCGTCATCGTCAATATCAGCATTCCTTCTCAACCCAAATCACTCTAGTTATAGTCTTTATTTTTTCATGTCCCACCTTCAAGTGTTGCAACTTTACTAAACTACGGAATATGATTGGACAGGGTTGTTTGTTTAACCCTGCCCCTTCTTCTCATTCATAATTTTATTTGAAACATGCATATTTTGTTGCAAATGCCATAATTCCCTTAATACAGGCTTCATAGTCTGCTGTTACATCTTCTTCTTTTCCCATCCTTTCTGTCCTTGGAGCTTGGCAAGCTTTCAGCTCCCTCTGTGTCATTGGTCATCTCATGGGCTCATTGCTCATGCGCAGCTTTCGCCATCTTCTTTTTCGGTCAAGGACCAGCAGGCCCAAATATTCACTATTAATAAGAGAATCAAAAACAGATATTATTTTCTTGAATATGTATTTCTCACTGTTCACCGCCCACTTCTACTCTATCCCATGTAATTATTATTACTCTTGGGCAAAAGCGTTAATAGCAGCAGCTTCTTTTCAAATCAAGCAAGCATATGCTGGCCATGCGGTACCTCAAGACCGCGTTTCAATTCTTCTTGCGCATGTGTGAGGGTTTTTCCCTCACAAAGCGAGTTAGTCACGTTATTTTATGCGTCATTCGGGTTTGCACATGCGCAAAGCGTTTAGCAAGTTAAAGCAGGTTTTAATCGTGCTGCGTTTTATTTCTCATTAATTCAAGCATGCATAAGCTTTTCTCCCCATGTTTCTGTGTTGGGTGCATGTTAGTTTCACCTTATCTATTAATTAATACTTAGTAAGAGTTAATGAAAGATTTCATCGAGCAAGTCTCATTTTCTCAAGTCCTTGCTCCATCAATTTCATAACACAAAATGCAATATACTAACACTTATGTGAAGAAGTCAGTTCCTTCCTCTTCGCCACTATCATCTTCATTTGGCCTTGCTCCATCAATCCCCTCTCTGATGGTATTTTTGAGCCATCATAAAATACCCATCATTACCAAGTGCCAACTTTTATTCATTTAGACTTTTAGTGTCTTCCTTTCTTTCTTCTAATTCTTCTATTTTCCTTTTCATACCTACTCTTTTCATTTTATCATATAAACTTCCATTGCTCTCTTCTAACTCGATCTCTTCTCTGTTTCTCTGTTTCTCTTTCTTCCCATTCTTTTATTCTTTATTTCTGCTATCATTCTTGTTTTCGTTTTATTTCTACAACATCTGTATGTCATTATCATCAATAGAGCTACTATTGTTAATGAGATTACTGGTATCAGGATTTTTCCTAATAGACTACTCCCTAAAATAGAAAAACAACTACCTATACTGGAAATACTTTTACTAAGTCTTTCCCATACACCGTTAACCTCCAGTTGGCTTAATTCATCATGAGTCTTTGTAATATTCTTAATATATCCCTCAATACCTTTACTTTTGTCTAGGATATATGTACAGCAATGTTAGACTTTCAACATGCCATAGACTCCTCCCTCTTTTGCCAATAATATATCAAGAGCAAGTCGATTTTGCAAAACCATAGATTTAATTGCAACCATTTCAGTATTAATCATTAAGAATCCCCCAGCAGTATCTGTCAAAAGACGATCAACTACTGTTGACAATTTGCGTATCTTATGTGAATTCAGTATGACTCCAACTGACGGTATCAGTGCACCAAATATATCACCTACTATTTCTGAAAAACTTGTTCTTTTAGTTCGTTTTAGTCCTTGACTTATTACATTAATTTCATTGTTATTAGTAGTGTGGTATACCTTTGGAAATACTTTCCCAAGATAGCAACTTCCATACCACTGTGTTGGCAACCTATAATAGGCATTTTTACCACACACATAATATATTCCTGGAAAAACAGGATCCATTCCACCTTTTAGTCCCCATGCCCCCATGATTAGGAAGGTATGTTCACAATCACTAGAACCAATGAAAATGTTGTTATAGTCTGTTTTTAGTCTATGTAGACAGAATTTTCCCAATTTTGACAAGTCTAGGGACATTGCAGCATGAGTCTCGCCTTTCTTATAGTCCCTTTCCTTGTTAGCCCATGGAGGTACATGTGACTTCTGTTCAACAGCCTTCTTTAGAAAATCCTGTCTTCTTTCCTCTACTAAATTTAGAAAATCTTTTTCTTCATCTCGTAACATACATGTTAAATTGTTTTTATGCGCATATGTTAGGTCTATTGGGTTTGTTGTTAGAAAAAATTCACCCATAAATTCTGCATCTTTAGCACTAAGCACTGGGTTTAAGTTTCTTCTAATAGGTATCTCTGGGAATACTAACATATTAGAATAATAATACTGCAATTTGCCTGTTTTATAGAACAGACTGGACACAACACTACATGACACACCATATGTTAAAGGAAGATGATGATAAGTCACCCCCTCCGAGACAGAAGAAGGTAATTTCATGCAAACATAACAGTCACTTACATCCATTGTATCAACATATTCAAAAAGAAGTTTAGTAAATACATTTAATGACGAATCACTATTTGATCTGTCATGTTGATACATAGTCTCATCTATTTGTTCTAAATTAGTAGCAGTCATTCCTTTATTACCTGTATTCACTTGATTACTTGTATTAGTATTATTTTTATCGTTATTTACCATTAAAATAGGTATCACAACTGTTAGCAATAACCACATTAACATTAGTGACAAAATACTGCACAAACAACATTTAACACATCTTTGCTTTAAACTAGATTTTTGATGTTCAGTCACTTCTGTTTCTGCCATTTTTAGTTTTCTAAATTGACCTATCTCTAACTTGTCTTCTATATCCTCACTTATGTTAAACTAAGATATGTATAATCTTTGTGTGATCCCACACTTCAACAGCTTTTAATCTTTTACTTTCCCCTTTATCTTTTAATTTCTTTTCTTCATCTGGTTCTTTTATTTTCTTCTTTTCTTGTTTGTAAAATTTCCACTTTCTG
Source organism: Calotriton arnoldi (assembly GCA_963921515.1). Lineage (NCBI taxonomy): Eukaryota > Metazoa > Chordata > Amphibia > Caudata > Salamandridae > Calotriton > Calotriton arnoldi. The sequence continues at coordinate 2,969,279 of CAWUFW010000438.1, forward strand.
TGTCACAGTCTTTCTCTTAAGGTGGTCTCAATTTTCTTTCATCACTTCTTTCATTAGTAACATTTTTGTGTTCTTCATTCAAATCAAGATTCTCAAAGTCCTCAAGGATGACGTAAGTCCATTCAGGAGCCTTATATTTTCTATTTGGAGCTCTCTCCCTTGTTGATTTTCGCAAAGACTTTCTTCTTGGATTTTCCTCTTCTGTTTGACTTGATATTTCGTTTACTTGTTCTAATCCTTTTCCTGTTCTTCTTTTTAATATATATCTCAGTCCTTTTACTCCACTTAGCCAGTGATCACCTTTTCTGATTCTTTTTGTTTGAACTGCCTTTTCACCTTCTTCATCAATTTCTAATGTTCTTTTATTTTCTCTCTCTTTTAATTGAGCTTGTTCTGGGGTTTCTGATTTTTGTCTTTCTGTCGTTTGATTTTCTTCTTGATCTTTTAGTTCTTCCTTTTCATGATTGATCTTGCTCTGAGTTTCCTGTAGCAGGTTCTTTTGTTGACTGAATTTGTCCCGAACTTATCTGTCTCTCATTTTCTTCTTCTTCTGATTGAGCTTGATCTGGATTTTCTGTTTCGATTCGTTCTGGTCTTTCAATCTCTTGCTTTTCTTCTGCGGCCACTACAGCAGTTTCTTGAGACCCACTATCCAGTGTCCACCCTACTTGACTTGTACTTGGTTGTTCATCATCGATATGTTCTTCAGAGTCTGGTTCTCTGATTTCTTCGATTTCACAACTTTCAGCTTCTGGTTCTTTTCTTTGTTCCACCAGTTGCTGCTCTGGTCGTTCAGGAGGATTTGGGACTCTTTTGGTATGACTGGCATGTATCCAATTTGGCAAGCCAAAACACTTCACTGCTGTTGTTGTGACCAATATGATTTGTAGTGGTCCTTTCCACCTGGGTTCAAGGCACGACTTTCTTGTGTGCTTCTTTATCATAGCCCAGTCTCCTGGACACAAATCATGAGCTTGATTCGGCTGTGCTGTGGTTGCATCTTCTCCAACCTGGTGAGACACAGAACGTATCAGATCAGCTAATCCTTTACAATAGTCTAATACTAGATCATCAGTTATAGTCATCAGTTTGTTTCCAGGTACAAATGCTTGTCTCATTGCTCTTCCCATAAGAATTTCATGAGGACTCAATCCTGTTCCTCTGTCAGGGATGCGTCTAAGGCTCATTAAGACAAAGGGCAAAGCATCAGGCCATTTCAGTGAAGTGGATGCACACACCTTTCCTAACCTGGATTTTATTGTACCATTTAGCTGCTCAACCACTCCAGATGCTTCTGGTCGATAGGCACAATGTAGTTTCTGCTCAATTTTGAAAGCTGTACAGATTAATCGAATTATCTCATTATTAAAATGAGGTCCTCTATCTGATTCCAAAGTGACTGGAAATCCGAATTTAGGGATGAGTTCTCTTAAAAGCAGTTTGGCAACCATGAGACTGTCATTCTTTCTTGTTGGATAAGCTTCCACCCAACGAGAAAACAGACACACAATGACAAGGACATACTGCAGACCGTTGCATGGTGGCAATTCTATAAAATCAAGCTGCAGTCTTGTAAATGGTCCTTCTGCCTTTCCTATTTTTCCCCAACTGACAAATGTTCTTCTACCTGGGTTCTGCTGTTGACATGTCAAACCGCGCTGGCAGAGACTCTCTGCAATAAGCCTGAACTTGGGATTGTGCCATGTCTGCCTAAAGCATCCCTCCCAATGTGTGTAGCTCCATGATATACTCTTGCCATTTGTGATAACATACTGTCTGGCATTATCGGTCTTCCATCTAGACACACCCATACCTCATCATCGGTTCTTCTTGTGCAACCTGTGTTGATCCAGAATTCCTTTTCCTTTACATCTGCCTCATCCTGCAACTGTCTTACTTCGTCCCATGTTTCAAAAGCAGAGAAAAACATTAGTTGGCAATCGGTAGTTTCTTTTTCCAACCCTCTGTTCAAAGACATTGTATTTCGAGCACAAAATTGTGCAACCTGATCAGCATATTTGTTACCTTGTGTCACATAATCATTTCCTGACTTATGTGCGGCACACTTGACCACTGCAATTTCTTTTGGCAATTACAATGCTTCCAGTAATTCTTTGACATTTTTACTGTTTCTGATAGGAGAACCTGAAGAAGTCAGAAATCCCCTTTGCATCCATATTTGGCCAAAGTCATGCACAACCCCAAAACCATATTGACTGTCTGTGAATATGGTTATCCCCAATTTTTTCCCAATTTTGCAAGCTTTTGTTGAAGCTACCAATTTGGCTATTTGTGCAGACTTGACTCCTTTTAGACAGGATGCTTCTACAATAGCAGATATAGTACAGACAGCATAGGCAGCACTTAATTCTCCATCTTGTTTTCGCAAACATGACCCATCCACGAACAATACATAATCTGATTCTCCCAATGGGACATCTAAAATGTCTGGCCTAGGCTTTGTACACATTTCTGTTAGATTCAAACAATCATGATCAACTTCTTCCTTCACTTCTTCACAGAATGGGTCTGGCAACAATGTTGCTGGATTTACTGTTGTGCATCTTATCACAGTTACATTTTCAGCTCCTAGGATCACTCTTTCATACTTAGTCAGCCGACTAGGGGTCAAGTGTGGTGTTTGAGTCCTTGTTAAAAGGATCTCAACAGAATGTGGCACATACTCTTTCAAAGGATGTCCCATAACAATAGATTCACTCTGTTCCAGACTCACACATGTAGCAGCTACTGCTTTTAAGCAGCCAGGCAATGCTGCAGCCACAGAATCCAGAGTGGCTGAAAAATATGCCACTGGACGTCGCATTAATCCATGTCTTTGGGTTAATACTGAAAGTGCACATTCTTCTCTCTCACAACAGAACAAAGCAAATTCCTTTGCATAATCAGGCATTCCTAATGCTGGTGCTTGACACAAACAATCCTTCAATTTTATGAATGAGTCCTCACTTTCATCATCCCATTCAATCGGGTCCATCACATCTTTTCGTGTCAGTTTTATTAGGGGTTTTGCAAGCAGTGAAAATCCACTGATCCACTGACGACAGTATCCGACCACTCCCAAAAACAGTCATACTTCCTTCTTAGTTCTAGGTAGGTTCATCTGTCGAATCACTTTTATTCTCTCTGGTGTCACTTTTCTAACTCCCCTTTCTATCTTGTGTCCCAAATATTTGACTTCTTGTCGGCAAAACTGCAATTTTTCTGGTGACACTTTGTGTCCACCTTCTGCCAAATGGTTCAGTAAAGCAATTGTGTCTGTGACACAACCCTCTCTTGTTTTTGATGCGACCAGTAGGTCATCAATATACTGAACCAAAACTGAATTTCCTGGCATAAACAATGTTTCCAAGTACTTTTTCAAAATTTGATTGAAAATCGAAGGACTCTCTGTGTACCCTTGAGGAACTCGGCACCATGCCAAAACACGGTCCTCGAACCGAAATGCAAAAAGATATTGGCTATCTACATGCAACGGAATCGAAAAGAATGCTTGGCACAAATCAATCACTGTATACCAATGTGCATCCCAAGGAATCTGATAAAGAATTACTGCTGGATTTGGTACTACCGGACAACAAGGTACTACTATTTTGTTCATTTTCCTTAAATCTTGCACTATTCTATATCTGCCATTAGGCTTTTTAAGCCCCATAATTGGTGAGTTGCAAGGACTGCCCATTATTTCTGTCAGAATTCTTTGTTCAACCATTTGGTCGATTACTGGAGCAACTCCTGCTTTTACTTCAGGACTCATTTTGTACTGTCGGGTGTTTGGATAAATTGCACCTTCCTTCACCATTATTGTAATCTGGTCTACATTTGACATCAGACCAATTTCCTTTCCTGAAAAATCCCATACATCTGATCTCACTGTGTCTCTCAACTCATCAGGTAGACTGTTTTCAGTTAGAAGTGAAAACATCTCATCCACTTCTGTTCCTTGTTTTGCTAGCATCATCTTGGAAGCGATATCTTCATCGGGTGTTTGAAAAGCAATACCATCAGGTGTACAATAGATGGTACAATTCATTTTACACAACAAATCCCTCCCTAACAAGTTAACTGGACTTGAATCACACACCACAAACCAATGCATGTCTTGGAAATTTCCAATATTTACTTCTATTGGTCTAGTAAGTGGGGTTTTTATTTGCTTATTTGAGACTTCTACAACTTGGATAGTTTCTCCCGAGTGGCGTAGGTTTGGAATTTCTGTTGCTCTCACAGTAGAACGGGTAGCACCAGTATCCACTAGGAAAGTGATGTCATTACCTTCCACTTTTCCATCAACAAATGGACCTGACTGATCTTCCACCAAAGATGCGCCAAGCACGCATTCTTCCTTCCCTCAGGCACCGTCATTGGGAACCATCTAAATCACACTCGTTACTGTGCATCCAATATTTTTGAACCGCTCTTACCACTCTCTCCACGAAATCCGGTGTTCACACTGTATCTCTGTTCTTGAGCGTTCATGCAGTTGGGCATAGGAGCTTGTGGCACCTGTAACTGTGGAGTAACTACCTGCTGCTGTTGGTTCACAACCACCTCATTCTGCATCTGTGGATTTAAATTTTGATATACCCCATTATTCTGTTGAACATTTCTACACATTCTTCCAATGCCCATGCTTTCCGCACGCATAACAAGGAAACTTCTTCGCTTCTTCTCTACTCATTCGCCCTTTTCCTTTATTCCCATTCAATCCTTGACTATTCTGATTTTGGTTATTCGACTGATTTTCATTTTGAGAACCAGTACTTGCCTCTTGATGTTCTGCTAACTTCACTTGTGCCCACATCATCTTTTCTTTCAATTTCTTATGTTTTACGTCAATATCGTCACTGCAATACTTTGCGTATTTTAAAATATCATCAATGGGCTTACTTTGCCAGCAAAGCATATGCTGTTGAATCATCTGACTAATTTCCGATCTCAATCCATACACAAACCTGTACACAAAATGTCCCATATCCTTATCACCAATATTCTCAAATCCACTATACTGCTTAAATACCTGTAACAATCTTTCATAATACGCATGCACTGACTCTTTTGGTTCCTGAGTTGTTCTATCTATTTTAACCCAATCAGTTTCCTTTGGATGAATTTTCCCTTTCAAGAAAGTAATCACTTGCTGATACTTTTTCATCACCTCTTCTGAAGGTGCACCTGTCTTTGCATCTCTTGGGTATTCTTCAGTTGGCCAATCAACCGTAATATTACATTCTGTCCATAAATCAGCTGGCACCACTATATCAAACAGACCATCTAAATCCTTCAACAATACCTTTGAAACTTTCACAAACCTCTCTACCTGCTTGTACCATTCAACTGGTTTCTCCCTTAATCTGGGGAAATCATTTGTAAAAGACAAAATATCCTGTCTGGACCATGGAACATGAACGTATCCACCTCCAGGAACTTCTTTCATTGGACACACTCTTTCAACCTGTTCGGTTTCTCTTAATGGGAATGCAGATGCCTCCTTTGTAGCTGCCTCATCCCTTTTCTTTGTCCATCTACCTCTCCATCTGTCTACATCTCCCCATTTCTTCAAAATATTCATTAATTCTTTGATCTATAATCTCCTTCCTGACGCATTCAAACTTTCTAAATACTTGTCAGTAAATTCTGCCCTATATGGTTTCTGCAATAATTTCGATTTTTCTACATCTCTTCCAAATTCTGAAGCAACCTCTACTATTTTCTCATGCAGATTCTTTGCTCTCCATGTTATACTTTTACACAAAAACAACAATTCATCATCTCTGTATGTACCTAATCTCTCTGGGTTTATTGTACCAATGATCATTTCTTCTAAATCCACTTTAAACTTGGCCACATCTATTCTTGGTATCTGAGGTCTCTTTTTGTCTAATCCTTTCACCCACTCTTCTAGTTCTTCTGGCGAAAATCCTTTAGAATTTCCTGCTAACAGAGTGGCAGTCAGTTCCTTTCTCCTTTTATTTACTGGTGAACCTCTTTTTGGACTCTCCGTCACTGTTTCAATATTAGGGAGATCTAGTAATGATATATTTGAATCAGTCTCACTGGTTAGATCTTCTGACATCGCTACCTCTTTTCTGACATTATTTTGTGGGATTGTCACTGTTTGTAATCTCGGGGTGTCTCGTTTATCCCCATATAATGGAATAACCAGACCTATCGTTACTGGCACTGTCAAAGCTTCGGCATTTAACCCTAACTGATTTATTTTCTGAATTATCTCCTCTTTTGTTCTATTCAATGCATCCCTTTCCTTTTCCTGTAATACTTTGGTAACTGTTGGATCATATAAAACCTGCGGAACTAAGGAGTTCTCATCATTGGTGCACTTGGAGTTGCCTCTCCAGCATTTTCTTGATAAGGTGGAGGTCTTTTAACTAAAATGTCCTCTAATAATTCATCATCCGTTTCATCACATTCTGTTCCTGCCATATCTATGTGTTTCATTTTTTCTTTGCATTTACTCCCTACTTGATCTTCAGCCATCAATACTGGATACAACCCTTTTGTTACTACAGCTCTTCTCCATCTTTTCATCTCATCTCCTCGAGTATCAAACGGATATCTTGGCAAAAATCCCCTATTTATTCTTCTACCTCCTGTGTATTTTTCTCGCTCAAATGCCTCAACTTCCCATTCCTCCAAAGCTTCATACTGCGTAAACCTAGGGCTAGGTTCTAATGTATTCATCCGATTTCTCAAATTCTGAAGAACCCTTACATTAAATGTACCATTTTCAGGGAAAGCTAAAACACCATCACCTTTTGTATATTCCACCCAATTTTCCAACCACACACACTTATGGTATCCTCGTTCCAACATCATAAAGGAAGCAGGTGTATTAGGGGGTGGCATAATAATCCCTTCTCTGGTTACTACACGCTTATCCTTTTTAAAGAAATTCTTGATTTTATTAATCAGCTTCATTTTTCCAATCCCTGTAACTAAGTATTTTCAGCAAGTTAAAACTAGAAACTCTCTCTTCCGTATTCTTACGTATCCTGTTTCCCAACACTCGTCCTATACCAGCGCGACTCACACCAAGAGTCCAATCAGGGCTCACTACGTATTTTCTTCCACAACCAATACCTGCGCAGCTCTTGTCTACCAACCAATCAGAGCTTACCACACACCCACTTGTTTCAACCAATACCAGCGCGACTCTCTGTGATGTCAGTATTACTCCTACTACTGACCCTCCCTTCACAAATCGACACTTGTTACACGACCGCTGCCTCAACCAATACCAGCGCGGCTCTCTGTGACGTCAGTATGACTCCTGCTACTGACCCTCCCTTCACAAGGTAATACGGCAACGTATTCTCTAAACTATTCTTAATATCTTCTCTGTTAGTAACAACGTAAAAACAGCGCTACTCTGTCTGCTCCGCTAATTAAAGATAGTTTATTCACTTGCTTCAAGAGAAAGTACTTCCTTATACTACGAGTAAAAACCACTGTTTACCCTTCACTTGAGCTCGGGAAAACCTATTACTCCTCTAGGGTTACTCCTCCTTCGGGGAAGGCCAAAGTTTCACAGGTAGACCTTTGACTATCACTCACACTCTACTCTTATACAATATAGTCCCTAATATAACACCTACAGCCCTCCGTAGCTTTTAGGCATTATTACAACAGACGAGTAACCTCCTGCAGTGTGATTCCCTTACCACACTCTTCAAAATTCAATTCCCGGGATTCCCAGGTATCTCTGTACCTGTACTCCCAGACAACATAGAACAAGACACTAACTTCTCATGTTAAGAACATATAGTCAATAATCAATAATAAATAATCACCAAACTAATCAATAATAACCATAACTCTGCTACCAGAAAAACTGATCCGGTGCGAAGAGGCCAAGGTTGGATAGTTTACACACCAAAAACTGAACTTTTTCAATGGGCCCATATACCTTTATCCAAATACCTTTATTTGTATTCTCCTTGGCCAATTTCCCGTTAGAAGGATTTTGATTTTAAATAATTCCCAAAATTCTGATGAGTTATTTCCCTGTAACCACAAATCAGTTACAATATCGTGACTAACTAATCTTCACGAATCAACACTGTTCCTCTGGTTGATGGACCATTAGTTGAGTTAGTTGATGGTGATATTAACAACTTCTTAACTAAAGTTCATAATGAAATAACCACAGACTCTGAATATAATAATTATGATGATTTTATCTAAAATTTCAGTCATTAAGTTGAACGCTCATCAATTACAAATACACAGTGCAAACTCCATTTTTATCAAACGGGAGAGAGAGCAATCATAAAGCACAATACATTCAATTACACAAGCTTCCAACAAACATCAAATGCATAAGAGTGGATAGATGAAGAGACAAAAGGCACATTAAATACATTTGCAACGAAATATGCAAATACTGGATAGAATGACATTTACCTAATGAGGATAATTGGAAAACCACCCCTCTGGCCAAAGGGCTGGTGGAGGTCCCCTGACTTAGGATCAGGAGACAAAGATCAAAGGATAAGATCAAGACAGGTGTGATACTTACTAGACTTCTCTACAACCCGACGCACCAGGGCGATTCCCTCTCTTTCACTCTCTCCCTCCTCGATATTCTTCCGCAATCTTCAATTCCAATCAGGCAATAATCTGGATCTTCTGAGTCTACACTCGTCTTCCCGCTCTCTCTCTCTCTCTTGCTCAGCTCCCAGCAGCGTTGTCAGCATCATCTCATCGTCATCGTCAATATCAGCATTTCTTCTCAACTCAAATCACTCTAGTTATAGTCTTTATATTTCATGTCCCACCCTCAAGTGTTGCAACTTTACTAAACTACGGAATATGATTGGACGGGGTTAGGGGTGTCTTCATCATCTCAAGCTGACGTATTCATTTTATTTAGTAAGACCTATTGTTTGTTTAACCCTGCCCCTTCTTCTCATTCATAATTTAATTTGAAACATGCATATTTTGTTGCAAATGCCATAATTCACTTAATACAGGCTTCATAGTCTGCTGTTACATCTTCTTCTTTTCCCATCCTTTCTGTCCTTGGAGCTTGGCAAGCGTTCAGCTCCCTCTGTGTCATCGGTCATCTCATGGGCTCATTGCTCATGCCCAGCTTTCGCCATCTTCTTTTTCGGTCAAGGACCAGCAGGCCCAAATATTCACTATTCATAAGAGAATCAAAAACAGATATTATTTACTTGAACTTGTAATTCTCACTGTTCACCGCCCACTTCTACTCTATCCCATGTAATTATTATTACTCTTGGGCAAAAGCGTTAATAGCAGCAGCTTCTTTTCAAATCAAGCAAGCATATGCTGGGCATGCGGTACCTCAAGACCGCGTTTCAATTCTTCTTGCGCATGCGTGAGGGTTTTTCCCTCACAAAGCGAGTTAGTCACATTATTTTATGCGTCATTCGGGTTTGCGCACGCGCAAAGCGTTTAGCAAGTTAAAGCGGGTTTTAATCGTGCTGTGTTTTATTTCTCATTAATTCAAGCATGCGTAAGCTTTTCTCCCCATGTTTCTGTGTTGGGTGCATGTTAGTTTCGCCTTATCTATTAATTAATACTTAATAAGAGTTAATGAAATATTTCATCGAGCAAGTCTCATTTTCTCGAGTCCTTGCTCCATCAATTTCATAACACAAAATGCAATATACTAACACTCATGTGAAGAAGTCAATTCCTTCCTCTTCACCACTATCATCTTCATTTGGCATTTCAACATCCTCACACGGTAACTCTTCATGGTCTTCTTCATCTGCAATGTATGTCATGTTCCGTTGCAGGGCAATGCTGTGTAACATGCAGTATGTCATGATGATTTTGCACACCTTATCGGGCAAGTAGAGGAGGGCTCACCCAACTTTGTTCAGACATTGAAATCGGACCTCTAGGAGCTCAAAAGCCGCTCCACTGGCCTAAGTGTTCTTCCATGGGCCTCATTGAAGCGGACTTCCCCTGGCGTTGTTGGATTCCTCATCAGTGCTAGCAAACATGGTCAGTTAGGATAAGCAGAGTCTCCTATGTGGGATGAAAAACAAATTTGCAAGAAATTGTAACACAATTTTAGATCATTACACTTTACTACCTGCCAATATATTGTTTGGTTTTTGTACTTACCAACAAGCCAGGCCCTCTCAGGTCCAAGCTGTGATATTTGCAGGGGCATGCTGCTGTTCTGTATTACAAAGGAATCATGAATTGATCCAGGAAAATTCACACACACACTTGTGATGTACAAATCTGGTAAGCAGACAACTTGCACATTGATTGAATGGAAGTTCTTTCAATTGCGGTACACTTGTTCTCTGGTGTGTGGAAGCACTAAGGCAATATGTGTGCAATCAATTGCTCCAACCACAAGTGGTAAGCTGCCCAAGGTGTAAAAATCCCCCTTGAAATTGGCAAAATCCTGGTTTGTAGGAAATGGAATGAAGCTGTTGATGTTTCTCATCGTTAAAGAAAGAACTTCTTTTAGCACACCACTGAAAGTTGGTTATGACATTCCACCAGATACTGCCATAGTGTATTGGAATGATTCTGTGGCCACAAAATGGAGCACTGTGGTTAGTTTGACTATTGATGGTATTGATTTGGCATTCATATTGTGAGGCAGAAGATCTGGCTGCAGCTGAACACATAAATCAAGAATTGTTTGCCTAGCCAATCAGACTTTTTTGATAAAATTCCGTTCTTCCACAGTGGCAAGGTCTGGAAATGGTCAGAACACTTGAGGCTGTCATCTCCTACCTATGCCTGGGTTCATATGTCTGCATTGTAAAAAAAATATATTTGTTGTAAATGTTTGCTAAAATATTTTCAATTCAAAGCACACTTCACATCCAGTTTTCAATCAATATACAGTTTTCATACATAATTAGACAGAACCTTATTGTGTTTAGTATAACTTTTTTGAAATTCACAATTGTGTAAATTATCAATTTTTTAAATGTGCATATAATACATTGTTAATGTACTATTTACACATTCCTATTCTTTTATTTAAAATATTTATGTAAACATACCTTCAACAGCGGGATAAACACCACTGCGCAAATCTTGCTGCAAACCACATTAACCGCTTAACCGCGGCAGAATTGCCGCCGCGGTGCGGCGGTTTAGCGCAGTGGGCAGGGCCGCGTCGGCCAACGGACGTGCGCAGCACTACGGAGGTAGTGCTCGCGACGACCGTTGGCCGACGAGCGCAGCGAAGAGGCTAAGGCACTACATTACACTTTTTATAAAAACAAATGAAGAACTTTAGCATTTTCGACATGTAAAACAAAATAGCCACCATTTGAGTGGTGGTGACGCACTCAATAGTCACAAGCACACTATTCCGCAATGTAAAATGGCAGCCGCGTGAAACTCATCGATGGATCCAGCCATAGGCTATCATGTGCGAAAGCAACGTAGGACAGCCAATGGATGTGTCCATTGTGGTTGACAACCACGTACGTTTTGTGCATGTACGTGGCATTTCAAAAAAGCTCACTTGCCTCCTAACACTACAGCCAACAAGACCTCCTCCATTTTTGCTGCTGTTTCCAACCTCTGGGAACCATGATGCCAGGAATAGCAGGTGACAGGGCCCCAGCCTTCTCGCCAGAGGAGCTGGAGTTGCTGGCAACAGAGATTATGTCCCTGTACAGCCATTTATGGCTCACCAGAGGAACAGGTACATGTCTAAAATGTATTTGTAAATCTGTCTAGCTGGTTTCTTTTGTTTGATACACAGGCTAGAATGTCCCTTTGAGTTCCTGAGTGAAGTGTAGTGATTGAAGTGAAGTGTCATTTATTTTTTACATTACATAAAACAATGATGGTGTGAATTTGTAAGCACATTATGATTAGAGAACACTACAACATTAGTATGTGTTGTGTGTTTGGAGCCCTACATTGTATTTGGTGTGTATTTTGAGTTATATCTATGTGTATGCATGATTTTCATGTGAAATGTAGAAATTTCACATCATGTAAAAATAGAAAACACATTTATCTTATTTACTACTGTACATAGGTCTCATTTTTACATACCAAATTAAAATGATGTTTGCTATGGGTATTATCCCACACATCACTCAGCCTAGATCAAGTGTTTTCAACCAGTCGTTTAGGAGCTACCAGTAGCACCCAAACAACTTCACAGTAGCTCACAGCTTTGAGTTATTTTTCAAATGAGCATAAGGTCATATTTTAATTTCAAAGTTAGGGGAAGGCTGTGTTCATGTGACATCATGCTCATCAGGCTGCAGATAGGAGGAACTGATAATGAGCAGTGCTCAGTCAGATTTGTGGGCCAGGTTCAGGCTGAGTCACAGAGGTGAATAACTGAAGAACTGAGGTATTGGACTCATAGAAAATATTCTCTGTCAACTCAAAATTGGAGCTGTGCACAAAATTATGCTTCTGAATACTAATAAATGGATGAACAATGAAATTGAGAGTTATTAATTACACAAACTGCTAAATTTCACAGGCTCTCAGCCACCCATACACATATATCCCCTTCATACGCACACATACATCCCCAAAGACCATGCTCTCACTGACACACATGGCAGCCCTTTCATAGTGGTCTTAATCATAGTGTGTAGTTCAAACCATAGTTTCCGGCTTTATGGACATTAGGATTCAAGTCAATGTAGCTGGGTGTGAGGATGTTTGGTTACAATGTTCAAGTTGTGTAGTCTTCAGCATGTCACAATGAAAATCACTGATGAGAAGTAGCTCCCATTACATAAAATGTTAGCACCCCCTGGCCTAGTTGATGTCACTGGTCTGGATTATTCAATTTAGGAGCTAAGGGTAGTCAACCGGTTACAACAAAAGTCTTAATTATTGTTTTATATTGGCAAAATGAAGAATAAAATTTAATTTGTAGTAACTTGAGTAATGCTTGTGATTAATGTAGTAAAATTGTGTTACATCAATACATACAAACAACAAGTAACAAAACTTTTTTTTCTTTCATTTCTTGTATCCATACAGGCCAACGCCCATCAGAACAAGCATTTGCAATGAAATAGGTCTCGCATTTATGAGAGTTTGAGCTATTGGCATTGGAAATGACAATGCCTTTTATTTATGTGTTGTTTTTAGAACAGATAAATAAAAGGGATTGTCATTTGCAATGCCAATAGCTTAAACTCTCGCAAATGCGAGACCTATTGCATTGCAAATGCATGCTATAAAAATTATTTTAAAAAGCATTAGGAGCGAGCGTGTCCGAAGATATTTGAGAAAATAGTGCTCAGAGGCTGTAATTAAAGCCTACCGAGCAACAACAAACGTAACAGGGGGTGTTGAAATGGGAGGTTACAAAATGAGACAAGGCTGTACTAAGGAGGGACTACTAAGCCTTTTGACCAATGAATAGCCACAGTTTACAGTGGACAATGACACAAGCCAATGAAAAATGTGGGGGGGGAGTGGGCGGAGCTTCAAGTCCCTACCTAAATACAGCATGCCTCACAGAGCAGCGCATGCGCTGCCCAGGCTCGACCTAAAAAGGAGATATTTTATGGCCATCGCCATGAAGGTGCAGACCCTGGGGGTCTACAAGTGGCACAGCATCCATTTGCCACAAGAGGTGGGAGGACCTACGACACTGGACCAAGAAGTAATCAGAAGCTCAGCTCAGCAAGTCCTCCCAATGTGGAAAGTGCATGCGCCACATCCTGACTAAGCCTGGGTGTAAAACTCCGCTCCATTTACGGAGTTTGTCGAATTCGGCAACTCCGCATTTCACGGAGAATGCGGAGTTACCATTAAACTACGCATTCCGAAATGGAGCGGAGTCTTTTTTTGGCACACGCACTCAAAATGCAATTTCGGGGAAGCGACTTGCCAGGCGCTCATGATTGCCTACGAGATTTTCAGGGCCGTTCGCGGGAGCCACAATATTTGCTAGCCAACCGCATGCTCCAGGGAAATTTTGCGTTCGCCAAAACGTCATTCGGGCGCATCAGGGAACTCCGGCTGAACTTTTCTGTTGTCGCAATCCCGAACGTGTAGACTCTACCGCAGCTGCAATCTGGGGAAGATTCTCTCCTCAAGCAGCATCAAAATTTCCCAAACTGACAATTTGGAGTTAAAAACCTCCTCGAATTGACATTTGACGGTGGTTTTTTGTGCAAGGAGTCTTTTATGTTTTGTTTACTTGTTTTTCAACTGGAAGGAAGTGCCCCAGATTCTCCAACTTCCTGTTCCTGTTCAGCAGGCTCCTCCCAGTGCTTTGTCCATCTCTGGTCACTTTTCATTTGGATTTGGAGCTGGAAGGATCACTTTTGTGTCTGCTGGATATCCCTTTGAAAAACTGGTGTTGTTTGTTCAATTGTCGCCATGCACCTGGATTTATTTGTACTTTTAATCGATTTTTTTAATTTATTGTGGTGGGTGGCCTGTTGTTTCAGTGGGGGCCTAGTGATTTCTTTGCATTTCATTTTTCTTCTTTTGTAAAGGAAAATGTTTCACAGCTTACTACATTTTCTACATGTTTTTTAATACATTTGACATTTTTATTGAACATGTGGCCTAGTAGTCTGCCGATTGGCCTTCCAGCCAGCAGGCCCAGTGCTTGTCATGGAAGTATGAAACAACAGTTTCTGTGGTGTTTACAGCATCTAGGCCATGGATGGATTTGGATTGAAATTCAAAATGTGCTTTTTTGTGGTATTTCATGTTTTTTTTCATGCAAACAGTGTATAGGAGCCAGGAATAGGTGGGGTAATGCCTTTGAAGGACGTGTCTTGTTGTAAACATTTTTTTAGCCCAATAATTTTGCTGAATTAATTATGTTTTCTCTGTTTTACATGTATCCTTTGTCTGGCCTGTGTGTGTGTTTGCCATAGGCCACCATTTGCCTTTGTTCCAGATGCCATGTGGCCACTGGCCATGGGCCATTTTGTATAGTCAGTGCATTGTCCTGGCCTAGGTCTGCATGTGCTATTTGATTGCTTTACAGGCATCCTGCCTCTTCTTGTGGCCATGTGGCTGGCAGGCATTTTGTGTAGACAGCTAGTGTGCTTTTACCATAGGCCTGCATGCGTTCTCTTTGTTGTAGGCCTCCAGCTTCTTGTTGTGAGTGACCATGTGGCTAGAGGCCATTTTGTGTAGGCAGCCAGTGTGCTTTTGCCATAGGTCTGCATGCGTTCTTTGTTGTAGGCCTGCAGCTTCTTGTTGTGACCATGTGGCTGGCAGCCATTTTGTGGATTAAGCCAGTGTGCTTTCCCTATAGGCCTGCATGTCTTCTCCTTGTTCCTAATGAATACCTTCCTGTGCAGTGTTGTTGTTGATGACAATGTGGCACTGGTTGGCAGCTATTTTGTGTGTCCAAACAAATTCAGCCCTTTTTGCCACAGGCTGCAATGATGGTTGAGCAATGAGATAGCAGTTTAATAATAACTTATT
The DNA here is from genome assembly GCA_963921515.1 of Calotriton arnoldi. Taxonomy (NCBI): domain Eukaryota; kingdom Metazoa; phylum Chordata; class Amphibia; order Caudata; family Salamandridae; genus Calotriton; species Calotriton arnoldi. Next base: position 2,984,711 of record CAWUFW010000438.1, read on the forward strand.
ATTATATCTTTGAGGATAACTTAACTTATGTTTAATTTATTTATATTCATTTTATTTATATATTTATTTTATTTTTGATCAATAACATGATCATTTACATCACAAAATTTCACAATCAGTAATAAAAGAATAGAAAGATAAAAAGTCCATTACATCGTTAATAAAATGAGATAAAAACAGATAATCGCATACCACCAACAATATTAAAATTGCCCAAGAATTTCATGGTTTCACATATGATTAATAAAAAGAATGAATTCACATTACAAGGGGTCTGTTTTTAAAAAAAAATCCTGGGGTCAAAAACCAAGTAATCCTCTGCTAGCCCCGTGACCGGGTAGTTTACATGTTCAGTTTGTATTCCCAGAATCATGGTTTATTATTTTTAACCTTGTCCACCAAGCATAGAGCAGGTATCTCGAAATTGCAAATACTAACCACCTAGTGGTGTCAGTTCTAAAGATGTGTATAGCATCAGTGGAACGTGAAAAAGAAAGCAAACGACAAGCGGGGATTAGACAGTTTTTCCGGTGATTTGCATAGAAAGGACAGGAAAAGAGAAAATGTTCAATGGTCTCCGGGAAAGAATGACAGGTCGGGCACAGAGGTGTTACAAATGAATTTACCTAGGTACTTTTCCTTGGATTTAAGGGGAGAACCCTGTACCTGAATTGAATGTAGAGTGCTCTTGCCTGTGGGGGTTCAATATCATCCATAAATGTTTCAAAGCCAAACCAACCTTTAACCCGTTGCGTGCGTCTGTCGGCCAACGGCCGTCGCGAGCACTACCTCTGTAGTGCTGCGAACGTCCGTTGGCCGACGTGGCCCCGCCCACTCCGCTAAACCGCCGCGGTTAAGCGGTTAACATTTGTAAAACTAGAGGTTAAGGTGCCATGTGCATTTACATTGATACATTGATTATCCATATACTCCCAGAATCTTTTTTTGAGGAGGTGGACCATTTTTTTCTCAATGGACCCCGGATTCTTCCACAAGGGCCCCAACCCCAGTTTGAGGAGCCATTCCTTGACCCTACTGAACCACGCAAGACGACCTGTTTGTTTCTGTAGGATTAATAGCTCTTCCACGGCCTCCTTCACTGGGACCTGTGTACTACTGGTCCATAGCCTGACCCAGAACAAGAGTGCCTTGAGAATGGCAACGTTGTTAATGGATCTAAGGTTAAGTCTTAACGGCAAAAGAGGGGTATTAACTGGTAAATTGAGGATTGCCATTATAAATGTATTCTCGGCAGAGACTAGAAACTTTAAATTCTCCAGCCCCCATAACCCCATACAGTGCTGGCCCTAGACCCTTAGCCTTATGTAGTTCCAGAATTGGAGAGGATGGTCGGAAAACTGACCCCCTTGCCTTCGCTGCTATTGCACAGTCAACATGTTGGAGAGTTAAAACACTCTTTTCAATTTGGGGTGACCAGACCAGCCTGTCACTGATTCGGACTCCCAAATAGTCAAATACCTTAACCTGTTCCAAAATTTGGGAGCCCAACCTCAGTTTACCCTTATTTGATTTGTAGGGGTTAAACACCATGTATTTAGTCTTCGAGCAGTTGATTTCCAAGCCCCTATCCTTACAGGCTTTTGCGAACTTGTTTAAGATGTTCTGAATCCCCTTTGGCGTCCTGGCTATGAGCAGCGTATCGTCTGCAAAAAGAAGCAAGGGCACAGGGTTTCTAGCTAATTTTGGGGGATCACCTCCACAATCATATAACTCTCCTATTAACCCATTTATAAACAAGGTGAATAGTGTTGGGGCGAGAACACAGCCCTGTCGTACTCCCTTACAGACAGAAATATCATTTGTTAGGCTGCCATCTAGGTTCCACCTCACTTTAGCTTAGTTACCTTGGTGTAAACGATTCAGGGTTTTGAGTAAATAAGTTGGGAGTCCAAGGTCTCTAAGGGCAGTCCAAAGTTGGGTACGATCTATAGAATCGAAGGCCGTTTTTAGGTCCACAAACACGACATACAAATGACCCCCTCTAATAGTCACTTCCTTCCATATAAGCATTAAAAATCTGAAAACTTGGTCCAGAGTGCTAGTAGAAGCCCTAAATCCTGCTTGCAGGTTCGATAAAACGTTATTCTCCTCGATCCAAACTTGGATCCGAGTTAGAATGATTTTGCAGATAATCTTTTGTGAAACATCTATAAGGCTGATGGGCCTGTAGTTTGCAGGTGAGCCCTTTTCCCCCTTTTTAAAAATTGGGATGATTTCCGCGCCTTTCCAGGACACCGGAATATCACCACCCCGCATAATGGCGTTAAAAACCGTTTTAGCAGCGGTCCCCATATTATAGGCTCTGCTTTGTACAGGTCTCCTGGGAGCTTGTCTAGGCCAGGAGCTTTCCCATTCTGCAAAGAATTAATAGCAGTAACAGTTTCCTCTATTGTAAAGGCAATCTCGTCTATATATGGAGGAACTATACAATTTACCAGTGAGTCTAGGTGAGGGACATCCAGTTTACCTGCATAGAGGAGCATCAAATACTCCTCCCAAACGTGGGGCTGTATATAGAAATCTGTTTCTGTTTTCTGTTTGGGTGTCCCTTTCGATAAAAGATGCCAGAATAATTGGCTATCCTTCTGCCTTGACACTTCTATTAGTAGGCGCCAGTTTTCTGTTTCCCAATCCCTTTTATCCTTAGCTTGTGCATTTTTGTATAGGTTCCTGTTGTTTTTAATATCAAACCGGGATTCTGTCTTGACCACCACAATTAGAGCATCCCTCGCTTTTTTGCAGACCTCATTATACCACGGGGCAGTGCTCCGCTCAAATAATTTAGGATTTCACTGTTTGTTAAAAAGCGGTCTAAGTGTAAAAGTCAGTTGCTGAAAATTGGAAATAATGTCAACTACACTGGCAACCGGATTGCTCATAGCAGGGAGGAGATGTGCTACCTCGGAATAAATTTTAGGGAGGTTTGCATCAGCTAAAATCTGCGGCCATTTTACTCTTTTGTTATTATTGGAGGTGATAGCAGGGACCATTTTGTGCCGGGTTTGTCCTTGCAAGATTGCAAGACCAGTCAGCGTGAGTGCCAGAGCGTTACGGTCGCTGTCCTCCCGTTCCAATACAGCCATGTCCTTAACGTTGGGCCATAGATCAAGATCAACCAAAATATAATCGATCCTGCTCTTAACTTTCCCCCTCTTAAACGTGTGGCAGGCTTCACTGTCTGAGCGTGTCCGACCATTACAGGCTCGACCCCATGGGTGAGGGTAAATGTTAGAACCTGTTGCCCAACTGTAGTGCATTTCTTAATAGCTGCGATCTGGAGCTTATCAACCCCCCTAGCTTGGCCTTCTTCATACAATAACTCTTGTATGTAGTCAACTGGTTCGAAAGTTATATTGAAGTCACCAGCGACTATAAGTTGGTACTTCCCCTTGAGTGTGTCAATGTAATTGGATAGTGTGGTTATCTTGTCTGATGTCCTATGGGGACTACTAAAGTGATTATAAATATTAAACAATCAGATGGATATTTTCTTTCAAGGAGTTCAATTCTAGGCCAAGTATCTCATCTGAGCCTACTTTCAGCACCTTAATTTTACACGCTAGAGATGTTTTGGCCCAAATTAGTAGTCCTCCTGCAGGACGGCCTGCTGGAGACTGCCTGGCCTCTATACTAAAGGTAGTAAAACCCACCCTATGTACTTGCTCAACCGCCCAAGTTTCCTGAAACAGACATAAATGAAATCCATCTACTAAATTACACCAGTCGGGGTCATTTATCTTAGACCTTAAACCAGCCGTGTTCCAAGACATGATCTTCAGATCCTGAGCATTTGCCACGCACTCCTGGGCATCATATCTTGGTAAACATTTTACTCTCTCATGATCCAACTGTAGGGGCTGATGGCATGGCACAATTACAAGGCCACAGGGTACAGTTTAATTATTGGTATCAGTTTTAAAAAGAACATCAATCTGAGTCCCGGTAGGTGCCTCAGTCATCATTGGTGGAGTGATGTTTACGCTAGTTAGTCAGTCAGGAGAATCCAGATCGGTTAGGGGTTGGAATCTATTTCTCAGTTCCACATGGGAGAACACCTGTCTTGCACTACATTTCTCCATATATGGCTTAGTGGCTGGGATGTTTAGGCCTTTGCATTCAAGATGCCTATAAAAGAACCCAAGTGGCACTATGTCAATCCCTCGTCTGCGCCTTTGATTTGATGAATTATTACCCTGGCTAAGCAGCTGCCCTGCAAGCATTTGTGATCTACAATTTATAATAATACAATCACCTGCTATAGACTTACACAGCGGGCCAACCCAACTTACCCGTCGTAAAAACAAGATATCATTATAGTTAGTATTAGAAAAGTTTGTATTCTGGGTAAGCCAGTGGCAGACTTTGTTTTTCAACTGGTCAAATGATTCCTTTTGATTTCCCTGAGCTGGGGGGGCATTAGTTAGAACACCCACGTAAGGGCAGCAGTCAGGGGGAAGATGTAATGTCACATTTTTGACTGGATCAGTCATGCCATTTTGATTCAACATTGTACGGTAAAACTGTTTACTATGATCGGCAATATTCCCTGTAGTAGAAGTATTAGGAGCGAGAGGCTCGATGTTACTAGAGGGTAACCTTTCACTCCCCAGGTGATTAAAACGTGTGGGACCTGTTGATTTTTGTGATGCTGCCCTGTTAACATTCCCATTTATTACAGCATTTGGGGTGCAAGGTGGTAGGTCCACATTTCTGCTAAGATGTCCCTCTACACAGCGTGAACCCCCATTAGAAACAACCCACCCTTCGCAAACTTTAGATCTTACCCCTGCCCCAGATATTAAATCAGCAAGCGATTTTTGGATTTGAGCTACACTTGTCTCCAGTTTATCAAGTCTCGCCAGAATGGGCAAAAGGTTTTTGCAAATAGTTTTTTCTATACTTGATATTAGTGTTTCCACAGTTCGAGGGGATAGGCCTTCAGGGTGGGGATGCGAATAAGAGTCTAAGTCAATCAGAGGAGATGTTCTTTGCCTTATATCGCTAGCTTCCGGAACTAGTTCCTGGATCTGTTTCCTGGATCTAGTCCTTACCACCCGTGGAGGTTCCAAGTGTTTCACCTTCTTCTTCTTCTTTTTGGCTTTAGTTTCACACATCGGGGTTAATACTAGTTGTGAAGAGGAGTGCTGAGCGGGGGGAATGGCAGATGGACTTATACTATGTACGTGAGTGTTCTGACTAGGATCACCTGTGGGTACAGTATGTAGAGTATCCTCATTAATGGAACCAGTAAGAGGAGCAGTCAGCCCACCTTCTATAGACAAGCGGTGCTCTGCTACCATTATTTCCTTGTCTATGGCCTTTGCGGCCCGTAGTAAAAAACAGTCAAGCGTAGAGTTTTGAAGGAAAATGGAGGGAGCACCGGGGATGAAGTCACACTTTGTTCAATATAGTCTTTTCAATATCTTTTATATAGCGGATGACAGGACAACAGCCAACGCGTTTCGTTCCTTGTAAAGGAACTTCATTAGGGCTAAATATTATCAGCGAAGGGATCCAACTGTATAGAAATGAGTAGACGGTCCCACAGTAAGGTTTAGGTAACAGTAGAATCCAGCCAGAATAATCAGAAAGTGGTATACGAAGGGATCCAGATGTATGGAAATAATGAAGTAAGAGTCGCCATTTATCTGCCGGGCATACTCGCCGCCGCTACAAGGAAGACTCATGGGACTATTTTGGCTGAAGTCTACTCTTACTTCATCCGCATTGTGGGATCATAGACCATTATCACCATACGTTTGGATCCCTTCGTATATCACTCTCTGATTATTTTGTCCGGATTCTACTCACGGTTACTGCTTACCATTATTTCCATACATCTGATAATATTTAGCCCTGATGAAGTTCCTTTAAAAGGAACGAAACGCGTTGCCTGTTGTCCTGTCATCCGCTGTATAAAAGAAGAATAAAGGATATTGAAAAGACTATATTGAACAAAGTGTGACTTCATCCCCGGTGCTCCCTCCATTTTCCTTCAATCTATGTTTCTGGATTCCAGTGAGACTCAATTGCGGCAGGTCTCAGAGGTTGATTGCACGGGCTTTTTACTATGTGGGCATTGCGATTGAGGTGCTGAACTTGTGGTCAGCCGCAGTCAGGAGTATCATTGTGTAAGCGTAGAGTTTTGCAGAGATTTAGGAGTAGCCACATTACCCCCCTTTGGTTTCATTTTTGCCATCATTTCAATGTCAGAGGATCAGGGATAAGAGTTCGGACATGTGTGCGAGTGAACTCTTTTCAGATTACTCCTTAGATTTCAGCACAAGTTCCACAAAACCAAGAGATTAGGCCCAGCCCGGCCTCCTCCAGGCTCTGACGGGCGTGGATGGGCCCGCCCTTGGCCCGGGCACGGCCTGGGCACGCCCGCGCTGTGGGAGCCCTGGGCTGTTCTTATACGCCTCCGGGTGTGGGAAGATCACGGTGGTGCCTCCTGGCGCTGAGCCTTGTGGGGGATGGAGTCCCCAAAACAAAGTGCGGCGTGCCTGGTGGCCCCAAGAGCAAAGTGCGGTGTGCAGTACGGGCTCCCGCGCTGCGGGAGCCCTGGGCTGTTCTTATACGCCTCCGGGCGCGGGAAGATCATGGTGGCACTTCCTGGCACTGAGCCTTGTGGGTGATGGAGTCCCCAGAACAAAGTGCGGCGTGCCTGGTGGCACCAAGAGCAAAGTGCGGCATGCAGTACGGTCTGTTCTTATACTCCTCCGGGCGCGGGAACTTCACAGTGGCACCTCCTGGCGCTGAGCCTTGTGGGGGATGGGGCCCCCAGAACAAAGTGCGGCGTGCCTGGTGGCCCCAAGAGCAAAGTGAGGTATGAAGTACAGGCTCCCGCGCTGCGGGAGCCCTGGGCTGTTCTTATACGCCTCCGGGCACCGGAAGATCATGGTGGCGCCTCCTGGCGCTGAGCCTTGTGGGGGATGGAGTCCACAGAACAAAGTGCGGCATGCCTGGTGGCCCCAGGAGCAAAGTGCGGCGTGGAGTACGGGCTCCCGCGCTGCCGGAGCCCTGGGCTGTTCTTATACGCCTCCGGGCGCGGGAAGATCACGGTGACGCCTCCTGGCGCTAAGCCTTGTGGGGGATGGAGTCCCCAGAACAAAGTGCGGCGTGCCTGGTGGCCCCAAGAGCAAAGTGCGGCATGCTGTACGGCCCTGGGATGTTCTTATACGCCTCCGGGCGCGGGAAGATCACGGTGGCGCCTCCTGGCGCTGAGCCTTGTGGGGGATGGAGTCCCCAGAACAAAGTGCGGCATGCCTTGTGGCCCCAAGAGCAAAGTGCGGTGTGCAGTACGGGCTGTTTAATTATTCGTTTTATTTTTCAAATTTTTGTCTTTTAATTAATGTGTAAATTATTTTTTCAATTTTTTTGTATAATTAAAAAAAGTCTTTGTTTATACCCTTTCCCACTACATCTTGCTTCAATCAAATCAACCCCATGTCTGCTATAGATGCACAGCAGCATTAATTGTCTAGGGATTATTCCTTCCATTGTCATTTGTCATGTGCACCTCCCTCAGAGTCAGTGCCACATCACACGTCGTGAGTGACGGGACGTCACACGCAGCACATAAAGCAAACAGTTTTATCTGTAGGTTGTTGTTTTTGCTCTCTCTTATTTTTCCTGAGTGGTCAGTCACCATGAAAGAAATTATATGTTGGTGTGGTTTTCCGTTTCACGAATGAGTAGATATATTTACACTGTATTGTTAATTAAGGGAGTAACAGCAGTGACCAAACAATAAATGATATTATTTTGTTTGTGCTACTAATTGAACAGCAACAATGCCATGTTTCACTGATGTCCTTCTTGCTTCTTTTCTTTTAGGTGCACGACAAGAAGGCAACAAGAGACAACAACACATCACTCACAGTACTGCCAGAAAGAAGGCCTGTGCACGGCGTGATGCGGGAGTGACACACACATCAGACATCTCTTCAACTTGTGAAGCCAAGTGCCACTGCTAACTACCAGCTTCAAGATGGCCCCAAAGAAAGGTGCCACTGCTAAGCCCAAAACTGCTACCAAGAAAGTAGCCAGTGAGGAGAAGAAGGAGCTTACTACCACCACCACCACTGGTATGTCGCCTCAGATGTTTTTTGGAAAACAAAAAACTGTGCCTGCCGCACCGGCCTCTGAGGAGCAAGCTGGGAGCAGCACCTCCAAATCAGTGGACCCAACCCAATGTAGGTCCATGCCCATGTCGGTCACAGAGGCAGCCAGTCTAATCACGGCAACGCCGACGAGCAGTGATGTTGACATTGACTTATCTCCATCGCAGAGTAGTACCCAATCATTGCAGGAAACTCAGAGAAGTGGACAACAACAAGAACAACAGCCACAACCGCCAATAGTAGTTCCTCCCAAGGTAGGAGCAGTTCAAGAGATTGAGCTTCATGCTGCTGAGGAAGTAGCGCAATCTGCTCCAGAAGATCCATTGTCTTCCAGATCTCCAGCGTGAAAAAGGAGGGTTAGTGGTGAATCATCTTCTTCTTCAAACCCCCCTTCTGATGATCTAGAGGCCACATGGATCCCTCCACAGTCTGAGAGTGAAACACGCCACAAGACGACTCAGATGAGGGTAGGGAAAAGGAAGGTTCCAGAAAGCCTTAGAGTTATGGAGGCAGATGTAGAAGAGGAGGATGATAACAAGGCAGTCATCATGGATGTTAGCCCAGCCCCAGTGGAGACCGACGTTACCCCATCCCAACTTCCCGAGGGGGGGTGGCAGTGGCACCACAGATCTAGCCACCGCCAGCTGCCATATTTGCAAAGTCCTGGCAGCGACCTACATCCACAACCACCTCAGTAGAAGTAGGTACCGCAGAGCCAGAGAGTCAAACATCAAAATGCCCACCAACCGCCAGTTCATCCGACATTGGCAGTGGCACCAGCAGCATCAAAAAGTTGAGCTCCCCAGCTGTGTTTTTGTAGTAATGACTCGCAGGAAACGTTGGAGTTTTTTTGAAAGCAGGCTTTATTCATGACAGGGACTGCGCAGCAGCCTACAGGCGAACAACCATCTAGCCAACTGTCCACACTTTCAAAACCCAACATTCCAGGTGCTGTTGTGGAATGCACACGAGACAGAACCCATGAGAGGTGAGCATTCCACAACAGAGAGCACGAAGAGGAAACCACTACATTATCCCCCTCCTCTAAATATAAAAGAATATAAAACTAAAACTAGGATGAAAAGAAAATGAAAAAGAAGGACAGGAACGAGGGAAAAGAAGAAAGGTAAAGAAGAGAGGAAAACATAACAAAAGAACAAAGAAGTGCGCAGCATGAAAGAAACAGCGAGAAGAAAATAAACTCAGCGAAATCTAAACGGAACAGTATGTTGTCTAATGCTCCTGTGCAAACTCAACGGTGAAGGAGCATTCAAGTGTTTACCATTAGAGACACCAGGAAGACTGGAATCAGAGCTACTGTTAGAAACATGTCCTGGCAACTTAACAACCCTGGACACATTCCACCAATGTTTGTTGTTCACCCTAACAGCATTACCACAAACCTTACCCACAACCATGGGATCACAGAACTTTGGATCTCCTTTCTTGCTGTGAACCGGAATCTTCACACGTACAGTATCTCCAACAACAACAGTATGTGGAACAGATTTTTTTCTGGAATCAAAATAAGATTTTTGGCTTAGCTGAGCCTTGGAAACATTCTCTCTGACGAGACCGTCCACTCCTACCATGGCATCCATCTTAACCCACCTAGACCTCCACCCACGACACACCTTCAAGGAAGGCTTTCTTCCCCGCAACAATTCAAAAGGAGAAACCTTTGTAGACGAGTGGGGTTTAGTATGATAAAACCACAGCATGGAACACACAGCGTTCTGGACAACACACTTGCTAGCAACAGCCCATTGAACGCAATTGTTCAGAACCCTGTTCATACGTTCCACAAGCCGGTTAGTTTGTGGGTGATAAAGGGAGCTCTTGGAGTGAGTGATACCACCCTGGATTAGAAAGTCTTGAAATTCCTGACTGACAAACTGTACCCCAGTGTCAGACACGATGGTGGAGGGGAAACCCTCCCGCAGGAAAATGTTCTTGAGGAAATCGATGAATTAGGTTTGCCAAAAAAATGAACCTCTGGCCACTTTGAATAGTAATCTATGGCAACAACAGCAAAGCAAGAGGAAGGAGGGAGAAGGTTGAAAGGTCCAACTAGATCAATGCCAATTTTTTCCCAGGGCCTGGAAGGAAGATCAATGGGTTGGAGAGGAGGAGTCCTCACTTTCAGTCCTTTTTCAGCACTCAAACACACAACACACTCACCCACAAAGACATCAATATCTTTGTCCAAAAGGGGCCACCAAAAACACTAGCGTAATCTGTGCTTGATAAGTGTCTTCCCCAAATGTCCCTTGTGAGCACCACCAATTAATCTGCTTCTAAGTTTTTCAGGAGGAATCAACCTATCGCCACGCATCAAAATACCATCCTCTACAGAGAGTTCAATAGCGACTTTGACAAAGGTTTGCAAAGAAAATGGTACATTCTTTTCCTTAGGCCATCCATTCTTGACACACCTAATGACCTGGCAAAGCAAAATATCTTGGACAACTCACTCCTCCACTCTTCCTCACTCACAGCACACATAACACCCGTGACCATGGAGGCAATGAAACAATTGTCCAAATCATCCTCATCATCATTTTGACAAGAATCGTCATCAGAGACAGGAAACCTTGAAAAATAATCCGCCCTGCCGTTCTTATTACCAGGAAGATAAGAAACATCAAAATCATACTGAAGCAACTTGGTGAACAATCTTGCAATTCTGGGAGCGTGTTCCCTGTTTTTGTCTCCAGACAGGATAGATATCAGTGGACTGTGATCTGTGCGTAGCACGAAATGGTTACCCCAAATGTAGGAATGACATTTCCTGATGGCCTACCAACAAGCCAACAGTTCCCTTTCGATGACAGAGAAATTCAACTCAGGACCACGCAATACTCTAGACGCATAACCCAAGGTATTCTCTGTGCCGTTTCTTGTCTGAGTGAGAATGGCACCTAACCCAACACCAGTGATGGTGCACATGAGATTAGGATCAAAAGGTTTGAGAATATTGGGACCAACTAACTGGCACTTGATCCATTCAAACACTTCCTGACAGAGATCATCCCAGACAAAAAGGACAAAAAGGACACTCTTCTTCAACATGTTGGTGAGAGGCTGCACCTTAGAAGCATAATCAGGAACAAAAGGTGAGTAGAACTCACAAAGACCAATGAACGACTTGAGTTCAACCTTATCAGCCTTAGCCTCAACCTCATCAGTAGGCGCTGAACTGTCAACTATAGCCCTGACCAGACCAGGTCTAGGCTCCACTCCATGTTCCAACAAAACATGGCCCAAATACTCCACCTTCTGTACTGAGAAAATACACTTTTATTTCTTTAGAACAACGACCTTCTCTTGCCTGATATCCAGAACATGATACAAAGAATCATTGTGCTGCTCCTTAGACTCACCATAAATCAAAACATCATCTTGAAAAACAGCAACACCTTTGACCCCTGTAAGCATCTGACTCATGATCCTCTGAAAAACTGCCACAGCAGAGTCAAGACTGAACGGCATGAAACGTACCAATCGGTGACACAAATGCCGTGAGGTGCCTTGAGGAAGAATCTAAGACTACCTGATGGTAGGCTGACGCTTAGTCCAATTTGCTGAACCATTTGGACCCATTAATCATGGTCAACATTTCCGAAATCTTGGGGAGAGGGTGAGAATCAACCCAGATATTTTTATTGAGACTGCGTAACTCAATACAAACACGAAGATCACCATTTTTCTTCTTGGCAACAACCAACGGAGAAAGCCAGAGAGAGGATTCAATTGGCTCAATGATGTCCTTCTGGCATAACTCATAAAGTTCCTGTTCGAGCTGATCTCTAACACTAAAGGGGATACTCCTGAGTCTGTGCTTGACAGGAATAGCATCGTCCTTAACCTTAATCTGATGGGTGAAACCCCTGATCTGTCCCAATCCCCCACCAAAAACAGCAGGAAAACGTCTGTAAATGAAATCTGAGACAATGGAGACCTGTTCTTTAGTACCCGGCCTAAGACCCATCTGGAAAAGGCCTTGATGGAACCATCCTAGAATGGACAAACCCTTGATTGCCACATACACCTTGCCATGGATCTTTCTACCTTTAAATTCAAGAGTGTCCTCAAAAAACCTTTCCAGCTCTATCCTCCATCCCTCATAAGAAACAGGAGCCCTGTCAGGAGGTTCTAAAGGGTGAGAACCCCAGCCTTCGTTAAACAATTCCTGAGTGATCATGGTTATTCTTGCACCAGAATCCACCAGAAGGCACACCTTCCTGTCACCAATTCCCATTTCAACGTAGGGATCAACACAATCAGAGGTGTCATCGACTACAACGGCTATCTAACCAACTGCCATAACCATGTCCCTCATCTCATTCTGGATGCAACGGTAGTTGTCAGAATCAATGCACTCTGTATCCAACACATTAGCAACAGGAGGGGAAATGGCCTGTTTGACAACTTGGGAAGACAACCCACTGCATTTGCCACCTTGACACACTTTAGCAAAATGACTAAGTTTGCCACATGACCTGCACGTCACATTTTTGGCTGGACACCCCCTACCAGTTTTGAGATGTGAGGGATTACCACACTGGAAACACAAATTAGTTTGCCTGAAAAAAGAATTCTCAGAACGTTGGGCAACATTATTTTTAACATCCCTGGATCTAACTGCCCCCACTAGTTCATTAGATTTGTCCTCTAATTCTTTCACTGAAGCTTTGGAAAGCTCGATGCTCTTTGTAGTGCAAATAGTCTCCTCGACGGAAGGATTACCCATAGACAGCAACTTCTGCTGGATCATCTTGTCGGAACACTTACAAAGGTATTGGTCCTTGACTAACTGCTCAGTGAATGCTTCAAATTGACAGTCAGCACTCAACTTGCGGAGAGCAGAGATGAATGCATCAACATCTTCTCCAGATCCAGAAGAACTTGTGTCGAATGACCACAAGACTGGGTTGTACGTCAAAACACAACTCCAGTTTCTTTACTGCTTCAGCATATTCATCAATGTCCTCTTCGTCTTGCACCCGCACCAAGGGTGGTAAGTGTTTGAACACTGTTCTACCTTCGAACCCTAAGGAATGAAGCAGGAGACATTTTTTCCTTTCAGCCCTATAACGAGAAGCGCCAATGGCTGTAAGTTACAAAAGAGTCATACCAGTTTTTCCATGTTATTCGGGGATTACCAGGCACTTCAAGAAAAGGAGGTGGAGGAGAGACTGACTGCATGGTAGAAAACGGACAAGAAAAAAAAATCAGAGTACTCCACCAGAAATAAGAGTGTATATTCCTCAATGAAAAAAGAAAAAAAGTCTAAAAAATAAAAAGTCAGAAGAGGGTAGCACAAACATGACTCTCACGAATAAGTTGCCCATAGCAGGTAGTGGCACAAGATTTAAAATCGGCTTGGCAGGTGTGTGTCACCGAAAGTGTTCCCAAACGACCTCACACAGCACAGCTGTTGACTGGAATCAATGACACACAAGGTGTGCGTGCCACCAAAACAATTTAAACAGTAAAAATAGACAATCACTAACTCTTTGCAGCTGACTTCACTTGTGCATCCAAAAAAAACACACGTGTGTGTATAACTGGCACTTACTGAAGACTTGAACCTTGAGAAATCACAAGTTGACACGCAAGGTGTGCGTGTTACCGAACACACTGTAGACAGTAACTATGCGTAAGTATTTGCATGTGAAATAACACGCATGCATGCAGTCGCAGAAGATTTAGAGTTCCGTAAATACAAACTCGGCCGAAAGAAAATGTCCACTGCACAGAGCTGGAACGCACCACAAACTTCAACAGGCCAATTCAAAATGGCTGCTACGCTGCGTAATGTGCATGCAGCGTTCACCACCTGAACCTTACGGAGACACTGCCTGGCAAATGAATGGCAGCTTGAGTGACGTAAGGCTCGTTGTGCCAAAAACCAACATGCGGTTGGGCTGCTGCTTGACAGGCAAAAGCACAAGAAGAACACAGTACCTTAGCTTTTTGTGCCTCAGATCCTGTCCAGAAACCAACCAGGACTCACTGTGACCACAAACTGCTAGCAGAAGATTGAAAATTCCGATGAACGAGGCGCGTTGGACAGGTTTGGTAAGTCTTCGTGGGTCCTGCAGTCCGCAGTCACTCGTCGCCACGTAAAATTAGGTAATGACTCACAGGAAACGTTGGAGTTTTCTTGAAAGCAGGCTTTATTCATGACAGGGACTGCGCAGCAGCCTACAGGCGAACAACTATCTAGCCAACTGTCCACACTTTCAAAACCCAACATTCCAGGTTTTGTTGTGGAATGCTCACGAGACAGAACCCACGCGAGGTGAGCGTTCCACAACAGAGAGCGCTTAGAGGAAACCACTACAGTTTTCTTTTTTGTTAACCAGAAGGAGGCGAACATTGCCATATGCTCCCTTTGCAGAGCAAGTGTTAGTCAGGGTAAGCGTGGTGTAAACTATGGTACCAGGGGCCAAACAACCCATTTGAGAAAGCACCATACGATCCATTGGGAGGCACACCTTAGCTGCCAACAAACTGCAAGTGTTGTTGAAGGGGGTGAAAGCCGGCTCAGCAGGGAATCCAAATTCGATCTGATCACGGTGGAAGGAGAAGAAGAGGAAGACATCTTCATTACGCAAAGCAGCCCTCTCCCCAGCAGTGCAGTGGTATCACCCACATCAGCAACATTGCACTGGCACAAGACTCAGGTCGTGACACCAAGGCAACAGAGGACAGTGACTGCCCCGCTGAAAAGCACATTGAGCCTACCACCGCCTGGTCCCAAGAAGTCTCCTGCAACAGTGGCATCAGGAAATAAAAAAATTCGGGCTACTATTCCTGCCATGTTTAGGCCAGAGGGGCAGTGTGAACGCAACCACCCAACGGCACATGTGTACAACGTAAAGCTGGCTAAACTGTTAGCGCTGGACCTCCTTCTTTTTTCTTTTGCTGAAGGGGTGGGTTTTCTTGAATTTGTTGCAGCAATCTGCCCAAAATGGACGGTTCCCAGCCGGTCCTATTTTGCCACAGATGCTGCTCCAGCACTACGTCACGATGTGCTTGAATTGCTTGGCACAAGCTTTGCAGCGGAGTGCTGTCCACACTATCCAGTTGACAACAGACATGTGGACCAGTTGCCAAGCGACTGATTACATGTGCATCACTGCACACTGGGTCTCTTTTGTGGGGGCTTGAGAAAAAATATCTGCAGTTGTTGGCACTGATGAGATTTTTAATGCTGCTGGGAAGCATGCCACAGTAGCGATGTTCGCAAAGAAGAAATCACATACAGCTGTAAACATTTTGGAAGACTTTAACAACTAGGTCTTTGAATGTCTGCGACCAAGGGGGCTTAAGATTGGATTTGTTGCCACGGACAATGGCAGTAATATAGTTGAGGCCATGGCCAATGGTGGTTAGCGCACTGCATCAACATCATTATACAGGACTTTCTCAAAAAAGAATACCAAGTAAGCAACTTACTGTCCACCTGCAGAAGAATCTGCACTCATTTCAACCATTTATTTAAAGCCGGAAACAGCTGAGGGTCATTCAGCGTCATAATAGAATGCCTGTTAAAGCACTCATACAGGAGGTGCCAACATGCTAGAACTCCACTTATTGTTTGAGCAGTACAGACCTATCAATGAATATGTCATGCAAAGAGGAGATGCAACTGTAAATGGCATGATCATTGAGATGGACCAATGGGGCCTAGTCAAATGCCTGACAGATATGCTGCTTCCTTTTGAGGTGTTCATACTGGAAGTCAGCAAAGAGGACAGTACCATGGGCCAAGCTATCCCATTGTTGCACATGCTACAGGAACAGCTAAAGGAGGTGTCTGCAATGTACGCAGGTGTGGAGGAAGAAAAAGATGCATAAGACTTGGTGGAGAGCTTAATCCTTTGCTTGTCTGCTAATACAAGGGTGCAAAGAGACATTGTGTCCTCCAAACATTACATCTGTGCCACAATTCTTGGTCCATGGTACAAACCATTACTGTCCACTATCATTCCTTTTTCAGACGGGGATGTTAGAAAATACAAAATATGGATAGCTGAGCAAGGCAGTGAGCTAGAAAAAAATCTGCAGGGAATTAGAGGCCGACTGGTCCAGGGCACAAGTCCTGGGTGCAGCCTTGAAGTTCAGAGCCTGAGGGCAGTGCTGTTGACTCACAGCAGCCAAAACCAACAACATGAACACCATCAACAACACCAAGACCAGGAGCATCAGCCCCCAAATCTGCAGTGGTTTCTACTGGTAGGGCTTAAGTCCAGCACAGAGGCGAAGGCAATAGAGGTCAAGCAAAGTGGAGCACCAGCAATGAACATTGAGCGAATGGTTCAGGCCTATCTGGATGACGCAACAGAGGTCTACCTTGATCAAAACCCATTGGTGTATTAGTATGGGAAGAGGCGCCAATGACCAGTGCTCAGCAGTCTGGCAATAAACTATCTGGCTTGCCCTGTAGGAGGGTCTCCGCTGAGCGTGTCTGCAGTGCTGCTGGTTCCGTTGTTACAGTTAGAAGGACCAGTCTCTTGCCCCAAAACATGGAGAGATTAACCATGATCAAAATGAATCAGCACTTTATACCACCAGATTACACCATATGTGAGGGTCCACAGGAGGAAGATGACGGATACTCAGGTCATGGAAGTAGTGTGTTAGATGACCTACTTCTGGGCGAACCACCAGAGTTTGAGGATGAGCTCTACTTGCCTGACTACTAGGCTTTCTTTCTTTGACGCCCAAATAATAAATAAATATAGCTATGGAACATTATTTACTTTATTATTTGTGAGTGTCTGGTTGACCAATTCATCCCCACCATCTTACTCTTAGACACATTTTATTGCGGGATTGGAGCAGGACTCGCCACTGTGTGCAGTGAATAAGTCCTGACTCGCCCTCCAAAGCTATTTGCCCAAGCAAAACATTGGGCAGAGAGTAAACAAATGCGTGCTTGCCTCCAACCCTGGGCTGTGACTATCTATCAATTCTTTTCCTACCCTAGAGGGACTGCCCACATGTGACATTATAATTTGATTTACACTGGCAATTCTCTGCTTGGCGAACAAATGGAGGACAATCTGCATTCTGCAATGTGCCACCAATCGATCGTGGTGAGCACACTGGAAGAACAGGTAGATGCTGGCATGCATTGCACGCTTTGTGATTGTTGTTTGTTGCAAGTGACCTTGTTGTGATGATATGTTTATTATTATGTGTGTTGAGATTGAGAAGAGAAGATTCCTGTGGTGGCAGGCAGTGTGAGGTTTGTTTTACGCTTAATGTGTTAGTGATGATTCAGATTTGAGATTCACAATGTTGGTGGCCCAAGTACCGACAGCTGATCAATAATTTTACCCTGAAGGTTGTTTTATTCCCTTCCACTTTGAGAGATAGGATAGCAAGATTCCTTCACCGGGTACACTCCACACAGTCCACACTGCTTTGTTTTTTATTTTTTTATGCTTTATAATCCTCAAAGACTCAGTCCCGACAAGTCCCTTAGATAATGCAATGTTTGCAAACACATATCTAGTCTACACAAAAAGTGGCTCAATTTTTCCCTTCTTGTTGTTCACTAACAAAATTGTACAACTACAGGCCAATCAATTGGATTTTTGAGTCGGGACTCTGGACACTGTTGATACAGAGTTGCACACCATACTCGGAGTCAGACTCAGGAGGATCAGAGATGATGGAATGACTCAGGGCGTGGGTGAGAGCATGACTACTTCGAGGACTGCCACCAGAAGAAGATGGACATTTTCAAAATCACTGAAACCAACCGATTTGGATGATTGTTGATGACTTTGAAGCGGTCTAAAGGTAAACAACATACCAGACCTACAGAAGTCTGTGTAGTGGTGGTGGTGAGTGGTGTGACTGACTTGAATGGGACAATGCTATGTTGCTGGGGGTGTGTGTGCTGCTCAGTGTTGTCTGGCTCAAATTTGAAGCAAAGTGGTGGTTGGGTGGGGGCCTATTTTTGAAGGTAACTGGAGACAGACATTTATTCATGAATGATAAATAATCACATTATGCATGTGCTGCTGTTAGGCTACATATTTTGTTATATATTATGTGATGATGAAATGATGATGACAAGACAGTTTGATCAGCCCGATACCGATAGTTACATTACATGCAGGCATTTTTTGTGGGATTTTTTCTGGTTGGTGTAAAATTGACCTCACCAATTTCGTTCACACACAGGCATAAAATGAATTAATGCAAAAGCTAAAGGACTATTCTTTTCTCCTCTTGAGCAACCTCTGAGTCTTCACGGTGCACTCCGAGTCCTCCTTAGTTTAACTTCTTTCTTTCTCCTAGTCCTTGATTCTTCAATATCATTTTTGTTTTCCAATCTACAGGCCCTCTTAACCGGCACCAAACTGGAAAACCAATGCTTACCTTACCGGACCACATCTGCCAGGCACCCAACATTGCCGGACCATACAAGAGCAATCAATGCAGATGGAACTTCCAGTCCCAATTTGGCAATACAGTATAATTTTTTCTTTTAGTTATAATTTGGACTGCGTGTGTTTTTGTTGTTTACTTGAATCCTACAGAAACAGAAAGTTTATTTTGTAATATAATCGATATCTTTGAAAGCTCGGTAAGACAGATCATAAATAATAATGCAACTTGGTCTCTCAAGGGGCAGACGTACAATTTGGTTTGGTTTAGCTGTACCTTGTTCCTTCATTTCCTTTTCCTCCAATAATAGATTTATGATGGTCAGCTGTTCATTGCCAAGATGAAAGTTGTCCTTGTGTAGTCTTTGTCTAGCCTTTCCCTAAATCCCCCTTCCCATCCATTCATTAAACCCCTAACCCTCTACCCCCAGGCTGTGTGATTTATTGAGGTGTGACTCAACAATTTACACCATTAATTGATCACACACTTGGTGGGGCAGATGTGGTGAAAGCAACACCAACTCATTGCAGGGTGACGAGGATCTTATTCTTAAGCTCATATAGCCCACACTGGCAATATATTCTATTAGCCACCCCGCACAGTGTATGATATTTTTTTTCAGAGGAACATCTCATTGCCAGCATCATCATTCAGGCACTGTTGTCCACTTCGTACAGTTCGTAGTAGCGCAACATTGTTCTGAATAATAAAATGTTTCATTGCTTATCATACTCTCTTCTTGTTAACTTCCCTGCGATGAATAGTCTCCACTCACCGAGACCTTATCCTACAGTTCGAGTTTGCCTGGGAGAGAGTGGGACCTCGCTTCAGTTCCGATGATTTTGCCTTCAATGTTAAAAGATACGCTAACAATGCATGCTGCTACTACTACCACCACCACCATGGCAACCTTGGAAAACCATGCAGTCCTTGCTTCATCTAATTAGGTAAGAGAAGTGAACTGTGGTTGATTGATTCATTGTTGAACGGCAATCATTCTATACAATAGAAATTCACCACCTACCCCCTCCGAGTCCTCAGCGGTTAATAATAATATATAGTAGCAGAGTAGACTGCATAGACTAGGAGGAGAGAGTAGTAGGACAAGGAAGGGTACCGCATAACTATTTTGTTGTTTACACTATCAGCAGATTTGTAAAACTGGCTGCGGCAAAGGCAGGAGTGCGAAGTAAAACAAAAACCCCACAAAACATTTTTTATCATTTATAATGTAAAAGTATGATAACTTTATTCCCTGAACAAATCTAAATCAAATCCACAACTGGCCCACCCCTCTCCCTAACCCCAACCCCAACCAATGTCCAAGTAGTGTCCAAGAGTAAATTGTCCATAAATAAATAATAATCCATCAATGCCCCAACTCCCACCAAAAAAAAGATTAAAAAAGGGGCTGGGGGGCGTGGCCGGGCAAGATGACCGATCGGACGTAGTCCGTCTCGGCTCTCGGTCCACGCACTGTTCCGGAGCTGATAGCTGCGGTTTGCCTGAACCCTGTGTGCTGAAAACTACTTCTACGCCAAGCGGAGGATGTGAGGAACACTCGGAGAGACCTCACCTGTCTCAAACGCAGCGGTAGCGGACCCAACGCGATCTTGCCGGTGCATGACAGGTGCCTCCAAAAATGGCAGATATCGTCAGGGGCTAGTCGGAGTATCTGCGGGAACTCGAAAGCGTGGAACGTAGGACCCCTGCCTCCAAATTCTACTTTCCGCCGCCGGAGGTAAGGCCCGCAGCCATTGCGATCGTTGGGGCGCCCACGACGACCTTCCCCGGAGCTCAACTCATGCCACGGAACACTGCATGGCGCCTGCCTGACCTTGACATGGCGGCCGGACTGTAAATCTCGGAGCCGCCACTTGATCTGCTAGATTTGAGGCCCCATGCCCATTCACTGCCGGGCGCTACTCTAGGGGGCACAGTCGTCTGGTACTCGCTGTTGCCACTGAGGCGGGATCTGAGGCGCCCCACGATCGATTTCGTCCAGTTAGTGCGACCCCTGTGTCTGCCTCTACATCCACAAAATGGCGTCCACTCCGCCTTGAGGAGGATAATGGCTGTAGGGCGGTGACTGGAGTAGGTGGGACCCACAGGTGCTGAGAGTGATAACACCTTGCAGCTGGTCGACTGGCAGTGATCTCCGAGCACAGCCTCTACTGTGGTTTGGTGCCCTGTCACTAATCGCCGTGTGTGGCTTGGGACATTACATCGGGCTCACGCCTTGCCTTTACTTCTCACGAGAGGAACGGCCTCCCATCCAGCAGCACCAACCGCTCAACAGGCCGACTTGTGCACCGTTTGGGGGTCTATCCGGTGCCGCCTCGCACATGTGCTGTCGGTGATCCTACCCGCTCCTCTCGGTTGCCGGCGGCCCGTCCTGCGCTAACCCTCTACTTAACGGGCCCCCTACATTGGATCTTGGACCCTCCAACTACCTGCGCTTCTGCAACATAGGCCCTCCTGGACCAGTCCGTATGCCACCAAAGAAGGGGTCGAACAGGGCATCCACCAAGGTATCGGACTTCTTCGCATCATCAGATAAACACTTGACGCTTCGCGAAGACGCTGAAACAGCCAGCATGGCCCTCACAAAGGCGGACCTCCTGACCATGTTTAAGGACTTTAAAACGGAACTACGAAACGACCTCGGTCAGGACATCAAAGCTTCAATGGAGCAGTTGAGGACGGATCTTACGGAGCGATTGACCTCCCTCCAGCAAGACGTGGACTCTGTGGGCACTAGAGTATTGGATCTGGAGGCGCAACATCAAGACCAGGAGAAGCTCTCCACTGAATTACGTGAAGATGTCTGCGCCCTTCGGGACCAATTGCACCAGACACAGCTCAAGGCGGAGGACCTAGAGAACAGGGCACGGAGGGAGAATCTACGTGTCAGAGACTTGGAGGAGGGCGCAGAGGGGCCGGACTTGGGGGCCTTCATGGAGGGGCTCTTCATGGAGGGGCTCTTCGCGGAGGTTCTGGGTCCTCAATCCCTTAAAATAAAGCTGGAAAGGGTCCATCGTGTAGGAAGCCTCCAGACAGGCGAGAAGAGGAGACCCCGCGACATATTGGCGAAATTCCACTCCTACAAAGTTAAAGAGGCAGTGCTCCTAGCGGCCAGGTCAAAGGGTTCCATCTCCTTCCAGCACCACTCATGCTCCATATATCAAGACTTGGCGCCGGCTACCCTGGCACGGAGACAGTTGTTCAGACCCATCACCTCCAAACTACGAGATAAGATCAGATATAGGTGGACCTACCCGTTCGGACTCAGTTTTGACTTCAATAACAGACAGCGCCATATCACTGAATTAAAAGAGGGCCTGGAACTCCTGGGTCTCGCCTCAGAGGAGAGTGGCCCCGCCCACAACAAAGACCGGGAGCCTCTTCGGGGTCCTCCACTGCCGACGGAGTGGTCTGTAGGCTCGCGTGGGGCCGCAGATGACTTCCCAGTGATCGCATCATAGGTATGTACTGTTCCTGTTCTATACCAGGCCTGAGAATCATAGCCTCGTGGACCCTCACTTTCAGACTTACCACAACTGGCTGTATCTTGTTGAAGCTGGCGGCTTTGTGAGCGGTTCGGGAGGGCTGACAGCGATTCGCTTCCATACGCTCTCCTGAACTTTGGATACCTCTATGGCCCCGCTTCCCGGGCTCCTGTCTAAACACCCAGGTTTTGATGTTACTGAACCATAATTTGCCTCTATCATTAAGAGTAGTGGCTTTATCTCTTTTCTAAAAGTGGTTCTGGTTGGACACCCACGTTGTGACCGCATAATGACATTATCTTTGACTTGCATCCGGAGGGGCGCGGACGGGGTCCTCGGACGTACCGTCCCCCCTGGTCCCTGTGGGTAGGATTTCCCCAGCCAGGGACAAGATGGCGGCTTTCTTGCCGCACTTTTTGTTGTTGTTCATTTTGCTGTTTGTGGGGAAGGGGAGGGAGGGTAATGGTGGCAGCTTTTTAACATTTCTCACTAGCGGGGTTTTCCCTTTGGCCTTGTTTATTCACAGGTGGTGCTCATTTGGGATACAGACATTGCTGGGGCTACCCTGGGTCCTACGCCGGGCTGGGTCACTTGGCATTTGCTATGAGATACTATCTCACCCTTTAGGACAATGACGATCACCATTGGTTCTTGGAACGTTAAGGGGCTTAATTCCCCCCAAAAACGCCAAAAAGTGTGGAAATATATTACTTACCATCATCTCGACATAGTGGCTCTCCAAGAGACACATTTGGCTAGGTCAGAGGACACACGCTTTCGTCATAAACACTTCCCACTGATATACAGATCTTCTGCACTTACGAAACACAGAGGGGTGGCACTCATTTTTCACTCTTCCACAAAATTTCAACCTCTGGATGTCCTCTCTGATAAAGATGGCCGCTGGATTATGGTCAAAGGTCGTTTGATGGGCAAACTGTGCACTTTCATGGTAGTGTATGCACCTAACACTGGGCAAGCAGCGTTTTTGAACACTTTAGTGGGGAGAATTCTGGACTTCGTGGAGGGCCGATAGTACTTCTGGGCGACTTTAATCTGACTTGGCAGGGAAATCTCGATAGCACTCACCCACACCACTCTGACCTGGGCTCCTTCCCCATCGAAACTAAACAACACCTCCACGACCTGGGCTTGTTGGACGCATGGCGGACTCTTCACCCCCCCTCTCGTGATTACACTTTCTACTCCCACGTCCATCGCACGTATTCCCGACTCAACTATATTTTTATTAGCCAATCTCTGTTGGGCATGCTCCAGGAGGCTAAGATATTTCCCCTCTCACTGTCAGATCATAGTCTCCTTTCCATTTGCCTGGCCTGGCACGGTAATGTTTCATCCACCCCTAAATGGTATTTTCCGCCTTCTCTCACGCGAGATAAAGAATCCTGCACCAAATTGAGGGAAACCATTAATGAATTGTTTGAAGTTAACAAACCTGAGGATACCTCGGAGTATACCACCTGGGACACGTTTAAAGCTGTCTTCCGGGGGCAATGTATTGCCCTCAACTCTGCACTAAACACACAACGAGCTAGAGAAAGAGAGGTATTGGAAAAAGAATTAGCTTCTATTTAGCGCACGCATAAATTAAACCCCACTAGAGACTCCCTCCGCAACCTGACAGCTATAAGGGGCAAACTCAAAGCTATTTATAATAATAGAGCTGAATTCACGTTACTTAAACTCCGACACCTATCTTACTCCCAGGGTAATAAAATTGGCACACATCTAGCCAGACAGCTCAAAGGCAGACGAGAGCGGGAATATATAGGAGGTATCCTCGGACCCACTGGGGAGATCACGCATAAAGATGAGGAAAAGTCCGAGATCTTTGGCTCTTTCTACAAAACTCTATACACTCGGGACCAACTGGATCCTGATGCCCAACGTGAATATCTCCAAACATTGCGCCTCCCCCAGGTCTCGCCTGATTGGAATGACACCCTTACTGCTCCCATCACCTCCGAGGAGGTAAACTTGGCCATACAGGCTCTTATGCCCCGGAAGGCCCCAGGACCGGACGGCTACACCGCCATGTTCTATAGAACTTTTGCCCCTGACATCATCCCACATCTCACGCGACTGTTCAATAAAATGGCGATCGAGGGAGAGACTACTGGGTCATTGTCCGAGGCTATGATCTCGGTTATACCTAAACCTGGGAAGACCCCTCACTTTTGCGCCTCGTATCGGCCCATCGCCCTATTGAATCTCGATGTGAAACTCTACTCCTCCATTTTAGCTAAACGCCTGAATGATCTTATGCCAGATCTCATACACCCAGACCAATCGGGGTTTATCAAGGGACGGCAAACACACGACAACACCCGTTGCATCGTTCACCTCATCGAGAAAGTTAACAGACGTCATATTCCAGCGGTACTGGTAGGCCTGGATGCCGAAAAGGCCTTTGATAGGGTCGATTGGCTATTCTTATTTACTACGCTCACGAGCTTTGGGTTTGCTCCTAAATTTCTCACTATGATTCGGGCCAACTTTGTACAACCCCGATCACGAGTGCAAGTCAGTGGAGTAGCTTCACCCGCCTTTTTCCACTCTAGAGGTACCAGACAGGGGTGCCCTCTCTAGCCCCTACTCTTTGCCTTGAGCATCGAACCCTTAGCGATGACTATTAGAGCCAACCCCGACATCCATGGCATACCCGTTAGTGGAGACTCCCATAAAATCTCCCTCTTCGCGGACGACGTCCTCTTATCGCTCTCCGATCCTGCCCAATCCCTTCCCTCTTTACAAACTGAACTGGAGCGCTTCGAGGGGGTGGCGGGCTTTAAAATAAACCTCAGCAAATCCTATATTCTTAACCTCACTCTCCCGCATGCGGAGGTGCACAGGCTTCAGCCCCTCACTCCCCTGCAATGGGCCGCTTCATCCATACAATATCTGGGTATCCAGTTAACGTCCAGGGTGGAGGGACTTTATGCGGCCAACTTTCCCCCTAGTCTCACCCAGATCCAAACGGAACTCACAAGGTGGAAACCTCTCTTTCGCTCCTGGCTTGGCCGAATACATGCTGTCAAGATGACACTCCTTCCGAAGCTTCTCTATTTATTCCAGGCCTTGCCGATAGAGCCGGAGAAGGACTTTTTTCGCCGAGTTAAATCTATGCTTCTCCAGTTCATTTGGCAAAAGGGACGCGCCCGCCTCTCATTCTCTTTATTGCGACGCTCTCGAACGGAAGGCGGAGTGGGGCTCCCTGATATCCACTTCTATTATAAAGCAGCACAGCTGAGGGTTCTGACTGAGTGGTCCAAACGGGAATCCGATAAACATTGGTTACATATGGATCGTAGTGTTGCAGGGCGGAACATCTGGGATCTCGCTTGGCGTCCCAAGAAAGACAGACCCCAGAATGTATACCTTAGTACTCCTACGCGTACTACCCTGAGGGTGTGGGATTCTGTCGCGGGGGATGACCGATGGACTACTTTCCCCTCACCATTTACACCACTGCATTTTAATCCTGCTTTCCCCCCAGGTCTGACCGAGGGACCCTTTGACGCTTGGAGAGAGGGAGGTTGCCTTGCCCTGACGCATCTTTTTCATAACTATGACCCCCTGACCTTTGACAACTGCAAACGGGAATATGGACTAGACAACACAGAACGATTTCATCACACCCAACTACTGCATTGGGCTCTCACCCCGACGATCCGGGATGCAGCCACTCGCCCACCTACTAGGTTTGAATCCTTCCTCTCCAAGGCCTCCACAATGAAAGGGACGATTTTGTTCATCTATAACCTCTTACTCACCACCACCAACTCACCGCGTCAACGATACATGACTATGTGGGAGGAGATCCTACAACGCGACGTGTCAGAAAAGGACTGGTCACATTTATGGTCCGACATCACTAGATTCAACCACTCTGTAGACCTCCGGGAAGCCCACCTTAAGACCATGATGGACTGGTATCTCCATCCGTCTAGGCTCAAGCAGATCTTCCCCAACACTTCTGACCGCTGCTGGAGAGGCTGCGGCCACCTGGGTGATTTTCAGCACATTTGGTGGGATTGCCCGACTATACGTCCCTTCTGGGCAGAAATCTTGGCACAGATTAAAGACATGCTGGGTTACCCCATTCCAACCACTATGGCGGAGATCCTCTTGGGTCTGCGAGACCCTGCCCTAGAGCACCAGTCCCGCTCGGACAAGGCCATCATGTGGCTTTGTATAGGCGCGGCTAAAGTGACCTTGGCGGCCGCCTGGAAGCAGAGGGAGGCTCCGGCGATCTCCCTTTGGCACTCACGGTTATGGCGGTTACTCAGCCTGGAAAGAATGTCTGATATTTTCCAGGACAACTACAAGAACTTTGAATTCAGATGGGGGCCATTAGTCACTTTTCTCTCCCAGGGGCTACCGCTGGCCGTCTGCCCTCCTACTGTCCGGGCACTACACCTCTTTCAATTTTAATTTAATTGTCACTACCCCATGTTGTTATTATCATTTTGATTTTGCCGCCACCACTGTTTGGGTGGGGGGAGGGGGGTTGGGGTTTTTGTTTTTCTACCGGGGAGTTCTTGTTGCAAGACACTAGTACGCCTTATAAGATTCCTTCCGGCTGGAAAGATTTGATAGAGCACCACCACAGAAAAATGATGAGACGCCTAATTACGTTATTAAGTTTTATATGATGATTGCGGAGGACTGCCCATACCCCTTCTTCATTAGCCGCTGTAACTTTCATTTTAGCATTCACTGCAGAATTGGGGCCCGGGCATTTTCTGAGTGTTGTGTTTTTATCAGCCTTTTACGTCTCATTGATATACCAACGCTCACTGCGTTGAGCGAAATGTTGGTGCGAACTTATGATGTACTTTGAAAAAAGTTTAATAAACATGTTTGACAAAAAGAAAAGGGGCTGAATAGGGCACTAACGGTGGGTTAGGCGCTTCTTCAGGTGCCTGTCCATCCATTCCTGGCTGGCTTCAATATTCACCAGCCTTAGCATGATGCGGCGCTCATAATGGCAGAAATAAGGGGTAGCAGCAGTGATGGTGGAATGGCGGTGGGCGTCCATTGGACTGCGGCGACGGTGTGGTGTGGTTGTTGCTGTGGCCTGGCTGGGGCCTGGCGCATCTGCAGCAGCTTCTGCCTCCTCATTCTCCAAGCCCACCAGCCGCGGGTACTCGGCCCTGGTAGCCTCCAGTTTCCGCTGCCGGCCCACAATTTACTGCCTGCTAGGTGGTTTTGGATCAGCAGGAGTAGCTACATATCAAGACAGAAAAAAGACAAATTGTAAACAATGCTCTTAGCAAATCAAATTAAATATAATTTGCCATGGGTATGGAGGGAGGAAGGTGATTTATGATGGGTGGGTAGGAAGGATACATAATATGTTGTGCTTGAAAACTACTGTGAGTCAAGGGAGGAGTCTGAAATACCACCTCCTCAACCCTTTGGGTTGAAAAAACCTAAAAAAAAAACATTCCAGGCAAGTAAAGGTGAGAACACCACTACAGAGGAGCACCCTAGTCCCTTATTATTCTTCCCAAGGATTTTTCCATTAATCCTTGCATTTTTCTTCTAGTATTTTATTTTTTATTATTCACCCTTGGCTTTGCTACTCATCACCAGTTAAGTTTTACATTCTCTCAATCCACTATTCACCATTGAAACCATCCATCCATCCATATAGCCAGCCATCCAAACGTGGCTCTCTGTCTCACTCTAGTCTCATCTCAACAAACCTTTCAGCAACACACATTTGTCATTTACCCACCATTGCGTCCTTAAGTTTCTTTCAATCAAAAGAAACCACAACAGGATTCCAATAACCCACCCAGGCAGGCTTCCCACCCGTGTACCTTTCATCCATCCTTCACCCACCCATGCATCCTAGCTATCAGCCACCTATAGTATATGCATACAGCGCTTTCACACACGCATCCTTCTCTTTCAGTCATATATATTACATTTCACCCATCCTTTCTCCTTTCATCATTCCTTGCCTTTCCCATAAACCCATAGTTAAAGGTCTTGTTCATTAAACGTTCTCTGCTGAGTTGAAGATAGGAGCGACCATTAGTTACTCAGATCAACTCCTGCTGTGTTCACCTGTTGATCACAAGTCAACAACACTACACCTTTACAGTGAGTATATAATTGTCAATAAGCAAGCAATATGACTTACCACTGCCGCTGGCTCACCCCCTTCAGTTGCCGCATCTGCAGACTGGCTGGTGCTGTCACTGCTGGCACCCGCACTGGTGGTTGGTGCAGCTAGAAAAAAAAGATTACACATTTCTTAGATGCCAGATACGCCTTCTCCTATTAATTTTTTATAGCAAAATATACCACGCACATCATTCACTACAATTTGGATACATTACATACAGTATCTTCTATCTAAAATATCTGGTTGGGCATTTTGTTGGTGGCAATTTTTAAAAAGCCTCAAGTCAAGCTGTTAAAGAGTGGCTGGAACTATTGATTGATGAATCTGATGTTCAGGGCTGACATACAAAGAGTGCATAGGGATCCTTTCAGACTTAACCCTAATAAATCGAGACCTAGGAAGATCTTAGTACATTTCTTGACATACAGTCTAAAAGAAGAAATTTTGAATAAAGCTCTTAAATTAAATTCTCTTTGTGTAGAAGATGTTGCATTTCAAATACGGTCAGATGTCTCCGCAATCACAGCATCCAGACAATGGGAACTGGGGAAGTTGCTTGATCCCCTAAAGAAAATGGGAGCCACAGCACAATTAAAATTTCCAGCATCACTGAAAGTAATGCATAATAACAAAATGCAGGTATTCAGACGGGTGGAAGATGCTGAAACTTTTTTACAATCAATATCGAGAGATCATGAGACAACAAAATAAGGAAACAATAGCTTCCGAGATACATAAGTTTCTTTACATTTTTTAAATCATCTTTGATTCCTGACCTGAGGGGGGGGCTCCATAGGCCTAGGGAGAGGTCATGGAAGAAGGAAAGGGGGGTTCTCCAGGGAAAGGTTCACTAGAGGGGGAGAGGGAGGGGAGCACAGGGTGGGGAGCATTGGGAAAAAACAAACAAAAATGTCCAAATCGCCATAATAGAATCAATAATATAGCAAAGATATCTAAGAGATGATTTGTCCAATAGGGAATCAAGATTTCAAATTAAAACTGCTTACCTGGAATTTAAATGGGTTAAGAACGAAATATAGAATGGAAAATGTTTTCCAATATTTAAGAGATATCCCGGAGCAGATTCTCATATTACAAGAAACTCATCTGTTAGAAAATGAGTTAAGATCACTATGTAAACCTAGGAAGTGGATCCAAGACGTAGTTTATACAACTCAATCATTTCCATCTAAAGGCGTAGCAATTATAAAGAAAAATTCGGCTAACTCCCTGGAGACCAGCACGGTGGATAAAATGGGGAGATGGGCTATAGCCAAAATTAAAATCCACGCTTATAAGTTTACAGTTGTGGGCTATTATGGTCCAAATACGGATGACTCCTCTTAAGAACTTATTATCGGAATTGTTAAACTATACAGACCCGCTAATATTAGTGGGAGATTTTAATGTAGTTCTAGATCAGGTATTAGACAAATCAAGAACAAGTAGATCCATCCAAAACTTTAAAGTAAGAGCATTAATTAAGAATGAGATGAAACAACTAACGTGGTATGATGTTTGGAGGTCAAAAATGGGCAATAAGAGAGGTTATACCTTTCATAACAAAAAATATGGACATAAGTCTAGACTAGACTATTTTCTTCTAAATACAGCTTTAAAACAATGGGTCCAGGATGTCAAACATGTGGGGAAGCACCTGTCTGATAATTCAGCAGTATCTTTAATACTTAATATTCCAATTTGACCGACCTCCAGGAGATGGACATTAGAGCGGGCCATTCTTCGGCAGGAAAGCACAATTGAGAAGCTAATTTTGGAAACAGAGAGTTTTTTCCAGACAAACTTAGATACTGCTCCGATACAAGTGGTCTGGGATGCTTACAAAGCTTTTATAAGGGGTCAAATAACCTCTATACAATTCGCTAGACATAAAAAATATAAAACGGAAATAGAGGATATAGAAAGAGAAATACAGAAAATAGAGTATGACCTCAATACGCAGCAAAGTAATTCACTGAATGCTAATATTTCTCGAAAGCTAGAATCTCTTAAATCAGACTTGGCGGCAGTCTTAGAGTTAAGGCTAAAAAAGAAATGGCAAGCCAGCAAACTAGCTCATTTTGAGTATGGGGAGAGCTGTGGGAAGCTTCTGGCATGGAAGACAAAACAAGACCTAGCTAGAAGTAACATTAATGAGATCAATGCAGATGCCCAGGGTGTAATTCCCCAAATGATATTGAAAAAGCCTTCCAGTCACATTTTGAGAAGGTATACCATGAAGACCTAGCTGTTCAAGAACTAGAAATAAGGAATTGGATGGGCCAGACACCTCTAAATTGAATTACTGATGATAAATCTAAGAATATGGATATGCCGATTTCTAGGGTTGAGATCAGAAAGGCTATAACATCGGGTAAATCTGGGAATGCTGTAGGTCCAGATGGGTTACCTGCGGAACTATATAAGGTTTTAAAAGAAGCCCTCATTCCGGTCATGACGTTATTATTTTCACACATTTTTGAGGAAGGGGGAGACATACCACCTTCATGGAATGAAGCAACGGTAGCACTAATCCTCAAACCTTCTAAACCACCTCGTTCATGTGATTCATATCGGCCCATCTCGCTGCTCAATATAGATTATAAGATCTTTTCAAAAATATTGGCAGAGAGATTGAATGGGGTGGCAGAGAATTTATTACATCGAGATCAGAAGGGATTCGTTAGCGGCAGGGGGATAAGAGACCTTACCTACAACTTGGTTGGAGCAATAGATGTGGCGACCCTACACAAAATTCCTTTGGCAGTAATAACAATAGATGCTACAAAGGCGTTTGATAGAGTGAATTGGACCTATTTAGAATATATATTAAAAGAAAGCAACCTAGGAAAAAAAAATTGCAGGTCAATTTCGTTGATTTATAAATTGCCTTCAGCCAGAATTTTAGTAAATGGTAATCTTTCTGACCTAGTTAAAATCCAGAGAGGTACCCGTCAGGGCTGCCCGCTATCTCCAATGCTTTTCAATCTGTATATAGATCCGCTGGCTGAAAAGCTCAGAACACACTCTAAAATACCAGCTTTTAAATTCAGAGAATGGGAGAAAAAGGTGGCATTATATGCCGATGATCTCATGATATACACGACGAATTTAAATACTACACTCCCGTTAATATATCAAGAAGCACAGAAATTTGGACAGGTTTCTGGATATGAAATAAACGAGGCTAAAACTGAATGCATGGTCTGGAACTTGAGAGACTGTATTTATCCAACAAAAAAAACAATAAGATATTTAGGAATATTGATCGCTCAAGACACTGACAAAATCACAGAAACAAATCTTTATAAAGTTGGAAAAGAAATACAAAACTCCATAATAGGATGGGCCTACCTTCCTTTGACCCTGATTGGCAGAACAAACTTAATAAAAATGATGTTGTTGCCAAAAATAATCTTTCTACTACAAAATATTCCGCTAGCATTTAATGAAAAAATCTTGAAAACTATACAGGCAAAAATAAATACCTTTATTTGGGCCTCAAAAGGAACCCGAATTTCGTGGAAGAAGCTACGAAGGAAAAAGAATAAAGGAGGGCTATGTCTCCCAGATCTAGTTTTATATGCAAGGGTATTCTCTTTGAGGGCAGGAAAAATGCTTATGGATATACCAGATGGCTCTGAAATTGGTGTAATGTTCAAGGAGATGCTCCTGGATGTGGAGAGTGGAAGCCAAGGCTTCTTATACAAATACGGAGATCAAAGATTTTTAAAAAAAGTCCACCTAAAAATACTATATAATTTAGTAAATACTTGGGCTAAGATCAAGAAAATTTTAAGAATTAGCTATTTTAGCGCCCTCGCCCCATATGGACCACACCAGGATCACCAGAATGGACTAGAGACGTTTTATCAACTCCTTTAGTCAAAGCAGGAATTCAGCGATGGGGTCAGTTAGCCCCGGATGGAACTTTGCTATCTTGGGAGGAGATGAACTCATTGGTGGATAAAGGATTATCTAAATTTAAATACCGGCAAATAAGAAGTTGGCATCAGACTGTTGGGATGGATGTGGGCATACCCAATGAATTGGAAACGACACTATCAAAAAGAGTTGCAAAGAAAAAAGAGGTGGCGACTCTGTATTGGTTACTTCTTGACCTGGAAGAGGGCGAATTTAAGTTACCAACGGAGCTGTAGGGAGAGAACTTGCCTGGCTGCAATCTCGAAGAATTATGGCAAGTGTCTCATGACATTCTACACACGACAGTGCAACCTGCAAATTTAAAAAGAAATTATATTTTTTTGTATTCACAGGGTGTATTGGACTCCTTTAAAGCTCTCAAAATTTACAAAGGGTCCAGTGCCAAAGTGTCTTCTGACCAATGCGGATGACATTCATATATTTTTATCTTGCCCAAAGCTAAGTCATTTTTAGACGGAGGTAAATAGAGGTATGGAAAGTATTTTTGGTATAACTACGCAGGTAAGCATAAATTTGGTTTTCTTTGGATTGTTTCCACATTATGAGTCTATGTCAAGAGGGGAGAATAGACTATGTTTATACTTGATCTTAATAGCACGAAGAGAAATTTGCAAAAAATGGGTCAAAGATATTTCTCCAACTTTTTTAGATTGGGTGATCTCTATTAAATATATAATAAAGTTGGACAGAGCTAGATTAGATAAAGGTAAAAACAACAGGAAAGATTTTTGGGGCCCATGCGAAGAATGGTTGGACAGCTTGGATTAATAAAATAAAAGCAGCTTATATTAGTCCAATGATTAAGCCTTTACACTAATTTACTAATTCTCTCTGGTTTCTGTGAGGTGCACCGAGAGAGACAGAACCAATCTGTAGAGAAGCACTGTGTAAAGCATATCCATCTAGATACAGAGCTCTCCAGTTGGTGCAGGAGTAAATTGAACAAGCTCTAATTTATCTGATGGCGAATGAGGACAAAAAAAAAACAGAAAGTACACGCTGTGTTTTTAAACTTACTGTAGTCTTTAGTTAGTAAAGCGCGGTGCGGGGAAGATTGTGGGCTTTTGTTTAAGTATTCATGTTAATCACAGCTCGTGAAGGGGCTGTGATTAACATGAATACTTAAACAAAAGCCCACAATCTACCCCGCACCAGCAAGTGCCAACAGCCCCAAGCCCACAAGCCTTACCTGCACTCCCGATGTAACACCGCATCCAGGAGGTGCCAGTTTTCTGCGCTGCTCGCTTTTTTAAAGCAGCGGCGCAACTCTCTCTCGTGGGATGTCCTGTGTGTGTGCGTGCTCCACACACGGCAGTGCGCGCTCACTGTAAGAGAGGTGCGCGCGCACGCACGCGTGCGCACCTTAAAGGGAACAGTGGCCCACAAGCCTTACCTGCACTCCCGATGTAACACCGCATCCAGGAAGTGCCAGTTTTCTGCGCTGCTCGCTTTTTTAAAGCAGCGGCGCGACTCTCTCTCGTGGGATGTCCTGTGTGTGTGCGTGCTCCACACACGGCAGTGCGCGCTCACTGTAAGAGAGGTGCGCGCGCACGCACGCGTGCGCACCTTAAAGGGAACAGTGGCGCCAAGTAAGCTAAGCACCTGTCTAGAATAACAGTCTATCACATATTATTTGAAAACTTAACTTACCTGCATGTGAGCAGCATCCGTGCTGTTATTTGGTAAAAAAAAAAATAGCTATAGCATAGAACAGACAAGTAAAAAAATTATTTATTTTAATAGTCACCTAGCCCCGTGACCTCAACTCCGAGCAGGTCATGCTCTCGGTCCATGATGTCGGACCAGCGATGCGCCAACTTATGCTCCCGCATCCCCTACACAGACCTAGGCCTGCAGCCTGCTGCCAGGGTGGAGTGGAGGTGGCACTGAATATAAAAAACCAGCACTGCCATCTCCATCTCAGAAAACAGGGAATGAGGCTGCACCGCTGCCTGGTGCCGCCTTCTGCAAGGAAGGCGTCTGCTACTTGTGTGCCTTGGTGGGCCCTTATCTGCCATGGTGCCTGGGGGGAAAGAGAGAAAAAAAAGAAATGGGGAAAAAGAAGGAAGGAGGGTAATAAGGAAGTAGAAAAGCGAAAAAATAAAAAAGTACAAAACTCACGAAAAACACACAAAAAATTTGAAAAAAACACAAAACACACACTTAGAAAGACATTCAGGCTCTGCTGTGATTTTTGGTTCCGGGCAGCCGTGCAACTCAACGTAACGTGATACGACGCGTATTGACAAACGTCATTTCCGGAATTCGCGGAAGCTCGGAGCTCGGAGAGTGCTCGGAGTGGAGCGTGGGGCGTGGAGCGTGGAGCCTGGATAAGGAGAACAGCCGGGAGGCTGCAACGAGGCAAAACGATAAAATCAATGAGCCTGTACTGCCTTTACCGCCCCAAACCTGTGGAAACTCCCCGGGGGGGGGGGGGGGAGGAGAGGCTTGAAAAAGGGAAATTGACCCAAGCAGGAAGATAGCCTCGTGTGGAGTGGAGGCTAGTTAATATTGGTTTTTCACGGCAAGCCCGATGCACCACACTATATCACAGCAGAGGTAAGTGATTTTTTGGGATCATTTGGTAAAGTCCCTATTTATTTAATAACTCATTATATCAGAGAGCTGACTTGGCCTTAGTGAGTGGAAGCAGCACTGGTATTGTTCAGTAGTAGAGAAAAAAGCAATTGCGTGTAGGCGCGGAGACGGAGCCATATAGACTGGACCTATTGCGATTTTTTTTTTCCCGCTCAATACTATCCTTCTATTTGGCCCAGCTACAACCTGTTGATTTTTACGGAATAAAATTACGTGTGGCAGCGGAGTTCCTTTAGATGACACCTAAAAAGCAAAGAATAAGTAAAATAAGAAAAGACCCCCCGATTCTGAATACTGAAATAAACGAGCTAATTAGATCCCCAGTGGAGAGTATGGAAGATCAGGATGAGAATGCTAAGAGGGTACAAAAAAAAGCTACGAAGAAGAAACCGATGCCTAACACACTGCAAGCAAGTACGAAAGGGGGGGGGCATCGTGTCTAAATCAATAAAAGACTTTGTGGGGAAACATTTCACCAAGAAACCTACGCCCAAAAAAATTCAAGAATTTGAGAAGGACTCAATTTTAATTCACGAAGCTAATGATCATAGTGCCCAAAGCATAGAAGATTCACTAATTAACCAAAGTAATTTAAGCCAATTAAACATCAATTTGGAGCCAAGACTTTCTTCATCGCCAAGGATATTTTCTGTACTTGGCACTGCTGATGGGGAATACGAGGAGAATAACTCAAAAGAGCAGCAAGTCCATAAAGACACCACAGACTTGGACACAAGATCAAATGCAGATAAACGTTTGGGTCAGTGGGCGAACCAGGGTTCCAAGTCATTGGAAGAATTGGTGCGTAATAGTACTGAGAACTTGGACTTATCTGCAACACCCTCGGCATCTATGCTGGACATAATACTAATGTTGCAAAAAATCCTGCAAGGCCTGTTAGAGGTCACATTATCAAATAATAAAATACTAAAAGCCCAGGAAATGTGTCTAAAACACACTATGTGTGAATTACAGGGCATCAGGGGCCTAATGCCGTCTGTGGTTAGACCAGTGCTGATAACTCCACCCAAGGTGATGCAGGGGAATCAGATCAAAGGATTAATTGCCATGGTGAGTATATCTCGAGATGCCCAATGTTAATTAGGAGAAGGGATGATCACCTGTGGTATAGGTGGCCAAAGACTAGATATCCTCTAAGAAAACACACTCCGCATAAAAGGAAACAAATGGGTCACAAAAAAGCAAGGGGTAAAGGAGATAAAACCCATGTAACCCATGTAACAACATTAAGAAGATGTTCTTCCCCCAGTTACCAAAAGGGAAAGGAGGAATCTGGATAGCCATTTAAGTACGAGACAGGAGAAAATAAGAGAAAAAAGGGTCCAACAAAAAAACACTCGGGAAGTAGAAAGAGAGGAGAAATAGTTAGAAAAAAGGGCAAACTTATGGGAGGAGAAAGATCACCTGAAGATTTTAGGGAGAGGGGGTATTAGGTCAAAAATTTCAAACGTAAGAGTTACGAGCGAAAAGAAGACTGGGGGACTGGAAGTAATAGATTCGAGTGACAAAAAGTGGATATACTTTGAACCTTTGGATATAGAGAAGGGGAGGAGGTATTAGGGAGAGGGGGTATTAGGTCAAAAATTTCAAACGTAAGAGTTACGAGCGAAAAGAAGACTGGGGGACTGGAAGTAATAGATTTGAGTGACAAAAAGTGGATATACTTTGAACCTTTGGATATAGAGAAGGGGAGGAAAAATTTAAGGAAAATTGTACCCCTAAATCGATCCCAACTTTTATTTTCCTTCTCAAAATGCCCAAGTTTGCGTGAAATTGAATCAAAGGATTTGAGGCAGGTAGGATTTTCCCCAAGTAGCAAAGGCAAGGAATTGACAAAAGTTGAAGTATATTCGGGGATGGTAAAAACTGCAATTTTAAATGCTGAAAAAGAAATATTAAAGGAAGGAATAAGATTAATCACAGAGGCTGAATTAGAAAGTGTAAAACAGCCGGATAGTGCCTTCCTGAAATGTCATGCAGGACTGGTGAAAAGGCAAGCAAAACTGATAGCAGGGGCATGCGGGAAAAGAGAAAACATTAAAATAGTTGTTGAAAACCAAGAGCGCAGTAAAAACTGGGGCAACTGGAGCTTAGAGGATAGCGACATAAACCAATCCTTGTGGGCATTGAATGAGTCTGGACACCTCAGCGTAATAGATTAGGGAAGTGGGTTGTCGCATAGCCTAAGAATAATTTCGTGGAACATCAATGGATTCAAAGAGCAAATATAGATTGATTGTATAAAAAATGTCTCATGGCAGGCAGACATTATTTGCCTGCAGGAAACTTGGCTATGCGACAGCACCCTTTTAGTTGAAGGATGTACCCAGACTTACAAAGTCGCCAGTAAAACAAGATTTGGACGTCCATCAGGGGGGATTATGACACTCATTTCTACAAGAACAGTAAAAAAAGTGAATTTGATAAACACTTCTTGTAAATGGATGTTGGTTAGTGAGGTATCCCTACAGGGTCCCAAAAGGTTAAATGAATGTGTGATTGTGGTAAACATCTATATACAGTGGGACTCTCAAAAAGAGTATGAAAGAGAAATGGGGCTATTTAAAGATGAGATGAACTCCTTGAGTGATGAGTATGGAAAGGATTTGCTAATCATCACAGGAGATTTTAACCATAAGTTAAACCCCGAAAAATTAGATCTTTGGTTGAAAGAAATTTTTAAAACATATGAGATAATGCCGGCACACTTCCCCACTTGTACCATGAATAGGCAAGATGAAGCCCTAGGGAAATTTTTAGGAGCAAAGGGGTTAATTAGCTTAAATGGTAGGACAGAATCCGATAGACCAGCAATTCAGACATTCAGAAGAGGAAATCAATTGTGCCCCATAGATTACATCTTTGTACACGCTTGGAACTTTGCCTTGGTAAAAAAGTTTAAGGTAATCAAGCGTAAAGAAAGTGACCATCACCCACTCTATTGTGAAATAGTGAGGCCCCCAAGAGTTTGTGAAAGAGTTCTACCACAATCAATGGATTATCCAAAACGCCTGACCACAAAATTAACCGATGAATATTTAACAAAATTAGCCAGTTTTCAACAGAATTTATCCATTGAGGTAGCACA
The DNA here is from genome assembly GCA_963921515.1 of Calotriton arnoldi. Classification (NCBI taxonomy): domain Eukaryota; kingdom Metazoa; phylum Chordata; class Amphibia; order Caudata; family Salamandridae; genus Calotriton; species Calotriton arnoldi. The sequence goes on from CAWUFW010000438.1 coordinate 3,022,592, forward strand.
AGATCAGATGGTCCCGTGGTTTGAAGAAAAAATTCTTCAGGTTGTACAATGTCTCAGAGCAGACCTAAAGAAGAAGGAAAAGGGCGGTAAAATCTCACAAGTCTGGGATAGAAAGCAAATGAGCTGGTTTGATTCTGTATGTAGGGATAAAAAAAGGATATTAAGGAGAGAAGAAAGACGTATGAGGCTAAGGTATGATCAGTAGGTTTTTAATAATTTAACAAATTTGAGGAAAGAATATAAAATGTTAGTGCGATCTAAGAAAAGGAGTTTTAAAGAAAAATGCTGGGACTCCCTATTGGAAACTATAGAAACAAAAAATATTAAAGGGTTCTGGAAGCTGATACAAGGCGCCTCGGGTCGATCCCCGGGAACCATGAGTTGTGTAGTTGACGAGGCATCCTGGGAGGAGTACTTAGGCCAATTATATATGGCTAGCAATGTGCCAGTATTAAGCGAGGAAAGAGTCCCTATGTGGCGGGCAGCAAAAGAACTAATACCTTCATGCTCTATTGAAAATGTAAAAGATACCATTAGGAAGTTAAACTTAACCCGAGCAGCAGGGCCAGATAACTTACCCGCTGTTATAATTAAAACAGAGTTAAACTGGTGGGCACAATTTTTCTCTAAAATGTTTACTGCCGTGCTAGATTTAGGTACTATCCCAAAATCATGGAGGGGAGCGGTAATTAGGCCTCTGCATAAAAAAGGGGACAGAAAGGACCCTAAGAATTATAGATTAATCAACCTGTTAGATATCGGTGTGAAAGTTTTCTCTAAAATAATCCTAGGTAAATTGAAGGATTGGGATAAGTTACATGCGATTGTCCCTGTGGAACAAGGAGGGTTTAAGGAGGGGCACTCAACCATTGCTTTGCCCTATGGGCATTAGCTCGAAAGTCGGTAGAACAGCAAGGTAAGCTATACTGCTGTTTTGTCGACTTTCGGGCAGCATTCGATCTAGTAGATAGAGTGCGCCTTTGGGAGACGCTAAAAGATATAACATTCCTGAAGAACTCTTAGTAGTTATTCAAGAGTTGCATAGCGAGAACTGGGCACAGGTTATTAAAGACACAATGGGGGGTTTGACACAAGAGATAGCAATCAATAACGGTGTAGGACAGGGCTGTGTATTGGCCCCACTCCTTTTTTCAATTTTCCTTGCTGATCTGCCTTCCTCTTTAATGACGGAAAGAGGTGCAAGCCCAAAGGTAAACGGGAAGCATTTGTCCTGCTTACTGTATGCAGACGATCTAGTTATTCTTGATCAAACAGAATTAGGTCTGCAAAGGAAGTTAAATGCATTTGATACATATTGTACATCTAAACACCTAACAGTGAACATGGATAAAACAAAAATATTATGTTTTGGGAAGAGACATCAAAAATGCAATTGGTTCCTGGGGCAAACGAAATTAGAAGTTGTCAATGAATACAAATACCTGGGAATATGGTTTGATAAATCTTTAAAATCGGGCACACACCTACAGGCCCAGAAAACTAAAACCCTAGCCTCAGTTTGCGGGTTGAAAAAATTCAAAAGTAACTATGGAGCTATGTCCCACAGACACATGTTGAAGGCCTACAATGCAATGATCCCTCCTCAATTGCAATATGGAGCAGAAATTTTATGTTTAGGAGGGAAATGCTCCTGGGACAGCGAGGAAGGGAAATGTTTAAAAACCTTGTTGTCATTGCCCAGCTCATCAATGATACAGGCCATTAGGTTGGAGCTGGACTTGTTATCATGGAACATTCAGGTTCAAGTAAACTTATGTAGGTTTTGGAAACGGCTCGGGTCAGGGGAAGAAGTGAAAGTGTCACAATGGTGTATGAAGGAGATTCAGCAGAGTGAACTAAAGTGGGCTAAAGTAATAAGGAAAAAACTCTACTCCATCTGTGACAATTTGAAGGAGAAAAACGACCCCCTGTCCCTGCATATTGAAGAACCTAAGAGTGTACTAAAATCCTTGGGGAAGGAAAAGTCTAGACTAATTGATATGGAGTATCTGAGACAAAAAGAGTCTTTGCAATTTATGTTAAATAGCTGGAGCAAAGATAACTGGTACCCTTATCTAGACACCTTACCAAATCAATGGTTGAGAATGGAATTATTAAAGGTGAGAGTAGGCATTAATCCCGCTCGTGCAAATGTTAAAATAAAAAGTATATTGATGGACCTTGATGGTAGATGTACATGTGGGATGGGCATAAAATGTACCTGTGTACACATTCTAATGGATTGCCAAAAATTGTTAGCTCTGCGAAAACTGTTTTTACGACCAGTTTTTTTGAAGTACGGTATAAGGTCACGGATGCAAGCAATTGAGCTCCTTATTGATATGCAGTTTCTTGATATTGCAATAGCATTGGCGAAGTTTATCCAAGCTGCAAAGAGGTTCCTTATGGAATAGGGATTGAAGGAGTGGACCGAGGATTGATAAACAGAGATTAAATTGGGTAATTTTAATTGTTTTAATTGTTTTAAGTAGAAACTAAACGTTGGACCATATATGTATATTGGATCGCGCTCATAGCTTGTGCATGGAATTGTTCTAACAAATTAAGATTGATGCTAGGAAAACAAGTTTTTATGATATAAAGAAATAATGAACTTGTAATAATTTTCTAATTCTGTTTTTATGATTCTTTTATAGAATGTTGATCTATATATTGTGTCTTATGCTGTTTTACGGTGTTTTATGTGGTTTAAAGACCTATGGTCAAAATAAACTTATTTTTTAATTGAATTGAATTGTAAGATAATAAATAAAAAAAATTGGAAAAAAGTTTTAGAAAGCAAGGATTGCAAAGATTGAATAAGGATCAAAAAGTAGGCCCCAACACCATAAACAGAGTAAGAAACAAGATGGCCGTGCCCATGTGCAGTTTGCGTGATATTTCCACCCGAACACGCAATCCGCGTTGACGTACGGCGGAAACGTCACACAAACGGGTGGGACAAGCAACTCTGCCCGCTCGCGGAACTCCGCGTAGCTCGGCGGAGTTTTTTTGCCCCTACGCAGAGTTTCGCTTAGCACGGCTACGCGAACTACGCCCAGAGTTAATCCTGCCCGCCCTAATGGACCGCATACTTGTTGTGGCCTATCCGGACCTTGATGGGCAGTTGAGAGCCCATCAGCAGCATCAAGGGGGTAGGTTCTAGTGTGAGTTCAACATGTTAAGTAACAAAGCTTTTGTTACAGCAACTAATTTAGGCATCAACATTAAGGTTGACACATGTCCAACGAAAAAGAAGAGTTCTTGATGGTGTAAGTTTTGCACAAGGTGTATGATGATGTGCTTTGTATATGAATTTGTGGAAAAGGCTACCATCTGATTTCTGTTCACTACCAAAGAACTGTTCTGAGCAGGCACATGGCTGCCTAAACTACAAATATACATCAGATTGTTTGATGTCATAAGGGACAGTTGTACCAACCATGCCACCAGTCTTTATTGTGTCAGGTGCGATGCTCCTTCACTATTGTGGATGATGTACTGTTAGCCTCATTACTTGTGAAAAACCATAATATGCAATTATGATACAGTGGACGTTCCAAACGTCACATTGGTAAGTTGGGATTCTACAGAAACAAGAGTGAGCATGTGCGCCAGAATCACTAGTCACATCAGATTTAATGGCTCTACATCCAATTCAGGCTTGGCACTCGCCCAGTCAATGAGGTAAAAGCCAAATGGCATACTAAAGATCTGTGCCCTAGCAACTGGCCAGGATGCAAGGCTCCTGTGGAGTCCACAGCCCATGTGCTGTTCGCTTGCCCTGCTTATGCACACCGAAGATTGAAATGGATTAAGCCCATCTGCCAGCAACTGGGCACGCAGAACTTCCGGGAAGCCTAGGGTATTTTAAAATCTGACACAAGTTCTGTTTTTGTCTGCGCAGTTGCTAAGTTCCTCGGCCACATGTGGGGTATCAGGACAAAGGTTCAAGGAAGAAGCACAGAAAGCAGAGGGGTGGCCAATAGCAGTTAATTGGCTTATGCTACTATGCACTATAGGTGGGGAACAACATCTTTAACTGAGATGCTATTTAGGTTCCTGTACATTAACTGATTTTAGTATTTTGGCCAACAAGCCATAAAGCCCTTTTATTGTGCAATTACTATTAATGTGATTATGGGCTGTTTTACTCTTTTGTATATATGATTATCTCATTCTTATCTTTTGTAGAGCTTTTTAATTCTAGCGGCATTCCAAATGTTTTTTTATGAATTTCATAGGAATTAATGTACTTTTAATATGACTCGTTTCTTTTTTAATGTTGTATGTGAAACTTTTTAAGGTATTATGCTGAAATAAAGCAAATTATGATGATGAATTAATGGCTACATTTGGGATTCAAAACATATCCCAAATGTGATGGAAATCCAAAATACTGTTACATACATGTAAAAAGTGACAGATTTGCATGATGTGTTACTCCTTCACAAATGTGTATGTGAGCCCGTCTGTTTTTGGACAAATAATTGTGGTAGGCATACAAATTTTGTAGAAACACAGACAGGAATGTGTACACTTTGTGAGACTTTCAGCCAAAAATCCCCCGCAACTCAGTTTAAGACAGGTTAACTGTTTATTTTCTCTTGCAAAAAATAGAACTAACAGTGGTACCTTCAAGTTACCAGCACCTAACCTAATTTCACTCCCTTAATCTTATCCCTTCAATACAAATTGGGATCCATGTGCACACTGAATAGCACCCACCGTCACAGTGCTTGTTCCCGAAGGAACCTAACAATTCAAAACAAAAGCACAGGTGCACCATACAGCAAAAATTAATCAATAAAAGAAGTCTGTATCCAGACACAAAGTTCTTCAGTTTTTTCTTTCTTTTATTCCATTTTCATGTAACGTAGATAAAAACACAGAGTCCAGCTCAAGTGACTCAACAAACAGTACAGCCGACGCGTTTCGTCCTAATACAGGACTTCTTCAGGGCACAAGATGATGGTAGGATCCAACATTGCCATAGCGTTAAAGGTCATAGAATTCCCTGCTAAAGTGTTTCCCGTCCGATTTGTTTCTTCAAAATATCAAACGAAGGTCTAGAGGTAAAAAGGATGACACCACTTGATGAGAGGTGGACTTGTACAGGAAAAGACACCGCTAAACCTATAGCACATCGGCGCAACGAGGACGTCACATAGCGAGTCAATGCTTATGAAATAAATCAGTTAGGCAAGGAAAACAACAGCCAAAGTGAAGCTGTAACGGTCAACTGGTACATGGTGGCATTTATATTGAAATTTATTGATGTGTAGGCCCTGGGGCTGCTGTTGTACCATAAATAAAAATTGAATAAAATTTGCTTACAAAAAAAAAACTCGCAAGTGGAGAAGGAGGGACCGTCAGTGTCCAGATCGATCAAGGACTTTGTAGGCACCCATTTTAAAATAAAGCAAGCCTTATCAGATTCACATATAATAGGGGGAGAGCACAATTTGGAAGATGACAATAGTAGCCAAGGCCATATGGATCTTTGCACATCTTTGATGAGCCAGCAAGATTTGTTAAGGCGAAAGGAATTTTCCTTATAAACTAGACTTTCCTCGTCACCTCGGCTTTTCTCCCCTCAAGATAAAGAGGTTTCTCAACTGGTGGAGAAAAGCACGGAGGGTGAGAAAGGAGATTATAGTATGGCCTCAAGAAGGGAGCAAGAGCAGACTATGGAGCAGGCTCTGGAGGCAGAAAATGAGGATATAGAAGACGCGGCTTTCAACTCTTCAATAGCGATAGAAATTATGGCAACACAGCCGTCCTCAATGTTGGATATAAAGTTAATGTTACAAAAGACACTGCAAGGTCTATCAATCAATCAATCACGGCATTTATAGAGCGCGCTACTCACCCGGGAGGGTCTCAAGGCGCTGGGGGAGGGGGTAAGTTACTGCTCAAACAGCCAGGTCTTGAGCTGCTTCCTGAAGGCGAGATGGTCCTGGGTTCGCCGAAGGTGAGTGGGGAGGGAGTTCCAGGTCTTGGCCGCCAGGTAGGAGAAGGATCTTCCTCCGGCGGTGGTTCTGCGGATGCGTGGTACGGTGGCGAGGGCGTGGCTGGTTGATCGTAGCTGGCGTGTGGGCGTGTAGAAGGACATGCGGTCGTTGAGGTACTTTGGGCCCAGGTCGTGGAGGGCCTTGTGTGCGTGGGTGAGGAGTCTGAACGTGATTCTCTTGCTGACGGGGAGCCAGTGCAGGTCTTTCAGGTGTACGGTGATGTGGCTGTGTCGGGGGATGTCCAGGATGAGTCGTGCGGAGGCGTTCTGGATGCGCTGGAGTCTCTTTTGAAGTTTGGCTGTGGTTCCGGCGTAGAGGGTGTTCCCATAGTCCAGTCGGCTGGTGACGAGTGCCTGGGTGACGGTCTTCCTGGTTTCAGTGGGGATCCATCTGAAGATCTTGCGGAGCATGCGCAGGGTGTTGAAGCATGAAGATGAGACGGGCGTTGACTTGTCTGGTCATCGATAGGGAGGAGTCCAGGATGAAGCCCAGGTTGCGTGCGTGGTCCGTTGGCTTGGGTGCGGTGCCCAGGGCCGGGGGCCACCAGGAGTCGTCCCAGGCGGAGGGTGATGAGCCCAGGATGAGGACTTCCGTCTTGTCTGAGTTCAGTTTAAGGCGGCTGTTCCTCATCCAGTCGGCGACGTCTCTCATCCCGTCGTGCAGGTTGGCTCTGGCGGTGGTGGGGTCGTTGGTGAGGGAGAGGATCAGCTGGGTGTCGTCGGCGTAGGAGATGATGTTGAGGTTGTGTCGGCGTGCGATGGCTGCGAGGGGGCTCATGTAGACGTTGAAGAGGGTCGGGCTGAGTGAGGATCCTTGTGGAACGCCGCAGATGACTTCGGTGGCTTCGGATCTGAACGGGGAGAGGCGGACTCTCTGGGTTCTTCCGGCGAGGAACGAGATGATCCATTCCAGTGCTTTCTCTCGGATTCCGATGTTGCTGAGGCGCTTCACTAGGGTGCGGTGGCAGACGGTGTCGAACGCCGCGGAGAGGTCCAGGAGGATGAGGGCAGCTGTTTCCCCGTTGTCGGTTAGGGTTCTGATGTCGTCGTGGCTGGAAGTAAATATAATGAACAATGAAATCCTGAAGGCCCAAAAAGACCAACTGCAGAATATTGTGGGAGAACTAAAAGTAATTCGGGACCATATGCCGTCGATAGTTAGACCCGTAGAAACTGTTAACCTAAATAAGGAAAGTACTGGGGATGTTCAGTGGCAGATGGAAATGCAGAGTGTGTATATTTCCAAACGAGCCATGTTAATAAAAAAAACGTGGAGAACCAACAAGATATAGACAGTATATACCCCGGCCAAAAAAAGGGAGGAAGATCTCGGGGAAGGGAAGAAATGAAAAACTACAGACTGAAAATATTGTGGTAGGCTCCATATATGAAAGTGAGCAAAATACAAAAAAACTCATAAAAGACGCAAAAGAAGGGAAATGGAAGGGTCCCTCCAGGGAAGAAGGCAGGAGTGGGAAAGGGAAAAATTAAGGATTTACAACACAAACAAAAGAATAGTGAAAAACCTATAGAAAATCTACAGGGGGATGGATGTTTCACCAAAAAGAGAACTGCAGCCTGGGAGGAAAAAGGAAGTAAGAGGAATTTTCTAACTAGCAGGAAGGGGGGGCAGGATAGAGCGGGTTCACAAGGTATAGCAAACAAAAAAGACGGTAATATGTGGCTATATTTTAAACCAACCCAATTAGGTAAAGGTGGTAAAAAAATAAGAAAGAGTATGCCCCTTAAATCAATCACAACTTCTTTTGGCTTTCTCTAAATGTCCTAGCTTGAGAGAAATAGAAACCAACGACCTTAGACAAGTTGGGTTCATACCGAATGATAAGAGGAAAGAAATAACAAAAGTTCTGATGTATTTAGGGATAGTAAAAACAGCAATGATAAAAGCAGAGAAAGAATTACAAAAGGAAGGGATAAGACTAGTGACAGAACTAGAACTATATGAAAGAGGACAAGCGGGCGATCCGTTTTTGAGGTATCATGCAGGACTCTGGGCATGACAGGTTAGACTAATAGATAGGACATATAAGGAAAAAGGTAATATTGAAATCACGGTTGATATCGCAGAAACAAGCAAACACTAGGGCATGGGTCGGATTGAAAATAGGCATGCTGGCCTATCTCAAACTGTCTCGGTTGAAGAGGGATGTCTGAGTGAAATAGATTAGGATAATAGGTCGTCGCACAGCCTGGGAATATTAACTTGGAACTTTAATGGGATTGGAAGAAGGACGAAACCAGAAGGTCTCAATAAACTTGCTAACACCCATGAGATCTTGTGTTTGCAGGAAACTTGGCTGTGCGACGAAACCCCCATATTCGAGGGGTTTGCCCAAATAAATAGACCTGCGATAAGGGGTCGACAGGGACGCCCCGCAGGGAGGGAAATGATCCTAGTATCTACTAGGATAGCGAGAAAGGTAAAATGCTTGAAGTAAAATGCAAATGGCTTGTGGTATGCAGAGTGCTTTTACGGCATCCCGACCCGGAGTACGACAGTATAATAATTGTGTATGTATGTATGGAAAGAGGGACCCCGGAAAATGATAGATCAGAAATGGGGTACTTTAAGGAAGACCTGGGTTATCTGTGAGATAAATATGATAAAGATATGCTTATTTTAATGGAAGATTTTAATAATAAATTAATCCAAAAAGGATTGACCCTTGGTTCACAGAAATGCTGGGTACTTATAGTCTACATGCAGCAAGTTTCCCCGAAACTAAAATGTCAGCACGGGACATTGCACTAGGAAAGTACCCATCTAGTAAAAACCTCTTCTGCCTGAATGGCAAGATAGAGACTGATCGGCCAGGAAGGCAAACGTTTAAGGTTGGTTTGCAATTCTGCCCAATTGACTACATTTTTATATATGCCTGGAATTTGAAAAACATTAAGTATTTTTTAATAATAGAGGGAAAGGAAAGTGACCATGATCCTCTAAAATTTGAATTATTTAGGGGGGAATGGGCCCCACAAGAAAAGATCATTCCTCTACAAGTGGATTATCCAAGGCGCCACTCCACAAGAATGGCAGATGAATGTAAGGAAAAACTGGCTGAGCTGCAGAAGAATTTAATAGTTGAAAGTGTAACAGTAATGAATCTAGAGAAGTACGGAAGTATAATTAACCAAGTGTTGCAGTGCCTGAGGGTCAAAGTAAAAAGAACCTTGACCAATGTTAAAACAAATGTGGATAACTATAGAAAGAGAAAGAAATGGTTCAGAGAGGAGTGTCTGAAATTAAAGAGGTCAATAAGGAAAGGGAGAGAAGCCTTAAAGTAAAGAATGACTTTATAAGTAATTGAAATCTGGTAAAATTAAGGAAAATGTATAAAGCTCTTATCCGATTCCAGAAAAGGAAATTTAAGGATAAATGCTGGAGTAATTTACTATAAGCAATAGAAAAAAAGATTGCAAGAAAGTTTTGGAAGCTAATCCAGAAATGTTCAGGCAAAACCCAGGGTGTAATGAACTGTGTGGTGGAGGAAGCCGCATGGGAAGAATACCTGGGTGAAATTTATGGTGAAAGGAAAGAGCCATTGGACAGAAATAGAACTCACTGGGTGGAGTGGAGGACAATATCAGAGCACGCTTCACGGTAGAGAATATAAAAAGAACTATAGGCAGCCTGAATCTTAGCCATGCAGCCGGCCCAGATAATATCCTAGCCATACTATTAAAGACACAACTAGGATGGTGGGCAGACCTTTTATCATGGTTGTTCCCTTTCATACTTGACACAGTACAATTCCCGGAAAGTTGGAGAGGGGCTATAATAAGACCTATCCATAAGAGAGGAGATATAAGGTTCCCCAAAAACTATACTTTGATTAACCTTCTAGATGTGGGCGAAAAAGTCTTTGCAAAACATATACTCGAAATATTGAAGGATTGGGTCGAACTGAAATCAATAGTCCCCCCGGAACAAGGTGGCTTTAAAGAGGGTCACTCCACAATTGACCATTGCTTTGCCCTTTGGTCCATTGCAAGGAAGTCGGTCGAGCAGAGAGGGAGGTTGTTCTGCTGCTTCGTAGACTTCCTTGCTGCCTTTGATTTGGTGGACCGGGATCGCTAATGGGAAACAATGATAAATTATGATATCCCAAAGGGAATCTTGGGCATAATACAGGAGTTACACAAACATAATTGGGCCCACAAAGTTATTATTGATACAGAGGAGTCACTGACACAAAAAATAGAAATTAAAATTGGATTAACACAGGGGTGTGTGTTGGCCCCATTGCTATTCTCTATATTTGTTGCTGACCTCCCCAAGATACTGGTGGGGGCAAAAGGCGCTAGCCCTAGAATGGATGGTAAACATATATCGTGCCTTTAGTATGCAGATGACCTGGTAATTTTAGACTAGACGGAGATGGGTTTACAGAGGAAGTTGGATATATTCAGGGATTATTGTAGCCATAAACAGCTAACTGTAAATATGGATAAAACGAAAGTGGTGTGCTTTGGCAAAAAAAGCTAATAAATTCAGTTGGCATCTGGGAACAACTAAATTGGAAACAGTTACCGAGAATAAATACTTAGGAATACTTAGGAATTTGGTTTGAAAGGTCCCTGAACTGGCATACCCATCTGGAGGCCCTAAAAGCGAGGACCCTCGCTTCAGTGAGTGGCCTAAGAAAATGTAACCGGGTCTATGAGGAGATCTCACATAGACCAGTTCTGAAAGCTTTTGTGGCCATGATGCCGCCGCAACCACAATATGGAGCTGAATTACTTTGCATCAGTGGTAAAAATGGGTGGGATCCTGTGGAGGGGAAATGTATTAAGACCTCAATGTCCCTGCCATGTTCCTCCATGGTGCAGGCCATCAGACTAGAGGCGAGTCTAACCTCATGGACCATATTGGCACAAGTGGCTTTAATAAGATTTTAGAAAAAACTGGGTCAGGGAGATGAACAGAAAATCTCCCATTGGTGCAAATATGAGATCCAGTATAGTGAACTAAAATGGGCCAAAGGGGTCAGAAAAAATCTGACATCTGTTTGTAGGGACATGAAAGTGAGCCTTTGTCATGAAACCCTGCAAGTTGAAGTCTCTAAGGGGGAGTTGAAATCTATAGGAAGAGAACTATCCTGGGAAAGGGACTGGCAGTATCTGGGAGGGAAAGAATCAGTTGAACTTATGCTAAACTCATGGCAGAAAGGGAGCCTGGTTCCCTTACCTTGACATTTTACCAAATCGCTGGTTGAGGTGTGAAATATTAAGAACTAGAATCACTATGCAAATTGGAAAATAAAAGCAGAAATTATCCAACCTGATGGTAACAGCACATGCGAGTTACACACAAAATGCGATACTCAGCACATATTAGTGGATTGATTAAAGGTGTTGCCTTTGCGGAAAATGATTTTATGTCCACTATTTTTTAAATATGGAATAGTAAACCGAATACAGGCAGTAGAGTTTCTTACTGATATGTGCCATTTGGATACTGCAATCGCTTTTGGAAGGTTTATGACTGCAGTTAAAAAGCTATGCATGGATGAATAAAATGAATAAGGTGTCCTGATGAAATATTTTTAGCAGTTACAATATGATATGAAATGGAATATATATAATTGGAAGTTTAAATGTTATTGGTTGTAATTTGGTTTTAAATGAGAAACTCCAGAGGCGCTAACCTTATACAATAAAATGAAAATGCATTCAGTATACAAAGTGATTGGTGAGGAAGTTAAGAATGGTCAGGCTAGAGTACCGTACTTTTAAAATTAGGAACCCTGTGAATATGTAGACATTTTATAATTATTAGAGTATGAATGGGTATCTAATATTATGGTCTTTACATATTTTACCTTGAATGGCTGGGGTATAAATATTTTATGCTGGAATTTTAAATATTGTAATAATTATTATTTAATGTTTAGATAAGGTGACTATAAGTGTTTTATGTTTTTTAAGGACCATGGGTCTAAATAAAAATTCCTTTTGACTGACTAACACATACCCAAAACCATTGTTCAATATCCTTTGTTATGTCCAGAGATGATAAATTAATGATGAAGAAAAATGGTATACTTAAAGGGACTTTTATGAAAACTTGGAAACTGTTTTGTGATCAAACTTCATGATCAGTTCTGTTTACACAGACTCAAAAAACCTATTGTATATGTCATTTCAGCATCATCAGGAGCAGGCAGAGGAGACATTAGCCATGTAGGCGGGGAAACAGCTGGCCACTGTGGTTCGGGTGCTGAGACCACTGACACCGAGGGGCCCAGTGGCACGGAGGTTGAGGGGTGTGCAACGGAAGCTGCCAGCTCTACATCATCATCTTCGGAGGCCTCCACAAGCGAGCACTCCCTAGTGGTAGTGAACCAGACAGGATCTACCAACTGCATCCTGTTCTGCCACCTAGGGAACCATCCCCACCCGCCCTCTTGCTCCCCCCCAGTTAGCAAAACCCACCACCCTAAAAGGGGTGGAGTTTCCTTTGTTGCAGGCACCTCACCCCCTCCCCCTCTCCCCCGGCTGTGCTGAGTGAGGAAGAGATTGACCTCCTACTGAACATCTCTGTAGGCCAGACTACACTACTGAATGCCATCCAGGGGCTTAGCTGCTATATTCAACAAATTGTAGCATATGTGCAAGGCATTCACAGTGATAGGTCTGGCCTACAGATGTCTTTTCAATGTCTAGCATCTTCACTGACCACAGCCACCCAACCACTCTAACCTTGTGCCACACCTCCTTCCCCTTTCCCATCCCAAATCCCTATTCACAGCCCTGTCCCAAGCACACACACAACTTTGCATGCACCTACTCCAACAAACACAAGCAGCACACCCACACAAACAAACACCACAAAAATACTTGCACACACCCAAACAACATACAGACACCAAACCCACACCCACCACCCGCACACCCCCACCACACCAACACCCACCCCCCACCACCACCACACCCACAACCACCACAGCACACCCTCAGACACCACACCCACATGCATCACCACAAATACCACAACCAGACCCAGCACCTCAACAGCCCACTCATCCACACACACACACACACACACACACACACACACATACATTAGAAACAACACCCACACTCACCCGAACAACATAAACCTAGGAAGAAATACACACTCAAACCTACACAACATGCACCAGACCCACATGCACCTGCAACCTCAGACACATGCACATCACCTGCTGTCACTCCCTCTACCTCCCAAATCCAACTCCCTCCCGACTATCCTACCCATTTGTCCTGTGAAGATGTTTTATTTGACCTTCCGCAGCCCAACCCACCCCTCCCAAATGCAAAGCCACCCCTTCCACAGCCCAATCCACCACTCCCAAATGCCAAGCCAACCTTTCAAAGCCAAAACTACCCCTCCCAAACCAAAAACCCCTCCCAAGACCACCCCTCCAAACCTCCCCCCCACCCCCCAAGAAAGATATTTGAGGTGCCTGCTCTGTGCCCTCTAGATGCCCCTTCCTGAGGAGGTTCTCCTTGGCAGTTCATTAGGAGGCAAGTTTAGTGCAACAGCAAAACAGTGCATTTCACCAGAGACTCTATTGCTGTAAATAAAATTATTATTATTATTTGCGAGAAGTATCTCATTGGTTTAATAAACCACTATTTTGATTTCACCAAGTTTGTCCTGATGTTAATTTTCCTTTGCAATTGTTTGAGTCCTAGCAATTTTTTTGACTAAAATGTGAAGTACAGAATTTTATTTATCATCATGACTGGAAAAACTATTTTTTTCAATGTTTACTTTGTTAAGTGCATACACTGGTTAAAATGGTACATGATGGTTATTTGTTTTCAGGTACAGCCATTCATCATGATAATGGACACTTGCACCAACAAATTGATGTTTGAAATTATTTTTTGAAGTGTTACTACAGGTGTGTTTATTTCACTTTGATTACTGAGAAGAATCAACACATATGCATTACACCTTAAAAAAAGAATGTGACTATTGAATTTGGAGACAATACAGGACTTGCACTAGACAAGGGGAAACGTTACATGGATGGATATGACATTGATTTTACAGGTAATTAATAAGGTCCAGGGCAATTTGTACATCATATTACATTGCACTTTTCCACATGATGTGTAATGCATATGTTTTTAATTTGACAATTTTCTAAATTTCTTTAAACACACCTGTATGGTTGATTGATATCTTTTTTTGTGCAAGTGTCAATTTGTTTGAAGGCACCTTGCAAAAAATTTAGAAATGCAATGTAATCATACAGGCGTGGTTCTTTAAATTTCTTAAACATCAATATTACACACATATGCATTACACAATTGGCATGCTATTGTTTGTAAGAGAGATTAAAATGTTTAAAGACCAGTCAAAATATAAGAGGTAAAAGTGGAGTGTACCATCAATTCTGTCCACGGCGGTGTTGATTTTGTTCATCATCAAGCAGCAGGGGCAGGACTTGAAATTTCGGGTCCATGGTGGAAAAGGAAGTGTGAAAGTAAGAAAAGGTGAGTTTCTACCTTATAGCCCTTGTAAACCGCCACCTCAGGTGCAGAGTTTTACTGCCACAGTTACGTCAGCGAGAAGGCACATCGTGATTGGCCCGGCAGACAAACTGGCTGTCCTCCCTTTGACAGCAGCTTTTGCCCATTGCGCCATCGACACAGGTAAACATACCTGGCGGAGTCGGCGGCACTCTGACGGTCTTTAGTCCATTGAACCACCAGCATCTAAATAGAGTGGACGGACTGCCTAGTAGGCGGATGGGAAATCCATCGAAAGAGTCATGGTGGGGGACCATTACCACAAAGGTTGTGGCCGAGTTGGATTCCACGAGGCTGGGTTGCCATTGAACGAGGTCCCAGAGAAGATGTTGCACCAAGTGGGAGAAATTCTAAATTGGCACCCAAGGAAGGTTACTCACTGACCAGATACGTTTGACACTTTGCCCAGTGAAGTTTCTTCCTTCGGACTTAGACACTTTTTTGGAGCTCAGATTCCTCCAGCAGGGCAAGGCTGCAAGCTGTAGTTGAGCAGGGCTCCACAAGGCCGGATACCTTCTCTGTACATCCTGCTGAAATCGATTTGCTGCTTAAGGCGGACAGGTCTAACAATATTTCAAATGTTTATTTGATAAACTCACACATAGCAATGTTCAATAAAAGTGATTATATATAAATCAACAAGAGAGAGAGGGATAGTCACTCTTGTTCCCCCTAGAGAGTATACTCAAAAACAACAAAAGAGTGACTGCTATATTTAGAAAATAGAACAGCACAGGGAAAACTCATAAAGCTGTACAGTACAATTAATGGTCCACTGTTTAACTGGCATCCAAATAGTGTGGAATGCTTAAGCAATCCCGTGCTGTGTATGGGAAGCATTTCCAAACTGTGACACCACTAGTGCCCCTATCTCTGGCACCCGTGTCCATTAGATACAGCCACTCCGAAAATAAATATTTTTCTTTTAGTGGAGGGGTCCAAACTACAGGAAATCCCCTGTAGTATATTTCGCCCTCTTGATAAAGGCAATTTCGCGCATAAATTACACGTTTTAGGATGTGTAATACAATCATTACAACTGGTGCTCAGTGACGCGTACTCCTAATAAAAACACACATATACGTAACTACTGCACTATGCAGATGGGTGCAAGCGCTTGGGCATATGTATGTACATGTAGAAACACACTAGCATGGAAAACATGGCAGCTTACATGAAAACTGGACTCGTTTTACGTCATGGGTCCAGGAGGGGGGATCGGTATGCTGATAGGATCTAAACAAATGGTGCGAGATCGTAAGTGGTAGATAATGATACAATGGGTACAGAGGGATCCCATCCAGAACCCCCAGTAAACTTACTTCTATACTCGCACACTCCCGTTAGTCACCTAATGCGGTCCTCCTCGGCCCGAATATTGCCGCATCCGCGGTAATCGCGGATAAAAATGCTGGTTAGCGGTCACGTGACACCGGCGGAGAGCGTATGACGTGCTACGTTCGGGTTACGATGTATTAACAACTAGACCGCACGGAAGTAGGGACATTGAACTAAACTTTATTAGTCAATCTCAAGAAACATTTTTGGACAAAAGGCAAGCCAAATTCAAAAGAGTAAGAATGGTGCAGTTCCACCACAAAACAACTATCACTGGAACCTGGAAAACAATGGTCACAAAGGTCCCACATGAACTGCAACTAGGTGACTAACGGGAGTGTGCGAGTATAGAAGTAAGTTTACTGGGGGTTCTGGATGGGATCCCTCTGTACCCATTGTATCATTATCTACCACTTACGATCTCGCACCATTTGTTTAGATCCTATCAGCATACCGATCCCCCCTCCCAGACCCATGACGTAAAACGAGTCCAGTTTTCATGTAAGCTGCCATGTTTTCCATGCTAGTGTGTTTCTACATGTACATACATATGCCCAAGTGCTTGCACCCATCTGCATAGTGCAGTAGTTACGTATATGTATGTTTTTATTAGGAGTACGCGTCACTGAGCACCAGTTGTAATGATTGTATTACACATACTAAAACGTGTAATTTATGCGCGAAATTGCCTTCATCAAGAGTGCGAAATATACTACAGGGGATTTCCTGTAGTTTGGACCCCTCCACTAAAAGAAAAATATTTATTTTCGGAGTGGCTGTATCTAATGGACACGGGTGCCAGAGATAGGGGCACTAGTGGTGTCACAGTTTGGAAACGCTTCCCATACACAGCACGGGATTGCTTAAGCATTCCACACTATTTGGATGCCAGTTAAACAGTGGACCATTGATTGTACTGTAAAGCTTTATGTGTGTCCTGTTTATCTTTTCTTACAGAGTTTAGTGGCCTAGGAAATCCCAGGAGGCCCCACTGGTAGAACCGTGAGTTTTACCGCCCACACAGTTCCACTGGTTAGGGTGCGCCTTAGCGAGCGCATACCGCCGTGGAATTTCTTTCGGTCCTGATGAATGCTTAGCTAATTTGCACAGATAAGCTGAAACATGTTGACCATTTTTCATCACTTATTTTACTAAACCGGACGGCCCTGGTCAACCTAACCAGCCAGTCAACGTCCGTCTCACTTGTTTTTAACGGTCGCTGGTTTTCCACTATTAAAATTAGTTTTGGTTAGAACCGGCCACCTTTTAAAATTCACACCACTTACCACATTCACATCCCTGCACAAAATCTGCTCCGCTGTAACTCAGGCGTCGTAGCACACCAGGGAGGCACTCGGCCTCTCTGGTGGGAACCCGATGATGAAGCATGTCACCAACTAGGTTGGTGAGTGAGGGTTCTTTTAAAGAATAGAGTTTACCCTGTGCTGTTCTATTTCTAAATATAGCAGTCACTCTTTTGTTGTTTTTGACAATAAAAGTGATTGTCATAAAATATTTTCAAAAAAGCTTTTAAAAAAAACCCATCAACATGTTGATTCCTTATTTAACCTTTTTCAGGTTGAAAAATGCAGCCATAGAAACACGGGTCCCTACACTTCAGCGGAAGATCATACAGCTCCAGCTTGGAGTGCTTTAAAAAAAATATGGTACGGTCTTCTGGGGTCAAGAATTCAATGACCCAGGAGACTTACTGTGTTTTTAGGTCTCGCCTTGGCAGCGCATGCATGCGCTGTCTCAGCGAGACATAAAGTAATCTGTATGTTGGCTTAAACTTAATGTAATCTGTTTTTCCGCTTGCTATTGGCTTACTTGTGGTAGTGTTGTTGTTATCTCCCTTTCTGTTGGCTGTTGGTCATTTGCTAACTTCCGTGTAGTCCCGTACAGCGGCACCTAACTACAGTGTTAGTTCGCTCTGCTTGCACTTCTTTTAATTGAAGTGCAGTGTGACATCTGTTTTTCACGCTGTAGCCTGCCTTTGTAATTGGAGACTTTTGAGCACGCTGGCTAGTTTTTGCTGTGTGATTCCTACGCTCCTCCACCCCACCGTCTCTGCTTTCACTTCCCCTCGGTCACAGAGGGGGGTTGTGCTGCTGTATGAGGCATTTTTATCAGCGCGGCTCCCTTTCATGAGCGCCGCGCTGGTTCGGCTTTCATTCTTGTATTTATTTACCCTGCTCCTCCACCCCACCGCTCTCCCTCCCACCTCCATTTCAATCAATCATGGGCTCCAGCTTATACTTGCATCACAGCGGAGCCACGTGGAGAGGAACGGAGGGCTGTGCAGGTAGTCTCCCATGCCCTCGCTATAAGGCTGAAGAGCTGCCAGCAGAGAACGGTGTCCCTGCCTCGCCCGTTGCTGAAATTCACCGCTCGCAGCGCTTGTTAATCAGTGTGGTCTTCCACACAAAGTAATTGTTTCTCAGAAGCATGCTCAATTCCCCTGACAAAACCAGCTCATTTTGCTCAGTATCCGCTCATAAAGATCTGTAATCAGATCAGCCTGAAGTACAAAGCCAGCGGGGCTGCGATCCGTCAGTATATCAGATACAGGGTGTCAGAACTTGCAGACAAACTCGTTCATTAAATATATAAAACTGTCAGTGGAGTGGTAACGTTCGCGTTTCTTTTTTTTCTCCTAAGGTACGCCTGTATTTCAGAGCAAAGGACTTAAAAAGGCGTTGACGTGGTACATGGCTTGTGGTAAATGTCTGCAAAGACGGAAGGTGTAGGCGAGTTTGTGAAGCTTTGCCCAGTGTAACCCCCTCTCTAAAGCACTTTCTGCTGCACTGGCATCGGCAGGGTATGCCCAGACGTGGGTCCCTTGCTCACTTTGCCACTGGATTCAAGCTAGCCTGGCTGATGAAGACTGTTAGCCCGAAACCGGTCCCAGGATGCTTGTTTCCGGTCCAGGGAAGACATGGCTTGGCAGTTCGGGCTGGACTGTTCCCATGAGGCACAGGGTCAAGACTGATTTGCATATAGCTGTGTCTGAACTGGGGTGGCGAAGTGAGCTAAAGAATGATGATGGATTCAACCCAGATCTGTGAGTGGGGGGTGAGTGTCTGAAAAGTTTCAGCGCTCCGTCCATCATCTCCTTGTGTTTGCTTCCATCGGCAAATTAATCAAACTTCAGGCACTCTCGGATCCGACCAATCACGCAGAGCCTCCCCATCCAATAATCCAATCAGCAGACCATTATTTAATTTGAGTCTTTCAAGCCAGGAAGGTAATTCTTACAGATAGTTTTTTTCTTGTTTTAAGAGGGCAAGGGAGTACCAATTTAAAACCAGCACAAAACTTGGGGAACCGGGTTGAAGTCTCGGCAATAACGCTCAAGAACCTGTGATTCTGGGCAAATCACTTAACCTCCCCGCATTACGCTATTTATCCGTGGCTTATTCAACATACCGTATTGCAGTTATTTCAATGCAAATCTTGCCTTTTACACTTGGGGATTGTCTTTATTTATTACTTTGCAACTGTGCAGCGTTTGGCGTATTTCCTTCTTTGTCCATATGTTATGTGTGTTTTGTTGGGGCCCACAACAGTGTCAAAGCATTGTAGTTAGCGGGATGCAAATGTCGCATTTTACATTGGGGGATTGACTTTATTGATTAGCACAAAACTTAGGGAACCGGGTTGAAGTCTCGGCAATAACGCTCAAGAACCTGTGATTCTGGGCAAATCACTTAATCTCCCCGTATTACGCTGTATAATATCCGTGGCTTATTTAACATACCGTATTGCAGTTATTTCAATGCAAATCTTGCCATTTACACTTGGGGATTGTCTTTATTTATTACTTTGTAACTGTGCAGCGTTTGGCGTATTTCCTTCTTTGTCCATATGTTATGTGTGTTTTGTTGGGGCCCACAACAGTGTCAAAGCATTGTAGTTAGCGGGATGCAAATGTCGCATTTTACATTGGGGGATTGACTTTATTGATTAGCACAAAACTTGGGGAACCGGGTTGAAGTCTCAGCAATAACGCTCAAGAACCTGTGATTCTGGGCAAATCACTTAATCTCCCTGTGGCTAAGAAATAATGAATGTGTCAATCTGTAACGAAACTAGTGCTGATGTAAAACGCTCTGATACCCGATGCATGGGGTCTAGTTCACGCAAGTTAAAACTCTTTCCCAAAAACCCAAACCTAGCGCAAGTATGATACGGGAAGGCAGGGTGAATTGGCAGCATGCCGTAGTTAGGGACACGTACAGGCTATGTTTTTTTTATCTGTATATCGCTTACTATTGTGTCCTTTTTTAGGTGGCCTAAATTGTAGCACTGCACTCGCCTTTGACATTAGGGGATTGACTTCTCAGGAATACTTCTCAGTTCAGTGCTGAGACATTTACAGGACTCGCATATTGCACCACTATTTTGAAATGGACATGCACCACTATTAAAGCCAACTGCCTATTTTAAAACGTATATAACATGCAGAGGGGTTCTTGTGCTTTGTTACCTCCTGCTCCTGTTATGTTCCTCTGTTTTCCTGTAAATCTTTATTCTCAATCTCTGATATCATACCAAGTGAAACCAGAAGTGTAAAATCTAGATCAGGTGTGATGACAGAGTGAATTTGAGTGGCAGCAAAACTCAATCAATCATTCACTTGTCTCAGTGAATTAGTCTGTGACATGTGGATTACAGACGGCTCACTGCAGCAAGTGCTTAACTGAAATACTCGCTGCAGTGATCGGTCTGTAATCTACATGCCACTGAACCCTGAGCTGTACGCATTCTGTGCGGGATTGAAGCTTGCACTATTGTTATCAAACTACCTGTTCTGGCAGGAAAGGGCACGTGCGCTGCTGCTATCTGAGCTCTATCTGTGCTATGAAGGAGGGAAGCTTGCACTGCTGCCAGGCTCGCAACACCCATTGGGCTCAAAGGGCTTCAGCGATCCCTGTCGTGTGTGGCAGCCCGGGCTGAGACGGCTTCCCGGGCACACACACAGCCGCACCCGAGTACTTCACAGGTCTTAAAAAGACGGTTTGCTTGTTATCGAGGCTTTGTTGTTTTTTCACCCCTTCTAAGAGCCCCTTCATCTCCACTCTGGCTATTGGTGGAAGAATTAGCCTCCCCCCCGAAATATTTTCTTAGCTCCCCCCTAAATTTGGCTCTAGTTGCACCTCTGACTGCTGCTGTTCTGCTATACCATGGGCCTCTGGAGTTACGCGATCTGCGGAGTTTTCTGCATAATTATGGATTTTCCTCATTTGGGTATAATCTACCACCTCCTTATAATCTGCGTTTTCTGCATAATTATAGATTTGCCTCATTTGAGTATAATCGATCACCTTCTTATAATCTACAGATTAAAAAAAATGTATATATTGTTAATGGCTTAAGCGCATCAAATGTTACTCAAAACGCTGCAGTATGTTCCTGCACAGAAGAAGACCCTTTGCAAAAATTGACTAATTATCTTTCAGTTGTTTATTGCTGCTTTTGATTATTAAACGGGTACTAATGAGGTGAAATCTTTGCCCAGACATTGTTACCATGAGCAACAAGCATTTGCAATGCAATAGGTCTCGCATTTGTGAGACTTTGAGCTACTGGCATTGTAAATGACAAATCTTTATGTGTTGGTTTTGAAAACATATAAATAAAAGGCATTGTCATTTACAATGCCAATAGCTTAAAATTTCGTAAATGCGAGACCTATTGCATTGCAAATGCTTGTTTTTTATGTTGCTGGGGGGCTGCTACACTCCCTGCAGCCTCCACAACATAAAAAAAATTACTTGGAGATGCCTCTGCCCCTTCTGGGGGCATCATGAGGATCCAAAAAATATTTTTACAAAAATCCCTTGCAGGACATTATGGGGCACTCTCCAGCTGGAGCAGTGAATGTGAAATGAGAGGCTACTCTGCTCATTTCCCATTTCCTTTTCTTTTTTTTAATTTGGGGAGGGGACTGTGCCCCCCCTGAGCCATTTCATTGCCATGGGGCCCCCATCCCATGGGGCTGATTCTGTTTTTTTTTAATGGGGAGAGGGGTGTGCAGCCCACCTGCCAGAGCCACAAAGGGACCCGGATACCTGGTCCCTCGGGACTGATGTTTATTTTTTGAGGAGGAGGGATGAAGCCCTCCTCTCCAAGGCACTTAAAGACCCTGGGGACCCCAACCCCTGGGGCTGATCTTTTTTTTGTGGGGGGGGTGGCCCCCACCCCATGCCTCTGAAGACCCCGGGGACCTCATACACCAGGGCTGAATTTGTTTCTGTGGGGAGGGGGACATGAAACCCCCCTCTCCATCCAAGCCAGTGGCCCCAGGGATGCCATCCCCTTAGACCCTATGGCAGTAGTGTCTAGGGGACCCCCATTCCTGGGACACTGCAGTTACCAGCCTCCGTGAGCAAGGGCAGGGAGAACTTTAACTCCCTGTCTGTACTCTTGCAGGCAGGGAAAACAAGTTTGCTCTCAGTTGGCGGGAGCAAACAGATTTTGTCTGCTTCTGGCGCACCATGATGGGTGCAGGTAGGGGAGCCAGCAGGGGCTGTAGGGTCCATGGAGCTCCCTCATGGCCCCAAGGGTTTCCATTGCTGTGGGTGTCCCAGGAGAGCCTCAAACTGACTCGGGAG
Source organism: Calotriton arnoldi (assembly GCA_963921515.1). Lineage (NCBI taxonomy): Eukaryota > Metazoa > Chordata > Amphibia > Caudata > Salamandridae > Calotriton > Calotriton arnoldi. Next base: position 3,045,107 of record CAWUFW010000438.1, read on the forward strand.
GAGATCTGCGCACCGCCCCCCCAATAATTCACATATCAGCCCCAGGGGATAGGGTTATTGGGCCTCAAAAAGTCTCGGGAGGGGGGCCTCATGCTCCTACTCCCAAATAATTCACCTATTGGCCCAGGGGATGGGGTTCCCGAGTCCATCAGAAGGCTAAGGGATGGGGGCCACACACCCTCCTTCCCAATATAATACAAAGCGCTGACACCTTGGGCCCTGGCCCACCCTAGTGGTTCTATACATTAAAAGGGTAGGAGCCTGTGGCTTTTTTTTAAGCAGGGCCTCGGACCACAGAACCTCTGTCGATCCTCAGTCCTGTTTAAAAAAAAAAAAAAAAAATGTTTGGCCCCAGAGGGGATTCTTTCAAGACCCCTCCACAGGACCTAGGGCCTATATTTTTTTTACTCATTTTCCAGGACAGGGGACTGAGTTCCCAAGTCCTAAAATAGCTGCCGCCACATCTTTGTAGATGTGGCAGCAGCTAATCAGATCTTATCTTTAGATGTATTGAATCCAGGGATCCTCCAGGCATGAAATATACAAATATTTTGAATCTTAATTTCTCTAAAAGTACTGAACGGATTTACACTAAATCACAGAAAGCAAGCTAGATCTAGATTTCTGCCAAATTCAGTGTAATTCTGTTGAGCCGTTTTAGCTGTAGCTGTGTCTGATTTTCCAATGAAAATTTGCATATGGAAAATGTGTCTTGGGACCACCCTCTTTTTCTTGGTCCCCGCTTGATAGATCATCCTGAAACTTTTCAGAAAGGATCTGAGGTGGATGAGACTTTTTTTTAGGGAAGTTTTGTGAAGATTGGTGAAATTGATTTAATTTGCGTTTTATTTAGCGCTCCTCCCACAATAGATTTTATCATTTTCTATTAATCAACTGATACATGGAATAGTACATTTACTATCATTATCAAGAAAGGTTTATGTGTCATGCAAGGCAAGATCAGCTTTTACACTACATCACTATTTTGCCTAATAACTATTACTTAGGTCAAGTATTTGACCGAAGCCACGCTCAAAAACAGATAACCTTCTAGAAAGGTGTAAAAAACACTTTCACTGTCCCAGGTTTCATGTCTTATGCTTATTTAGACACAGACATGAGAACCAGACTGTGGTATCAGAAAATAAAGGTTTAATTCACAATCTCTTAAATGATAAATTTTTAACTTAATATATTTTTATGGACATAAATGAGGGTTTGTTCTCTTTGAATTGATACATTAGAACTCTCTCTCTCGGAAATGTAAAACACAGGCACTTATGCACAGTGCTGACTTTCCCCGTTGCTCTTCCTCAAAGCCCATCCTTCTCACACAAACATATGCAGTGGCCTAGCTCCTCATACCAATCAGAGGCCAGCTTTATCAAATAGGCACAGAGGCACTTAATGCACTTGTCATTTGGAATTTCTGGCAATTTCATGTATTTCACGCCATTAGTAACTGCCAATTTAAAGAACCTTTGAAAATAAATGTAAACATGTCAGAAAGATTAATGGTTCATGTTAGAACTGGGGGTCTCTAGTTGGCTGAGGTATGTACCTGCTGCAGAAATTAGAACTGTCATCACTGAAGCTAATTATGGAGTTACTTAATGCTTCCTTACATGAAGCAACGATTCCATCGGAATGGAAGCATGCTATGGTTCTCCCACTTCTGAAAAAAGCTAATGCGGACCTGGCACAACCATCTAACTTTCGGCCCATCTCCTTACTGCCTGTTTTTTCCAAGATCCTGGAAAAACATATTAATCTACAATTGACTCACTTCGTGGACTCTCAAAGGTTTCTGCACCCTTCGCAGTCTGGATTCAGAGCAGGCTATTCGACAGAAACTACTCTTCTTGGAGTGACTGAAATTATGCGAAACCGCTTGGATGCAGGGGAGACGGTGGCCCTTATATTGCTTGACTTAAGTGCCGCTTTCGACACGATATCTCATTCCGTATTGTTGAAAGCCTTGCAGTCCATAGGTGTTAATGGTTCGGCACTTAGTTGGCTGGCTGACTTTTTGACAGATCGCACGTTCCAAGTCTTTTCTTCCATGGCTAGTTCCACAACTCATAAATCACCCTATGGGGTCCCGCAGGGCTCCATCCTTAGCCCTTTGTTGTTCAATATCTATGTCAGGCCTCTGGCCGATATCGCAGAGGAAGCTGGGTGGTCTATCTTTTCTTACGCCGATGACACCCAGATTATCTTTTTCCTATGTGCGGAACGGGCCTCTAAATCATCTCCTCTTCAGACTGGATTAAGGAATATTGCAGGCTGGATGCAAGCCAACCTGCTAAAACTTAACGGGGAAAAGACTGAAGTGCTAATTCTGGGGAAGAACAAGGATCTCTGGGGTCCTCAACATTGGCCCACTGAAATGGGTCCAATACCCCAGCCTACACAGCAGGTCCGCAACCTAGGCTTTATCATTGATGAACATCTATCAATGAAGCAGCAGGTTGTGAAAGTGGCCTCAACATGCTTCACTATCCTTAAATGGCTCAGAAAAATCCTTTGGATGTTGCCCGGTCCCACTCAAAGAACTGTAGTCCACGCCGACGACACCCAGCTGATCCTCTCCCTCACCAACGACCCCACCACCGCCAGAGCCAACCTGCACGACGGGATGAGAGACGTCGCCGACTGGATGAGGAACAGCCGCCTTAAACTGAACTCAGACAAGACGGAAGTCCTCATCCTGGGCTCATCACCCTCCGCCTGGGACGACTCCTGGTGGCCCCCGGCCCTGGGCACCGCACCCAAGCCAACGGACCACGCACGCAACCTGGGCTTCATCCTGGACTCCTCCCTATCGATGACCAGACAAGTCAACGCCGTCTCATCTTCATGCTTCAACACCCTGCGCATGCTCCGCAAGATCTTCAGATGGATCCCCACTGAAACCAGGAAGACCGTCACCCAGGCACTCGTCACCAGCCGACTGGACTATGGGAACACCCTCTACGCCGGAACCACAGCCAAACTTCAAAAGAGACTCCAGCGCATCCAGAACGCCTCCGCACGACTCATCCTGGACATCCCCCGACACAGCCACATCGCCGTACACCTGAAAGACCTGCACTGGCTCCCCGTCAGCAAGAGAATCACGTTCAGACTCCTCACCCACGCACACAAGGCCCTCCACGACCTGGGCCCAAAGTACCTCAACGACCGCATGTCCTTCTACACGCCCACACGCCAGCTACGATCAACCAGCCACGCCCTCGCCACCGTACCACGCATCCGCAGAACCACCGCCGGAGGAAGATCCTTCTCCTACCTGGCGGCCAAGACCTGGAACTCCCTCCCCACTCACCTTCGGCGAACCCAGGACCATCTCGCCTTCAGGAAGCAGCTCAAGACCTGGCTGTTCGAGCAGTAACTTACCCCCTCCCCCAGCGCCTTGAGACCCTCCCGGGTGAGTAGCGCGCTCTATAAATGCCGTGATTGATTGATTGATAGTCAAGGCTCTGGTCACCTCGAGGTTTGATTATGGCAACATCCTGTATCTGGGAGTCAACAAGGATGTACTACGCAAACTGCAAGTGGTGCAGAATGCGGCCGCAAGATTGCTTTGCCAGGTCCCCAAATCGGCTTCCATCTCAGGATATCTTCGGGACCTCCACTGGCTCAGGGTGGAGAACCAAATTAAATTCAAAGCCCTGAACTATATGTTTAAGATCAAAACTGGCAAAGCACCACAGTATCTAAATGCCGTAGCTTTTCCTTACTTACCCACTCGCCTGCTCCGCTCCTCCACTCAGGCTAAATTCATGGTCCCTAGGATCAGACTGTCGCGAATGGGCGGTCGGTCCTTTTCTTGTCTAGGCCCCTCCTTATGGAATTCCCTTCCGTTGTCACTTCGAATTGAAACAGTTTATGAAAACTTCCGAAAGAGAGAAAAAACTTGGCTGTTTAATCAATAGTGTTTTCTTTTCCCCTCTTCTTTGTTCCAGTCAGGCGGCGCCGGAAACCTCCGGGTAGCTGTGCGCCTTACAAGTTTAAAAATAATAATAATAAATAATAATAATACCTTAGTCCAAATAAGGACCCTTGCTTCTAGTCAGGGTAAGGAGGGACACACCCTTAGATAACCCCTGCTCACCCCCTGGTAGCTTGGCACGAGCAGCCAGGCTTATCTCCAAGGCAAATGTGTAAAGTATTTGCAACCACGCTCTCAGTGACACAGGGATAACACCACAAATGGACTCCACACGAGGTTCATAAAAAAAAATACAATTATATGTTTATAAAAGAAAGATATACGATGAGACCACACGATAAACATCCAGCATATGCGTATTTGTAATATTTCACCTTGCCGGTTATTAGGCCAGCACGCACTGGTAGGTTCTTGCAGTATTAATGAGCAATTCTCGATGATCCAATGCAGTCCTAAAGCAATGCTATGTAGTTCGTAATGCAAGAATCAGGCACTTCGTAATGTAAAAATAATGCAATTTGTAACGCAACAATCAGGCAGTTCGTAAAGCAAAAATAATGCAATTCGTAATGCAACAATCAGGCAGTTAGTAAGGCAAAAATAATGCAATTCGTAATGCAACAATCGGGCAGTTCGTAATGCAATTCGTAATGCAACAATCAGGCAGTTCGTAATGCAAAAATAGTGTACTCCGGCACCGATCGCAGTGCTCTGGACGGTCTCTATGCCACTCTTACTGACTCGCGGTCAGCTACTGCCAAAATATGCCCCCAACACTGTTATGATGGAAAACAAAGTGCAGCTCCACACTCCGGCCCCGGTACTGCCACTCCTCGGCAAGTACGGGCCGCGATACGGACTTGAGTGGGGGCTTGCGCTGCAAAGATGGGAAAGGCCGAGAGCGTTTCTCTCGGAGCCCGCACCCCACCCCAGGCGGCGACACATGCACGCTCGCTGAGCGTTACCTGGGCGTTGCGACCTCACTCTCCTCTCCTCGCGGCTTGGGCCTCCGGTGCGACTTCGTTGATCTTGGGCAGTGGAACTCGGACCCCTGACGGTGATGGTTCGAGGTCTCTCCTTGGCAAAGGCAGGCTCGGGCCGGCGGCGGTGAATTCTCACAGCTCCTCTGGGGTTGCCGGTCCGGGCCGATGGCAATGACGATCGCAGCAGTTCTGGCCACGCTGCCGATCGAAGCAGAGAACAAGACTGCTCCGGGACACACAGTCACGGGGCAATTTCTCACAAAGGTCTCAGGCTGCAACAGGGCACACGCACACAGCGTCGCTGAGACTCACTTGGACTCCAGGTGCATACGATCACAGGGCAATCCTCACGAAGGTCTCAGGCTGCACGAAGCACACGCCCACAGCGTCGCTGAGACTCACTTGGACTCCGGGTGCACACGATCACGGGGCAATCCTCACGAAGGTCTCAGGCTGCACGAAGCACACGCACACAGCGTCACTGAGACTCACTTGGAAACTTTTATGTTCCTGAGTTTCCACAACAGGGAGCCAGCTCTCCTCGGGCTCTTGGAAACATGCTACTTCAGGACACAGGACACAGCAAAGTCCTCACAAGCAGGGGGACACAGCAAAGTCCCTTGTCCTCTCCTTCATCAAACCAGCAAACTGCAGGCCAGCCCCAGAACACACAGCAAGGGCAGTCCTTCTCTTCAGTCTCTTCAGCTGTTCTTCTTTGGCAGAGGTTCCTCTTGAGCACCAAGTAGGTTCAATCCTTTTTTAATATGGATTTCAGTCTAAAGTCCAGGGGTTTCAGCTCTCATAGTTATACCCCTAAATGTCTTTGAAGTCTTTGTGTTCAGGGGGCACTGACCCCTGTCCAAACCAGTTCTGGGTGTCTCCCTGCCAGTGACACCTTCTTCCTTTGATAGTGGGGGTCTGGATCTTCAATCACTCAGCAGGAGATGGAGCCATTGTTTTATGGCAGCAGCCCAGGCCTCTTCACCTCCAGGGGCTACTCCTCCCCCCTACACTCCAGATGCAGGTCAACCGTGGCTGTCTCACCTACTCCTCCCCTGGGACAAGACATTTCCCAGATCGTATCACATTCAAATCCAGACAGTCAATGCACAACCAGGCAGACACACACAGAATTATTAGAACAAAAAAACCAGCCACTTCCAAAAGCGTGGTTTCTAAACACACTATTCAAAAACCACCTTCACAAAAAGATGTGTTATTAAATTGTGAGCTCAGGCACACTAAACTTTACCTCTCCATCTTAAACCTATGGGAAGATAGGCTGGAAACGTATTACACTGCCTTCCCCATTCTGTCCTATGGGCAAGATGGCCTTGCAACAGTGAAAAACGAAATGGAGAGTATTTCACTGTTAGGACATGGTACACACCTCAGTACATGTCCTACCTTTCACAGACACTGCACCCTGCCCAGGGGGGTACCTTGGGCCTACTATAGGGGTGTCTGATGTGCATGGAAAGGGAAAGGTAAGGCCTGGCAAGTGGGTGCACTTTTCAGGACAACATGGCAGTTAGCAAACTGCGCGCAGGCACTTCAGTGGCAGGCCTGAGTTCTCTCTTTAGGGCTACTTGTGTGGGTGGCACAATTAGTGCTGTAGGCCCACCAGTAGCATTTGCATTACCAGCCCTGGCACACATAGTGCACTTTACTAGGGACTTTACTAGTAAGGCAAACATACCAATTATGGACAACTAATTACCATTACACTTTATACAGGGAGAACTTGCACTTTGACACTGATCAGCAGTGGCAAAGTGCCCAAAGCATCTACGTTGGCAACACCATGTCATAGAAAATGTCTAGAGGGAAGGCAAAAAGTTTAGGGAACTTTAGCCAAAAAGGGCCAAGTCCAACAGTTCAAAATCAAGGACTTATCTTTGTTAAAATGCATAGAATCCATATTAGGCGGACAGTTGATATGGAAAATATCTTCCCAGTCAATAAATTCCCTAAAAAACTTGCATTCCATAAATATGCAGAGGTGGACACCGTTTTTAATAATTGCATTTATGTATCTATCAATAATTGAACGTTAGTAATCCTTACACATAAAATAGTTTTTGTTTTCTTTTGCCCATTGAAAAAGCAGATTATCATAGTAAATATATAATATCAAAATGTATGGTACACAGAAAGATGAAAGACTCAGTTTCCCATAGTAAGATTCAAACCTATGGCTATAAAGGTAAATGCCATATTCTCCAATAATCGCCTAAACTATCATGTCTCGCGGATCCATGTACCCATGCATATCAAAAGAATTGGGTGGACATGACGGACATTACTCAGTGGCGGCTGGCACGAATCGGGGGTGGCGGGGCGGAGGGCTAAGGGGGTAAAGAAAAAAAATAAAACCTCCTTGCCACATCTCTCCTCATTGTCCCTCGTCACTCCGCTCCTGCCGGAACAGGAAGCACCCAGGCTCTCCTGACCAATCACAACGCTGCAATGCAGTGTTGTGCTTGGTCTGTGCGCCATGGTTCGGTGGTCAGCCAGGGAATGGGAGCCTGGGCATATTCTCCACCCAGGCTGTAATGCAACCTGGGCAGAGAACTTGCAAAGTGCGCATGACTGTTTGACTGGCTCGAGAGGGCCGACCAAACAGTCATGCGCACTTACAGAGTTCCCACCACTCCTCCCCCTGCTCGGGGAGCAGAGCAGCCCCACTCCGCCCCCAAAGCTGCTGCGGCAGGAACAAATAAAATGCTAATAACAATGAGTTATTATCCTTTTATTTTTCCTTTATTTCCACTGCTGAAAGCAGTGGGGCGACGCTCCTCCGCCTTAGCGGAGGAGCCGCCACTGACATTACTTTTAATAGGATGCAACATATTTCACAGCTAATATTCTGTTGTTTTTGCCTCTTAATGGGGTCCAGCTGATAGGCATCAGTCCTCCTCCTGCATTGTTCAACCACAGAGAAATATGTACATTATTCCACCATTTAGTGCATTGTCAATGTTGGACAATTCAATGTTTAGTTATCTTCTGCACACTGTCTCTGTAATGCACAGCACACAAATATGTATGACCTCATGGAGCTGACCGGTGAACAAACGTTTCGGCTTTAAGTGCAATCACAGAAAACTATCTAGCCAAAGCGAAATATCTCAGTTGCTGGCTGTACAATGGGGAAGTGTAGAGATAGAAATAGACTACAAGCGAAAGTTACAAAGGATGGTAGGACTAGCAATAGGGAAAAACAAAACGAGACAGGATCAATGCCACAAGAGAGAGGATGAGAGAGAGAAAAGCTAGAGGGGGTGGGGACACAAAGGAATTGTGGAAAGAGGGAACAAGAATGATGGCAGAAATAAAAGGTGAAAGAGCCGACACAAGATCAAGGGAAAAAAACAAGAAAGTTAAGAAGGAAATAAGAGAGAAAACGACAGGCAAGCAGGAATTGGCGGTGGAACTAGGGTTGTGGTAGGAACTGCAGCATCCACATATGTCCTGGGGAGAGTGCAGAAAATCAATGGGTCATAAAGAGGTCTCTTAAAGTGTGCTGCTTTTCAAAGGATTTGGTGCATGTCCAAAGACAGTGAAATCACAGCAGGTGAAGGAAAAGTCGATTGTACAAACTTCTGCATTCCATTTGCTATGCAGATGTCGGTTTACATGTGTTTATCTGAAAAATAGGGCATTTATGTAACTAGCTGGGCCCAAGAAAAGTGCAAAAGGGCCATGATGATGTGGACGTTTTACTAACGTGCAGAGATGCTAAAAAATGTTTGATAGCAGGTTTTTTAAAGTCATAGATATTTAAACATAGTGTCCTGTTTTGGAATAAGAAATTAGGATCATTGCCCCCTAACTGCTAAAATATGACCCAACAAGAATTTCGTTGCTAAAACAAAACAAATTCAAATGAAATATTTATTTTTCTAGACGTGATTTGCACAAGGATAAAAATAATCTTCTTTGTTTGTCTTTTTATCAAATATTTCATTTTCTCTGGTTGCAACTGGCACAATTACAACCACACAAAGAAGTCCAATGTATTGCATCATGGTAAGATATTATTGCAGTATACTCCGTTGCAGAGAGCAATAACTGTTTTTAAAGACCCTATACCTGAGTTAAATGCTCGAGCCACAGGCAAGTGCTTATGTGAAGGGAGACACTTTTAACGAACAGTATAGCTTACGGCAGAGGCCTACAATCAAGGTCAATGGAATTATGCGACAGGAGAGCATCAAATTATGCAGCAGGGTTGACTAAATTATGCAGCAAGAAAAGGCAAATTATGTGGCATAATGCGGCACATTTTGTGATAGTATTAGTTCATTATTTTGTAATTTTTACATATGTTGATACTGTCTGGGCAAATATTTCATCTCATTAGTCCCAGTTTAACCACCAAAAACATTAAAAAAAGCTACTGAAAAATGAACAATTAACCTTTACAAAGGGTCTTTCAACATGTGCAAACACATTACCATGTGAAAAAAGCTGCAGCCACAGAATTGCATAATTCCAGTCTCCCTGGCTATAATGCAATTACAATGTTCCAGTTACTGAGGGTAGAATTTTCTAAACTAAGAAGGAGAAACAGAAAGACAAATATTGGAACCTTGGAACAAAAGACTACACCAGCCATTAATGGCATGAGCCACTCAATTAATCAATTCTCGACTGCTTATTAGGAGTACATGGTCCTCGTATCCTGCCATGCCTATGTCTATACAGGGCACGCTACAGAAAAGTGCCTTTGTGTGGTTTACATGGCCTCAGCATAAGTACGTTTTTGTTATATGTAGAGGTATTTTGAGTACATGTGTTTTTGACAATTCCTTTCTAAACCTGCAATGGACATTTTTGTTAATATTTTTCTTAATTATTTGACTTTAAGTAGAAACAAAAATTATAGCTGGTTAGTTACTTAATCGCATATTCGCTTCAGCAAAGTTCCAGAAATTGTCACAACCGATCAATTTGAGAAATAGAATATATCCATAAATAAGATGTGCAAATTACAGTCAGTCATAAAAGATATGATAATTAAATATTATAAAAATAGCAAGGGCATTAAGGTGTCTGATTCCAACAATGTCAGCTATTTATTAAAATGTCTGTATGACAAATTATTTTTGGGCAGACATCTCTTACATGCAATGTTCAAATCATTGATCTTATGTCCAACATCAGAAATCATCACTTGCAGGGCACTTTGTTAAAAATAAACATACTCCAGAAAAAATAGGGTTTCAAGTTTGTGCAGCTGGGAATAATTTTTCCAGGAGCAGAAATTGAGTATTATTATTCCTGCATTAGGAAGGTTGGAGGATTCATTTTCTGGAAATATTAGGCTCAAGTGGACTTAACGAAGAAAGGAAATGGGCATGTTGCATGTGAAGTTGAAATATTCATGAAGAATTTACATCGTGAAGAATCACCGTAACCACAAAACAGTTCAAGTCTGTGCTCGCATAACAAGGAATAAAGATATTGGCAGTAATTAACAACAAGCTATTTGCAGGATCGTACATTACATGCCTTCCACATTGTCCAAGAAATGGCTGGAGCCAAGTGTATCACAAGGCTTACAATATTATGAACCTTGGCTTTACCAGCTATTTGGTATAGTGGCTTTGGAGCTATGTATGAATGGGTAATAAACTATAAGATAATAATATTTTTGTTATTAATTCATACAATTACGTGAAGTAAAAGTTTGTTTCGATTCAGCTTGCAATGGGAAGGATAAAACTTTTCAAGGAAGCAATATTGAATAAATAAATAATGTTTGCAGAGAAAAATGAAGGTGGATTGCCTTCAACTGTGTGTTCTCCAGGAATGGGTAAAGGTCCCAGGCAGTGTGAATAATAATATAATGCCTCAACTTTACCATTAGTTTCAGGGAATAAGTGGTATTGTTCTTTCCATTTGTTTGAGTTTTCTTGTTTTCTGAATCCACTCCTGACACTGTTCCTGTCTGACTAACTGGCCTGTTTGCTCACTGTTTGACTAATTACGCTACTAAGTGGATCTCATTATCCGAAACAGCACTAAGGGAATGATCGCAGAGTAATTAAGCAAAATTATTTGGAGGGATTTGAATATGCCTTTCAAATATGACCAAAATGCCAAATCTGAAACCTTGTCAGTAAACTGCACGTCTGACTAGGGGGAAGTCGCTTTGAAATTGTGGGACTGTAACATCTTACAAGTGTAACTTTCCATTGGGACAAGATAGAGAAATGGAGTTTAGGCTCTCTGAACTCAAAAATTCCCAACACATCTTTTAGTAAAGGTGGTTTTTAAATTGTGTGTTTGAAAATGCCACTTTTAGAAAGTTTGAAAATGCCACTTTTAGAAAGTGCAAAAAGAACAATTGATGGACAGAATGCAGAACAATGTCATACATTCACCCCAGTACAGAGAGCTGGGCCTAAATCCATCATTTTTTTGCTCACCATGCCATTCCAGTTTGGACCCAGCCATATGCAAATCAGTCTTGGCCCTGTGCCCAATGGGAACAGTCCAGCCCGAACTGCCAGGCCAGGTCCGCCTGGACTGGAAACAAACATCCTAGGACCGGTTTCGGAGTTTCACCCCTCATCAGCCAGGATAGCTTGACTCCAGTGGCATGTAGAGCATGGGACGCACGTCAGGGCATACCCGTCCCACTCAGGGTGACAAATGCAAAAAAAAAAACAATTGATGGACAGAATGCAGAACAATGTCATACATTCACCCCAGTACAGAGATCTGGGCCTAAATCCATCGGTTTCTTGCTCACCATGCCATTCCAGTTTGGACCCAGCCATATGCAAATCAGTCTTGACCCTGCGCCCAATGGGAACAGTCCAGCCCGAACTGCCAAGCAAGGTCCTCCCTGGACCGGAAACAAGCATCCTAGGACCGGTTTCAGGGTTTCACCCATCAGCCAGGATTGCTTGACTCCAGTGGCATGGCAATCACGGGACCCACGTCTGGGCATACCCGTCCCACTCAGGGTGACAAATGCAAAAAAAATAATTGATGGACAGAATGCAGAACAATGTCATACATTCACCCCAGTAGAGATCTGGCCCTAAATCCATCGTTTTTTTGCTCACCATGCCATTCCAGTTTGGACCCAGCCATATGCAAATCAGTCTTGACCCTGTGCCCAATGGGAACAGTCCAGCCCGAACTGCCAGGCCAAGTCCTCCCTGGACTGGAAACAAGCATCCTAGGACCGGTTTTGGGGTTTCACCCACCATCAGCCAGGATAGCTTGACTTCAGTGGCATGTAGAGCAGTGGACCCACGTCTGGGCATACCCGTCCCACTCAGGGTGACAGATGCAAAAAGAACAATTGATGGACAGAATGCAGAACAATGTCATACATTCACCCCAGTACAGAGTTCTGGGCCTAAATCCATCGTTTTTTTGCTCACAATGCCATTCCAGTTTGGACCCAGCCATATGCAAATCAGTCTTGACCCTGCGCCCAATGGGAACAGTCCAGCCGGAACTGCCAGGGCAGGTCCTCCCTGGACTGGAAACAAGTATCCTAGGACCGGTTTCGGGGTTTCACCCCTTATCAGCCCTTATAGCTTGACTCCAGCGGCATGGAGAGCACGGGACCCACGTCTGGGCATACCCGTCCCACTCAGGGTGACAAATGCAAAAAGAACAATTGATGAACAGAATGCAGAACAATGTCATACATTCACTCCAGTACAGAGATCTGGCCCTAAATCCATCGTTTTTTTGCGCAACATGCCATTCCAGTTTGGACCCAGCCATATGCAAATCAATCTTAACCCTGCGCCCAATGTAAACAGTCCAGCCCGAACTGCCAGGCCAGGTCCTCCCTGGTCTGCAAACAAGCATCCTAGGACCGGTTTCGGGGTTTCACCCCTCATCAGCAAGAATAGCTTGACTCCAGTGGCATGGAGAGCACAGGACCCACGTCTGGGCATACCCATCCCAATAAGGGTGACAAATGCAAAAAGAACAATTGATGGTCAGAATGCAGAACAATGTCATACATTCACCCCAGTAGAGATCTGGCCCTAAATCCATCGTTTTTTTGCTCACCATGCCATTCTAGTTTGGACCCAGCCATATGACCCACAAGGAACAGGGTCAAGACTGATTTGCATATGGCTGGGTCCAAACTGGGGTGGTGAGCTAAAGAATGATGGATTTAACCCAGATCCTGGTGACCGGGGGTGAATGTTTACATTGTCCAGCATTCCGTCCATCAATTATTTCTTTTGCATATGTCACCCTAGGTGGGAAGGGTATACCCAGACGTAGGTCCCGTGCTCACTACACCACTGGATTCAAGCTAGCCTGGCTGATTAAGGGTTATGCCCTGAAACCGGTCCCAGGATGCTTGTTTCTGGACCAGGGAGGACCTGGCTTGGCAGTTTGGGCTGGACTGTGCCACAAGGAACAGGGTCAAGACTGATTTGCATATGGCTGGGTCCAAACTGGGGTGGTGTGGTGAGCAAAAGAATGATGGATTTAACCCAGATCCTTGTGACTGGGGGTGAATGTTTGCATTGTCCAGCATTCCGTCCATCAATTGTTTCTTTTGCATATGTCGCCCTAGGTTGGAAGGGTATGCCCAGACGTAGGTCCCGTGCTCACTACACCACTGGATTCAAGCTAGCCTGGCTGATGAAGGTTGATGCCCTGAAACTGGTCCCAGGATGCTTGTTTCCGTTCCAGGGAGGACCGGGCTTGGCAGTTCGGGCTGGACTGTTCCCATAAAGAACAGGGTCAAGAATGATTTGCATATGGCTGGGTCCAAACTGGGGTGTGTGGTGGGCAAAAGACTGATGGATTTAACCCAGATCCTTGTGACTGGGGGTGAATGTTTGCATTGTCCAGCATTCCATCCATCAATTGTTTCTTTTGCATATGTCGTCCTAGGTGGGAAGGGTATGCCAAGACGTAGGTCCCGTGCTCACTACACCACTGGATTCAAACTAGCCTGGCTGATGAAGGGTTATGCCCTGAAACCGGTCCCAGGATGCTTGTTTCCGGACCAGGGAGGAACTGGCTTGGCAGTTTGGGCTGGACTGTGCCACAAGGAACAGGGTCAAGACTGATTTGCATATGGCTGGGTCCAAACTGGGGTGGTGTGGTGAGCAAAAGAGAGATGGATTTAACCCAGATCCTTGTGACTGGGGGGTGAATGTTTGCATTGTCCAGCATTCCGTCCATCAATTTTTTCTTTTGCATATGTCGCCCTAGGTGGGAAGGTTATGCCCAGAAGTGGGTCCCTTGCTCACTACACCCCTGGATTCAAGCTAGCCTGGCTGATTAAGGTTGATGCCCTGAAACCGGTCCCAGGATGCTTGTTTCCGGTCCAGGGAGGACCTGGCTTGGCAGTTTGGGCTGGACTGTTCCCACAAGGAACATTGTCAAGACTGATTTGCATATGGCTGGGTCGAAACTGGGGTGGTGTGGTGAGCAAAAGAATGATGGATTTAACCCAGATCCTTGTGACTAGGGGTGAATGTTTGCATTGTCCAGCATTCCGTCCATCAATTGTTTCTTTTGCACTTTTAGAAAGTGAGCATTTTCTTTTTTAACCTTCCTGTGTGCCTCTGCCTGTTTGTGTATTCACAGTCTGGTTTTAGAGTGACAGGATCTGGGGATATGCATTCACTTTAGACAGTCACAAGGGGGGTTGAGGTGTGCCCTGCCTTTCCTGGGTGGCTCATAGCCAGGCTGAATAGACCTTTCAGCATTTAGAGTGGTGGGAGGAGTTTTCATTAGCACCCGAATAGGCTCTGTCTGCTCTGCACAATGCTGTCTCCACCATCTGTAGTGAAGCTGGACCAGGGAGGACAGAACTGGTTTTTACTGAGCTCAGAGACTCTTGAAACAAAGATAACAAAGAGCAATTGGGGTATAAATATTAGACTTAAAACCCCAGAACTTTAGATCACTTCTGGGAACACGAGGAACCTCTGTCAAGGAGAAGAGCTGAAGAGCTGTAAGGAGGAGTATGCCCCTTTGCTGTGTGTAGCTTTGCTGGGTTGGCCTGTAGTTGCTGCTTCAGCCAAGGAGAGAACAAAGACTGTACCTTTGCTGTGAACCCGCTTGTGAAGGATCTCAAAGGGCTAGTGTGTGCTTGCCTCATGTTCTGAAGTCTCAGGGACACAAAGACTTCACCAACAGCTTTCTTGAACTCTACTGCTGGGAGTTCTGACCTGCCAGAAGATGCCTTTTCCAGTTCTGGGCCTCTGGAGTTGTTCCTGTTGCTGGGAGCTGAAAGAGCTTGAAGAAACCAAGAAAATAGATGGAAAATCTGCTGCACACCAAGTCTTGTGCACCAATCTCCAAAGTTCGAGATCACCACACCGACTCCAACGCAGGCCCTGCTGTGCGGCTGAAAGAATCGACGCATCATGGAACCGCGGCTGAAGAAACCAATTCAGCGCCTGTTTGCCACAGCCGAATCGACCTCCAGCGCGTCCTGGATTTCCACGCACTGCATGTGCAGCAAGTTTTCAGGCGCATCACCCGCAGACCAGAACTGTCTTGGAATCGACGTATCACTTCACCCTACAGTCCGTATTCAACGCATCACTTCTCCTGCGTGCAGCAGAACTGTTGCATCGCCTCACCAAGGACTCAGGAACTGACACATCGCTGTGCTTTCCAAAGCTTCCCTTCTGTGCGGCTGTTTTGCCTTGTGAATTTTGATGCATTATAGGTACTTTGGGTAAAAGTCACACGCCCATAGTTTTCTACCGCCGAGCAGGAGAAATTCCCACGCTCTGCCGCCATGCGGCCGAAGAATCGATGCAGCGCCTGCCAGCGGCTGAAGAATCCACCTCACGCCGAGTCCTGTTCACCGATCCCTGAAGTGCGAGATCACTGCCCCTACTCCAAAGCTGGCCCTGCTGTGCGGCTGAAAGAATCGATGCTTCATGAGACTGCGGCTGAAGAAACCGATGCAACGCCTTTTTGCCGCCGCATCGACCTCCAGCGTGCCCCGGATTTCAATGCATTGCACCTGTGCGGCAAGTTCTCAGACACATCACCCGCAGACCAGAGCCGGCTTGGAATCGACGCATCACTTCCCCCTACAGTCCAGATTCGACGCATCACTTCTCCTGCGTGCAGCAGAACTGTCGCATCGCCTCCCCAAGGACTCAGGAACTGACGCATCGCTGTGTTTTCTGACGCTTCCCTTCTCTGCGGCTGTTTGGCCTTGTGAATTTTGACACATTTGAGGTACTTTGTGTAAAGTCGTACTCCCTTAGTTTTCTATGGACAGAATTGCTTGAAACCTTTTAAAAGTCATATTTTGAATTGTGTATGTTGGATTTTTGTAGTTTTGGTCATGTTTGGTTTAGATAAAGATACTTTATTTTTCTAAACTGATGTGGTGTCCTTTTGTATTGTTTTCACTGTGTTACTGTGTGTCTGGGTGCAAATACTTTACACATTGCCTTTCGGATAAGCCTGTCTGCTTGTGCCAAGCTACCAAGGGGGTGAACAGGGGTTATCTAAATTGTGCAACTCCCTTATGCTGGATAGAAGCATGGGTCTGTACTTGGACAAGGTGCTTAACTCTGTCAACTAGAGGGGGGGCGCTAGAGGGCGCCAAGTAAGATGGCCGCACTTGCGTGAGGCTCTTGCGGCTCGGAATGCTATCCTGCTGTTATCCTCTCATCGCTGGAAATGCGTAAATCCAGATGGTGGATTCTACCTGCTACTAGCGGCGAGACTATGGGCCTTTGAACCGTCAGCAAACGCTCCATACCTGCGGCTGCAATCCCAGACCCATGCTGCTTACGATGGCGGCCGCCATGCCTGCTTGGTGCCACCACTGACTGCAGCGGTCCGGAGGTCCCCAAGGAACCAACGCTACTACTCCACGACTCCAACCATCTCCGCAGATCCCTGCAACCTGCTTGCCTGCCCGGAGCTCTCCTGCCCGTACTGCCGCGTGGACGACTGAGGGGAAACGGCCGGTGTCGCCAGCCTGCGGCGACAAAGGCCTTCATCTACTGCGGCAGCCGTGCGGGCCAGCTGCCTCCCGCGGCAGAGCTGCTGGGTCGGCTGCTCTCACTTGCTGTCCAGCGCCTCCGGTCTCGCCTGCCCGGTGAGTACACCCCCCCTGGGGATTGGCCCTGCGCTGCACGACGCCTGACCCTCAGCTGCAGCCGCTGGCCTTCCCGCACGCCTCGTAGGCCTGCCCCCGGCACCTCCTGCACTATCTCTGCGGCCTGCTGCGGGGCCTTCTGCCTACTGCGGGGCCGGTGCGGCTGAGGCTCCTCACCTGCTGATCACCGCCGCACCCTGATTCCCCCATCTGCCTCGCACCTGCCTGGCCCCTGCCCTGTCTCATTGCTGCAGGCCAGCCACATCGAGACTGCTCCGGGTGCCTGAGAGCGTGCTGCCTCTGGACACCGCTACCTCCACCTCCGGCTCCCCATTCGTGGCTCCCGGGTGGCGCTTTCACCTGTCAACGCCCGCCTGGCCCCTTCTGACCGCACTACTACAGACTGGCCGCGCTGGGGCTGATCCGCCCGCGTGGCTTGTGGGCCAGCTGACACTGGGCGCTGCTGCCCGCGCTAATTGCTAGCGCCTGCTGGACGCCTCCGGACCCGGCCCTCGGGGGGGCTGCCCGCGCCTTCGGCTTGCATCGGCCGACTGTCCTGAAGCCTGGCCCTCGGGGGAACCGCCCACACCTTCACCTACATCTGTCAGCTGAGCCGCTGTCTGCTGGGGTGCTGGCTCCCCGCGGGGGTCCCATTGGGGGGCCTGGAGTCGCCGCGCTCTTTGCTCTTAGGCCACGGCATTCTCAGCTACCCACCTGCTCACCTCATTGGGACCGATGGTCAATGCTCCATGACTGCCACTCTGCCTGGTTAACCCGCACGGCGCTTGCCCGGGGGGCCGTGGCCCAGCCTCATCGCTAACCTGCTGCCTTACCAACCAACACCTGCCAAGCCTACCTCGACCCCCTCCCTGCCTCTTGCCTGTCGTGGCGCCTTGGTCTCTCGCTGGGGTGTGGTCCTTCCCTGGCCTCACTACTACCGGCCCTCTCGGCCTCGGCGGTGCTGAGGCAGAGGGTGGAAATACCCGAGCGCCGATATTGGATTGGAGGGCCACTTCACGCTGTATTGCTTCCCTGCTGCGGCCGGTGATTGCCTCCTCATCACTACTGTCGGCCTTTCGACCACTATAGCGGACCTGACTGGACCTCTCCTGCCTGGATTCGGCCCTGCTGTGGACGTCTCCAGGAATTGCCTATTGCCGCATCGTCCGCCCCGACTGCGACATCGCCATGGGGAAGGCCGACGGCAAGCAACCCAAACTCACTTTTGAAGCCCGAAAATCCACCAGGATGCAGGCTGAGACGGAGGGGTAACACGCTGGCACCCCTGAACAACCCACATCCACGGACGACCTGAAGACCCTCCTCCTCGCGATCCAATCTAGCCTGTCCTCGATTGAAACCAAAATGGACACCATGAACGCTCGCATAGACACGCTAGCGCACAAAAGTGGCCAACATGATGAACGCCTCAAGGAAGCGGAACTACGCATATCTGGCCTGGAGGACACCACTGCTACGGCCGGGAAAAAGACGCTAGACATGGACAAGGTGCTGAAGCTCATCGTGGCGAAAAATGAGAATTTGGAATCGCGTTCACGCCGTAACAACTTACAAATCCTTGGGGTGCCGGAGTCCGCTGCCACGGGCAAGATGGAGGAATATGTCGAGCGTATCCTCACAACCACCTTTGGAAGAGAAGCTTTTTCACCAGTACTCATCGTCGAGAGGGCGCACCGCTCTTTGGCCCCTCGCCCGGTACCCGGCGCCCCTCCTCGCCCCATCATCGCGAGACTTCTCAATTACAGGGACCGGGACTCTGCACTGCGACTCGCTAGAGAGCGCGGGAAGGTGCAGTTTGACGGAGTGGAGGTTTCCTTATACCCGGACTTCACCATGGCAGTTCAAGAGGCACGCAGGAAGTTCCTGCCTGTGAAAAAGAAACTCCAAGAAAAGAACATTGACTACGCCATGTTGTTTCACGCCTAAAAATTAACCATCAGGGGAAATCACATTATTTCACTAATCCCCAGCATGTTTATGATTTCCTTAAAGCCCTGCCTGGAGACCCAAGGGGTAGTGCCTCCCCCTTACTCCGGTCCGCTGTGGAGAAGAATATGTCCGACGTGGAATAGCGGCTTGGCCTTATGATGCGGCAACACCTGCCTACGCTCGCTAATGGATCACATAGTGATGGTCCACCCTCAACCCATTGCTTAGCATAATGTGTCCCCGCGTAATGGACCACTGCGTGGACCTCAGGAGATGACTTCAGTGACTACCATGCCTGTTCACCTTGCATGCAGTATCTACTATGGACTGGCTGGACTGATGAGACTCTTCACTGTCCTTTCCGAGGACTCTCGCAAACGCGAGGGGTACCTGGTACGCCCTCTTTCGGCTACCCACTCAGGCAATACCTGCAAAGTTTACCTGTGGAATGTTTGACATCCCGCGGCCGCTCTCCCCAGTTGGGAGTATGGAGTGGGAGGATTTGGGAGGGGGGGGGGAAGGGCTGGGTTATGCGACACGGCAGGATTGGGCTGCTGATGTGGGAGGGGGAAGGAGGGGTGTTTCAGACCGCTTTCTGCCACTTTACTCCGCAGATGTGTACCTAGATTGGCTGACCAGTGCGGCCCACACGACCTACTCACTATTGCCACCCTGCTATACCACCATGGAGACCCGACCTAGCCCCCCTGCTTATAACTTCGTGACATGGAATGTCCGGGTACTGGGAGACCCTCGCAAGCGTCGGCACATCCGCTCATACTTGGATCGCCACCACATTCACTGCGCCATGCTCCAAGAGACCCACTTAGACCCCACAGCCCCGGCCTCATTCGCATCACGCCGGGCGAGCTATAGGTGTTTCTCATCCTACTCCTCTTATGCCCGGGGCACGGTCATACTAATTAAGCGCACGCTCCCCTACACATCAATTGGTTCCTACACTGATCCACACGGCCGGTACAGCATCCTCTGGGGCCGATGGATGGCTCAGTCTATAACACTGGTCTCCTGCTACGGGCCGAACACTGACGACCCTGAGTTCTTTCGGGTTCTATGGGGGAAAGTGCTGGATATTGAATCAATGCATGTAGCGTGGGGGGGGAGACCTTAACGTTACCCTAGATCCGACACTTGACCGCTCACACTGTTGCGGGGATTCTGCACATATACAGAGCTATGCACAGGATAATAGGACCTCGGTGTATAGTGGTGAACCAAACATGCACCTTAGTACCCACAATCCCAATCCGACTAGCTTTAGCGTCTCATTCGTTCTCCGTACTACAGCGAAGCTACCAATGATTCAACAACCCAGAACACGGTATCTCTCTCAGGACTCGCGGGTGCAAGAACACTCTTTCATAACTCACTCATACTTGTCCACAACGTGCGTAATAAGAGACACTGTATAGTTTAAAATGTTTATTTCAACTATCGTGCTCTAAGATAAAGTACACGTGCCAGTACTATCAGCATAATGCATAACGATAAAACAATAAGCATGGTTACAATTCCATAGAATACAAACGGGGACAGCATTATATAAAGACAGTGGTTATAGTGCTAAATGGCCTTACCACCCTCCCCGTGCTATTAACCAGTTTATTATAAAAATAGAAGACCTCTGGGCTTTGTCCGGCAGACCCCTATACCGCAAGGTTTACATCATCAGACAAGCACAGCTCTTCTCCCTCGAAAGGTTGTTCTCCAAGTGCCACCAACAGGGAGAGCATTATATTAAAAGCACACGAATTTCTCCAGTGCAGCTGCATTTCGTGTTATGTCTAAGTGCGAGGGGCTGACCAGATCAGCACAAACAAGGGACGTTGTTTTTCGACCTTGTACATGGTGTGCAGACGAAACCCACAAGGAACATGAGAAAAGGTGAAAGGCAAAAAGGCAGACAATTCTAATATAGCCAGGCACAAGCAGAGTCTAGAAAAACAAAGTCACAGTAACGTGTGCAAAAAAGGCATCATGGCAGCCAGGCCTAAGCTAACTTAGTAATGTAGACAATGAGGCCACAAACCACACTACACCCTCCCCTGGTCAGTCCATAGGCCAAGACATAGGACGAAAACAGAGTTCAAATAGATGGAGCAGAATGTAAACGTCCATTTATGAAAAGTCCCTTTATGAAAAGTCCCATGAAGGACAATGAATGAGAAAAAAAAATGTTTTGCGCTGATAGGATCCGAAAGCAGGGCACGCAGTGGAAAAAAAAAAAAAAGGAAAAAATCCAGAAATGCAGTGTGTTGAAAGTGAATGCCCTAATCCAATAGAGTGTATGTGCAGAAAACTGCCACACCCTCCAAGAGTACATCATTGGTATCGTCTGAAAAAAGAGATGCCATCCAGTTCAACAATTCAAAACGGCATTCATGTTCCTCATAATAGGGTGCATTGATTAGCCTTGCGGGAGAACTTGTGTGATACTAAATATAACTTTGTTGTAGGAGATCCTGAGCAGCCGCCCAGATATCCCACTGCGCCAAAACTCCAAGTGCAGCCGCACACGCCATCAATCCAGCGCCGGAACAGTCCTGTTCATGGGCCACTAAGGGGCCCATCAACTGGCCAAAATCCGGGTCCGACAGAGACGTATTGGAGAGGCAAACATCCAAGGACCAAGAGAAAGGACATCGTAAGCAAGACATCACAGGTTGCACGCAAGTGAAATAGCAAAGCGAAAAGAAAGTCTATAGGACACCCCAAGTGTCGCCAATGGTAGGATGCCAAAGCTGATGAGTATGCGTTCACGGAGCATCCGGAGTCGACCTTGGTCGAGCAGGACCCCATGAAGTGCAGCCATTGCGCAGCAAACAAATTAAAAGTAATATTCCAGCAGCTAAGGCGAGGAGCAATGGGAAGCCGCCGAAGACGCTGGAAAAAATAGAATGAATAAAAGCCGGGATTACTCCAAATATAGTTTGAAAGGAGGAAACAAGGCCAGAGCCCACAACTTTAAAAAAGTGCACAAGACCTTCGGTAGAGGAAGCATTGAATACGCGGTGAATCAGTTCACCGAAATGCTGTGGGAGGTTAGTGTTCAAAAGAGCCTGTATCTCACTGTGGGTACTAGCCAGCTGGAGGACGAAGGTCTCCCGTGCAGAAGTGAGCATAACCTCCTGGTTTAATAATAGCGCCTTTATTCTGCTCAATTTATTGAAATCTGCCATCAATGTCGGTATGAAAGGCCAAATGGAACTATCTAGTACGTCCCGCGGGGGCAGAAAAAGCACATTTTTGCAGCACACTACATGGTGGGAAATCGTTACAATATAAGGGACGCCTGTCTGCATTCCACAACAATCTTGATTATTCAGAAGCAGATAACTGCCATTTGAAAGCACAGTCAAAGTAGGTGATATAACAGGAGCCGGAATGCCCTTCAGAACACATGCAAGATTCGGAGCCGAAACATTACAAGCCCGTGCAATTTAATGTTTTTACAAATCAGGGAATGACCCACATCAGAATCGCAAGACTCTCCTGTGAGAAAAACCTCCTTTCCGTCCCTAAGGCATCTGTACATAAAAGGCAAAGACCAAAGCTCATGTAAGAAGGCACTGCCTAAAGGCTGAAAACAGCCAACAGGATAATGTTTCATGCATGAACTGAACTCAAATAAAGAAAAAGGCAATGCGATAACCCCGTGCACCAGCCACACTGCAGAGTCCAACTCCGCCACAGAGAAAGGTAACGGCTCTATCTTTTCGATGTGTAAGAGTGTATGTGGCATCTTTCATGGACATAAACTGCTGCTTTTCAGTTAAATTAAATGGCAAGAATAAGGCAGACGTGTTTAAAAAATGCCATGGCACCTTGCCCATTTTCAAGGTTTGCAACGTCCACGCAAATTGCATTACTGAACGCAGCTGGTTCTGACCATAATATAACACAGACACATCATCCTGTACAATATCAACGACAGAGGAAACAATATTCTCTAATGTGTAAATGCGGGAAGACAGGGTGTTAATACTATTGTCAACAACAGCAAGCACTTTCTCTAGATTAGCTTGATCAATTTCCCTTAAACAGGAAGCACAGCTTCTATCTGCGAAAGCTTCCAGAGTTCATTGTAAGTTTCATAAATGAACCTCTTAGGTCGAGGACCACGGGGCCCTAGAACAAAATCGGACAGATCAATGTTGCCTGATAGGAAGGATAAATGTTGTTTCACACAATCTAATGACGAGTGCTGCAACCACTGTTTACACAATTTACCAACAGAATATGTTGTAACAGTACGAGAGTCAGAAAACCTCGGATCTGGCCTATCCTGTTTGTAACCAGGAGCTGAGTCATGAAAACGCAGTTGGCAGGCATTTGATGCTATGGGCCAAGCCAACCAGGGTGACTGAACAATCGTAGAGATATTAAACGAATTGTTTTGAAACAAAGCTTGCAAACTGGCAAGGGAAACATTGAAATGCAAGCTTTCGTTGTGAGCGGAAGACAATACGGGAATGGAGGGTGCATTCAACTGTTTTAAAGTAGCCAAACCCCAACAGGTAGTTTGATTAGATCGTACTATTCAAAAATAAAATCTGGGCCGGGATTAGGCAAGCACGGTGTAAGGCTTCCGTGCCGCGTACCTGCCATGTTTTGGTGCCCCAAATAGATTTTAAGTCAATGGTGTCCTGCCAGTATTCATAACCACCCACTGCTAATGCGGACAAAAAGGAACCCGAATAGAGCAATTTGGTGTGAGTCAGCATGATTTTCTGAACGGACGACGTGTTCAATTTAAAATAATAGGACCCAGGGTTTGATCTATCAAAATCCGTAAAGTAAGTAAATTTACGTCTAAGTGTCTGGGAGCTACCTGGCAAAGGGGTCGGACAATGTTCCCATTGTGTGTAATTAAAAGGACCCCGAAGTGTACTTGGTTTATGGAGAAAATGGTTGCCCCAATGCTGGTAACAATATAAATCAGCATAACTTGCAGAGTTTAAGTACAAATCTTCAGCATTAAAAGCAGCATAATATTTCATATCAGAGAACAACGATTCAACGGCATGCACATCCCAATCGTCAGAATGAACGTTACTTTTTACCACATCACCCATGGAAACACGGAGGACATTTGGTACATTAATAATCTCGGTTGGTCCATGAATTTGGAAATTTACTGCATCCCATACGATGCCATCAGCGACTGGGAAAGCTGAAATGTTCACAAATGTGTGGTCACGCTTCATGATGTGAGAGGAAGAATGCGGAGCCAAAGTTCCAGCGACACAGTTCACTGCAGAGCGTTCTGGTAAATAGTGACCATTTATGAGTAAGAAAAAAACTGTCACAAAGCCCATGGACATGAACAGAAAAATCAGGAAGAGCAGCAACCAGATGTATGTCCAGGGTGGGACCAAAAAAATTGTCTCTGAACCAAGATATAAAAATACTGAAGTGATGAGGTGGAAGTTGAATCAAAGGAAAAACGAGTTGGGTTCAGCGGTGTTGTAGGTAAATGAGCCACCGACTCGTTAGCGGGGTATGCATACTCGGTCTCCTCGTTGCAGGAGGAAGCCGGGAAGTCGAGCAGGCGATCAGGCAAATCCACCATCTCAATGGCAACATCAGTGTCTGTGCAAGGTGGAGGGCCACAAACAGGAGTCCTGGAAATGGCTGGACATGATACCGCAGGGGTCACGCTATTCAGGATCAGCCAGATGTTGTAGCTTGACATTGTCCACTGAGATGTATCTGTTGTCTTTGCGACCAGGAAGCGGCGGTAAGATGACAGTACGAGTTCCCTTCAAGCCAAGGACTGGAACTGGTGCACGATAAGAGGGGCCAAATTCTTTTTTGTTCTCCACCTTTTCTCGGACCAGATCTCCAACTTTTGGAAGCCAGCCAGCAACCGGAATCTGCAGCGCAGCGTCAGTGGCTGAAGGCAAGTATTCGTTTGCAAGTTTGTCACAGGTCTCTTGTAAGTCCTGCAACATAGTAGAATGATTATCTACGTCAAAGATTGCGGCATTCGCCACCATGTCTAGACCATCAAGGTCTGGCACAAACATTTGTATGCCAAAGAGCATTGCGTATGGGGTCCGCCCACCCAGAGATCTTCTAGGGAGATTATTAAGTGCACGTTGTACGCCATACAAGTGGGCCAGCCAGTTCCTGCCAGTACCCAAGACTCTAGCTGTCAAGGATTGCTTTAAGTCACGGTTCATTCTCTCCACAATTGAATTACCCTCAGGTCTATATGGAGACGAAAATTGCACCCGCACCCCCAGTGACCCCATTGCGTCCCTGTACGCCTTAGAGGCGAACGCTGGACCTTGGTCGGAATGGAAGGTGCCACAGGCAAAAATTCCCACAAAGACACGCAAATCCCTTATGAAATTTCGAGCGTCAGCACTCCGTTGTGGCCAAACCCAGACGAAACGTGTGCACGAGTCCACCGCAACTAAGATGTATTTGTATGCAGTGTCAGAAGAAAATGGACCGCAGTGATCCAGGTAAACACACCCAAAAGGTTTGTTTGAAATGCAGAGCTGTGTTTGTGGTGGTCGTGTAACCGTCGAAGGCTTAATTTGCTGACAAATGTCACAAGAAAACACATAAGTACGGGTCTGTTTATATAAACCACGCCACCAGTAACGCTGCTGCAAGATGGAAACAGTCGCAGACACGCCAGCATGGGCTGAAGCCAAGCCAAGCCTTCGTGTGCGGCAGTTATCAAGGAAGTTCTGCGGTCCGCGTTGGGAATCAGCCGATCACCAACGTCGGGTATTTTTACGTAAGGAACCTGATCGGGACTTAAGTGATAAGAGTACTTGGAAGGGAAACCCTGTGGGTAATTAGCACCTTCCTTCGTTGCAGCAATAGCTGCCAAAATCTCATTATCTATTTTTGTCATGGATCTTGTAACTGCTGCTACTGAGCACGTGGCAACTGCAGATTTGGCAGCTTCATCTGCCAAACTGTTACCGACAGCGTATGCGCCCACACGCTGGTGGCCAAGAGTGTGAATCACCTGTGTGAGAGGCAGACGTTGTTTCAGATCTGCCACTCGAACCCAAAGCATTTTATGCTTAATTGTGCTGCCTTTAGCATCTCTATAGTCGTTTTGAGACCAAAAGAATAGGTTGTCATTGAAGGATTGAACACAGTAGTAAGAATCGCATATAATTAGAGTCGTCACATCTGGATTCGCGAACTCAAGTGCGAGCACCAATGCACGCAGCTCGGCCAATTGTGCAGTACTGTCTCCTAGTGCCTGTGTGTGCACTACAGTCGATTTGAACTCACCGTTCACCATAGTACCTGCAACAATAGCACATGCTGCAGAATAAGCATGCTTAGAACCCGTGGCCGGTTGCGCCGAACCATCGGTGTAAATGATACATTCGTACTCCTCAAGCGGCAGCAAAGACAGAGGAGGAGGATGAACAAATTCATAGTGTAAGAACTCCTGTGTCTGAAGAGAGGAATCAAAGATAAAAGTGACATCCGGGGACGTCAAAGATGTAGCCCATTGTATCCAACGAGGGAGCAAAGCCTTGGAGTTTGGTACACTTGCCTTCATCACCGCCTCCAGGGCAGGATATGGTGTTACCACCAAAATGCGTTTTCCCTGTGCCAGTGAGCGTTCCTTAAGAATCGCCATCTGCACTGCAGTCAAAACTTTCTCCACAGTGGAAAAGCGCATCTCCACTGAAGTGTAAAGATGCGACTTGTATGCAATCGGTACTGTGTCACCTTCGTTAAAGGTTAAGTACGTGAAACCCACTGCCCCTGGCACAATTCTAATGACCAGGTTTATGTGGTTATCATGAGTCAACAAGAATTTAGATTCAAGTAGATCAGACTGCAAAGAATGCAGTATAGAGGAATGCTCAGGAAGCCAGCATGACTTCGAAAAGGTAGGCTGTATCAAGGCATATAGAGGCTTGATACGCTGGGCATATTCGGGAATGTAAGTACGCCCGAAGTTTAGAAAACCCAGTAATTGACTGAAGCTTCTTCAGGGTGGTTGGAGGGTGCAAAAGTGCGCACTTCTCCAAGAAATGGGGAGCTAAGCCCCTGCCTTCATTGTTGAGCTCATAGCCCAAAAACAAAACAGTGAATTCTGCGATGTGAGATTTAGCAAAATTAAATTTGTATCCTAGGACCGCAAATTCAAGAATAATGCGGTCCACACGGGAAAGATGCGGCCATAATTCGTCGTCTGTCAGATAGATATCGTCGACGTACGAACACACATCTGGGTCTATGCTGTCCAACAAAGAGACAACACGGGCTGTTCTTGTAGCCCATGGGCAAACGCCGAAATTTAAATTGTTTTCCACCGATAGTGAAAGCACTCCATTGGCTACACTCCGGGGACAAGTTGTGCGTGTAAAATCCATTGGATAGGTCAAGTGTTGTTTTATATTTCTTGCGCACAAGACTGTCTACGAGCGCAGAACTGTGGGTATTTTGCACCACAAAGGTCCGACAATGAGAATTCAAATGTCGGTAATCCAAAACTAGGTGGTACGACCCATCGGGTTTAGAAACCGCAAAAAGGGGATTATTCATAGGTGATACGCATGTCTCAATTACTCCTTGATATTCTAACTGTGTCAGAATGTCTGAAACGGGACCTTTAGCTTCCCGCCGGATGGGATATTGGGGTTGGGGCTGTGGCAGAGACCGCAATGGTATATCATGGGAGGGTGAATCCTCATCCCAGCCCACGTGGTTACGGTATAGCGCCGGAGCCAGGGCCCCAGCCCATTCAGCTGCGAGAGCCTCAGCTTTGTCCTTGGGGACATGACGAGAAAAGCTCGGAAGGATGACCTCCTCCCCTTGACGAGCAGCAAGTTCGAATGGGGCGGCCAATCCGCCTCCGCCAACAAAATGTCGTAGGAAGAGGTCAGATTTTCCCAAAAATTCCCTTTAATAACACGCTCAATGTCACCTTCAATTTGAATGACAATATTAAATAGTCTGTCAGGGGGTGCCACTCGGGTGTCAGCTGTCTCGACAGTAATGAAAGTATCAGTTGCTGTCGCCTCCACATGAGGACTCAGTGCCTCCCGCACTATGGTAACTTCTGCTGCGCTGTCTAGCAGCGTCACTGCCCACGTCCAATTCAGGAGTCTCGTTCTCACCGTCTGTGGCATACCTCGCTGTTAATGCCGCAACTTTTTTCTTCTGAAACTGTGGGCGAGAACGTGGAAATTCTTCTGGTTTCCCTCGGCCTGGTTGTCGAGGTTGGTCTCGTCCCTGTGGAGCCTCACGACCCCTGCCTCTATCCTGGCGCTCTCCTCCACCTGTCTGGGAGGTCGATGGTGCCTGTGAAGAACAAGGAGAACGCGGATCAGGGACTTGAAATCTCTCGGGAGATTTAATTCTTGCTCTGTCGCGCAAATCATAAGTACGTTCAGAAGATATGGATACCGGGAAAGCGCCACGCGACCTTGGTTTTAATTGCTGCTTACCCTGTTTTTTCAACCTCCAGTTCTTTTTAGTAAAGAACGGTTTCTCATCTTTTTCAGGCTGAGATTTTTGTTGTGGTTGTATTTGAGTTTGCGTTTTCGCGAAAGGCTTAACCCCCAAACTATTGCGGCCAATGGTTTTATAAGCCTGTGCAATAATTTTTGGTAATTCGCGTGGCTTGTCCGGTTCTGGGACTAAAGCCAAAGCATTAGCTACTTGAAAGTTAACTGCATTGCCCTGGACGTTCGCAAGGATAAGATCAGCCACTACATTGAACACTCCCAGCAGTCTCATCCCTAATTCCACAGCCGCTTCAGGGCCATGTTCATCCTGCACTCGTTTAATTACAGAGGGGAGAACCGTCATGGAAGGAGTGCCGAAACACTTCGCATACACTGCTGCGAATACCCTGCCCCAGTTGTTACATTCTGCCAACTCGGGAATTAAGTCTTTCGGCAAACTAATCGTCAAAATCCTGTGTTTGTCCACAGGAGAAGTATTCGGAAAAACAGCCTCCAGCTGGTCAAATTTTTCTGCAAGCCAATAAGGCAAATCATCCTTATTTTGTGGGCGCTTGCCCATCACCGAATTAACCATGACGGGACTTATGGTTACCCCGCCCGGTCCAGCTGGATGCGCCGCAACTCCAGGAGGGGCCCCCTGGACGTTGCCAGTAACATATTGTACCAAAGCTCTGTGCACGGGGATTAAAGATGTATGCAATGCGCGCAGTTCATCAACCGCAAGCGTCAAATAACGCGGATGTGGAGTATACCCGGCCAAGACTGGCCAAGTGGCCCGGTCTATTGATAAGGGGCCTAAACGAACTGGGGTGACCGGATGTGGGAGGGCGCCATTAAACCAAATACGGTGTTGCCATGCCGTAAGTGGTACTTCAAGAGCCTGATAAGGCCGATAAGCATTGGGTAATGCAGTGGGAGCGTAAACCTGAAACAAATTGTCAGCTCCTTCCACCGCCGGAAAAGTGACCCATGAGTAAAACACCTCAAAGTGGTGAGCCGGGTCAGCCTGCACCACAAAGATGAGAGCGACACCCGCGTCAGGCACTCCATAAGCCAGTAAATGAGCCCGGAGCGCAGCGCGGCTATGTGCCGGGATATTTATATCCGCCATTAAGACCTGGAATGTTCGACAACCTAGTGTGAGGCAGCGCAATATAGGGTTTACATAAACACCTTTTAATAACTTCAAGCTTGAAAGAACCTATAAAAACATCAATATAGGAGGTATCTCCCTCACATACGTTTCCGGAAGCGTAAGCGAAGGTTATTGTGGACAAGCACAAGCACTACTCAAGCGTCTCGCAGATAAGAAGCCCACTACGTTGGTGGCGCCATGTTGCGGGGATTCTGCACATATACAGAGCTATGCACAGGATAATAGGACCTCGGTGTATAGTGGTGAACCAAACATGCACCTTAGTACCCACAATCCCAATCCGACTAGCTTTAGCGTCTCATTCGTTCCCTGTACTATAGCGAAGCTACCAATGATTAGACAACCCAGAACACGGTATCTCTCTCAGGACTCGCGGGTGCAAGAACACTCTTTCATAACTCACTCATACTTGTCCACAACGTGCGTAATAAGAGACACTGTATAGTTTAAAACGTTTATTTCAACTATCGTGCTCTAAGATAAAGTACACGTGCCAGTACTATCAGCATAATGCATAACGATAAAACAATAAGCATGGTTACAATTCCATAGAATACAAACATGGACAGCATTTTATAAAGACAGTAGTTATAGGGCTAAATGGCCTTACCACCCTCCCTGTGCTATTAACTAGTTTATTATAAAAATAGAAGACCTCTGGGCTTTGTCCGGCAGACCCCCATACCTCAATATCTAGATGCAAGGTTTACATCATCAGACAAGCACAGCTCTTCTCCCTGGAAAGGTTGTTCTCCAAGTGCCACCAACAGGGAGAGCACTATATTAAAAGCACACAAATTTCTCCAGTGCAGCTGCATTTCGTGTTATGTCTAAGTGCGAGGGGCTGACCAGATCAGCACAAACAAGGGACGTTGTTTTTCGACCTTGTACATGGTGTGCAGACGAAACCCACAAGGAACATGAGAAAAGGTGAAAGGCAAAAAGGCAAAAAGGCAGACAATTCTAATATAGCCGGGCACAAGCAGAGTCTAGAAAAACAAAGTCACAGTAACGTGTGCAAAAAAGGCATCATGGCAGCCAGGCCTAAGCTAACTTAGTAATGTAGACAATGAGGCCACAAACCACACTACAACACCCGCAACCTCACCACTATTCCAACGCACATCATACCCTCAATCACATCGCCCGCGACCATGACCTCGTGGATGCCTGGTGTGCCCTTCACCCCCAGGACAGGGACGGAACATGTTTCTCCACAGCCCACTCTTCCTGGTCGCGCATTGACTGCTGGCTCCTTTCCAAAGGACTCACCCCATGGCTATCGCACACCTCTCACCTCTCCCGCACCTACTCTGACCACTCCTCATCACTCTTGCCCCTCCCCATGAGAAGTCGCCGTATTTGTCCTGGCGCCTGCTCCCGCAGGCCCTACTGGACCCAGTATTCAAAGATGAGCTGGAGCAAGAGATCACCGATTTCTTCCCCCGCAATGACAATTCCGTTACACACTATGCCACTGTTTGGGAGGCTTTTAAGGTCACCGTGCGCGGTCTATGCATTGCTAAGGGCGGAGGGGTGCTGAGGGACATCCGCTCTACACTCCGTAGGCTGGAGCAGGAGCTCAGGCAGACGGAGCGCCAGAACCCCTGGTCCCCGCACCCGCCACGACGCCTGGCTCCGTTACGACTCCAGCACCCTCCACGCACTCAACACCGGACGACGATCGCGCACCTGCTTCCTGGCCGCCCCGAAGCGCACCCAAGGACCCCTATTTTGGCCGAGATGCTTAGGTCCAATGCCACCTCCTAAGGATCAGATTAAAAGTCTTGGTGTATGGCTGGACCATAATCTTAATTTCAAGGAGCAGGCGCGGAAGGTGGCAGGTACCTGTTATGGGATCCTGAGGATGATTAGAAAAATTCTCCCTCTGCTGCCTTTCATTGCAAGAAAACTGCTGGTACAAGCACTAATCCTCTCCAGACTGGATTATGCTAATGTGCTGTACTTAGGCTCTCCATGCTCAACCATTAAAATTTTACAAACGGTACAAAACTGTGCAGCCCGCCTGCTTATGCGGGTCCCTAACCGGGTATCCGCAAGACCACACATTGCCTCTCTTCACTGGCTCCCAGTTGCGGAACGAATTCAGTTCAAGGCACTATGCATTGTCCATAGAACTTTCTCGACTGAGGGCCCACCGATCCTTCGATCCATCATATCCCCTTACCTCCCTAAGAGATCTCTCCGCTCTGAGAATAAACATCTAGCAGTAGCTCCCAGGATATATAGATCACGGAGCGGTGGACGTATGTTTGCATATACCGCGGCAAAGTGCTGGAACCAACTTCCCAATTACATACGCCTGGAGGACAACTATTTGGCTTTTCGTAAATTTCTGAAAACTTTTCTGTTTTCATGACTCCTGACCATTGCACGGTGATGTTACTGCCTTTTAGCGCTGGGAGGCCTTATGGTAGCCATGCGCTCTAGAAATGCATATTCATTCATTCATTCAAGGACCCTTCTCCTGCCGGAACTGCAGCTTCACCAGCACCCAGCCCGCCAACCCGCCGACCAGGAACAAACCCAACCACCTCAGTTGCATTCTTCTCAACACCCGCTCCGCCCGCAAACACGCCGTTGAACTCTGGGACCTACTCGACTCAACCTCCCCTGACGTCGCTTTCCTGACGGAGACCTGGCTGAACCCCTCCTCGGCACCCGCCATTGCCATCCCGGAAGGCTACAAGATCTCCCGCAGGGACCGCACCAACGGAATAGGAGGAGGAATAGCCATCGTCCACAGGAACACTCTCAGAGTCTCGACCAACAACGACGACACCCTCAGCACCGCCGAACACCTGCACTTCCAGATCCACACCGACCCCAACACCACCCTCAGAGGAACCCTCGTCTACAGACCCCCCGGACCCCGACCACAGTTCAGCGACTCCATCGCCGACTTCATCAGCCCTCACGCCCTCGCCTCCACGGACTACATCCTCCTCGGGGACCTGAACTTCCACCTCGAGAACAACAACGACACCAACTCTACCACCCTGATCGACAACCTCGCCAACCTCGGACTCAGACAACTCGTCACATCTCCCACCCACTCTGCTGGCCACACGCTTGACCCTATCTTCTCCGCAAGCTCCCACGTCACCTTCAGTCACACCACCGAACTCCACTGGACCGACCATCGCTGCATCCACTTCACCTTCCAGAAAGCCACCACGCACCACCGCACCCAACAGATGCCTCGCCGCTGCTGGAACAAAGTCACCGGAGACCAGCTAACCACCACCCTAGCCCGGCGCCCTCCTGCCGACCCCACCACCGCCGCCTGCAACCTCAGACAGTGGATCGACGACTGCGCCAACACCCTCGCCCCGCTCAAGAAACCCTCCAACAGCCACACCAGCAAGAAAACCAGCTGGTTCACTGAAGACCTCCGGGCCTCCAAGCAAACCTGCCGAAAGCTGGAGAAGAACTGGCACCGCGAACAAACACCGGACAGCTACACAGCCCACAAGAACGCCACCCGCAGACACCATCACCTCATCAGATCCGCCAAAAGGGCCTCCTTCAAAGACCGCCTAGACAACAATGCACACAACAGCAAAGAGCTCTTCAACATCGTGAAGGAACTCTCCAAACCCCAGCTCCGACACCAACGACATCCCACCTTCGCAAGACCTGTGCAACCCGCTGGCCACCTTCTTCCATCGCAAGATCTCTGACATCCACGACAGCTTCAACACCACGATCGCCCCGACAACCACTGAGAACTCCGCCCCCACGACCAACATCCGCACCAACCGCCTGCTCTCCTGGACCAACATAAACGACGACGACACCATCAAGATCATGAACACCATCCACTCCGGATCTCCGTCAGACCCAGGCCCACACCACATCTTCAACAAAGCCAGCACCGCCATCGCACCCCATCTCCGGAAAGCGATCAACATCTCCTTCGAGACAGCAACCTTCCCGGAAAGCTGGAAGCATGCCGAGATCAACGCCTTACTCAAGAAACCAAAGGCGGACCCCAAGAACTTCCGGCCCATCTCCCTGCTCCCGGCAAAGGTCATCGAGAAGACCGTCAACAAACAACTGACCCGCTACCTCGAAGAGAACAGCATCCTGGACCCGTCCCAGTCCGGGTTTCGCAGCAACCACAGCACCGAAACTGCCCTCATCGCCGCCACCGATGACATCAGGACCCTGCTAGACAACGGAGAGACCGCGGCCCTCATCCTCCTGGACCGGTCAGCCGCCTTCGACACGGTATGCCACTACACACTACGCACACGCCTCCACGACGCCGGAATCCAAGAGAAGGCCCTGGACTGGACCACCTCCTTCCTCTCCGGCAGAACACAGAGTGTCCGCCTCCCCCCCTTCCGCTCCGAGGCCACAGAGATCATCTGCGACGTACCCCTGGGCTCATCCCTCAGCCCAACGCTGTTCAACATCTACATGGCACCACTTGCCCACGTCGCCCGACTGCACGACCTCAACATCATCTCTTACGCCGATGACACCCGGCTGATTCTCTCCCTCACCAAAGACCCCCAAAACCAACCTCCACGAAGGAATGAAGGCCGTCGCCGAATGGATGAGGAACAGCCGACTGAAGCTGAACTCTGACAAGACGGAGGTCCTCATCCTCCGTTCCACCCCCTCGGCCTGGGACGACTCCTGGTGGCCGACCGCACTGGGAACAGCTCCAACACCCACCGACCACGCATGCAACATAGGAGTCATCCTCGACTCCACCCTCTCCATGACTAATCAGGTCAACGCCGTCTCTTCCTCCTGCTTCAACACCCTCCGCATGCTCCGCAAGATCTACAAGTGGATCCCCACCGAAACGAGAAGAACGGTCACCCAGGCCCTCGTCACAGCAGGCTGGACTACGGAAACGCCCTCTACGCTGGAGCCTCGGCCAAACTCCTGAAGCGGGTGCAACACATCCAGAACGCCTCTGCACGCATGATCCTCAACATCCCTCGCCGCAGCCACATCACCCCTCACCTGAGAGACCCGCACTGGCTCCCCGTCAACAAGAGGATAACCTTCAAGCTCCTCACCCACGCACACAAGGCTCTCCACAACACCGGACCTACGTACCTCAACAGACGACTCAGCCTCTACACCCCCGCCCGCCAGCTTCGCTCCGCCGACCTCGCCCTCGCCACAATCCCCCGCATCCGAAGAGCGACCTCCGGCGGCAGATCCTTCTCCCACCTCGCCGCCAAAACCTGGAACACCCTCCCTATCCACCTACGGCAGACCCAAGACCTGCTGACCTTCAGAAGACTCCTCAAGACCTGGCTCTTCGAGCAGTAGCAGCACCCCCCCCCCCCCCCAGCGCCTTGAGACCCTCACGGGTATGTAGTGCGCTCTACAAATGCTATGATTGATTGATGCAGGCAGCACCTACCCCGGAGTTACAGGCACACCTGAAAGATCTGCTTAACGACTATCAGGAGACAGCCGAGAGGGAATGCAAATTTAGAGGCAAATACCATCAGGCGCGTCGCTATGGAGAGGGAGAGCGACCGGGACAGGCACTGGCGTCTTCGATCCGCCCACCTAGATTTTCCAACACTGTCTTTGAGATCATAGATGAGGACGATCAACTCTATAGAAACACCTCCGATATTGTTGCCGCTTTCCGACGCTTCTATAAAACCCTGTACACTTCCCAGCGGCGACAGTCTACCGATTTTACTCCCTTCTTTGAAGACATTGCGATCGCCTGGTTGGGGGTCAACCAGAGAGCACACCTCCTCGCGCACTAAGAGGACGAGGAGATTATATCTGCCATTATGCAGCTCCAGTCAAGCAAGGCCCCGGGGCCGTACGGCCTCCCGGCTGAATTCTACAAAACTTATCGCCATATACTCATCCCCGCATTGCGGCACGTCTACGAGGAGGCTCGCGAAACAGGTATCCTACCCCGAACAATGCGAGAGGCGCTAATAATCTCCATCCCGAAACCAGGCAAGCCAGCCAAGCAAAGCAATTCCTACAGACCCCTATCCTTAATAAATGTTGATGCAAATATTCTAGCGAAATTGATTGCGAATCACATCAGCCCCCTCATGACTGCCCTGGTCCTCCCGGACCAGTCGGGGTTCGTACCCTGCAGAGGCACGTCTCACAACCTGCGCACTCTATTTGCTATCCTCCAGGATATCGATCCTGACCAGAACGCGGTGGCTGTCTTCCTTGACGCCACCAAGGCGTTCGACTCTTTGGAGTGGGATTATCTAGCATTTGTTCTCCATCGCATGGGCTTTCCTGCCCCCTTCCTCGCCTGGATTAATCTGTTATACACGGGTCTGTGGGCTAGTGTCATGGTCAATGGCGTCCGATCCTCTTCCTTTACTATAGCCAGAGGCACCCAGCAGGGGTGTCCCCTTTCCCCTCTTCTTTTTGCCCTGGCTGTGGAACCTCTGGCTGCCAAAATTCGGCAGCACTTCCGAGATTATGCCCTAATCTACCCAGAGAGGCAAATCCTGATCTCCCTCTATGCGGACGATATTACTCTCTACCTCTCTGACCCGCAAGAAAGCCTGAGTCCTATCCTCCGGCAGTTTCTTCTCTTCGGCCGTCTCTCTGGGGTTAACATAAACTGGACGAAATCACAGATATACCCCCTTACTGACAATACTGCGCAGTTTACACCCGATTACCCCCTCACGTGGTGCGAGGATAGCTTAACGTACCTTGGCATAGTTATTGCGCGCAATCGGAGTGACCTGATGAGGGAGAATTATGGGCGGGTGCTTGACCTCCTAACGGAGAAAATCACAAGGTGGATTGCCTTACCACTCTCGCTGGCGGGGAGAGTCTCTCTTATCAAGATGGTAATCTTGCCCAAGCTACTCTACCTTTTTATTAATATCCCTTACGCCCCAAGCTGCCATTTCTTCAAGGCGCTAAAATCTCAACTCCTTCGCCTCACTTGGGGAGGGAAACAGGCTAGGCTGCGGTGGGACACTCTTACTCGGCCTGCTGAGGCTGGCGGGTTTGAAGTTCCAGATATGGAGCTTTACTTCAGCTGTGCCCAGGCTCATTTTGCGGCATACTGGGTTAACCCCCCCGTACATGCCCCACCTGGCCATAGAGGACGGCTATATGGCCCCGACTCCCTGCTCCGCTTAAGCGCACCGGCCGTGTCGAGGCGCTTGGCCTCCACCACCGTGCAATGCACCATCGGTGCCTGGCGGGTCCTGGCTAGCCGCCTTCACGCTACTCTCCTATACTCCCCCTTGTTGCCACTCTGAGGCAGACTAGACCTCCCGGTCACGCGGGAAGGAGGGTGTTGCCAAATCCTCCAGAGACTTTCTATCCAGACCTGGGGTGACCTCTATATCAACGGAAAATTTCGCACCAGCGAAGAGTTCTTTGACGGAGCAATGCCCACCCCCCTGGACCGGTTTTTCTATATTAGGCTACGACAAGCCGTGAAGGCTGTCACCACGTGCTTCCCGCAGGACCCGCCCACCTTCCCCCCCTTGCATACCCTCCTGCAACAGACTGCCCCCACTCATGTGGTGTCGGTGCTCTACCGTGCTGTCCAAAAGGCTTGCACATACGACTACCCCCGACTAGGACACGCTAGGAGGAGGAGCTTGGCTCCCCCCTTACTGATGAGCAATGGTCCTTCTGCTGTCGCCAAACCAGGGACGTCTCGGCTAGCAGCAGATTGTGCATAACTCATTATAAATATATCCATCGACTTTACTATACACCAGCGCGCTTGAAGCGCCTGCGGGATACTGACCACTGTGACCGCTGTGGGTCTGAAGGGGCGGACTTCCACCACTTAGCATGGGATTGCCCTTGTGTACGGCACTACTGGACGGAAGTTCTTGCGGCACTTGACCGAATGACCAGGGTCCACGTCCCTGACGATCCATTAGTTGCACTTCTAGGTTACACTGAGGCACTGGAGGCTGCAACACGGAAATATATCTCCCTGGCGCTCCTGTTTGCCAAGCGGCGAATTGCTTGTAGATGGGGTAGAGGGAGAGCTCCCAAATTTAAGGAATGGCTGCGCGATCTCATATTCTGTCAAGACCAACTTCACACCTATGCTGAGCTACTACCACTTTCCTCCCGCCCGTGGGATATATGGGCCCCTCTTCAGGCATATCTTCTGGAACAGGCCACCACCTCTGGCGCGGATGCTGGGACTGATCCTGGGGGAGGTGGCTCGTGTGAGGGCAATGCGACTTGACACAAGTGGTTATACACCTGCAACCACACACGACACTTAGGGGCACAACAGGGTCTCTACAAACAGCACTTCTAAAAGTCAACCAGGCGATTGACATGCAGGAATGGTCACCGTACACATTTTGCCAGGGGAAAGCGGTAATGTTTGTTTGCTCTATTTCTGTATTGCGACTCACAGATTCTGCACAAAATCCTGCAAAATTAGCTGCCCACTTATTCCATTTGACGCGGCCGGCCCGAAGAGGTTGTAGGCGGCTTGCTGTGTATAGTCACCTAGTTGAGACTGATTTTATTCTTATGCTCCTTTGCGCTGCCGGCCCAACTCGGGATGTAGGCACTGTGCTGTGTTCATGACATCTGATATGCAATAAAGGTTTTTGAAACTAAAAAAAAAAAACTTTAAAAAAAACTAGAGACCACCATTTCTAACAATGTGCTGCATAATTTGCAAAATATAACAAAAAATGCTTCTAGCTCAAATAGAACAGAAGTTACAGAAACTGCTGCATGCGTAGTGTAGTCCAGATGGAATAAACCTCCTTATTTGATTAATTGAAAGAAGGAATTTATGTGGAGCATGAAACAAAAAAGTAAAATACTTAAATTTAATTCAAACTGAGTGGAAAGAACGATTCAATTTGTCATGATTGTTTCACTATCATCATTTAGACTCAGTCAGACTTTAGAAGATTCAAAAATATTTACCTCTTTTTATGTTACCAAGTCTTGAATACTAAAGTACATCCTGGTGAAACTTACATAATAAATATGAAATACACTGTTCTGCAGAGCCTTTTATAATATTAAGAGTTGCTGCCTCCTTTTCCTTTCTCCACAGCAGTTTCACCCTCTTGTATAATTTAGTCCTCCACGTCAGCATAATACCAGAGGCCTTGTAAATATCAAATTGATTGAGTGGGTGTGCGCTCCAATTGGACTGTATAGATGAAAGGGTGAAAAACCTTCTCAGTCCTTCAGTAATATTCTAAGGTTTTTTTATTTTGATCTTCTTTCTGAAGTAGCAGTGAGAACGAGGGCCAATTCTGTATAGAATTAAGTGTCTTAAAACGGACTAGACAGTGTACAGTGGATGTGCAGCTAGTCTCGACCTCCATAGAGACTAAATCATAGACTAAGTCAAAAGGGCAGTGAAGAGCTCTGGACCTTCTGGGCCCAGGAAGTCTCTCCATCTGGGTAAGGCCTGGAGGGCAATGAAGACTTAGGGTGTAGATAGTAAGAGATATTTGTTGGGCTTAAAATGGATTATACCACTTAGTTTTTGTACCTAGAGAAGGAACCGTAGGAGGCCCATTGTGTCCTGGATAATCCGACCCATAGCCTAGCTCTTAAAGATTTTTCAGGGACAAAGGTCAGGCCAGAAGGGCCCTATGGGTCAAAGGATTTATAAGCATAGCCAAATTAACAGGGAATGGGCACTTGAAGGGGCAGATTAAAATCCAAACATAGGAAAAAATGGGAACTTGAAACCATAAAATGCTCTCAAATTATTTAGGATCTGTGGAGTTAATTGTGATGCATCAGGAAATGATTTATGTTCAGATCAACTGACAGTGGCATTTGAATTGGAGAAAATGAGAAAATAAATATTGAGTTAAGAATTAGATAGGTGACCTCGAGAAACAGATTAGTTGAAAGTAATTTCTTTAGTACTAGATGATACAAAAATTGGTTGCAAACTTGAAAAGATATACATATATATATTCACACAACAGGATTGCCCAGATTTGAGCCGCACTCCGCAGTTGGTAAGTATCTTACTTTATTTTCAAAGGCATCCAACTTAACATCCCCATGTAACGTCCCCGGCCTGACGCGTTTCGAATCCTTTGCGATTCTCTTCAGAGGCCCGTGTCAGCAGCTACAATTCAAACACCTGCATTCTCCCGCTCGAGCTTTATTTAATTGGCTTGGCTTCTGGTGCGCCTCCTTGATGGAAAACGTCATTTTTACACTGAGTGCTCTGGGAGATGTAGTTCTTATATTTTATTTCACAACCCTCCAGTGGGAATGTCTGCTGGCACGCACTATGGGACAATGTTTATAGCCCTCCATTGGGCTTCAGGATGGCACTTTGGATGCCTGCGTTCCATGTACCTTCTGCGCCCGTGTCCAGGTGAAATTTTCACTCCTCGGGTCCTTTTATTATCGGCGGTGCGTCGTCTCACGCGGCCTGGAACCGCCGCGGTTATATTCACACAACAGGATTGCCCAGATTTGAGACTGCACTCCGCAGTTTGTAAGTATCTTACTTTATTTTCATATAAGAACTACATCTCCCAGAGCACTCAGTGTAAAAATGACGTTTTCCATCAAAGAGGCGCACCAGAAGCCAAGCCAATTAAATAAAGCTCGAGCGGGAGAATGCAGGTGTTTGAATTGTAGCTGCTGACACGGGCCTCTGAAGAGAATCGCAAAGGATTCAAAACGCGTCAGGCCGGGGATGTTAAGTTGGATGCCTTTGAAAATAAAGTAAGATACTTACCAACTGCGGAGTGCGGTCTCAAATCTGGGCAATCCTGTTGTGTGAATATATATATATATATATATATATATATATATATATATATATATATATATATATATATATATCCCTGTTCCAGAAATTTCTTTAATTCAAAGAAATACCAGCACTCGCGGGGTCGGCAACCAGTTAATCTTTACTGCATCAACAAACGCGTTTCGGAACCAGTCCTTCGTCAGTGTTTACAATCAAAATAGTTAAGCGCCATTTTTAAAGGTGTAAAATAAACAATATCAGTGGAGACAAAAAGAGGATTATGGTCGCCTATCTACTGGGCGCCATTGCTAAGTGGTGAATTTCACAGATTCAAAAATCCAATCTGTAAAACTAATTGATATAAGAACCAATGTTCATACATACGATTAATTATACAAAAATTGACAAATTGTCATTGCATCAAATTAAACAACGTGATCATTATTCAAAAGATGTCGTGTATACCACCACTTGCTACCAAAATCTCGCCGTGGATCGGCATAAGGCAACCTCCAAACGGAGATTGCCCCGGTTCCTCTATTTCATTGAGCCGTGAATCGGCAAATCTCATGTTGATATTGATACAGCAGAAATATTGTCTATACTTCCGATTTCATCATTTTTTAAGACATCTCAATTGACTAAATGTACTGCCATTTCTTCCCCACTGTTAAGCCCATTAGGAGTCCTAGTCTGTAAATCGATTATATATCGTGACTCCAATCTTCGTAATTTCAAAACTCTATCTCCCCCTCTAATATTGATCGAGACATGATCAAGACTGAAAAATTGTAATAGATCCCTATTACTTCCATGTTTAATGGCAAAGTGCCTGGCGACTGGATAATTCAAATCCTTTTTCGCTATGGCACGCATGTGCTCTAGTATCCTTATTTTAACACTGTGTATCGTACTGCCTATGTACCTGAGGCCACAAGGGCAACTCAGGTAATAGACAGTGTGTGGTTTGACAAGTCATAAATTTAGAAATCTTCCTACGAATGTTAGTTCCTGTAACCTCATAACTAAGTACTCTTTTACTAAAGGCACAGGCCTTACATTTGCCACATGGAAAGAAACCCCTCATTTCAATGTACTCTGCCTCTGGGAGATTGCATCTAAATGACTATGGACCAAACTGTCCTTTAGAGAACGGGCCTTCCTGAAAGTGATCATTGGAAATGCTGGAATATCCTTTCCAATGATCATGTCAGTTTTTAATATGTGCCAATTTCTCCTCATGATTTTTTTTAAGGAACTCCACCTCATCCGAATATGTAGTAATCATGCGAAATTTCCCTTGGTCATGACTCATATCCCTCTCTGGGCATGTTTTTTTAAACAATTCATCTCGTTGCAAAGAATCCACTTTTTTTTTAGAGTAGTTTTCAACAAGTCTGTGTTGTATCCTCTAGATAAAAACCTGTCAATACTATCCTTGATGGCTACATCAAAATCACATTTCCTAGAACAGTTACGTTTTATCCTGAGAAACTCCCCATACGGTAGACTGCTCTTAAGTTTAGGAGGGTGACTGCTGGTAGCATGTAACATGCTATTCCCAGCAGTTGGTTTTCTATAGAGAACGGTAGTTAATTTCCCTTCCTGCACTTGCACCCTTACATCAAGGTAATTGACAGCCACTGTGCTGACTTCCCCTGTGAATCGTAAATTGACTTCATTGGCATTAAGATGTTGAATATATGCCCTTGCCTTATCTATTGACCCCCTCCATACAATGAAGAGGTCGTCAATGTACCTGTACCAGGCTACTACCTCACTCAGCCAGGTTTCATTGGCTGCGGACCAGGCTACCTGCTCCTCCCACCAGCCCACGAATAAATTCGCGTAGCTGGGGGCGAAGCAGGTGCCCATCGCAGTCCCCGATATCTGCCTATACAAATCTCCCTGAAAGAGAAAAATGTTATTCAATAGGCAGAATTCAATGAGTTCCATCGACATGATGTTATGACTTGCGAACTTCATTGATCTCTTTTGCAGAAAATATTTTACTGCTTCCAGTCCCTTTGAGTGTTCGATACAAGTATAGAGGCTCGTAATATCCAGTACTATAAAACTGTACGATGATTCCCATTGTAATTGTTCAATGTGATTGATGAAATCCGTTGTATCTTTAATGTACGAAGCCAGTTGCAGTACTGATTGGAAAAGATGATGGTCCACAAACCTAGACAAGTTCTCTGTTAGGCTGCCCAATGAAGAAACAATCGGTCTTCCTGGTGGTCTAGTGGCATCCTTATGAATCTTTGGTAAGTGATAAAAAGTGGGGAGAATCGGATTCAAAACTCTAAGAAAGAGAAATTCGTCCAAGTCAAGCATCAATTTGTCATGCCACTTTTTGATCAATGTATGGTATTGTGCCACACTCTCCTGATATTGGTCTTTGGTCGTTAGTTCATAACAAGTTTCGTTTTTTAATTGTCGTAGAGCCTCCTCCACATACTGCTCTCTTGGAATCAAAACAATGTTCCCCCCCTTATCTGAGGGTTTATA
This sequence comes from Calotriton arnoldi, assembly GCA_963921515.1. Lineage (NCBI taxonomy): Eukaryota > Metazoa > Chordata > Amphibia > Caudata > Salamandridae > Calotriton > Calotriton arnoldi. The sequence continues at coordinate 3,087,976 of CAWUFW010000438.1, forward strand.
GATGACGGTCGCATCGCTCTGTAAATTTTTCAAAGCTATTCGTTGAGCTTTAGTCAAATTCTTCATCCCGACTAATGGTTTAACATTCCTCCGGAATTGCGTTAAGTCTTTTATGATGGCATCGGAGAAAACATCTATCGCATCCGGTGGCATTTGCGGTAGAAATTGTGATGGCGGTTTGAAGGGGCTTGATGATGCCTCTTGTTCTATGCCCAGACGGCTTGTCCTTTGTGTCAAAGTTACACCCATTCCAGTATTTGCATTTACATTTTCTTGGCGTAGTTCTTCCAACACCTCCAAGGTGGTTAAATCATTCACCGTTAACAGGTCAGTCTCCCTGACCTTTGATTTTAACAGCCTCACTTCCTTCACAGTTGGTTTTAATTTAAAATATTTATGCAATTTCAATTTGCGCACAAATTTAAAAAGGTCTATCCTGGTTTGTGTGAACTCCAAGCGGCTATACGGGCAAAAGGTGAGCCCCAATTGCAATACTGATTTCTCTGTGGCGGTCAGTGTCTTGGATGTTAAATTCACTATCGTGAAATTATCTGTTCTCGTTATCGTCTGCCTCTCCTGTTGCTTCGTGTCACCTGTGGCGTCGAGTTGCCTCTTCCTCTTCCCCTTCCAGCCGCCCCTTCTGGTTTGTTTTCTCCTTCTGGGGGTTTGCTCTTCCCCCCTCTTAACCACGTTTGTCGAATGAGATTGAACTCCTCGTGAAAAGGAGTTTTCCTCTGTCTTTCCAAAGGGCCTACTGTCTCATCCTCCGAGGCCTCATTCTCCGTGACTTCAGACTCCGAAGTTTCCACCCTAGCAGCCGCTAAGCTTGGAATGCTTTTCTTTCATGACATCTCTTTTCGTGGCTCGTCAAATTTTTTCGAGAATGTTAAGACTCTTCCCATAGCATAGTCTCTTTCATCTCGTTGATATTTTTCTTGTTTGCGTTGTCTTATTTTCATTTCATACTGCATCAGCCGTCTTTTCATGACTTCCCTTAATTCCTCTTGTTTGTTTTTATCCGCATCTTTATTAATTTCCTCTTCCAATTCCTGTATGTCTTTCAGGGCTTTTTCTCTATCGCTCCACGCAAATTTTACAAGTATCTGGAGCATCCCCTTACATGACAACGCTGTATGTTCCGCCCACTCCTCAAGGAGGAGCGGATCTGGGTTTTCATAAGCTGGTACTGTATATATGCGCAACCCTCTAGGGACTCTATCCACCTCAATATAGTTCTGAAGAGAGGTGGCCTCCCACCATTTACGCATCTCTCTTTCGTATAGTCTTTCAAGTTTTGTCAATTGAATATGTAGGGTATTGGCAACATTGTTACTCTCAATCGTCTCTTTATTTCCTACAACTGCTGCTGTTTTCTTTTTGAATATATCCATAGCAGCCTCTCTGCGCGCTGTTTCACTAAACAAGCTGGAAAATTTTACTTAGGAGCTCCGATCCCGGGCTCCTCTCTTGACCGTAGTAAAGATTTTTTACAAAAGTCTCTTTTGTCGACCCCTCGCCCTGACCCGGGTTACACCTTCAAATGCTAGTATGCAAACGCGGCTTACTGACGTCTCCGTGGCTCGCCGCGCATCTTCAGTGCTGGTTCGCCCAGATCTCTATATATATATATATATATATATATATATATATATATATATATATATGCAGCAGGGAACAGGGTGGACATCTTTCAAGAACTAATGACGGAGGAACTCCAGGCAATATACGTAAAGGACAGAAAAGGAAAACAACAAATACAGAATAACATGACTAGAGATGACAATTGGGCATTAAAAGATCTCCAGATGGATGACAATATTGTCATAAAACCCTCAGATAAGGGTGGAAACATCGTCGTGATGGACTCCCAAAAGTATTATTTGGAAATTAAAAAACAACTAAATAATGTGAGTAGCTATGAAAAATTAAAAGAGGATCCATCTGCAGAAATCATGACCAAATTTCATAGCATGCTACGTAATTGGCATATGGATGGTTTGCTGGATGACGATGAACTGGAGTATCTTTTCATAACCCGACCTATTATCCCAACCATCTAAGTCTTACCAAAAGTTCACAAGAACTTAGAAAATCAACCTGGACGAACAATTGTAAGTTCATGTGGCTCACTCCTGGAAAACACCTCCAGATTTTTAGACATTTTTCTCTTTCCATATGTTGTGAATTTACCATCATACATTCGCGATTCAATGGATTTTTTAAATCGAATCAGAGGGATTACCTGGAAAGAGAACTATACAATGGTTACCATCGATGTAGTCTCATCATATACATCGATCAGACATGATGATGGGATAAAGGCTTGTGAATTTTATATGAGATCACGGTCATTAAGTGTACTTGGTCAGACTCAAATGATTCTAGACCTGATGCGTTTCTGTCTCAAATAATGTGTTTGTTTTTGATAAGAAATTCTACAGACAAAGCAAAGGGACCGCGATGGGTACATCATTTGCACCCACTTATGCTAACCTGACGATGGGTCTCTGGGAAGCGGACCATATCTGGTCTGAGAACAAAAACAATCTAACGGACAATATAATATTGTGGGTACGTTACATCGACGACCTGTTGTTAATCTGGGAAGGTACAACAGATGAATTGAATTCCTTTTTAAAGTCTCTTAACAACAACGCATTCCGATTAAAATTCACTTACAATACCAGCACACATGAAATAGACTACTTGGATTTACACATTTATATCAAGGATCAAAAAATGTGTACAACTCTCTTCCGCAAGCCAACAGCTTGCAATAGTATCCTCTCAGCCAACAGTGCCCATCCCAAATGTCTTAAATGGAGCATCCCCTATAGGGAATTTTTTACGGGCATGCAGAAATTGCTCAGAAGACAAAGATTTCCTTTCAGAGGCTGACAAAATGTATGGGAGGTTCTTAAGAAGAGGATGTCCAACTGTAGTCCTGGACAATGCGAAGACAAGGGCAATGAAACAGAAAAGGGAGCCCTTATTACAACCAAAGAGCCTTATGGGTAAACAAAAGGGAACTCTTGAAGAAGATAAAATCAGTTTCATCACACAGTATAACTCTTTGAGCAATATGATAAGAGATGCGCTACAGAGTCACTGGAAGTTACTTAATAAGGATGAAGAGCTAAAAACTGTTGTGTCAGACCATCTCAACATAACCTATAGAAAGGCTTCCTCTCTGGGCGATCTATTAACACACAGTTATTTTCAGAGGCCTATGAGAGGAGGGAGCAGTATACAGTGGTTGCGAGCAAATGGCTTCTTTAAATGCCCAAAATGTAAAGCTTGTAAACATGGTCAAAACCACCAAGAAATAATTACTTTAACAGGAGAAAAAATCAAAATCAAGGAAAGAATAACATGTGAGACCACACATGTGGTATATGCTCTAAGGTGTCACTGTGGCAAACAATACATCGGAAGCACAGTGAATAAACTCAGACTACGAATTTTACAGCACCTTAGAGCAATTAACAACAAAGACTTTTCTTATGCCATATCTAAGCATATATGGAAAGATCATGAAGTCAATCGTGAGAATCTGTCCTTCTATGGCATTGAACATATCCCTTGGAACCTGAGAGGTGGTGACCGAGGGCTCACATTACGAAAAGCAGAGTCCAAATGGACAATTATTATGGGAACAGAGATCCCATGGGGACTCAATACTGATGCAGAGCTCCACACTTTCCTGTAACCTGTAACTTGTGATGAGTAGATCGTGGACTCGTGAATTACTGTACATTTTATGACATTGACGTGTTTATTCTATTTCATGACATTTTCATCTTACCTCTATGACAGATCCTGGGTATATTCTCTTAAACTTTATATCTTCAGCATGTTCTCTTTATGTGGAGGGAGTACTAATATAGTGACTATTGTACTTTACAATTACTATTTCCTCCCCGTCTTATACTATACAGGATATTTTCCATATTCATTGTAAGTGCATTTTATATTGGATCACAAATAGTGGCTCGTGATCAATTCTATGCGTATAATATCTAGGGGTCTTTACACATTGGGAGTATAAACTAGCTCTCTTTTTCTTCTCTCCATAATATTTATTGTATTTGCACTTTATTCTGATTGTCAGATGTACTTTACTCTGACTGATAGATATATGGAAACAGAAGCTACACAGAGTGAAGTTATTAGTTATTTTATGGAGTTTAACAACATAATACTGTAAATCTCAAAGAGAGCAAGCACACACACTTTATAATTCAGAATGTGAGTCAGGTATTTATATGAGTATATAAGATGTTTCGCTCATCTCCAAATATCGTACTATGTATTTGCACCTGCACTTTGTTGACAGTGTAAGATAGATAGAAATCTTTAAGAGTGGTCTTGTTTACACCTTTTAAAAAAATCTGTATTTAAAATCTTGTGCTCTGCTTATAAATCTCTGTGGTGATCATTAATGAAAATTGAAAGATTATGATGAAGAGACATATATGTGTACTAATGAAAAAATAATGTGCCCCACAATGAGGTTGCGATGCATACACAATAGCAACTGATGGATATGGTTTTACAATGGGTACTTTACCTTGTATTAATCTGTTAAGTCAATACCCAACAACCTTATGTTCGATTTTAATACCTTCTTTCCTCACTCAGATAATTGTGCTTGAAAATCTTTGTCTGTAAAGCAGAAATTGTGCTGTGTATTAAGAAGTCAGGTGACTTTAGGTACTGTTCCTTTAACAACCAAAAATATGTTTTTTTCTATGGTGGAGGGAGGGGTCATCCTACCTCTTTAAATGCATTTTACACTTATCACTCTGTGACCCGGACGAAGGCCTCAGGCCGAAACGCGTAGGTCGTCTTTTCTCTGATGCACTGATTGCACTTTATACTGGAGAAAATAATATATAAACAAGTAAATAAAGATTTCCGAGGAGCTACAACCTGATGTGGTCTCACTTTGTGGAGTGCTGCCTTTCTGTGTCCCCTGGCAAAATGTTGGAGTGAAGACGAGGGAAACACGGGACACCAGTTCCTATATATATATATATATATATATATATATACATATATATATATATATATATACATATATATATATATATATACACATACATACATACATACATACATATATATATATATATATATATACATATATATACATATATATATATATACATATATTACCTACTGGCAGTCACCAGTATGTAGTTATAGGTAGGACCTAGTTTCCATTGGAAAAGCATTTTTGTATGCCAATAACTTTGGTGCTGTTTGACGAAACCTCACAAAAGTTTCAAAACTAGTTTGCCACTCATTTCAGCTGCTGTCTAGAAAGTTTCGGGGTGATCTGCCAAGCTGGGGCCGAGAAAAAAGGGGGGTCCTAAAACGCATTTTCCAATGCAATTTCCGATAGAGATTTTAGACACAGTTGCCGCTACAGCTGAACAGAATTTACACAAAATTTGGCATAAAGGTAGATATTGATACAGAGAAGTTAATTTTTCTTTTTTTGGGGCACCCACGTGACTTGGCCAGGCCCCGGGGGATGGGGTTCCTGGGGCCGAAATTAGCCAGGGCAAGGGAGGCCGCACGGCACCCCTCCCCATAGTAAAACAAAGAAGCACTTACTTCTGTAAAGTGTGCTTTCTCTGCATTTCCACTGAAAAGTTGTCTGTATTAAGAGATGGAGGTGTCTGCATCCTTGCTTTTCTCGAGCACAATATCTCATGTAGTGTCTGTGATGAGGGCTTCCTTCTTGTCATCTGCTGCTGAGACCAGAGATCATGTTCTAAATATTTAAAAACTAGAAGTATGCACACTTGCCTAGAAGCCCCGTCCGTTTGGTCCCGCCCCAAATACATTAGCTGTATCCAGCGTCTTCCTGCCTTTTTCCCAGGATGATGGACAGCTTACAAAAAAGGCCCCCGAGCATGTTCCCCGCCGGTTTTGGAGAAGTGGTCTTGATGCCTAGGAATAAGATTGCAGCTCCACCAAACAAAGAAGCACTTACTTCTGTAAAGTATGTTTTCTCTGCAATTCCACCTTGTAAAGTTATATGTTGAAGACGCTTGAGCAACTATCACACTGGCAAAGTTACAGACGTTCTTTACACAACTGTAGTGTAGGAGTTGCACTATACATTTACCCAACGGGGTAGCACTTACTAATTAGCCAGTAGAAAGTACTCCAGTTGGGTAGAGGTTCTTGGATAAATATGCAGAGCAGGATTCATTCTGGCATGATGCTCATTTCACAGAAATTAAACCTCAACAGGTTACAGTTAGGAAATAAAATGTAAAAAAACTTTGAAATTCACTGAAAAAAACAAAGGTTACAGGGACGTTATAGTTAGGAAATAGAATTAAAAAACCTTAGACAAATCACTGAAAAATTAAAGGTTACAGGGACCTTATAGTTAAGAAATAGAATTTAAAAAACGTAGAAATCCACTGAAAAAACCAACCAAAGCTTACAGAGACATTATAGATAGGTTCACATTTCACTCGTACAAAACCAGTGAAAGTCAGCAGTTATAGTTACCTGAGCTAAATAAATAATTATATATATATATATATTATCTACTGGCGGTCGCCAGTAGATAGTTATAGTTAGGACCTATTTTCCATAGGAAATCCGCAACATTCTATTTGAAATAACGTTGGCGCCGGTTGACGAATCTTCGCGAAAGCTTCCAACTTGTTGGGGCGCTCCGGTCCGCTCCTATCCTGAAAGTCTTGGGGTGATTCGTCAAGCGGGGGCCGAGAAAAAAGGGGGGTCCCAAAACGCGTTTTCCCCATTCATTTTTCCATAGGAACCTTTAGTCGCAGCTACAGCCCGAACTGCTGAACGGAATTACACCAAATTTGGCAAAGAGGTTCAGTGTCGTGCCTTTTGCTTAAATGGTGTAAATCCGTTCAGTAGTTCCTGAGAAAATCAAAAGTAAAGTCACATATATATCTATGGCCGAGTAGGGTCCGCGTACCCTCCCGATCACGAGCTGCATGCTAATTGGCTGTCAACACTCCAAATCAGGAAGTGTTGGCAGTCATTTGTCCCTCGGTAGAACCAAGGGACAGAAACAAGTGCGCAAAGCGCAAAAGGGGGCAGGGTAGAAACACCCTGAACCCCTAGGTCTGCTCAGGGGTCCCACAAGGACCCCTGGGCAGAAAAAGCATTTTTTTATTTATTTATTTTTTTTTTTTTTTTTAAATCGGCGGGATGCGCTTAGGGTGCGCGGATCCCGCCGAGAAAAAAAAAAGAAACAAGTGCGCAAAACGCACAAAGGGGGCAGGGTAGAAACACCCTGACCCCTAGGTCTGCTCAGGGGTCCCACAAGGACCCCCTGGGCAGAAAAAAGCATTTTTAAGAAAAAATCGGCGGGATGCGCTTAATGTGCGCGAATCCCGCCGGAAAAAAAAAAAATCGAGCGCGGTCTCCGCGCTTGATGCTATTTTGCCCCCGGGTGGGCCAAGTCCCGGGGGCATGCGGGGGGTGGGTTTATATTTAATTTTGTGGGTTTATATTTAATTTTGGGGGGCCTCGAAGGCCCCCCAAGCCCCGGGGACCGCCACCCCCCGGAGCTTTAAAAAATAATGGTGCGGGAGGGCTCTTGGCCCTCCCGCAGCCACGGGGACCGCCCCCCCCCCCGGGCTTTTTTATTTAAAAAAAAATTACCTGTGTGGGGGCGCTCGAGCCCCCCCACACGCCCCGGGGACCGCCACCTCCCCGGCCCGGGGCACTAAAAATTTCAATATGGGGGTCCATTACGGACCCCCAGAGCCCCAGGTATCACCACCTCCCCGGGGCTTTGTCGATGGAGGGAGGGGGGCCGCGCGGCCCCCCTCCTGGAGCCTGTAATGGCCCTGGGGACCGCCACCCCCCAGGGCCGGCTCCTGCAGTGTCCCGGGGTGCCTACCCCCGGGACACTGTAGTTTGCTATGGCAGGGCGGGAGCCTCGCGGCTCCCGTCCTGTCATAGCAAACTGCTTTGGATATTGGAAGCGAGAGTAGGAAACCTGCTCTCGCTTCCAATATCCAAAGCAAATTGCTTTTCCACATGGGGAGCTGCATGTTAGCAGCTCCCCATGTGGAAAAGCAATGCCGGCTCCCGCAGGAGGCGGGAAGCCGGCAGGGTCCGTGGGGGAGTTGGGGTCCCCCCATGGACCCCAAAGGATAGGGCCAGCCCCGGGGGATGGGGTCCCCAGGGCAAGTAGTGGCCTGGGAGGGGGGCCACGCGGCCCCCCTCCCCAAAAATAATTTAAAAAAATTAAAAATAAAGGCCTGCCCCGGGGGATGGGGTCCCCGGGGCAAAAGGAGGCCTGAGGAGGGGGCCACGCAGCCCCCCTCCATAAAAATGTATTTAAAAGTGTGGCCATGCCCCGGGGGATGGGGTCCCCGGGGCCGGATTCGGCCACGGGAGGGGGGCCACGCGGCCCACTTCCCGTTTAATTTTATAAAAAAAAAAAAAAAAGGGGTAAGGCCCTGGGGGATGGGGTCCCCAGGGCCCAAAAATAGGAAAAAGGAAGGGGGGCCACACAGCCCCCCTTCGGGAAGAAAAAAAAAAAGATCGTGCCGCAGGCCCCGCCCCCTTCCTTTACCACTCTGCAAACGCGCCCCCTGGCGGGTTTGCAGATGGGGAACGAATTCCCCTTAAATACTGGGGTCCCTGGGGGCCAACTAGCCCACCAGGAACCTCCAGTATGCGCCAGGGGGCTGCGTTGCAGAGGTGTACAGAGTCCATGCCCCTTTTTACACCTCTCTGCAACGCAGCTCTGTGGCGCTTTTGGAGGTACATGGTGGGCTACTTGGACTCCAGGGACCCTCAGGATTCAAGGGGACTTAATCCCCCAACTTAAAACGCGCCACGGGCGCGTTTGCACAGTGGTGAAAGGAGGGGGCGGGGCTTCAGGTGACATGTGTGCAAACAGGCCCCGTGGCGTGTTTTAAGATGGGGAATTAAATCCTCTTCAATCCTGAGGGTCCCTGGGGGCCAACTAGCCCACCAGGTACCTCCAGTAAGCGCCACGGAGCTGCGTTGCAGAGTGTTGTAAAAAGGGGCCTGGCCTGAACATGCAGTTTTCTGGCGCATACTGGAGGTACCTGGTGGGCTAGTTGGCCCCTAGGGACCCTCGGGATTGAGGAGGAATTAATTCTCCAACTTAAAACGTGCCACAGGGCGTGTTTGCAGACATGTATCCTCAGGCCCCACCCCCTTTATTCACCATTGTGCAAATATTCCTCTAAAATCAGCCGAACTACGAATTCCGATTTACTCACCTGTTATCAGGAGAGAACCCAGTGCTGCATCTTTTAGTCCAGCACTGACCATGAAAAGTAATTCTAACCGTACTTACCAGTAACTTGAATTTCCTTCCATAGGAATCCATTGTCTGGTTTTCAGCAGAAAAGTTTCAAAGTGTCGATTTTCATAAACTACAAATATTCCTTAAAAATCGCCTGTATGACTTAAACGCATTCTTTCAACTGTTTACAGGAGATGCACCAGTGCTGGATCCAGGATCCACCACTGAGTAAGAAAAGTAACGATAACACTACTTACCTGCTAAGTGAATTTCCTCCCATAGGATAACATTGGTGATTCTATGTGAAAAAGTTTCTAAGTGTCAACTTTTAAAATACAATAATATTCCTTAAAAATCACTACTGTAACCAAAACGCTTTTACTCAACTGTTTACAGGAGATGTCCCAGGACTGAATCTAGGATCCAGTCCTGTGGTTAGAAAAAGTAATCCATAAAGTAACTAATTGCATTTAACTAGAAATTCACATTGAGCTCAATGTTGCATTGTGTTTGAAATTGTGTTGCCCATTGCAACAACTGTAACTACTGTACTTAAAAGTCTATTGCCTATTTGCAAAGTATTTAAACTAAAGTAATTCATTCTGAGAAAGTATATTTTGTAATGTAATGTATAATGTAATTACTTTTTTTTTACTTTTTTTTATTAAGCATTTCCAGAAAAAATACATATATACGAAACAACAATCAATGATAAAACCAATTTATACATAAAATAAATTAATTAGATTGATTAAAAGGCAGTTGGTAAAAAAAAAAAAAAAAAAAAAAAAGGAAAAGCAGTCTTAAGATTTTAAATTTAATCAGAAATTAAAACAGCTCGATATTATGAACAAACAGCTAATCTCTCTTGCACGGTTTTTAAAAAAAATATCTACAAGCGAGTCAGTTCATTAAAGCCTATCTCTGATAGCACTAAAGGCCTCCTCTGTAAGTCCCTACCTATACCACCCTTACATCTCTACTCCAGCTGGCGATGTGTGCCCAAACCTTCTGCCCCCGAATTCTAGCCCGTCTACCCCTGCTAGCGTAGATAGCCCTCTCTTGATTATAAATTCCGAGAAGCCTAGCGAGCCACATGTAGAAGGTAGGTGGTTCAGCATCTTTCCATCTAGTTGCTAATAAAATCCTATATACCGCTGTCCCCAAAAAGAGACAGTATTCCTCCTCTACACTAAATTCCCTTGAGCCATCATAACCAAGAATCAACAGAGTAGGGGATAGTTCTAATCTACGGCCAAATATTTCCTCCCAGTACCCTGATAAACCTTTTTTGAACAAAGTTAGTTTATCACAATCATAGAAACATATGAATCAGGGTGGCAGGTCCTGACCCACATCTAGGGCACTTATCATCTGTCCTTTTCCCCCATGTGTACAATTTAGCTGGTGTAAAATATAATTTAAAAATAGTTTTGTACAATTGAGCTTTTAGGTTCGAGGATAAAAATATTTTGGCTGTTAAAGAAAGGCTTTTATAGATATCCACATCGGGGTTTCCCAACTGCGATGCCCAAGATAATTCAGTTTTTTCTAAATCGTCTGGGATCTTATCAAGAAGTAAACCATAAAGGTTCCTAATTTTGGTGGACTTCCTAGTTATAATATCTAAAAGTGGAATCTTATCAAGCGTGATCTTAGGGGTATTTAAAACAAGGATATTTTTAATCTGAACAAATTTAAAATAATGGTTGCTCGGTATGTCAAAAACCTTCTGAAGCACAGGAAATTGAAAATCTTGCTCCCCACCGCTAAAATCCCCAACTGTTTTTACCCCTAACCTTTCCCATTTCTTCCCCATGTCATCATTAACCTGGGACGATAATAGTGATGAGCGCCACAGGGAAGTATATCTATTAGCTTTTGGGATTACCATAAATTTGGAAACTTGCTTCCATACATTCCATGCGCTGCGAATCACTTTAAACCTTACTTTCTTATAATAACTTGGTTCCACTTGTCTCAGTAGAAGCCCAGGAGCTTTCTTCCCAATAAAGAGTTCATAGATAGTAGGTATTTTTGGGCCGTGCTCTGTTCCAGTGTCGTTATCTATGATAAGTAGAGTAGCCATTTGATGGAGAAGAGCCGCCCAATAATATAGGGTGATATTAGGAATTGCGAGGCCACCCCTGTCTTGTGGTAGAGCTAAATATTTCATTGCTCTCCTAACTTTCCCATATTGCCATATAAACTTGGTAAACATTGATTCCAATGACTTCAATAATTTATCTTCTACAGCCAATGGTATAGCCCGAAACAAATATAATAACTTTGGTAACAGTCATTTTTAAAAAGTTTCCCCTCCCAATAATAGACAAGTGTAAACCATTGATTCTCCTTAGGTCATTCCCTATGGTTTTAATCAGAGGTTCAAAATTACATTTATTAATTTCATCTATTTTTGCGCTTATACAAACCCCCAGATAAACCGCAGTATTTGATTTCCTTGGGTCATTAAAATCAATGTTATCTGTACATAGCACTATAGTTTTCCCCTTATTCAAAGCATATCCAGAGAGAAGCCCATAGCTCTCAGTGATTTTATTAATTTCTATAATTGCCTCAGCTGGGTTCGGGGTTAATACCGCAACATCATCGGCATAAGCCAGTACTTTAGTCTCATAACCACCTGTAACTATTGGTTTAATATTCCGGCTTTGTAAAAGTTTAACCACTAAGGGATTAATATATAAACCGAATAAAATCGGGGAGCAAGGACATCCCTGCCTTGTCCCTCTTGATATATTAATATTATTAGACTCCTTTCCCATAAGTTGCAGTCGGGCACTTGGTTGACAGTACATGGCTTTAATTGCTTTTATAAATTGGGGCCCAAAACCATTTAGCTCCAGCACCCCCCATAAAAACTTCCAAGAGACCCGATCAAAAGCTTTTTCAGCGTCAAGAAGGATCATGGCCATCTGGCCCCCTGTCCCAGACATGATATCAAAAAGGGAAATAACTCTGCGGGTATGGTCAGTTGTTCCTTTGCCCTGGATAAAACCATGTTGCCAGGGAGAGACCAGGTGCTCTATGACCCTCCCAAGCCGATTAGCCAAGATTTTAGAATATAATTTAGAGTCTGAGTTAATCAAGGAGATTGGTCAGTATGACGATGGATTGTCAACCGGCTTGCCTTTCTTAGCAAATATTATTATATCTGTCTCTTTCCAAGACTCAGGGGGGGCTCCACTATATTGCACTCCCTTAAACAAATCCAAAAGAAAAGGTGTTATCACTGTTCCTAAGATTTTATAAATCTCTAGTGGGATTTTATCGGGCCCTGCGGCTTTCCCGAGGCCATTTCTAGCAGAGCCAAATGAACTTCCTCTAGAGTAATCTCTTCTTCTAGTTCATCTCTTCTTAACCTATCCAGGCCTCCTCCAAATTCAGTATCTACGGTCAGTTCAGCTAGAGCTTTATTAACTTCTGCTGTAGTTTTCATGATATCATCTTGATACAAGATTTGATAATACCGTTGAAACCCTTTAATAATGTCTTCTGAATCAGTATATACTTGTCCTTCTATATTAATAGCGGGAATTGCATTAAAAGAAATCTTCTGCCTAGTGCGAAGGGCTAGCCTCTTACCTACCTGCTCACCGTTCTCATATATACTATTCCGATGTGATTGATATGCTTCTGCTGATCTCTGCGTTAGCCAGCTATTTAATTCCGCCTTTAAAACAATTATTCGATGTTGAATATGGACCCCATCTTGTCCCTGTATTATTGTCAAGACATGTTCCTCTTCAGCTCTAGCCAACTCCCGTGATATTTGTTGATTCTGGTTATCCCGCTCCTTCTTAACTCTGGCCACAAAACTAATAGTCTCCCCTCTTAGAGTAGCCTTAAAAGAGTCCCAAACGACCCCCTGCCTGTGCTAAAGCGATTCATATCAAAATATTCTTGTGCCCAACCCTTAATAAATTCAATATACTCATTATTCACTAACAATTTTCTATCTAACGTCCATTTACTCCGTGGCCATTTAAAATTAGTTAGTTCAATTTCTAACATCAGAGGATTATGATCAGATATTAATTTTGGGATTTTCTTGATCTCAGCTCGTATTAGTAAATCCCTTGTTGTAAAAAAATAATCGATCCTAACATATTTATTATGTGGGCAGGAGAAGTATGTGTACCCGGGCTTAGTCGGGTTTTTTAAATCCCAAATATCCACCAGACCATGACTATTCTTAAGACAATTTAGGGCCCTGTAAACTCTAGGCTTCCGGCCAGAATATCCACCTTGCCTCTGTTTCCCAGCTCCTATATCTAAAGAAATATTTAAATCTCCACAGAAAATTAGGGAGTTTGGCCATGTGGCAAGCTCTATTTCTAGGGCTTCAAATATTTGAGGGTCATCCTGATTAGACCCGTAAACCGAGCAAACCGTAACTCCTGTTAAAAGCTCTACTATGGCCCACCTCCCCAGAGCATCCGCTGCCGTGCGTTTGGGTAATCCCAATGATGTTTTAGCTAGAATGGCCACCCCACGAATATTAGAGGTCTGAGTTGTGCAAACTAGAATATTATACCCGCCAACCCTTAGTAGTTCTCTTTTCTCCCAGGGAATATGTGTCTCCTGCAGGCAAACTACATCCATAGAGTTTAACCTAATAATTTCAGCACACCGAATACTCTTTACCCTATCGTTCAGCCCTGCCACATTCCATGAACATATATTCAACTTCCCCATTGAAATTTGATTCCAAGTTCCAGGGTTCCTTCTATTAGTAATCTGTTGTCCTCATACTCTCCCACATTATAACTCCACTTCTGCCTTCCTTTAATCTCTTTCAACTGTCTCTTTATTTCATTACTGATTCCGGAAATGCTTTTTTTATTTTGCTTTAAAACCACCACCTTTCCCTTACTCCCTACACCCTCTCTGTCGTTCCCCCGACCCCTCCCTCCACAGCACCCCCACCTCCCCACATGAGGCGTACAGACTCAATCTAGAGTCTGTTTCATGATGAGTGTGCAACACAGAGCCTGAACCTGAGCCTTAATACTAGGATTTTTTACTAGTAATTAAAAGATGCTGCTCATAGACCCCCAGCTCACACAGTTTTTTTTTTTTCCCTACTCTTTTTCTTCTGTTTCTCTCTTCCTTTCTTCTCTTTCCTTTTCTTTCCCTTCTCCTCCTCTTCCTCTCCCTCTGCCTTCCCTTCTCTTCTTTCCCTTTTCTTTTCCCTTTCCTTCTTTTTTACTTCTCTCTCCTGCTTCCCCCTTTCCCTAAAAAAAAAAACCCATGCACTTGATTTCATATATATATTTATTATTTTTTCCCCCCTTTTTTCTTCCCTTCTTCCCTTCCCTACCACTTCAAATATATCAATATATCCCAAAGAACAGCAACAACAACACAAAAAAAAGGAGAGAAAAAAAGAACAAGATTATAGTGCTACCTTTGTCCCTTCTTATTTTTTTTGGTTTGATTTCCCCTTGTGATGGTTATAGACTATGGCTTACTTGGCACTTTACAGCTGTCTAAATCTAGCCAGACAAACTATCCAAATATTCTTTAGCCTTTATTTCGGACAAAAAGAACTTGGTTTGTCCCCCCCAGATCACTTTAAGCCGAGCCGGATTATTTAAATAAACTTGCGCTTTACAATTTATACTGGATCGAGGCAAGATGGCGATCGCTTGAGATCGCAGTGTGCACGGAGCTGTGAGAGCCAGAAAGAACCATTTATGCTGCTCTGAAAGTTTGGTGGGATGAATGCAGAGATTTGTGGTACTGAACTCAAGCCCGTCAGGAGCTACCTGCACTTATTGGGAACTGCTATTGGGCTAGCCGTACTACGGCACCTAGATAAAATAATACTGAAAACCACAGCCGACGCAATCCACCACAGGAAATCTTACCTGTCGACCGAGATCAAGGAAGAAACCGAGCGTGTGGAAATAGCGGTGTCGGCTGAGATGGGACCGAAGGTGGCTGCGGCTGCGAAGATGAGAACGGCCAGACTGGCGCTGCGGGGAACGCTGGAGTCAGGAGATACAGGAACGGTGAAGGCGGTGGTTCCAGCGACGCTGGGATCACTCACACAGACCCCGAGACGTGGAAGAGGGGGGGCTGCTCAGCAAGCACGCCCGGCCGGCCCCACTGTGGCTGATCTATTGAGAGGGTCGGCCGGGAAAACAGATCCGGGTCAGGAGAGGAAGACTCAGAGTTCAGCATGTTCTAAGCAGAACGCGAAAGCCGTGAGTACCGCGGATACAGATGCCTGCGAGGGTTTGAATGTAACCCAGAGTTCAGAGCAGGTTACACCAGGAGCGTTAAGCGAGACAGCGCAACCTTCTAATTTGGAGCCATACGATCAAGATGGGGGACCTGCTAATAATGAAGGTATGCTTAGCCCTCTTCCTTCACTTATGACTGTGATTGCTGATGGATCAGAGGGTCCGATACTAGCCTGCCAGAATGAGAATATAACTCTGGAGAGCTCCACCAGTATTCATGACCCTGCTGATATGATTGGAGCTACTGGGGGGGGGCAAGACTTAGCACCTCTAGTAGCCAGTAAAACCAACATTGATGATACAGATTTTGATAAAGAACCTAGTGACTTTTTTTCCTTATCTGACGGGGATGAATGGTCTGATGACTTGCCATATACTACAGATGAGAGCTGTAGCGACCAGGTAGACAACGAGGGTTGTAAATTAAAAACTATTCTGAAAAAAAAGAAAAAAAGACAGGGAAAGGATCTTGCTTGGGACTATACCCCACAAATCAAATCATGAGTCCTACACCTCCTGATCCACCCAGATTAGATCATTCCGGATTAGCCCCTCCAACGCTAGAGACCATCTTTCAGGCCATTTCAATACATCGGGAAGAGACGCGCCAGGACGGGCGCAAAACCCAGGCTGCCATGCGCAAAATGCAAGGGGTTGTCCGAAAGCTAACTAAGACGTGCAATGTATTTGGAGAGAGGCTGACTGATTTGGAGTCGAGAATTGTTTCCACTGAATCCGATTTGGTTTCAAATCAAACGCAAGTGGATTCTCATGAGGCACAGCTAGTCGACGTCAAATGGAAGCTTGAGGAATTTGAGAATCATCAGCGGAGGAATAATCTACGGGTACTGGGGGTTCCCGAAGGTGTTGAGGCAGGGGATGTTCGATCATACGTGGTGGACCTGCTACGAGACTCTTTGCCAGAACTTACTGAATGGAACTGGGCTCTGGAAGTCCAACGCGCCCACCGTGTCCCTTTTGTTCAGAAACAGCCAGCAAAGGCAGGGGCTTTCCCCCGCGCTATTCTGGTCTACTTCGGCAATTTCTTATTACGCCAAGCGGTTTTTGAAAAAGCAAGACCAGTAGCAAAAAGAACTAGGAATGAGATCTCCTACTTTGTTCGCCCAGACTTCTGTCACTCCACCGTCGAAAGGCGGTGGAGGTTGCGTCAGCTTATTAAGCCATTTCAAGATGTATAATGTAATTACAATGTAATTTAAAAAATAAAATATCTAAAAATAAATAGTTTAAAAAAATGTTGTAAATCAGTATCAAAAAAATAAATATAACAATTAATACATTTAAAAATTGTCATTTACAAAACCTTTGAAATTCACTGAAAAAACCATAGGTTTCAGACACGTTATAGTTAGGAATTAGCATTTAAAAAACCTTTGAAATTCACTGAAAAAAACCATAGGTTTCAGACATGTTATAGTTAGGAATTAGCATTTAAAAACCTTTGAAATTCACTGAAAAAACCATAGGTTTCAGGCACGTTATAGTTAGAAATTAGCATTTAAAAAACCTTACAAATTCACTGAAAAAACCATAGGTTTTAGGGACAGTTATAGTTAGAAATTAGCATTTTAAAAACCTTACAAATTCACTGAAAAAACTATAGGTTTTAGGGACAGTTATAGTTAGTTGTACATTGCACTCGTACAAAACCCGTGAAATTCCCCCGTTATAGTTAGTTCAGATAACTATAACTCGCGCCCCCGCAATGCACTGCTGATGACGTCACATATTACATCACTCATGACATGGTCAGTGACATCACTGATGACATCACTGATGACATCTCAAATGACATCACTGATGACATCACTGATTACATCATCCAGTGACTGTGTGTTTCTGTAAAGTTTAAATATGTTTAATATATATAGGGAAAGGCGTATTGAAGAATGAGTGGGTGTATAAGTGTCTGAATGGATGATTTACTAGGTGCGTGACTAACTCTATAAGTGAGTGATTAAACGTATCTTACTGAATGCATGGGTTAGTGACTAAACTGTGTGAATGTCTGTATCCGTCTGTCTGTTGCTGTGTAAGCGGCTGCATGGGTTTGTGAATAGCTACATGAGTGTCTATATGAGTTATTGATTGGTTGTCTGAGTATCTGTATGGGTGCCTGAGTGTTTGTGTGGGTGGGGTGTGTGTGACTCTGTGCATAGATGTGTGAGTGGGTGATTCACTGGGTGCATGGTTTCAAGAGTGCATCTGTGATGGACTGTATGGGTGGGTGAGTGTGTGTATGGGTGTGTTAGTGAGTGAATGTATATCTCAGTGGTACATGTGTGAGTAACTACATATGTGAAAGGCAGTATATATGTGTGTTGGAGTATATAAATGGCTATAAGTGAGAGTGTGTGATTGTGAGAGTGGCTGTATGGATGAGTGTATACTTGTATCAGTGATCGTATAAGAGCGTAAGAATGTGCTAGTATTTGTATGAGTAAGTGAGCTGGTGTGTGTATAACTGTATAGGTGAGTAAATGGCAGTGTGATTAATTATTTGCATGACTGACTAGGTGTGTGAGTACCTCTATGGATGAGTGGCGGTGTGTGAGTGTCTATGTAGGTGTATGAGTGCATATGATAGTCCTGTACTGAGTGACCGTAAGTATGAGTGACTGTACGGGTGAGTGAGTGGATGTGTGTGTAGACCTAAGAATCAGTGAGTGGGTATGTAGTTATTGGTGTTGGAGTGTCTATGGTTTTGCGAATGGCAGTCTGTAATTTAGAGTGGGTGTATCAAAGGTTATATTAGGGTGTGAGGAGGTGCATCAGATTATCACGTGGATGATGTCATCAGTGATGTCATTTGAGATGTCATCAGTGATGTCATCAGTGATGTCACTGACCATGTCATGAGTGATGTAATATGTGATGTCATCAGCAGCACATTGCGGAGCGCGAGTTATAGTTAGCTGAACTAACTATAACGGGGGAATTTCACGGGTTTTGTACGAGTGCAATGTCCAACTAACTATAACTGTCCCTAAAACCTATGGTTTTTTCAGTGAATATATATATATATATATATATATATATATATATATATATATATATATAGCCAAATGAAATAGGACTGTGCAGCCTCAGGGCCCATCAGGTCTCTCCATGTGGCTATCTGCATATATCACTGTTACCACACAAAGCATGTGTTGCATTATGGAGGCTCAATGTTAGAGCCTCTACATTCTTGATTTCTGGACTCAACCTTATTGTTATTCCAACACAAAAGTCCCCAGTGTCAACAAATACACATAAACATTCTTTTTAATTATCATTTATTTTTCTCTCTGTATGTATATGTACAGGACCTCATGAATACTGTTTGAGAAGCGAACACTACCCTCGCCAGCTGAAACATTAAAAGGGTATTGAATGTGTGATTGCTGGTTATGTATGGTTGTAATCAGGGACTTATTATAGGGAAATATTGGGATCCCAATCCTGATGAAAGCCTTGGACCTACATAGGCCACGGATAGGGCTGAAACATGTTGACCTGCTGGATTCTCCTATTGCATCTCAAACTTATGTTTTTATCAGCTACTCACCACCCCACTATTAAAGAGGGTTGTTTTTTTGGGTAGGTGATCGGGATTTCTATATTTATTTCTTTGTCCAAATCCTTTACCCCTTATCCCTGCATGTACCCTCAAGACAACTGAGGGCCCGCCCTCCAAACGAAGATTCATTGGCAAGGGCGGGATGACCAGTGATGAAGCGTGGCACCCGGGGGAAGGGGGGGCGAGGTCATCCTGTAAACTTTCAAGAATATTCAAATGGTCCTGTATTTGTTGCCACTAGAGACTTGTGTGTTATAGTAGGATAAAGTTTTTGTCCAGAAATCAGGAACATAGAGGATCTAACATTGAGCCTCCATAACGCTACGTTTGTTTTGTATGGTAATAGTGACATTTGGGAGAATGCAGGCATAGCCGTGCCTCTCTTGTCTCTCATTCCCCTTGCCACCAAAGACGCAGTGTCAATATTGTGGTAATATCTGCATATATCAACAGATCTGAGAACTGCTTTGATTCCACGTGGGACTGACCACACTAGTGCAGATGGCCGTTCCTGTTTTTTCCACTTAGATAATGAGAACTGACAGGGGGTTGGATAGTTGCTCCTCATCTTTAATCTGGGGGCTGGCCGTGTTGCAAAATGACCACTTTTTGGGTGGTCTCCCCCAGTCTACTGGCAATCTTGAACTTTAACACTAGGACACTGCTATTCAGTGTCCAATGTATGTGCTCTGATCCTTAAAACATGTTGAAAGTGGCTTAAATCCTGATTGGCACATTTAACTCTCCTATATGTACATAGTATCTGGTGCTGAACTACACTTGTGGCATGGAAAGTTAAACGCCACTTGTGGAATGTAGCACCAATTGTGACATCCACTACAGTAAAAGTGAAAACATGGCTTCAGTCCTACCATGTGTACCCTGACAGCAACAGCTTGAACCGTGTTGTCCAGACCTGTCAAAATCACCGTTTGACAAATTGGAAAACCTGATTTTAAATATTATATAACTCACCCTTAAGCACACATTGCTGCCCACAAGGTAGGTGCATAATATTTAAGAGTGGAATATATGCGACATTAGAAATGTCATGTTTCCCAGTGAATGGGCCTAAACTGACATTGTCACTGGTCATGCTGCCTGTAACTGGTATAAAGTCAAAGCATAAATTATACACTCCAATCTATAACTCTTGACCTCATCCAGCAACAGACTCCTTCAAAAGACTTATTTATATCAGTTCAGTTTCTTTATTCGGAAAGTTCACCCTTCCATAAAAGTGCATGCATATAAAACAGTCAACATTACATCCACATAGGTACATCGTCATATTAATATAAATCTGATAAAAACATTTCTATACATAGCTCAAATGTTAAAACATCATTCAATTAAGAACAAGGAATAGCAGCGAGTCATTATAATAATAAAGTGCCACGTGCCCTCACAGCATGTCTTAAAAATGAGCCCACATGTAGACAGGTTTAACTATCGGACAGTTGAAAAATTAATGAAAACGTTGCTCCACTCTGTCTAATGCCGGGATATCTCCTTACTTATTTATATATTTAATAAAAAACAATCTAATGGTAGTTACATTTTTATTAAATATACAGGAAAGTTACCTTCACTCTGACTGAAGCTGCTGGAGACTGATTTGCATTAGCTCTCCAGCAACTTGGTCTGAATTAGGTGTGAAAGAGGTGTGAAAACTGCTCCCAGAGCAAAGACAATGGCCAAGGAATGGGGAGATGTTTTATTCCCCTGCCAGGAAGAGCCCAAACTTAATTTACTTTCAAGGGCCCTTTCTGGTCATATCACAAATAGGTGCTACCTGCAAAGGTCCCAGTCTTTTCCCCTTAGTCAGGATGGCACCAAACCCAGTGGGGGGAAAGCTACCAAGAGAACCAGTTTTGAGTGACCACAGAGGAGAGGACTGTTCATTACCCTGGCCACACCTCTGGGTGAGCACACAAGCTCTCGGCATAAGGATGGGGCTTCTTCCATCTTGGATTTTAAAAGTGAGAGGCACAATGGGATTGTTTGAATTACTGTAAACAGTAGCTGCCTAAAAAGTTTGGTAGGCTTGCCCCCAGGAAGTATTACCGCATTAGTTAGGGAGTGCAATGGAGTGTCTTCCACCCACAGGTTGTTGAACCCTACAAACCGGACTCTCACTCAGCCTTCCTCAGAACACTTTCTGGACCAGCTGAAGAAAAGAAGCGGACTGGGCCTGTTGTCTTTGGACTGTGGAGAACCTTGAAGGGCTGGACCAGCCCCCACATCTACACAAGACAAAAAGTTAACTCCAAAAGTCAGTTGGCTGAACTCCTGTGTGCTACAGGGACACAAAAAAGCTGAAAGTGCCCTTTTCCCTACAATTCCCAGCTGGCCAGTGGCAACTGGAACCCTGAGAGTCACTAGGTGACCCCTGAGGTCCTCAAGGGCTTAGGAATGTACTACAGTGATTGCTAGGGCACCAGATAAAAAGTGTGAAAACTTTTCATCCAGAACCCCAGTGTAAAGGGGACCTACTGTGAAAAGTACCCCACAGACCTATTGCGAAAAGTACGGGACCGGCAGTTCCACGGCATCGGACTGGATTTCAGATACGGCCCCTTGAAAGGCTCCAGCATCGCTGAAAAGTAACAAAGCCCCTTTCTTGGTTTGGGACTTGAAAGATTTTCAATCAAAAACTTCACAAGCGGAAGAGCCTATGTGGGACCAACCTACAGCAGGTATCCAACCAGCATTCTACGGCAGCGGCTCCAATTTCAGATTTGTCCTGCAGGGAGACAGCTTTAAAAAAAAGTCAATATTTAGTTTAGAACTTCGAAACTTTTTCAAAGTTTTTGACTTCCAGACATTCACCTTGGCCTGTCCACTTGTTGCAGCTGACCAGGGCTCCATAGCAGTTGGCCTCATATTGTGTCAACGTCCCAGTGAACCTATTCCCTGCAGTGCTATTAGTAAAAGAAAGAGTGCCAGTGCCCAAAGCTGTGCTCAGAAGCCCGCAGCCAGAGCTATTAAATGTCTGTGTGTCTTCAATCTACCTCATACCACTTTAATCCAGTATTAGACACTCCCTGCCTCTTTATCTTAATCTTGCAGGTTCTTGCTTTCTCCCATTGTGACGGTTTTTCAGTCTTTTTCTTCCTCTGTCTCTCCACTTTGTGTGTCTTTCCCTCTCTTGCGCTCGTCAAACATCTGATGAGGAAAAATGAGTGCTGGTGGCCCCTACTGGCAATCACTGTCTGAAATTAAGCACTGCAAATCGCCAGACTATCATTGGTGCTTTGTTCGTTTCGGTACTATTTTCACTTAAATCTAAATGTATATCTTCGGTTCCTCTAATTAGATGTTTGTCCTTTTGGTAATAGTTTACTCATAAAATATTCCCCTTTATTTGAAAATTGGTTGCAGAATTTTATTGTTCGTGTGACGTTTTCACTGTGCAAGCACTGCTTAAATACCTTACACATTGCCTTTGATTTAAGCTGGACTGCTTCTGTTATGTTACTAGGGATTGCACAGAGGTTTATTCTATTTAATTTGTATAACATCTAACAGGTGGTGACCTTAAACTTTGGGGTGGGCACTTGTCCACCCCAAATAATAATCCACTTTCCTATATATAGTATATATGCAGATGCACAGAGTGCAAAGTGCTATGAGTGTTGAAGTGTGCCAGGAGTGATGGGAGGAGAAGACCACAGTGGGTCATGATGCCCCCCCCTTAACAACAGTAATAAACAGCATGTTCTGTCAGAGCATTTGCATATATGGTTTATGCCATGCTTCTTTTTTGTGTGCAGTAGCTATACACAATAGCGTTTATCTGAAACCAGAAAACAAGGGGTTAAATCTATGCAGTGAAATAAAATCACAAAAACAAAGGCCTTGGGCGTATGCCACCAGCTATTTTCATCTGTAAAGTGATTCGAGAATGTGAAGCATTAATCAGTGTTTTCTCAATTCAGGTATGCTCTATTGTGGTAATGTCTTTGCACTGTAGTAATGCATGTGTGCTTCTATGTGTCTTAGTACACTTGGTCCAAATAACACTTTATTGGGCCAGATTTCATCAGCATGGCATATCTATATTTATGCCATGCAAGTGAAAATAAATGTGGCCCAATAACACGGTAATTGAACTAATAAACGAACGTTAATAGATGTATTACTGCAGCATAATGGTCAAATTAAAGTTTATTAGCACTATGCTGCAGAATAGACATGGGAAAACAGTGTTTGCTGATTAAGAGAGGTGCATGTGTCATTTACTTTACGCAGTGAAACATACTTCCTAATACTAATAAGGCCTCATCAATGTGATTTTAACTTACAACACAAATGTAATCTTTTACATTCTGGCTTTGGCTAAAACAAATATCAATAAATTAAATACCATGGCATAAACCATATAATATGATATGTATTACCACTGCTAAGAAGGAGAGGAACATCACAACCCATTCGAGGCTTAGTCTCGCAGAGCTGTTGGACGCACAGGTAGTTAGCAGGGACTGTGGGGGCTCTGCCTCCCCCCCCCCCCAAGGGTGACAAAAAAAATCTCGATGGGCATCCACTTGATACCAGGCACCTGCTTTAATAAATAAAAAGCACTTGTGAGCGTATTGGTATAAAAAAAAGTGCAGAGACCTCCACACCCCCACTGCCCGAGCCCAACCAAAGGGTGAGCTGTGGGCTTCACTGAATGATCAACATATAAGCCCAAATGGTGGTGCTAAAAATGCATGTTGTGTTCTGTGGTGCTCCAGAGAGGACAGTGTTACCACCAACGAATTACAATGTGTACTGGGGTCTGCCAGAAGCACAGCAGCCCCTACAGGAGACAACCGAGAAGATGAGATTGCTGGCAGCAAATATGAAAGTAGAAATAATGCTCACTTTAACAACGTGGATCATTATTCGGGGCGGGTGACTGCCCACCTCAAAGAATAACACTTCTTGGCAGGGTGAACCATCAAAGACACTAAAATAACCTGAGCTCAATTCACTGGTAGTTATGGGGCAGACCGGTAGGGCTTAACTTAGGGCAATGTGTAAAGTATTTACCAATCAACAAAAAAATCCAAAACTGATTTAGACCAATAGATTCAAATATAATAAATAAGACACCAAAACCATGAAAAATTCAATAAGAGGAATCAGAGATATTAATTTTTAAAGTTAAGTGGCACTTTCAGATCCATAAGTTTACCATTAAAAAGGATTTTAAACTACACTTCAAATGAGTGGAAGATGTATTTCTCTATTTGTTCCCAAACTAAAGATGTCCCTTATTACTAATAAGGTAACCCCGTGTTAGTCTAAGGGAGATATAGCCTTGCCACAGTGAAAAACAACTTTGGGGGGGGAGTGGCCGGCAAGATGGCCGACTGCCAGCATTAAAATAGGAGCTCCCAGCCCACGTGCACAATCCTTCGCCATCCTGCTGCGATGCTGAGACTGAATGCCCTGGCTGTGGCAGCATAGGGAGCAGCAAACACAGAGGCACAGTTTGCTGCCATCCGGCCAGGCACATCCCACTGGAGGGTCACTAAATTGCCGCTGGGACTTGCTCTGTATGGGAGCCCAGCAGGCCGAAAGCATGGTGGCGCCCTAAAAGGATGGCAGCGGGGTGAGAGCAAATGTCAGTGAAGCCGCCTCTTCTCGTCACCCCTGCCTGGCCCTGACTCGGCCTGCATGACTCGACAGCTACCAAGGGCTCGTGACGCCACAGGGGGCTCACTCCGAATCGGGGCTCGGCAGGCCAACTACATGGCGCCTCCCAGAGAGGGAGGACGCTAGGTGAGAGCGACTGCCCAGGGAGCCGCCCCTTCTTGTCACCCTGCTTGGCCCGGCCTCGGCCCGCACAACTCGGCAGCTACCGGGGGCCTGTGATGCAACAGATCAATTAATTGGCTGTGAGGCTTGGCCTGGACTGAGGAAGCAGACACCTGCGGAGGAAGGCCAGTGCAGCAACAGCAACTCGCTTCCTCATTACTTGAAGGGGACTTGATCAGGCCCTCCCCGCAGCGTTGACGGAGGCCTCTGTCTGTGGGGGTTCTGAAGTGGCTGTGCCTTGGCTGCTACCCCTGGCAGGTTTAACTTGGGGGAACGGTGCTGTTGCCCCGATAGTGAGAGCCGAGGCCAGTACAGGAGGCCTAACACAGAACCAGATGACTCGGGGTGGAGATGAGCACCCTCCCATTTGTTTGGACACTGCATTGGGGTGTCCAAGATGGTTGGCGAGTGAAGGGTGCATAGCTGCGACCTTTGGGCTGAGACACCCGGGGAGCTGAAATTTGGAGGTGTGCATATTTGTGTGAGGGAGCACATTTGGCCAGGGGGGAATGCTGCTTCCTGCGTGCCCCCGTCCACTCACAGCTGAGTGGGACACTGTAAGAGCCACCTTTTATACTGTTGTGGGGAGGCTGAAGCCCGCGTTGCACTGTGGTAAAACCAGCTGAAGAGGACTGGTGGGCCTGGGACACTGGAGACAGCGTTGGTGGGACTCCCAGACAAAGAGTGATTGAGTGCCCAGGAGAGGCTGACGAGGGTATGTGGGTGGGCGCACCGGCCTCTCCCCCTGCCGTGATGTACTTGGGGTACCTGTGTGAAGTGATTGGTGGGGCCCCTGGAATTGGACTGGTGTCTCCTAGATCTTCAACATAGGATTGGGAGTGGTTGAATTGAGCTGCAGACGGCTGGCCATGGGAGTGCTGTGGACTTCCTGCGACTTGGGCCTGTGCTAGAGGCACGAGAATTCCAATGAGAATGGGCAAAGACAGAACCACATGGGGTGGCCAACGGACAAAAATGGATCAATTCACGGCCACCTGTATGAGAGGTGCCCCTTTGACGGATCACAGGGGGGTCTCTATGAGCTGCATGGTCCAACAAGGGATCAGATACTGGTGGCGATTGAAGCCTCAGGTATGGAAGTGCAGGCAAAAGCTTACACAATCTCTATGGACCTCAATCTACTAGGGGCGGACCTCCGAAAAGTGGCTGTGCACTACTTGGTGACAGAACAGCAGCTGCAAAGGCTCCAGGACCCTTCTGTCTGCAGTTGCCACTCTCATGGCACAGATGCAAAAACTGGAGATGGGTGCTGAGGAATGCGGAGGGTAACTCCTGATGCTGCAACCTGTGCTTTGTGGGATTTCCCAAGGGGGTAGAAGGGGCGCCCCAGAACGTTTTCTGGAGCAGTGGATAAGTAAAGTGCTGCCGGAGGCCACCCTCTCCCCAGTTTGTGTGGTGGAGCATGCCCACATTGGACTGGCGCCCTCTCCAGTGCCCGGAGGGCCACTAAGAACTGTAATTGCTAGGATACTTAACCATAGG
This sequence comes from Calotriton arnoldi, assembly GCA_963921515.1. Lineage (NCBI taxonomy): Eukaryota > Metazoa > Chordata > Amphibia > Caudata > Salamandridae > Calotriton > Calotriton arnoldi. Next base: position 3,114,443 of record CAWUFW010000438.1, read on the forward strand.
GATAGGGATTTTATCCTGCAGATGGTACGTCAGACATGGAATCCTGTCTTTGAGACCGGACCATTTGTATCTTCCAGGGCTACACACTGTGGGTGCAGCACCTGCACCAGTCATTTGGAGGCATTAAATAAAAACTGAAGGCAATGGGTCTCATTTATATGCTGCTCTATTCCGCGAACCTCAAAGTACTACACGATGAACTATCCCACTTCTTCACAAAACCCGAGGAGGTGTGGGACTGACTGGAGATTCGTGGAGAGGGCCAGATACCAGCGCTGGTAATGAGGGGGCAGCAAGTGTGGCTACAGGGGCAGCGCCAGACAGGATCAGTGGGGAGGAGGCGCAACAGAGGTAGGAAAGCATCCCGCTCAGCAACTCATGTTGAGGTGTTACAGGATGGGACGCTGGATGTGGAGAGCCAGAGATTTGAGAGAGAGGCAGCAAGAGCGCTGGTGGAGATTATCACATGGGCCCACTCTGGTGAGAGCGAGTCAGACATGGTGGAGGACATACCCGAGGTTGCAGTGCTGTGATCTCTGTAGTATGGATGTACTTTTGCAGGTCCCCAGGCATGAGCAGAGCTGAGTGACCAAACTGCTCCCAGGGTGGTGGGTGAGGCTATCCCACCCGCAAACATTTTGAGGACGTACTGTATGCTGTGGCCTCGGAGCGGTAAAGTACGGTGATGCATTGTCCTTCATGCACTATCTTAATTTGATCATTTGCCTTGTTTCTATGGGTATGGTATAGAAAATGAGCATTGCGGCTCAATGAGGTTAGGCAGGTGCTGGACCTCTTTACCCCACTCGTTCTTTATTTGTTTTTCCTTTTTGGTACAGCTGTTTGTGAGTGGGGGGTTGTGCCACACAAGATACTGCTGAGGGTGGTGTGAGGTGCAGAGTCCCAGCGAGTGTGTTTGGAGCTACTGTGGATTTTCAGGGGTCGGAGGGTTCTTAGGACCGATCATGTGTTGGTTGTTCCTGTTAAATTGACTCACTCCCATAATACTCATTCGGTTGAGTGCCAGTTGTGGGACGCAGGTAGGTGTATATATAATTAGGGTAAGCATAGTGGTTGTCATGATTGGGGAGACACAAATCTGGTTTGTGTGCATTATCCGGGGGGGGGGGGGTGGAGGGGGAGGGAGTTTTGTTTGTTTTTTCTGCAGCACGTCGGCAACTAGCGTTCACATTATGGTTCTAGTCTGCATATACAGCCTGTCCGGGCTTGGGGGATGTGGGGAGGGTTGATGTCTCGACCTGAGATTACATTGGAGAGAGTGACATACTTGATTATTTATGGCACGACATGTGCATTTGACTTCCTGGAATGTATGAGGCCTTAACACCTTTGTTAAACGATGCAGAGTGAATGCTTATTTGCATAGGATGGGAGTACAGAGTGCCATGTTGCAGGAGACACATCTGTGGGAGGGGAAAGCTCAGAAGCTCCAGAAGACGTGGAGGGGGCAATTGTTTTCCTTCAGATATTTGAGTTATGCTAGGGTGGTCTCCATCTGGATGGCGGCGCAAGTCTCCTTTCGGGTCCGTTGTTTCGAAGCGGACATTGAAGGGCTTTTTGTATTGGTGTATGGTAACCTTGATGGAGTAGAAATGTGTCTTCTTAATATGTACACGCCCAACGTAGATGATCGGAACTTCTTTGCCACTGTAGAGGGGTAACTGCTGCCGTATGTAGGGTTGCCAATTATTTGGGCTGGTGATTTCAACTGCGCACTGGATTGAGATTTGGACTGCCACCCCCAGGACCAGAACTAAACCGCACGACGGCCAAACTTTTGGAGGCAATGGAGCATATGGGCTGCAGCACCATCAATTAGGGGGTATTCTAGGGGAATCCAGAACAATGGAAATCAGTAAGGGGAAGTGAGAAAATATCACTGAAAACTAGTCTGAAATGTGGTTTGTCAGGCCTCAGATTGAGAAGTTTGGCGAGAGAGGCAATTTAAAATTGTCATTCAATTATGCTAGTTATTGGCCCCCGGTTGACTAATGAATGCACACCTCTTCAGAGGTCACTTAAGGAGGTATAGGAAATATTTACTATTTATTGCCAAAATATTTATCGCCTCCTTCTCTCGTCCCTTCTGAAAATTCACTATTCTATTATGATTGATGTGGCTTAGAATCTTGACTGGCAGACACTGACTGCAGTCTGAACAAAATGACTCGGTGCCCCCACTCTTCAATATTCCAATAAATGTGCTAATTGTTTTTATTTGTTGCTCCTATAGCCCCAGAATGCAGCACTAGGCTGCTCTTCAATCAGAGGCGGCTTTTGGGGATGAGAAGCAATGAGGGGAAAAAACCAGATCCCTGCCCTTAGTGGTTTGATATGGGTGCGTGTTCCTTGTCATTTTCCTGTTTCTTTTCTTTTCCTTTTTTGTTTGTAACAAAAAAGCGTTATGACACAGTCGACGCCGGCAGCACCATAGCGCTTTGTTTTTATTTACTTTAAGCCTTTAAGCCATGTTGCACAGCAGTCCACACTGCTCCGCAACATCTCAAAATAAACACTGACAACGCTTAAAGGTCTCGCATAGGTGAAACTTATTGGCTTTGCCAATGCCTGTTACCCTTCTCGTCTCAATACGTGAAGATGAACTAGTCATCACCACATCTTTGCTGACACTTTGCTCTCCTGGCCCAAACTCCTGCAGCTGTGCTTGTACACGCGCCTCATTATATGAAGGTGTTCTTGCTTCATTCAACAATCTATCCATAAACCTATTTTGTCCATCTGAGTCACATTCTTTCCCGTCTCTTTCTTGTCCTCATTTTCACCATCTTTTATTTTATTTTCCTCTGATTCTTCAGTAATTGCAAGGAAAACACCTTTGGCCTCTAGCACTTCCTAACTCAAAGTTTTCTTCCTAAAGCGCAGTCTCATATCCATCCAGTGGTTGACAGCGTTACCAACTTGTCCTTTTAGTATATTTTGTATGTGCTCTCTCATTCACCACGTAGTACTACTCACTCAAGGCTTCAAACTGTGCAGCTCTAGGCTGAGGCTTCATCTCAAACACGGCATGCCTCAAAATTCCCAATAGTTTTCAACCCACACACAAAAAAATATAGCTTTTTATAGTGAGATGTAATTCTATTCCATTCTTTGAGCCATAAACATGTATGTAACACATCGTCCATCAGCATCTTGTGGTCAGGGGTACTAATTGGGAGTGAAGAATCTCTTCCATTAGCAGAAATCATTGGCTTATTTTCAAAGGCGCACCAATTATAATCTCAATTTAGAAAACACAAAACTAATTCAAACAATCACAATATTATTTCAAAACAAGACTTGAAAAGCACACAAAACAAATCCTTGTCTGCCTACTGGAATAAGGGATGGAAAATCAAGTTCACAACAGAAAAGGAAAGTGTTTTCCCCTTAGCACTTTCAAGCACACCAAGATAGGTTCTCGACTAGCGGTAATCCACCTTTGAACCACAGCGACTTTACCTCATGCACAAAGAAATGAACACCACCCCCCTTATTAGTTCATACACAGCTAGACTGTTAAGGGTTTCATAGGACTTTAACCGATTGGACTTTGCACATAAATCACAGAAAGTCACAATATCACTTCAGCAATTCGCAAAAAACATTACAATGCAGTGCAGATTTTGACTTTAACACACATGCAACATGAAACACAAAACACCATTGTCCTTGTATAAAGCCCTTCTGATCATCATGTACTAGGTCACTCATAATCCTGTTGAGCCTTTCCGCCAAAATTTTGGCAAAGATTTTGTAGTCACAGTTTAATTATGACACCGGCCTATATGAGTCGCAGCTCTTTGCATACTTCCCGGGTTTCAGAATTAATGTAATGATGGCCTCCTTCCAAGACTCGGGCATGCGTGTCCCTTTCATGAAAATCTCATTTAATAGCTCAGTTAAGATTGGCACTAGGGCTCCTGCTAAAGCTCTGTACACTTCATGTGGCAAGCCATCTGGACCCAGAGCTTTGCCCTGTTTGCCGACCTCGAGTGCTTGTTCCACTTCCAAAATCTTTATCTGACCATTTAAACCAGTGCTTTTTTCTTCATTTAGGACTTCAAAATGTTCCTGATTTAGCCAGCTACCCACCTCCTCTTCTGTGATCTTTAACTCTTCTTGATACAATCTTTCAAAATAGCGATAGAAGGCTCCCTCGATCTCTTTCTTATTCTTTAGCTTGGACCCAGAGTCTTTACATTTAATTTCCTTAACCAAATTCCTCACCCGGTCTTTTTTGGTTTTCCATGCTAATAATTTGCTACAATTTTCCCCATATTCAAAATGGGCTAACTTACTAGCCTCCCATCTTTTCCTGACCCTGTCCTCTAAAATATTGGTTAATTTTGTTTTTAAGTCTAATAACTCTAACTGTAAGGTCTGTGTTTCTCCCTGTTTCGCATTTAGTATGTCTATTTCCCCTTCTATTACTTGGATTTGCTTTTCCAGGTCAGTGACTTCCTCCCGGTATGCCTGCCCCCTCATTGCCGATAAACTACCTATCCTGCCCCTTAGATAAGCCTTATATGCGTCCCACACTATTCCCACAGAGGTAGAACCTAGATTAAATTGAAAAAACTCTTTTGTCTCCTTATTCAACACTTATACTGAGTCTTGGCCCAATAACAGAGTGCGATCCATTGTCCACCTAGTCTGTATATTGTTGTCTAATAAGGCTAAATCTAACACAGTGGCTAAGTGATCTGATAAATGAGCCACTATATGCTTAATATCCTGTACCAAATCTTTTAGTCTAATATCTATTAAAAGTTAATCGATTCTAGATTGATGACGGTATTTCCTATTATTGTACGTGTATCCTCTTCTAGTTCCAGCTCTCTGTCGCCATATATCGCATAAACCCATTTGTTCCATAATCCGTTTTATCTGTGCTACTATCTTTTGGTTAACTACTGTTCTACGTTTAGTTGATCTATCTAATATGCTGTCCAAGACTGCATTAATATGCTGTCCAAGACTGCATTAAAGTCTTCAGCTATAATAATTGGGTCAGGGAAGTTCAGCAACTCTGCTAACATCTCCTTAAGAGGAGTTGTTTCATCCTTATTTGGCTCATAATACCCCGCCAATGTAAAGCCTTGCCCAGATACCCTCAGTTTTGCTATGCCCCATATTCCTGCACTATCTGAAACACTCTCTGTAATGGTGATCTTGGCATCTTGTTTAACAAAAAAGCCACCCTTTTTGTAACTGATGAGTGCTTTGTGCATACTACTTGTTGCACCCATCTCTTTGCCTTGAATACCTCCAGACATTCTCTCTCCGTCAAGTGTGTCTCTTGTAATATTATTATCTGAGCAAGGCAATCTCTTATATACTGCAGTAGCCTTTCCCTCCTTCCCCTTCCCCTTAACCCATTAAGACAGAATCTTAATTTGAGCAATTTGATCCTCACTCATCCCCCTTTGCATCAAGATTAGTATACAGTGATTCTGAAGCGTCTGAGGTTCCTTTTTTATTTTTTCCCACATGCTCCCCACCCAGTGCCCATCATCCCCTCCCCCGAGAACCTGCCCCCATCTCTCCACTGCCTCAGCCTTATGGGTGTCCCTCCAGTGAGGTTGTTACATGAGCTGACATATACTCTTATTGGCTCAATAGATTTGGCCACTGTTCATAACCTTCCTTTGGCAGTAATAGCCCTAGATGCTACAAAAGCATTTGACCATGTAAATTGGATATTCTTGCAAACGGTCATGAAATCTCTAAACTTAGGAGCTAGGCTTTGTAAGTCACTCGCAGAAATATATAACTCCCCGTACACGAAAGTGCTTGTGAATGGAATTTTGACGCCCTCATTTAAAATAACCAGAGGGACGAGACAAGGTTGCCCCCTGTCGCGGGAAACAACTGTTACAATGCATGCCATTACAACGCATGCTTTTACCCCGCATGCCATTACAACGAAAATGGCTTGCTGTAGGGCGTATGAGGTGTTGGATTTAACTCCAACAACTTCCCTACTGCTGCACAGGCTGGAGTTGGAATAGTAAATTATACTATTCCATACTCCAGCGCACCCCCGACAGCAAGCCGGGGTAAAAAATTGCATTGTAACGGCATGTGGGGTAAAAGCATGCGTTGTAATGTCATACATCCCTGTTGCCCTTATTGTTTGATTTATATATCGAACCTCTGGCTAGAAGAATCAGAAGTGAGCTAGGGATCTCTTCTTTTAGATACAATGGTTGGGAGAAAAAACTGGCCTTATACGCTAATGATCTGATTTATACAGCTGATCTGCGGGCTACAATGACGCAAGTTATTAAAATGACTACGGATTATGGTAGGATCACGGGTTATAATTTTAACAGCAAAAAGACCAACATAATGGTCTGGAATGCTGAGAAAGGGAATGAGAAAGTCAAAAAGGAGATGAGGTACTTGAGGGTCGGTATAACACAGGATATTACCGAACTCTCAAAGGTAAATTTTGATAAAGCTAAGAGAGAAGTTTGTAACCTGATGGCGAGTTGGTCACAATTGCCCTTAACCATTTTTAGACGAGCCAATGTGGTAAAAATGTTCATTCTACTGAAGTTTACATTTGTATTCAATGCAATACCATTACCTTTTAAAAACTAGTGGTTTGAACAGCTGCAGGGCCATATTAGTAGCTTTATATGGTCATCTGAAGGAGCCCGCATTGCATGGAAGAAACCAAGAAGGAAAATAGTAAGAGGGGGGGTTAGCCCTGCCGGACTTACAATTGTATTCCTGGGCGTTTCTGCTTAAGAACGGGAAAATGCTCTTGAATAGACCTCTGTGTTCAGAAATAGGTAGGTTGTTCTCCACAAGGCTAAAAGATGTGAAAGGAGGCGAGGTTGGGTACATGCAGAAGTTCGCAGACCCTAAATACTTTAAAAAGGTGAGACAAATTATTACAGGGCATGGCGGAAACATGGTATTGTATTAAGAGAAATATAAAATTACCATACTTCAGCAATTTAGCTCCAATCTGGGACTCTCCGGGCTCTCCAGATTGGACGAAGGACAAGTTAGCACATCCCTTGAGGGAAGCGGGTGTGCTGAGATGGGAACATTTCATGGACGAAGGACAACTGATAACATGGAAGATGTGCCGAGAAAGGACAGATAAAACAGTGTCGAGATTTAAATTTCTACAAATCCAGAGTTGGTTCCAATCTCCTAGCACTAAGATAGGGGGCCCTAATGAATTGGAGGAAAAACTGATGCTGGATATACCTAAGAAGAAAGAAACTTCAATTTGGTATTGGTTGATGATCGATATGACCAAGGGGATGTTCACGCTGCCACAAGGGCTGTGGGGAGAATACTTGCCGGAGTCCTCGCTGGAAAGCTTATGGCAAGTATCTATGACTATGCTATATAAAGTAGTTAAACCTGCCTATTTAAGAAGGAACCATCTGTTTTCAATCCATAGGGCATACTGGACCCCACTCAGATTGTCGAAATTTGGGAGCGTTGGAATTGTAGCATGTCCCAAATGTGGGCATAATGAAGCTGACGACGTACACGTGTTTGTGCAATGCCCCAGAAAACAGTCATTTTGGGAAGATGTGAGTATGGCTTTATCCGATATTCTTAAGATTCAAATTCAGGTAAGCCGATCTCTTGTCTTTTTTGGATTACTCTATGTACAATCAAAAGTTAATAGCGAGCAGTCAAAATTGCTGTTTTATGTAATGTTGTTGGCACGAAGGGAGATTTGTAGGAAGTGGGTGGACTCAAATTGTGCTTTCTATAAGGATTGGATACAGTCTGTTAATAACATTATCAGATTTGATGTGGTAGACCATCGAAAGAAAAGATATGATTTTTAGCTACCTCTAACTAGATGGCTAGACACAGAGGGTTGAGGGATTGGTGATGGGTCCTATGATTACACCTAAATTGCTTCAGCTGGCACTTATACTACCAGGTAAAGTCTGCATGGTGGATAAGGAAGTGCAGAAGCAAGGTTGTAATCGAAGGGCAGAACCGATTTTTCTCTTTTAGCATAAGGGTTAGAAACCTAAAAACCATGCTATGGAAGGTGATTTTGAGGCAAATGAGGACCAAAAAAAAAAAAAAAAAACACAAAACAAAATTGGCATAACATTGCGATTTGCACACTCAGCAGAACCACTCACTCACTTTAAACTGCATGCTGCAAGAAAACACAAGTACACCATTAAAATCCGCATAACAATCCACATAACTCATGCAAGACAACTCACTTCACAAAGAGCCATATTTATACTCCCATAATGCAACTCCCAATGTTATATTCCAGAAGTTAGGCCCATGTAGCGAGGCAGCTTATTCCTTACATTGTCCTAGAAAATAACATTTCAGCATGAACTTTGGCACACATTTGTATGCACGATAATGTTGGTTTAGTTTCTCTGAAACTAACTTTGTTTACACATCCAGCTTCGCACAACATTATCACGATGCCTTGAACATCATGTACTAGGCCTCTCTACGCACTAGGTACAAAAGTCGTCCTATCTTTATCCACAGGGCGACAACGCTATCCTTAAATCCATAACATCACTAATCTACTGCGCACATTGCGGAGGCCGCTTTTTATTATAAATAAGAAGCATCCCAATAGATTGGTAGAGGAGGCACTTCCGCTGACATTGAAGATACCTGTATGCTGAGAAATCTCCACGCACCGGTCTGACATTCCGTGAGGGGTGTCCAACTCAAGACTAAGATGGGGTCCTTCACTTTCTCCCATCAGGTAATGGGGTTGGGTCGTCCCTAGGGGGGATTCTTGGCTCTATACCCATACACACTGTAGGCACACTCAGAGTAGGGTATGCATCGTAGGAGTACAATAGATTACTATATTCCATATATGCCTGCATATATTCATTGCTTTAGCACCATGGTAGAAATGTATCTACTCTTTTGGTGCTTGTAATCTCTTTTATTTGCTTCCGTTTACTAATCATTACAGTACACATTTTATGCAAGAATAACGTTGGTTCAATAAATATTATTGAAAATGTCCCACTGTCTATTCTGTATAATTCTCTGAGAGAAAGTAAGCAGGAGTGACTGAGCAAAAGATTCTGTACTGTTTCCACGATCCCCGAGTAATCAGGGTTGTCATGTTCAGTGGTTGCCAGAAACTGTTCGCTCCTTGGTAGGTCATGGGGGCTTACAGTGGCACTGTGAGCTAGCAGGTCTATAGGCTGACATATCCTGCGGGGGTGTCCGGAATTAGCCTTGACACCAAGCCCTTAGTTTATGTTGTCCAAACAATGCACAGATCCTATGGATTAGTAGGAACTACACGACACCAACAGCTTCAACAGGATAGGTACATCAGGATAATCCACATTATTCTCTAACTGACAATTTTGGTAGTGCAAATTTCAGTTACAATGTTGTTCCAGATTTGCATTAATTTGCCCCAGTTTACACTACTTTGCCCCTTGCTGCATTCTCCACCACAAATCTGTTGCCATTTTACACCAATAAATTGCTAAGGGGCCGATGGGCAGGACTGGGGCCATGTGGGTCCCAAAGGACGAGGGGAAAGGCAAATAAAGAAAACCTACGCATGACAAGATTCAAAGTACAAACCATGAAGGTTTATTCAAAATTAAGACTTTACAGAAAGCAAAATTATAGTCAGTTTAAATCAGTACCAATACAGTTCATAACAAGCAAGAGGTTTAAGTTAAGGTGACCTCCAGAATAAATCAATAGCTACAAACCAAAAAGATCTAAGTTTAGAGTGAAATACCAGGCCATCTTAGAGACTGCTCGATATGAAATCAAGGAAAGGTCTGTAAAATCGCCAACTATAAAGTCAGCAACAGGACCGACAAAGTCTACCTCAGGACAATAGGTAAAAAGCCCTCAGCATGACTGACACAGTTGGAAACACATAACTGGCCCCGACACCAAGACGTCTATTAGGAGAAATAAATATAGAACCTTCGGTTTCCAGGAGATAAACAGAGATTTTAAAGTATGTTTGACTTTCTCAGGTGCTATCTCTATATAGGATATATGGTTTGTGTAGAATTGTAAGGTGTGTCTACGTACATAATTGTATTAATATTTAGCTATCAGAACCCATTTTATCAGTCTTAAAAAATGAAAGATTGAGTTAGGACATCAAGGTATCAAATTAGGATTTGCTAGTTACATTGAGCGGTTTGAAGCAGGAGCATACTATACCGAACTATTTTGCCAGGGCTGTTACTTGCTTTCTATAGGTAACACAAAGAGCTCTGCAACAAAAATGTTAAACCACTGAACTATACTATTATGATTCAAACTTATAACCAGACAATGTACTCAAATCAGACCAGCAAATGCATTACCTATTTAGGCCTGATAAAACCAGCATGGGCATTGGGCCATAACTCCTGTTTCACTGCAATCACAGCAAATACCTACAAGGTCCCATAGGATCTCAGCATGCGCCTCACCTAGCCAGGATACTGTGCATCCCTACTATTAAACCCAGACGTAGACCACAGAAACACTCGCAATCCATCCACTCAACACGTATATCAATCCTTACACACATCCCACTAATTGCCATGCCACACAAACTACCACACTCCAAATCTTTCTCATTAACACCTGCTCTGCAGTACTCCATGCTGCAGAAATCTCGGGCTTTGTGGATCACAACCCTGATGGACTTTTCATCACAGAACCACAGCTCAACCCCACACCCCAAATGTACTTGTCCCCACAAGAAACAACATCCATTCTGGGTACTGGGCACAGAAGATGGGAGGAAGATTCACCATTATCCTTAAGTCCTTCTGGTCCCGTATCCAAAGCAAGTAGGCAATGCTAAAATCCATGAGGTTCCTCATACTGCTTCCCACACTCCCTAGCTCAGTCCACCACCTTCTACCTCATCTAAGGCCTCCCAGACACAACAAGGACTTCGCAGATGGATTCTCAGTCTGCCAAAATCGTCAACTATCCCTCAAGCGTACTCCTCCCTGCTTGGTGACTTCAACCTTCCAGACAACTCCAGCACAAAAAAAACAAGATACATTCTCCTGACCACACTGACACACCCAACGTGGTAAAGCAAGACACCCAACCAACATAGTCCAAATGTCAAAAACTCAACATCACCAACCATCCAATGTAAACGTACCATACCACAGAACTGGAACTGCCACCTCCCCATCCTTACCACTCTGCTAAGTGCCCCACCAATACACCTAGGTCCACCCAAAGGAGAAGAAGCACTCAGATCCTTCAAAGACTTCTGTGTCAACAAACTAATGCTTAAACTCATCCAACGCCCTGCCAACTTCACATCCAAAATTAACACTCTTCTAAGAAAAAAAATGTTTATGCATTTCTCGAGAATCACACTGAAACTAAGCCATGCAAGTGTAAGCCAGATCCTTCAAGATCCTGGTATGCCAAAGCTCTTTTATAGAACCACTGTCCCAGTCTGAAGACCAGAAAGCAAATGGAAGAAAACCAGAGCCTCCAATGACATTATCAGTCAAAGCTAAATACCATAAGGATACAATCAATGCCACTGCCATCAGAAGATAATCAAGCTCTGCATTAACCATTGTCTGATCGTCCACGCCCACAGAAAAGTGCAATGCCATCCACCAGATCAGGGAGAAAAATATGTAAGACCTGACAGCATACCAAATGCATCTAGCCCACTTCCTCTCCTTACACTCCTCCGTCTGTAGAGAATCCTGCAATGTTCATCTTTCAAAATCTGTCCCTCACAAACCTTGCTGACATCCTCCAATCATTGAAATCGACATCCTAAAAAGAGGTCTTTACTCCTGTCCTTCATCACATTCCCCCTGGAGAAGCTCTAAACCCTACTCATCAGTTCTACTCCACACTCACATACCACCATGTATACCCCCCCTTACCAAAGTGCCAGAATTATATCATGGAAATATGTCTCTAATATTTATAATGATATTTCTAGTACTTCATAACATGCTTCTGTTTCTCAGCATTGTCAAGAAAAGATATTAACTAATTTACTAGTACTTTATTTACAGACCTTGGAAGGATTCAAATCAAGCCTGTCTTGCCGGGAATCAACATGACAACTTTCAGATCACTCCAGGTGTATGTAGCGAGCGTTAATTCAGTCAGTCATCTTGCATGTCATACGATATTACATGCATGTTCGTCTCTCATACGTCCACAAAATCCGAACCTGCCATATATGTGTTTATATAGCCTTGCCGCAGCAAGGAGACATGTCAACATTTAAAACAGATGTAGTGGCTGCCAGAGGGTTTTACAGAGAGCTGAGGAGTGTTGTGTTATGTTGCCAAGTCTTATATAGTGTACAGGCTCCTGACGGGAATATGTAGCACTTTGAGAGTTTAGTCAAATAATACCTGCTCGAAATGAAGGTTTACATTGGTGGCGTGACACATTAAATGTGTGATTTTTCCCACCAAACATGGTGCTAGTGTCTTGTGGTGTTCTGGAGGATTTTTTTTTTTTTTTTAATAGTGGTTTTCAAACATACAAGAATCAGTTACCCAGATTCACATGAGCCGCCTACCTACTCCCTAACCCGCATACAAAGCATTACTGTTACATTTATCGCTTGTAGCGTTTCCGTCCTCCTGCCCCCCACCCAAACATCCCACTTCATCCAGTCATGTGTGCAAACTATATCTCCCCAGTGATCAAGTGCTTTTCTGTATGAATTAAATGCTGCTGACTTCGGTTAGCTTTCCTGTTCTTGGCACACAGCGCATCAGCCATATTCTATTGCGGGGGGGGGAAGGGTGTTCGTAAACTCATCTGTTTGAAGAAACATCTAGACTAACCTGTAGCATTGTGACCACGCACACCATAATACTGAAATGTGGTTGCAGAAGCAACATCTCTTAAACAATGCACTATACTGTCCCAGGAGCTTCCTGTCTCGGAAGCCGTTCACACTGCCCCACCGAAGGATTTGATAGCGATAGGTTAGAATACTAAAAATGTTAGCTATATGACATAAACGTTTTGCATTAAAAATTAAAACACTACACGTCACAGAACCATGTTTTTCTAACGTTTGTCAAACTAGGCCTGACTCCATCTCGTGTTTCTGCGAGTCCAAGTTTTCATTTCTTGCTGTCTTCTAAGCATGCAGAACGCAGTAAAATGGGCACAAATGAAAGGCTTTGTTTATGTGTAGTTCTGGGTGATCTCTAGAGGCAGTCTTCTGTAAAAATGCAATTGTTCAAGGCCTTTCCTGCCTGCTCTCTGTCGGTTCATTCTTTTTATGAAACTCTTGTTGTTTTGGGGTGTAACTAGATTTCTACTGTCACATTCAATGGCATTAGGTCAGGAAGAGATTTCAAGTCAGCCTTTGTATTGGATTTGCATCCAGAACTTAGTTCTCATTTTCCACTGAGTTTGATGTGTTGCCAGATGAAGAGTATTCATTAAATACTCAAGTATGCAAAGTACTGTGGCGAGTACTTTAATGCAAAGCAGAGAAAGCTGTAGGAAAAACTGATGGTTGCTCAGACAAAGCATTTTTAGAAGGATGCTAGAAATCGGGTGGTGGATTTGGGATTTGACTCTGGTTTTGTTGATGGTGCAAACGCAGGCATGCACAGGGTGCAGGGATATAATGTGTAGATGGCACAGAATGGGAATGTTGTTCCTCAGAGTAGAGGATTTGTGAATGATTCTAATGGAATGAATGCAAACATTAATATGTTGGGAAAAAAAATACTCTGTCACTATTGTGGGCTCCTTAGGCATTTAAAATGGAAATGCAGACAGAATTCAAAATGATTTTGCTCTCCAAATGCAGCAGAATACAAACCAACTAGAACGAAACAGAAAAATGCACCAGTCAATGGTCCCAGTCCAACTGAGATCTATGCAGACTCAAGGGCAATTCATTGTGAATGTGCCTATAGCTCCAGTGATACACCAAAACACGTAAAATAAAATGCCTACTTTTCAGCAGAATTCTCTAATGATTAATAATGGTTTTCCCCAATTTTCAACAACATTAGGAACTCCGAATGTAATTTCTATTGGACTGAATCAGTCGCAATGACAGTGCCTGAGGCGGGTGTGCAATTGCATGCTTGGTGCGGTCCTAGAGTAGACCAGAGCAGCCCATATGTAGAAGGTGAGGTGAACGGTCATCCAGTATCATTTTATAATTACAAGTGCTACCAACTCCACGGTTTGACTCATAAGGTTCCAAATCCACCCTCTCAGAAAAACAAATCCAAGTTGCAGGCATCAGTAATAAGCAGCTTACTAATTAGGTTTCAGCAAATGTTCCTGAAAAATTGGCCTAATTGAAAATAATCATGAATTTATAATATGTCAAATTAGCCCTGTTAATTTATTAGGAAGAGACTTGCTCTGTGTAGAAAAGTAGGATCTGCTTTTATGGTTACCCCCACTTTTTGCTTGATATAATGCTGTTTCTGACTAGTCTGAGTGGGATCCTGCTAACCAGGACCCCCGCCTCTGTGCTTTCTCCCCTAAATTGGTATGGTTAAGTACTTAGGTACATCCCAGATTGGACACTGGTATATACTTATCAGTCCCTATTATATGGTACTAAGGTACCCAGGGCATAGGTACACCAGGGGGGCCCCATGGGCTGAAGCATGTATTATGCCACCCATGGGAGACCACTCAATTTGTAACTACAGGCCTGCTATTGCAGCCTGTGTAAGCTGGTGCTAGCACCACTTAAGAAAGATATAGGTTTCCCTATATCTAAGGTCACTGCACTTGGGGCGTGGTCTAGCCGAGCAGCGAAATGGACGCTCCTTGAGAGGGCTCCACCGGCTGGGTCAATATCCTTGCATAATCCGCCCGCATCTGTGAACGTGACTGCTGAGGCTTACCGGTAGAAGAGTCTCTGTCCACTGGGGAACCGATCGAGCCTGGTCCTGGGTCAGGCGCCATTTGTCTGTTACGAGCCGCTCCGAGCCGCGCTCGGGTGTGCGAGCTGTGGGCCCGGAGCGCATCGGCATGTGCATCAACACGCGGCATCGTTGGAGCCCCGGAGTTTGGGGTTTTGCGGCCTGCCTGTCCCCGGACGAAGGAAGCAACATTGAGCCCGGTGACCGTACCGGGACTTTGTGGCTGGCCCGTGTGCGCAGGGGTCGCGCCGATCCAAAGGCGGGGGGCCTCGCGGGGCAGCTCAGACTACGCCGGCTGGGCCGGTTACGTTCCCGGCACTGGGGGCTGCCCTGCGGGACGGTGCCCCCTAACCAGCAGATACTGTGCTGTGGGCTCCTTCGACAACATCGGCTAGTCGGACGGCCTCCGAAACCTGCTGCGCGCCGTAGCTGTGGGCGTGTGCGGCGACCCTGACAGGGGATCGTGGAGGGGCCCGGGCGGCCGGGTGAATCGGAAGCCCATTCGCGCATAAAGGGAGTCCACTGCGCATGAAAGGGGGAGTCTGCTGAGCCACTGTATTAACTCGGAGCACACCTTTGATCGTCATTGCGCCGGAACAGCTGCCAATACTGCACGCCTACATGCAAGGCAGGATCAGAGGGTGCATGGCATCAACTGCACGGGGCGACTGAAAAGGCAGCCACAGCTCCCCGTGCCCATACAGTGCCTCAAACCGCGGCTTTCTGTGCTACTGATCCCTTATCAATTGACCTGCGCAATCCTCGACGGCTTTGAAATCGAGACGCTCTGTTCTCCACCAGTCCTATTGCTGGGTCCCCTGAGCGGAGAGGCCGAGGAGCGCGCCACGCCCGAGCAGCAAACTATTCAGCCTCCGCATGGAGCGTACCCCTGTGAACTGGTAGCGCGGCCTAACAAGGAAATGGGGAAGACAGATACCAGACAAACCAAGCTCCCCTTCGAAAATAAAAGACATACCAGAACCGCGGAATCAGAAACTGAGCCTGAAAATGAGCACGGATCGGGCGCTGCGGGGGGGGGAAGCGATGATATGCGCTCTATTCATCTTGAGGTGCGCTCCAGCCTAAACACTATCGATACTAAAATTGATAAGCTCACGGATCGTCTAGATCAACTTAAGAAGCAAGTGGATTCACACGAACTGCGGTTAGATCAACTTGAGAACCGGGTCTCCGACGCGCATGAATTCCACACGGAGTCCAGAGAACAATTATTGAATATGGAGAAAGTGCTGGAGGTTATCAAAGCCAAGAATGAGGACTTAGAGGCTAGATCCCGCCGCAATAATGTTCGTATAACTGGAATCCCAGAGACAACAGCCATGGGCAAGGTGGAGGACTTTGTTGAGAATCTCCTTCGCGATCTCTTTGCGACTTCTCTCTCACCGATGTTCATAGTGGAAAGGGCCCATAGATCTCTGGCCCCCAAACCACCTGTGGGAGGCACACCAAGACCTATCCTAGCCCGCATTTTGAACTACCGGGAAAGAGACACCATCTTGCGGGTAGCCAGAGAAATGGGCCAGATCACGCACCAGGGTAACCAGATCTCCATTTTTCCGGACTTTACCCAAGCGGTACAATCGGCGTGGTGTGAATTCGTCCCCGCCAAACGTCTCCTCCGACAGGCAGGTATAACATACGGCCTTCTATACCCGGCCAAGATGAGAGTTACTCACGAAGGAAACCAGCACTTTTTCACGAATGCAAAATCAGCTTTAAAATTTGCCAAACATGCCGCAGGAAACAAACGGCAGGCGAAATCCACGGAGCGCACGGAGGGATCACTCAGCGACAATGAATAACTTGAGCTCACTCTGTAGTGATCTGCGTTTAATGTGTTGCTGGGGGGTAAAAGCACACTTCATTACCGCTGTTCCTTATACTGGACTCTGCTGTCTTACTGGCCTTTGTCCCCCCAGACTGGACGGAGGGTCGAAATGCTATGGTTCTGTATGTTCGAGTCACATTCTCATGGAGACCCTCAGCCACCTGGTTTCTGGCCAGGGTGTTAGCCGGCGACATCTCGCCCCAAGGGAAATCTCCCAATCTTATTCAGTTTATTCATGTTTTTGGTTTGTTTGGAGGTGGGTGGGATAATGTGACTCAACCTATTTGGGGGGTTGGTGTGGGGGGGGTGAGGGGGTGCAACACAGCAACGCTTGTTTTTCTTGTCACACAACACCTGCTTTGTCGATAATGGGGGGAATGAGTTATACACAGCATGCACTGTAATGACGTAAAATGACATCCCTGAGGCTTCTAACTTGGAATATCAGAGGTCTGGTTAGGCCAGATTAACACACGCATACTTGATCCGCCACAAGATAGACTGCTGTTTCCTGCAGGAGACGCATCTCCTGGATGCGTCAAGTGCTAAACTGCGACATGGCCACTGTGGCAAGACGTACTCCACAGGCTATTCAAATTATTCACGTGGAGTTGCCATATTGACGCGTAAGGGATTGAACTGGACAACAACGCATACACACATTGACTTAGAGGGCAGGTTTATTGTTCTCAAAGGCTCCCTCTGCGAAACGGAGGTAGTATTTGCGGCAATCTATGTGCCAAACATAGATGACCCTGATTTTTTTCACATGATTTGGGCACTCATAGCTGGCTTGGACTGTGACACAGTCATTTGGGGGGCGGGGGGCGATTTTAATGCTATATTGAACGTCTCCTTGGATAGACGGGATATGTCCCGCAGCTTGCATCCCAGAGCGAGTGCAGCACTGAATTCTCGGATCCAAATTAACAATCTGGTAGCTATATGGAGACACCGAAATCTGGATGAATTAGAGGGATCATGCGTAACCGCACAGCATAGTGCATGGTCCGGGCTAGACTTCTGGGTTGCGTCCCGTGACATTGCAGCGTGGACCTTGGATGTCTCCCTTCTCCCCAGAACTTTCTCAGACCACGCCCCATGTTTATTACAGCTAGATCTCCCCAAAGTGCTGAGGCGTCCTTTCTCGTGGAGGCTTCCTAGTGCGGTGCTGCTTGACCAAGTATTTCGCGAGGAGATTCGCAAAGATATAAGTAACTATTTCAGTGAAAATGAAGGCTCAGTTGAAACAGCGGGTGCACTGTGGGAGGCGTTTAAAGTGGTTATACGGGGTTGCTGTATAGCAAAACAGGCCGGAGTTCTAAAATCGATTAGACAGAGGCTCTGCATGCTTGAGAGTCAACTTAAGGAGAATGAGAAGAGGTTCTTTATATCGGACACCGGGACACACATGGCTACATCTAGAGAACTGCTCTCTGAATATACGGAGGCGGCTAACCGCGAGGTTAAGTTTTTGGGGAAATATAGCGCAGCTAGAAGGTACGGGGAAGGTGATAGACCTGGGAGGACACTTGCATGCATGCTAAGGCCGTCAAGAACCACCAACATTATCACTGAACTCACGCAGAACGGGGGGGGCTCCATTAGAGGGTCGCAACAAATACTTTACTACTTAACTGATTTTTACGCAAACCTTTACACATCTACCATTCCCGACATGCAGGAAGAGCTATGCCAATATTTGGACCCATTAGAGTTACTTTGGCTTAGCAACGCGCATAGGGAGTACCTGGATGAACCTTATACCCCGGAAGATGTTACTAAAGTAATCAACAGTCTTCCTAATGACAAGGCCCCCGGGCTTGATGGCCTACCAGCCTCCTTTTACAAAACGTATAGTGACATACTTGCCCCAAGACTATTAGACGTTTATCAAGAATCGCTGGAAACCGGCTACCTCCCTCCCTCGATGCGTGAAGCAGTCATACTTACTTTATTGAAGCCTGATAAGGACCCTGGTAAGCAGACATAATATCGATGTTTAAATATTGATATACCAGAATATCGATGTTTAAATATCGATGTGGCATAATATCGACCTGCAAGAATATCGTCGATTAGAATATCGACATGCAGGTAAGAAATATTGTTTTACTTAATATCGAAGCTA
The DNA here is from genome assembly GCA_963921515.1 of Calotriton arnoldi. NCBI lineage: Eukaryota > Metazoa > Chordata > Amphibia > Caudata > Salamandridae > Calotriton > Calotriton arnoldi. Next base: position 3,133,326 of record CAWUFW010000438.1, read on the forward strand.
GTAATATCGTTAGTAAAAATATCGTTGTTAATAATATCGAATTTCTTTTTAGTGTTCTGTATTTTAGTATATGTGTTAAAAGTATGTGATTTAAATATTTTGTATAAGTATAGCTTATTTTTGTAATGTATGTTTGAAATTTTTTGAAATAATTAATTTTATGATAATTTTTGCGTATTTTAGTTCCGTTGCACATTGTGGGTTTATAGGGGAATAGGGTGGGAAGTAATTTATTAATAATTTTATTAATTAATATTTATGTATTTAATAATTTATAGTGTTAATTGATTTGTTATTAATTAGTTATTAATTGGATATTAATTATTACTTGGTAAATATGTGAATTGTGTCATGTTTTTTAGGAGCGGGTTGTGGGTTTATAGGGAGTAGGGTGGGAAGTAATGTAATTATAAATACGTTATTAATAATTGTATTAATTAATATTTATGTATTTAATAATATTGTTAATTGTGTTAATTAATTTGTTAAGTTATTAATTGGTTCTTAATTATTAATTATTACTTGGTAAATATGTTAATTGTGTCATTTTTTTAGGAGCGGGTTGTGGATTTATAGGGTAATAGTGTAGGAAGTAATTAAAATTTAATATATTTTTAATATTTTTTATAAAAGATTTAGTTATTGCTATTTTATAGTCTTAATAGTGTGAATTAATTTATTACTAATTGTTTTTAATTTGAATGTTCATTGTTATTAGTTAATTAATTAATTGTTAAGCAATTATGTTAATTGTGTCATGTTTTACAATATTGGTGGTGTCATTTATAGGGGGATTTGGTGGGAGGTAAATTATTTTTTATTATTTAAGTATTTATTAATTAATGTTTATTATTTTGCTGGAGTGGGAATAGTAATTTTATCCCTCTGCTATCCAACACTTTCCCCACTGTTGCACTCTGTGGAGTGGGAATAGTAAATTAATACCCTCCACTATCCAACACTTTCCCTACTGTTGCACTTGCTGGAGTAGGAATAGTAATTTTATCCCCTCTGCTATCCAACACTTTCCCTACTCTTGCACTCCCTGGAGTGGGAATAGTAATTTTATCCCCTCCGCTATCCAACACTTTCCCTACTGTTGCACTTGCTAGAGTGGGAATAGTAAATTTTTCCCCTCCGCTATCCAACATTTTTGTACTGTTGCACTTGCTGGAGTGGAAATAGTAATTTTATCCCCTCCACTATCCAACACTTTCTCTACTGTTGCACTTGATGGAGTGGGAATAGTAATTTTATCCCTTACGCTATCCAACACTTTCCCTACTGTTGCACTCCGTGGAGTGGGAATAGTAAATTATTCCCCTCCGCTATCCAACACTTTCCCTACTGTTGCACTTGCTGGAGTGGGAATAGTCAATTATTCCCCTCCGCTATCCAAAACTTTCCCTACTGTTGCACTTGTTGGAGTGGAAATAGTAAATTATTCCCCTCCGCTATCCAACACTTTCCCTACTTTTGCACTCTCTGGAGTGGGAATAGTAATTTATCCCCTCCGCTATCCAACACTTTCCCTACTGTTGCATTCCCTGGAGAGGGAATAGTCATTTTATCCCTCTGCGCTATCCAACATTTTCCCTACTGTTTTAGTTAATGTAGTGTAAAATGTTGTTTTAAAAATAAATAATTCTTTTAATATTTTAATTTATTATATATATATATATATATATATATATATATATATTTTATTTTTATATTTATGTTACAGGTGTATATATATATATATATTTATGTAGATGTGTATTTATAATTTTTATTATGTTTCTAACATTGTATAATGTAATAAAATAATTTATTAATATTAAGTAAATATATATATAATCATTTTTATATATGTATGTTTGTTTTTATATTACATTTATTTATAATTTGTAAAATTTTTATATAATTCTAACTATGTTTTTATTAATTATATTTATTATTTAATTTATTTTAAATTATTTTTAAGACATTTTAAAAAACGATATTTTGAACAACGATATTTTAAACAACGATATTTTGGTTTCGATATTTTTGTACTTACCTTTGTAGAGGTAGGATGTCTATATTCTTGACATCGATATTCTGTACACGATATTTGTGTACCTCGATATTCCTGTCGTAGATATTCTGTCAGTGATCCAAGGACCCTACCTGCCGGGACTCTTATCGCCCGTTATCACTTATTAATTTGGATAATAAAATCTTGGCTAAGCTCATTGCTTAAAGATTACAGCCATTGCTTCCATTGATAAGGAGGGCGGATCAATCCGGTTTCATACCGGGCCGGTCGACGGCACATAACTTGCGCACATTCTTTGCTTTGCTACACTATTTACATCCCCAAACTCCGGCGGCGGCGATACTATTAGATGCCACCAAAGCATTTAAATCCCTTGAATGGTCTTATCTTTTTGCTGTATTGGTCAGGATGGGCCTCAGCCCCACCTTTATTGCCCAAATCAGACTTTTGTACACAGGTCCTACAGCCAGGCTGAGAGTCAACTGACTTCTTTCGGAGATCTTCCTTGTATCCAGAGGCACTAGACCGGGGTGCCCTTTGTCCCCACTCCTCTTCGCTAGAGCATTGGAACCCCTGGCTGCCAGGATTCGACAACATCACGCAAATAGGGGAGTGAGGTTTTCGTCTCGAGGGCTGACTATATCGCTCTACGCGGACGACATCACGCTCTATCTCATAGACCCAGCGAATAACACACACCCCGTGCTGAGAGAACTAATCAAATTTGGTGGCCTATCCGGGATCCAAATTAACTGTGGAAAATCCACAATCTTTCCTCTGACCGATAGCACGACCCCATTTCCACTTGATTACCCATTTACATGGGCAGAGGGCCCAGTTAAGTACTTGGGGATCTGGCTCAGTCGGGATGTGCAGGAACTTTGGACGTTGAATTTCAGTGGTGCAGTGAGTTGGTTTGAAAGTAAACTTGAAACATGGGCGCGCCTTCCGCTCTCACTCGCGGGTACAATAGCCATCGCAAAGATGGTCGTGCTGCCCAAATTTTTGTATAGTCAATCTTCCCATTATCCTTACTAAGGCCTTTTGACATAAACTCAGATCCCTGTTCATTGCGCTTGTGTGGGCTGGAGGCCAGGCTCGGATCGCTTGGGAGCTTTTAACTCTTCCCCTGAACCAGGGTGGGCTGGGTGCGCCAGACATCTCTCTATATGCCTACTGTGCGCAGGCTGTTTCTGCATCACTGGGTTTTCCCTACCCCGTTCCAACCACACACAGCGATCGAATTAGATAGGGCTGTGCCGGTTCCGCTGAATGTGGCAATCTTATCTAAATTTCAGCGACCGAGAGACGAAATAGATACTACAGAGACGCTCAGATGGGCTTGGCATCAACTGCGTCTAAGAGCTGGACATGATGTGTTGTTCGCTCCATCTGCTCCCCTTGCGTATAATTCCCTAATACCGGCAATGGCGGAGCAAGGAGAAGTGCTCCGGGCTGCGAGATTGGGCTGGTTGACCTTAGCTGATCTGTATCCAGCGGACACCTTCCGCTCCCCCCCAGATAATGCGGAGACGTGCACCATGCACTATGCACTTTTCAGACCTACTTTTGTATTATAGCATCAGGGCCACCTGCCGCACGATTCTTTTCCCTCACCCACACCCACCTTGAATGTATTGGAGCAGTTGATATCAAATAATGCCCAACATAAGTTGATCACTCGTCTCTACACTATGATGCAAACCGACTTCCCTATAGCCAAATATACGTCTCTCAAGGGCTGGAATGAGGAACTACCCACACCCCTGACTGGGGAACAGTGGAAGTTTTGCTGTGGGCAGCTAGAGCTGCTTTCCCCGAACTATCAACTACGCCTGATCCATTTTAAATTCTTGCACAGGTACTATAGAACACCTACGCAGCTCCTGCGTATGGGTCTACGGGAGAATGCCAGATGCTGGAGATGTAACGCTTCGCAGGCTCCCTTCCTTCACTTGGCCTGGCATTGTCCCAAGATAGCGCAATACTGGTGTTCGATCTTTGCCTTCATAAATGAGATACTGGACCTAAGGCTGGAGCCATCGCCCTTGCTGGGGCTCTTGGGATACACGAAAGACATACCAGTGGAGTCCAGGCGCCTACTAGCCATGTTGTTACTCCTGGCAAAGAGACGTGTAGCCATGTCCTGGGGGAGGTCCAGGGCCCCACAAACAAAATGCTGGATAGCAGACGTCACACTCTGTCAGGAACAACTGAATACATTTTGGGAACTAATGCCGGCAGCGTCCAGCCCCGGGACATCTGGGGCCCATTCCAAGATTGGGTTCGGGCCTGGGCCATGACAGGGTATGGTGCAGGGGAACCCTAGGGCCTTGACACTCAGATGCGTAAGCAGATATTGGATGGGATTATGACACTGTTGCACTAATGGCCACTGGAGGGTCAGTGAGGTCACCGTATGGTTCTTCTCCTTAATATTTGCTTTCCCTTTAATGAGTGTATCGCTGACAATGAATACGAAGCTGTAACTCTCCATTTCACCACACTGTGATATAACTAGCTACTGTTGTTGGTTCACCCCCAATTAGTTGGGGTTCATTTTGTGTTCTGTTTTTGGTTAATGCCTTTCTTTTTATGGTAATTTTTGACAGTTATGTAAACATGCGAACCCCGTTCTTTACATGACCGCTCCTGTTCTATGTATAAGGTTACCAGTAGAAGATCAAGGAACGATATGGGATAGCACAATGGTTCTCAACATGTATGCTAGACGATGCATTCTTTGTTTTTCTGTTTATCAAAATTTCAATAAACAACATTTTTAAAAAAGGTCACTACACTTAAAACCTATAAGTCACCCCTTAAGCAGGCCTATCAATCCTGAAGGCAGGGTGCTCGGTTCCAAGTGTGAGAGTACCCCTGCATGAGCAGAACACCCCTACAGCCTACGGAGTCCATTCTCCTGGGTTGTAAGTAAGACAGTCATATAACATATAGAGGGGAACCGTGTCATTACGCAGTGACCATCTTCAAACTAGCTGTAACGAACCCTATCATGTTTGGTATCAAACATGTTGGAATCATACCCCCACACCATAAACGGTGTGGGAGTATGATTCCATACACTGTAAAGCTCCTCCGGGAGGCTCTCAGTGCTCCCGGTACCAGTCTTCTAGACCCGGACAGCACAACATGGCTGCTGCCGACCATAGACACGATTCTGTCCTCCTGCTGCTGACCAGGCTTGAGCAGGGGAAGGCAAAACAATAGGTACCCTGTCACAGGGAGGTGGTTGGGGGCAGGTGCGGGCGCTTGCCAGAGCCACTCCAGTCTGCTTGAAGGGCACATTTGGTGCCCCCCTAGCATAGTCCAGTCCATACCAGCTCAGGGAGCCGTTGGCTCCCGCTCTGGCGTGAAACTGACAAAGGACATGGGAGTATCCTCCCCACTGTCCGACCCCTCCCCTGGGAGGGAACCCTGAATCGTCCCAACCCTTTTCTTAGGGTACTTAAGGACTTACCCGAGGGTGGGTCCTTAGATTCGTCGTGGGACAAGATTCATTTTAGACACCACTTCTTCTTCAACCGTCTGGGCACTCTGGACGTCACCGGACTTCGCTCTCGGCATCAAGACTGCAATTGGGAAGACTCCGGCTGCTCCTGATTTCATCGCCCTGCTCGTCTGCTGCAACGTCCGTGCCTGTGCACCATACAGGAACTTTCCAAGGCCTGTGGGCATCCAAGACACCTGAAGGAATCTCCCTTGAAGTGAAGGAGTCACATACCTGCATCTGCAGGCACCACAACTAAGCTGACCGGTCTGCTGATCCTGGGCTCCCACTGACTCCAAAAGGCTCAGCAACACAGGCCTGCCCTGTCCTTTCACCAAGTTTGAGGCCAGTATTCCTCGTCGGAGCCACAAGAACCGAACCCCTGTGCACCACATCGACATGCAGTTGCAAAGGCTTGTTGGCTTCCTTCCACCAAGATCTTCGGGCTCCAAGTAGCGCCAACCTCAAGCATCTCCAGTGATCAAGATCTTCATCCTCACTGCATCACTCGCACCGTGGGCCTGCATCTTTGGTGAGCTGCTCGAGGTCCTCTTGTGACTCCAGTGCCTCCAGCCTGTGGATCCTCTTGAGAGTCATCTTTGAATTCTTTGGGCTCCCCTGATTGCTTGGGGCCGGCCCAGACTCCCCTGCTTGTAGTGAGTCACCTGGACCTTGCTGGTTCCGACACTGCACCTTCTTCGCTTTCCACGCTGTTTGCAGTTGCCAAGGCTTGTTGGTGCTCCCGACGGACACGGCCCCTCAAGTCTCGACATCAGACGTGAGACAGCTCGTGAACGGCTCCTGGTCTTCCACAGCGTCGCCTGGTCCTCACAGCTGCAGTTCCAAGGTCACCGTCATCTCTCCTGCAGCACTCGACATCGGTGGGCATTCGTCTTCTGTGCCTCCTGGTCACTGCTGAGTGGCATAGACTCTGTCCCCTCTGCTTGCAGGTACTTCTCAACTTGAATCCACATTTGAGTTCCACCGGACACTTTCACCTTCCCCAGCAGCAGCATCTTCCTGAAGTCCTCCGCTGGGTTCGACGGCGATTTCCGATGCCAATTCATACCCATGCACCTGGCTTCCCTGGTGTAGGTATCCTGGTTCCTAGGGTATCCACGGGTGGGGTGGCTCTCCAACCTTCTGTCTTCCACTGGGTTTCTTCAGGGTCCACTGGGAAGGGTCCTTATTCTTTCAAATTGCAACAGCGACTTATCCATTGACTTGCATTGATCCCGCATGGTAGTGTTCCCACTCTGCACACGGCCTCTGTGGGGCTCCTGGTTACTTACCTTGGGTGGTTGCTTGGATCCCCGGCACTTCTACGTCTTCTGGGTATAGTCTTCACTCGAGTCGTGGTTCTCATACCACTATTTTAGTATATGGATTTGTCTCCCCCTGGTGACCACTGTGTATTATGTGCTACTTACCTGTTTCTAGTGAAAAGTATTGTGTGCACTGTGTATATCTCTGGCTACTAGATATCTGTATGTGTTAGTGTCTTATAATAAATACATATTTTTATAAATACACTGTGTGGTTCTTTTTCACTTAATCTATACCTATAACATTATGTTCTGGTAAAACAAGCTGCTTTACACTCCTTCTGGTCTAAGCCTGAAGGCTGCTCTCCACAGCTACCACTTAGAGAGATTTGTAAGGTTGTCTAAGACCACTAAAATCACCATAAGGGTCATCTCGATTGGTGCAAGGTGCCCACTTACATAAGTGTACACCATATACAAAGCCAGCTTCTCACACTCTGTAAAATGAATATTATGAATATTGTGACTTATTGCACACTGGATGGTGTGGCAATTCAGATGCAAGATGAGGATTCAGAATTTAAAATAAAATCACATAAGACAAAAATCATTTATTTCCAGTTCTTACAAAAGATGATGTATTATCTGATTTAAGACATACAGTGACAAAAGAGGTTTGGGATTTTACAGGCTAACATAGGGAAAACGACAATGAGACATATGAGAAACACACGACACCCACCCTTTAGTCAGAATAATAGCACAAAAAAGCACTAACAATGTAAATGCAATCGAAAGATCAACTCAAAGCTTGATCCAAAAAAACTGACTTAAAAGATTTAAGAAATAAGTTGGCAATTTAGAAATAAATTGCCAAATTATGGTGCTACGCAGGAATCCATTGTGGCACTCACAAATTCAAAGGCCAGGGACTCCATAAAGGAGTCCAACTCCATAAACAATGATTGGTTAACATCCCAAGTCAGAGTCCCAAAGAACAGACATGATCTTCTGTCTCAGCTGGTGCTCAGATAGTTACCAGGCAACCTGCACCAGTGTTAGTAGAGCCTGTACTCCATGAGCCATTAGCCAATGCACATATTTCATCAAAGGTGTGTGGCTCCAACCTCGCATTGTGGAGAAGCCAAAAACCTAGGGGACAGTCCTGAAAATGGGTCACTAAGGGACTCATTAGCAGTTAAATGTCCATGGTAGCAGGTGTCTGCGAACCCAAGCTAATATCCAGTGCCCATTCAAAGGGGAACCAGAGGCACTGGAACATGGGTTGTATGCAGGTAAACCAGGCAGGCCGGAATGTTAAGGACCAATCAAGATCCAGCTCTTGTAGTAAAAATATCCCAAAAATCTGAAGCATGAGCTCACGATAGTGTTGGAGCAGTTATAGGTTCAGAGGGCTTGCAAAAGGAACATCTATTGCGGAGAAGTAGAAACAGGATGAGAATGCCGCAAATGAGGAATAACAGCAGCGAAAATCCTCCAAATACACTGGAAAAAATGGAATTAATAAAAGCCAGTATTATTCCAAAGATAATCTGTAAGGAACTGACAAGGCTGAAGCTGACAACTTTAAAAAAGTGTGTAAGACCGGCCGTATTAGAGGCATTCAAAATTTGATGCACTCACTCCCCGAAATGCAGGGGAAAATTGGTGTTTAACAATGACTGTATTTCACTAGATGTTCTAGCCACCTGCAATTCAAAGGTTTCACGTGCAGATGTGAGAGCTACCTCTTTTTTAGACAGTTGTGCTTTGAGTCGGTTTAGCTTGTTGGAATCTGCCTTCAAAGTTGAAATGGAAGGCCGCAACAAGCTATCTACAATCCCATGCATAGGGGGGAATAGGACGTTGTTGCAACAAGTGACGAGCTGGGAAACTGACAAAATATAGGGAACTCCCGCCCTCATACCGCAACAATCATGATCACTAAGAATGAAATAACTTCAGTTTGAAAGGGCCATAATAAGTGGAAGAATTACGGGTACTGGTATTTCTTTTAATTTACAGGACAAATTCGGCGCTGAACCATTACATGTGCCGTGGATCTTAACATGTTTGCAAATAAGTGAATGTCTGACAGAAGAGTTGCATTCTTCGCCAGTAAGGAAAACTTCCTTATTGGCATGTTCACAATGATAGAAGGGAAGTGGCCATAACTCATGAATGAAGCTGCCTCTGAGGGGTTCATATCTACCAAGAGGCAAATGTTTCATGCATGCCGTGAATTGAAATGTTGAAATAGGTAAAGAGATAACACCGTGTATTAACCACACAGCTGAAGATGTTTCAGCTACAGTGAATGGAAGTTGTACTAACTTCTCAAAGTGCAGCATTGTGTAGGTTGCGTCTTTCATTGCCATCAGTTTTGTTTGCGTGTTAAAAGGCAAAAATAAAGTACTGGAATTAAGATAGCACCACGGTACGCACCCATTCTTAAGTGTTAGAAGTGTCCAGCTAAACTGCATGATACATCTAAGCTGACTTTGCCCATGATATAATATTGACAAATCACTTTGCATAATATCAATAACAGACGACACAATGTTATTTAAGTTGTAAATACGAGAAGACAGTATTAATACCATTATCAACAACAGCAAGCACTTTATCCAAATTATCTTGGTCAATTTGTCTTAAACGTGCAGCAGCTTCCATTTGGGACAATTTCCAAATTTCATTCTAGGTAGCATAAATGAATCTTTTAGAACATGGAGATTTGGGCCGCAAAACAAAATCTAACAAATCCATGTCTTCAGACAGGAGAGAAAGATGTTGTTTCACTGCAGACAGTGTGGAATGTTGCAACCATTGCGGACACAAATTTCCCACCGAATATGTGGTAACAATACCAGAATGTTGTGATTGAGAGTATCAGGGATCAGGTCTGCTTGGCTTGAAGGAATTGAGAAAAAAAGCATGACAACCATTAGTGTCTACTGGCCACAACCACCACCCGTTAGGACCTGAGAGTGTGGAATTTAATGTACCATCCTGCACAATGCTATTGAGTTGCTCTTCGGTGTCGTTTGTCGAACTTTGCCAATTATCAAAGCAGGCAATGGAGGGAATTATTGGAGCATTCATTTCTTTGATTTTTGCCAAGCCCAAACATGTAGTCTGCTAGCTGTCATTCAAAAATATGATTGGTGTGGGAACTAAGAAGGCTTGAAATAAGGTTTCCGTTCCCTGAACCTGGCCCGATTTTGTCACGCAAATTGATTTTCAATCAATTGCATTTTTGCAGTAATCATAGCCTTTAAGGACTAACTGATTAACAAATGAAGCTGTATATATGAGCTTCGTCTGTGTAAGCATATAATTTTTTGGTAGGGTAGGGACTAATTAGAAATATGACGTGAGGTCTAAAGTAAGAATGTGGAGAAAGTTGGTTCTGTCGGGTAACAGAATTGATTCTTGGTATACTCAATAATAACCAATACAAAACAACAGTACTCAAACTTTTCAGTAATAATCAAAAAAGGAGAAAGAACATGAATCAACAGCACACCAAATTTAAATCAATTACAGTCTGTATGCAAGGAAAGACCCAGGTTCTCAGGGGCACTGGGTCACCCCATTATACTAGATGTATATGTGGGGTCTAAAGTGTCATATCCTGTGAAATACATGAATTTGTCTTTATGTGTTTTACAACTCCCTTGTGGAGGAGTCAGATAATGTTCCTATTGTGTATAATTAGAATGTGGAGGTTGAATACTGGCTCCGCATAGGAAGTGATGTCCATAACGAAACCAGAACATATCAGCATAGTTATCAGAATTAAGGTATAGGTCTTCTGATTCAAAAACAGTATAATATTACAATTCTGTAAGCATAGAATTTACAGTTTCAAAATCGCAATCATGTGAATGTAACCCAGGTACTATTACATCACCCATAGAAACTTTGAAAACCCATGGTATGTGCAGTATCTCCGTAGGGCCGCATATATAAAAAGGAACTTTATCCTAAACAATCCCATCAGTCACTGGAATGGCTGACGAGGGACATGTCTCTTTTCAGTTTATGCAAAGAAGAATGAGGGGCCAACAACCCGTCAACCAGTTCTGTAGCAGAACGTTCAGGGAGGTAGTGGCTATTGATTAACAGGAAAAAAACAGTCAACAAATCCAATCCATATGAACAGGAAAACCAAGGAGAGTATGAACCAGACATATATCCAAGGTGGGAATAGATAAATGTGTTTTAACCATGAAATAAAAACACAAATCTGTGCTGGAAGTAGATGCAAAACATAAGAACAGTCTGAAGAAAAATCATCTTGATCCATGTAATACCTGGAGGTACTTCGTTGAAAAACTGGAGCCCAGGGTTCAATAGTAGGACTCGAAAAATCCAACAAAGGTGTATCCACCAACAGTGGATCAGCATAAATGACATCTGCTGTAGAAGACACAGTAGCAGAAACAGTCATCATGTTGGTCATATTGTCGGTTGAGGATTCAATCTCCCCCCCCAGCCAGGGAGTAGCAGCTTCGGTGGTGTTCACGGGCTGCAAAGGAATGTCTCATGGAGCAGCGCGAACACCCCGTGGCTTACTATTCAGAATCAGCAACATGGTATAATTTGACTTGTCCGATGGAGACAAAACATTTGTCTCTAGAACCAGAAAGCGGTGGCAGGATTACAGTTCTCGTACCTTTGACTCCAAGGACTGGAATAGGAGCATGGTAGGATGGGCCGAACTCCTTTTTAATCACCACCTTTTCTCAAACGAGATATCCAATTTTTGGAATCCAGCCGGAAACTTCAGGTTTTGTGTCTGCAGTCAGAGATAGAGACTTGTGCAAGTGTTTGCTTGATTGAGTGGCTCAAAACTTTTGGAGGTCCTGTAAGACAGCACAATGGTTATCTACGTCAAAGGTTGCGGAAGCCGCCACAATGTCTGGATCGTCAAAGTTTGGAACATCCATCTTGATGCCAAAAAGTACTTTGTACGGGGTCCACCCAACCAGAGATCTTTTAGGGAGGTTATTGAGAGCTCGTTGGACCCCATAGAGGTAGTTGAACCAACTATGCCCAGTACCTAATACTCTAGCTGCTAAGGACTGCTTTAAATCACGGTTCATTCTTTCCACAATGGAACTGCCCTCGGGCCTATATGGAGAAGAATAATGCACCTGCACACACATGGATGTCATTGAATCTCGGTGGACCCTGGTCCGAGTGGAATGCATAGCAAGCATAAGTACAGATAAAAGCTTGCAAGTCTTTAATAACAATTTAGGCATCAGCCGAGCATTGTGGCAAAACCCAAAGGAATCTAGAGCAAGAATGAACTGCAACCAAAATAAATTTGAACACAGTATCCGAAATCGGTGGACCACAATGAAACAAGTTAATACAGCCAAAAGGCTTGTTGGAAATTAAGAGGTGTGTTTGTAGTGAACGAGCCACAGTGGAGCTTTTAATCTGATGACAAATGTCACAAAAAAGGACATATTTTTTGGCTTGCTGGTATAAGCTTTGCCACCAATAATGTTGCTGTAGCAGCGAAATTGTGGCTGCTACTCCAGCATGTGCGGAAGCCACACCTTCATGTGCTGCTATAACCAAAGCAAGTTTGCGGTCTTGGTTGGGAATCAAACGATCACCAACCCCAGGAATTGTTATAAAAGGAACATTCTGGTCATTTAAATGTTGAGTATTTAGAAGGAAAGCCCTTTGGTAATGGGGTGCCGTCCTTAAGTGCATTCACAGCAGCCAAGATATCGATATCTATACGTGATTTAGAGCATGTAACCGCTGTTACTGTAGCAGTGGCAACTGCAGATTGGGCTGCTTGATCAGCCAGAGAATTCCCTACAGCGTGTGTTCCCACACGCTGATGACTCAGTGTATTACATAAGTTTGTGGCAACCTGTCCTTAAGGTCTGCCACTTTAACCCAAAGCAATTTATGCTTGATTGTGCTACCCTTTGAATCTCTGAATCCATTTTGTTGCCAATAATGTAGATTATTATTAAAGGACTGTACACAGTAATATGAATCATACACAATAAGAGTGGGAAATTCAGGATCCGTATTCTCAAGTGCAAGAAGGAAAGCCTTTAGTTCAGCCAACTGCGCAGTGCAGTCTCCTAAAGACTGTGTGCGAGTTGTTTGAGGTTGGAAGATACCATCCAACATAACACCAATAACAATGGCGCATTCGGCTGAATATTGCTGCTTAGAACCTATAGGAGGTTGAGCTGAACCATCAGTGTAAATAATATATTTATAATGATCAAGAGGCAGAACAGTAGATGGCAAAGGGTAAACATGCTCATACTGAAGAAATTCTTGTGTCTGCAAAGAAGGGTCAAAGACAAAGTCTAAATCAACAGCTGTTAAGGATGCAGCCCATTGTATCCATCTGGGATGGAGGGCCTTAGCGATATGGATGCTAGCTTTGGTGACAGCCTCCAAGGCTGGCACAGGAGTATCAACAATGATGCGTTTCCCTTGAGCAAGTGGCCTTTCCTTGCGGGTAGCCATTTGCACAGTAGTCAGTATTTTTTTAGTGGAAGAAAAACGCATTTCTGCTCCAGAATATAAATGCAATTTATATGCTGTAGACACTGTTTCATATTCGTTAAAGGGGATGTATGTAAATCCAATTGCACCTGGTAAAATACAGATGAGCAGGTTTGTGGTATTGACAAGTGTATGCAAGTGGCATGATTCAAGTAAGTCAGATTGTAAAGATCTGAGTGTATCTGTGTTTTCTGATGTCCAGCATGCAGCGAACAAATCAGGGCATATCAATGCATTAAGTGGTTTTATGCATTGTGCATTTTCAGGTATATATGTCCTGCTAAAATTTAGAAACCCTAGCAGGGGCAGCAACTTTGAGTGTATTTGGAGGTTGCAATTATGCACATTTCTCCAAATAAATGATGGGCAAGACTCTTCTCCTCATGCGCAAGTTCATATCCTAGACTTTTTAAAGTTGAACTTGTAGACAAGTTCAGGAAATCCCAATATTAGGCTAACTACTCTGGCCAAGTGGGGATTTAATTAATTGTACATTAAGTAGATAACTATGTAGGACAGCGCATCAGGGTCAATATCATAAAGAATCAACACAATTCGTGCTGCGAAAACTCCTGGGCTATTCTTATAGCCCACAGGAATATGCACGTAACGCATTTGAAAGCCAAGGGCGATAAAAGCGGTCCAGTAATGGCTGTTAGGAGCCAAATTGGGTCTGAAAAAAACATTGGAAATATCAAATGGGGTTTTATATTTTTATGGACTACATTATTAAGGAATGATGTACTGCGTGTATTTTGCACTGGAAATGAGTGTGTATAACTATTTAAATGTCAAGAGTCCAAGACAATGCGATAGGAACAATCCGATTTTAAAACAGGAAAAAGAGGATTATTCATCTGAGAGACACATGGTTCAATTACTCACTGGTATTCCAATTGGGAGAGACTTTCCTTAACGGGTACTTTAGCTTCCCGTTTAATAGGATATTGTGGCTGCACCTGTGGGGTGGACCGTATAGGTATAATATGATAAGGGGAATCCTTATCCCAGCCAACATGACTGCTGTAAAGTGCAGGGGCCAATGCAAGGGCACATTCGGCTGCATAAGCTTGTTTAATCTGGTCAGGGACAAGGGCAAGAAAAGAAGGAAGAATCACATCCTCTCCTTGGGGGGGACGCGAGTACAAATGGCGGGGGCCAATCGACCTCCGCCAATACGATGTCATAGGACAAAGGTAAATTTTCCTAGAATATTGCTTTAATTGTGCGTTTAGCGACACATTCAATTTGAATATCGAAGTGATATAATCTGCCTGGTGGGGCCAGTGTGTATCCTCAGTTTCAGTTGTAGCAAAGGTATCAGTTGCTTTTGCTACCAGAAACTCCTAGAGATTCTGCGGTATTATGGTGACTTCTGCCCAGTTGACAAGGAGAGTCACTACCCAACTCCTGTTCAGGAGGAGGGTTCTCACTGTCTGTGGCATATTTAGCAGTCAACGTCGCAACTTTTCTTTTCTTAAACGGATCTTTATATTGAGGAGTCTTCTCCTTTATCTTCACGTCAGACAAGCATTGTGTCTCCTTTTTTGGTTTCACCTACTCTTCTTGTCTGCGTTCAGACTGCCCTCCTCTCTCATACTGCTGGTCAGACGATTCCTGCAAGGAACAAGGAGAACATGCATCAGAATCTGATACATGTCCGGAGTCTTGATTTAAGAGCGATCACGAAAATTGTAATGCCTCTCAGAGAACTCCGGGGGTGGAGAACATCCACAAGGTTTACCTTTCTGTTGTTTAGATTTATCCCATTTTATTTTAGCAAACTCATGGGCTGGACTGGCATTCTTTTCAGTGTTATGCTTGCCAAGTGGTGGTGCTGAAGGTCTGGTTCCCAAATCGTTGTGTCCTAAAGAAGTATATACATAAGCAATAATTATAGGCAACTCACATTCGCGGTCGGCTACTTCCACTGCTGTAAGTCGCTGGCGTACAGCCAGAGATGCTGCTTCAACTTTAACATTAGAAAGAATCATTTCAGTGACTATGGGAAATCACCCATTAGTTTCATCCCCAAATCTAGGGCAGGACCTGCCCCATGTTCATTCTGTATTTGTTTGAGAATGTCTGGTAAAATGGCCATCAAGGGAGTGCCATGACAGAAAGTATAGACTGTGGCAAAATTGTCGCCCAGGTATAACAGTCTCCAAGAGTGGGACCTATCCCAGTGGGTAAGCCCATAGTTAAAATTCAGTGCTCGTCTTGTGGTACTGTAAGGGGAAATACAGCTTCGGGTTGATTGATTATTTGGGCAATCCAAAATGGAATTTCCTCACGATTAGTGGGTCTTTTGCCCATAATTGAATGAACAATTGCAGGACTAATAACAGGCGCTGCAGGCAACTGGGCTTGCGCTTGCAGGTCAAGTCTCGCTGGACGAGCTAATAAAGTACGCAAAATAAACTGAGTTAGGCGCCTGTATAAGATGCAAAAAACATTGTATAAACCTCAGGTTTGCACAAGATTTAGATTGCCTAAATCCGGGTTTGGTGTATATCCAGCTAATGCAGGCCAAGTAGCCCCCTCATTACTGAGAGGGGGCATTTAAATTGGCGCCATTAAACCAAGTCTGGTGTTCCCAGACCAGAAGAGGAATTTCAACAAGTGCATAAGGTCTATATGCAGCAGGTGCTTATGGGACAGTGTATTCATGAAAAGTGTTTGTTTAAGCATCCACAGCTGGAAATGTGACCCAAGAATAAAAATCTCCAAAGCGGCAAGCGGTGTCTGCTTCTACTACATAGATCACAGGAGTACCCGCATTAGGGACTCCATGTTGTGTTAAATATGCATATACCGCCGGTCAGCAGTTGGCTGCAATAGCTATAGGTTGCCCCATTGGGAATGAAAATGGATTCAAAGTGTAACACAAACTGGGTTCAAACCTTTTAATATTCAAGCTTGAAAAACCAACAGAATCAGGTTATCCTTAAATACTGTGGAGATCTCTGGTAAAAGGTGCAAGGGTATTGTGGAACTATAAGCATTGTGGATAAGCACAAGCACTACTCAGGGTTCCCGCAAATAAGTACCTGACCAAACATTGGTGGTGCCATGTTGCAGGGACTCTGCTCAGGAACAGAACTATGCTTGGGACCATAGAACATTCATATGTAGGGAACTGAGTTACCATACCACATCTGTATCTATGAGCCCAAGTCAGATTAGCTATAGTGCCTCACTTGCCCTCCTATCCTTTCCAGAGACACAAGGATTTGACACCCCAGAACACAACATTCTGGACTCTCTCAGGGATCGCTGTAACAGGGCACACCCTTTCGCTCCCTCACTCGTACTTGTCGACAATAAGATAAGAAAGAGACACAAAGGAAGTTTACAATGTTTATTTAAACTATTGTGCTCTAAGATGCAATAATTTCACCACAATTAAGAAACAAATACATATCAATAATATCAGCATGGTTAATAAACAGTATACCATGAAAAGCCCGGTCATGTTATTTGACAGATCTGCCTAACGCCTCCCGTACTACTGAAGCAAATTGGTTATATGGTATAGATCTCTGGGTATTGTGGTGGACCCCGTACCTTAGCATGCTTAGATGGATGTTCTACATCCCAGATGACGCTGCACTCTCATCTCAGGACCTTCACTCTGTGTGTGTTTCTCCAGAACCCCTGTCCTCAATTATATGACAAAATATGTGTATTCAAAAACAGCAGCTGCATTCCTTTATTATGTCTAGGTGCTAGTGTCTGACCAGAGATATTAACAATGAGCAATGTTGTTTGATCTTGCCTAGGCTGTTCAGACTAAATCCCAGGAAAAGAATAAAATATAAAAACATGTGCTGTTCTGTGTGAAAATATAAGGTGCCAGAAAAGTATGCGTGTTATTTCGTAACGTGCAAAACCAAAGCGGCCTACAACGTTCATGATTAGGCTATTATAGGGAAAACAACAATGGGCCATTTGAGAAACACGACAAGAGGTTGGATTGATTAAAAGTGCAGAACCAGTAAACATTGCGGTAAAACCAGATGCAGTCTTCCTTTGAACTCCTCAGTACAAGCTTACAGGCGAAGAAGAAGTGGGAATTAAACCGGTGATCGAGAAAATAATGATCAAACACGGCATTTTAAGAGAAGTTCTAGGTAGCCCCTGCAACTCAGCAGTCATGGGCTTAAAGAAACCAAGTGGCAAACTGAGGGCGGTCCAATAACAGCGAAAAATCAGTAAAATTGAAGTCCCATTTTGTCTTGTGGTACCATATCCTGTTGAGATCTTGTTTCAGATTCCTGCCGATACCGAATGCTACAAAGTCATTGACTTGTTCCAAGCAATCTTCTCCATTCCTTTTCATGAGGATATCTCTTTGCAATAAATTCTTAAATAAAGTTTTCATTTTGTGTCGAATCCCACAAGGGTATACAGAAAACCCCTCTATGTTTAGTCAAATTTTAGAGAAAGATTTCAAAAGTCTGCAGTTGCACTGTATACTCATTGCTGTGCAGTAGACAAATGTATGATCAAGTGAGAAAAAAAATAAAGATTGGAAGCTGGATACAGTTGCACTCTTGAACTATCTTGCTGATAATGGGCATAAGGTGTCACCCACAAAAATGCAGTACTGTTATTTATTTTCCAGTGTTGGTTTCAAAGACGGTTGTCCAGGGTGCACGCTTCTATGGGCAAGTCATTCACTCTGAACTGCCTTTGACAAATGCATGTAATCTACATTTAATGGGGGTATGGCCATGGCGGATGTACACTTATATTACTGGGTGGCACAAATCCTGGTTCTCCATGAACTGCTCGCCGGGGTTTAAGACACATGTTCAGGGGGAAGTAGCCTTAATTGGGCAGGAGAAAATTATGGGAATCCTCTGGGCACTCCCAGAGGTCAATAAGGGAGTCCTTCTTGCCTGGCGGTTGGCAAGATGCCGGATTGGTTGGGCTTGTAAGGTGACGGTGGAGACTCCCCTCTGGCAGGGAAGCTATCTGAAGCACTCGAGTGCTGAGATGGATTCAGGGAATGGGACCCGATTGGAATATCATGGGTGGGAGATGTCTGGGACGGAAAGCAGATTAAGTTGTTCCAAGACTTACAGGCCGAGTATCTGCTGCACAAAGCTCAGTTTTATTGCAATTTACAATTTCGCCATGCTCTTGCTTGCCACCAGGACACCATCACTGCAGGGGCAGCTGGCCCATAGAGGGCGCTGAGCACAGCCCCACTATCTTAATCACAAAAACATGAAGAAGTTGCTTTTTGCAGCTACAGCAGCAGAAATGAAAACAGACGAAATGACACACCTGTCACTTTGAATGCTTTCATTTCTGTTGTCTGTGTGCTATCAGGGCTAAGTGCGCATGTCAACAGTAAAAAGGAAAGTACTATTAGCAGAGTTCTGGGTACTTCGCGTGTTTGAGGGGCGCTTTAGATCTCGGCTCCCTTCAAACATTCGCAAGCCATAGACATGCTGCGCATGCCCAAATCAGCGCGGCATGTCTGAAGAATGCGGCTGTCCGCGGCCCTTTAGTGCCATTTCGGCACCGCCCAGCCGCTCTAGTCTCTGGAGGGGTTCTTGGAGCCCTCTAGCTTGGTCGCCTCAGTGACGTCCTTCCGGTGCGCCGAGGTGGGGGGAGGGCATATATGCCTCCCCAGCCCCTCCTGGCGTGCTCTGTTGCACCAGCCACGCCGTCTCCCACCCCACCTCTTACCCGGCAGACAGGCTGGTGGACAAGCTACTCAGAATGTTTTAATGTTTTCTTTTGTGTTGCAGGCGGAGTTACAGGGCGATCTGGAAGCAGACGGGTACAGTAAGGGTACCTCTGCGGCAGACCGGTACAGTAAGGGTACCTCTGCGCGGCACAGTAGGGGTGCCAGAGCCAAAGACCAGGAGCCTCAGGGCAGGTTCCTGGAAAACCGCGACGGCGCCCCGTTAGTCCTTCGGGCGGTTGGGGGCCTGACCAACCGGGGGTTTGCCCTGCTACGCTCCGCCCTGAAAAGGGCGTGAGTAGAACAGACCAACGTGTCACGTGATCCGGAAGAGGATCATCAAAGGTAGCACTGACGGGGTGTCCCACAGTGCTGGTTCACCAGGCGGGCGGGGGCAGCATAGGTTGGTACAGCTGCCCGCCCTTGGATCGCCCGTAAGATAACCCACATATTGCATACTCCTGTATGGAATAAACCTGCAGCAATATTTTCCCACTACAAAGTTGTCTCGTGTATTTAGTCATTCTTGCATGCTCAGACGGGGGTTGGGAGAAGTTGCCGATAATGGCACTATGACGCCTGCTCGGGCGTAGAGGCATTTCAGCCCGCTATCCAAGCACCCTATCAGAAGACAGGCTAGAGCGGGGAGAAGCAGGTTCAGACCCAGCCCTATACTGACTTCCGATCGGGAGTTCAACAGAGTCAGACCCACTTGCAGTTGGATAGAAGCACACAGCTCAGCCTGCCAGATACCTACATAGATGTGGAGTTCCAGCAAGCACTAAAGGTAAACAAAACGAGACACTTGTTGGCCGTATATTATAAAAGCATCAGATCTCCAGTGCACATC
This sequence comes from Calotriton arnoldi, assembly GCA_963921515.1. Lineage (NCBI taxonomy): Eukaryota > Metazoa > Chordata > Amphibia > Caudata > Salamandridae > Calotriton > Calotriton arnoldi. The sequence continues at coordinate 3,153,228 of CAWUFW010000438.1, forward strand.
GTTCCCTGTAACTGCTGTAGGTGCCTTTCAATGTTTCACTCAGCATTCTCTCCCTCAAATCATGTTTTCATTGTTATCATGCACCAATCGTGGGACATACGCCGACTTTCAAATCGTAAGACACCGATTTTAATTCTTGCACTCCACTTGCCTAAATTGTGTGATTCCAGGCACATGCTCTGCTTCAAGTTCCATGTCTGCTAATGAACACAGAGAGGCAGTTTATTTTGCACGGACAAGAAACATGAGTACAGTTTAATTTAATTTTTTTGTGGAGTGTTTTTATTCGATATTTACAAAATCCAAAATGATGTGCCCTTTCCAAGCAGACTTGTCTTCACTTTAGTGGCGCTTCCCTATTCCTCCTGCCACCGCTGCCCTATCCCTTCTCACCCCTCTTTCAGCAAGAAACAGAAAACACTTTATTTGTCCGTGAAGTATTTACACAGATTTGTCAGTGCCGTGAACCCTTTGGTGTTTACACGCTCTGCCAAAAATCCTAAATTAAATAATATAAAAACATAATATTAAAAAGCAACACTCAGGCTGGGATTAGATGTTCAAAAATAGTCTTCCATTGAGATTTGTATACATATGTGACCAAATTCACATAAAAGGGCAGTGATGCCATGCCAGTGACAAATTATGCACTATAAAAATGGTAACAACGAAATTACTACAAATATAAACGAGGGAAAATGCCCAGGTGTTATTACTTGGTAAAACCAGTTGCTATCACATAAGTATTTGTAGCTCATAACGGTCACCCACTAGGGCCTCTCAGCCTATTGAATGGTAACATGTTTTTGGTTACCTTCTTGAAGGATAATCGACCTTTGAAAGATGAAAGGCTGAGTGGATAAGGAGGAATCAACAGATTTGTCTTGCTTGTGCGTAGTCCACCAAGCTACTAGACCCTGCTTGTGCACTAAAGAACTATAATGTCCACTTAAAAGAAAAAAAAAAAAATTACATGTGAAACCTTTTAAAAACATCCTTTCACTATTGAAATACCCTAAAATAAAAATTGTGCGCTTCAGTTGTTCTAAAAGGCGCCCTAGGGCTACACTGTTGGGACAGAGAGTTTTAACAACTCGAAACATCATCCCCGGGATGCACTGCTAGTGCAAAGCTTGGTTTACCAACTCAAAAAGTTGGCCTATGGCTGCACAGCTAGTGTAAAAAGTGTTTTACCAATTCAAAAATATTTCCAGGCTGTTTTCAAAGTTTCTAGAAGGAAGGCCCCTGTGAATCCCTTTCAAGGACATGGGGATTATTTACTTTGCTTACTAAATTGGATCTAAGACATGTACTTTTGCCGCACCACTTTACAAGTTCACCAGCCGCCACTGCATCACTGACCCACTTGAACACAGCCTGGTCAAAGCTAAGATCCTTGTCGGTCACTTGGGGAAGGGAGGAATATCCAGATTTTCAGGTTGCTGGTCACACATTCACTGAATTTGATGTGGAACTTGAGGTGTGACTGGGAGGAACGGGTGGACCCGCTTGATGATAACAACTAGCAAGACGCATGCAAGGCCCTATGCACCTTGGTTATATCAGCAAGGTCGCGGTTAATCCAATTTAAATTATCTCCATGACAATTAACTTACTCCCCAGCGACTGTGGATGGCCAACAGGATCCCAGATTCCAAGTACTTCCGCTGCAACACACATATTGGGGACTTTTGCCACACCGTCTGGGGCTGACCGGTTATAGCTGCCAACTGGTAAAGGATCTTTCTTCTTCTGTTCCAGGTCCTGGAAAGAACAATCAACCTTTCACAGCGGGCGGCTGGTGCGTAAAGCTGGAGGAACCGGTGTATGCAGCGAGGGGATGTCCTCAAACATGCGAAAATCTAGGGGAAGTGGTGAGGGTCACTAAAGAGTGGGGTAGGTTGCTTAGCTCTGTATTCGCTGCATAGTATGTGCAAACAATCTGCATTGTACATATGGTAATGGGAATGTTTTCTTATATTGTGTTTCAAAAACAATAAAAAATGGTAGGAAAAAAATGCAGTACTGTATGAAAGAAGTGATCTATTTGGGATACCATATTGAAAAGGGAGCAAGGAAGGTGTCTAAAGAACGCTTTTCTGCAATTCTGAGAATGAATCCTCCAAATACACAGAGAGAATGGAGGATTTTTGGAGAATGGTTGGCTACTGTAGACTATGGTCTCCAAACATTTCCTTGATTACACAGCCTGGACTATAGCTTACTCACAGTGACATATGTCAGCGGGTGTCAATTCAATAATCTTTATTCGGTTAAAAAAAAACATAAAAGATACAATTTTAGACTATCCATACATACACAGCGGGTGTCATTGATGGAGAATGCATGAGTGTCTTCCTCAAGCTCAGAGATAAACTCTGCAGTACATCTGCTCTAAGAAATTACAAAAAGATTTTCATCTATCCTGTCATGAAAGAGAAGAGTGCAGATTGTTGGTACATACTCAAAAACATGGAGAAATGAAGTGGCCTGTGGCTTACTTTTCTGCCACATTGGATCCAGTAATCGCAGAACTTCCTGGCCAATTAAAATCAGACCCAGCAGTTTGGCTTGCAAATGAACAAAGTGCTTGAGATGGGTTATACAGTTATTGTGTTAGTCCCTCATTCAGTTACAATTCTGCTGACTCAAACTCAGCATCTGACAAACAACAGACTATATATGAGCAAACAATCCTGGTGGCTGAACATCTCAATCAGAAGATTTAATACTTTGAATCCTGCAGTGCTTTTGCCAATTTCAAACAAAGATGGTGAAGATTGTGATCATGACTGTATTGTTGTGACTGAATTGTGCACCGAACCAAGACTAGGCATACAAGAATTACTCCTTGAACAGTCTAACATAATTCTGATTGTAGATAGTTCTTGTGTTAAAGATCATTATGTAAAATTGAGTCTGCAAAATATTCAGTCTGCAACATATCAAATATCATCATACTTGTGTAATGTAACCACAGCACAAGTAGCAGAACTGATTGTTTTAACAAGAGCATACTGCTTAGAAAAGGAGTTGAGTATGACAATTTACATGAACAGCCAATATGGTTTTGGAGTGGTCCGTGATTTCAGACAATTGTAGTCACAGAGGGGTTTATGGCATCTTTTAGTACCCCTATCCATAACGGACCACACACATTTTACATTTGTTGGAAGTGCTCCAACAAGCTAAAGAAATTTCAGTAGTGAAAAACACTGCTGATAAAAATGTTTTAAAGAAAGATTATTTTCTTTGGACAATCGTTATGCGGATGATGTAGTAAAATACTGTGCTTTTTAGGTCTCGCCTACGCAGCGCGCATGCGCTGCATAGGCAAAAAGACCTTTTGGAATCGCTTCGGCTTTTCAGCCAAAAACGTGCACGCGTTCCATTGCCTTCAATGGCAACGCGTGCACATTTGGCGATTCACTTGCGGGAGCGAGCAGCTGGCGCCATATGGTAGCAATTATCGCTCCTGGCGCCGCTCGCTCCCGCAAGGGAAACGCTTTCACTTTTGCTCGAGGCGCGCACGCTTGTTTAACAAGCGCCTTATTCCGCGCTTTCACTGTAATGGTGGCCCCGCTACTTTTTTCGACGTGGCTCGTCTAAACAAAGGTGCGCGGCCGCTATTAAAGTGAAAGCGCGGAATGGGGCGCTTTTATAAAAAAAAGCATTTGTTTGTCGACTTTAGAAACAAATGCGTTTATTTGTAAAAGCGCACCGTTCTGCGCCTTCACTTTAATAGCCGCCGCGCACCTTTGTTGAGACGAGCAGCGTCTAAAGAAAGTAGCAGGGACACCATAACGCTTGTTTCAAATTATTCCCCCCCTTCCTCCGTGCCCCAGCCACCCCCTTTCTACCCCCGCTACTGAGTGTTGGATATTTTGGAGTGGGTCGAGTAAAGTTTTCTCCGCCTCCGCTGCCTACTGTTGCTGGCTCCAGTCCTGTGAGTACACAAACGTCTTTGTTCACAGGATCCCGTGCAGCGGCGCTCTGCTTAGAGACACCGCTTGTTTGTGTTATTTCCAAGTCTGTCCCGTCTACTTAAGGCTTCCGACTTTTTAGCGTGTTTCATTTATTAATTTATGCTATACAGCGCTGACATTACCGGAAGGTGTTGCAGTGCTTCACTTATTGAATTTGCATTACTGAATTGGTTGCCGTATGAGAGTGGTCGTTAACCGTCTGCATTTTTGTAAATGCCTGTTGCGTAGGATCAACAGTTGTGTAAAAGGAGGCAGGCCGGGTCGTGACAAGCAGCAGCCCTGCTCGGAGATGTGAGTGTGATTGATGTGATGAGCATGCGGGCGGGTGTGAGGGTCATTGCCCCACCGCAGGACGGGTTACATTGAGTGAGGTTTTCTGTCATTCCAATAGAGGCCCAGCCAATAATGCCCCGGAAACGGTAATAATGGCCAAGACCAGATGATAATGCCCGGATGAGCCATCAATATTAATACCCCAAATGTATGCGGTCATTAATGATTTCAAATAATCCAGTACTGTTTATTGGGCAGCTTTTATGCCACCAGGACAGTCAGCGCCTGCCCCGGACAGATGTATGAGGGTGGGGGAGGGGATTTCACCTATTTTATTCACATAGTGGCAGCTACATGTTGCTTCCACTGGCATACCGGCCTGGAATATCATTATTTTAATCACCCTGTGTGTTTTAAAGGAGCGACCAGGCTTCTATGTGCTAGACTCGAGTGATGCACAGGGACAAGTTGAACGTGGCACTTTACCTACCCGGGTGCCAGTATGTGTCCTGTGCGGGGGCAACCAGTGCAAGGAGGCTGGCAGAACTGCTGACCCGCCACTATTCTCACCCGCATTATAATAACAGCTTCCCTCCAACCGCCAGTATAAACAAGGGGTGTTCACCTCCTGCGAACCGACACCATTAACAGGAGTCATGTGCGGGGGCACGGTGCAGGAGAGTGGCAGGACTGAAATTTTCCTAACTATCCTAACCTGCATTATAATATCTTAGGGTGACCAGGCGTCCCGGATTTGCTGGGACAGTGCCGTTTTTTTCAACAGCTATCCCGGCAGATTTCAGCATAATTGGCTCATGTTTCGGTTTTTAGCAAGGGTTCACTGAAAACAGTGAGAGACACTTTTTAAGGTGTTCCAAAGCAGGGCTAGTTAGCAGCAGTTCTAAGTAAGCACTTTTACTAACAGGTATGATGCTTGTTGATAAGGGCTCTCATTGGATGCTTTGCAGAATGTGTTTTCAGTGCCTGGGTGAGCGAGCGTTGGTGTTGTGTGGGCGTTTCAGGATACCTAATAAAATCTCTTGAAGCGGATCTTCTTGTAGTGATTCCATCATAACAGGGAGTAAGGACGAAGCATGGTTTGAGTAACGCGTGATGTTTACACTGAGGAATGTATGTGGGGGGTGTATTGTACAGTTTGTTGATGCCCAGCCGTCGACAGTTCATCGTTTTTCGAATCCCTTGGCATCGCCCTGGTGCCACTTCCACAGACACAGGAGGTATACGAACAGGGAAGAAGGACAAGGGCGGTACAACATGTGGGAAACTAGACACATTAAATGGTTAACAAATGGATTGGTGTATGACACTACAATCTGAGTTGTGCTCCACAGCTTCCGTCAGCTATTCATCTACCTACCTTAGTGAGCTGTGGTGGTGTTCTCTTAATGTTCATTCATAATGATTGTTTTATAATTTAACTAATGTCCACTGCTATGTAATTGATGTCGACATATCTGTGACATTACTTCCCATGATGTCATCAAGCATGCTAATTAGCTTTCACTCTTGCGAATTCTGAAAACTTGAGAGCACTGTACACTGAAGCACACTGTGCCATTATCTCACAGAGACACATGAGTTAAGGGGCGTAGTGTCTCATCATTAGGTGCCCTGCAGGGATCAACATGTGAAGCGTTCCAACGCCTCGCCATGTGTCGTAAACACTATATAAATCCAGTTGAAGTTGCAGTACTATACAACACAATGTAGAGCAGAGGCAAAACAATGCGTTTACTTTAGATTATTTTATTAATGTCGATGTTTTTAGGGGAAATTCTTGTTTTTGGTTCTCTTAGTTGTGGCTCGGGTATTTGGATGGGTGGGGTGGAGCGGAGGACGTGTAGTAAGTTACACTGCACATGCACTAGCCTTTTATCGCATCATGTGATGCTTATTTGCATGTTATTTTCAGGACATTACAGGTTGGCTCTCGTGCAAGAAACAACTTGACACTGCGCGCTGCTAGGAAGAATAAAATACAGATGAATAAAAAGTAGTTGTTATAACCATCTCAACGCTCAGAGTTAGTAGCTCTGCACTGCAGCTGCTACACCAGTTCTTGGGAGCCTCGTCTGAGTGCCCAAGGACATGCCGGAAGTGCCTCTTGTTGCCCTCTGCACTGCAGGCTCAGACTGCCCTCCTGCAGTTTTGTTGGGTGTTCTGTTGCACATGGAGGGGTGTTGCCAGCCTCACTGTGTTGGCAACAGTGGTACATTCTGATGTACCTTTTCGCAAATGATGCACCCGGTGAGCACAGCTGATGGTCTCTGACATCCTGGCACACTTTCCTCATCACACAGGGATGCCTTCTCAGTATAGGCCCAGCGGTGCATATGCGCACACCAGTGTTTGCTTCCCAGCACGTGAATGGATTTCTGTCCCATCCAGTGCTTTAAACGGGCTACAACATTTCAGCAAACAGACAAGCGCTTCTTGTGATTACAGGAGATCCAACCCCACTCCTGCCTGCGTTTATGGCCTTCATACCCCGTTCTGGCAGAAATGGCAGCCTGCCATAAAACTGCAGGTACTTCTCAATGCAGTGCTATGTTAAAGAACAGTAGATGTGGCAGCACCCAGGATAATGTGATGCATGGCTAAATAGTTTATAAGGTCCCAAAGGCGAGACCGATTGCATTGCAAATGCTTGTTTTATCTGCTACAATCCGAAAGTACAGAACTTAGAACAAGAATAATACAAAACTGAACAATGAAAATGACTATGTAACCTGTTTTTCTTATTAACTCTAGTTCAAACATTGAATGAGCGTAGAAAAAGTTGGTTCTACAAAAGCACATAATGAAGTCTGGATAACAAATGAGAAACAATATGTGTTGCTCAACTCAATATTGTCACAAATGTCCAGATTAAAACACAGTTTTACATGTTGGTTGTGATGCGATGGTGAGGCTCTTCCATAAATATTGGTTCAATTAACACTTCAGAAATGTATCTGAGAATATGTCAACATTGTGTAACATGCCAACAAGTAAATGCAGGAAAAAGAACACTAGTGATGAGGGGTCACATAGGAAAGTCTTAAGGTTCATTCACTAGAAGTGAATTGGACTTTACAGAGATGCCTGTACTTAACAGCCTTAGGGGCATCTTAGTAACTGTATACCTTTTCTCCAGGAGTGTTGCGGCCTACCAAACTAGGAGATGTGACAGAATGACAGTCGCCAAACTACTGATGGAGTTGATCCTTAGATTCTGTTTGCCAACTTCTTTTGATTCCAATAAGCGTACTCACTTTAAAAGTGAAATAATTAAGCTACTGTGCACAGCTTTGCAAATTGTCTGCAGAAGTTCCATTGTAGTTACAAACCAGAAGCATAAGGAGAAGCGAGTCAATGGTACACTGAAGTCCAAACTAGCAAAAATATGTGCCTCTACATCGGTAAACAGCCCTTACAACAAATCTGTCACCCCGCATGCAATTACAACGCGGTCGTTACAACGACCGTGTTGTAACAACGCATACCATTACTCCGCAAGTCGTAACAACGACTTGCGGAGGGGGGAGAAGGTGTTGGATTTAAAATCCAACACCTTCCCTACTGTCCGCACAGACTGGAGTTGGAATAGTAAATTATACTATTCCAACATCCAGCGCCCCCCTCCGCAAGTCATTGTTACGACTTGCGGGGTAATGGTATGCGTTGTTACAAAGCAGTCGTTGTAACGACCGCGTTGTAATTGCATGCAGAGTGAAGGCATGCGTAATAAGGAGGCATATTCCTCTACATCACTAAAATGGTCAGATTCACTTCCCTGTGTGCTCATGAGCACCAGAAATAAGCCAAAGAAGACAGCAGGACGTTCCTGGCAAAACGTTATAATTGGGGGGAGTCATGACAATTAACAAGAACAACAACAACACAAGAAAACAGAAGACATGAACTAGAGATCAAGGAGTGAAACTGAAATTTCAAGTCTCAAAAACTCCAAGAAGAAAACAGTTTGCAATAAAACATTTTATCAAACGGTTACTTATAAAATTGTGAATCTAATGGCAAGTGAAGATGAATATGTAGCAGTAGTCATAAGCAGATCTGAAGATGAAAAGATATATCCTAAAGATAAATGGCTTGCATCAATGAGAGGTAGAAAAAGTGTCTCAAAAACCAGGAACAATCAGAGAAAAAACCGAGCCAGTAGAACAGGACTTTAATGACAATGAAAATGAACAGCCTGTGGCATAAAGATCAACAAAAGTAAGTGTGCAAAATAGAAAGTACATTGCTCCCCAAGGGTCTTAATTGGCACATGTTGAATCACATGTGGGTGAATCAGAGATTTTTATATATATATATATATATAATATATATATATATATATATATATATATATATATATATATATATATATCCTACTGGCGGTCGCCAGTAGGCAGTTATAGTTAGGACCTAGTTTCCATAGGAAAAGCGTTTTTGATTTGCCAATAACTTTGGCGCCGGTTGACGAATCTTCGGGACATTTTCAAAACTAGTGGGGCGCTCTGGTCAGCTCCTGTCTTGAAAGTTTCGGGGTGATTCGTCAAGCGGGTGCCGAGAAAAAAGGGGGGTCCCAAAACGCGTTTTCCCCATGTTATTTTCCATAGGAAACTTTAGACCAAGCTACAGGCCGAACTGCTGAACGGAATTACACCAAATTTGGCAAAAGGGTAGGTCTTGGTTCAGAAAGAGTCCTTTTTGTTAAATGGTGTAAATCCGTTCAGTAGTTCCTGAGAAATTAGAAAAAGAAAAAGTTTCGATATCTGGGGCAGTGGTGGGTTCGCGAACCCTCCCGACCACGAGATTCATTCTAATTGGCTGCCAACACTCCAAACCAGGAAGTGTTGGCAGCCATCTTAAGAAAACAGTAGAAAAAACATTAAAAAACAAGAAAAGGGGGCAGGGTAGAAACACCCTGACCCCTAGGCCTGCTCAGGGCCAAAAAAGCATTTTTTAAATGTTAGGTGGAAATCGCGATGGGGTCGCGAATCCCGCCCAAATTATAAAAAAAAAAAACGAAGCGCGGGCTCCCGCACTTTGTTTAAAAAAAAGCCTCCGGGTGGGCCAGGTCCCGGGGGGCACTGCCAATTTATTAGCGGGGGCCCGCGGGGGCCCCCGCAGCCCCGGGAACTGCCACCTCCCCGGGGCTGTGAAATAAAATGCTTGGGGGGGTCCCGATCCCCCCCACGCTGCCCCAGGGACCGCCACCTCCCCGGGGCTTTCAGAAACAACTGCGGGCGGGCACGCGGCCCCCCACAGCCCCGTGGACTGCCACCTTCCCAGGGCTGTGAAAAAAAAAGTGTGGGGGGTCCAATTCCCCCACACGCTGCCCCGGGGACCGCCACCTCCCCGGAGCTCGATTTTTTTTTTTTTTTTAAACCTGTGGGGGGTGGGGGGAAAGGGCTGGAGCCCCCCCACCCGCCCCGGGGACCACCACCTCCCCGTGGCTCTATTTTTTTTTTTTTTTTAAACCTGTGTGGGGGGGCTCGAGCCCCCCCACACACCCCGGGGACCACCACCTTCCCGGGGCACTAAGTATGGAAATGCGGGGGTCCATTACGGACCCCTGAGCCCCGGGGACCACCACCTAAACGTGCCACGGGGCGCGTTTGCACAGTGGTGAAGGGAGGGGGCAGGGCCTGATGTGACATGTGTGCAAACACGTCATGTGGCGTGTTTTAAGTTGGGGGATTAAGTCCCCTTGAATCCTGGGGGTCCCTGGGGGCCAACTACCCCACCAGGTACCTCCAGTAAGCGCCACAGAGTTGCGTTGCAGAGAGGTGTAAAAAAAGGGGCATGGCCTCGGACCACCTCTCTGCAATGCAGCTCTGTAGCGCTTACTGGAGGTACCTGGTGGGCTAGGTGGAGCCACATCAGGCTCCACCCCCTCCCTTCACCACTGTGCAAATGGGCCCTCTGGCGCGTTGTAAGTTGGGGGATTAAGTCCCCTTGAATCCTGAGGGTCCCTTGGGTCCAACTAGCCCACCAGGTACCTACAGTAAGCGCCACAGAGCTGCGTTGCGGAGAGGTGTAAAAAGGGGCGTGGCCTGGGACCACCTCTCTGCACCGCAGCCCTGTGGCGCATACTGGAGGTTTCTGGTGGGCTAGTTGGCCCCCAGGGACCCTCAGGATTCAAGGGGACTTAATCCCCCAACTTAAAATGCGCCACAGGGTGCTTTTGCACAGTGGTGGAGGGAGGGGGCGGGGACTGATATAAGAAGTTAGCAATCCTGCTGTGTGGGACTTACTGGTGGTAATAAAAGGGATAGTTGGCCCCAAAGGTTGACGTTGGGGGCTAACTACTCCTCCTGTTACCTCCAGTAAATCCCACACAGTGGGATTGCTAAGAGGTGTTTGAGGCCACGCTCACCTTTCTCCACCACTCTGGAAAAGCGACGGGTATGTTATAGTTAGAAATTAGCATTTAAAAAACCATTGAAATTCACTGAAAAAACCATAGGTTTCAGGCACGTTATAGTTCGAAATTAGCATTTAAAAAACCTTAGAAATTCACTGAAAAAACCATAGGTTTCAGGGGCGTTATAGTTAGTTGGACATTTCTCTCGTACAAAACCATAGAAATTCCCCCGTTATAGTTAGTTCAGCTAACTATAACTCGCGCACCCGCAATGCACTGCTGATGACGTCACATATTACATCATTCATGACATGGTCAGTGACATCACTGATGACATCTCAAATGACATCACTGATGACATCACTGATGAAATCATCCAGCGAGTGTGCTTTTCTTAAAAGTTTAAATATGTATTATATATATATATGCCAAGGTGTTTTGAAGAATGATTGGTTGTATAACGGTCTGGATGGAGGATTTAGTAGGTGCGTGACTGACTGTTTAAGTGAGTGATTACATGCGTCTTACTGAATGCATGGGTTAGTGACTAAACTGTGTGAATGTCTGTTTCAGTCTGTCTGTTGGTGTGTAAGCTGCTGCATGGGTTGGTCAGTAGCTACATGAGTGTCTATATGGGTTATCGATTGGTTGCCTGAGTATTTGTGTGTGTGTGTGTGTGTGTGTGTGTGTGTGTGTGAGGGGTGTGTGACTCTGTGCATAGATGTTTGAGTGGTTGATTCACTGTGTGTACGGGTTCAAGAGTACATGTGGAAACAGCTGTATGGGTGGGTGTGTGTGTGTGTGTGTATGGGTGTGTTGGTGAGTCAATGGATGTCTCAGTGGTACATGTCCAACTAACTACATATGTAAAAGGCAGTGTATGTTGGAGTATATAAATGACTATACGTGAGAGTCAGTGATTGTGAGAGTGGCTGTATGGATGAGCGTGTACTTGTATCAGTAATTGTATAAGAGAGTAAGTATGCGTTTGTTTCTGTTTGAATAAGTGATGTGGTGTGTGTATAACTGTATAGGTGAGTAAATGGAAGTGTGACTGATTCTTTGAATGACTGACTAGGTGTGTGAGTAACTCTGGATGTGTGGTGGTATGTGAGTGTCTGTATAGGTATATGAGTGCTTATAATAGTGCTGTATTGATGAGTGCCTGCATGTATGAGTGATTGTATGGGTGAATGAGTGGATGTGTGTGTAGACCTAGGAATCAGTGAGTGCGTATGTAGTAACTGGTATTGGTGTGTCGATGGTTTCGAAAATGGTAGTCTGTAGTTTACAGTGGGTGTATCAAAGGTTATATTAGAGTGTGAGGAGGTGCATCAGATTTTCACGTGGATGATGTCATCAGTGATGTCATTTGAGATGTCATCAGTGAGGTCACTGACCAGGTCTTGAATGATGTAATATGTGATGTCATCAGCAGTGCATTGCGGGTGCGCAAGTTATAGTTAGCTGAACTAACTATAACCGGGGAATTTCTATGGTTTTGTATGAGAGAAATGTCCAACTAACTATAACGCCCCTGAAATCTATGGTTTTTTCAGTGAATTTCTAAGGTTTTTTAAATGCTAATTTCCAACTATAACGTGCCTGAAACCTATGGTTTTTTTCAGTGAATATATATATATATATATATATATATATATATATATATATATATATATATAAAGAAAAAGGGCACTTTGTGTGATTGAAGGACTTTTTCTTGGGGAATGGGGGAAACGAGGTTTCATTGTTTCAAGCTGGTCTTATCTTGTACCCGATGTATCCAGTAGAAATTGGCAGGGTTCCTTTTCTTCATCTTTCATGGAATATATCAACTGAACTTTAAAGTGAACATTTGAAGCAACAGATTTTTTGATTTTGTACCTTGAAAATATAGTAATGGGATTGTGTTACATTCTAGGTTTTTCGACAAGAAGTATGGCGACTAGCAAGCAAAGTCGCTGCACAATATTTAGTATAGTTCTATTGATAATAGTAATTCTATATTTAGTTGGTTTGTTGCTATGCTTAATTTCACCAGTTGGATATGCCGCACCTCAGATAGAGGATATTGAATTGACCACAACACATTACAATATGGTACATATGAAATTAACACCTAGGGACAGATCTATTGGTAAGTTTAAAGAGAATATTGTATGAAATTGGGTTATTATTTGACGGGGGTGGAAGACCACTCAAATAAATAACCACATTCCTCGTCAGGGTGAAATTGAGCTGTGCTTAGCCCTCTGGTAGCCTGGCACAAAGCCGTCAGGTTTAACTTAGAGGCAAAATGTAAAGTATTTATGCAGCACACAAACAGTAATAAAGTGAAAACATAACAAAAGAAAAATTCAAAACCAATTTGGAAAAATAGAGTACATTTTAATAAATGAAATAATACCCAAACAGCAAAAATCAATTCAGTAGAACTGGAGAAAGTCATTTAAAAAAAGGTTTAGGCAAAAATAGCTCTAAGAGGAAGAAAGTGCCCCTCACAGTTACCTGGTCACTCTAGAATGGGGAAAAGTCGCAAGTTCAGGCTGACTGCGATGGAGCATGGGTCAGATACAGGGACCAGGTTAGTCCCACTGAAGTTTTACCTTTTCAAGTCCATTGCAAAGAGGTCTGTTCGCGTTGGAAGGGGTCGCTACGAGGATGCTTTCAGCACAAGGAGCAGCTTGAGCAACTGTTGTTGCTGGAGCGCGAAAGGTCAGTCATCGCTAGAACTTCTCACTGTCTGATTGTCACAGATGGTCGCTGTCGACAAAAAGAGCAGATCGCGCTGGAGCAGTTATCGTGGGTGGTCAATTCTCAGTGCGAAGAGGTCACTTCACGGTCATGAGGATCCCAAACTTCAGGACTTTCACCTTTTCTTGAGGAAGAGCTCACACCGGTGCCATCCCAGGGTCCAAGATGTGGGGGGCAGCTCTTGGGGATAAAGATGCACTCCAGCAAAAACCAGTAGCAGGGCTCAGACAGGTCCAGTTGGTGCTTGTCAGCTTGTCATTTGTAGGGAGGTCTCTGGAGGCTTGTTGAGTCCCTGTAACTCACACAGGAGGTCAGCCAACTAGCCCCTGGAGTCACTCTATATAGCCTGGGATCAATGCAAGCAGGTTGTGTCTCCCTTCTTCAGACAGCAAGGCAGTTCTTCTAGCAGTAGGTAATCCTTCTTCTGAATCTTCCACAGGCCCAGAAGTGTTCTGATGAGAGATTCTGAGGGCAACGGGTTCGTGCCTGCCGCCAGCCTTTTTTGTGTTTGAAATCCATGACCAAAGCTAGTTCTGCTCAGTCCTTCCCTTGATCCTGGCTCCAAACTGTCTAGGGTGAAAACAGCTAAGGCAGGCTCAGTGCCAGGTTCCTTGGTGTGTTCTGCAGGCAGAGCCCTTTGAAATGTAATTAGGGATGGGTCCAGCTCCCCTCCAGTCATCTTGTCAAGAAGACTTTCTCCCCTCACACCTAGGCTTCCTTTGTCTCAATGTCTGGAAGGAAAACACAACCCACAACAGGAGAGCCATTCAAAGTTAGTCATGTGACCCAGGGCACTGGCAAAAAGGTAGAAATGGTTTTGGCAGAAAAATGCCAACTTTCTAAAAGTTAAATTTTTAGAATGGTAACTTAAAATCTGACTTTACCATTAAAGAGCATTTTAAAATTACAATTTGTCCGAAATTTGGTTTCTGGTTGGCAGAGTTATGCACCCTGTCCAAGTAGGAACCACAATCCTAGTCAGGGATAAGTCACAACATACCCTAAATTATCCTATGCTCACCCTCTGGTAGCTTGGCATAGAGCAGTCAGGCGTAACTTAAGAGGCAATGTGTAAAGTATTTGTGCAACACTTCAAACAGTGAAAATACCACAAAAAGACTTCATACCATGTTTAAAAAAAAAAAAAAAAAAAAAAAAAAAAAGAGTATAATTTTACAAATAAAACTAGAACAAAACAGACAAAAATCCAACAAGCAGAAGTAAAGATATGAATTTTCAAGGAATAAACTGTGAAATAGTGCTTAGAAGCAATAAGAGCTTAAATTAGATATCTGGTCGCGCTGATCCGGGGCAAAGTCAAAAGTTCAGGCCGACCGCGATGGAGCAGAGGCCGGATACAAGAACCCACTAAGGCCCGATGAACAACAGTATCTCGATCAGGGATTGCGTCTACGTCGAAGAAGATGAGAGTTGCAGCGGAAGTGATGATTCAGTGTCAAACCACAGTGGGCGATCTAGGTCAAGATTTTCCATGCAAATGGCGGCGATGTGACGGTTCAGAGTGCGTTGCGCTGGTTCTGAATACGATGTGCGGCTACTGCTGCCACAGCAGAGGATGTGTCAATTACAAAGAAGATACATTGGTTCCAAGTGCAATGCGCCGGCTCCGTTCAATGCTTCAAGGATGCGTAGGTGCCGACCCAAGCAAAGGCGAAGATACACTGGTTCCCAGATGGATGCGTGGATTGGCTTGAGAAAGCACCTTAGGCCTCACTTCCAAAGGTCCAGGACTGGGGGGGCACCATTCGCAAGGGCAGACTCACAGCTTTCAGAGTCCAGATGCAAAAGCAGGCAGTTGGAAGTCTTTTGTAACCCTGAGACTTCAATGAGGAGGCAAGCCACCAAGCCCTTGGAGTCACTCTGGGTTCAAGTGATGCAGGTCCAGTCCTTCTCACCCAGGCAGGAGAACAGCAGCAGCAGGGCTGCTCAGCAATGCAATAGCACAGCAAGGCAAGAGTCCAGCAAAGCAGCAGAGTGGCAGTCCTTCCAGCAGCACAGTAGTTGTTCTTCCTGGCAGAGTAGTCACAGGTCCAGAAGTGTAGTTGCGATTTTAAATTGTGAGTCCAGTGACACCAAATTTGAAAAGTCCCTCTCTTCACAATTAGGAATTACAATGTAATAAGGTAACCTCAATGTTATCCTATAGGAGAGAAATCCCTTACAGTAGTGAAAAACAAAATTGGGCGATTTTCACTACCAAGACATTTAAAACTTAAAAGTATATGTCCTGCCTTTTAAATATATTGCATCCTCCCCTGTTGGTCATACAGGGCCTTCCATAGGGATGACATGTATAACAAGCATTTGCAATGCAATAGGTCTCGCACTTACGCTGAAGTTTAAGCTATTGACATTGTAAATGACAATGCCTATTATTTTTGTTTTGTTTTTTAAAACATAAATAAAAGGCATTGTCATTTACAATGCCAATAGCTTAAACTCGCGTAAATGCGAGACCTATTGCATTGCAAATGGTTGTTTCAGTGTAAAACTTAGCGCGGCGCCGCTTCAAGGACACCGCGCTTGGTTTCCTTTTTTTTTTTTTTACTTGAACACTGAGTGCAGTGTCCTTGAAGCGGACGCCGCGCTCAGTGTTAAAGTTCTTTAAAAAATAAAGAAACCGAGCGCTGTGTCCTTGAAGAGGCCCCGCGCTCAGTTTTAAAGTAAAAAAAAAGAAAGAAAGAAACAGAGCGCGGTGTCCTTCAAGCAGCGCCGCGCTCAGTTTTAAAGTTAAAAAAATAAATAATTTACAAACAAAGCACGGTGTCCCTGAAGCGGGCCCCGCGCTCACTATGAAAGTTAGAAGAAAAAAAAAAATTAAACAGAGCGCGGTGTCCCAGAAGTGGACCCCGCGCTCAACATGAAAGTTACATAAAATTAAAATGTAAAATGATTGCGGTGTCGCTAAAGCGGGCGCCGTGCTCATTATGCAAATACCCCAAAAAGCAGCCACCACTGTCCCCATCAGTGCCAATAACAAAAATAGTGCTCACCCCCTAGATAAAGCAGGCCGTGTAATGAACCAAGTAAAAGGTCCAGTCGTTATGGGCGGCAACAAATGGAGACAAGGTGGGACTAACAAGCCCATTTACGAATAAGAAGCCACCATTTAAGAAGGACAATGACACAAACCCAATGACAAATATGGGCGGAGAGTGGACGGGGCTGATAGTGCATACCCTAATACAGCATGCCTCGCAGAGCGAGCAGCGCATGTGCGCTGCCACTAGGCTCTACCTAAATACTCAATAATCAGAACATTGTGAGATACAAAAAAAACACCTGCCCCCCTGACCACCACCCTCTCTTTCAGAGGAGAGGCAGCCGAGAGAGAACAGGCAGGGAGAGATACAAAAAGGCATGAGAGCGGGGAAGAGTGGAGGATAAATAGGCGAGAAATGGAGAGGGCGATACGGGCGGAGCGATGAGCGCGCGCGAGAGAGGGGATGAAATAAAGGAAGTGACGGAGCTGTTAGAGGGTAGTGAAGAAGATAAGCCGAAAAGAAGAGGCAGCTGCAGGTATAAGGGAGAAAAAAGAGGGGTGCGCAAATGTGGCAGAAATAAGAGGAAACAAGAGGAGGGTAGACTCTGAGAAGAGAGGGGCCGAGAAGAGGGGGTGGGAGACCGGCAGATGAGAAGCAGAGAGACAAGGGAAGGAGAGAGTGGGGCACAGAGGAGGGAGAGATAGGACAGTAGACATCTTGTAAGAAACAGAGAGAGGGTGATGGAGGGAAAAGGACATGGCAAGGGGAGACAGACAATGACTGACGAGAGGAGACAGTGAGACAGGAGTGAGGAAGGAAGAGCCAGGAAGAACAAAGAGAGAGAAAAAGGAACAGATAACCTGAAACGCACACAACGAAAAGGAAAGACTATCCGGGAGGAGAGACGGCTGCATTGGTGGCAAATCTGTGGGTGTCGCTGTCATTCCGAAGGAGCCGGATATCAGTGCACCATCCGGGGAGCATTTTTTTCCGATTCTGCAATCGTAAGGTGCCTCAAGCCCAGCGCTGCCATCCACCAGGACTCCGTATCTACCACTCACTCCCCGCACAGAAGAGCCTACATCCGTCGCAGCTGTCTTCGTGAACTCTTTTAACGTGACTACCAACCTGAATGACTTTCTGCCAAATCCCTGGCATCTTAACGCAAGTTGTGCCAGATGCCATGACACTCCTGGTCTCTCTGCCCATCTGTTACCCTCAGGGACTTAACAGGGCACTGTGTTGACTCTTACTAGTTTAAAGGACTCTGTACACACGGCTACCACTCTAAGACATACTGAGCCTACAGCTGCCACCCTAAAGGACTGCGAGGTGCCATCCTAATGGAATAAGTGATCATTGCGTCCATGGTACATGGTTGTGCTTGCTCCTGCGATTCTAAACAAAACTTTCTTCAACTCTGCCAACCTCTTAGATCCTCAGCCTATCACTGTCACCCTTAGGACCCCCGTGTTTATCGCGGCCTACTGCTGCCAATTTAAAGGACACGGTGCTCACTGCCACTGAGAAAAAGAGCTACCATGTGACTGCAGCCTCTCTGTCTGGCGAGGGGTGCACTGGTGTGCCTTCTTGCTAACAGAAAGCGACCCAGGGAGCAGTGCAGCGAGGAACCGAAGCCTGATTGATGGGCCGTGAGTGAAAGGCTTGCTAATCCCCTCACACCCAGCGGGATCTAAATGCAAAGCGCGGTGTCCGTGAAGCGGGCGCCGCGCTCACCAATAAAGTTAAAAATAAAAACAAAACAAAGCACACCTCTATTCTGGATTATGGTGCAGACTCCAGCCACGAGACAGACTCTTCCTGCCTCAGGGCCAAACCCGGCGGGATCTAAATGCAGAGCGCGGTGTCCGTGAAGCGGGCACCGCGCTTACCAATAAAGTTAAAAAAAAAGAAACGAAACAAAGCACGGTGTCCCTGAACCGGGCGCCGCGCTAAACATTCTAGTTAAAAAAATAATTAAACTGAGCGCGGTGTCCCTAAAGCGGGCGCCGCGCTCCGCATGCAATTCATCCCAAAAATAATAAATTACAAAAAAAGCGCCCGCCATTTTCCTGTGTGGGCGTGCTGAAAATGCAGGAAGCAGCCGCTATTGTCCCCATTAGTTGGTTACAAACAAGAGTGCTCACGGAATTAAAACGAAGACGGTGTAACAAGCCAAGTAAAAGGTCCAGTCGTCATGGGCAGAAACAAATGGCGACAAGGCGGTAACAAGGAGGGACTAACAAGCCTCATAATGAATCGGAAGCCAGCATTTACCAAGGACAATGACACCAGCCAATGAAAAATATGGGCGGAGAGTGGGCGAGGCTTCCACAGCATACTCTACTACAGCATGCCTCGTAGAGTGAGCAGCGCATGCGCGCTGCCGCTAGGCTCGACCTAAAAACATACGAGAAGCCAGGAAAGAGAGTGTTTTTGGTTACCTCCAAGTGTGAAGGGAGCTCCTGTTTCCTGTGCTCAGGGACCATGCCCGTGGGGGATATTGTCATCACTCGGTAACGATGGGGCTGCTGCAAGTGTGGGACAACAGGCCGACCTTTCTATCACTCGTGAGTAATTTCAAAGAAGAAATTAACAGATTTTCCTATTAACTAAAATTCAATGTGATCGTCGAGGCCAGGCCTTTCTAAGGGAGTGTAAAGATATGCACCTTTTCTCAGTTTGCAGAGCTTTTTGCTGTGCCTCATTTGAATAAAAGTCGTGTATTTTGCGGCAATCTTTCAGACATATCATCTAACGCTAGCAAAATAGTTCTGCACAAGATATATTTCACAGAAAGTAGTGCTCTTCTGCCTAAGGTCACTGAGCATGAAATGCTCTGCAAGAGGTGATCTCGCAGACAAACTCTGCAAACAATTGCCGTTGGATCATATCAAGACTCTACAAAAGAGCCTTGTACAGAAAAGGCTTGCATACATTTTGTAGCTTGGCTGGGTTAGATTCAAGAAAATTTTATCTCACGGTGTGGTGAAAAAGATCTTGCGATGCAGAGAAAATGCGATGTGGGGTCGGGGAAGGTTTGCACAGCTCTACAACCCTTGCCAAATCTGAGGCTCTCTTATTTGTTCTAGTGCTTCCCAACTCACAAACACAACTCTTGGTCCTGAACTTAACATATTAGGTATACATGTTGTGCCCCACTTGCCGGTTGTCTTCTCATTTAGGTTGCATATTAATAAAATCAACAGTGCATAAAAGCTCTAGGCCAAACCTGTTTGCGTTACAAGTGATAAGCCTGTATTCTGATGTGGTAAGCCGACTTAGGCTCTCCCTCAAAGAACACCATCAGGTAACTCAACCAGTAATTTATTGGAAATTTTACAAAAGTAAGTATTGACAGCTTTGAGGACTACCAACCCGCTCTGGTCACTACCACAATATACCGAACTGGACATAAACCTGTAGTGGCTCTGACTATAATGGAAACAGCGCTACAGGGCAGGTGAGATGCCTTCCCGATTGCATAAAGTTTAGGACATTAGAGGCTACCGAAAAGTAAGTGGGGCATGCAGTCTCTGTCAAAGGCTCTCCTCAATATTAGGAGAGCAAGAACCATATGCATTTCCTATAAATGCACAGGTCCTGCATCCAGCATTTATCTCTAATTTCGCCAAAAGAGCCTTGAATGTGATTCGTTGGTGTTCTGCAATTAAGCACAATCGCTTCATATGGGCGAGAAAGGCATAATCTGACTTCAGTGACAAAAAGTGAGTACCTGAAATGTGACCTAAAATGAGAAGGGCTTCTTCAGCATGAAATTGAAAGTAAGGTGGGTTTGCCATCCGATAAAGCCTTTCAGACAAAAAAGTGGAAATAGGTACAAGCATAGTTTTGGCCTGTTTTTGTTTGTCCTGTGCTCAGGCTTCACCAGCCTGTGGTAAACGTAAGGGCACATGTCCAGCAACAATATTTAACACTCAAGCTGCAAGCAGTGATAATGCAAAAATATTTTGCCACTGCTTTAAAATCGTCGCCAGAGTCTAAGTAAGTCTCTAAGCAACTGATAGGAGGATTGCCATCACACCAACGCACACTTTATTCAAAACATTTTGGAAGACATACAATTTCTGAGTTTTGTATATCTGGACTACTGGAGTCCGAGAAGGCATCCCGGCTTGGATCCCAAGTTCAAGTTAACATTGTGCTTTATTGCCTTTCTCTCCTTTCATATTTTATTACATGAGGTTGTGTTGGGATATACAACTGAGAGAAACTGATGTGAAATAAGAACTGTGAAGTACTCCCATTTTTTCCACTTTCCCTTTAGTTACAACAATGTTGGCACAACTTACTACAGGCAAGTCCTAATGAACGATTTGTGAAGCAGTATCACCGCACCTCCTAGTTGTTGCTGATTATTCCTCTAACTATGCACCTCAACATCCCTCTGGTTCAACACACCGCTTTGTCACACTAACTGAAAATATGATTTCACTGGATAAATTGTAATCAAAATGTTACTAATGCCAACTTCAATTCCGAGGTACACTATTCTGTGTCCCAATATCATTTAGTTGTCCGAAAAGCATTACGAAAATGCATGAAAAGATGGATGACAAGCATCTTGATGGGTATGAATAAGTTTCTGGAAAGCGATCACAAAAAATATTGCCCGAGGTCAATACAATTCCAAATGGGATGAAGGTCCACAAACGGGCAGAGGGGCCTCCAAAATACTCAAGCCGAGAATATGTGACATCACAAGAACCTTACCTTGGAATAACGCTTCAAGTAGAATGTGCAGTACACCTGATCACAAAGCACTAAATAATGCTACACTGTATCACAATGTCAAAGGGAAATTTCACAAAGCAAATCATTTGTCAGTTATTGTAAGCATAACATCAACTAGAAACCTACATGGATGTCATAATTTAATATGCTCCTATATACAGGTAGCTTTCTAGAACCATCAATAGGAGAGGCAGAGAAGAGCAAGACAAACATGAAGTGAAAGCAGGGGGGAATGAGGCCAAGATGCACGAGATAACTGCAGTTCTTTAGGTCCAGATGGGTGGAATATTCATGGCCAGAACAACTAGGAGAAATAGCCGAGCTCGCATAGGCAGTAAAAAGCCTTGGTCTCTGGATAGATGATAAACTCACTATGGTGAAACAGGCTCAGAAATTAGGTGGATCCTGTTTTGCATTTCGAGAGCCCTCAGAAAATTCTTATATAGGTTACAACCATCCACAAGGAAGGTGGTAGTGCAGGGCTTAATCAGTTCACTATTAGATTATGGAAACTCCCTTTATCTAGGGAGTCCAAAATACGTGATAAAAAGACTTCAAGAGGTCCAGAATGTGGCAGCTAGATTCCCCACAAAACACCTATTCATCAATCAGCCAGTCCCTGCATTGGCTACAGTTAAAAAAGAATTCAGTTTAAGGCGCTATGCATTGCTCATCAGGCCGTCCATGGGAAAGGCCCATTCATTATACAGAAGCTACTTACTCTCTATGCACCAGGTAGGCCCCTAAGATACAGTAAGCAAAGGCTTTTGATGGTACCTAAGGTGAACAGAGCAAGAAGCCACTCTTTTGCGTATCTGGCTCCTATACTCTGGAACTCCCTTCCAGCTGCCCTCAGGTTTCAACAGTCGGAAATCTGCTTCAGAAAACTGCATAAAACCCATCTCTTCTGAAGCTCGACCTCTAGTCTAAGGTCATGCAGGTACCAGATGGTGATGTTTCAAAAAGTGCTGCGAGGCCGGGTCGGGTACCTTCGCACTATATAAAAACATCTGAATTGAATTTAATTTAGCTGGATTGAGGAAGACAGTACCTATGCAGGCTGACCCGACTTCTTTACTGAAGGCAGGCAAATCCATTGTATGGGATATGGGCTCAGGTGACAGCACAGAAACTATTACACAATAGAAGGTAACTCCCTTATTGTAAAAATATGTTTGCTTTGGGTAGAGTTCTCATGTAAAAGTTACCTTCAAACTGCTGTTAAGGAGATGTGCTTTATAACAGTCCCCTATAAAATAAACTCATGCAGCAGTTCAAAGCAGTTGCACAGGGGGGCTGACTGCATTTATGAGATGCACAATTAGTCAGATTTAAGTGTTTTCCTTATTTTTGTAACGAAAACGTATAAGAACAAAGGAATCTTTGTATATCACGAAACACAAAGAGTGTTACTTTCAATACTGTAGGGATCAAGGACCTTCTCATATCTTCCAGGGCGTAAAGGTCCTAACACACAAGATATAATTTTGACATGTTATGCTTTCCCAACAAACACTTTGCAGGGCAGGCGGAGGTGCTGATGCAGCCGCGTCCCTGTTTTCAGGTAAAGTTTAAAATCAACAATGAGGAGCTACACTTCCTCATGTCTGGGAACAACACGTCTCCAGATATCGGAGCGCAAATCTCATAGCCAAGCAGATTTTTACAGGTGCGCCTTCATGCCTTCAGAGCACCGCAGAGAAGCCCACAGCTGGAGAGGCTTCAGCTTATGAAGCCCCTTTGTGCTCGATCTCTCAGCTTTCCCGGACCCAGTGCCTTTGGAGTCCATCTCTGACCTACCTCTTCAAACACCCTGCATCATCCATTCTCCTCAAGGCCCAAGTCACGCGATACTCACACCCACACTCTTTCAATCCCACCAGAAGGCAAGCAATGATGCGGTTTGTCGCATATGTATGATCAAACACCTACGAGGATATCTTGTCACAGTGCACATTCAACTAACACCACACAGCCATCCACCAAAGCACAGGCATGCCACATAGGACAGTACTGTGGTCCACCCAAGGCCATGCGCGCCACATACACGTCCTAAACAGAACACAAAGACAGAACTCTGACCACGCACCCGACACTTCCCATAAACAGAACTAAGCTGGCAGGAGGGAGCGGAACAGCACATGGCACATTTAATGGACAAATACACAATGACCTCGGTATCACCCTACGACCCCTACGCTAATAGAGGCCATGACCTTAATCCCACGAACAGGACATCACCGCAAACCTATTCATATTCTGGTCTGCGAAGGCAGCCTCGGAACTCGAAGTACTAAATGCGCTCCAAAGCCATACTTATGGCCAATTGTGCCTACACAAATCTCAAACAACAATAACGTACAAATTTGCAAATTGTACAATTGACTTCAACTACGAAACAAGCATTTGCAATGCAATAGGACTCGCATTTACGCAAGACCTATTGCATTGCAAACGGTAGTCAGCACGGTCAACGGGAGGGAGGGCGGGGGAGGCATGGACAACGGGAGTGCGGGCGGGGGGAGGAGGGGAGTAGGGGGCGAGAAGGCATGGACCACGGGAGTGTGGGCAGGGGGAGGGAGTGAGAAGGCACGTACAACGGGAGGGAGGGGGGAGTAGAGAAGGCAGTAGGAAAACTCATTAAAGAAAATAGTGCTCACATTCTAAATAACACATACCGTGTAACACTCGAAGTAAAGGGGCCAGTAGCCATGGAAGGATACAAATGACGACATGGCCGTAATAAGGAGGGACTAACAAGCCTATAAACGAATCCGAAGGCAGCATTTACGAAGGACAAAGACACAAGCCAGTGAAGAATATGGGCGGGGGAGTGGGCGGAGCTTCCCTCACATACTGAACTACAGATCTTCACCAGAGCAGCGCTTGCGCGCTGACTCTAGGCTCGACCTAAAAGGGAAGGTTTAGGTCTGTCAAGGGGTTTATCTTGGCAGGTCAAAGTGGCAGTGTAAATCTGCACATAAAGGCTCTGCAATGGCAGGCCTGAGCCATGGTTAGAGGGCTACTTAAGTGGGAGGAACAATGAGTGCTGCAGGCCCACTAGTAGCATTTAATTTACAGGCCATGGAGACATGTACTGCACTTTACTAGGGACTAATAGCTAAATTAAATATGCTAATGGGGGCTAAGCCAATATTACCATGTTTAGGGGAGAGAGCACAAGCACTTTAGCACTGGTCATCAGTGGGAAAGTGTGCCGAGTCCTAAAGCCAGCAATACCAAAGTCAGGGAAATGGAGGGGGGCAGGCAACAAGTTGGGGGAAGACAACCCCATGGCTGTCAGGTCTAACACAAGTCATTTGAGTGTTAACTGCATTCCTCTCTCTGGTCCCAATCCAAGATTATCACTTATTAAGTGTAATAAGATAACCTAGTGTTAGCCTATGGGAGAAATACGATTATAACAATGAAAAACAACTTTAGGATTTTTTCTTAACCAGGACATGTAAAACTTAATCCCACATGCCCTACTTTTTAAATACCATGCACCCTGCCCTATGAGCCTTTAGAGTGTACCTTGGGGGTAACTTATAATTATTACGAATAAAGGCTTCGGCCTGACAAAAGGTTTATTGGGCCAGGTCGAAATAGCAGTTTAAAACTGCCCTACAGAAAAGCAATGGCAGACCGGAAACAGGTTTTACAGGGCTACTTTAGCGGATGCCACAAACAGTGCCGCAGTCCACTAGTAGCATTTAACTTACGGGCCCTGGGTACATGTAGTACCATATATTATGGACTTACAATTAGATTAAATTAACCAATCTGGTGTAGGCCAATTTTACCATGTTTTCAAGGGACAGCAAAATCACTTTACCAGGGAAAAAGTGCACAGAGTCCTAAAAGCCAACAAATATGAGCTCAGCAAAGGAAGGGAAAAATCTGGCGTGACCCGGGAGAAAGGGCCAGGTCCAAACCAAGTACTTTTTCCTTGATGGCTTTAGAGCCTCTGGCACCTGTGCTACAAACTGATTCTGAACTTTGTCATAGTGAGTTGTGCATGTCTAAATTCTGACACCATCACATTATGTAGCTTCCCCAACTACTAGTGCCAACATCGGCTACAACTGCATCCTGAAGCAGCCATCAAACTTCATGCTTTGTTTGACTAATTTAACAAAATACATGTTAAGTTGAAAAAGCCAACCAAAATGAGGAGTTTTGGCTTTAACTGCTATGTAGTGCTTTTTTCGTTGCCTTGCTAGGCCCCCAATCTAAGACATTTGCATTTCTTTTTTAAAGCAGGCACTCTGGAAAGAAGACAGAGGAAATGAAGGGGCTTCTTGATTTTTTTTCCAAGGTTTCCCACCTCCCCTCTGCCTCTACAATTTAAAGGCAAATTAAGCATTTTTTTATTTTTCTAAAAAGAAGATTTTTCTCCTTCAAAAAAAGTTAAGAGTGGTTGTTGCTATACAATCCTGCCCACTTCAACCTCTACTGCTCAATCCCTTCCTCCCAGTAACTCCCTATTCAGCTCTCTTCTCCCATCTAGTTTTCTTACTTGTTTTCCTCCATTAAGCTCTCCCTTCCTTGCCTTTCAGCTATACTCCTGCCATTTCTCCCCATTTAGCCTTCTCACTCCCCTTAGAACTTTCTCCCTTCCTCTGCCCGTCTCTCTTCTCTTCCTTCCCTCAGACATTCCACCTCCCCAACAGCAAAGCGTTTGCCCTCTAGTTCATTGCTTCATTTTTCTCAGAATTATCCTCCCCATTCTTCTTCAGTCCCATGAGGCTTAGCTTTCATTTTTACTTATCATGCAATGCCTCTCAGAGATCACCACCCTCACAGCGAAAAAGGTTCTATTGACTGCTTGTTTACTTCTCATTGCAGCCTGCCTGTTAATCACTGGACTATGGCTGCATGGCTATGCTACGCTGTAGCACATTTAGCCTCAGAGGCTGAAAGTTGCCTTTGGCGGACAAAATGGTGCAAATGACTTACAGCCTAATAATATCCCCCACCTCGCCAATTCAACAATGTATAACCTAGCAACACGTCCCTTAATTCTCCCTCAAACAAACATGCAACCATAAATTGTACCGGTTTTAAATAAATCATAAATACTTGCTCAGTCGCTTCAAATTCCATAATGAATTAACCCTTTCTACATCTTTTAGCACACAGCTCGTCCCATCCCATCTTAAGCTACTTTTCTATCAGTCCATCAATAAGGATGAAAACTTAAGTACGGTCCTCCATCAGTAAAGAAAAAACCCTCAGCATTTTCTTCAATCCAATGCTCTCCATGATGCCAATAAACTTCAGAATCCTTACCTGTCGGCAGCAACTACCTATCCACTAACAGCCCAATTCCACCAGAAAAGCCGAAAATGAAGCTAAAAACAACCTAACAAGAACAGCAGCCTAAAGTTGTCCCCACACATTCCACCTAAGAAAACACCCAATACTAGGGAGGGTAGGATTACCTCCAGGTGCACAAGATTTTGGCAAATAGGCTGCCATGCACACTGGGAACCTATTACAACCTCTAACCAGCCACACCCCTTCTGGTCTGTAAACCAATCCCTCGCCCCTTGACACAGTGGACTACGCCACCAACCCAAAAAGCCCAGAATAGAACCCACCTGACCTCCCCTCCAGGCACTTATTGGGCTGAATGTTCAGGTAAATTTCACTTGTTAGCTATTCTCACCTGTCAAGGTGTGCCATCTGCAGATCATACTCAATACATTTAGGTCAGTAATGAGCATATAAACAAAACGGGACATTTGGTAGAACTAGAATGAGGAGGTAGAGGCCGGATCATTTTGATTCTGTCACACTACTGCTGAAATTGGTTGACCTGGGGACAAGTCAGAGCCTTAATCCCAAACCTGCTAAAAATTCTGAATTTTAGTGGCCAAATAAGTAAGACAAAATAGCTTTACTGCCACATTTTCACTCCATACCAATTTCTCAAAATGTGGAAAAATAATGCACCAAATACAACTGGCCACTCCTCTTGACTTTAGACATCATGGCGCCAACTCATTTCTGTCAGCACACTTTCTAGGTATGGGTTTGGCACTTAGTTTTTTCCATTTACAGCATAACCGATAAAGTTACTACCTAAAACCAGACCCATAGTTTTGGAGCTTTGAAGGCACTATTGGCCCACCGTTCTCTCTAAAGACCACAGAGCCCTCAGCAAGGCTCCTCAATGATATTCATCTTTTGAGCATGAAACACATCAATCTCCATTACAAACGTTACTCCAGCTTTCTCCATTTTCTGAATCTTGCCCGCACAGATGGATGTCACAGCACTCCTGTCAGGAGAACTGGCATGTGATGTACTTGTCAAGTAATGTCCCATCTTTGTGCATGTTTCCCCCTCTAGAAAGAAATAGCCACTAACATGCCTGGTAATACGGAGGCATCTTTTAGCATCTGCCTTTCATCATGGTTAAGGCAGAGTTGCTTTAATTGTGCGAATCCAACCCACATATTTAAATTAGAGACTTTCCTCAATCAAGCAATTTCATAGATTGCAAGAACCTGGAAAAGGAGGGGATAGTTGGAGAGAATGGCTGAGGTGCACTGAGAGTTTTGTCCAATTTTCAGCAGGACTAAAATGGGCGCTACGCAACACGAGTTCGGCATGTTGCAGGATTGTATGATAGAAGCACGCATAGCTAAATCATATGTGCCTCTAACACGCAGCCCGAACCACGAGTGCATCTTAACCACGCATTCCTTTAACACGCATGCTTTTACCATGCAACTTCGTTGTATAGGCATGAATGGGAAGGGGGTATGTGTAGTAAACTTTGCCACTACTCTGACCCCCCTGCCCCCGCCCTAAGCTCTAAATTAACAAACCCCTACCAGCCACCCATCTGCACGAAGGCCCAAAACCAGCCGTGAAAACTACCCCTTTCCCTCCCCCTGGCCTGAGGCCTTAAACCCTGCCCCTTAACATACACTATCCCGCCCCCCCCCGCACTGTCCCTAAAACTACCCCAAACCCCTCCCCCCACCCTGAGCCCTAAAAACCTGCCCCCTTCTTAAAAGTACCCCTCCCTGAGCCCTAAAAACTTGCCCCCTTCCCAAAAGTACCCCCCCTCCCAAAGCGACCCCTAGACCCGGTCCCAGCCCCACTTACCGGTCCGCATCTGGAGCTTCCTGTTCCGAGACTTCTCTCCGAGTCCCAGCTCATCCTGAACACTAGAGCGAATCTGCCTTAACCACGCATTAAGGAGGATCCATTGTTCGGGCAAGCGTGGCTACGCTTGCGGTGTCCTGGAATGCGTGGCTCTGGCCACGTTGTTCCAGGCCTTCCCCGTGTTGCAGGCATGGGCAAAGGCAAGACTTAAGTGTGCTAACAGATCTATATTTGTTTCCGAGCGTTGAGAGAGCTGTAGATGGTGTCTTCGTAGTATGAACACAGGATGCTACATGTGGAAATGGTATCAGTAGGCAGAGCTACAAGCGGGTTCCTAGTAGAGCGATGTGACAGGATGACCTTGGTTAATGATCTTGGATCGCTTGAATCCTTAAGTCCAGAAAGAGCTAGATGACAAGCTTAACAGCATTTCATCTTCATGTTACCCAAGCTTAAAAAGAAAGCATAAACATTGAAATATTAAGCACTGAAAGTTTTCAAATATCAAGAAAATAAACAGAATGAAAATACAAAACCAAATTTCGAGGGTGATTGCTTGCTCAGGTCCAGCAGTTCAAAACAAAATAATTAACACAGGATGCCGACCAAACAGAAATCAGAATCCGATGTCAACAGGGGAGACTTGCATTTTAAGATAATTCTGCTTAAGAATACACTACTGTATACTTTCAATAGTGTAAAAATACAACAGCAGTCAAAAAGGCCACGTACCGCATAGCTACTTTGGCAGGTGCCAAGCTGGGGAGTAAGTTAAAGGGGTGGATGGGAAACGGAGAGAAAAGATCAAACAGAACCACATAAGACTAGTTAGACATTTAACATGATTCGGATAGTTAGATACTCTGCATGCACTAAAGTAACTCTCAGAAAGCACGCATAGGCAAAGCTTTAATGTAGTTGACATTCCGGTAATTAAGGGTGAGGACTCCTTAAGCCAACAGTAGACAATAATGGACTTTCAGGACAAGACCAAGGCTGGAAAGGGTCTATTAAAATTTGAACCAGCAGGGCGGGCGTGGCTAGCGCCCAAGGAGGATGGCAAAACACACAAGATGATGGACGGAATGCTGCACATTGGCAAACATTCACCCCCAGTCACAGATCTGGGTTTAATCCATCGTTATTTTGCTTCACCACGCCACCCCAGTTCAGACATAGCCATATGCAAATCAGTCTTGACCCTGTGCCTCATGGGAACAGTCCAGACCGAACTGCCAAGCCATGTCTTCCCTGGACCGGAATCAAGCATCCTAGGACCGGTTTCAGGCTATCAGCCTTCATCAGCCAGGATAGCTTGACTCCAGTGGCGTAGTGAGCACGGGACCCAAGTCTGGGCATACCCTTCCCACTTAGGGCGAAATGCAAAACACACAAGATGATGGACGGAATGCTGCACATTGGCAAACATTCACCCCCAGTCACAGATCTGGGTTTAATCCATCGTTATTTTGCTTCACCACGCCACCCCAGTTCAGACATAGCCATATGCAAATCAGTCTTGACCCTGTGCCTCATGGGAACAGTCTAGACCGAACTGCCAAGCCATGTCTTCCCTGGACCGGAATCAAGCATCCTAGGACCGGTTTCAGGCTATCAGCCTTCATCAGCCAGGATAGCTTGACTCCAGTGGCGTAGTGAGCACGGGCCCACGTCTGGGCATACCCTTCCCACTTAGGGCGAAATGCAAAACACACAACATGATGGACGGAATGCTGCACATTGGCAAACATTCACCCCCAGTCACAGATCTGGGTTTAATCCATCGTTATTTTGCTTCACCACGCCACCCCAGTTCAGACCATCCTGGCTGAAGAGGGGTGAAACCCCGAAACCGGTCCTAGGATGCTTGTTTCCAGTCCAGGGAGGACCTGGCTTGGCAGTTCGGGCTGGACTGTTCCCATGGGGCACAGGGTCAAGACTGATTTACATATGGCTGGGTTCAAACTGGAATGGCATGGTGAGCAAAAAAACGATGGATTTAGGCCCAGATCTCTGTACTGGGGTGAATGTATGACATTGTTCTGCATTCTGTCCATCAACTGTTGTTTTTGCAAGGAAAATGGCAGCATTTCCGTGACTCTCGCTGAGGCGGCGCGGAGACTGGAGGACATTGCGGCGTTCTTGATGCCTGTGAGCTGCTAAAAATGGACCCAAGATCGTCGGAACTTCAGTGGAAGACGGGGGCGTAAGTTTTGTATCACGCGGAGCTCTGCAAACCAAGCGCTCCCTCATTACCGTTACAAGCAGTTCCGTCGGTATGACACCCGCCATCTTGAAAACATACGCAACTTAGGAAGAGCCGGTTTCCCTCGATTTTTTTTTTTCTCTCAGCAACTTCCATAGCCCGTAATGCTTACACAGGCAGTCTTCTAAGAATACTTTGCCATTTAGGTGTTTTCAATGATTCTGAGCCGTAACATATTTACCCCAGTGCTCCTCAATATTGGAAGCGGTTAAAGACTCTGCTGTTGAGGTAAAAGCTGCTTGTTACTTGCACAAGATTTATCGAGCTTCGCCTGAGCTTCCTACTTATTGAACTGCCATATGTGATTTTACTACATAGCGCTGTCTCTCCTGCACATTTTCAATCGAAGTTACGGAGCTGCGCATCGACCAGCCTTAACGGGATTGTTCACTCGCTATTTGCTTTGAGGGGTCTCACGGACTTTCCCCACATTACTCTCGTGTCCTGGGTCTAACTGCCTCATCGTATGGGCAGACTGAAGAAGGCAAGTTCTCTGCTGGCACCTACAACTTGCAGATTTATAGTGCGTTCGAATTCCCGCGCCCTTCTTGACTCAATGGAGGACTCTTTGAACTCGTCACTCAAAAGCGCTTCTTCATCCAGCATCAACGCTCCTTCTACAGCTAACATAGCGTTTGAAAAAAGATCCTCCTTCCCCACCAAAGCAGACTTCGACCGTCTCTATGGACCTTCTCTTAGAAGAGATCCGCGCTCTCTGTCCTTTCGTAGAAGAGACAAACTCCCAACTACAAGTCCTCACAGATGGCTGGACAAAGATGGAGGAAAGAATCACCAAGGTTGAACATAGCGTGGAGTTTCTAAGTTCATCCTGTTTTAAAGTAGAAGCTCTTCAAACCCATGTCACATCTCTACAGCGGCAGATTGAAAATCTTGAAAATAGGAGCAGGCAAAATAACCTTCGAATATATGGTTTAGCAGAAGGCTCGGAGGGATCTGATCCGATCAATTTCTTCAAATCGTTCCTGCAGACAGTTTTGAGTCTACCAGAGGGCACTGTTCTGAACATTCAGCACGCTCATAGATGGGGACCTCCACATGCAACGTGTTCCAGTATGAGAAAACCAAGAGGAGTTATACTGTATTTTCTTGAATACACTGATCTACTCAAGGTATTGTCAGCAGTTAGATCCGGAAAACGAATTACATCATCTGGTAACCATCTCTTCTTTTCACAAGACTATGCAAAGTCCACAGCGGACAGGCGCAGAGAATTCCTCGCTAGACCACAAGCTCTCCGATCTATTGGAGCACGGTTTGGCCTATTCCATCCCTGCCTATTCAAAGTAACTTTCAATAATAATACTACTACTTATGAGGACCCAGCCAGGCTAAAAAGCTTCCTCAATTCGTGTAGTACAGAAACTATGGACACATCTATCGCTCGTTCTAAATAATCTGTTATCTTATATGAGAATTCAATTTCTCTAATGACTATGATGACTTATATTTGAGGTTATAGAATGTGTTCTAGTTTAACAAAAACGCTTAGATGGCTTTAACCAATTTTTCTCTTTTCAGGTTCCACCTCCGTATTGTTCGATTTTTTTTCGTCTTGCATGTCCTCTTTCCTGAAGTCTTCCCTGCCTCACCTCATGGAGTCTGGACGTGTCATCGTTCCATGTGGCATAATCCCCCCCTTATGTGTTTTGGACTCTATGTAGGTTCAGTCTCTTTTCTTCTAGTATCTC
The DNA here is from genome assembly GCA_963921515.1 of Calotriton arnoldi. Taxonomy (NCBI): domain Eukaryota; kingdom Metazoa; phylum Chordata; class Amphibia; order Caudata; family Salamandridae; genus Calotriton; species Calotriton arnoldi. The sequence goes on from CAWUFW010000438.1 coordinate 3,185,477, forward strand.
TAATAGTAATTTTTCTTTTCTATGACCATCTTGTGATCTGTCCTTAAACCAATTACCTATAATATTTCTCTGTATCAATTTTCCTCTTCTTGTTCTTTCTTCTCCTCTCCTTCTTATTTATTGGTTTTCATTGGTATTAATTTTGTACTTATTGCAAGTTTTATATTTGACATTATACAGGTTATTGCTGGTTAGTTAACTACTCATTTTGTATAATTAGTTTATGTTTTAAAAAATTGTCACATGGAATGTCAGAGGCTTAAATTCCCCCATTAAGAGACAGCGAGTTTTGTCATTTATCTAAATTAGATGTTAACATAGCCTTACTACAGGAGTTGCACCTTACAGAGATTGAATCATTAAAACTCAAAAAGAATTGGGTGGGTGAAATTTTCTTCTCACCTGGTGATGGTAAAAGGAATGGCGTCATAACATAATGTCATAAGGCATTGAATGTAAAGCTTATTTTTCAAGAATCAGACAGTGAAGGTAGATGGCTATTTACTAATTTAATGATAGGAAAGACTTCAATCTCTTTATTCAATATATATGCCCTTACTAATGGTGATGCTACTTTTTGGTCCCAAATCTCTCAACTACTTGTAAAATATCCTTCGGAGAATTTTATTTTCGAAGGCGACTGTAATCAAGTAGTTGACCCTTTTATAGACCGGAACTCTAAGACTTTTTTTTACTCCAAATAAAACAGAGTTTTTACAAACTATAAAACAGAGGAACCTAATGGACGCTTGGAGACTCTGCAACCCCTCATCGCGGGAATATACCTTCTCCCCACCTCACCAAACTCAATCCAGAATTTATTGTTTCTTCTTTTCACACAATGTTTCCCAATCTTTACGCTCAACTGACATAGGCCCCATACTTATCTCTGACCATGCTCCGGTTTTGGTCCAATTGGAGAGCTTACATCAACCTGTATTATCTAAAAGATGGCGTTTTAATAATTCCTTACTTTTAGACTCCAACTTCATCGCCTCTTTTGTCTCCTTTTTTAATGAATATTTTCAAATTAATCAAACAGATAACCTTCCCTTCCATACAATTTGGGATGCTTTCAAATCCGCTGCACGTGACTTTATTATTAGATATGTGTCCAGCAAACGTAAAATTTCCCGAACACTGAATACTGAACTTCTCACTAAGATTAAAGGATTGGAACACTCCTTTTACACCTCTAAGTCAAAGGACTGTTTATCAGATCTTATAAATGCTAAAATTAATTTCAATATGGTCTCTACCGAAAACGCTTCTTTATATTTACTAAAAACCAGTGCGAAGTTTTACAGAGGCCAAAATAAATCTGGCAAATTGTTAGCCAACTACCTCAAGATTAAACAAAATAGGCTTCAAATGGAACCCATTATTGATGAAAATCAAGTACCAAAACTCAAAGATTCCGAAATTCTGCACAAATTTGAACAGTTTTATAAGTCTTTATACACACCAGAGAACATGTCCTCAGATGCAGATATCACCCATTATTTTTCTACTATCCATCAACATGCTAAGCCCCCAACGAATTTAGACCTTTTAGAAACTGATATTACGCAGAGGGAAATGCTAACTGCATTGAAGACCCTATAAAAAGATAAAGCTCCAGGCCCTGATGGCTTTACGGTTGAATTTTATTTACATTTTGCCCAAATACTTTCACACTTACACACTCTTATTTCCTCCTTCATCACATCACGTAAGTCCTTGGGTTCCTTCTTAGAGGCCCTAATCTGTCTCATCCCAAAAGAAGGCAAAGATCTACGCTACTGTAAAAACTATAGGCCCATATCCCTAGTCAATGTGGATTATAAAAAAAATTCAAAAGCATTAGCCCTTCGACTAGAATCACATCTCCCTCTGATGCTTGGTAAAGAGCAATCAGGTTTTTTTCAAGGGACGTAATATCACTGATAATACACGCTAGTTTTTTTATATTCTATCCAAAAGATCACATTATTCAGACCCTCTAGCAGCGATTGCCTTGGATGCAGAAAAGGCCTTTGATAGGAGTCTACTGGCCTTTTCTTTTTCATACCCTTAAATGGTTTGGATTTGGCCCAAAAATTGTTTCCCTAATTGCTTTACTCTGAACCCAAAGCTGCCATTTTTGCTCATGGTCTGACATCCCCTTATTTTATTCTAAATAGAGGAGTACGTCAAGGGTGCCCTTATTTCCTTTTCATTTTAATTTGGCACTAGAACCATTTTTATCTAAAATCCGACAAAATCATTCCATAACAGGGTTCATCTCTAATAGTCAACAGATTAAATTAGCAGCAGATGATATACTAATGTTCCTTTCTCAACCACAGACTTCACTCCCAGCATTTTTGGAAGAGGTTGAATCCTATAAGCTGGTATCTGGTTACAAGTTAAATAACGAGAAATTTGAAATATTGCCCTTAACCAAGTATACATTTGAAGACGATTTTACGACTTCTAATTTCACATGGAATTCTCAACACATCAAATACCTGGGTTTATGGTTTTCGCCATCTATTAAGACATCCATTTAACTAAACTTTGATAAGTGCCTAGATAAAATAAAAACACTTACTACGAAATGGAAACCCCTTTATCTATCTTGGTGGGGCCGCCTTGACACCATTAAAATGATGCTTACCCCTATCATACTTTACATTATATCTAATATACCAATATCCATACCAGCTAAGTTTTTTTCATAAAATCAATTCAATCCTCCTTTTGTTTTTATGGAATAACAAAAATCTAGAATGTCATTGCAAAAATTGACACGCCCAAAATTAGAAGGCGGTGTAAACTTTCCTGATTTCTCTAAATATCATAAAGCTTTCCAACTGAAGCAGCTGTCGAAATGGGTGTCTGATCCATAAGCAGACTCCCCATTATGGGTTGATCTTGAGGCTTCATTCATATCACCCTTCTCATTTCATGAATACCTTTCCTTCACTCGTAAACCACAAAAAACTTCCACATAGGTAACCAAATTCTCATGTAAGACATTAGACACTCTCCTCCATTCTGCCCCGCATGATCTGGACACCTTCCTCTCCTCCACAATCTGGCATAACAAATTTATACTTGTCAACAGCAAACCCATTTACTGGAAAACGTGAAGAAATAAAGGTCTACTCAGGGTACATCAGCTATTTGAACAAGGCACACCTTCCATTTTCAAAGGTGCGCTCTCTTTTTCATATACCTCTACTGTCAACATAAATTTTCAGTTTTACGATCTGCAATACTTGAAGCTTATATTCACTTTAAATATATAATTCCTTCATCTTCCCTGACTGACTATGTGGTATAATTTTCTCCGCTTAAACGCTTAAATCCTAAAGCTTCCAGTATTTATTCTCGCTTAACACAACCTCTCATTAACAGGGATAAAATCAAAATGGAACTTTCTTGGAAAACTGATTTTGGCACAGATTGGCCCACTTCCTTATGGAATAAGTTATGGACCAAAATCAGGAAATCATCTAGAGCGGACAACACTACACAAACTCTTTTTTTCATTTATAATAGACTCCTCTTCACACCCGCATACTTACACAAAATACACAATGAAATTCCTAGCACTTGCTGGACATGCACTCATGAATACGCTGATCTAAAAACACCAGCTATTTACATGTCCATACGTACTTACATTTTGGAAACCGGTTTGGATCCAAATTAACATTATCTTTCATACCACAGCTCCCCCACCCCCCCATCAACATTTTTTGGGGAGCTTATTCCTTGATTGGAATATGAAACAATCGCAAATTCAAATCATAGACCTGTTAGCTGTTGCTTTTCAACAGATAACAAATAATTGGAAGGATACATCTATATTATCATATTTAACCTGGTGGTACGCGGTTTGTCATAATCATAGATTAGACACAACCTTTGTGTATCCTATATCTCTTGCTAAAAACGTTTACAACTATAGTCTCCTGTCACACAATTTCTCGATAATTGTGCAAAAAAATAATTTGCTCCCATCCCCTTATTACAAGAAGTTGCTCAGCCTCCCTGACTTCCCTATGTTATCAATGATATTGTTTAGCATATTATTTTTATATGATTGCATATATGTAGTTTTTCTTCTCCTTCCTTATTACATTTAGACTTCCAAAACCAGATCTTCAGATTTCTTAAATGTATTTTACTTATCGTTTTCAAATAACATGTATTTTTCATATTTTCACATATGTAATATTTGATGTTTAACTGTACGAAGTATTCATGTTTACTTAGTTTTCTTCAATAAATCTACTCTTGAAGCTTAAAAATTGGAAAGAGCAGATACTGCATTGGGGACTGAAATGGCTGGCAGCGTGGGGTCAAAGAAAAAGCCTGAAAATTGAGCCCCGAAAGGAGCCTCCAATATTGGTATGAGATTTTTCATCTGAAACTCATTCTATTTCAGGACACGAGACAAGATATATGTTGTACTTACTTCACATTTTACTCTGCAGCAGTCTTAAAACACTTAAGAAACTACCTTTCCCATGAACACTTGGGAAAAAGTGAAATAAAATGTCAACCAATCAGAACCCATGTTGCCCCTCGAAGTCCACCGTCTGCTGTCATGCTCCCATTTTCTTCACTGCTCCAGTCAGCCGATGTTGGAAACTGGGTTACTGGTTGAGGGAGGAAAACCCCTACTCAAGCAGCAACCACAATTTTTGTCACTGTGAAATCACAAGCAACCCCAAATGAACCTGTGCTTAACCCTGTAGTAACTTGACACAAAGCAATCAGGCTTAACTTGGAGGCATTGTGTAAAATATGTATGCAGCACTTCAAACAGTAATAAAGTGAAAACGCAACACAAGAAAAATTGCACACCAATTTTGAAAAAAAGAGTAAAATTTAATAAATGATTTGAGATTAAAACAACAAAAATCAAATCAGTAGAACAGGAGATATTGAATTTTAAAGATTTAAGTAAAGACAATCCCTAAAATCACAAAGAGCCAACTGTGGTTATCTGGTTGTGCCAGACGGGCACAAAGTCACAAGTTCAGACCAACCGTGATAAAGCGCTGGCCGGATACAGGGCCCAAGTCAGGCCTGCTGAACAAAGTACCTTAAATCCTGCTTTGTGGGACATTGCGAGATAATGCAACAAGGATGCATCACATAACAGCGGATACATGTAGCTATGAGGCGAAGTCCTGCATCATTGTCAAGGTTGCCATAAATGAAGGGCTTGCAAAGCGAAGGCCTGCGTTGAGGATGAGTCACGCAGCGACGGTTCTGAGGAAGCTGCGATGAGAGGTCCTGCATTGCGCTGTGGCGGTTCCGAAGTAGCTGCGAAATGCGTTCAGCTGAGTCCGTTCTGCTCACAGGCCTACAGCTGGCCTGGCAGAGCACCTTCAGGACCACCCAGGGCTGGGGTGGCACCACTTGGGGAGCAAGGCCCACAGCAGAGAGTCCAGGTGCTGGAATCAAGGTGGTTGGAGCCTTTTATGTCCCTGAAGCTCTGATCAGGAGGCCAATCAAATATCCCTTGGAGTCACTTCGGTGGTCCTGGGATCAAGATGCAGTCCTTCTTAGCAGGGCAACAGAGTAGCAGTCCTTCTGGCAGAGCAGCACAACAGTCCTTCTGAGTCTTCCAGAGGTGTACAGAAGAGTTGGGTCTGAGGGACCAACATTTATATTTGGTGCCTGCTTTGAAGTAGGAGAATTTCAGGAGTTTTCCACCCTCAGAGTTGGTAGGAATTTACTGCCTCCCTGCCCTGGCCCCAGCTTGAGGGCACAAAAGACTAATGCCAAACCCTTTGTGAGTATGCTCAGGGATAGTCTTGGTGATGTTCAAGTGTGATAGGCGACAGCTCCACCCCCTGTAACTGTGCCTACAACGGATTTCTTTTAGTACACTCAGTTCAGCATTCAATATGCAAAACAATGGTCGCAAGCTAAGTCTGGTAGCTCACATTTGATTATTCAAAAATTGAATTTACTCATTACCATCAGAATAAATCTGCTCAAATACTCTTCAAACGGATGTAGAGGTTTCAAAATGCAAACTTTATAATGAAAAAAGATTTTTCAAAGGGTACAAAAAACTATTACAGATATAAATATAAAACAAAACACAGCGACTGAGGTTTACAAATGATTAGTTGTTACAAACACCTCATGGTCACAAATGTGAGCATCTATTCCAAACAATATATGTAGAAGGAAATTGTAACTGATCAAAACAGAAAACAAATCCTTAAAGAAAGTGAATTACAAAGGAATTAGATGTAGTTGTCGACGTTTCGGTCTATATGGTGTAAGCATCCGTTAGACCATCTTCAGGACAATGAATTTGAATGTTGAATGACCCTTATAAGGATTACATGAGTAATTTCAAATTGTAGTTAAATCCTTTTTAAAAACTTTCTGTTGTCCGACATCGGAAAAGGGCTACTGAAAGCCTACCGCTGTTTAAAGTAGGTCCATGCGAATTATATTTAGATCATTAGCTAGACGTTTGCTTGCCTATGACCAAACAAATCCACGAGGATTGTTCTATGAAGGTCTGATCTAAATATAATTCGCATGGACCTACTTTAAACAGCGGTAGGCTTTCAGGCTAAGAAACCGGAGGATGTCCTTTTAATGAGAATTCCAGTCTATGACAGCAGAAAAGAAAGCTCCAGGTTTGTTACTACATGCAATAGATAATTGCAGAAGTTAAGAAATAGTATGAAACACCGGGGTTTATTGACTGCCGGTCTGGTCATAGGTAAAGATGTAGGAAGCTTTCCAGCTATCACCTATAGAAAGCTGTTAGACCTGGCAACTTTTGGCGTGTATATCCTGACTTTTTCCTTTCTGACCTCCCGGTTTTGACTCTGTTTTTGTTGGTTTTATGTCTATGCGCACTTTCTCACTGCTGTTCAGTGTTAAAGTGCAAGTTCTCCTGTTGTAAATTGCGTTATGGATTGGTGTTTCCATAATTGGCATGTTGGTTTTACTAGTAAGTCCCTAGTAAAGTGCACTGAGAGTGCCAGGGCCTGTAAATCAAATGCTGCTAGTGGGCCTGCAGCACTGATTGTGCCACCCACCCAAGCAGCCCTGAAAAGGGGTCTCAGACCTGCCACTGCAGTGTCTGCGCAGTTTGTAACTGCCATGTCGACCTGGCAAGTGCACCCACTTGCCAGGCCCTAATCTTCCCTGTCCTTACATGCAAGTCACCCCTAAGGTAGGCCCAAGGTACCCCTGTGGGTAGGGTGCTGTGTATGGTAAAGATAGGACATGTACTGGTGTGTGTGGCATGTCCTGGTGGTGAATTACAGTGTATTTCATTTTTCACCACTGCAAGGCTATCTGTCCCATAGGAAAGACTGGGAGTTTTACTTATAACATCTTATAAGCGCAACTTCCCATGGGGACAAGATAGGGAAATGGAGTTTAGTATGCCTGGACTCAGAATGTAAAAATGCATCTTTTAGTAAAGATGATTTTTATGTTCTGGGTTTGAAAATACCACTTTTAGAAAGTAGGTATTTTCTTACCTAGTCATCCTGTGTGCCTCTGCTGGGTTTGTGGATTGACTGTCTGGCTTTCGAGTGACAGGGGCTGGGGCTTCTCTTCAGACAGCCACTGGGGGGGGGAGAGGGGGGGTGTCGAGGTGTGTCCTGCCTTTCCTGGATGAGTCAGGGCTGGGCTGAATAGACCTGGGCTGCATTTAGAGTAGTGGGAGGAGATTCCCTTGCACCTGAATGGGCCTGGTCTGCTTTAGACAACGCTGTCTCCACCTCCTGCTGGGAAGCTGGGCCAGAGAGGACAAAACTGGTTAGGACTAAGCACAGACCCTCTCTCCCGAGAGAACAAAGGATTTTAGAACTCGCTGGAATCAAGCAACCTGCCAAGAAGAAGAGCTGGAAGAGCTGCCAGGAGGAGTACTGCCCCTTTGCTGTGTTTTTGCTTTGTTGGGTTGGCCTGCAGTTGCTGCTTCTGCCTTGGGCAGTGAAAGGACTGGACTGAACTTTCTTTACTTGTGCTGAGTGTCTCCAAGGGCTTGAAGTAGAGCTTGCCTCCTGTTCTGAAGTCTCAGGGACTGCAAAGACTTCACCAACCTCTGGGTATCGCTTCTGGAACTATTGTTTCAGTTGCCACAGAGAAGGGAAGAGCAACCTACTCAGTCACTGGCTCCGTGTCCTGCAGGCACAGCAGAAGGCACCGCTGCATATCGCACTGCAACCCTGGTCTCACCAATGACGACGACCACCGCCGACACCAAGCCGCTGCTTGCACTGCGTCCTGTGGGCACCGTACTCCGCACCGCCTTGTTTAACCCTGCCTGGATGTCAGACACCGTCGCTACCTGTCCGGAATATCTACCGGCTCCGTCGCCTCCACCGCAACCTGCCTGCACCGCACAGAGCACCGCCTCACTCTGCACCGTAAGCCTTGGTCAAACCGATGCCTTCTGGACGATCGTCACAGAGCCGCAGCCTGCACCGCATCGTGAGGGCACCGCACCCTGTACCGCTTCCATCTTGCAACGCAACCGCCCCGACCGCCCCGACCGACTCAAACCCATGTGTTGGCCGCTACAAGAAAGGTAATGTTTACGAGTCTGTAGACGCTTTAGCTGACCCGTACCGACGCAGTCGGCTGGAATTGTTAGACTGACGTTTTCAGCATTGCGGTAACCCCGGACGGAGCTACCGACTTGGAAGAACTGTGTTTTGTTGACATTTTAAAGGATGTCTTGCAAAGTATATATTTTTAAGTACTGTATGTTGGATTCTGATCATTTTTGGTTTTGTTTTGGATATATAAAAATATTGGATTTTTTTCTGAACTGGTGTGGGGTCCTTTTGTAGTGTTTTCACTGTATTACTGTTGGTTATGTGCAAATGCTTTACACACTGCTTTGGAGATGAGCCTGACTGCTCGTGCCAAGCTACCAAGGGGGTGAGCAGGGGTTATTTTAGGAGTGTAACTCCCTGATCCTAACTAGGAAGAAGGGCCCCTACTTGGACAAAGGTACCTACCTCTGCCAACTAGAGAATCCCATTTCTAACAAAAGCCTAGATCAATCAGAAACATGTTGGTACATAGTCACCTGGATTCAAAGAAAACATCTACCTGGCTAAGCGAACAGGGTGTTTTTCTGGGTTTTTTTTTCAAATGTGGTTCATGTAAAAGCATGCAGAGTAAAAATCACAATATACCCTGCCGACAGGAAAAGTAAAGTAATTTCTAAATCCATTACATGCACACCCGACTTTGCAGTGTATGTTTTGGAGTATCCATGCAAACTGATGCATATTGGTAGCACTAAAGTACCAATAAAAAAAAAAAGATAGTTTTGGAGCACATGCGTGCTATCAAGAACATTGATTACACCTAGCCGGTGGCTAGATACTTCCATCTCACACATGATAGTAACAATGAACTGTTAAGTTTCTTTGGTGTTGAATCAAACACATCAGAGCGTGAAAGAGCTACAAATTTTGGAACCATGTTACATTATCGAATTAAACACAAAGCGTCCCAATGGTTTGAACAATGACAATGAATTGGCAGTTCACATTGGAGTAGAGATTGTTCAATATTTCTGATGTTAGTATATCCTGTAATATGTCTCCACTTCCTATGTTGATGCAGATTCCCATGTCTGTCTTTCTTCATCCATCTTTCAGTTCGTACCAGGTTAATCCTGACCTGGTCATTTTCCAATGAGGGATTCTCCCTTTCCTTTTCCTACTGTGAGCTTTCTTCCTTTTATTTGGATATTTCTTTTCATTCTGATCTTCACATATTTCTCTTCTTGGTGTCGGACATTCATGTCTTTGTCAATGTTTACTTAATTTTTTATTCTGGTATAACACAAATTTTCTTTTCAAGGTTCGAGGCAGTATGCAAATGCAACAAACACTAATGAAGCTTTGTTAGATTTTGATGGATAAGAAGTTAACTTGCTTAGGGCCACAATGATTATACCACTAAATAGCTTTCTGGTTATTTTGTTTATTGGATAGAGCACAATTCACTAGGAATTGTCAGCTTATTTGTTGTTATACTTTGATGGACTTCTCTGTCATTCAACAATTAATTCATTGTTTTTTTTTATTTCAAAATCGAGAGAGGTCCATTAGAAATTCCACTTGTGATGATAACATTGCCATTAATGAAGGTTGCGGTCATTCTCTCACTTTGGGAACTGTTTAGTTTGTAAATACATTTGAATTTTTATTGTTTTGCATTCATTTTCACGGTTTACATTTTTGGGTCTGCGCTAATCGATTCCCTTGAAATGATATTATGCATATGTTGACACAGATAAGATGAAAATTATTCTCATTCTTTCTTATTTATTCTTATTTGCATTTTGTGATCTGAATGCCAAATGAATTTAACCCGTTTGCTGCTTCGAACGTTCCGCGCCAGTGCGGAACGCTCTATTAAGCGGGCGGGGACGCGTCGGCCAACGGATGTGCGCAGCACTACCGAGGTAGTGCTCGCGACGGCCGTTGGCCGACAGCAGCAGCAAACGGGTTAAATATCATTGGTCGAGTGACATTTTATTGTTTCATGCAATTGAGTGTTTAAGATTGTTCATTGTGAAAAACAGAACAAATGTTGGAAGGTATTTTTTCCTTTATTCATGAACTGAATGTGCGTGCACACACACACACACTAATATATATATATATATATATATATATATATACATATATATATATATATATATATATATATATCAGCATGTGAATCCCAAAGCATCCAGCCACAGCGGCGCAACACGAGGGCACAGACTCCAAGGCAGTGATGATGGCAAAGTGTCTTTATTTACGTATCAATGTCCAAAATGACGCGTTTCGGCCGCCAGACACGCAGCCTTGTTTATATATATATATATATATATATATATATATATATATATATATCTACTGGCGGTCGCCAGTAGATAGTTATAGTTAGAACCTATTTTCCATAGGAAATCCGCGACATTCTATTTGAAATAACTCTCTTGCCGGTTGACGTATCTTCGCAAAATTTTCAAACTTTGTGGGGCGCTCCGGTCCGCTCCAACCCTGAAAGTCTCGGGGTGATTCGTCAAGCGGGGCCGAGGAAAAGGGGGGTCCCAAAACGCGTTTTCCCCATTCATTTTTCCATAGGAAACTTTAGACACGGCTACAGCCCGAACTGCTGAACGGAATTACACCAAATTTGGCAAAGAGGTAGTTCTTGGTTCAGAAAGAACCCTTTTGTTAAATGGTGTAAATCCGTTCAGTAGTTGCTGAGAAAATCAAAAGTAAAAGTACATATATATCTATGGGCACGGAGGATCCGCGCACCCTGCGCGCACCGTCCCGATCACGAGCTGCATGTTAATTGGCTGTCAGCTGGCTGTCAACATTCCGATTCAGGAAATGTTGGCAGCCATTTTGTCCCTCTGTAGAACCGAGGGACAGAAACAAGTGCGCAAAGCGCACAAAGGGGGCAGGGTAGAAACACCCTGACCCCCTAGGTCTGCTCAAGGGGTCCCATAAGGACCCCCTGGGCAGAAAAAAGCATTTTTTTTTTTTTTTTTTTTTAAATCGGCAGGATGCGCTCAGGGTGCACGGATCCTGCCGGAAAAAAAAAAATCGAAGCGCGCTCTCCCGCGTTTCGATTGTATTTTGCCCCCGGGTGGCCCAAGTCCCGGGGGCATGGTGAGGGGTTAAATTTATGTATGGGGGCCTCAAAGGGCCCCCAAGCCCCGAGGACCGCCACCCCCGGGGCTTTCATTTTAAAATGGTGCGGGAGGGCACTCGGCCTCCCGCAGCCCCGGGACCACCACCTCCCGGGGCTTCTTTTTTAATTTTTTATTTCCTGTGTGGGGGGCTCGAGCCTCCCACACGCCCGGGACTGCCACCTCCCGGGGCACTAACACATTTAAAATGGGGGTCTGTTTTGGACCCCCGAAGCACCGGGGACCACCACCTCCCCGGGCTGTGCTGATGTGGGGAGGGGGGCCGCGCGGCCCCCTCCTGGAGCCTGTGGTGGCCCTGGGGACCGCCACCCCCAGGGCCGGCTCCTGCAGTGTCCCGGGTGCCTACCCCCGGGACACTGCTGTTTGCAATGACAGGACGGGAGCCTCGCGGCTCCGTCCTGTCATTGCAAACTGCTTTGGATATTGGAAGAGAGAGCAGGGAAACCTGCTCTCGCTTCCAATATCCAAAGACAATTGCTTTTCCACACGGGGAGCAGCATGTTAGCTGCTCCCCATGTGGAAAAGCAATGCCGGCTCCCTTAGGACACGGGGAGCCGGCGGGACTGTGGGGGGTTTGGGGACCCCCCCACAGTCCCCAACAAGAGGCCAGGCCCCGGGGGATGGGGTCCCCGGGGCAAAAGGAGGCCTGAGGAGGGGGGCCACGCAGCCCCCTCCTTAAAAATTAATTTAAAAGTGTGGCCATGCCCCGGGGATGGGGTCCCCGGGGCAGGATTCGGCCACGGGAGGGGAGCCACGCGGCCCCCTTCCCGTTTAATTAAAAAAAAGGGGTAAGGCCCTGGGGGATGGGGTCCCCAGGGCCCAAAAAGGAAAAAGGAAGGGGGCCACACAGCCCCCTTCAGGAAAAAAAACCCAAAAGAAACGATCGGGCTTGCAGGCCCCGCCCCTTCCTTCACCACTCTGCAAACGCGCCCCTGGCGCGTTTGCAGATGGGGGAAGTAATTCCCCTTCAATACTGGGGGTCCCTGGAGGCCAACTAGCCCACCAGGAACCTCCAGTATGCGCCAGGGGCTGCCTTGCAGAGAGGTGTACAGAGGCCACGCCCCTTTACACCTCTCTGCAACGCAGCTCTGTGGCGCTTAATGGAGGTAGCTGGTGGGCTAGTTGCACCCCAGGGACCCTCAGGATTCAAGGGAGTTAATCCCCGACTTAAAACGCGCCAAGGGGCGCGTTTGCACAGTGGTGAAGGGAGGGGCGGGGCTTCAGGTGACATGTGTGCAAACAGGCCCCGTGGCGCTGTTTAAGATGGGGAATTAAATCCCCTTCAATCCTGAGGGTCCCTGGGGGCCAACTAGCCCAACAGGTACATCCAGAAAGCGCCACAGAGCTGCGTTGCAGAGAGGTGTAAAAAGGGGTGTGGCCTCTCTACACATCTCTGCAACGCAGCCCCCTGGCGCATACTGGAGGTCCCTGGTGGGCTAGTTGGCCCCTAGGGACCCTCATGATTCAAGGGGACTTAATCCCCCAACTTAAAACACGCCACGGGGCGCGTTTGCACAGATGTCACCTCAGGCCCCGCCCCCTCCCTTCACCATTGTGCAAATATTCCTCTAAAATCAGCCGAAATACGAATTCCGATTTACTCACCTGTTATCAGGAGAGACCTCAGTGCGGTATCTTTCAGCCCAGTACTGGTCCTGAAAAGTAATTTTAACCGTACTTACCAGTAACTTGAATTTCCTTCCATAGGCTAACATTGACTGGTTTCACTTGGAAATTCTTCTAAGTGTGGAGTTTTGGAACTTTAAAATATTCCTCTAAAATCAGCCGAATACGAATTCCGATTTACTCACCTGTTATCAGGAGAGACCTCAGTGCTGTATCTTTCAGCCCAGTACTGGTCCTGAAAAATAATTTTAACCGTACTTACCAGTAACTTGAATTTCCTTCATAGGCTAACATTGACTGGTTTCACTTGGAAATTCTTCTAAGTGTGGAGTTTTGGAACTTTATAATATTCCTCTAAAATCAACCAAAGTACGAGTTCCAATTTACTCACCTGTTATCAGGAGAGAACCCAGTGCTGCATCTTTTAGCCCAGCACTGACCCTGAAAAGTAATTCTAACCGTACTTACCAGTAACTTACATTTCCTTCCATAGGAATCCATTGTCTGGTTTTCAGCAGAAAAGTTTCAAAGTGTCGATTTTCACAAATTACAAATATTCCTTAAAAATCGCCTGTATGACTTAAACGCATTCTTTCAACTGTTTACAGGAGATGCACCAGTGATGGATCCAGGATCAAACACTGAGTAAGAAAAAGTAACGATAACACTACTTACCTGCTAAGTGAATTTCCTCCCATAGGATAACATTGGTGATTCTATGTGAAAAAGTTTCTAAGTGTCAACTTTTAAAATACAATAATATTCCTTAAAATCACTACTGTAACCAAAACGCTTTTACTCAACTGTTTACAGGAGATGTCCAAGGACTGAATCTAGGATCCAGTCCTGTGGTTAGAAAAGTAATCCATAAAGTAACTAATTGCATTTAACTAGAAATTCACATTGAGCTCAATGTTGCATTGTGTTTGAAATTGTGTTGCCCATTGCAACAACTGTAACTACTGTACTTAAAAGTCTATTGCCTATTTGCAAACTATTTAAACTAAAGTAATTCATTCTGAGAAAGTATATTTTGTAATGTAATGTATAATGTAATTACAATGTAATTTAATAAATAAAATATATAAAAATAAATAGTTTTAAAAAATGTAGTAAATCAGTATCAAAAAAATAAATATAACAATTAATACATTTAAAAATTGTCATTTACAAAACCTTTGAAATTCACTGAAAAACCATAGGTTTTAGGGGCGTTATAGTTAGAAATTAGCATTTAAAAAACCTTTGAAATTCACTGAAAAAACCATAGGTTTCAGACACGTTATAGTTAGAAATTAGCATTTAAAAAACCTTTGAAATTCACTGAAAAAACCATAGGTTTCAGACACGTTATAGTTAGAAATTAGCATTTAAAAACCTTTGAAATTCACTGAAAAAAACCATAGGTTTTAGGGACAGTTATAGTTAGTTGGACATTTCACTCGTACAAAACCCGTGAAATTCCCCTGTTATAGTTAGTTCAGCTAACTATAACTCGCGCCCGCAATGCACTGCTGATGACATCACATATTACATCACTCATGACATGGTCAGTGACATCACTGATGACATCACTGATGACATCTCAAATGACATCACTGATGACATCATCCACGTGATAATCTGATGCACCTCCTCACACCCTAATATAACCTTTGATATACCCAATCTAAATTACAGACTGCCATTCGCAAAACCATAGACACTCCAACACCAATAACTACATACCCACTCACTGATTCTTAGGTCTACACACACACATCCACTCACTCACCCGTACAGTCACTCATACTTATGGTCACTCAGTACAGGACTATCATATGCACTCTTGCTCCTATATAGACACTCAAACACCGCCACTCATCCATAGAGGTACTCACACACCTAGTCAGTCATGCAAATAATTAAACACACTGCCATTTACTCACCTATACAGTTATACACACACCAGCTCACTTAATCATACAAATACTAGCACATTGTTACGCTCTTATACAATCACTGATACAAGCACACACTCATCCATACAGCCACTATCACAATCACTCACTCTAGCTTATAGCCATTTATATACTCCAACACACATATATACTGCCTTTCACATATGTAGTTACTCACACATGTACCACTGGGACATATATTCACTCACTAACACACTCTTACACACACTTACCCACCCATACAGTCTATCACAGATGCACTCTTGAAACCATCCACCCAGTGAATCACCCACTCACACATCTATGCACAGAGTCGCACACACCCCTCCCACACAAACACTGAGGCACCCATACAGATACTCAGAGAACCATTCAATAACTCATATAGACACTCATGTAGCTATTCACAAACACATGCAGCCACTTACACAGCAACAGACAGACGGATACAGACATTCACCCAGTTTAGTCACTAACCCATGCATTCAGTAAGATACGTTAAATCACTCACTTATAGAGTCAGTCACGCACCTACTAAATCATCCATACAGACACTTACACACCCACTCATTCTTCAATACGTCTTTTCCTATATATATTAAAAATATTTAAACTTTACAGAAACACAGTCACTGGATGATGTCATCAGTGATGTCATTTGAGATGTCATCAGTGATGTCACTGACCATGTCATGAGTGATGTAATATGTGACATCAGCAGTGCATTGCGGGGCGCGAGTTATAGTTAGCTGAACTAACTATAACAGGGGAATTTCACGGGTTTTGTACGAGTGAAATGTCCAACTATAACTGTCCCTAAAACCTATGGTTTTTCAGTGAATTTCAAAGGTTTTTAAATGCTAATTTCTAACTATAACGTGTCTGAAACCTATGGTTTTTTCAGTGAATATATATATATATATATATATATTCATTCACTGAAAAAACTAAAGGTTAAGGCAACGTTATAGTTAGGTGAAATGTTCAGTAACAGGGTAAAGTTTTAAACTCTAAAACCACAGTAATTCAACAGTTATAGTTATCTCAAGTAACTATAACTCGTGCCCTAAGGTAACTATAACTCACACCCCTCCGTGCACAGTTTTCTCATCAATATTTTCACTGCAAATGTTGCAGTGATATTATCAATGGTGTGGTAGAATAGGACATGAGTGATGTAATATGTGAGGTAATTAGCAATGCATGGCGAGGGCATGAGATATAGATACCTTAGGGCACGGGTTATAGTTACATGAAAAAACGTTAATTCATGAATGATTGTGGGTTTGAGAGTTTATAAACATTACCTTGTTACTAAGCATTTCCTTTAACTACAACGTTACTTTAAAGTTTTGGTATTTTCAGTGAATTTCCAGGGTCTTTAATGTAAAGTCATATTTAATTACACAACGTAAATCCAACCCCCAGCCACACAAGGAGGGAGTTGGCTGCGGGGCCTGGTCTGTGATCTCCCCCTCTGCAGCGCAGATGGCCTTCGGCCATGCGCAGTGGGGGCGCCCAGACCTCGTGGCCACCACCTCCCCATAGACAGCCAAGCCCACACTGCACACGGCCATCAGCCATGCGCTGTGGGTGGTTCGCCACAGGGCCCGTCCCTGGGAACCTCATCTTACGGAGTGATATTTAGAGGGAGGGGGCATGTGGCCCTCCCTCCCCAGACCCATTTCGTCCCTGGGGACCCCATGCCTCAGCAATGTTAGGAGGAGGGGGCACGCGACCGCCACCCAGGACTGTTACTGCCCCGGGGACCCCACACCCTGGCGTTAATTATAGGGGGAGGGGGCATGCAGCCCCCTCCCCAGGCCGACTGCAGCACGGGGAACCCCATCCCCCGGCATCATACTAAGGGAGAGGGGGGCATGCAGCCCCCTTCCCCAGGCCAGTTTTGGCCCTGGGGAACCCATAGCCCTGGGAAAATAAAAGGTGGGTGCCCTTTGCCCACCACAGAGTTGTTAGGGGCCGCATTTAGAGCCCCAAGACCCCAGCCTGCTCCTTGCATCCAGCAGGAGCAGGTATTGCTCCCGTCCGCAGGGAGCAGCATCTAATGCTGCTCCCTGCGTGCGGTAGCAATATTTTCATGTTTCCCTGCCAGATAAAAAGTCCGCTCCCAGTGAGCGGCAGCATTTTTTTTAAGCTCCCGCACGCTGGAAGTGGACTGTTTTTGCTTCCGCTTGGCAGGAGATTTGAAAATGCTTGCGCTAAACAGCAAACACAGGTTTCCCTGCCCGTGCCAGTGGGGGCAACAAAACTGCTGTGTCCCAGGGGATGGGGTCCCCAGGGTCTCTACAGGCTCATGGAGGGGGTCCATGTGGTCCCTCTCCCCTTAAAACATTGGGAAGACCCTGGCTGGAGGGGTCCCCAGGACTGAAATCGGCACGGGAAGGGGGGCCACGTGCCCCCTCCTATTTACAAATGTGGCTGGGCCCGGGGGAGGCGTGTGCCCCCCTCCTCCAGAAAATTGCAGTGGGCCCTGGGGATTGTGGTCGCTGGGGCTGAAATCGACCTGGGGAGGGAGGGAGGGGCCACACACGTGCTTGTCTACCCAAAAACTAAACAGGGGGGGGCTATAAAAAAAAAAATTACCACGGGAGACCAAGCTTCCTAACCTGCCCCCTTGTGTCTTTTTTTCAGGACTCGGAACGGAGTCCTAAAATGGCTGCCACCACTTGCTAGTTGAGGTGATGGCAGCCAATCAGAATCTGCAGAGACTCTGCATACCTAGATATACAAAGTTTGAGCATTAGTTGCATCAATGGATTTACACCAAAACCCACAAAGCACTTTTTCGGTACCTAGATCTAGCTTTTTGTCAAATTTGGTGTAAATCCGTTTGGTAGTTTAGGCTGTAGCTGTGTCTAAACTTCCTATGGGAAAATGTGTTTTGGAACTCCCTTTTTTCCCTGAGCCCCCTCTTGAGGACCACCCCGATAGTTTCCACGCAGAAACCAAGCAAAAAAGAGCACTTTTTTGGAAAGTTTTGTGGAGATTTTTCAAACGACAGCAAAGTTATTAGCAACACAAAAAAATGCATTTCCTATGGAAACACTATCTTAACTATAACTACCCAGTGGCAACGGCCACTGGGTAATAAATATATATATATCCCTCAGAGACCCCTCTATGAGACCCATGGGGTGATCCCTTCGAACAGTTTGCAGCTTTATTTTCACTCCCCCGGGACCTTGTCCCGTGTTATAAAATGGTGGCCGCCACTTTCTAATAAGGTTGCTGCCAGTCAATCACAGCACTGCTGTTGGCCCGTGGATCCACCGTGGAGTATCCGCGTCCCCAGATATCTATAAATCTTTACGTTAATAATTCCAAAACTACTGAATGGATTTACACCAAATTACAAAAAGAGCTCTTTCTGGACCAAGAGCTAGCTGTCTGCCAAATTTGGTGTAATTCCGTTCAGCGGTTCGGGCTGTAGTTGTGTTCAAAATCCCTATGAGAAATTGCATGGGGAAAATGCTATTTGGGAGCCCCCCCTTTTCTCAGCCCCTACTTGACGAATCACCCCAAAACTTTCCAAACAGCAGCTGGAGTGAGTGCTAAACTAGTTTTGAAAATTTTGTGATGATTCGTCAAAGGGCGCCAAAGTTATTAGCAAAACAAACCACCAGTGGGTTATATACACATATCTCACATCTTACTTTGCATGCATTTGGCTTTTATTTATTTATTTTGTAATGCGCATGAATCATCCCCGAAGGGATATCTCGGCGCATCTAGATAAAAAAAATGCAGGGCAATGAGCTTAAAAGATTAAAATAATTCAGTTTTTTATAATTTTCTAAAAGTGTAATGAACGGTGCTTTCTCGAATGTGTAGGGGAAGTTTGTTCCAAAGATGGGGTGCCAAGAAAGAGAAAGCACGGCCCCCTGAGCGTGTTTTCTTAATGCGTGGTAGCATAAGAAGAGACTTATTGGCAGATCTCAAAGCTCTTGTAGGACGATGTGGAATAAGTTTTTCCTTCAAGTAGCTAGGTCCCTTGCCCTTAAGTGCTTTGTGCACTAGGCAACAGATCTTGAAGGTAATCCGCTTCCGCACTGGCAACCAGTGAAGTGCATGTAGTAGAGGGACAGAGGCTGATCTCGCTGGAAGGTTGTGAATGAGACAGGCCGCTGTATTCTGGACTACCTGGAGCTTGTCCAAGAGGGATTCGTTTACCGCAGCCAGGAGAGCATTTCCATAGTCCAGGAGACTGATCACCAGTGCCTGGACTAGGGTCTTGCGTACTGCCCTTGGGAGCATTGGAAAGACTCTTCGTAATAGTCTTCCTTGGTTAATACTATTGTGCGATTTCACAGTTTGCACAAAGGCACCATCATGCTCCATTCGTTATCACAGTTCCCTTCTGAAGTCTTGTGTGTGGTTGCAGTCTTCTGACCACTTCCAGCACTTCAACGTGCATTTCTCCTCACGGATGGCGTAAGGACAGCTCCGACCAGCCTCTGTGTAACTGACGTGATTCGGAGAAGAGCGCCTGTCTGTGAAGGAGTCTCTGGGAAATTTACACTGTATTTCAAATAAGAATGAAGCAATTAAATACCTGCCCACAGCCTGGAGTCGGAACGCCCCAAGCAGGTCCATACTCATCCTTGCTCACAGTGGCCTAAGGGACTCGGTGCCTTGAACACTCGGCTCATTGGACACTACGAAGGGTTCAGTAGTTATCTTTGCTCACGATGAGTTGAGGGACTCTGTCCTTTGATTAGTAGCTCACTGAGCTCAAGGACACCAACCCAGGTGCAGGAGAGTGCACCCATTCTCTGCTCTTATAAAAAGCGTGGGCTGGGAGATTTGGAAGATCATGTGGTTCAGGTTTCATACATTATATTAACTGTCCCCCCACTAATACATAGCCTTCCATCAGGCAGGATGCAACATTCTGATGAAACCAATGAGACCTACCTTGAGGAGGTATACACCTCCTATATTCCTTTCGACACCGAGTTTTGGGAGGCCTTGTAGGGAAGGCTTACCACGACCCTTATGGATCAAACAACCTCCAAAACGGCCTGGCTCAGCGCCCCCCCAAAGTAGAGGAGAAACAGCACCACATGCCAGTAGTAGACATGAATGTATTCAATAGGCTGATAAGAGCCTTCCTGGCACACTCCTTGCCTTTTGGGGTTCTCCACCCTGGGAATAAGGCCGAACCCGGGGATGATTCCCATGGAGACTCAAAAGGAGATATAACACATGATAGAATTTTTAGGCCACACTCTGTCAGAGGTGTCATGGCTTCCAAGGCCTTTTGTCTGGGCACCAGACTGGAGCATATTCTTAATGCTACTGACTGGTTCTTAGGCTCCATCTTCAAGAGGGTTTTATTTCAAACCAGTCGTAGATGCTGCCTCCCTGGTGGTAAGGAAGATTTGAACCAGTATAATTCTCGCCTCCTGTCCTGGTATAGAAAAATGTCCTAGCACTCGTAACAGAAAGTTTCCATTCTATTAAGGACACAGAGCCGAGGATTATCCCTCCCGAGCACTGGAAGTTACTCTTCCCTACCAAATTTTGAGCTGATAACTAAACATAATCGGGAGATAGTTTGTTCCGTTGTGGTAGGTATTCCCTTTGTGATTTAAATACAGTTCTGTAAAGAATGTCTCTGGCAATGTTAATTATGAAGTGTTTTTTTGGAAGACTCATACAGACATTGGTTGTTTATGTGATGTTGAGTGATTTACAACAGACCAGGAATACAATGGTAACTATCACTCTAAGCAGGGAATGACGACTCCAAGCAGGACTGACGAATTATCCATTTTTACTTCCTGTCACACTAAGAAAGAAGGAGCATGACAGCAGACAGAGGACTTTGAGGGGCAACGTGGACTCTGATTGGTTGACATTTTGTTTCACCTTTTCCCAAGTGTTCATGGGAATGGTAGTTTAAGTGCTTTAAGGCTGCTGGAAAGAATAAAGTGAAGAAATCACCGCATTATCCTCGCCTGCGTGTCCTTATTAGAATTGCAATTTTCTGCTACGATTGATAGGAACTTTTTCATTCTTACATATTTTGCCAAATGTACGTGCCAGTAGACGAGGCCAGTATATCAATCCAAAAGGACATAAATGCTCTGCACAGCCCAGAGGCCAGGGCAACAGTCCTGAATAATCATACACCTTCACTTCACCCACCTCTCGTCTCTTAAAGTGCATTGTTTAGGCCACTGTGGTTACTAAATCTCTTGCTGCCATTTGGCTGCGGATGGGAACAAACGTTCTAAATCTAATTAGAACAGTCAGAACATTAACTGACAGGCAACACTTCTCTATCTGGAAGAGGTACCTCACTTCACAGGAATTTGCTGGCTCTTCCTAAAACAGTTTGAAACTTAGATATTCTTATGAACAAACATCTTTCCTTAGAGCTCCCATTTGCCACAGTTAGGAGTTCCTGTTTTGTCTACTGAAAACTGAGCCTAGCTCACCATTTCTCAACCTAAAATATCTTATTTGGGTGGTTAATGCAAGTATAAAAAACTGAGAACTGATGGAGTAGGTTCTACCTAGGCGCAACAGAAAAAAATCCTAAGTCATTTAAAATGCGGCCGCCAGACTAATTTCCTGACAAATTAAATTGACATAGTAGGACTTTTAGGCATGTAGCGCCTTCTCCAATAGCATCCCTTTATTGGAAAGTCTCTATTTTCTTTGGGTTATAAGGTGGTGTAGTGGGTAGGATCTTTTCCCAGTGGCAGAACTCGACTATATTTACCTTAGGATCAGCCTAATTTATAGTAATTACGGTTTCTTCCCTGAATTGTATAATGTGAAAAATATATCAGAGCACTTTTGGAATCAGTCTTGGGTAAAATCACAATCAGTGTTGTACTAGCGACGTTCCATTCTTCCTTGCCATGGTCTAAAATACCAAGTATTCAATGTATCTTTTTATACATGGGTACTCCCTAAAGTTTTCTCGGGGGCCAAAAGTACAGCCTGGTTTGTGGCAGAGGGCCGCACCGATGGGCCTGTGGGTGGGGTTGGGGCTACTAGAGAAAAAGAAAAAAATACCTTTTCAAAACATTAGACAATGCTGTATTTCAAAAGCAGATGTAACTACAAAGCTACAAGGAGAAGCTTTTCAAACAACTGAATGACCTTTCAAAGATATGCACACTTTATAAAACACATTCTATTGACATTTTGATAATACATTTTTATTAGCAGGCAATAGCAATGTTAAGAGGCATTGCATGGTAATCCTCATTAACCAGATATTCAGCACAGGCCCAAAGGAGCACAGGTTTAACTGATTCTGAAAAATAGGCAAGTTAAAGACAGATATACTAGGAACTTATTTTACACTTCATGTCTCCCATTAGAGTCCTGTAATCTGGTACCATGTCTGAAACGGTAAGCCGCAAGAGCTGATCTAGATGCAAGTCTGTAAGAATATTTCTGCGGTTAATCTTCTACACTCCCATTGTGAAAAAACAAACATATGTTGACCCAATCATACAAATCTCTTTCTGGGTCGCTGTAAAAAGAAAAGGAAATTTATCAAAAGGCACGGTTTTCCAGAATTCTTCTGGTGCCCGCCCTAAAAAGATGCTTCGAGAGCTGAATTGTGCTGCATGTCAATCAGCTCTATTTCTGCTTGCGACCACTTCATGCCAATAAGGGCAACAACTTCAGAATTTCATGCACTCACCATCCAGGGGTTTTCAACCAGCCTGAACAGAGGGTGAGGGCTCTGAATTGAGAAAAATCGCCTTTTGATCTCACCAGAAATTTCCTAAAGACATGCACCAAGGTTTAGCATTGACAGCATTTCCTGTGCATTTGGAAACCTCGGAGTTACAATAACAGTTTTAGAAAGTGGGTGAAGTCAGCATAATTCAGTTCTTTGAACAGCACAAGCTTACTTTCAAATGAGTAAATACCATTCATCATGGAGAACACAAGCTGTTTGCCTTGCAGCGTCAAATTTAGTGCATTGAAGTGTACAAATAGATCGGAAAGAAAATGGAGCATTATAAGCCATTTTACATCCTTTAGTTCTGGGAATGATAGACCTCTACTGTTTACAAAGTGTTCAATTTCAGGATGGAAAGTGATTAACTCCTCCAGAACTTTCCCTTTGCATAGCCATCGCACTTCAGTGCGCATCAAGAGGTCTGTTTATTCAGCTTCAGAATCATGCAGCATTGCTTTAAAAAGTCTATGGTTAAGGGTTTGGCACAAATAAAATTAACAATTTTCACTGCACATTTTAGGACATTATTCAGTTCTCCTTGCCTTAATTTTGCAAACAGAACTTCTTGAAGCATAATGCAGTGATAGTCTATGACAGTCTATCCAGTGAGCTTATTTTTAAACAGAGATAAAAAGCCTCTATAATGGCCTACCACGGTAAGAGCCCCATCTGTTGTGAAGTTGACAAGATTGTTTAATGGTATGTGATGTGTTTCAAAGAGGTTACAAATGCTGTCCAGTATAGTTTCTCCTCTTGTTTGCTCTTGCAGTACTAGGAGGCACAGGAACTCTTCTTCTGGATGAATCGATTGGTCCAAATACCTCACCCAAACTAGTAACTGGGCCACATCACCTATATCTATTCACTCATCCATGGCAATGCTGAAGAACGGTGACTCAGACTGCTTTGATCACCTTCTTCTCAAGGTTTTCACCCATTGCCTCTATTCTGCGTGCACAAGAGGAATCCGATAGCTGTAATGCACCTATTTCCTTTAAAATGCTTGCTTTATTACTATAGTTTTCAAATAGAATTTCGGCTGCGGAAAGAAACATTTCTTCACTAGCTGTGCCTCTGACAGATGGACCGACACAGCCTCACTACCAATTGACCGACACAGTCTCATGACAAAAGGACCAATACCTCGGTTTGTGACAAAAGGACTGACAACGCGTCTCAGCTAGAGACCTCTGTGAGCAACACCAAAGCAATACAAACTGGTGTGTAAAAACTGAGGCATGCACAATGCGATTAAACGTTTAATTTTTAGCACATATATTGGCATTGGTCCATTCCTAGAGACCAGAGAAGCACATTATAAAAAGGGATTTTTGCAACTATGCTTGCAACTTGACGGGTATCCTAGTTTCATGGCTAAGAGGTACCCCACTTAATCACATCTAGTGTGTCTGCCCACCTCAGAAGTGACAGTATCAAACAGCACTGAATTAGAATGCTGCAAAGAGGAGTGATAATAATGCCAACGAATGGTAAGTGATTGGCGGGCTAAAGACCCCTTTTTTAGATATTTCTTTTTAAGATGCAATAGGTCGCCAAGCAACAGCACATGCGGACTGCCTGCAATCTCGACCTTAAAAAATAGGAAGGTCACAAAATGGAAATCAACTGTGGAAGAAAATAATGGAGGAAAATCAAACTAACACAGGACTGGCACTTTTCCCAGTTAAAAATACTGGATATTTGCTCACCTCTTGAACTGATTTGTAAGGGACAGGGCACAGATAAAATCTATAACGGGCATTTATTATATATATATATATATGTATATATATATATATACACACATACATAAATAAATACACACACACACACCTCTCTTGCCATAGCAATATTTCAGCAGTTGTATTCCTCATCCACACTTTCACATAGAAGCACATTTATATTTGGCCCACCTGACCATTACTCTCTGCCTCTGCAGAGACAGTCCAAGGATTGGATGAGCATGTATTCTGAACCCATTTTTGACCCACTGATGGGTACTGTGAGAAGTTTGCTTTGCCTTAGGCTTGCACTGCACAGTTCTCAACTGGGCCCTGTTATAAACACCTGCGCACAGCCTGAACGCAAACAGATATGGAGGCAGCTCTTTTCACAGTACAGCACACAGAAGTAATATATTGCATGAAAATAACTACAAAAGCACAACATCCTAGAAAAAAATAATCAAACACTGAATCCAAGAGTAAATAAAATGTGAAAAAAACAACATGGCTGTTCCCAGGCTGGGAGGCCGATTTTTTTTTTTTTTATTGACTGCAGCTGGTGAGGAGGCAGAAGTGGGGGTCAAGGCAAATACTGGCAGTGCTCCACAAGGACACCCCCCCTCCCCAGGGTGACGCCACTAGTTTTAAGGCTCTGTAGAGACCCAAACATAGTAATTAAGTCACCCTTATAATTATCAGCAATCCATTTTTATTAGCAGCGTCAGACTGGAACAGAAAATATAACAGCACCAAAATGAAAGTGGCCCCCATATGTGAATTACATAGGTAAAACAAGCATTTGCAAAGCAATAGATCTCGCAGTTGCACAAGTCTGAGCTATTGGCATTGTAAATGATAATGCCTTTTATTTAGGGGTTTAAAAAACCTGCAAGAGGTGCGTAAACACCGCTTGCAGGTTTTGTAAACACAAATAAAGGGCATTGCCATTTACAATGCCAAAAGCTCAAACTCTTGCAAATGCGAGAACTTTGTGGCACCCGCACTTTAGCTTTCAAGTTCGTAAGCTAAAGCACGGGTGCCGCGATAGATTCAAAAGTAAAGAAATAGAAAAAAACCTCATTTTTCCCCTTTACCTTTGAAGCAATCGTGGCACCAGAGCTTTAGCTTAAGATGTTTAAAGCTAAAGCGCGGGTGCCACCAATTTTTTTTTTCGAAAAACATAAAAATAACGGCGTGCAGCCGCTTTCGTCCAGCAAATTTTTTAAAAAGTGCGGCTGCTATCATTATTGCGAGGCGTGCCCCGCTGAAGAAATTAAATGAAAAAAAAATGCATTGAGGGATAGAATGGTCGTAGAGCTCGGAGGCTGTAATTAAAGCCTACTGAGTAACAACACATGTAACAGGTGGTGTCCTCATGGGAGGTTGCAAGAAGAGAAAAGGTGGTACTAAGGAGGGACTACTAAGCCTATTGATCAATGAGAAGCCACCATTTACAAAGTACAGGGGCAGAACCCAATTAAAAAGATGGGCGGAAAGTGGGTGGAGCTTCATGCCCCATCCTAAATACAGCATGCCTTGAAGAGACAGCGCAAGCGCTTCCTAGGCGAGACCTAATAAGTGGGCCATGTTCGCAAATTACAAGCTAGCGCTGCACTTACACTGAATAAACACTTTATTATATAGAAATAAACCATTTACTTACCTTTGGTAAAGCACTCATTGATAGAGGTTTATTTGCAATGATATGAGTAGTGTTCACCAATAACACACATGCAGTTACAGGTGAGCCAGCATTCACCTGTAAACAGACATGCAGAAACAAGAGGGATGCTGCTCACCTGTGAAGATAGATCGAGAGACTAGTTTTAACCTACAAAAAAAGAGATATGCAGTGACATGGGGTACATGAGGGTGGTCAAACTGGGACACAAAATAGGCCCCAGTCTTGACTGCTACCAATCTGTGTTTTTTTTAGTACTTTCCAAGAGATATGTTCACTCAATCTTGCTTGAGAATAACATTAACTGCACTGCGCTCAAGGTTAAGGTAGGCGCATAGATTACATGTGTGGAACTCTGAATATAACTGAGTCAGTGGCTCGGGAGTGCTTGTCACCACTGGGCTCTTCCTGTGCATTGTTCAGAATGCACATAAGAACAGCCGACAGGGTACAGTTGGTACCAGGGTGTGCGGCATGTGAAGAATGCCCCTCATAGTTCATACTTGTTCGGAACGTGCGTTCAAGGCAAACTTTGCTCAGATTCCGTTTTATGTGTAGGTAATCCAGACGTGCCAAGATTCATGCAATCTGAACTCTTTATTTTGTGCTTTTCGTTTCTTCCATGAGTCTGCAATATTTAAGTGTGGAGGGGGAATGCAATGCGCACAGGTTTGGGGGAGGAAGGCAGTGATAACACAAACTATGACATTTATTCCAACCTTATGAAAGTGTGTCCCTGTCTGTTTTTCTTCAGTGCATACAAAGAGGATGCAGGGCCGACAGGGTGTTCAGTTTGCACTGACCTATTCAACTTTAGCTTCAAAATCAGACACTAATCGAGAACAAACTGTGAATCGGTCACCTGCGGGCTACTGGCTCTTAGTGACGCCATCTCCATAAAACCGGCTGATAAGTGACCCAGGCTTATTTTTCACGTTCCGTCTAATGTTAAAGCAAATTACACGAAGAGTGCCGAGGAAATACTGTCAATAAAGAAAACAGGAAATGAAACATCTGCATGCCTGCTCACACTAAGAGAGAGAGTTGTTTTCCACTTGAACCATTCCATGGTTTTATACAGCTGATACAAAAAGAAGATTAGATTAAATGATTAGATTAAAATACTTGTAGAGCGCAAAAAGAAGATAAACTCACCGACCTGAAAACGTGGCATGGTGATTAATTGTAACAAGAACCCTCACAGAGACTTTCAATGTAGAGCGAGGGACAGCACTTGCCAGCAAGCGTGGAGTCAGAATCCGGTAAAGTAAAAGAGACGAAGGTGATTAGTGAAATTGCAGCGTATGCGTGCAGGATAAAAAAATAGGAAATGAAAGAACATGGACAAGGGCGGCCATGTTGGAGTGGACTAGAATAAGGCAGCAAAAGAGGCTGAAATCATCAATTAAGACATGACAATGCTGACACATCCTATTAAATATTAACCATAACTAGAAAGTAAACAGTGCCGCGCTCAAAGCGCGTGAGCAAGAATATTTTCATACTTGTGGTAAAAGATGGGTGTCTTCTTGTTGTACCTGTTGCCGCAAGTGAAAGCAGAGCAGGAATGCACCATCTTCACACCGAGCACTTAGGCTGCTGCACCGTTTTAAAAGAGGACGAACAATGCCCAAAAATACGTTTTTATTTTTAAGCATATAGCTAGTGTTTTGCGTATTACTAAATTGAGTTAAGGAAAACAAAACAAACCCAATCCCCCTTAAAAAGAAGCCCAAACAAAGTCATATCCTACCATACAAAAGCCCAACTGCTGATCGACATGGAACTTGCAGAAAGGTTTACAAATACAACCAATGGAGTGGGAGGCACTGCGTGGGAGGCAGCACTGACCCAACTGTAGCATTAAGAGAAGATAGGAGGGAGAAATTCCATAGTTAAATCTAAACAGCTGATGGAGCAAGGTTTCATAAATGAAACTTGCTTGTATTCAATCCTCCTCACAGTATTAATTTATTAAACTTGTATTGTTAATACTAACCTTTGCATTCACGACACAAAAAGAAAGGGATGCTTGCCTATTTGTTTTACTAATGAATAACGCTTGTCTGGAATCCAAAATAGCCGCTATGCGCGGGAAAGCTCAATGCGCATGTCGCAACCATATCACATGGTGTGACGTCTTTCTTTGCTTGGTGGGAAACTTCTGCTTCTGCGCAGTGTGCATTAAAATGGCTGCTTGATGTTTTCACATGCTTCTGCTTGCTCTCGTGTCATTATTAAATTGTCGTTTCCTAACGCTACTAACGCGGGATAGTATATATATTTAATTGGGAATAGAATAGAAATAGTGGGTATACAGTGAAACATTTTATTTGTGATTCTAATATTTTCTTCTTGCACTTCTATTAGTTCGTAAACTTGGGCCTGGGTTGGTGACCTGAAACTCGAGAGGCAAATGGTTCTGCGCATGTGCCTTGTGTGCCTGCCAAATGAAGTCAACCTGGACGAAGTCCAAGGCCGTAACCTGATGGCCGAAGATGTTGTACTAGCACTTTCCTGTCACACATTGATACAATGTCTATGAAAATTGGTTTACATTTGTCATGAGACGGGTGGGAAATAAAGCGAATGTATTAATTTGAAGGGGTGGGAACGTAAAGACAATAGGCTTTACAATTTAGGCCAAATCAACATGGTGCGAGAATCCACCTCCTGTCCCTGTCCAATCAGAAGTAGTGGCCCCATATTTTAGCAACATTAAGGGAGGTACATGGGCGTAGAAGGGTATAACAGATATAGAATTAGCTAATTAGCTAGAGCTGACTCTCAGAACACACAGAAGAGCCCCAGACTGCCAAGCTGATCGGTTGCAGACCGAGTCCCTGTCCAAGAAGAGGTCCTGAGGAGGGGGCGGCGGAGTCCATTAGAAGGAAGGCACGGGAGAATCGAGGAGAAGTCGAGTATCAGAGAGGGGAACGACGCAGGCGTCGTTGTAGAGAGGTCACCTGTCCGGTCCTGATCCTGGAAGAAGTCTTTGCTCTTCATCCTTCCTGGGTCCTATTCTTTCAACTCCTTGGCTAAGGGGTTTGGTTCTCGCACTTAGGTAAATATAATGCAACCTTTAGTTGCGCTGCTGTCTATCTTCTTCTCTTCTTAAACACCGTCATTGATTAGCAATAATCATTTCTATGCTTAATCTTGGGTATTGCGATTAAGTACCATGTGGTTCTGTATTTTACTCTGCTAAATCTTTAGATAAACATTTTAAAACTTCCTGACTCAGTGGTTATTTCAGGATTATGTACTATAATGAATGTCACTCATTTTAAATTTCCCAATTAGCAAAGGATTCATTGGTAAGTCATTACTCTTCAATCAGAAGGTAATTGGTAGCAGGGATTTTGATAGAGTAACAACTGATAAAACCCAGTGTAAGTATTAGCGTAGTATGAATGTATGGGCCCAAGTGAGTATCTAGTGTATGAATGCTGTTTGCTAATATCGCGCTGGATCAGTTTTCTGGTAATCAGAGGATGGTTACTCTTTGTTAATTGGGTAATGAGAATTTTATTTGTATTTTTATGAACATCCGCTTAAATTTTGAGTTTTGTTTTATGTTGTCCAGAATACCCCGGGGTAAAAGGAATAGCGGATGGTAAGTGGAAGCCATACTGCAGTGAGGTTATCTGTCAGGCAGAATTAGTACTGAAAAGTTAAGCAGGACTTTCAGTACTCGTTAGGGATTCTATGCGTGTGAGTAATAGCAAAAGAGTACGCTGGTAAAAATTTGATGTTATATCACCTAGAAAGGGTAACATTGGAGAAGTAACAGGTACTTCTGGAGCTTGTGTGAAGAGTAGACGGAAGTGTTTTACTCGTAATGTATGTTTAGTAAACGGAAAGGTTTTACTAAGTGTGAGAGAAAACTATCTTTTCTATTTTAGAGAAACTGGCACGATAGCGAATGTTTTATGTTGTTACTGAAATTTAATTAAGATTTCTAGAGAAAATAAGTTTGCGTAAATTTTTTGTAAAGGGAGGGTCAGTTGCCGGAGAGGGAGCTGACGTCACAAAACGCCGCGCTGGGATTGGTTGAATCCGCGGGTGTGGGAAAACCCTTGTAAAGGAGGGGTCAGTAGTCAGGAGTAGTACTGACGTCACAGGTGCCGCGCTGGGATTGGTTAAACCAGCAAGGACAGAAAAGAGCAGATTGTAAAGGAGGGGTTGACAGATAAAACGTCACCAAAAGGCCGCGCAAGGATTGGCTCGGAAATAAAAGGTAGCAAACACTTAATTGGTCAAAATTATAGAAGCGAAATTCTTAGTGGATAAGGATTGCATGTTAAAACGCGATCCGACTTTAACAGGAACTCGTCCGGATAAGAGATTCCTAGGTTTTGCAGAATATAATTTTGTACACCGAAGATTAGATAGAATGTACGGAGAGAAGAGAAAAATGTCCTTTCTGCAAAAGATTAAGAACTATTTTAAAAAGGATAAACCACTCAAAACTAGAGAAGGAATTATTATTCCACCAGCTAAAACGCCCGCTTCATTTATGATGATGGAGAGAGGTTATCATACTTGTGTATGGATGGAGAATTGGATAGAATATACCAAAAATGATGGAATATTAGCATTTCCCGAGAATGGTACCTTCAATGGAAGGATTCTTCAAAACTTGAGATTGAGGATGAATGACTTAGAACCCCGACCTAGATTAACTCAGTACGAAGCTCTAGAAGAATGGGAAACCGAGGCATTGGAGCGGGATAGATCTAGAAGTAATAGGAGTTATCCAGGATTTTTTCCCAGATATCTACGTGAGTCTAGGGATGGTCAGATGAAACAATGGAGAAGGGCAATGATTACAGAAGGATTATATCCATTGTTTTCAGCAGAGGAGAAATTAGGAAGTAAATGCACAGAAAAGACAAAACATTTAATGAGAAATGAGGAGTCTGAAGACGAATTTATGGAGGAAATGTTAAGAAATCCCCAACCATATCAGGAAGGGACAAGTGGATGCACCCCAAGTGCACCACCGAAAACTCCATTAGTGCCACAGGTAATGCATGAATTCACCACGAGTAGAATACTTCATGACAAAGAAAAAGAAGCTCTAGAAAAGACCAGAGCAGAATTAATACAGAAAATAACCCAGATAAAAGTACATCCTGATTCGTTGACCATACCAGTAACAATTGGTCCAGTAGTTCCATTATATGGTACTCAGGGAAGCTGTCCTCCACCGATACTTACACCCACTGCTGTGAATAATCCAAAACCTGAAGCTCCAGTTATAATTGAGGATCAATTTAGTGACTGTGAATCCACAATATCACTCATGGACTTGCCTATTCGAGGTTCTGTAAATAGTACTCCAAGAAAAGATGTACCTGGAGGTTCAAAGGATGTAAGTTTAGTAACTTCATCGGGAGCAAAAAGTGCTACCATAGTAACACCTGAAGATCTAGAAAGATGGGTGCAAGGGTCAGTTAAACAGTGCACACCTCCGAAAATAATGGACATTCATAAATTGAAAGTCGAATTAGAAGAAATAATAGCAGGAAATGTAGGACTAGAACGCTTAAATACCTATGATGAAGAAGAATTATTGTTCCTATGCAGGAGTATCACCAGAAATGTAAGGTTATTTCATGAAAAATTATCCAATTTAGCACTACAGATGGGAATAGAAATAGGGAGATCAAAGGTACTACAGAAACCCTATAGAGCAGAATTTTCAGACAAAGATTTAGAAAATATGAATGCCTCTGGAAGAAGATTACAAATAAGAGAATTAATGTTAGTTTTGCAAAAATGGGGAGACCTAGATAAATGGAAAACTAGGTGGGCCAAGAAAAAGGAAGAAGCACGAACAAGTAGAACAGCATCAGAATATGTGATGAAGGAAACAGGGAAAGCAGATCAAATGTATCCCATGTGAGAAGTTGCGGGAGGAGGATATGTACATGTCCCATGGAGCAGACAGGATATTTTATCTTTTACGAATGATTTTCCAAAATTGAGAGAAAAACCAATTGAATGGTACAAACAGGTTGATAGGTTTGTGAAGGTGTCAAAGGTATTGTTGAAGGATTTAGATGGTTTGTTTGACATAGTGGTACCTGCCGATTTGTGGACAGATTGTAAAATTACAGTCGATTGGCCTAGTGATCAATATCCTAGAGATCCGAAGACAGGTGCCCCGTCAAATGATGTAATGAAAAAGTATCACCAAGTGATAACTTACCTGAAAGGGAAAATACCACCGAAAGAAACAGATTGGGTAAAAATAGATCGAACTACCCAAGAAGCTAATGAATCAGTACATCCTACTATGAGCGTCTATTGCAGGTATTTAAACAGTATATTGGATTTGAGGACATTGGAGACAAAAACATGAGTCAGTTTGTGTATCGATTTGTTTATGGTTTAAAGCCAGACATTTGTCAGATGATTAAACAGCATATGCTGTGTTGGCAGGGAAAGCCCATAGATGAGATTCTGAAGTATGCAAAATATTGTGGAGACGATATTGAGGATAGACACAAGAAATTGCAGGAAAAAGTGATGTGGGCTCAGGTGAAAATGGCAGAAAAGCAGGGAATTAATTTGGAAAATCCAAGTGAAAATCAAGGAAAAGATTCTGGAACGAATGGTGATCCTGGGAATGGTGGAAAATATAGAGGACGAATGAGTAGAGAAGAAGCTAAAAAGAAATTTCCTTGTCATGGATGCGGAAAATTGGGGCATTGGAAGGATGAATGTAAAAAGATCCGGAATAATAATAGCCCAAATCAAAATTTAAATCCACAGACGCAGAATGACTCACAGCAGGGTGCAAATCCTCAGAGTCAGTTGCCACCTGCACCTATTCAGGGTAATGTAAGCAGAGCAAAGCATGGTACAGACATCGGATATCCGGGAGGAAGTGGTAAGAATGATTATATGACATCACAATTTCTTTTGCAGGACGATTTCTGTCAATACAGTCCATGACAGTGCCTAGGAGAGGGGAAGAAGGAGTGCATACTTGGCGCATCCTTACAGGTAGATCAGTCAGGTCCATATGTTGAAGGGAATGTGAAAGGTAATAATATTACTTTCCTTTTGGACACTGGTGCTACCCGGTCTACTGTGAGAACAGCAGACATTCCAGACCTTCCTCTCTCTGGTGAAAATATCCAAGTAGTGGGGGTAGCTAATCAGCGGATTAGAACACCTCTTACCGAACCCATGGAAGTTAAAATTGGAAACTTCAGAGAAATGCATCAATTTGTAGTATGTGATTCCAGTCCAGTAAACTTATTAGGTAGGGATTTATTGTGCAAAATGAATTGTACCATTTTCTGCACACCGGATGGTGTGGCAGTTCAGACACCAGATGAAGACCATGTATATAAAATTATGATTGCAAAACAAGGTACAGAAGTGGATGAAATGTTTTCGTTAATAACAAAAGATGAGTTGCCAGAAGAATTAAAAGGTACAGTAAACCCCATAGTATGGGATTTCACCGGAAAGGAAGTAGGACTTATGGCTAAAATAGATCCAGTTAAAATTACTGTAAAGGAAGGTGCAATTTTCCCAAATACCAGACAGTACAAAATGAGTGCAGAAGTAAAAGCAGGAGTCATTGAAGAAATAAATCGAATGGTAGAACAAAACATACTAAAAGAAGTAATGAGTAGCCCATGTAATTCACCAATAATGGGATTAAAGAAACCTAGTGGAAAATATAGGATTGTTCAGGACCTAAGGAAAATAAATAAGATTGTAGAACCATGTTGTCCCATAGTGCCAAATCCTGCAGTAATTCTATACCAGATCCCTTGGAATGCAGGATGGTTCACAGTAATTGATTTGTGTCAAGCGTTCTTTTCAATACCATTACATCCAGACAGCCAGTATCTTTTCTCATTTAAATTTGAGAACAAAGTTTATGTGTGGAATCGTGTTCCTCAGGGGTACACAACGTCCTTCTATTTTCAACCAGATACTGAAAAAGTGCCTTGAAAAATTAGTGATGCCAGGAAGCTCAGTTTTAGTCCAATATATCGACGACTTATTGGTGGCATCGAACACCAGAGAGGACTGTGTTGTTGATTCCATAGCATTATTAAATCTTTTGGCAGAAGAAGGGCATAAAGTCTCACCTGAAAAATTGCAATTCTGTACAACAGCTGTTAAATATCTGGGACACCAAATTGAGAGAGGAAAAAGAAGAGTAACAGCTGAAAGAGTAGCTTTAATAAAGAAAATGCAAATGCCTGTAACACAAAGACAAGTGAGAATGTTCCTAGGAATAGTAGGTTACTGTCGACAATGGATACCAAGATTTTCCATGTTGGCTAAGCCCTTAATTAACATGACAAAAAAGAAAACAAAGGACCCTGTGGAGTGGGAGGATGAAAGTGTAGAAGCCTTTGTAAAATTGAGAAATGCCCTATGTTCAGCACCTGCCTTAGGCATGCCTGATTATAAAAGAGAATTTGCATTGTTCTGTCATGAGAGAGAAAATTGTGCACTTTCTGTCCTAACTCAAAGACATGGACTAGAAAGACGTCCTATAGCATATGTTTCTGCTACATTGGACCCAGTAGCAGCCGCATTGCCAGGATGCTTAAAAGCAGTGGCGGCTACTTGTTTGAGCATTGAACAAAGTGAGTCAATTGTGATGGGACACCCTGTAAAAGTGTATGTTCCACATGCAGTTCTCATTCTGTTGACAAGAACCCGAACTCAGCATCTTACTCCTAGTCGGCTGACTAAATACGAAAGAATCATAATGGGTGCTGAAAATGTGAACATGGTAAGGTGTACTATAATAAATCCAGCAACCTTACTACCAGACCCACGTCATGAGAGAATTAAAGATGACGAAGACGATGAACATGATTGTATACAAATCACAGAATTATGCACAAAACCACGCCCAGATATAGAGGAACAGCCTCTTAAAAAGCCAGACAGGGAGCTATTTGTTGATGGTTCATGTCAAAGACATGAAGATGGTAAACTAACTGCTGCCTATGCGGTATGTGAATTAACTGGAATAGTTGAAGCATCCTATTTACCAGGAGTCAAATCTGCACAAGTAGCTGAATTGATTGCTTTGATAAAAGCATGCAAAATTGGGAGGAATCAAAGAGTGACCATATTTACAGATAGCCAATATGGTTACGGGGTTGTGCACGATTTTGGTCAACTATGGATGCAGAGGGATTTCATGACTTCTTCAGGATCACCCATTACAAATTGACAATTTGTAAGGGAATTGCTAGAAGCAATACAATCACCAAAAGAATTGGCTGTGGTGAAATGTGGCGCACACCAGTCAGGAGATGACTGGGTGGTAGTCGGCAACAGGTATGCAGATCTGGTGGCTCAACATTGTGCCAAAACCAGAATGTCAGTCAATAAGAGGGTGGAAAGAATGGGAATCAGCTGCCAACTTATGCTGTATATGCCACCTGAAACTTGGAATGAGGTGAAGAAATTGCAAGATGAGGTTGATGAAAGTGAGAAGAATTTGTGGATCAAAGTGGGTTGTTCGCAAAGAGGAGATGATGAAGTGTGGATCAGTGCGGATGGCAGACCAGTCATGCCAGACTGTTTACTCTCACAAATGGCTAGAATGCATCATGGAGACACACACATAGGGAGAGATGCAATGATTAGGCTGTTCAGACAAAATTGGTACAATCCCAAATTCAGAGCTGTTGCAGAGAGTCTTTGCCAGAGATGTCTAACTTGCCAGATGCATAATCCGGGGAGGAAGACAGTAATTGGATTTGGGAAAATTGGAAAGGCAGAGGGTCCATTTATGAGACTTCAGTTTGATTTCATACAGTTACCACCATGTAGAGGGCTGAAATATGTACTAGTCATAGTGTGTCTGTTCTCAAAGTGGGTGGAGGCTTACCCTACTAGGAGAAATGACAGCATTACAGTTGCAAAACTGTTGCTACGAGAGCTCATTCCTAGGTTTGGTTTTCCAGTAACTTTGGAATCAGATAGAGGAAAACATTTTAACAGTGAAGTGATTCAAATAATCTGTGAAGCATTTCAAATCAAACAGAAACTGCACTGTGCATATCGTCCAGAAGCTTCTGGAGTGGTTGAACAATTGAATGGCACTATAAAGTCAAGCTGGGAAAAATGTGTGCATCAACATCATTAGAGTGGCCAGATGCATTGCCACTTGTTTTAATGGGACTCAGAAGTATACCTGACAAACACAGGATTGAGCCCCCACGAAATAATGATGGGAAGAGCAATGAGACAAACACATGTTCCCACAAACAAACTGGTGAATATATCTGATGATATGGTTCTGGACTATTGCAAAGGATTGGCTGACCTAGTGCGTTCTGTCTCTCATCAGGTTGGAGAAGACGCAGTTTCCAGGTAGCCTGAACAAGAGCATGATCTGAATCCTGGTGATTGGGTGGTAGTGAAGAATCACACCAGAGAAACGTGTTTATCACCTAGATGGGGCAGACCGTGTCAAGTCATACTGACAACGAATACAGCAGTGAAGTGTGCCGGATTTCCTAATTGGATCCATGTAAGTCACACCAAGAGAGTACCAGATCCTGAGGAAGAGAATCCTCAGACAACGCCAATCACTGAAGAGGCTGAAGGTTGCCCAGCTGTAGGATCTCAAGTTCGAGATTCCAGAGAAGGTGAAGAAGAACAACCGAGCACAAGTCAGGATTGGATACCAGTGGTAGAAGTTCCTGAAGTATACCACAGAACAACAAGTCAAGCGAAATTGGAAGAAATTGAAGAAGATCAGATAGGTGAAGAAGAAGCAGTTCAGGAACAAGAAGAAAAGACATTAAGAAATCCTGAACAAGGTCAGATAGGGAAAGAAAACTGGACTCAAAACAGTGAAGACCTAATAGACTTTGATCAGGGACAGACAGGTCTAGAAGAATCCGGTCAGGCTGCAGAAGTTCACAGTGCAATAAGCCCTGATCAGAACAAGTTAGATCAAGAAGAGTGCACAAAAGTAGAAAACGTTGAAAATCATGAACTTGAAGAAATAAACAAAGAACAAGGTCAGTTATTGGAAACTCACAGCGGAGCTGTTACAGAGAAACCAATCAGACCTGAAAAAGACAAAGCAGAAGAAAAAGTGATCAAAGAAAACAAAGCAGTACTAAGCAGTGAAATTAACGAGATCTCTAAAGACGAAAACAAAGAAACAGTGCCAACAAAGAAAACAAGGAAAGGAGATCATTGGCCGAGTGTCATTAAAAGAGTAAAGTACCACATAACAACCAGAAGTGAAGATCCAGATCAAGTGAATGAAGTGACAAGTCAAACTGAACAAGAACATAAAACTGCGAAAAGAAGAAGCAAAAGACTCAAACTTGTGAATAACAAATTCAAGGGTCCTGACTGGACTTACATCATCCTTGAAGATTTTGAAAGCTCAGAATCAAGTGACAGTGGTGGCGAAGGAACAAGTACAGAATTGACGTACGAAGAAGAGACAAGACCACCCTGACTAAGCAAAAGAATAAGCTAAAGAAAAGAAGAAAAGATAAGAAGAGCAATCTTCCTTGTCGAAAAATGCCTGACGATAGAGTTATTGGGAGACCAAAACAGAAATGTAGAAGATGCTGTGCAATATGCATATGTAGCCTAGTAATGGTGCTTATAGTATGGTTAGTCCTGATTGTAGCAATTCCTTACCTTATGATAATAGATAAAAAGATTAATAATGAAACTAAGGAGAGGACAGCAAACGTGAAGGGCAATAGAGTAGAACTAATGGCAGAAAGTGAACCAGAAATTCATCATGAAGTAACTGACAACACTAGTTTAAACGTTTTCACAAAGTTATTGTTTCAATATGTAGATACCATGGAAGTTAGTAATTGTTACGTCTGTATGAAGTTACCCGAATCAGTAGCAGAAGGATTAACATACCATCACTTACCACTGACATATGGCATATCATGTAGTGTTTTGTCTAGTTTATTTTATAGAACAGGGAAACTTCAGTATTATTATTCAAACTTAGATGTGATATTTTCTGAGGTTCCGATTCGCAAGAGTATGAACCCAGTGCTTAGTTGTCAAGACGCACAGTTTATGGGAGAATTTTTCTTAACAATGAAATCAATAGACATAACATATGCACATAGACACAATCTAACATGTTCTTTACTTGAAGAAGAAAAGATATTTTTGAATTTAGTAGAAGATAGAAGACAAGATTTTCAAAAGAAAGCTTCTGAGCAGAAGGCTCATTTACCACCTTGGGCTGAGAAAGAAGGTAGTTACACACCTGGCAAGGCTCAAGCTGCTATGGCTCTGGATTTCGTAAAGACAGGGAAAATTTGTCTTCATAGGTTAACGACTGATTATAACAATGTTTTCATCGGTACCAGTGAATGTGAACACAATTTTTTAATTCTTGGAGGTTGGGGACTTAAAGGAGGAATAGATTCAGTTTTTCCTGGAATCTATTATGTGTGTGGGAATAAGGCTTACTTTAGGCTTCCTGCACGGTGGTATGGAAGTTGTTACTTAGGAATAGTATTTCCAAAGATATACCACGTAAAAAGAAACACAGAGCAATGACAACAATAGCGAATTAATACGTAGTAAAAGAGCTAGTTTTTCAGAAATTGTAGGTGATATATTTGGTGCATTGATACCTTCAGTGGGAATAGTTCTGAACTCAAGGAAAATATGTAAATTGTCTACAGTGGTTGATCGTTTATCAATGGATACTGCTGGAGGATTTCTAATGATTAATGCGGAAATGGTTGCGATTAGATCTATGGTGATGCAAAATCGACTTGCTCTTGATATTATATTGGCAAAAGAGGGCGGAGTCTGTAAATTACTGAAGACGAAACATTGTTGCACTTATATTCCTGATAAGAGTGCAGAAATTGGAACGTACATACAGAATATAACTAAACTTGAGAAAGAACTTAAACCACTGGAAGTTGATAGTGTATGGGAAAGATTGACAAATAGTATCTCGTCAATTGGAACCTGGTTTGCTAATATAGGGAAAGGACTTATAGGTCAAATATTAGTACCCTTAGCAGGGATAGCAATAATAATATTGGCAATAACAATATGGTGCAAATGTTGTAAAAAGAATGGAACATATAAAGTGACAGGAAGAGGAAAGAAACGAAAGGTAGATGAAATCAAACTTGAAGAGTGGAGAAGTGAATTATACAAGAAATTAAGAGATTGTAAAAATAGAAAGAATAAAGACGAGAATGAAGTAATTTGCTAGAAGTTGGCATCTGATTGAGGGTAATGTTTTTGATGGCTCAGAAACGCCATCAGAGAGGGGATTGATGGAGCAAGGTTTCATAAATGAAACTTGCTTGTATTCAATCCTCCTCACAGTATTAATTTATTAAACTTGTATTGTTAATACTAACCTTTGCATTCACGACACAAAAAGAAAGGGATGCTTGCCTATGTGTTTTACTAATAAATAACGCTTGTCTGTAATCCAAAATGGCCGCTATGCGCGGGAAAGCTCAATGCGCATGTCGCAACCATATCACATGGTGTGACGTCTTTCTTTGCTTGTTGGGAAACTTCTGCTTCTGCGCAGTGTGCATTAAAATGGCTGCTTGATGTTTTCACATGCTTCTGCTTGCTCTCGTGTCATTATTAAATTGTCGTTTCCTAACGCTACTAACGCGGGATAGTATATATATTTAATTGGGAATAGAATAGAAATAGTGGGTATACAGTGAAACATTTTGTGATTCTAATATTTTCTTCTTGCACTTCTATTAGTTCGTAAACTTGGGCCTGGGTTGGTGACCTGAAACTCGAGAGGCAAATGATTCTGCACATGTGCCTTGTGTGCCTGCCAAATGAAGTCAACCTGGACGAAGTCCAAGGCCGTAACCTGATGGCCGAAGATGTTGTACTAGCACTTTCCTGTCACACATTGATACAATATCTATGAAAATTGGTTTACATTTGTCATGAGACGGGTGGGAAATAAAGCGAATGTATTAATTTGAAGGGATGGGAACGTAAAGACAATAGGCGTTACAATTTAGGCCAAATCAACATGGTGCGAGAATCCACCTCCTGTCCCTGTCCAATCAGAAGTAGTGGCCCCATATTTTAGCAACATTAAGGGGAGGTACATGGGCGTAGAAGGGTATAACAGATATAGAATTAGCTAATTAGCTAGAG
The DNA here is from genome assembly GCA_963921515.1 of Calotriton arnoldi. Taxonomy (NCBI): domain Eukaryota; kingdom Metazoa; phylum Chordata; class Amphibia; order Caudata; family Salamandridae; genus Calotriton; species Calotriton arnoldi. The sequence continues at coordinate 3,226,053 of CAWUFW010000438.1, forward strand.
CTGACTCTCAGAACACACAGAAGAGCCCCAGACTGCCAAGCTGATCGGTTGCAGACCGAGTCCCTGTCCAAGAAGAGGTCCTGAGGAGGGGGCGGCGGAGTCCATTAGAAGGAAGGCACTGGAGAATCGAGGAGAAGTCGAGTATCAGAGAGGGGAACGACGCAGGCGTCGTTGTAGAGAGGTCACCTGTCCGGTCCTGATCCTGGAAGAAGTCTTTGCTCTTCATCCTTCCTGGGTCCTATTCTTTCAACTCCTTGGCTAAGGGGTTTGGTTCTCGCACTTAGGTAAATATAATGCAACCTTTAGTTGCGCTGCTGTCTCTATCTTCTTCTCTTCTTAAACACCGTCATTGATTAGCAATAATCATTTCTATGCTTAATCTTGGGTATTGCGATTAAGTACCATGTGGTTCTGTATTTTACTCTGCTAAATCTTTAGATAAACATTTTAAAACTTCCTGACTCAGTGGTTATTTCAGGATTATGTACTATAATGAATGTCACTCATTTTAAATTTCCCAATTAGCAAAGGATTCATTGGTAAGTCATTACTCTTCAATCAGAAGGTAATTGGTAGCAGGGATTTTGATAGAGAGTAACAACTGATAAAACCCAGCGTAAGTATTAGCGTAGTATGAATGTATGGGCCCAAGTGAGTATCTAGTGTATGAATGCTGTTTGCTAATATCGCGCTGGATCACAGCTATGCCACCAAAGCTGAACACAGGCAAACAGTAACAGAGCAGGAAACCAAGAAAATAATAGTCCCCCAAAGAACAGATGAAGAACCATTGGGCAATGAGACAGTACTTAGTCCCTGCTGCGTGGGAGGAACAGAAGAGAAAAAGGAGGGACAAAGAGGCAGGACTGGCCACTAGCAAGCAAGGATTTTTAAAGGACACAAACAAACAAATCAAGAGCAGGGGGATGGTTTTAAGCCCACAAGAGAAATTACAATAGGTCTCGAATGCTCAACCTAAAAATGGGGCCCTTTAGTAAATTAGAAAACTAAAAACGTGGCCCATGTCAGCAAATTGGGACAGTTTTTATCTTGCAAGGATATGCTATATAAGGTTTTTGCAAGGTGTTGAAGACTGCATAGATTGATTTGAGCTCGCTGCACACAATGTTACTTTCAATATCAGGGAAATTAACAATAAAACCTGTCCCAGCAGACTCCAAAAGAGTAAAAAAAATAGGCCACACACTGACCTGATTTTACAGGGCAGGCAGGCTTACTGGCGAGGTGAGCAGGCTGGCAAAGAAGGGAAACGAGCTGGTCGGAGAGGAGCGGAGCAGGCTGGCCTGATCCACGGGAGGCCCCCTGCTGCGTGTGTAGTCCTTTTGGCGGGCAGAGAGAAGTGCTGGAGAGCAGGCTACGGGTGGCATGGACAATGCAGGCAGAGTGGACATAGTAGGTTGCGTGCGGCGATGTCCTAGGCAAATGTTGCAGGAAGCTTGCTGAAAGTTCTTTAAAAGTCAGCTGTGAATGCACAAACAGCTGACTTCTAAAGGGCTATTGCTTCTCGCCAGTGCCGAGCACATGACGTTACGGAGGCTTTAAGTAAATGCAAAAGAGGGCCGCAGGAGCAGTGGAATTGCTATTGCCCAAGCTCCAGCGGCCCTCTTTTTTGTTTACTGAAAGCCTCGGGGTAGCCCATTATGGATCAGCTGTGCTGGGCTTGCCCAAGCAAGAACGGGGACATGAAGATGGTACGTGGGCCGCCAAGCAAGGTCTGTCGGGCTGCTGGTGGCCCACAGGCCGTACTCAGAGTACCATGGTTTTAATAAGTTGTACAATGAGTCAGCAAAAACCCTTCCATTGCTGTGTAAAAGGATGTTCTTCATTGTTTTCTATTACAGTGTTTTACATAGAAGAGAAATAGTTGTTCAAACAGTTTCAAAATACATCAACTAACACCTGTCTAATTCGCTATTTCATGCGTACCGTGTTGAACTTTTTCAGGGCTGAGATTATATTCAGCACAGATGTTCAAGCCCTAATAGTTACCGCATGTAAGAAATGAGGGTCGATCCACATATGGAATAGGTGGCACACCAATCTTTCTATAAGAAAATGTTTTTAATGAAACGCAGAAAATGTGTTTTGTACATTTAAAGAATTGTTCTAAGCATGTAGAAAAAGAAGGGAGATTTAACAAAGTTAAGTTAACCTGGAGGAAAGAAAACACTCCATGACCTTTATTGATATTGACAATCACGGACCAAAATAAAATATATATAAAAAAAAAAAAAACATTCTTCATTTAGGTACTTTCTACCTACTGACCATTGCTGCAGTTCAATAATTTACAGGTTCACAATGTGGTGGATAGAATTCGGGCATGCACCATCATAACTGGCATATAATCACATCCAGTTGCACAAACATCCTTGTTTTCACAAGTAGGTTTCAGACTTACACTGAAGCAGCAACATAATTTGTCTCTCTCATCTGCAATCACGTAATGGCCAAAATCAAACAAGCAATGGCATTAAATAATGCCAACATTGTTCACCAGTGCGTCACAATCTAAACAACTCATGTGTCATGATGTGTGTTCACACGTGTGATCGTGCACTCTGGCACAAGTGCAGATGGAGCCATGCCAAGAAGGCCAATGATTCATACCCGTATGTCGAGAATCATTGGCACCCATTTGGCCATCACAAAAAAAGGAAGCGAGCAACCCAATGGCATTTTTCTGTTAAATATATTTTATTGCAAACAGGCAAACATGCATTTAAGCCAGTGGTTCTTAACCTGTGGTCCGGTGGTGCCCAATTAGGGGGTCCACGGAGGCATATGACCTGTAACCATTTTCTGTACATATTTATAATTATTTTGAGCTACATACTTGCAAAAAAAGTGGCTCTTCCAAAAAAAAAAAATTGTATTTGATGAAACTACTTACTTGACGTTTTCTGTATTGCTTCCCCAATATATTTGATATAAATAAAATATATACATGTTAAAAATAATCATAAGCATTTTAAAAATGCTATTGCTAGTTCAGGACAGAGCACAGTGAATGCGCAGGTTTGTTTAAAAATGCTTCTTTCTACCTGAACTAGCAATCAGATTCTGATGAAAAACACTTTTGAACTGCTTATGATTTTCTAGTAAATCATATACGTTTGCAATTTTAAAGAGGCTGTGTTCTAACCGCTCAGAGATCCATGCACGTATACACTGGTAGACTGTACACAATGCCCTTCCAGGCTGCATGTTCTCCCTTTCACTGTTTTGCCTCGGTAGGCGCATATAGCCTCCAAGAAACTAAACTTCTTGTACTAAAAAGGGTGCATGTATTTTTCAGCAGAGCTGAAATACTGCCGCAGCCATAGTGCAATTTCCCAGTAGGCAGCATACACTCTGCAATAAAAGCACCTGCTCTTCTAGCTTTTATGCAATCACTGTGTCACCTTTTGACACTTAAGCCCTGCATGGTCTCTGGGTTTGTCCATACGAAGCTGAATTGTCCTGTGTCTATCCAAAGTCAATATGTCAAACTGTTTTTTTCTTCTGACCCACCACTTCTGCTGAGAACTCCAATTTCACATCATTACCAATTGATTTTTAACTGCAACCTGCATCTCGTACCATTACGTAGTCACCTTCGTATTCACACATGATGTTGCAGAGGTGCCGAGTTCCTACAGTGTGTACTTGTTAGCATTATTGTTGAGGTTCAAATTGTAGCAGCTGATTGGATGTCCCTGGCTTCCAATTGTGATTCAGTGGGGCTACGCGCAAGTCAAATGGTCTCGAAATCTGATTTAAGCTAGTCTACAATAAGGTAGAACGAATACAGCCAGCTGGTCAAAACAGCAGAATTTCTACATTCTCATAAGACATAATAGGAATACTACATATCTATTTCTGTGGATACTTACCTATTACATGCACATTTACTGAATTACTATACCCGCAGATGTTATTTGAGAAGGAAACTACTACTCAACTGGTGGATCGTTATGAAGATTATAAAGCCATTAATTACTGAGTGAGTCAAAAAACTACTGTCCCTTGCAGTTCATGTTGGTCATTCATCAGGCGGGTGCCTCCATTTAGTCGATAAACTGCCAGAGGACTTAAAACTGTGGCAAGAGTTATAAGCCTTTCTTGTAAGTTTCATTTTTATTTCTTCATCCAGGGATCATTGTTTCATTGTTTTTAATGCAGGCCTCTACACTAGGCGCTTTGGGGCCGAACCAGTGAATTGACATTCACCTTCCACTCACAAGAGCATCAAGCGATTAAACTCCAATAATAATTTTTTGACGGACTAGCACCAATAAATAGAAGGCATGTTTCAGGCGTCGAAAAATCATAAAAATGTAGGTCTACTGACTTAATCTACTCGACCTAATTGTAATGCTCTTAACCCATAAATTAGTTTCAAATGATGTGATCCTGGGCAAATATTTTAATTTACTGGGCTGCCATTTTCTTAATTATCACATATGAGATCACCTTCAAATATTCAAGTTCAGCATGTCTGCTGTATAAAAAAACTTGTTTTATTTAATAGACTAAAAACTTTTGCTCCATATACAATACAAATCTAGCCACATATAGGAAACACATGACCCCCGACTTACCTCTTAGTTCACTAAATGCATTGTCAACAGGGCGGGGGCAGGCATTTTTCCTCAAATCATGTTTAAAAGATAACACTTTTTTTTGTGTTGTCATTTTTTATTGGATATCACAGAAAAACACAGTAGTGCGACAGGGATGATACAAAATGGAAGCTATAACGTGATGGATACATCGATACATCAATGGGGGAGGGATCAGGGAAGGGGCTGAGATGGGGAAGGAGAGGGAGATTGAAAGGAGGTGCATGACAATGTAGAGAGATATACCATCAACATGAACAGTTCGGCGAATCGCACAACTTAATACGTACCGCCTGGCTCGTTGCAATGGACATCATAAATGGTGTGTCCCTCACATCCTGATGTCCTATCACAAGGCTGATGGGTATTCCTGAGTTATAGTGAGAGGGAGGAGCTGACACTTGCACCTGAATAGGGCTTTGCCTGTCCCCACACAAAGGGTTGCACACCCACCTGTAGTGAGTCTGGAGCCGGGGAAAGAAAGGGCAGGGCCTTGTGCACCACAAAGACCTTTCTTTGAAGTCTCCCTACTGCAAACGTTAAAATGGGTATAAGTTCTGGACCTCTGACACCATATAATCAGTACACCTCTGGAACCGAGGACATTCTACCAGGAAGAAGAGAGGTTGTGCTGACGGGAGGGACTGCCACTTTGCTTCTTGCTTTGCTGTGTAGGCCTGCTGCTTCTTGCCTGGGAGTGAGAGAACTGGACTTGACTCCCTACATCCTGCATCTATAAACGATCTCCAAGAGCTTGCCTCCTGTTTCTGAAGTCTCAGGGATATCAAAGACTTCCCCTGCATCTTGATACTAGCACCTAGGCTCCTCTGCACTGAGTCTTGATCTGCCAAGTGGTTTCAAATCCAGTCCTGGGCCCTTGGAAGCGAGTGTTTGGTGCTGAAACCCAAGAAACCAACGCATCGACACCAAAGCGTTGATCCGAACTATTCCATTTCTCTGCGAAAAACACATCGCCGCTGCCTGCACCGAAGACGTGAACACTGCTCACTGACTGCGTGACGCAACGACCTCGACTTACAACGCAACCCCAACTTTGCCGACGCAGCACCTCCGAATCACCGCTGCTGCATGAGTCTCGAACACCGCATTGCCGACGTCCGCGACGCACCGTTCCCAACTGAGACGCATTCCCAGCCCTGCGCGGCTTTGTGCTAACACATTGCCTACTGCCCATCGGTTCGACATCGACGCATTAGCCCAACGCACAGTGCTCGACATCGACAACGTTGCCGGACGTTGGAAACAACGCCTCCCCTTCTAAAGTGACGGAAACCCTCCTTTGCTCAACGCATCATCCCGAGCTTCGACGCATTCAAGGTACTGTCAGCAGGTCTGGGTGTCTCCTGAATCCGGCCCACGCTCCATCGCGCTTGCACTGAACTTTTGTATTTGCCCTGATCAAGCGCAACCAGATAGCCCAAGTTAAGGATTTCTAAGCACTCCATTTTGATTTACTCTTGCAAAATTCGTATCTTGACTTGTGTATGTTGGATATTTTATAGTTTGGGTCTTGTTTTACTCAGATAAATATTGGCTATTTTTCTAAACTGGTGAGAACTTTTGTGGTGTTTTCACTGTGTGTGTGCACAAATACGTTTACACATTGCCTCTTTAGTTTAGCCTGACTTCTCTGTGCCAAGCTACCAGAGGGTGAGCACAGGTAAACTTTTAGTGTATACCACACTCTTGAGTATCCGTGCGCGATACAAATGCCAATAACATAACACACTTACCCTGACTAGGATTTTGGTTACTGCTTGGACAGGGTACATACCTCTGCCAACTAGAAACCCAATTTCTAACACCTATGTTTGTAACCACAGTGCCAGGTCCACTCCAATGCCCTATTTATATAGGTCTCTTACCTATTTGGTGCACAGTCACATATAAAATGAGAATACCTTGCCCATGGTTGTTTACATTTAAAACATATCACACTTTTAGTTAGAACAATTATGTGCAATATCGCCAGTGTTCCATAAATTCTGTGAATGAAGTGAAATTGTATCAGCCATAATCAGGCTTTTTCCAATTCAATGCTGTGCAAGAGCATCTCTAGGATTAAGTACAAGTGAAGCTCCACATTACATCTGTAAACTGGTTATCTCAATATGCTAAAAAAAAAAAAAAAAAAAAGAAAAAGGGTCCGAGGGAATTTTATAGACCCTAAACGGATTAAATCCCACTATTCCATTTATCACCAAAACATACATATAATCCGTGGTCTATTATGCTAACTATTTATCCAGATATGTGAATTATTAATAAAGAACACTGTGCTCAATACTGTCAACTTGCGTGTCACTGAAAAGAATATAGAAAATTACAAGATGAAATGACCCTTCAGGACTGTTGGAATCCCATCACACACCGAAGTGATCATTTATCATCATTTGGGTTTCCAGCCAACCTCCCATCTGTCCTCTTGATCATAGAGGAATACTGGGTAGATTGCATCCTCTATTAGGTCCTTCAGAGGAAAAGGAGAGCACAAAGAAGGTTAGGAATTGTATCTAACCCCTAGAGAAATCTCCAATGAAAAAGTGCAGTGCAAGAAGTAAAGTGCGTAATTAAAATAGGATTTGCAAAAGAAAAGAGCTTAATCTTCTCAACGATATCAATTGCATTCCTAATTAAAACCAGTGCAAAAAAGGATATTATAGCAGTTCAAACAAATTGCTGCTTTTAAACGGTCGACATATTTCAGCCAGTTGGACATCCGGTCCACGGCTTTCTTCAGGACCTCACCATAGATGTATTTGCTACTGCATTACTTCAAAAGTAAAAAAATGAAGATGTAATTTATACATACATACAGGTTGGATTTGATACAACCTCTGTTGTTTTATACTGATCCTCTGTATCTACGAGATGTATAGGACATCCGTAGAATACGAGGGCTAGACCTCACCTCACCCGGCACCAGCTCTTGTCAAAGAGGCCCCGCTCTGTCCGTCGTTGCCTCGTGCTCCGACTGAGCTAGGAATGGAGGTCCTATACATCTCGTAGATACAGAGGATCAGTATAAAACAACAGAGGTTGTATCAAATCCAACCTGTATGTATGTATAAATTACATCTTCATTTTTTCACTTTTGAAGTAACGCAGTAGCAAATAAATCTATGGTGAGGTCCTGAAGAAAGCCGTGGACCGGATGTCCAACTGGCTGAAACATGTCGACCGTTTAAAAGCAGCAATTTGTTTGAACTGCTATAATATCCTTTTTGCACTGGTTTTAATTAGGAATGCAATTGATATCGTTGAGAAGATTAAGCTCTTTTTCTTTGCAAATCCTATTTTAATTACGCACTTTATTTCTTGCACTGCACTTTTTTCATTGGAGATTTCTCTAGGGTTAGATACAATTCCTAACCTTCTTTTGTGCTCTCCTTTTCCTCTGAAGGACCTAATAGAGGATGCAATCTACCCAGTATTCCTCTATGATCAAGAGGACAGATGGGAGGTTGGCTGGAAACCCAAATGATGATAAATGATCACTTCGTGTGTGATGGGATTCCAAACAGGTCCTGAAGGGTCATTTCATCTTGTAATTTTCTATATTCTTTTCAGTGACACGCAAGTTGACAGTATTGAGCACAGTGTTCTTTATTAATAATTCACATATCTGGATAAACAGTTAGCATAATAGACCACGGATTATATCTCAATATGCTCCCACTTCTGTTATGCTTTGTTTGCGTCTTACTGGCCTCTGTTGGTATGGCTGTATATATTCTAGTAAAAATCCCTCTCCCACTATTCCTTTGCACGAGCAGTTCTATCGTGTTTGAGCTTCGCAGAGCCTTCTCGGATGTTACCCATTTTTTCCCCCCACTGTTCTACGAATTGCAGAATAACGCAGGAACTGTCCGAGCCATAAATGGAAGACATCTTCTGCATGATCAAAGGCAGTTAGTACTCCTGCGCCTATAGGCTACTCATCATCTTATCTCCCCTACCACTTTCCATTTACTCATATTCATTTCTTTACCTATTTTCGCAAAGTCTTATCTACTACTTTTGGATTTGTCCTGCATAAGGAAATTTTCCCCATCTTGCTAAAAACATTCTCCAGGCATGGATTGCCACATGTATTATGCGTGGGCCATCTCCACAACGTTTAATCGCATCATATAGTCTTGTCAGCTCCCCACTTGGCATTCAGTCCATTAGCAGCACTTAATTTATGCAAAAGTCAGTGTCGTACCATCCTGCTACATACCGCAAATAGGCAGCATGACAGTACCCCTTTAAATCCGGCACCTTCAATCCTCTTTGTAGGTGCACTTTAGTGTCTCCATTGGCACTCTACTCAGTTTCCTACCCTGTACTGTAGTTGTAAAAGCAGATTTTCCTTTTTAAGCGTACATCTCGGGATGGGGAACATACTACATTGAAACGGGTACAAACTAGGAGGGTATTTTTGTGTTATCTGCATTTTATTACTGTGTCTTTACTCCTTCCCCTTGTAAAGCGCTACGATACCCTCACGGGTCATGTTCGCGCTATATAAAACTTAATAAATAAACATTTCAGGAGGACCATCATTTTAACTATGCTATCCTGCCTTCTATTGACAGCGGCAACATTGTCCAAAACTCCATGTATTTAGTTAAGCCTCACAACTACTTTACTAAATTCTTCAACTTGCCTTGATGAACATTAAAAATGTGTGGATTAGGCAGATAGTATGGAAACCTGATGCCTTTCATTTAGTCATTTAATCTGTGCAATCTTCCTCAATTGATGAAAGGAGACAGTCAAACTTGAAAGATTTGTTCAGCTCAACAGCTTGATGTTATTCATCGGCCACATATCTAGGAATCTGAACCAATCCGATTTAGAGAGATTTAGATGCAGGTTCTAAATTGTATTTACAGTGTCAACATGAAATGTAAGACTAGTTCCCCCCTTTCCTCTCACACAACTCGAGATATGATGGGCACAGGGAGACCCTTTTCACAGTTTTTTTAGCTATTAAAATTGAGATATTTAGAAAAGTTGTTCAGAACTCTCAGATTTTACTCGGAGGAACATATACACGAGTGTTCACGCTGACAGCATGCATTTGTTAAACCAGTCCATTACATGATGTCACGGATTACTCAATATGGTGAAACTAAAGGTTATCAAAACAGGTGTCTACCACTATGCTACATACATTGTTTTTTGACAATGCTGATAAACTTTGTAAGTATTTACTTTGTTTGAAAGCATCTTTTACAGAGTTAAGTTTGATAGATGATTCATGTTTACAAGAAATGTTTCATACCACAAATGAGGCACTGTCTTGAGCAGGAGTCTTCAACCAGTCTATCATGAGACACCTTCAGAGTAGCTCAAAGCCTTGAGTTCTTTTTTATATGAGCACAGGGTCACATTTTCCCTTTAAAGTTATTGGAATGCTTTGTTTATTTTTCATGAGCATCAGGCTGCAGATAGCAGTGCTCAGTCAGATTTAGGAGCCAGGCTGGGGCACAGAGTAGAGAATTAAAACTCTGAGGCATTCAACTCTTAAATAAAAGTCCTTGTCAACTCAATATTGGAGCGAACAAAATGTTTCTGAATGCGTTTAAATGGAAGAAAATTAAACTGAAAAGTTACCTTAATGATCAAGTTAACTCTTCGTTTTAATTTTCTCCCAATTCAAAGTGTCGCATTTACAAACAGCAGGTCTCTTGTTCCTTGTGGCCAGTAGACACTGTGCCATATTTATAACTTTTTTACATGGGATAAATTTAAAGTGAAGAAAAATATTTCTATGAAACATTAAGTTAATCTCTTGCTCCACGTTCAATTAAGCCAATTATGTCTTAATGTTTTATGAAGCATGTTTCTTCACTTTAAATTCCTCCCATTTAAACAAATGGCTGTATTTTACTATTATAAATAATGCACCATGTCTACAGGCCACTGGGAGCAAGATGCCTAGTGTTTGTAAAAGTGACACCTGGAAAAGGGAGAACATTTAACTGATGAGTTTTATGGAATCCATATAAACATTAAGTAAACTCTTCAGTTTACACCCAACAGGCATCGTGCTCCCAGTGGCTGGTAGACATGGTGCCATATTTATAAATGAAAAATACAGCCATTGTTTTAAGTGGGAGAAATGTAAAGTGCTGAAAATTTTTCTATATTGGGAACATTTGTACAGAACATTTTTTGCACTGTAAAGTTCTCCCATTTAAAAAATGGTTGTGTTATACATGTAACGGTGCCACATATGGTGAAAGGTATGTCCTGTGCTACAAGTACATACGACACAGGATCTGTCACCCATGCACATATATCCCATTCATAGGCACACATGCTCAAACATCCCGAAAGACCATCGTCTCACTGACACACATGGCAGCGCTGTCATAGTGCCCCTATTTAAAGTATTATGTTCAAACCATAGTATCTGGCCTATGGACATTAGGCTTTAAGTCATTGAAGTTGGGTGTGGGTGCGTCTGGTACACTGCTCAAGTTGCTCTGCCTTCATTAGCTCACAATGATTTTCAGTGATCAGAAGTAGCTCTCACTACAAAAAAGGTTGGAGACCCCTGGTCTTGAGAATGAAGGTAATACGATTATTGGTTTCCTGGGCTCACCATAATGGTTTCCTATATCCGTTTTCTCACTGCAGCTTCCTAATGTACTATGTTCCTTCCTACCAATGACCTTATTCCCCTGGAGTCATGCTAATGGTGTTTTGGTCCTCTACAGCTGGGAAGAAGCCTGGCCTCCCCTGTGTGTTCAGCAGAGAAGAGGGTTTATGTTGAAGGTGAGGGTTGCTGCTTTCTCCCCACACCACCCCCCCCACAATATACCCCTCTTGTCCAAGGGTCTAGTATTCTGTCAAGTGTGAGGACTCGACAAATGGTAATTGCAGCATAGAGGTGCAACTTCAACAGGAGTTTTTCCTTTCTTTAGGCACAGCTTAGAAGAAATAAACACTTTGGTGCTTCCATGCTATCCAGATTGGTTAAAAATTCTTAGATCTTGCCAAAAGTATGCAAGTTTAACAGGAAGCTAATGTCTTAAAAACTAACAGGCAAAATGTGCAATCACCACATGACTCAGGTTCTGAGTCAGCTACTAAGACTCAGACAAAGCCAGGTGCCTGCGCAGGTTTAGAAAAAATAAATTTGGTCAGCTTGTCCTTTAGTTATTCTGAGCCCTTATAAATGGTGTAACTGGAACACCAGGATTGCGGTGGTTGTAGTTTTGATGGAAACATCTGTTATAGGGGAGTTAAGGAGATTTATGCCCCAGCAAGCTAGTGGAGGAAGGCAGCAGAGTAGCTTTAAAAACCGAGTAACTGTAACACATGTTACTTACAGTTCTAGAAACAGAAGTGTTACTACTACTGTTGTAATAGCGAGCATATCAGACAAGATTATATTGGAGGACACCCCATGCAAGTTTACCATCAGTGACCACCATACTGCCTCAGACAAGGCTGCCATTAGTAATGTAAAAACGTTTTGTCAAATTGGGATGCCTCCTGGTGGGTAATACATAACAGCCATGGCTGTAATGCCCCATGCCCTGGGTACCAAGGTATAACTATGAGTAACAAGTCTCCCTGTTGTGGCATGATTTATAACTCAAATATCAGCTTTAAATATACAAATTCAAGCATTAGTCTTAAAACAGCATGAGTTCTAAAAATACACACACTTTTATCTCTAATTAACGCTTTTCAAATTTGGTATACAAATATGAATTCAACCAAGCAAAAGCTTCAGATTCAACAGGCTGTTCAACACACAGGAGAGCTACTAACAGGCAGCTGGAGAGTTCCCAGTAGCTCCCAAGCTACACGTTGAAGAAGCCGGGATTAAATGTATGAAAAATTACCAGATACAAATATTCATAATCATTGGCATGCATCTGGTCTCCCTGGACATACCTTGCACATCCTTGCATTATACCATGACAGCACTTCCAGAGTGGAAAGGAAGGCACACAAATATTCGCCACATAAATTCATGAGGGGTAGAAAGGGTGATGCTCTATTTAAATATGTTCTACTGATGAAGAATAAGGTGGTCAGAGAGGAAAGGAGAACAGATAATGGTTAACAAATAAGGAAAGTACAGGGTATAAAAATCACTTTTGTAGCATATGGCGTTTGACTGAGTGTCATTCTATTGCCCTTAGTAAACACAAGATGATTGCTAGAGTGCTGAAACTTTTCAACCAATCAAACCCCAGTCAAGAGATGTGTTAAATCCATTGTTCTTTTGCTCAGCATGCCAACCCAGTTTGGACCTTGCCATATGTAAATCAGTCTTGACCCTGCTCTCCAAGGGAACAGCCCAGCCCGAACTGCCAGGCCAGGTCCTCCCTGGACCGGAAACAAGCATCCTGGGACCGGTTTTGGAGTATCACCCTCATCAGCCAGGCTAGCTTGAATACAGTGGCAGAACAAGCAAGGGACCCACGTCTAGCCACTTGGGGCGAACACAGCAAACACAACAAGATGATGGATGGAGTACTTTCAACCAATCACCCTGATGGAGCAAGGTTTCAAAAATGAAACTTGCTTGTATGCAATTCTCCTCATAGTATTAATTTATTAAACTTGTATTGTCAAAACTAACCTTTGCATTCACAAACACAAGAGGGACAGAAGCTTGCCTATGTGTTTTACTAATGAATAACGCTTGTCTGTAATCCAAAATGTCCGCTAAAGCGCGGGAACCTCAATGCGCATGTCGCAACCTGATCACATGGTGGGACGTCTTTCTTTGCTTGGTGGGAAACTTCTGCTTCTGCGCAGTGTGCACTAAAATGGCCGCTAAATGTTTTCACATGCTTCAGCTTGCTCTCATGTCATTATTAAATTGTCGTTTTCTTAATGCTACTAATGCAGGATAGTATTATAATTAATTGGGAATAGAGTAAGGAAAGTGGGTATACAGTGAAACTTTTTATTTGTGATTTTAATATTTTCTTCTTGCACTTTTAGTAATTCGTAAACTTGGGCCTGGGTTGGTGACTTGAAACTCGAGAGACAGATGGTTCTGCGCATGTGTCCTGTGTGCCTGCCAAGTGAAGTCAACTTGGACGTCTCCCAAGGCCATGACCCATTGGCCGAAGATGCTGTACTTTATGTTTCCGGAGGACAAAATGATACTTTTCTCCTGTAAAATGTATAACATTTGGCGTGAGACGGGTGGGAAATAAAGCGAATGTATTAATTTGAAGGGGCGGGAACGTAAAGACAATAGGCTTTACAATTTAGGCCAAATCGATATGGTGCGAGAATCCACCCCCTGTCCAATGAGAAGTAGTGGTCCCATACTTTAGCAACATTAAGGGGAGGTACATGGGCGTAGAAGGGTATAACAGATATAGAATTAGCTAATTAGCTAGAGCTGACTCTCAGAACACACAGAAGAGCTCCAGACTTCCATGCTGATCAGTTGCTGACTGAATTCCTGTCCAGAAGAGGTCCTGAGGAAGGGGCGGCGGAGTCCATTAGAAGGAAGGCACGGGAGAATCGAGAGAAGTCGAGTATCAGAGAGGGGAACGGCGCAGGCGTCGTTGTAGAGAGGTCACCGGTCCTGTCCTGATCCTGGAAGAAGTCTTTGCTCTTCATCCTTCCTGGGTCCTATCTTTTCCAACTCCTTGGCCAAGGGGCTTGGTTCTCGCATTTAGGTAACTATACTGCAACCTTTAGTTGCGCTGCTGTCTCTATTCTCTCCTCTTCCTTAAACACCGTCATTTATTAGCAAAATCATTTCTATGCTTTTTCTTTGGTATTTCAATCAAGTACCGTGTTTTCTGTATTTTACTCTGCTAAAACTTTAAACATTTTAAAACTTCCTGACTCAGTGGTTATTTCAGGATTATGTATTATAATGAATGTCACTCATTTTAAACTTCCCAATTAGCAAAGGATCCATTGGTAAGTCATTACTCTTCAATCAGAAGGTAATTGGTAGCAGGGACTTTGATAAAAGAGTACATCTGACACCCAGCGTAAGTATTAGTGTAGTGTGAATGTATGGGCCCAAGTGAGTATATGGTGTATGAATGTTGTTGGCTAATATTGCCCCAGTCAAGAGACCTCGGCTTAATCCTTTGTTCGTTTGCTCACTATGCCACCCCAGTTTGGACCCAGTCATATGCAAATCAGTCTTGACCCTGCTTCTCATGGGAAAAGTCCAGCAAGAACTGCCAGGCCAGGTCCTCCCTGGACTAAAGGAGGTGGCGAGTGCTGTGTCACTGGGAAGTTAGGAGGAATAAGCTAGGGGGAAAAACCAAAGAAGAATTCAACTCATCCAATCGAATCTCCGAGACTGCAATTCTCCAGGGCAGGGCAAATACAAGACTAGGCAAGAAATTCATCAAATGAAGAGCAGACACCTGTTGAGTTGTACTATTCCACCCTCCTATCCTTTTATCCCCCTTAGGCCTCCGTCCCTTTTCCACGCGTGTACCTCCCTCGCGCTGGCATGTTATGACATCAGCTGGCATTCTAGAATGCCAGCTGACCGTTCCCGTTTGACAGTTGTGATTGTGTGCCCCAGCCAGCGACCTGCATGCAGCTCCTTCAGCGTGCTCGTGTGTTGTACCTGATAAGATAATAAACCTCTTAGAAACTGATGTCGGCGTAAGAGTCTACTTAATATTTATGGCGACGAGTTTTTACGGAACACACCAAGGAACCCACTTGGAAGAACAAAAAAAAAAAGGGAAGAGGAGCATAATTTATGAGGAGTCGGAACACGGGATATCAAAATAGAATATTGAACTATCGACAGAAGACAAAGCATTAAGGTGGAGAAGTGAACGTGTTACCGACGGCGTGGAAAGAGAGTGAGAAGAAAAGTGAGTGAACAAATACTTACGTGAAATGAGCATATGAGAGAAGGAAATGCATTTCATGGTGCAGTGTCGGCGAACAGTATAGTGAGGGGAAAAAAAAGTGATGGCTGGTTTTGCCGGAATGAAATCGAAGTGAAATTCTCCTCAGAACTGGTTGGCGCACTTACAGGAGGAGCGTCGTGCTGACGTAGCACGTTGACGAGCGCCATCTTGGATGTAAAGAGTAGGCACTCTAGCCTTCATTACGTTGCACAGGAAACGTGCGTGAGGACATTTTGAAGGAGAGATATAGTACGAGTATTTACACAAAATAGAACGGAACACTCGTCTCGTCAGTTTCGTCTCCAACATCCATCGGGAGGCTGAAACAGACGAAAAGGAGGACGAAGGACTATTTTAACAAGTGAGCAAGGGAAATATAACACATGTGAAAAATTTGTGATAGGTGCGGTTGGGCATATCTAATGTAAATGCAATGGTGCAAACAGTGCTTTACTCGCAAGCTAAAAGAGAATAATGGAAAATATTTCGGGGTCAAATTTAACTCTGCAGTAAGTGTAACCCCATTCTGTGGATTAATATAGTTAAAAACAAAAACAACAAAAAAAAATGGCTTCTGGAAACAAGTACAATTTGCAGCCCCCGAAATCGTTTTTAACAGGATCTGGGGAACCGGAAATAAAATGGGAGGAATGGCGGGAGCACTTTAATAACTACATCACCACCTTTGATGATGAGGATAAACAACTTACAGCTGATGAAAAAAAGAAAATACTAATGCATTGCTTGGGGGCTGGAGGACTGAAAGTGTATAACAGCATTAATAAGAAGACACGTGTAGGTGAAGAAGGAGATGTTTTCACTTACGCAATGGATGATTTGAATAGTTATTATTGACCAACAGTATGCGTTGCTGTAAACAGATATAAATTTTACAGACGTAAACAGGGTAAAGAGGAGAGTATTGAAGATTATGTTTCAGCACTTAAGAACTTAGCACTCACCTGCAAATTTGAGAACATGCATGATGATTTCATAAGAGATCAAATAGTGATGTGTGCAGCCAATCCAAGTATACAGGATGCGTTGTGGGCCAAAGGTGAGAAACCATTGCAGGAAGTGATTGAGATAGTAAAAAGAGCTGAAATGACAGGAAGATGTGCCAAAGCTGTACTAAATGAAAGTAAGACTAAAACAGAAGATTCTAATATAATAGCGAAAATAAGTAGGAGCAAAAAGAAGGACATGGGCAATAAACGATGGGTCACTGATGAGACAAGGTATAAAGGAGGTGCAAGAACGTCAGTGCAATGGAAATGCTATCGTTGCAGCAGCAACAGACATCTGGCTAACGATTGGAAATGCCCTGCACGAAACAATAAATGCAGTCAATGTGGACTTGTAGGACATTTTCAAAAGGCATGTCAAAGGAAAGTGAGGGAGAAAGTAAAACTAGTTGAGAGTAATGAAGAACAAGAACAGGACTCATCAGATGAATCTGAATACAACTTATGTGTGCTAAATGTAACAGAAGCATCGGAAAATGACACACAAGAGAGAAGTAACAAGAAAAAAAAAAAACCTATGGGCAAGTTTGCCATTGGTGGAGTTAGAATTGAGATAGTCGCGGACTCAGGATCACCCTGCACCATTATCAATAGCAAGGTATGGAGAGAGAAATTCCAGAAAACACTAGGTCAGGTCATGGAAGAACCGGACATCACACTCAGAACATTCACGGGGGAACCCATTGAGCTGGTAGGCTTCAGGGAGCTGAAGTTTGCATTCAAGGACAGGGAAACGTGCAGCAAATTATACATTGCGGCCAAAGGTCCCTCAGTTCTGGGATGGAAAGACCAGGGAAAATTAGGTATTACACTCAACCCAAACAGCGCAGAACCTGTACTTGTAATGCAACAGGACGAGATATATGGGTCCAATATTAAGGAAAGGTTTAAAAAAGTTTAACGGCACAATAGGGAAGTTGAAGGGTTTTCAGCATAACATAAAGATAAAAGAAAATGCTGTCCCTAGCTACACAAAGTAAGACACATTCCATTTGCTATAAGGGAAGAAGTAAGGACACATATTAATGATTTACTAGGTGCAGGCATCATTGAACCCACGGAATCTTCCGAATGGGTCGCACCCTTGGTAGTCGCAAGCAAGCCCAATGGAAAGTTGAGGCTATTCATAGACTTACGCGACCTAAACAAAAATATCCTTGTTGACCAGTACCCACTCCCTAAAATAAACGAAATGCTCTCCCTGACAAAAAACATGAAAATGTTCTCTACCATTGACCTTGCTGCAGCGTACCACAAGGTCCCCCTGCAATCTGAAAGCAGGCATCTTACCACCTTCATTTCACCGTTTGGTAGTTACAGGTTCAAGAGGGTACCCTTTGGATTAGCGTCAGCTGCGTCGTTGTTCCAAAGGTTGATGCAGGAACTTTTTAAAAGGGTCAAAAAGGTGCTCATATTTCAGGACGACATCCTGGTAATGGGTAAAGACCAACAAGACCACAATGATAGGTTGGTGCATGTACTGAATATTTTGGAAGAGGTGTGGCATGACCGCAGAGTACGGAAAATGCAAGTTTGCAAAGAAAACAGTCACATATCTGGGACATGAAATCACACCTGAAGGAATAAAACCTAAGAAAGAATTACTTAAAGCCATCAGGGATGCTCCGATTCCACAGAACAAGGAGGAATTAAGAGCATTTTTAGGGCTGGTAGAATTCTATTCAAAATTTGTTAAGAACTTTTCGGCTAAAACATACAACATAAGACAACTTCTCAAACAGAAAAACAAGTTTGAGTGGTCTCAAACTTGCAATGAAGACATATATATTCCAAAGCAAGAAATCTGTGCGGCACCACCCCTACAGGGATTTGACACAAGTCTTGACAGAATTGTAACAACAGATGCTAGCGGAAAAGGAATAGGAGCAGTCCTTACACAAGCTGAAAGCAATGGTAAGGAAGTTACAATAGCATTTGCATCCCGCGCTCTAACCCCTACTGAGGAAAAATACTCAGTCATAGAGAGGGAAGCATTGGCTTGTGTGTAGGGAATGGAATACTTCCGCCAGTACATTTGGGGAAAAAAGGTCAAGCTACGTTGCGACCACAAACCCCTCACAAAGGTACTTAATGTCAAAGGATTGTATAACGTGTCACCAAGATTAGCACGATTGTCAATGAGACTTTTAGACTATAATTATGACGTGCAATACCTGCCAGGTGTGAAAAATGTAGTAGCGGATTTCCTAAGTAGACTACCCCTACCAGATGTTGGGAACTTGGAAGAAAGGGAGGATGAACTCTGTGTAGCAAGCATCAGTGAAGAGTTCCCTAGCATACAGAGGGAAGTTTGGGTCAATGAGTATGAAAAAGATGGAACACTACAAGAAGTACAAAAACTTGTTGTAAATGGTTGGCCAAGCAAGAAATTCATTAAAAAAGTAGAGACCATACTGGGAGCTCAGGAATGAGTTGTCAGTTGAAAGTGGACTCATCTTGAGACAGGGGAAAGTAATACCTCCACTTTCACTAAGAGAAAGACTCTTGGAACTTTGCCATGAGGGACACCTGGGCATCAACAAAACTAAACACAGGATCAAGTGTTGGTATTGGTGGCCAGGATGTGACCTGGAGATAGAAAGAACAGTAAGGAACTGTTTGAAATGTGAGAATTCAGACAAAACTCAGGTCACACTCAAACCCCCTCTACAACCATTGAAATGTCCTGGCATGCCCTGGGAGAGAGTGGGCGTGGACATTATGGGACCACTACGTTACCACGAAGATCAAGTGTACATTATAGTCATTGTGGACCACTTCTCTAAGTGGCCGGAGATTAAAGTAAGCAGAAAAGTGGAAACACAAGACATAATGGCATTCCTTGACAGTGTTTTCGCGAGAGAAGGTATACCAAAAGACGATAGTCAGCGACAATGGCTGCCAGTTCACCTCCTTGAGCTTCAAGAGGTCAATGGAAAGAAATGGAATAAAACATAAGATGACGTCTGTGTACCACCCTGCTGGGAATGGTGCTGTGGAACGTTTTAACAGGGTAATAAAAGGGACTATACAACTAGCCAATAACAACGGGCTGTGTTGGAAGAAAGAAGTGAACAAAATGGTTTGGACATACAGGATCACACCAGGGGAGAGTATGCAGTTCAGCCCTTTCGAACTCATGAGAGGAAGGACGCCATTATCAAAAGACAATGTTGGATGGTTAAAAACATTTAGGAAAGTTGATTGGTCGGCAGACACAGTAAGAGAACGTATCCAAGAAGCGCAAGAAGCATGTAAGGAAACGTTTAATGCAAAACATAAGTGTAAAGAAGTCAACATCAAGGTAGGAGACAAAGTAAGAGTCAAAAGAAGTGGAATGATTGAAAAAGGACAGAATAAGTTTAGCGCACCGTTGATGGTGGAAAAAGTTTTTTGTAATTCTGCACTTCTCAGCGATGGGAGGGTGTGGCATGCCTCCGCACTCTCTGCTTGTAACAGAACACAGCACAATGAAGCTCTGGAGAGGAGTTGTAGGAAGGAAAAAACTGGGACTGGTTGATCAATGAGGGTACTAGTTCAGAAGGAGACAGGGAGTGTATTACTACGCATTCCCAAACCAACGACACTGGCGTTGTTTCAGGGCAGGAACTCATTGAATCGATAGAATACAGAGACAGTAGTAATGGTGAGTCAGTTGAACCGCCCAGTACGGAGAATACTAGCCAGTCGGAGGAAGAACAAGATCAAGAGGAATTCATGGCAAAAGAAGGAGAACTTACCACTTGCGACACTGCTGATTCTCCTGGTGCTGAAGGTACCAACCTGTTAAAGCTAGTGCAGGATCCCGTGGGAGAAATAGCGAAAGGAACAGGCAGTACCAGTAGATATGGACGCAGTGTATTAAAACCCAGCAAGTACAAGGACTTTGTTTGTGACTAACATCTTTGCCTTTGCGCGTTTTCTTTCACTTTTTGTTACCTGGACTGTACTATCTCTTTCTGCATCCTTGGGAAGGAGATGTGTTGAGTTGTACTATTCCACCCTCCTATCCTTTTATCCCCCTTAGGCCTCCGTCCCTTTTCCACGCGCGTACCTCCCTCGCGCTGGCATGTTATGACATCACCTGGCATTCCGTTCCCGTTTGACAGTTGTGATTGTGTGCCCCAGCCAGCGACCTGCATGCAGCTCCTTCAGCGTGCTGGTGTGTTGTACCTGATAAGATAATAAACCTCTTAGAAACTGATGCCGGCGTAAGAGTCTACTTAACAACACCCCAGAGAGATAACATTTACCAATCGGGTGGCACAAAGCTCAGTCGAAGTATATGTAATTTATTGGAACTAACAAGTCTGCCCACGCACAGCTAAAGCTGCCCGTTGTCTCTGCACAGCATTTGTATCCCCCACCCACAAAAAAAAATTTGCTGCGTTTTGGATATTCTCTACCACGTAAAATCCTCAGTCCATGTACTTTAAAACACCCAAATTGTGAGAATAGCACACCCACATTTGGCCTGGACAGCTTTTCTGGAAAGTTAAGGCGGCTTAAGCACGAAATGCCTCAAACATCAAAGTAAGCCCAAAAGCACTTAGCGGGATGGGAGACTTTGCACCTACGGGGTTATAGAACTGCAAGTCCGTCGACCGCGCCCTGTGTGGCACCAGCTCACCTGGAGCTCAAAGAACGTCGGCAGCAGAGTAAAGGGCGTACCGGGCAATCGGGCTGTCTGTCATGTATTACTCGTCAACAGATGGGCTACAGCGGGAAAGGCCAGCGTATAGGTCCAATCATCGCTCGCTTGATCACTGGGGTCAGCAGCTGCTCCCGAAAATCTAGAACAGAGGTGCGGCACTATAACCTGGTCTATCACAGCCAAGAACGAGACCAGCACTCACTGACCACATTGTTTAATCGTCTTTCAGCCAGCCAACGTTCAGCCCGCTCCAGGTTGGGCGGCACCCACTGACTGTTGAAGGACGTCTCAGACAGCCAATCAACTCACGTAGGGCACATTGTGGTGCCCTAGGATTGGTTGTAGTGGATCACATCAGCAGCACCTCCTGCTCAAAAGCGTCTCCTAGAATGACGTTCATTCGTGGGATTGGTTGTTATGCGACCCGGACGTGCTGAAATTACGGACTACTAATATCCTTAAAAGTCAGACAGCGGACTGAGTTCACTGACTGTCCGTGTAAGTAGCGGACAGGTGGTCATGTTAATGGGAGAAAGGGTGGCGGGGAACGTGCATGTCAAATAGAATCAAGTCATTGCTTGTACCATCTGCCAGTCCTGGGTTTTTAGCTTATTCCGCTTTAAAACAGGTTTTTTTTTTCTAAACCACAAAGTCACAGAATGCAAAGCTCTACGCTTTAAAAACCGAGGACTGGCCAGAGGTCTTACACGTAGCGTGAGGCACTTGGCAGCTGTTGGGGTGGGAAAGGTGATATTGAAGTCCAGCGAGGCTGAGTAGAGGCGTGCTGCGTGACCGGATGTTTCTTGCATTGTTTGATTCAGAAACCGACTGAAGAGTCCTGGGGCTTCCGGATAGTGCAATGATGAATACGGTGGGAGGGTGATCTCATGGCTAAGGAAGCGTAGCTAGGAATCCTTTACAAGAGGCATGGCATGTGTAAATAGGGAAGTAAGCCAAAACATGTGAACTGGAAATCTTGTGCTTTTCACAGTGTGCCGCTTATCTGCTAAAACAAGCCAGCTATTTACTAAGGCTTGTTCGTACTGATTTTTTGTAATTAAAAATCAGAAAATTGAGTAACAACGCTCATTCTTACTTTCACACCACTGTCCTGTGCAAACTGTCTCTGCGTTTGTCGCTGGCACCCTTTTTCTCCTCCTACTTATTCTCTTCCCCATACCTGCAAACTTACAAATTAATGCTACCGTGTGAGGGGGCGGGTCCTCATGCCGAGAGCTAGCCAAGAGGCACTCTGCCCCCCGACCACTTACCCCGAAAAATAACAAGCATTTGCAATGTAATAGGTCTTGCATTAGTGACAGTTTGAGCTATTGGTGTTGCAGTTGATAATGTTTGTTTTATTTTGTGTTAAAAAATATCTCAGCAGTAGCATAAGTAATAAAAGAAAATTCATGTTATTTATTCTACTGCTGTTTTTTCTTTAGAAATAAAATCTAACAAAAATTATCATTTGCAACGCCAATAGCTTATACTTTCACTAATGCAAGACTTGTAGCATTGCAAATACATGGCAACTGGAGAGTAATACGAATGGGGGGGGGGGGGCAGTCCCGAGATAATGTACTGCCCCTTTGTTGGCTCGCAAGAAATTACTGTGCCAAGAACTACGTAAAAAAATTGTGGCTGATAGGCATTTTAGCAAGGTTTTGTAAATACTAAAATGTATACTATTGGTGACTTACATGTTGCTAGGCAGCAGTGCT
This sequence comes from Calotriton arnoldi, assembly GCA_963921515.1. Lineage (NCBI taxonomy): Eukaryota > Metazoa > Chordata > Amphibia > Caudata > Salamandridae > Calotriton > Calotriton arnoldi. The sequence continues at coordinate 3,248,973 of CAWUFW010000438.1, forward strand.
GTGTAAGTTGCCTATTTCCTTGCTTGCTACCTGCTCTGAGGGTCCCTGGGTTGAACTCTAAAGAGTCCCTGCCAGGCAAGCGGAACAAACTAATATTTTAATTGAGAGACTAGTTGCAGGGGAAGGGACCAAATGTAAAGGTAACTTTGGCGATTAATGTTCCTGCTGGAGAGAGATCGGAGTTTTATCTAGTGGCTGTTTCCACTCCTGCTGAAGTAGCGCAGATGATTAAGATGCCTGCTGCAAAGAACATGTCCTTGTGTGTCCAGAGATTGTTAGGCAACGATTAATGTTCCTGCAGGAGAGAGATTGGAGTTTTATCTGGTGGCTGTTTCCACTCATGAATGAATGAGTGAAGCTTATTTGTAGAGCACATGGCTACTCAACAAGAGTGTCCCGGTGCTGATAGTCTCGAACTAACAGACCTGACAACCACATCTAGCACTGGAAGAACCAAGTTTCAAGAAATTTCTTAAAAACCACCAGGTCAGCCATAGATCTGAGAGAGGCCGGAAGTTGGTTCCACGCTTGAGCTCCCAGGAGCCTGAAAGATCTGCCCCCAGCCCGGACTAGGTGTATTCTGGGGACACAGGCCAGGCCCATGGAGGATGACTTCAGGGATCTGGCAGGCAAGTAGTGGCTGACTCTAGCTCTGAGGTAGCCGGCGCCCCTACCATAAAGGGCTATAAAGAACAATATCAGGGCCTTAAACTTGATCCTTTTACTCATAGGGAGCTAGTGTAATGCCTTAAGGTGAGGGGGCATGTGAGTCCTGGGCTTGAGCTAAGGACCAGTCTGACCGCAGCATTTTGAACCACTTGGAGGCGCTGTAGGAGATAACCTGGAAGGCCTAGGTACATAATGTTTGCATAGTCTAGTCTGGAAGTAACCAGAGCCTGGACCACGGTTTTCCTAGTGTCGAGTGAGAGAAGAGATAGAAACTTTCTCAACATACGTAGCATGCCATAGCCGATGCCCACTACGGGCTGGACTTGAGGTCTCATTGAGAGAGTGCTGTCAATAAAGATGCCGAGATTTTTTACCGTGGATTGAGCTGAGAGGCGGAGACATCTCCTCAGGCCACCATTTTCTCCAGTCCTCCACGGACGGAGAGCCAAAAAAGACAATTTCCGATGTCTCGGAATTGCATTTCAGTTGGTTCCTATTGAGCCAATTTAACACCATAGTGAGGCAAGATCTGATCCTCTCACCATCAAAATCAGCTCCCTTCTCACAGGTGAAAATCAGCTGCGTATTGTCAGCATATGATATTATTTTGGCCCCACAAGCTTCTGCCAGAAATGCGAGGGGTGACATATATAGATTGAAGAGAGTGGGCTCAGAACAGAGCCTTACGGAATCCCCACTTTCAGGCTGGGCATGGGGGAAACGAAAGGAGGAGCCCAAATTTCCTGGCTTCTATCCTAAGGAAAGGAGGCCAGCCATGCGAGCGCAAATCCGCCTATACCAAGATCACTCGTCCTCTACAGGAGCCTGTCATGTGGGACCGTATCGAAGGCCGCCTACAGGTCCAATAAAATAAGGATAGCTCTCCCACCTGGGTCAAGCTTTTCCTTGATGTGCTCAGTAACCTCTAACAGAGCCGTTTCCGTACTATAATTATCCCTGAAGCCAGATTAAGTGATGTGTAGGAGATTATTATTTTCTGCGTAGTCCGAAATGACTCTATTCACATACTTCTCCAGTGCCTTAGAAAGAGAAGGTAGAAGAGAGATGGGCCTGTAGTTAGCAAGCACCTTCGGGTCAGCAGAGGGTTTCTTCAGGAGTGGAAGAATTTTCACATGCTTCCAAGTGGAAGGCATAAGGCCCGTTGAGAGAGATGAATTCATCACCTTATTGACCACAGGGTTTACTACCACGGCTACAGAGGCCAGCAATTTAGCTGGACACGAATCTGCGGGCGAGCCAGACTTTAAACCCTTAAGAATCTCGAGAGATGTCTCAAGCTGCAGAAAAGGTATCTGCAATAACGCAGGGGATTGCCGGGTGGAACGCTCCCTGGCAGGGCCATGCCCTGGTGCTAGATCATCCGTAGCCCCCTCTGAAAAGGATTTTTGAATTGTAACAATTTTTGCATGAAGGAACGATGCCAGATAGCTAGTCCATTCAGCTGAGTGCGAGGACACCTTAATGTCAGCCTTAGGGGTCGTGAACAACTTCACGATGTTAAAAATCTCCTTTCCCTTATTGTTTGCGGTCTCGATCTTCTTCTGCAGATGGCTCTTCTTAGCGGCCTTAACATAAGTGTAGTGGGATTTCAGAGCCGCCTTATAAACCAGTTTATCCTGCGGTTTATAGGTTTTCCGCCACTTCCTCTCCAAGCGTTTACATGCGCTTTTACTAGTTCTCAAAGATTCATTAAACCAGGGAGCTGACGGGCTGGCCTTCTTGGAAGTGCGTCTTATTAGAGGGGCTAATGCATTGACATTCTGCTTTAACCAGGATGCCAGTGTAAGTGCGTCCTCTTCTGGGTTGCTGGATAGCAAGGGGACAGACGCTTCGAGGGCGTCCTCCAGGGCTGGAAGAGGGATCCTATGCAAGACTCTGTACTTGTATTCCGCCCTATTCGGCGAAGTCTGGGAGTCGGGCCCGGTGTTAGGAACCCTAAGACTAATGAGGCAGTGGTCCGACCAGGCCAGGGGTAGCGGCCGTTCAACCTCCAGCTCAGTATTATAGAAAATTTGGTCAAGGGTATGTCCTAGGTTGTGCGTGGGGAAAGGATACAAAAAGGGCTAGGTTGAGCGCTGTCAGTGTTTCAGTCAGGGAGACGACATTAGGCTCCATGGGTTTATCCATATGTAAATTAAAATCACCTAAAACCAAAAGGTGGTTGTATCTAAGGGCCAGGGGAGCAATATTTGCGGTGTTTTTAAAAAACGGTGGTGATTAGAAAAAAGGAATACCTTCTCATACTTGTAGGAAGGACAGTGTTAAAAAAATTGTAAAATACCCCTCACACACTGAAACCTGATTCAGTGTCATGCTTCATCATTGGGGTCTTCCCGCCCCTCTACGGGACGGGGCGTGCTACTACCTACGTGGACGCGGAGCACTTACTTTAGTGATTAGTGTATATGTGTAGTGCGTGGGATCGTGAAATATAAATATGTGATGGTTTAAAAATTCCCTGGCTAGTGGAAAAGAATACACTTTATTAGCTTCCCTAGCTGAGAATGGTAAAAAAAGGGGGGGAAAAAAGTAGATGGTGTACTATAATGGGTCACTTTCTACAAGGTCGACATGTTTCAGAAGCCATCCCCTAGGCTTTCTTCTTCAGGACCGAAACGATCCCTATAACGCCTCACTGGGCTGTATAAATGTACATAGGCCTACTGATCACAAGTACTCTTCTCTGCGCCCCAATTGCGCATTTGAAAATTATACCCTGTTCCCGGAGAGCCACGAGAAGGTATTCCCAGGTGTTCTAGCAGCCGGCAGCATTGTCTGTATGAAGGCGCCCCTGTACCCCTCGTGACATCTCATGGAGAGGACACATTAATATACGGATGATATACTAATGATATAATTTTCAAATGCGCAATTGGGGCGCAGAGAAGAGTACTTGTGATCAGTAGGCCTATGTACATTTATACAGCCCAGTGAGGCGTTCTAGGGATCGTTTCGGTCCTGAAGAAGAAAGCCTAGGGGATGGCTTCTGAAACATGTCGACCTTGTAGAAAGTGACCCATTATAGTACACCATCTACTTTTCCCCCCCTTTTTTTTTTTTTTTTTTTTTACCATTCTCAGCTAGGGAAGCTAATAAAGTGTATTCTTTTCCACTAGCCAGGGAATTTTTAAACCATCACATATATTTATATTTCACGATCCCACGCACTACACATATACACTAATCACTAAAGTAAGTGCTCCCGCGTCCACGTAGGTAGTAGCACGCCCCGTCCCATAGAGGGGCGGGAAGACCCCAATGATGAAGCAGGACACTGAATCAGGTTTCAGTGTGTGAGGGGTATTTTACAATTTTTGAACACTGTCCTTCCTACAAGCATGAGAAGGTATTCCTTTTTCTAATCACCACCGTTTTTAAAAACACCGCAAGTAAGATTAAGCACACACTTACGTGCGTTTATATGTTTTTGTAGTAGAATCTCTTTGTTGAATTGCGATACTGAGAGGAGGACGATTCTACCTTTTTCCTCTTCACTCCCCCTCATGATATTTTTGCCCAGGGGAGAAATAGCCTCATTAAGTGATCTCAGAATGGGGCCAGGTGGACCAGGTGGCCTATAGATTATGACCCCGGCCAGGCATTGGTGAGGTGATAGAGTACAACGGAAGCCAAGACATTCCGCATCCTCAACATGGTCCATAGAGATGGAAGTACAGTCAAACTCCTGTTTAAACACTAGCGATACCCCCTCCCTTCCCCGCCAAACGGTCTTTCCTAATCACCTTGTACCCGGGAAGGATAGCCGAGGCAATAGTGGCGTTGGAAGAATTGGCCATGTTTCCGTAAGAAACAAGAAATCAGGGAGGGAGTCTTGAAGAAGGTCAAAGACCTGAGCTTCGTGTTTCTGAAGAGAACGTGTGTTAAGCAAATAGGCCTTATAGGGCCTCACCTGCCTCTCTATGCTGCAACTCAGTGCTGAGAGCTGACATGCTAAAGTGTAGTGTAGTTCCTATAGTACCCCTGCAGGACCTGCGCTTTTGGATAACATACACTGTGGGCCTGGTGGCAGACTGATTCTGAGCACCCCCACTGCGTATGTTAGCCTGTTTGCATTAGCTAGCTCACAGTGCCACTAGAATCTCCTCTTTATCAGAGAGATTAGTTTTTGGCAACCTCAGAACACAACAACCCTGATTCCTCAGACTCGTGGAAACAATGTACTACTTTTCGCTCAGTCACTTGTGCTTGCTCATTTGGTCTCAGAGTTACACAGAAGAAACAGTAGAGCGTGTTTACAATAAGAATTTATTGCACAGTTCTTCTAGTATAAAATATATGTGCTGCGACAACTGTTAAACAGTAGCAAAGATATATGATCAGCAGTACAGTGAAAAAAAAAAAAAAAATAGTACAGTTCTACCATTTTGCAATAGTCATGAACATATACATGAATATAAAATGCATTTATAAAATAAAGCGCATACTCCTACGATGCCTGTCTAGATGTACCTAAGTGTACCTAGCATGTGAGTAGGTGCGAAAGAAGCCAAGAATCCCGCTAGGATTTAGTCAAGCCCCATTACCTGAATAATGAGTGTGGGACCTCGTCCTGGTCTCGAGTTGGACACCCCGCAAGGGATGATTAGACCACTGTCAGCTGGAGCGACTGCATGCAGAAGCCTCAGCGTCTCTGGTCAGTGTGTCGGCCTGGAAGTCTCGGTTCCCTCTAACTATTGATAGCAAGAGGTGCTGTATTTATACAGAAAAGTATAGAGTCCCTTTGTCCCTTGTGTCTTGTGTTGGTCATTGTTGGGTATGAAGATGACGTATGGGATGAACCGTTTACGTAGATGTTTATGCAGGTGGATTCTAGCCCCTGCCTGGTTTGCTAAAACTCTTATGAATATTTAATCATACTGGATGAGCACATCGAAGATGGTATAGAAGGCCATTGTTCTGGAAAAACCCTCCTTCTGTACCCAAACCACAGTCTAGATAAGGTTCAGCCCTCAGCGCCCGTTATTGTGGAGAATAGGGAACTAATGTAGATGAAAGATTATGCCTATATTAGGGCATCTGAATCCATGCCTATATAAGGGCATCTATATGAAACATAACACCCACTCCTCTTAATAGTCAACAATAATAAACAATGACAGCAAACTACTAATTCATACTAGGTGGTAGCGTATATATTTGTCAGTGAACCACATAAAAACATTTTTTTAAATTGAAAAGGCATATTAAAAACATTTCGAAGAGGGGAAAAATGTGTAGAGTCAATTTTTGAATTTGTACTCAAGCTAAAGGTCTAGCTGAGTTCATTTATAGAATTTAAAACTCTTACAAGCGTTTTAGAAGGCCATGCTTTCTCTAGCAATAGTGTCAATTTAGTAGGAATTGTTCAAAATTTAATCAGAGTCGAAATGAAAAAGGAAACACCGAATTCTTTCCCAGCACATGATGAGCCAATTGAAGATTAAGTGTCCTGGCTGGGAGACGCAACATCAGTCACTTGCTGTAGGGGACGGGACTTGTAATATTTCACACAGTACGTCGATGGAGCACAGATGATATTCAGTACTGCCCATAGTTGGCATATCGGCAGCCGGTGCTGTAGTCGATACCTCAGTTCCCGAAGTGATAGTTGTAGTGCTTGTGCTGGTGTCAGCGCTAGTGGTGGCTGAGCTGATGCTCACCCCAGTTGTAGCAAAAGGCACCTGCGGGTTTTCAAGGAATGCATTCGTCAGGATAGGAATACGCTGGGGACACAGCTGAGCGTGGGACCTCAGCGGTTCCAGCCTCGTGTTCCAGTCCGCAGGCGTGTCCGACTCGAGTGTCAGACAAATGTCCAACACGCATTCTTCACCGCAAAACAGGCATCGAAGAACAGGTAAGATTCAATCCGTCCAGACTGGTCTAAACGATAAAAACCAAGAAGCACTCAGTTCTCGTAGGCGAGGCGCGCCCAGATGTTGTACCATGCACTCACGGTATCTACGTTCCAGAAGAGCTTTCGCCATTTCGTTCGTGATTGGACCGTCCATTGCGTATCAGGAAAATGACGATCAAGATTCCAGCTATTAAAAGCAGTATCGGAGGTAAACCTCCAAAGATGCTTCCAAATACGGAGTGTATAAAATTTGGGATAACTCCGAGGACTGTTTGGAAGGTGCTTAGAAAACCTGACCCTATGGTCTTAAATAGGTGTACAACACCACTCGTATCAGACATGTTAAAGATACGACCCACCATTCATACGAAATGAAAGGGGCAGTTTGTACTTATAAGTGCCTGTATCTCGGTTGAGGTCCTTGCAACTCTCAAGCGGAGGTTAAGGGTACAGTTTGCTGTAAAAGCATGGCTTTCATTCTGCTCAAAGTGTCAAATTTTATAAAAGAAATCTCTAACGAAGGCCACAAAGGCGCCTCCCTGACTGTACTTGTTGGGGGAAACAATACTTGCATACAGCAAGTAACCCTGGCGTTCACGGTGACTAGATAGGCGATGCCAGGCAGCATGCCACAGCAACCTTGATCATTCAGCATCAAATAACTCCCATTCAAGAGTAACTCGAAAACTGGTGTGATCACGGCAGCTGGAGTTCCTTTCATGTGGCAAGACAGATTCGCCACCGAACCATTACAAGCTCCGTGTGAAATAATGTCCTGACACATGAGAGCTGCTTAAAGCGTTCTTGCAGTTTGTACCACTCAAACACTTCACGATCCCTACTCCGGCATCGAAATCTATTTGGTAATTCCCAGGATTCCTTAATGTATTCTTTACAATTTTTCATATCTGCCTGCCTGCCTTTGCTCAAGGCAATACTGAAACTGAAAGGTCGTGACCGGGAGAGTGATATGGCCGTGGATTAGCCATTCTGTTGATGGTGATTCCGCCACTGTGAATGGTAGCCTGTCCAGTTTTTCAATACGCAGCATTGTATATTTAGCTCCCCTTTGTGCCATTTCTATCTGTTAGATTGTATTCAGAAAACCGAGACGTACTGTTTATAAAACGCCAAGGCACAAAGCCTGCACGCAAATATTGCAGCGTCCAGCTTAATAACATAATAGAACGTAACTGTGATTGGCCGTGTTGTAATATGGCTAAATCCTGTTCCAGTATGTCGATAGCAGAAGATACAATGTTGCCCAATGAATATATCCTGGAGGTCAAAGTTGTTAACCCATTATCTACCACAGCTAAAGCTTTTTCTAAGTTTATACGGTCTATTTCCTGTTTTCTCTCTGCGGCCTCTTGTTGGGAAATCTTCCAGTTTTCATTATAGGCAGCATAAATGCCTGCATATATGAAACGTTTATGACGTGTTTTCCTGTGTCCTAGTAAAGTCCCTAAGATCCATGTCAAGTGAGAGTAAAGAGAAGTGTTGTTTCACTTCTGCAAGTGTTGAGGTTTCTAGCCAACCGAGGCACAACTTCCCAACACTATAGGATGTCACTACCCCTGGATGTTCTCTCTGTACATAACGTGGGTCTGGCCTATGGATACTGAGTCCCTCGGTGATCAGGAATCGCTTATGACAGCTATTCGTGTCTAAGGGCCACACCACCCACTGTTTCCAATTTGGGTCTGTTCTATTGTACTTTAAGATGTCATCCACTGTTGCCCCTTTTTTTGTAGTTGAATTCTGCCACCCCCCATATGTCGTTGTTGGAAACCTAGGGGTGTTCAGGTCCTTGATCTTGGCTAGTCCAAGACAGGATGTCTGTTGCACAGAATCATTTAAAAAGATCATCTGCTGTGGAATGAGGCATGCTCTAAATAGTGCCTCTGTACCCTGAACTTGCCAGTCCCTTGAACCCCATACTGATTTTAAGTCAATTTCGTCTTTCCATAGGTCGAAACCCTGTTCAGACAATTGGGCCAAAAAGGAAGCAGAGTAAATCTGTTTAGTGTTTGTCAACATAATTTTCAGTGCTGATGTTGGTGCAACCTTATAGTAATATGAGGCTGGATCTGTGGTGTTAACCCCTGAAAAGTATGAAATATTCTGTGCAAACGTTTGTGAACTTCTTTTTGGTGGTGTTGGGCAATGTTCCTACTGATGGTACTCCAAAAACATTCCTAGGTGAAATGGATTTGTGCAGGAAATGATGACCATAATGTTGGTAACAGTACAATGTGTCATAATCTGAAGAACCCTCTAACATTTCATTATTAGAAATTGCAGCAGTTTTCTCTAAATCAGACATGTTGTTAATTGTTTCAGAGTCCCAATCATCAGAAAATGTACTTGAGGTAATGATATCACTTAATGAAATTTTAAATACATGATTAATTTTTAAAAGCTCGGTCGGACCGAATGTTAAAATCAACCTTGTCCCATACTATACCATCCGGTATAGGAACTGCTGTAATGTTCACTGATGACATGTCTCTTTGCTCACGATGTGATGATGGATGTGGCTTCTGTAGTATGTTGACCTTTTGGGCTGTGGAACTTTGTTGAAGATAGCGTCCATTAATAAACATACTAAAAGTTAGTACTAAGCCAAGCCAGAAAAGAAAAAAACAATATCCCAGAAATTACCCAGAGTTCAATCCAAGGCGATACCAGGTGTGTCTTTTTTAGAAAGTGAAGAAAGTTCTTTATTTGCTGCTTGAATGGTGTTTTGGCTGGCGTCGTTTCCGGCTCGCTTGGATCCAGAGAGAACGTATCAAAGTTCATGAAATAGCCAGAAGCAGTTCGATCAATTGTAGGAATTGCATCGGGATTAGTTGAAATGTTATTTTGCTCTTGACGAGGCATGTTGATGTAGACTTCTGTATTAGGTCTAATTGCAACTTGTGAATTAATCTGATGTTCATTTTGAATTTGAATGTCTGGTTCCAGGGGAACAAGTTCCATAGCATTGTTGCTTAGTCCTTCATTCCTTACAGGTGGCTCTTCAAACATGATGAGTCTTTCTGTTTGAACTTCTTGGATTGTAGCGAGAGGAGGGCGTCTGCTACTGTGGAGACCACGAGGCCTACTGCTTATTATTGGCCACATAGTGTGGTTTGATTAAATCGATTGAGACAAATCTTTTCTCCTTTTTCCCGGCAAGAGGCGGCAATAGTACAGTTCTTGTTCCTTGTACTGCAAGGACTGGTACAGGTGTTCTGTATGAAGGTCCAAATTCCTTTTTGTCCGCAATTTTCTCTCTGACCAGATCCCTGACTTTTGGGATCCAGACAAGTCTTGCCGTGTCCGCCTTGACTTCCCCAGTGGCGGTCTGCTTTAGTCGGACATTGCTTTGTTTTGCCCTGGATTCATTTAGATCCTGTAAAACAGCCAAACGATCATGGATATCAAATGGTTTTTCATCCGCCACTGCGCCTTCACAATCAAGATCAGGTACCCACTTTCGTGTCCCAAAGAGGACTTCATATGGAGTGACACCCCCTAGAGAGTTTCTTGGCTGGTTGTTTAACGCCCGCTGTACCACATGAAGGTGTTTGACCCAACTACCGCCCTTGCCTAGCTGTTAAAGATTGCTTTAAGTCCTGGTTTTTCCTCTCCACAGCCGAATTTCCCTCGGGATGGTACGGAGAGGAGTACCGCAATGCTACGCCCATTCCTTCCATGGCCTCTTTGTAAGCCTGAGAGCTAAACGCAGGGCCGCGGTCAGAATGTAACAAACATGCTAACTGCGTATGTGCTGATAAAGACTTGCAAATCTTTGATAACAGTTTGAGCGTCAGCCAAGCGCTGAGGCCATACCCATAGGAATCTCGAGCAGGAATCCACTGCAACCATGATATATTTGTAAGCCCCGTCCGTTTGTAAGGGGCCGCAGTGGTCCAAGTACAGACATGCGAGCGGTTTGGTTGATTTTAATAATGGCGTCTGCGTGGGTTTTGCTACCGTGGAGCCTTTCATCTGCTGGCAGATGTCGCAATTCAAGACAGTCTTTAGTTTGCTTAGTTAACCCTGGCCACCAATAGCGCTGTTTCAGTAAAGAAATAGTCGCTGTAACGCCTGTGTGCGCAGAGCCCAAACCTTGCCTACGATCCATATTTGGTATTACCCTATCCCCACTCCAGGAATCTGAGCATATGGAATGTTACTTGCATCTAACTTGTAGGAGTATTTGAGTGGAAATTTTTTAGGTACTGCTGTGCTGCCTTTGCGTGAAGCAATGACAGCTACCATAATCTCACCGTCTATTCTCGTTTTGGAACGAGTAAGTGCAGCTACGGAAGCCGTGCGAACAGCCCCCTTTGCGGTTTCATCAGCCAATGAATTCCCTTCAACGTGAACGCCATCACGTTGATGACTCAGTGTATGGATCACATGAGTCCTTGGTAGCTCGTTTTTCAACTCTGCTACCTGTTTCCATAGTATTTTATGCTTAATTGTGCCACCTTTTGCATCTTTAAACCCGTTTTGCTCCCAATGGTATAGGTATTCATTATATGACTGAACACAGTAAAACGGATCACACACGATTAGTGTGGGGAATTCGTGATCCGCATTTACAAGTGCCAGTATCAGTGCTTTTAACTCTGCCAACTGTGCCGTGCAGTCTCCTAGCGATTGCGTTTTTGTGCACCTCGGATAGAACTTTCCATCCTGCATGCTACCTGTAACGATAGCACACGCTGCGCTATGTTGCTGCTTACTTCCTATGGCCGGTTGTGCAGATCCGTCAGTATAAATAATATATTCATACGGATCGAGAGGCAAGATTTCATTTGCTAGAGGATATTCGTGTTCATATTGCAGGAATGCCTGTGTTTTTAAACTTGGATCAAATCTGTATTCAACGTCCGTTGCAGTAAGAGAATTAGCCCATTGTATCCATCTTGGATGTAAGGCTTTCGCATTTGGAATGCTAGCCTTTGTAACAGCTTCTAAAGCCGGTACCGGGGTTACGACAATGTGTTTCCCCTGTGCCAGTGCTCTTTCTCTTGCTACAGCGGTCTGAACAGCTGTCAGGATTTTTTCTGTTGAAGTGAAACGCATTTCTGCATTTGTGTACAGGTGTGATTTGTATACAATTGGTACTGTTTCTCCTTCATTGAAGGTTAAGTAAGTGTACCCGCATTGACCCGCAATTATACGGATCACCAAGTTGCGTACGTTTACGCGTGTTTGCAAGTGTTTGGAAGCTATCATGTCTTCCTGGAGTGAACGAAGAATATTAGTATGTTCTTGTGTCCAATTTCTGGCTGAAAAGTCACCTTTTATTTGGTCGTAGAAAGGTTTTACCCTTTGTGCGTAATCTAAAATGTATGTTCTGCCGAAATTTAGGAATCCCAGTATTGATTGTAAATTTTTTAATGATTTTGGAGGCTGGAGCAGCGCACCTTTTTCTAAAAAGTTTGCTGCTAGACTTTTCCCTTCACTTGACAGTTCATATCCTGAAAATAGGACATTGAGGTGGGCTATTTTTGATTTTTTTAAAGTTCAATTTGTAGCCCTCCGTGGCAAATCCCATAATAATGGTGCTTACCCTGGTCAAGTGCCTCTTTAAGTCGTCGTCCGTTAGATAAATATCATCCACAAAGGACAACGCTTCTTCATCAAATTTTTGAAGTAACTGTTACCCTTCCTGAAAATACCCCGGGGCTATTCTTATACCCTTGGGGGAGTCGACAAAATTATCGCTGGGACCCTAACGCTGAGAATGCGGTCAGATACCTGCTTTCAGGCGCTATATTTTGGCAAAAAAATCCATTTGAGATATCAAGTGTTTCGTATTTTTTCCGCACGATGTTTTACATTAATGCGGCACTATGTGCATTTTGGACAGCAAATGTCTTTGTGCATGAGTTTAAATGTCTGTAATCTAAAACTAGACGATATGTATTGTCGGGTTTAGAGACGGGGAAACAAAGGATTGTTCATTGGAGAGGTGCATTTTTCAATGACTCCCCTCGTATCCAAGTTGATCTAAGATCTCCCTGACCGGTTTTTTAGCTTCCTGCTTTATTGGGTATTGCCTCTGAGCATTAGGTGAAACTTTTAACGGGATCACGTGGTAAGTTGAATCCTCATCCCACCCAGCGTGATTTTTGTACAATGCTGGAGCTTGGGCTGCTGCCCACTCCCGTGCATATGTATGTTTAAGGTGAACGGGAACATGGTCGGAAAATGCAGGAAAAATTATACTTTCTCCCCTGGGGCACTCCATTACGAATGCTGGTGGCCAATCTTGTTCGGCTAACAGGATGTCATACCCAGATGATAAGTTCTTCCAAAAGAGCCCTTTTACTTTCCTGGGCTTGTCCCCTTCCATCCGGAGTGTTATTTCATGTAACTTATGTGGGACGCTCACCCTTTTGTCTGGTGTTTCCACTGTGATATAATCATTCAAGTCCGCTGTCACCAAAAATTCCTAAAGGTTTTGGTGAGCTATTGTTACTTCTGCTGCACTGTCTAGCATCGTCGCAGCCCATTCCCCGTTCAGAAGTTGTGTCCTCTGAATTCTGGGCATGTCTGATTTTCAGACCAGCAACTTTCTTCTTAAATTGAGGTTTTGATTTTGGCTTATCTTCTTTTTTGGAAGTAAAGTCTGGAGCGCGCTGCTTGTCTCTGGACTGTGTGCGCTCCTCTCTGTGTTCTGACTGTCCTTCTCTCTGAGTTTTTCTTCGAGCCCTGAAAGGAACGAGAGGAACGTGTATCCGTATCCTGATACCTGTCAGGTTTCCTAATATTATCCCTATTCCTAAGGTTGTACCTCTTTTCAGAGGGCTCCTGTGGAGGAGACCTACCTCAGGACTGAGATCTGTTTTCTTTAAACTTTTGTTGTTTTTTATTATCCCACTTCTTTTTAGAAGAAGTCGGTGTCTGCTTAGAAGTGTCCTTTTCGGTACTGCCCATTAGTTGAGGTTTTACAGCTTTCCCCCCCAAACTATCCCTGCCTAACTCTGCATATGCAGTTTCAATTATTTTGGGTAGTTCATTCTCCTGTTCTAATGGAGAGAACTCCCGTAGGCGTTGGCGGATTGCCACTGATGCTGCTTCCCCTTTAATGTTAGCTAGTATTATGGCTGATACCTGGTCGTAGTTATTTAATAACTTCATCCCTAAGTTCAGAGCAGGCTCTGCTCCGTACTCATTTTGTATTTGTCTTAATACATCTGGTATCACTGCTAATGAAGGAATACCATGAGTTCTGGTATATATATGGCAGCAAAGACTGTACCCCTAAGAGGTACAATCCTCTAACTGTGGTGTAATCCCCATGGGCAAGCAGATTGTTAACATTCTGTGTTTTTCAAATGGTGTGGTATTTGGGAATACTGCTTCTAACTGGGTTATTTTCTGAGCTACCCAGAAAGGAATTTGTTCACGTTTTGTGGGCAATTTACCCATTACCGCGTGTAATGTTTGTAGAGTAATTTTAGTAGCTGTGCTCTGTGTAGGAGCTGTATTTGGTGTAATTACTGTTGGTTGGACCGCAAGTGTCCTCATGATGAATTGTCATGTTTCTGTAAAGTTTTATCAACTTTGTGTTGAAAAAGCAATTCATCATTTGACATTGTGTCAATGTCAGGATGTGGTGCATAGGTCGCTAATATCGGCCATGTTGCTCCTGGTCTTCCTAATGGACTGAGTCTTGCTCTTCTTCTTGAGTGGGGTAGGGCGCCATTAAACCAGAAATTATGTTCCTGGTAGGTAAGCGGAATTTCAGTCTCCTCAAACGGAGTGTAGACCGCTGGGGCTTCTTCATGTATATAATAATGACAAGTTTTTGTTATAGCATTTGCTGCTGGGAATGTAACCCATGAATAGAACACCTCTGTTTGGAAATCTTCGTGTGCCTCTATCACGAACATTACTATACCTCCTCTGGCTGGTACACCATGTTTGAGGAGTTTAAGTGTGAGTGTGTCTTACATTGGGTGCAATATGTATTGCATTGGCATCTTTCTCATCTGACTGACCTACTTGTGCCAGCGGGTCGAATTCTCCGTTTTCGGTAGTCATTGTGTTAAGAACATGGAATAACTGTCCAAGGAAATTAAGATAAGGTGTTTTGCACAATTTTGGGAACTAAATGTCCCTCTAGCTTGATTAACCAACAGCCAATAAATAGGATATCTCGCCTACTCAGCTGTGGCGGAGTTTGTGCCCACCCACTCCAGACGTCTCTGGTTTTTGTGAGTAGGGGTCTCTGAGAATAAGCACAACTGAACTACTCAGATTCTTCTGTTAAATAAGTACCAAACCAACGTTGGTGGCGCCATGTAGTGTAGTTCCTATAGTACCCCTGCAGGACCTGCGCTTTTGGATAACACACTGTGGGCCTGGTGGCAGACTGATTCTGAGCACCCCCACCGCGTATGTTAGCCTGTTTGCATTAGCTAGCTCACAGTGCCACTAGATCTCCTTTTTATCAGAGAGATTAGTTTTTGGCAACCTCAGAACACGACAACCCTGATTCCTCCAGACTCGTGGAAACAATGTACTACTTTTCGCTCATTCACTTGTGCTTGCTCATTTGGTCTCAGAGTTACACAGAAGAAACTGTCGAGCGCGTTTACAATAAGAATTTATTGCACAGTTATTCTTCTAGTATAAAATATATGTGCTGCGACAACTGTTAAACAGTAGCAGAGATATATGATCAGCAGTACAGTGAATAAAAAAAATAGTACAGTTCTACCATTTTGCAATAGTCATGAACATATACATGAATATAAAATAAAGCGCATACTCCTACGATGCCTGTCTAGATGTACCTAAGTGTACCTAGCATGTGAGTAGGTGCGAAAGAAGCCAAGAATCCCGCTAGGATTTAGTCAAACCCCATTACCTGAATAATGAGTGTGGGACCTCGTCCTGGTCACAAGTTGGACACCCTGCAAGGGATGATTAGACCACTGTCAGCTGGAGCGACTGCATGCAGGAGCCTCAGCGTCTCTGGTCAGTGTGTCGGCCTGGAAGTCTCGGTTCCCTCTAACTACTGATAGCAAGAGGTGCTGTATTTATACAGGAAAGTATAGAGTCCCTTTGCCCCTTGTGTTGGCCATTGTTGGGTATGAAAATGACGTATTGGATGAACCGTTTACGTAGATGTTTATGCAGGTGGATTCTAGCCCCTGCCTGGTTTCCTAGAACTCTTATGAATATTTAATCATACTGGATGAGCACATCGAAGATGGTATAGGAGGCCATTGTTTGGGAAAAACCCTCCTTCTGTACCCAAACCACAGTCTAGATAAGGTTCAGCCCTCAGCGCCCGTTATTGTGGAGAATAGGGAACTAATGTAGGTGAAAGATTATGCCTATATTAGGGCATCTCAATCCATGCCTATATCAGGGCATCTATATGAAACATAACAAAAGTAGTGCAGAGGATTAAGATGCCTGCTGGCAAAGAACATGTCCTTTTGTGTCCAGAGGTTGATGGGCAACAATAAAAATGTAAAGGTAACTTTAGCGATTAATGTTCCTGCAGGATGGAGATTGGAGTTTTATCTAGTGGCTGTTTCCACTCATGCTAAAGTAGCGCAGAGGATTAAGATGCCTGCTGCAAAGAACATGTCCTTGTGTGTCCAGAGGTTGTCAGGCAACAACAAAAATGTAAAGGTAACTTTTCTATTTTGTCTTAGAAACATGAGAATGGCTTCTGGAGCCCGGACTGTGACATTGCCGGGGTAGACCTGTATGGTTATATGGAGTAAATCAAAATAATGTAGTACATACAACACCTCTGTTGAACTTTTTTGTGCATTAGGAAGTTTTAGAAGAAACAGTTTACAAAAATAGTTACCTAACTCTGACGGTTCAATTTTGACCGTTTAAGTGAGGAGTGTCCAGGGCTGGAAGTGGGATGAAAAAACGGAGGGGTCTCTCTAAGGGGCTTGGCCGATGTAATTAAGGGCGTGGCTTAAAAACACATAAGCTAAACATGTGCTTGGCATAGTGTGCCCCCTGAATGTTATTTTGCTGCTTCTGTCAGTGCCGCAGATATATAATACAACAAGTAACATTACACCTACAATAAACCAGGACTATTGACTTCATCAATGGTTGTTAGTTGCATATCCTAAATAAGCAACAACTACAGCTTCCTTGTATATAATATTGAAAATGCTTCAGTTGTGAAATGATGAGACCATGAAAGAACTATAACGAGTCTTTGACTTTACATGAAAGGCAGTGAAGAGATGTACTTCTGCAGAGTAAAAAAATAAATAAAAATGTTCCACCCTGAGGACAAGGGCTAAAATGGGAAATCCGATCGGGACATGTCTGGGCACCTGCTTTTTGGAACTGCTGGTACTGAGCACCGGCAGGACCCGCCCAACTTAAAGCCATGGGAGTGTCCTAACTCCGTCAGTGGGAAGTACGGGAGCCATTTTATTCGCTTACTCATACTGGTGCTGGGGGCGGGTTCCCTGCTGTGCCGGACAGCGTAGTGAGCAGCAACTCCAAGAAGATCTGAATTTAGAGCTCACAGGATGCAATGTTTATCTCCTTGTAGAGGCAGGAAAAAGGTGGACGTAGGTGAGCGGGAGGTGTCTGAGGGAGCGCAGAGGGTGTGGTGAAGCGAAGTGTTGAGGGCTAGAGGAGAAAGTCGAGAATGGCAGCAAAGAAGCAGCACAAAGGAATACAGAAAGTATTGCCACTTGGCTGTTTTTTTTGTTTTTTTTTACCCGTATGACCGGTATTTTAGTGTGCCAGCAGGTAAGAAAATGATGTAAACCTGGTATTGTTTCTCCTTATCAATACATCGTTAAAGCAGTAAATATAAGAAGCACTTTCAAATGTGTTTTAAAACTGTCTTAATGATTCCTGACTGACAAAGTTAACTAAAACAGAAAGGTTGTGTTAAAGATTACAGACCATTTTATATAATGCTATATTTAAGTATCATGTCTGGGCTTTTTCAGAATCTTAAACTGTAAAAAAATGATCAGTATGTTTCTCCGGTGAAGGTGGCCACCCTTACTGCAGACCACTTGAAAACAAACGCAGCCACAAGGAAAATGGAATACCATTGAATGCTAGAATTAAACTATATCCTGGCATAATACCTTACTCGGAGAAAAGAACCCCCTAACACGCTTTGGCATCGTCAAATTGCCATGGGGCTGAAGAAGTGACATTACACATCTTTCTATTAGGGTTGGCAGTAAAGTTATTATCTCAAAGGAGGTTGTACTCAAGTTTTGGGTTTTCTTTTCGCAGCAAATGGATTATGGGAGTTGGAGTCCTGGTTCATCGGTTAAAACAACAAACCTGGAAACAAAGGTTTGTTAAACAAAAGCCAGGATTGTAGCATAACGCCGTTGGTGAGTGGTTTGTGCAGCCCAGCAGGCGCTTTCATGACCTTTTAGAGCATGCCGAAACTCAGTGGTAATAGTGATTTAAAATGAAGTCCCCATTACTGGGGTGAGTAGAAGTGTGAGAAACACATTTGAGTTTGTCCCCATGTCCCATTACTTGCTGAGCTGTACATTTATTTCTTTATTTCTGCAGGCTCAGTGCTGTGAAGGGTTCCTGAGTTAGCGCTGCATGTTCAGGGCTGCCTGCGAGTGAGAAGCACTGTGACCCACTGATCATTAAGGCTATACTTTGCATGTGCTTTAAAGGTTGGTTTTGCTGAATGAAAAGTGATTTTGTTTTGAGTCGGACAGGGCAGGACATTTCAGCTGTGGTGTAAATAAGTGCTTCGTTTAATCAAACAAGCGGTTAAAGAGGTCTCCTAGGGGTGTGAGAGGGTGAAAATGTTACAGCGAAAACTGCAAGGTTAGTAAAGTATGCCCCAGGTTAGGAAAGTATGCCCCAGTAAACAAATGAAGTATTTGCGCAAACAGGGCTCCGGATTATGTCCGATCCGATTAGAGTTAATTACAGCAGCGGGCGAGGCAAGGACACTGGTCTCTGCCGCCAGCTCTTCACCCTTATGGCGAGGGTATTGTAAACTACCAGCACAGCCCTCCATCTCCGCCCACCTGGCTTTGCTGTGAGGTAGGCGTAAGCTGGAGCCTCGTGACTGATTGGATGGGAGGGGTGAGGGAGAGCAGAGAGTGGGGTGGAGGAGCGGAGAGGAGACAGGAAAGTGAAGGCAAAACCAGTGCGGCGCTCGTGAAATAAGCACGGTGCTGATAGAAAGAGCTCATGCCTGCAGTTCTCCCCGAGACCGTAGCCAGTCCACGGCTGGGGCAGCTGCGAGGAGCAGTCACAGACAGCAGTGCCCCCTGCTCTGAGACAGGCTGCAGCACAACCCTCCCTCTTGTTCGCTTGGCTCTGCGTTGCTCTGCTGTGAGGCAGCCAGGCCAGGCTGGAGCCCCGGGACTAAATGGAAGGGAGGGGGGAGGGAGAGCAGAGAGAGTGGCATGGAGGAGCTGGGATAAGACAGGAGAATGAAAACAAAACCAGCCCACCGCTCGTGAAATGGGCGCAGCGCTGATAAAGTATGTCCACAGTTATTAAAAGGTAGTTAGACAAAAATCGAGTATATCGAAGAAAACCTGCCCTTAGGGAATTAGATAGGATACAGCAAGAATTCGTTGTAATCCCTTGTCTAGAAAAAATACTTTTTTTCTAGAGACCCACCAGGGTTGCCCCTAGGTGTCATGCTTCATCATTGGGGTTACTCTCAATCCTCTACGGGTTGAGGCGTGCTGCGACTTGCGAATTACTTAGGAGCACTTTTTATTGTAGACTATGTGTAGTGCAGTGATGTGGAGTGGAAAGGGAAAGAAAATCTAAAAATACCCAACTAGTTGGCCACTCTTTTATTCCCACCCCTAGTTTGTATCCGCACTGTATACATGCTTTGACGAGAGTGTGACTACAAGCCTCTCTACCCCTGGCTTTGACCATGATGCAATAATATAGCATCTACAGAAACACGGATTAATCACTAGAACCGTTTGTATACAGTGCGCATTAGGTGTGCATGGTTTGTGTCCTTACTACAGGATTCACTAGGAGTGGTACACACGGGGCTAGACCCTGTGGAGTCCTGATGAAGAGCTATTAGGGGAACAGCTCGAAACATGTTGACAAAAACACATTACTGAGACAACCAGACTCATTAAGGTCGGGTTTCTTCTCAGTAAACGACCCCTGATTTTTAACCATACCAACTAGGGGCGGGAATAAAAGCGTGGCCAACTAGTTGGGTATTTTTAGATTTTCTTTCCCTTTCCACTCCACATCACTGCACTACACATAGTCTACAATAAAAAGTGCTCCTACGTAATTCGTAAGTCGCAGCACTCCTCAATCCGTAGAGGATTGAGAGGAACCCCAATGATGAAGCATGCCACCTAGGGGCAACCCTGGTGGGTGAGGGTCTCTAGAAAAAAGTCTCTTTTTTTCTAGACAAGTGATTACAACGAATTCTTGCTGTATCCTATCTAATTCCCTAAGGGCATGTTTTCTTTGATATACTCGATTTTTGTCTAACTACGTAACTGTCAGGAGGATAAACCTAGCCTCTGCCTCCCTCTATACTTTGGTCACAATTATTAAAAAACATGCAGGGTGAGGGGGCGGAAGGAAGTGCAGGGAACAGAACAGGTGCCCTCCAAACGCCTCTGATATTGAGCAGGATACAAATGCTGTGTGTGTTAGCTGGGAATGTTAAGTGTGCCTGCAGCAGCAGGTAGGAGAAATTCATTTAAGCAAATAGTGCTCACAGACTGTAAATGAAACATACTGAGTAACCACACAAGTAAAAGGGCCAGTCCTCATGGGAGGTTACAAAAGCAGACCAGGCGGTACTAAAGAGGGACAACTAAGCCTATTCACGAATCAAAAGCAACCATTTAGAATGGACAGTAGCAGGAGCCAATTGAAAAGATGGGCGGAAAAAGGGTGGAGCTTGAAGTCCATACCTAAATACAGCATGTCTCGAAGAGACCGCGCAAGCGCTGCCTATGCGAGACCTAAAACAAAGGGTCATTGAGGATGTCGCCCATGTCCTGGGGTGTTTTCACACATTAATGGACATCAGCTGCTTACAGTCTCTGAAAATGAGCTGAAAAACCTCTGTTAACAGTGTTTTCAGCTAGTTTTTCCAGCCACTGTGTGATTTTTGGCTCCTCACCGGGTGACCATGTGATGGGAGCCGAAATCATTTGACACACGGCGGCACCGTGTGAGTCGACGGGTATGTTTTCCGTTTTTAAGTATTGTATACACTAAAGGGCTTGGAGTCTTCCCATTACTTCCCATTTGCTGGCTTGATTGTCATTCTTTTTAGCTGCCTCCTAATTGGCATTCCATATAACTTACGTCACTTCCTATTTTTTCTACAGAGCATGGACCAAGTACTGATTTATTTTATTCTGATCTACCCCATTCCACTCCACTCTACCTCACTCCAATCTAGCCCACTCTACTCTAATCTACTCCACTTTGGTTCAGCTGCTGTGTTGACAGTTTCGGGGTGATCCGTCAAGCAGGGGCTGAGAAAAAGGGGGTCGTTCCAAAAAGCGTTTCCCCCCTCCCCCATGTTATGTCTGGGGATTTTTCATTTTTTGAACAAGACTACAGCCCGAACTGCTGAACGGAATTACACCAAATTTGGCGATAGCTAGATGTTGTTCCAGAAAGTGTGCTTTTTGTGCTTTGGTGTAAATCCGATCAGTAGTTTCAGAGATATTTCAGTTTAAAAAATAGATATATCTGGGAGCCTAAAATCTTACTGAAATTTGATTTGCAACACTTCAACCAGGAAGTGTTGGTAGCCATCTTGGGACTTGGTTGAACCAAGTCCCACAAAACATGTAAAAGAAAGGAAAAGGGGGCAGGGTAGAAACACCCTGACCCCCTAGTCCTCTTGGGGAGGAGGGCTACCACTGGGACCCTGCAGGGCCAAAAAGCATTTTTTTTAAAAAAATAATTCAGCAAATGAGAGACAGGGTGCGTCCGCAGTGTGTGCCTATGAACGAAATGTTTCTAGCTCGAAGATACACATGAACGGTGCCATCACTGTAAATTAAAAAAAAATCAAGGAGAGTGAGGGGTATGTGAAATTCCCGGTGCTAAAGCGCACAGAAAAGGTGAGGCGTGATTGCTGACAGGTGAAGTGACATGACATGCCCCCGGGTAGCCTTATTCCAGGCACACAGTCTTGACGCAAGTGCTTTAGTTCTATTGAACTCAGAGTTTTACTCAGTTCACTGGCCTTTTATGTGTCGGATCCTTGAAAGGATGAATTTTAGCCCCCTTTTTCGAGTATACAGCAAGGTCCTGTACAATAGCCCTGGGGCCCAATTAAGGGTAAATGGGGTATTCTTTCCCCCTCCTTTCCTAGCGAGCGTGATATGCAGCTGAGCTGCCCGCTGTTGCCACTTCTCTTTGCCTTAGTGACTGAACCGCTGATAGCGTGGAGTTGGCGGGGCTCACTGTTGTCTTGCTCTATATGGCAGAATACAAGTGAAGATAGAATTTCACTTTGCACAGCTAACTTGTTCCTGCTTGTTCAAAACCCAAAGTGCCTGCTGGATCGACTAATGTGCCTGCTACTGGTTTGGAATCAGTGTATGCATCAATCTCCAGTAATCCAAACCTTGTTTGGACAAGAGCCACTTAAAGTACCGGGGTATGCACATAGCCATAGACGAAATATCATGTTGGGACCTTATCGTAGCTCCTTCTCTTTCTTTAAGTGTGGCAGGAGCTGGAGTCCTCTAATAGAATGCTGTTGCCTATAATTGGCTGAGGAGCATTATTCAAAGTGACCTCCCTCTCTCGATTCCTGTACATAAAGTAGAATTATGTGTATGATATTTCTCCGTTCTCCCTCCAGGGTTTATAGGCCTCGATACAAAACTGCCTTTTGCGCTGCTGGGCCATCACATATATCCTTTTCCAAAAGCACATAGTCACCTGGCAATGGTAGCCTTGTATTGGGGACATTTGCTTATATTTTTGGGCTTTGCGGATACTCCAGAATGACAGATGGATCTTCGAAGATCACAATGACCCCAGCAACAGGCTAGAGATGCTACTCCTAGAGAAAATAGGCCTACAACAACTATATTACAGTCCTGCATGTCTGCACATGCTGGCCCCAGTTTCTAAGTCCCCAATAGTTTATTTTAATCGTGTTGATGTGGATCCAATGGGAGGGTGTTTCCACCTCTGAAAGATGCTGTGGCAGAGTGTACATGGATAATCTGATGGAGTTCCCAGCCTCAGACCTGATAGGAATATGTAAGCTGGGTGATATTTGGTAATGGCGCCACATCAAAATCTTTAAACCAATATTAGACTACATATTGCACAAATCCCAAGTCTATTGATATTTCCAGTTAAGGCACACTCCAGGCCCACAAAGAAACTGTCGGTGGCAGAATTCAACCCC
The DNA here is from genome assembly GCA_963921515.1 of Calotriton arnoldi. Lineage (NCBI taxonomy): Eukaryota > Metazoa > Chordata > Amphibia > Caudata > Salamandridae > Calotriton > Calotriton arnoldi. Next base: position 3,271,916 of record CAWUFW010000438.1, read on the forward strand.
TTGAAGCCAAAGACAATGATGGAGCCACGTGGTAAAAAGGGTGTTACTAGAATATACAAATAACTTGTAATAAACACCCCAGACCCTATGAGAAAATTCTGAACAAAATGGGAATGGCATGTGGGACCTTTGGTGAAGGCAGAGTAGGTCACTGCCAAAATGTCATCTCATATGCAGGTTATATCATTCTGTATTGCCTGACACAGCTCAGGGTTTTCCACAGAATTTGTTCCACACGTAAAGGCTCTGGAAGTTGGGGAGGGGCTGTGTCCCAAATTGTCTCACATGTGCAGCCGAGGTGGGGACTTTATTCCAAGTAGTGCAGCAATGCTTGGTAATCATTCAGTACTGGTCTAGAATACACCAGATTCCTTTACAAGTCGCGGGCCGACCAATCACGAGGGACCCCAAAGTGGCGCTAGTGGGAAGAATGAGGAGGTCCCAGGGGTTGGCGCATTTTGGAAACCATGGGAATGATGATCGCGTAGAAAGATATTGCAAAGACCTGGAGAACAGCCACTGCCCCCAGACCCCTTTTATTGCCCCCATCCTCTCCCACCTGGCTGACTGGCTCCATGGCATGGACTACTGTGGCAAAGCAGAACAATTTGTGTACCAAACTCAAGGCTGCATAGGGAAGCGCAAGATGGTCTGGGGTCTTTGGCTGGCACACTTCTGGAACATCCTGCCATATTGTGGTTAGGACATGGGAGTGAACAATTGTGATGAGTACTTGAGCTAGGTTTATGTTGCACAATAGGGCACAGTTGGATGATGTATTATTGCTGCTTTGTTGTTTTGAACCCTCCTTACTATAAAACAATAACAGGATATATGAAAAAAGTGGCACCCAAACCATCCCACTTTGTTTCATTTCCAAGTCCTTCAATACTAAGGAAGGGAGTGCTCTGCAAAGTATTCGAAGGACTGCCCTGTCACCAGGGATAGTGCCTGTCTGATAGCCAGTCTCCCAGAGGTAAGGGGATGGCACCTGAAGTCTGCAGTTTCTGCTGAAGAACCCGAGGGTCTACATGAGTGCTTAGAAGCTTGCATGTCTGCTGATAGACGGAAGGAGTCTGCCTTGCCCTGCTTGAGGAGAAGCCCAGCCTGTCCGACATCCAGAGGAAGTTGACTGCTGAAAGCGAGCTACGAGGGACCCGTTCTGCCGAGTCTCTCCCACCCGATTCCTGGTGGGACCTATATGCTTTATTGCTATTTTGGCTCAGTTGGGGGCTGCAACTGGTGTACGACGACATAGGCCTGACTTGGGCTACAAGTGCATAATTGGCCCATTCAGGCAGCCACTGCCGTGTGAAGGCATAGACAACTAGGGTCACAGCTACTTCCTTGACATGGGCGAGGTGACAACTGTTGTACAATGACTTCAACCTGCACAAGGCTGTATCAGCTGTAAGATGATATCAGCCCTCCTTGGGCTGCTTCTGCTCTCCATTCGCTTGGGCTGCTGTACCTCAAAGACAGGACCTGGCTGCTGCGCACTCACAAATGCAGCCACACCTGGCTCACGTGGCAGTCCCTGAGGCCACTATGTTTACCGAAGCTCGCACGTGGAAAGGGCTCAGAAGTGCCGGATATACTCCAAAGTGAGCACCATGAACTAGTGTAGACGTCTTCAACCTTTTCTGTAATAAGAGCTACTTATGTTCAATGAAAATCATTGCGAGCCTCTAATATTATCATACTGTTCTAGTGACCACATCATACAAGATGACACTAATGGCCATGGATGCAAGATTATCAGCAGTCATCACCCCAGTGCATCAGGCAGGGTTGACAGCAGCAATGTAAAAAAGGCTTTATCGGTTTGGATTGCCTCGTCATTAGTACAAAATAGCCATAGTGCACTATGTTTGTAATAAGTCTCCAACACAGCATGATTTTATCACTCAACGATCAGCTTTAAATATAACATAACATAGCATGTATTTGTGAAGTACACATTAATCTCGAAGGGTATCTTGGAGCTGAAATAACAATGTTTATTGTAACCCAAGTGAACGTTTAGAATTGTTGAATTCAATATTCAAACTTTTCCTACCAAACCCCCACCTGTGAGTCCTTAAAATACACACATTTCCATCTGGAAAACCCACTTTTCAATTTTGTTATAAGTATATTAATTCAACCAAGCAAACCATTCTAATATCGAAGGCTCACAGCAGAGCTGCCAACATGTAGCTGGAGAGCTGCCAGTAGCTCACGAGCTTCTCATTGGAGAAGCCTGAACTAGTGCATATCCACTAGACCACAAGAGTAAAGAAGCTTGAAAACAAAGAGGACTGAGTGCCTATTTGATTTTTGGGGAGCATTAAAACCTGCACCTGTGCCTAATTCATGACTTAACCATCACTACTATGAAGGTCCAGAAATAAGGGGTCACAAGGGGTGGGTTTAGTTAAGAAGGGGGAATGAGTGGATGCACAAGGTGATTCTGTCACTTGGGCACCTCAAAAGGCGCAAATTGCTCCTGTAACTAAATTGTGTTTCTCCCAGATCAGGATTCTCAAGAGAAACATTTTTTTAATTTCTACCATAAAGCTGTAGTAGCCAGTGCTTACATTCAGTTTAAACTTAGTTTTTGCATTACCAGTTCCTTAGACCTCCCAAAAAATGGATTCTTTTGCGCATTCAAAATGCGATCATATGATTCCCATCCAACTTAGAAAAGATTGATAGGATCATTGAATATAGAAAACAACTTCATTGGTTAACTCTCCAAAAGCATATTCAGTTCAATGTATGCTTGTATTCTGCAGAAACATTACTATACCAATAGCTGTCACCAGGGCTTTAAGTGGGATGACAAAACTGGGGTGTCTCTCAAAGGGGCGTGGCCAATGTAATTAAGGGCGTGGCTTAAAAACAGCTAAGCTAAAAATCTGTTTAGCATAGTGTGCCGCCCGACTTGTATTTGGCTTTTTCTTTCATTGCATCCAGATATATGATACAACAAGTAACATCATAATATGATACAACAAGTAACATCATACCTACAACAAGTCAGGACTATTGACTTTGTCAATGGTTATTAGTTGCATTAGATAAATAGGCAGCAACTATGGCTTGTATATAATATTGAAAAAGCTTCCACTTAAAGCACTGGAGACACCACGACAATGTTGCTGCTCCTGAGTTCCAAAAAGAGAAGGGAAATCCAGAGAGAAAATGACTCTTTGAAGCATTTCCCTTCCCCTACAACGCTCACACATGCCGTAACTTCTCCACTAGTGAGAAGTGAGCAATGTGAGCATGCGCACATCGATGTGCCTGCTGTCACTGCAGTCCGGGAAAAAATGGACTGCCTGTGCCAGGGCACAAAACAGAGCCCGATAGAGACCCGTTTCGAGGCCTCCTTACAAAAACTGCTGGTGCTCAGCACCGGTGAGACACGGCCCACTTAAAGCCCTGGCTGTCACTTTCTTTACCGTGCTCTCTGATCAGCAAGTAAACTTGAATTTGTCACCGCAAGGTATAAATCAGAGAAATGGGGAGGCTATGTTTCTCAATCCTTAGCTCAAAACTTTAAAACTACGTCCCAATGAGACTTACAGCTGAAACAAACCTTTAAAATTGTGTTAAGACAAAATCCATGTTTTCAGGTGTCTTCTCATTATGTTTGGTTATTAGAATTTTCTTTTGCTCCCAGAAACTCTTCTGATGAGTGATGGTTCGCATTATAAATAAAAATAAGTTAGTCAAAAATAAATACCTTAAATTAAATTGTGTGATATTTCGTACCACTGTGTGATCAAAAGTACTTTTATTTTTCTTACAAGATAACCAGTGGGCTGGACATTGAAGTCATTGAGTTTGTTGGTTGATTGTTAAAAGCAGGGGAAGGTTGAAGGGGGAATGATAAGAGAAAAGGACAGATGGAGTGAATATGGTATTTCCCCTATGTGCAAGAACTGAGTGCTTAGGAACATTGCCTCTTCCAGAATTAGGAGTTTTATGGAAACCGGCACTTATGTACTTCCACAGCTAGCAATCTCGCAGAATAAGGTGTTAGATAGAAACTGGGCAATTGCATACTGTCTACATTTAAAAAAACTTTGTATTTCATCTAGCCCTACTCTGTGTCACATAGCTGCAGTATTTCATTCGGGCTTTAACAGAAACAAATTCCTTACCCGTGATCACCACATAAGCTCTGATAATGAGAGCTGCATTGATTGGGTGGTGCTCTTGTAGTTCCCAGGTGGGGGGTGGTAAATGTAGTGGTTAGTGGAGACTCACTCACTTCCTGGACACTATGAGTTTGTAGACTGGTTAGTGGGCGGAGCTAAGAGCATTCTTAAATGAATAAGGGTCTCAGCTTGTTCTTATGCTGTAACGCATATGTGTGTGCCAATTCAAGAGTCCTTATACAAGCCTGATTGGGGCGTCTGTGGCACTACAGCGATTGGACCGTTCACAGGCCGCCGTTGGGCACCTCTGAGTTATCTGCAAGCTCGGAGCTTTCCTCCTTGCTCTCAGAGTTGCAGTATCCCTCTTCTGGTAAGTAGGGTAGCATGTTAAGTGCTTGTCTCACATTGAGGAAACCTTACTAAGCGGCCAGCTGTTTAGTAGGGGTGTGCGAATCTTATTACAATAACTTGGTTGGTGTCATATTGTGTATAAAACAGGTGGTTTATAGACGGGACTTAGAGCTCGGACACCCCTACTTGGCTATTGTCCCGATCTGCCTTGGGAATGAATGGTAATTAGGGGTGCACAAACATTACTGGTGACGTCATAGCCATAACGTGCTATTATTAAGATGACCAGCATTAACAGGCACTTTTTTTTTTTTTTTTTAGTTTTGCAACTTGTCACTTTAAAAACATGTTAGTTACAATACTGAAAATCTAGACGTCTACCTGTAAAAATCATTGCTGATTAGTCTTAACACTGCAGAGGCATGGTATACAATTCTGTGTGCCTTGCACAATGATGGGACCCATGCAGTGGCGGCTGGTGACATTTGAAAGTGGGGGGGCGTATTTCAAATACCAGCCATCAAACTCCAGCCTGGACCCAGGATTTGCATGCCTAGAAACACTATGGTATAAAGTGGATTCAAAAAATGGTTGCCAGTACAACTGAAGTTAATTCTATTCACACACAACACCACCTTTGCCCCTGTTCTCGGTCATATTCCTTTAATCCATTGGCTCTGGAGCTCTTTTCCTAGACTCACCAATCACCTGCCACACTCTGTCACCAAGAAGCACCCGCCATGTTGTGTTTCCAAATTGTGCACAAGCACTGATCTTTCTCCTTTGTCTGGACGCAAGGCACTCCTGCCTGAGAGGCATCACTCCGAGGAAAGACCTGGTCGATCTCCTTTAGTAAGAGTGCACACAGCATGGGATTTTACTCCCCTCTCCTAGTCCACTATCAGACTGAGAAATTACATCAGGAAATCAGAAAATGAGAATACTCGAAGGAAAGGGTGTTCTTCTGCAAATTGTATGGTAGTCCAGTTACTGGAATGCTAGTGTGGACCTTTTCACTTTAGCCTCATGCAAGAGTTATTTTTCCTGAGGTCTGGGGCTGCATCAAGTGGCATGAAGCAGCCCTCCATCTTGTCATCACTTTGAACAGGTAGTAAACTGTATAGGTTATTTTCTTGAACATTTAGAAAATTCAGGGTCAGAATCTTCACACTGTTAATTCACGCCAGCAGTAACCCACCGAGGACCATGTCGGAATTGTTATGGGGACCTTTTCACAAACCAAGATAGATCGCAAAGTGGTAATTTTTTAGGTTTGCTGGCGCCTCTCAGGAGAAATACCCATAACAGTAAACCTAAAGTTCTCTATTGGGGTGGCGGTGCTGCAGGGTGAGGAGAACCACAAACCTCCCCTAATTTGAAGCCTAAGCCCATAAATGTACTAACACTCCCCAGCACTCGTCATAGATCTGTGAAAAACACGCTAAGTAGTGCATAAACAGTAGGCACAAATTTCACAAAGATGACAGATACTCTGTTTCTTCTTTTTGTTCCTCTTTTAATTCAGTAGGTCTCCAAAATGACACCGCCAATTGACACAGCCGACACGTGTTTCGTCGCGTACAAGGGAATTAGTCCCGCGACTTTTTCAAGGCTGTATAAATACAAACATAATAGCACAACTCAAGTCATGACTCGTGTGTCATACGTATACATGAATTCAATCTCGATAGCGATGTTCAGCTCCACATGTTGTGTACTCGGCAACACGATATTGACGGCGTCCGCATATGGGGAACACAGAATAACGGTAAGATTTAGGGAATCGAGGTGGCGCTTATTTGTCGGTAATTAGTATTAGTGATGTTAGTGTCTGGACGCTTAGATTTGACTTCGCTTTGGCAAAAGACAGGCATGTGAATTGGTATGGGTATGTCCTTTAATGTTAGAACCGCACTTGAGTTAGCACATGTTTATTTCCTGATAAGATGAAATTGTCGGTTTTACTAACGGGGGCTGCGGATATGGGGGTAATAGCTTTTATTTTATTTTGAAACATTTACTATTGTTTACAGATAACCTAATATGAAGATTTTGAATTATTGTGAGGTCAGACCCAATGTCTGTCATTTGGGAATATTATGGTAGCAAGCGAGGCAATAGTGTAGTTTGGAACTAAAGGGCGTTGGTTCTGATTTGATTGTATTTAGGCACCAGTAGTGCAGACTTTAGATTCTGTATTTACTGATATGATATATGTTGAGGGGGTCCTGTGAATAAGTTATTCTGGTATGATTTTCCTACAGTGTTCACACCGGAGTTTTTCAGAATCACTGGATCAATAGGAATTTTACTTAGGACGCTGAAAATACAGACACCCTCTGTGGGTTGGAATTATCACCACGGAAATAGTAGGTACTTTAGTCATGATTGCGTTCACTCCTTTTCAGCCTTCTTGTTTGGATGATTATACTCATTGGATTTTCGTATATTTATCCATACAGGGATTCATACTGAGAAGACTTGGGTATCTATGACACACAGTTTGATTTGGGCTATATAGGGAACTCTCTTGTAGGCACTCCCTTTATTCACCGAATTGCAACTACAAGGGTTTGCATGTTTTATTGGGCATCGAGATGCACGGTATTGTTCCTTTTATTAATCATCTTTATTAGTCATTCACCGTTCTCACGTCGCCTTGGGCTTTTCCGTCCTCCTTTTTCGTTTGATAGCGACCTTTTCTGTGCTACTTAGGATATTACGGTTCAGTTGGTATACGTATTCCATCTTGTGCATGCCTTAGGTTTGCATTTTTTGATGATTCTCGCTATCGAGATTGAATTCATGTATACGTATGACACACGAGTCATGACTTGAGTTGTGCTATTATGTTTGTATTTATACAGCCTTGAAAAAGTCGCGGGACTAATTCCCTTGTACGCGACGAAACACGTGTCGGCTGTGTCAATTGGCTGTGTCATTTTGGAGACCTACTGAATTAAAAGAGGAACAAAAAGAAGAAACCGAGAGTATCTGTCATCTTTGTGAAATTTGTGCCTACTGTTTATGCACTACTTAGCGTGTTTTTCACAGATCTATGACGAGTGCTGGGGCGTGTTAGTAGCTATTCACAAACCATGCCAAGGCTTTGAGATTGAATCACGTTACTCCTTTATAAAAGAAAAGAAAATGCAAATAATTTCCAAATATGAAACTACTCAAAAATACAGAAAGCGGGCCCTTCTACGGTTTTTCAAATATAAATATGTGATGGGGATGTTTGGGAGAGAGTGAGGAGCGTACTTTTTTCAGTGCAAAAGTGCCCAGCTTGGCAGATTTCCCGATTTTTGAGGTGGACTCCGTCATTTCTGCATAATCTTGAATGAGCCGTACAGTTAATAGGAAAGAAAAACACTTCAAGAGGCACTCGGACTTATCTTAAAAATTCGCGTCGGATTTCGAAATAAGCATTCAGGCAGCTTTTCTGAGATGAAACGAACAGTCTTAGTCAACTTTTAAGGAAAATGATGGCAATTCATTATCTGTTGTGTACTTAATTTGAAAAGCGTTTTCCGAAAAACCCATTAGCTGACAAATGTACCAGGAGCAGAAAGGAATTTCAAAACTGTTGGAAAGGTTCATTAGAACTGCATATTAGCCACAGCTAACACATCTCCCTTCCTCATTGCACGGCCGACGCCTTTGAATAAATCTTGCACGTGTGACCCCAGTATAGATTTCATTTAAGGAAGCGCCTTCTTTCGCTAAACGAAAATGTACAGGCCCACCTTGTGACCCACATAACCAGGAGATGTGGTGCGGCCTTGAGGAGCGCACATATGAATCAAACACTTGAGTGATTCAAGGGAGGGAGTAATCTTTTGCTTGCACTTAAAGTCACCCTGGCCTGCAGGCAGTGCTTAAGGGAGAGGGTGAAACTGTGACTGCACGTCTCTCTTTCACCTGGCTAAGCACAAATCAGATAGGGTGACTGTTGATACATACACATATAGCAGCTGCCATTGTTCTGAGTGAGCGCGCGAAAAAGTGGGAGAGGAAAAGGATGAGAAGAGAGAACATACAATTTATTTTGTAGCCGCATCCGCCACCAACTTTGTGCAGGGTCAGAGGGAGGATAAACTTACTCAACCGCAACAGCATGACGGTGCCTGTGGACTTCAGTTATCGTGGCAACCAAAACATTCACTGGACTCGCCCCCAGTAGCCAGGCATCTGGACAACGGACGCATGGATTTTCCATTATATTCTTCATTTACACTAAAAAAAGATTATTCTCCGACTATTGAAAGCAACGCGCATTCTCTAGCGCAGATGCGAACTTGAAACGCTAGCTGCATCTTCAATGAAAGTAAGCGTGGGGGGGTTGCGCGTGGTGGGGGTAGGGAGGGAGGCGGGAGGGGTTTAAAATAAAACTTACCTTCCCCCGGGTCCCGTTTTTTCCTGCTGCCGCAGCTCTCCTCATACAGGAAGCTGCCACCCACAGGCAGCCTCAATCCCCTCCACCAATGGCAGCGTTGTGATTGGTGCAGCGTAGCGGAGAGCGCCCCAGCCGGGAGCCTAATCGGAAGCCCTTTTCTCTATGTAAGCTGCATGCAGCCTACATAGAGAAAAGGGAGAGTGCGCATGACTGCTTTGGTCAGCCCCAGGCCGACCAAAGCAGTCAGGGCCCACAACATTGGGCAAGCCACTCTCTTTCTCTCTCCCCCCCCTCCTGCCCTCGAGCGGGACCGCCCGCCCACAACCAGTCACTTCTGCTTTCTCGCAGTGCGAGAAGCAGAAACATAAAATAGTGGGGTGACGCCCCTATGGAGGAGCCGCCACAGGACCCATGGACAAGTGGGTGCCAGAAACAGGAGTGGCGGCAAAGACAGACCCAGCACAGCTTTGGCTGCAGATTCAGGTGTTGGATCTGAAGCCGCTGTTCTTAGGGTCACGCCTGTTGGACTAAGATGATCCCACAATTCCTGCTTATGGTTGCAATGCACGGCATGCACAAATGTTAAATATCGCCTGGAGGAATGCGTTGCTTGTAATGCTTGTGGTGAGCTGTTATGGTGTGGAAACAATTCTAAATACCAGTGAGGCATGTCAGCTATGCTGCTTAACATGTAATCACAGCATTGGGAGTGTTTTCCCCACATGTTAGTCCGTGTTTTCAAAGTGGTGCAAAGATTTGGCCATAGTCCTGGAAAAGAACTGGGAATGTTTGCAAATTCCCAGAAGTAGAAAAACTGCCCCTTTGCATAGCTGTTCTTTGCTGATTTGCTATGCTCTTCTTGAAAGGGACCCAATGTGTTGTGTGTCTCAGGGGAAGTATGATTATGTCCATCCTAGGAGTTGGAAGCCCACATCTTGTGGTGTATGTCGTGTGCACCTTATGTGTTTGTCTTTATTAATTGTTTGCGAACATTGAACATGAGGGAAGATACTTTGGCCCGTAGTGAAACTCCATTTGTTTCAGTGTGGTATTGTGTGTGTCATGGGATTTGTGAACATGGTCCACCATGTCTATGGCTCCTCCCGCGCCGAACGCAGTATGTGTTCTGCATCACTTGTGTGTCTTGTTTAATACATTTTGCAAACCTATACAAGGATACACACTGTTACAAAATGAAACTATTTGTCCCCCGGTGTATGCATTGAGTGTGAGGCCATTTTTAATGATGTTCTGCGAAGGCATACTCTTCACCAAGGCTGACCTCTGGTTGTGTGTGGAGTGTTCCTTATGTGTGTTTTGTCTAGTGTTTGCCTACACCGAAAATGGTGCAAAGTGGTTTGGAGTAAATTGTAACTCCGTACGATCAATTGTGGTACTATGCCTGTTAGGACGTAACATTTGACCGTGCCAACTTGGGTATTTATGTTGTCTTTCCCATGTGCGTGTTTTAACATTTGTTTGTGAAGAACAACAAGGGTGCAATATGTTTTGTTGCAAAATTAAAGTCAATATGTTCCATTAAGGAGTTATGTTCATTAAGGGATATGTAATTAGGGTGCGCCAAGGAGTGTACTTAGCCTATGCCGACTTCAGTGCATGCAGACCTATTTGCATGTCTCTTGCAATATTCCACTTTATTTTCTGATCGCAACCATATGCCATTTTATCCTTTACTGCACATGCACAAACTTCTAGTTGTGCGGTCAAATGAAAGATATATATACTTTGGCATGCGCGCTAGAACTTCACATTGGTTCTTCTATCCCCAAAATGGCTTGATGAATTTCCACAAAACCGAGAAAAGGTACCGAATGAATAAGGGTTGCCGTGCCAATACAATTTGATAACCATCAGTTCTATGGTTTCAGGGTCACACCTACTCAAAATGTTCCTATAAGAAATCTCATTGTATTGGTGTATGCAAACGATTTTGGCACCCCCTTCTGACTTTCAAAATGTTTGTCCAGACTACGTAAAATCTGACAGTTCCTTAGATGTCTTCCTATACGTTTTGTTCTCCAAGTTTCCAAGTATAAAGGTCTCATTCCTCTATATGGTCATGGAGCGATTTGGCGATTGCAATATCCTTATTTTACATTATGTAACCATTTGGGTTTCAGAGAGTGTTAGACCTGAGACTTTGAGGTCGTGTTTCCCTAAACATTTTGATTTTTCCTCATGGGTTTTGCTGATTCTCTTTTTGTGGCTTTAGGACTCTGGGCACTTTCCCATTGTAATGCAGTGTGAAAGTGCACTCGCCCTTCCTGCACATGTTAGGAAGTGGTACTTAGCTGATGTTTTTAAACATGTCTCAAGCCTGCCATTGCAGGCCTGTGTGTGCGCATTTGCACTTATGCTCAGGTTGGCCGTTCTAAATCATTGGCCAATGCTGAGGGTGCCTCTCACTAACACTAGAGCACCCCTGGGGTGAGCCTTGGGCGTTGGAGCAAACGATAGGTGCAAGGCAGAGCCAAGAGGATTGCCACCCTGGCTTTCTTCCTAGGCCAGAGGAGAAGTACTGTCCATTGAACCATTTAGATTTCATTGTGCCCCAATCGCATCGAAGTAGATGGGTTTCTTGTAAGAGACATATATCACTCTGGGAGTCTCTCAACAAGGCCAGTAATGCCAAATGCTTTGCTGGGGCATTGAGACGTCAGACGTTAATTAACGGAACCTTCACCATGCTTACGAAGGGGTAAGTCGACTAGGGAGGCCATGGATGAGGTACAATATAAAAAGCGTCTCTCAGAGATCAGTAAGCTCCGATTAACTGGTAGTTAGTGCAATGTGGGAACAATCTGGGAGCATCTTGAGAACTGGAGGACAGTCAAACAATAGAGGGTAAACATTTCAACCTGTATAAACCAATATACTGTGTGTTGAGGGTCCATGTCTTTGGTGACAATACTTTCGGAGGAGAAAGGGGATGCGCCGGAGCTCAGCCGCATTCAGGGAAAGACAGATAATGCTTTCTTAGTTTCCAGGGGGGTGTGGACATTCAGCCGGGCAGGATAGGCTTCCCAGCAGGGACCGCAAATCATCATATCTATGGGGTGAGCCAGCAACATCCGTAAAGGTAATGTTCCCTCATGGGCGATGGGACACCTTCTCATTCTGTGGCGAAGTCCAGGGACCGCTCCCTCTGTATAAGGTGCTGCAGCAGGGCCGAGCGCTCCCTTGGACTCTCGGCAGCTGACGGTCTGCCGGACTTCTTCCGGACTCGGTGTTGGAATCTTCTTGTGGTGTGAGGTGGCGAATAGTGGGACTATTGACGCTGCGTTGACTTCAGATTAGGTTTCTCCTGTTCCAACCCCAAAATTGAAGAGGCCTCTCAGTGAGTGGACTGCATGCGTTTCTCCATCCCACATGAAAATAAGGCAAAATGGGTGGCCCACCTGTAGTGAATCCCCTTCTCCCTGAGTACTGTAGTCGCCGGTTTCAGGGCCCTGCACCATTGGAGTGACAAGTCTTGATAGTTTTATAGTTGCATGCCTTCAAAGTAAATAGCACCTTGGTCTCTCACCGCAGCCATTATCATTTCTTTTTGGTAATAGTTATGCAGGCATGTAAGAATGTCCTGCGGCGGAAGAGGTGTGTGACGTATTCCTCCAGCCAGCCAGCATCTGCCTGTAAAGGGACCCCCTTTATACGAATGTTAGATCTTCGGGACCTGTTCTCCAAATCCTCTAGATGGTAATTAAGGTCCGCATTTTGATCTTGAAGTTTAAGGATTTGGCGACGGCATGCTTCTAGTTCCTCTTCTCTAGTGTGGTTTCCTTGCTCCAGCGTATCAATTCATTGGCCTAGTTCCCCACCTCTCAGCGAATCTCCTTAATGTCACCAGCTACTTCCTCTTTCAGTGTCGCTATATATTCATGTAGTGTTAGGAAGAGGGTTTCCATTAAACCTCGAGTTACAGGGGATGCATCCTCTGTGGACTTCTTTTGAGGATCCTCTTGTGGGGCGTGTATGGGATTCGGAGTCCTTCATGCCATCTCCCTGCTTCGCTGCGGTCTTAGATAGCCTGTCCTTAATGGACGTGTTCCTCTTGCCACATGGAGTTGCCATATCCACAAGGCAGTCTCTCACTTTGTGGCCGCTCTAGGGGCTCGCAGAGGAGAGATGGCCCCCCTCAAACCACTCCCCCCCCCCCCCCCACCACCCCAGGTCTCCTCCGTCAGTGGTACTTGGCAGTCAGCGTCCCAACTGGAGTTGGAACAGCGGGAAGGCGACTCCCGTTAATGGCAGAGCACTGTGACCTGGAAGGGAGGTCCCGACATGGCTCCTCTCTGAGACCCAGCAATGTCTATGCTACAGATGTTCAACCTTAGTCCCAGCCCCCTTAGCAGCTGCGACAATCCATAAGGCACTCGCCCTCGGACAGGCCTCCGTCGTAGTGAAGTTGAATACACCGTTTCAGTGGCAGCCATCAGCCGCTCCCTGGCTGCCGAATATGCAGTCTCCCAGGGCCCAGCACCCAGCAGGAAGCAGACGCAGCCACAAATCCGCTGCTGCGCTTGTGACTCAACTGCCCATCTCGAGTCCAGCCCTGAGCCTTTCACCATCCAACGGGGCACTGCCGCTCGTTTCTCAATAGTTCATAGGGGTGCAGTGGCCCCATACAAGGCCTAGTGTGGTTGCTGTCCTCACAGGGGTGGGTGCTCCGGCCTGCCTCCCTCGGGTTCCAATTGGTTGCCTACTGCAAGGGACACAGGCTCACCAGATACTCCGAGCAGTCGGGGTGGGCTGCGCTCCCTTCCAAACTGTGTCTCTTCCTTTTGCAAGCTCCCACGAATCCTGGAGGCCCACGGGGGAATTCAAAAGGTCTGCGCGGGATCGGGTGCGACCAGTGATCCTCTGGAGGGGAGCACGCCAGGCAGTCTCCCCCAGCAGGGAACCAGGTTCAGCAGGCGTCCCAGGTGATTGGGGCAGGCTGCGTATTCCTCCGGCCGGGTCGCACCCTCCGCGCAGTCTCCCCAGCGTCAGAAGTCCCGCAGTGGAGCTAAATGGGCACTATAAGGCTAGGCGCAATGGCCACCACCATGAAGGAGGAGACCTACCGCTGGAAACTCAGGTTCGCCAGGGCCAACAAAGCGGTGCACCAACTCTCTCACCCTTATCTTGCCATCCACCTGTCATATATCAGTGAAAATGGCCCCATTCTGCTCGCGGCCCAATTCCTGCAGCGGAGTTACGTACATCAGCTCCTACTTGGGTGCCATCTTGGACATGCCCCCCCAACCTGTTATTTTAGTTTTAACATGGGAGGGTAATTTAATCGTAGTTCTGGAGATAATGATATCTGCCGTGTGAAAGAAGAAACCTTAGTAAGAGAGGTTTAGATAACATGAGGATGGAGTTTATTGAGGTTCACTATAGTTATTTATGCAGCAGGTACTTTTATTTCTAGGCAGGTAATGTGTTTATCAAATGACAGCACAAACTACATTTAAAGTTGTTATGTTTAGGATTGATTATAACTTTTAACGTAGGTTTAAAAAAACTCTGAAATGTACTTAAAAACCAGAGTTAAAATGAAACTATGTTAACAAAACGTAAAAATCATTGCAATTCACCAGCTATGGCTAGCTCTGCAAATGGTGAATGTTTAGTGGGTTTTTAAATTTTACTTTGTAGCGAGGGTAATTCGGTGTTTATTCTGTAAATTTCTTAGTTTATTTTCCTAATTGGAATGTCAAATTGTTTGTTGTACCTGAACCTAAACATTTTTATGGTCTGTTTGATGAATATCTGAGGTATTTTTAAAAGGAACATTAAGTGGGTGGATGTGGATCTATCGCTTGAATGTCCAACCCCACTACTTGCGGCCTTCTGCCATGCCTGGCGGGGTTGGATGCACAGCTTGTGTGGAGGCCAGGCCTGCAATCCACTGTTCATGCATCCTAGCACTTTCGCATATGTCTTACCTTAGGCCACACCCATGTTCACTCACCATTGGAGTGGTTGGACGCAGTGCCTGGTTTGTGGTCAGATCCTGCATCCAATCGCCCTTTCCTCCTAACCGGTTCTGAGTATAATCAGAGCCTGATGATTTATTCCACCCTTTTTTAAATTTAATTTTTTTTTTAAGTATAACTCTTGTTTCCAAGCTTTCAAATTTTAATTTATTTGCAAGCTGGTTCAATATCCATGTATTTTTTTCCTTTTTACACCAATGATTGTCCTATGTCTCTTAGCACCCATCTTCCAACTATGTGTTCTTCAATTTTGCTTACAGTGGTACCTTATATATGTATTCACTTGAGGTTTTGCAGTATTAAAATTCACAACTAATTCACTGAAACTGGTGAGCTATGTAAAATGTTTGTTTCTGAAAGTAAAATGTCCGACTGCTCTAGTTATTTCTTTAATGTTGGACTTGGCATCCTTGGCGTGGTTTCCCCTGTCCATTTACTTCTGCTTCCTGTATTTTTGACTGCATTATGGACTTCGTTTTTGCTGGTTTTTGAACTGTGGGCACTTTATCACTGCTGATCAGTGCTAAACTGCAAGTGCTCCCTGTATAAGTTGTGAGTATAACTGGTTATCCATGATTGGCATGTTTGATTTACTGGTAAGTCCCTAGTCAAGTGTGTGCCATGGGCCTGTAAATCCAATGCTACTAGTGGGCCTGCAGCACTGATTGTGCCACCCACGTGGGTAGCCCTGTAAACATGTCTCAGGCCTGCCACTGTAGTGTCTTCAAGTGCAGTTTTAAACTGCCATGTCGACCTGGCAAGTACACCCACTTCCCAGGTTCAAACCTTCCCCTTTTCTACATGTAAGGCACCCCTAAGGTAGGCCCGGGGTAGTCCCATGGGCAGGGTGCTGTGTGTATGAAAGGTAGGACATGTAAACACATCTTTCTGCGAAGGTGGTTTTTAAATTGTGTGTTTGAAAATCCCACTTTTAGAAAGTGGGCATTTTCTTGCTTTACCATCCTGTGCTTCTGCCTGCTTTTGGAATCCATGTCTGGTTTAGACTGACAGTTGGGCTGTTTGTGCATTCACTCTAGACAGTCACACAAAGAGAGCTGAGGTGTGCCCTGCGTATCCTGATTGCCCATCACCAGGCTGATGGGCCTTCCTGAGCTAGAGTGGTGGAAGGAGTTGCCACTGACACCTAAATAGGGCTGTGCATGTCCTCTCACAATGCTGTCTCC
Organism: Calotriton arnoldi; assembly: GCA_963921515.1. NCBI lineage: Eukaryota > Metazoa > Chordata > Amphibia > Caudata > Salamandridae > Calotriton > Calotriton arnoldi. The sequence continues at coordinate 3,288,000 of CAWUFW010000438.1, forward strand.
ACCCCCCTGTAGTGCGGCTGGAACTAGGTCAGAGCAAAGCAGGATCTGTGTACTACAAAGACTATCCTTTGAAGTATTCCTACTTCAAAGGCAGAAAAGGGTATAAGTATTGTTCCTGTAACCCCCACATTGTTAGAACACTTCTGGACTGAGGACTTTGCCAAGAAGAGGAGTGGACGAGCTGTTAGGAGGAGTACTGCCCCTTTGCTAGGTTGCTTTGCTGGGTGGGCCTGCAGTTGCTGGTTCTGTCTGTGGGCAATAAAAGAACTGGGCTTTGCTTTCTGGAATCCTGCTTTCCAAGTTCTCCAAGGGCTTGTGTGTGCTTGCCCCCTGTTGGAAGTCTCAGGACCATCAAAGACTTCATCTGCAGCTCCCCTGAACTACTCTGCTGGGAGTTCTGACCTGCCAAGTGATGCCAATTCCAGTCCTGGGTCCTTGGAGGTGGTTTTGCTGCTTCAAAGACTGAAAATCCATGCATCGCCCTTCAAACGGCGTTTCCCCGCTGCAAGCATGCCGTGAAGTTGAAAAACCAATGCACCGCTCAGTGCGGCTGAAAAATCGACACCGCCTGTTCGCGGCTGGAAGAACAGCCGCAGCCAGAGTCCAGAGCACTGTGTCTGATGTCCAAGACCCCCGCTCTGATTTTGACGCAGGCCCTGCTGTGCGGCTGAAGGAATCGATGCATCACCTGTCTGTGGCTGTGGAAATCGATGCAGCGCCTGTTTTGCCGCCTCATTGCCCCAGCGCGCCTGGATTTTCCACGCATCGTACCTGTGCACCAAGTTTCCAGCACATTTCCCCGCAGAAGGGAACCCCTTTTGGAATTCGACGCATCACTTCTCCTTGCATTAAGGAATTGATGCAACTGTTCTGTGTGCAGCAGAACTGACGCCTCCATTCTCTTGGGACTCGAAAATCGACACATCACTTGTGTTTTCTCACACTTCACTCCTCTGCGGTTGTTTTTCATCTTGAATTTTAACGCATCAACGGTACTTTGTGCTAAAATCAATGCATCCATAGAGTTCTGTGGATAGAATTGCTTGGAAAAGTGATATTTCTACTTCTGTATGTTGGATTTTTGTCCTTTTGGTTTCGATAAAGATTGGTTGTTTTTCTAACCCGCTGTGGTGTCCATTTGTAGTGTTTTCACTGTTAGTGTGTTTTATATGTACAAATGCTTTACACATTGCCTCTGAGATAGGCCTGACTGCTCGTGTCAAGCTACCAAGGGGGTGAGCAGGGGTTATCTTGGGTGTGTAACTCCCTTACCCTGACTAGAAGGAAGGGTCCCTACTTGATCAGGGTGCATACCACTGCCAATTAGAGACCCCCATTTCTAACATTTACCATCATCTAATTGTGGTTTTCTCATTTTGTGGAGCACTTTTTCCACAAATATTGGACGCGATTACCCATCATCGTTGTGCCCTAAGATGGGTGAATGTGCCCTCTGTTCTTTTTGTAATTTGTTTTCCACATCGCAGAAGTTAACTAGCCACAATATACCAAAAATTATTCCTTTGAAGCATGCCTGACATCTTTTTCAAATGCAAATGTCTCAGAAATTACTGAGCAGATTTACACTAAACCCTAAAAGTCTGCTTTTTGAATGTGTTCTACTTTCATGCCAAGTTTGTTGTAAATCCTTTCAGTGTTTTCTGCTGTATTAGAGAGCAAAATTAGCCATGGAATCTATTGTGGGAAATTCATCTTTTTCATCCTCCCCACATACCTGCATGTTTAAAATACTTTAAAGTATGTGTTCATGTTGTGCTGATTTTTCTTTCTTTTAGTGGTCGGTTTTACTCAACCATGGAACATGTGTTTACCCCTTTGGATTGTCTCATTTCAACAGGTATGCCATTTTGCACTTAATATTTGACCTAAGGTTGGAAAGTCTGTAAAGTAAATGGAATGTAAATGCCAAATAGTGTAGACTTGTTTGTTATGCTTTTAAGCGGGCAGTAGTTTTATTTCACAGCCAATTGATTGTGTTTACTGTTCCTATTTCTTTGTACGTCAGTAATTAAAGGTACCTACGTGTACATGAAGTTTGATTGTGCAGTTGGTGTTCTATCATAAGTTTACTAAAGTAGCATTTGGCCAATTATATTTGAAGGGTGGTGGTTGTTCAAAGATCTCAGTAGGTGTGGGATGACTATTTATCTATGTATTTATAGTTTGAATACAGCACCATTCATACTCTCATTGGGTGCTCGAGTGTTATACACTCAATATATCACTTTATGTACTTCATTTCCTATTACAGCTTAGGGCTCGATTACAATGCTGTCCGGAAAGGCTCCGAACGGCATCCGATTCGGTCGAATCTGATTCGGAACCCGCCATTCCGACCGACTCGGACACGTTTCCCAACAACTGATTACGATGGCTGCAAAGCGTTCGAACTGTCCGACTGTTCCGAAAGGCATTGGGAGTAACCGAGTCATTCAGAGCTGAATCGTAACGGTTTACGGACTGTTTTCGGCCGAGCCATTAAGATGTCGGATTCAGACAGCCGTTCCGATTCGGTTGTGCCGACACGTATCGGCTGTTGGAATCTGACTTTAGGGGCCCGTAGCAGGTCCACTTTTACCCGGGGCCCTCCGAATCGGGCCGGTGGTGGTGCCCATGGGTCCCCCCTTCCCATGCATGCAGTGTGGCAGGCACCATGGGGTGCCTGCCACAGGGTGCAAGCTTTTCCCCACCCACCTCTTTTTTTCAATGGGAGCCTGTGTAGTCGGTCGGGACACAGGCTCCCATTGAAGTAAATGCGAGTCCGACCGAATGTTGTCTGGAAGCATCTTAATCGTTCGGTTGGACTCGCAGTACCTGATTCGTTTGGAACCGATTCGGTTGGACTGCTTTCTGGACGACATCGTAATCGGTCCCTAAGTTGTAACAACACCACACACCTTTAGTAAGGATATTGCATCACTACTCATCTAATGGTAGAGTTCAAAGGTTAATAGCTCTGACCCTTGGCAGTAAGGCCAACATAGAATAGTCCAAAGCACTCAATAACCTCCGCTTCCACAAGTATGTTCTCATGTGGGGTAGCGTTGGAGATGGGTGCTCACGGAACATCACATATATTTGGATTGAGCGGATGTTGCTTTGAAGTATGGTTTTCCACGTCACAGAAAGGCGCTGTGGCTAGTGAGCTTTTAGAGAACAGCTCAAACTCATGCAGCTTATAAGCACTATGAATTAAACAAAAATTATATAAACTTGCTTTGTTCACCCATAAACTACCTCCATTAATTCATAGGTTTGGAAAAAGGCAGTTTTTAAAGATTTATGGAACTTGGAATTATCCCCTTCAGACCTACAAACCAAAGGCAATACATCCCTACTCCAGGCTTAGAAGCTTGCACATTTATTGCCCTACCATGTGCTTTACTTGAATAACTTTAGGGACTACCACCACATGAAAAGATTGTCTACTAGCACATTGGTTTGTACCATTTAAACTTGTCATCCAGGAAGCCAGTGACATTTCTGTGTAGATCATGTGGACTGATCAAGTGACTTGAAAGTAGGTGAATAGTTTTGTAGTCATGAGCTAGTAGTAGGCAGCCACTGCAGTGGAAGCATGATCCAATTTTTTGACATGCATACGTAACCAAACCCATGACTCTTTGCAGCTTTGTCGCCGGACACTGTGGCAAACCCAGCTTTATTATATTCATGCCACCAACTCTGGAAAGCACCAGAGCCATAACACACTGGATGTTTGAAGGATGGAGATAGAAGCAACATCTCCTTTTCTATAAATTATCTAAGGCTCCTCACAAGAAATGCCTGCAGTATCTGGAATTTCCGCCTGTCATATTTTCTTTGGAAATTCCCCTAGTTTTCATTATAGAAATATGTGCCTGCCAAATTGTCTGAAAAAAGTTACAAATATGTTTCAATCAACAATTATATATGTGCAATGGAATTACTTGATTCATGAACATACCTAATGATTATAAGATGTAAAAATAATAAGAAGCAACAGAAATGACAGACAGTGTTGGATAATAACTAATATACAGTATAACAATATTGTTAAAAATAAACAGAGATGTACCCAGACACTCAATTTAATATGTTGTAGCGTGTGCATTACTCCGGGTGTACTACATCAACAGACAACTACACTAAGCGCTCTATATTGTAGAGGAAACTAGATAGAGAGCCATATCATTACACCGCTAAAGAAAAGCTAAATTGGGGAAATGGGTAATTAGAAATAATGATAAATGACATTAGTATTTTTTAATTGAATGAACTAATAAGGTTGAAATAAAAACAGAATTAGCATGTTTGGAGGATTGTTTAGTGGAGATATGATTTATTAATTGTATTTTTACAATAATGAAAAAATATTTAAAGGAATAAATAGCAAAAGGACTGAATCAGAAAAAATATATATTTAAAATTGTAAATTAGGTTATTAAATTAATTATACATTAATCAAATATATTTAAGTTAGTTTATTAAATTGAATTACTACTTAAATACATTTTCTCATCCTATATTTTTTGTTCACTTTGTCTTCTAGTCGAATACAAAAAAATATTACTTGAAACAGGCACATTAAGCTGAAGGATTTTTCTCCCCATCCCACCCCCAGTTAGGAAAGAGCACATAACACTTAAACCATTAATCCAAAGCACACGTCCCAGTGTATTACAGCTGCCCCCTGTAGGGTTAGACTCAACCGTTTTAATGTACTTTGTTGATTCTCCCAAATATGGGTTGTCGTCCTGGATCCCAGTACATTCTAAGTGCCTAAAGTGTTTGGGGTAGGATAGTAATTGTGACTGTGATTGTAAGGTTTCCATATTGTGCTGTATTAATACTCTTATTCGTTTTAACCAAATTTTTTATTTTGTCATTCAATTCCAAGGTACAAATTGGCTACTGTATATTTAGGACATAAAAAACATGTTTGGAATCTATTATACATGTTTTTTTTACATATTCTTTCACAATATACAACTTAGTTTCTTATCACGTACACTGCAATGTAGCAGTAGACAACCCACTATTTACTAACTACAACTCTCCCTCCCTTCCATGGGGTCAATTTGTATCTCCACGTCGGTGCCCAGCTCTACCTATTTTTCTACTTTCTGCATGTCTCATCCAATCCGCTATTTCTGTACTGTGATGTCAAGGATGCCAGACATTGGGACTCAACTACACTTTGCGTGTTCATTACTTTCCAAACTCGTCCAGCAGCTTCTAGGTGTTGCTGCTGCGGGTCTGCATTACTCTAATGGTGCTTCTGCCCTTGTTTGTCCTCTGTCCATCTCCCCCACTCAAATCTGATTGCAATTCAGGGCATCTGGTATTGCCTATATTCTTCTGTTTATATGCCTAGCCTAATTCATTCCACTGCCCAGCTATTGGCTGCTTCCTCAGGTCCCTTTTTTCTTTTCTACGTAATTTGTTGCTCTCAGCCACTGCTCAGCACTTCACCACTCCCCTTCAGGTAGTGAGGAAGAGCGGAGAGGATTTCCAGCACATAGTTATGGCTCTTTTGGCCAGTGGTGGTACCAGATCAATCAACCTTGTTGTACATTACTCTTTTTGTGTCTGGGAAATAGTTCCAACATACATCCCTCTCAAAATATGCTCACCCGGTAGTTTGGATTAAGTTTTCCAACACTTCCAACCGGAAACATCTCAACTGTTGAATCCAGCTAGCGAGCTGTGGCATCTGGAGCATTCAGATGAGACTCTGGAATATATTGTGCTCATCTTCTGTGGTGCGAGGTATATCATATGTAGCATATTAAATAGTATGAATTTGAAGCAGACGTAGCTGGAGACCTTGTGTGGGTGCTTAACACTTTTTGCCATTATTGGAGGCTCACCCCACCTCTGTTACCCATATATCTCTTAATGGCTGGAGCGTCACTGGAGTTGTTCCTGAATTGCTTTATATTGCCATATGTTTCAAGGAATAAGGGGGACCCTGGGTCTCATATGGACCATTGGGTGAATATTATTTTAAAGACTAAAGCGGTCCGTATGAGGGCAGGAATTGAGGTATAATAACAATTACTGTTATAAACTAAAAACGATTCTGTAATGTCCAAGAATATAAATTAAATTTTTGGAGCATGAAATACAATGGGATGTGAGTGAACCGTAAAGTGACAAAGTGCTCATGCAAAAATGTGATAGATGTGACTTTAAGGTGGGGTATGTATGTTGTGTTGACAGCATTTGGATCCTTTAAAATGGTAGGATCATCCTCATCAGGGGGAGCTTAAATGTAGGTCTGATTTGTTACTACAATACATATAAAATGACATGCATAAATGAAAAAGACACATAAAAATAAGTTAAAAAATAAGCAAAGACCACCACAAAAATATATAGACTGTGATAAGTACATACATAAAACATTATATAAATAATGGTCCAGAACATTTTTGCAAACCACCAATGCTGCTTAGATAAGAGGAAGACCAGGTGCACTGCAAACAATTTACAATACTTGTCAAAATTAGGAGAACATTCCCCAAAAAAATTTTTTTATCTCAAATCAAAAAATCTGATTAAAATAAGCTTTATTCGATTCTATACTAACATCATAAAAGCATACAAACACAATATATCAGATAAAAAAATTAAAACCGAAATGTATGATAAATTTGAACAAGTGCAAACACAATAATATATATATTCATCTTAGAGTAACAGGGTCATTGCAAATGTACAAGCATTTCCTATGATTAATCACTGATAATAAATAAGAAGACGTAATACAACAAATCAAAGGTGTGGATAATGATTGTAAAAACAAATACGCAGGGCGAAATTGTGCAAATTTACATTCACGCATACAGGGTAATAATATGCTCTTCCTCAAGTCTTTATACAATAAAAAAAAAAAAAAAATACAACATGCATGGTACTTTGATCTGACAAATTGTCACAAGGGCATTTAACAAGTGTCATAGACCAATCGTTTACAGTAGGAAAAGTTATCAACTGCTGGAATGTATTCTGCCTAAAACATGTTCAAATAAACCTATGTGTGGCATTCTGCACAAAGTTAGGATATGGTTGTATGCCGTAAGTACCCAGGATCGTTTGGTTTTTATTAACACTGGTTTTTATACCTCTGTAGTCAATTTGAGGTCCTCAAGCAAGAAAAAACAAGCCTGTTTCAAATCTTTTTTGCTAGTTTGCACAGTGTATCGGGGGAGTTTAAGTACTCTGGGTGTCCTAAATCAAAACAGAACTTTTTTAACATAATTCAGCCATGGGATTTGTAAGACAAAAAATGATTTAATCCCAAATGACTTCATGATTAAGTATAGTATCATCAGAAATCCAGATTTTATACCAGAGGAGGATTGGCTGAACTCTAGCTGCAGCTATTAAAAAAGGAACCCTCCGTACTGAGCCTCAGACAACTGAGGAACAACTCTGAGGAACTGACCAGAGGTTCCTGAGAGAGGAATTTTCCAGTAGTTGGAGAGGTTGACTGTTGCTCTACTCCCAGACACTAGCCCCATATAAAGAAGTCTGTAAACACTATTCTAGATGGTTAACATCTCCTTAGGTGGCTTCTTACTTAGTTTTGTCACAGTTAGAGCACTGTAATGGCTTTCATAAAATCTAATTTTCTGGTGCTAATCGCCAGTTTCCAGGATCAATGTTTGTCAAATAAAATGCGCAAATAAGAAAAGGATGAAGTAAAATTATTCTTAGCTTGGTGCCCCCAATCATAAAACCATGTCATTTCGGGTATCCCCTCATTTCATTATAAAAGAGTTACGCAAATTTGCTAAAAGCCCTAGGTCCTGCATATAACCTGCAAAACAAGAAATTAGCTGTTGCAGGCCCAAGGGTGTGCGGGCCGTAAGAACGGTATTGTCCGCATATAAAAGAGCCAGAATCGGACGATGACCAATTTGTGGGAGAGCAGTACAGTTATCAACTAAAACTTTTCCCAAACTATTAATGTATAGGGTGAAACGGATAGGGGGCTAGAACGCACCCCGTCTAACTTCCCTCTCTACACTAAAAGGATGGGTGCATCCTCCCCTAAGGCTGTATCGGACCCTGGCCATGCTCCCCGAATACAACTCCCTCAAGAACTGAATTATGGGTGGGTCCACGCCAAGCTCTGTCATGATGACCGACCGCTTATCATGTAGAACGCAATTGAATGCGCTCAATAAGTCAAAAGAGGCTAAAAACATATTACTCTGGTTGATCTGTGTATACTTCCCAACTAAAAGGTTGAGATTAAGTCCCTGGTCTATTATCCCAAGACCACTACGGAAAACAAATTGTAAATCAGATAATCTCAATGCTTGCTGCCCACTCCTCTAGTCTATACAAAATAATTCGGACTACGACTTTCACCAGTGAGTCAAGCCATGAGATTGGGAGTTAAGCTGGTAAAGAATGATCCCCCTTCTTATACATTGGAACAATAAGTGACTCAGACCATGTGGTCAAAAATCTGAACTGCAAAACGCTCCCAGCACCTGGTTTAATATAGGGCCGTAAGAGGAACATTTGTCTTTAAAAGGTTATCAGGAATACCATCAGGGCCTGGTGCTTTCCTGCCCTTACTAGTCATAAGAGCCCTATTAACTTCCTCTAAAGAAAATATGAGACTAGAGATAATGCCGGGGGGTTCTACTGTAGCAGCTTCCAAATCATGGGGTATTATGTCTGCAGACATCTTATTAGGATTTGAATTAATATTTTTAAAATGAGTTACCCACACAGTTTCAGTGATGGCAACCTCCAGTCTTGGGGCGGTCTCTTCTCTCAGGTAAGGGCTATTTTTCACGTGCCAAAATGCTGAACTATCTTTATTAAGGCTAGGTTGGCGGAGGGACTCCCATACTTTATCCTTTTAAGCTTTTTTTCCTCCTTGTCAAACCTGATCTATATTCGCGTCTCCTCACCTGCACTTCCTGTGCACACCTTGGGGCTTTATGAAGGGGTTTCTTAAGACGTTTGTGAGCGTTGGTGCAAATAGTGTCTATCCTGTATAGGCAGTTGCCTGGTGGCGGATAAACCTTCCTTAATCCCCTTTGTTATGATAAGGAAGGCCTTAATAATGTTGTCCAGACATATTTCAAAAGCTGTTTTATGTATGGAAACCAACCTTTCCAAAAAGTAGTCCGAATTGATCTGCTACCAATGTAGTGTGAGGCCATTGCATGGGTAAAGCTCTATATTATCAACTAGACATGATGTAGCAGGCTTAGCGCCACTAATCAATTGATTAAAATTAAAAGCTACACTTTGAGGATAGTGATCGCTCAAGGAGATACTATGTGTGGTAAAATTAGATATCTATGAAGAGTGCCTGTAGGAGGATATTATATAATTGATGGTGATATTATCCCCTCTACCATTAAAAGTACACTTAAAAGCAGTACAGGGGACACAAACTTCATTACAAAGCCAAGATTATATTTAAACAACATTTAATTTATCACCATATTAGTTAAGAATGAAGTGGGTGAGCAGTCTAATGGGAGCCGGGGTAACCAAGGCCAGTACAATCTGTTGCAGGGGGTTTGTGTTACGGACAAAGTGTGAGAGAAAGAAATGAGGAGAGATCTAAGAGGATAGAGAGTGTCTGAAGTACAGTGGATCCTGGGCAGTGGGATTACTGAGAGGTAGAATCATGCAGTGGCCGGTTCACAAGATAAGTCTATTGAAAGTAGGAGCCCATAAGGAAAACAACATAGAACTAAACTGTGCACACAAATGGAGGGTAAGAGAATGCCGGAGAGTGGGATACCTGGAAATAGGTCTGCCTTGGGTCCAGACAATAAGGGATACAAAGTAAGCCCAATTTGGTCTGTGCATGCAGATAGCGCTGAATTGTAAACAAGTCACCTATGCCAGTGATCTGGATCTGTATATAAAACAAGATGCCGAGATCTGCGGCTGGTAGCACAAGCACACTCGAGCGTGGAGAGCAGTTATTGAATCCCAGGCCCTCCCTTGTTCCTTGAAATATAGTTTGCCCAATCGGACGATTGCAAACATTCAAGTGTATTACTTACTTGAACAGTGGGCTTTTGGTGTCTTTTATAGACGGTCCGTTGTCAGATCACACCCCAACTTACTCAGATGAGTACATAAACTTTTTTTAGAAGGCCCATCTCTATTCATAGACAGCACTAACTCCTCTCCTACGCTAACCACCAATCTTTCCGAATGATTCGAAAAATGCAAGAAGAAATAACCAGACTGCAACTTATGGTGAAAATGCTGACTGAGTCTCTTAAATTAGATACTATCCAACTCGGCCTTGAGGTTAGAAATATTGCAGAAGTCTTCAACAAGGACAAGAAATACAGACTGGGCTTCAGCCACATAGGGACCACCTGTTCCTGGCATTGGCTGGTCTAAGGTATAGATACCACACTTGAGCACTCCTAGAAACTCCTGGAAGAGTTTTCAGTGTTTGAGAAACAGATCAAAGAATCAGACTTAATAACCGATACTAAAACTGCACTTGAAAAAATTGAGAACACTAAGTGAATTCAATAGGATTGAACAAAAAATAATTTTAACAAAGTGAAAAAAGACATGGGTAATTACAAATTAGAAAAAACATATCCATACTTAAACAACTATTTATATAATACTGACTGAAATTATTCCAACACCAGTCAGTTGTCCTTGCGTAAGATTTATCTAACAAAACAAAGTTGTGACTTTTTCCAATACCTTGGAAGACTCAGAAGAAAACACTGACCCAGGGGAAGTAACTAGCTCTTCAACCACTAGGAGTAACAAATATTTTCTAGAAAAAGGCCAACCCCCTCGACCCAACCAAGGAAGAGGGAAGGGACAGCGTTGGTTCAGCAACACTCCAGATGACAGGCAGACACAGTAGAAATATTACTGATCGGGACCTCAAGTGAAGTAGATACCCAAGACGTTATTACTTTATCAGAATCCTACCACGCACCCATAGTCTTCTTGACTATTCCTATTTTTAATCTATCTACATGCACCCTCGTCTTCAACAAAATATCCCTACTCAGCAAGGGTCTATCTTTTGTTCCGACTGAGTGTACTACATCTCCAGACAGAAATGCTGAGATTCTCCAGAACAATCTGCCTACGGGCATTTTTTCTCAGAACACCCTTCCATTCTTAGATTAGATAGCACTGTGTAATAAGTGGATTCCAGGCGTAGAGGTGACACAGCAGACGTAGCCGATAAATGTCTTTAGGATATTTATTGAGTTCTTAACATCTATAGTAACAGCCCCACCAGGAGCAGCTTGCTAGCTGCTCAGCCCATCTTCCAACTGTCTCACTCACACCAGGCACCCAAGCATTCCACTCATGTCAACATTCCACACAGAACACTCACACTGGCTGAGCAGCTAGTTACAAGGTAAAGGGGAACACTATAAACCTAACATGACGATACTACATTATCTTCTCCCTTTAAAATTGATTAAACCATACTAAAATGAAAGACCACTATACACAATATACAAATGAAATCAATAGTCTAAAACCCAGGGGTAAAAGGTAACCAGCATTGGCATAGCCAATAGGTCTCGCCTTTGGGGCCTTATAAGTGTTTAGCCAGAGCTATTGACTTTGCCAATGTCTTCAAGCTGTGCTGTAGAGAAGTGTGGCTGCTATGCGGCATGCTGAAAAGTTATAATAAAAAAGTGTCAGAAGCATTTTTGTTACTTTATATATGACCAAGAAGGCATTATGTAAAACTGAACGACCATATTAAAAAAAGTATTTACAATAAAAAATTTCCTCAGTTTTCTTTTGTTCTTGCAATGCTGGCAATGGTTGTTAAAGCTTTTTTTTTTTTTTGAGGGGGCATAAACAATCGGAGGGTGAAGGTTGGGAACTAGTACCTGTATTATAACACTAGCAGCGGACAGACGCTAGGGGAGAATCAACAGATGCCAGATTCCGAGAGCAGGCTGAGGTGGTAGTGGTGGTGGTGACTGTTGCGGAGACGATGCTGAGGTGATGCTGAATGATACTCGGGTGTTGCTGAGTGATACTGCTGTGGTGCTGAGTGATACTGCTGTGGTGCTGAGTGATACTGCTGTGGTGCTGAGTGATACTGCTGTGATGCTGTGGTGGTGCTGAGTGATATTGTCTTGGCGCTGAGTGATGCTGTGGTGGCGCTGAGTGATGCTGTGGTGGCGCTGAGTGATGCTGTGGTGGCGCTGAGTGATGCTGTGGTGGCGCTGAGTGATGCTGTGGTGGCGCTGAGTGATGCTGTGGTGGCGCTGAGTGATGCTGTGGTGGCGCTGAGTGATGCTGTGGTGGCGCTGAGTGATGCTGTGGTGGCGCTGAGTGATGCTGTGGTGGCGCTGAGTGATGCTGTGGCGGCGCTGAGTGATGCTGTGGCGGCGCTGAGTGATGCTGTGGCGGCGCTGAGTGATGCTGTGGCGGCGCTGAGTGATGCTGTGGCGGCGCTGAGTGATGCTGTGGCGGCGCTGAGCGATGCTGTGGTTGCGCTGAGCGATGCTGTGGTTGCGCTGAGCGATGCTGTGGTTGCGCTGAGCGATGCTGTGGTTGCGCTGAGCGATGCTGTGGTTGCGCTGAGCGATGCTGTGGTTGCGCTGAGCGATGCTGTGGTTGCGCTGAGCGATGCTGTGGTTGCGCTGAGCGATGCTGTGGTTGCGCCTGAGCGATGCTGTGGTTGCGCTGAGCGATGCTGTGGTGTTGCCGAGTGAGAGATAGAGTGAAGATATAATGCCCAATTAGAGAGGGTGGTGAGAGAGAAAGGGTGTACATAGAATAAAGAGTGGAGCGGGTTAGAGAGAGAAAGAAGGGGAGAGAGAGTGAATGAAGGAGTTTGAAAGAGAAACAGATAAAGGGGTGAGAGAGAATGAAAGGCTAAAAAAGATAGAGAGGGGAGAGTTAAGTAGAGAGAGAATTAGAGAGGGGAGAAGGAGAGAGACCATAAGAGTGGGGGGTGTGGAGTTTAAATAGAGTGAAGAAGTGACGCGGAAAAAGTAACCTTAAATATAGCTTTGTGCTTTGCGCGAATAAATATAAAAAAAAAAACAGTGAGAGACAAAAATACTGGTAATTAGGCTGTGACTCCCAATATAAAACAAATAGCGATATAAGGTGAAATCAACCCACCGAAGCAATATTTCTAACTAGACAAAAAAAGCTTGCATTTCAATGCTAATCGCTGTTGTTTTTCATGTGACTGTAATCCAGTGCCCTCAGTTGGTAATGTGAGCTGCTGCTGCGATTGAAACATCAGAGTCCAGAGAGTTAATGAGCCATGACGAGGAAATGAGGAAGAGATAGGAAACCCAGATGCGCGTGCACGCCATCGTGAACTCAAGCTGGTCGCCAGCCGAAAGCCACTGTTTGCACTTCCAAAACCCGCTTACTAAAACTCTCGGCCAGACCAGCGCAAGCGCTGGTGCAGGCCGAGACATAAAAACCACACCACGAGAGGGAACACAGACTACACAAAGGAAGAAAGAAGAGTGAAAAGATATACACAAACTATCACCATCCTCCTCCTTTTAAAAAAAAAAAAAAAAAAAACACACAAAGAGCAAAGAACGTTTAGCTCACTGACAAATGGTGAGAACACCACATGACCAAACATGTGAAACAATGTGCAGAGCAACACAGTAGAAAAAGACTACGAAAACTCTACACAGTGACGAGACACATGGGAGTGAAACACCCCCAGAACTCAAACACTATGGGTGGACCACACCCATGTACGTACAACTTAATATGAAACCGACACGATGGGTGGAGGGCACCCATGTACGTACTCCTTACTTGTGTCGCAAACTCTATGGGTGGACCGCACCCATGTACATACTTACTTACTATAGGTGGACCGCACCCATGTACGTACTCCAATGTAAGGAACACAAGCAAGAAAAAAAAATGTTGAGAAGGGACTTGAACCCAACTTGCCACCCCTAATGTAAGGGACCAAACATGCTAAAATGGGACTCCAACTCATAATGCAGACTGTAGATGGGACTGACACCCACTACAAATTACATAGGTGGGACTAACACCCCCTATAAACCGAGTAAATGGGACTAAAACCCATTACTAATAACGTAGGTAGGACTAACACCCCCTAAAAGCTCAGTAGATGGGACTAACACCCACAACGACAAACAAAGATGTGAAGCACAACGTGACTAACACACATACACTAGAAGACCAACGTGCAGCACAAAGTGACTGATACACACTACACAAAGCGAGTAATAGACACTACAGCAACAGAACACAACACAAGAGAACAATGTGACTACCACACACTCTGTTGGAAGTGCCACCCATGTGTAAACAAACGTTAACTGTGGCATCACAAAAATAAGACAACGTTCCATTGGACAAGAAAACCCCAATCGTGTAACTGTAGTACAATTAGACTGTAAACCCCCACCGGTGAGCGACCTCTCACCCGAGATGTACAAGACTAATACAACACTTGCGTAAGTGTACCAAAGCATCCAACAAAACGAAACCCAAGGTACATACATGTCGACTAGCTGAAACACCAAAACATTTAGCTTAGACTTTTCATTTTAACAACAATATAATCAATATTTTACGAAACAAGTTTTCCTGTGAGCGATGTCTCGAAGACTGTTTACCTTCAAATTAAAAACGTCACCCTCTTGTACATCTATTTTTTTATAAAAAACGAATACGTGGAATATGATGTGCAGGAAAGAAGATGACGCTGACACAGAAAACAGTTTCCCAAAAGTAGAGAAGGTAACTTTGCTTTTCTTTGTATGACTTTACCATTTTTGACTGTCTCCGCTTTTCAGTAAGAATGGATTTTATTTTGAAATGTACATTACCCAGCACAGTCATAAGACCTCACGCGCCGCACTGGACCATGCTGAGATGCCGCTGAACAAAACTCAACTCCAAGGTCCTTCACAGAAACAATCCGTCGATGACGTATCTCATGTTAACGTCTCTTCTGCTTTGCATACAACAGGCGATGGCAAAGCTAATGCGTGGTTGGCAAAAAGTAAACAGACGACAACAGGGAAAACAAGAACTGTCAACCAGAAGATGGCGGCACGTGGTTGACGTAGATCCGGATGGCTCACGGCACGACAATGCTGCAGGGGGTCCTTCAGCAGACCTGTGCTGCATAGAAGAAATGACATAATGAAAGTACGGACCAACACAGAAGATCCACGAAGTGCTGCGCGTGTGAAGCAACAGGTGAGGTAGCTCGTGCATAACTGTGATTTAACAGTAGATCCATTTGAAAGGAGTGCGCGCGCTCCTCAGGGCCCACACTCTCGACCAGTCTTAAACTTAATGATGAAACCACCGCCAAAAATGTCCACAGCATAAACACTGGGAAACATCTACGGCCGCGTTATCCAAGCATCTCTTCAGCAAAAACAAAATCACAGACTGCAGTATCCAACGGTCACTATGCGTATGCTTCACATGTTTGAAATAAGTAAAACGGCATGCTTACTTGTAATGAGCCATGTTGATCCTTAAGTTAAGCAAGACGACAGTCGCATGTGAAAGTGATGAAGCTCAGACCACTTACTCACTTGGATGAATGTCATGACCAAATTGACACAGAAAGCATGAAGATGCTTTGAGACAAACACGATCTCGCCTCCAACAAGGTAAAGCACTGTTCAATAATCCCTCTGTGCAGTCCCTCGTCGCAGTGTAAACACATCTTGATCCAGTGCACACGCCAAGACACTGAAAGTGCACTTCACTAAAGTCATCTTTATGCTTTCTACCGAACTTGAGCTGCCATTTTCATCAAGTCAATACACACTTTGTAGATCTCAGCAAAACGATGTGGCGGGATCACCCACTACCTACTCACTAGCAACAACATCATTTTTTTAGTCCAATGGAGCATGGCCAGGCTGGGGCTGTCCGTTGACAAGGACACTGGTGGGGCTGGCTTGCCTGTAGCTCCAAACTTGCTTCTTGAAGTTACTCTTGTTTCCTTTAATTACTCTTGGTTTCTTGTCCATTAGTATTCAGCTTTAGAAACTTTAAAAAAAACGCTTGAGTTCAAGTCCAGTCATGGCCAAATGTAATATGTGGATTCCAGGTGTAGAGGTGACACAGCAGACCTAGCCGATAAATGTCTTTAGGATATTTATGGAGTTCTTAACATCCATAGTAACCACCCCACCAGGAGCAGCCTGCTATCTGCTCAGCCCATCTTCCAACTGTCTCACTCACACCAGGCACCCAAGCATTCCACTCATGTCAACATTCCACACACAACACTCACACTGGCTTAGCAGCTAGTTACAAGGTAAAGGGGAACACTATAAACATAACATGAAGATACTACACAATAACTTATGCCTGCATGCTACTTTTTCTCCATCTAGCAATACTCTCCCTCTAGAGATTCCCACCTTTGAGAAACTAGTAATGAAAGATCTCTAACATGGAACAACATCACATGTTCATTGGATACAGTATTGCCCTCGGAGGGGGAATTGCTCTGCAGACACTTAAAAATAACAGTGCTTTGATTATAAAGCCTGCAGATAAGTGGAAGAGATAGTCCTTCAAGATCAGAAGGGCTATAAAAATGAAATTATGAAACCATTGATGTACTTTGAACAGTATGCTAAATTAACTTCAGATTCCACCAAAGAATTCCAGGAAATAATTCTCACCATCACTAACCGGCAGAATGGAATATACACACTTCCTAAAGTACATTAAAAACCTATAGATAGTCCCCTTCAGAGATATCCACCATTTCCGCAGGTGGTTCTATCCCTTTTTTTTTTTTATTGTCTGTTTTGTGGTACAACTCTAACAGCAGCCAAAAGCGAGAATGAAAACAAAAAAAAAGGAAAAACATCAAACAAGAAGTACAGCTTGTAATAAGTCACACAGAGCTGGGCCATTTCGCAAGGACCCGCTCTGTCTTACAGTTCAAGCCCTCAAGTGGCCAGTCCAACACCGCCGTCCCGGCACCACACTGCCTATCTCTCAATGTGATTCTGTCCTTGAGCCCATTAGAAAATATGTTAACTTCTTCATTAAGGATTTTGTCCCCGACACCACCTGATCTGTTAGAGATTGTGTTGATTTTATTAACATGATAGAACATCATCTGTTTGATCAGTCAGATTCCATCTTGGTCATGATGGATATTGAACCCCTCTATACCAGCATCCCTCAGACTGAAGGAAATACTGTAGTTGATAAAACACTAGGCAGGAGACCTAGTGCTTACCAAGCTCCTTCGT
This sequence comes from Calotriton arnoldi, assembly GCA_963921515.1. Taxonomy (NCBI): domain Eukaryota; kingdom Metazoa; phylum Chordata; class Amphibia; order Caudata; family Salamandridae; genus Calotriton; species Calotriton arnoldi. The sequence continues at coordinate 3,305,270 of CAWUFW010000438.1, forward strand.
CATTTATTATTGAGCTACTTGAGTTGACATTCACAAGGAATTTCCTTTTGTTTGATAATGAATTTGATCAAGGGAATGCCAATGGGAGCGGTTTGCGTTCCCAATTTTACAATTCTTTTTATAGAGAACTTCAAATCTGAAATCATTCTGACTCCTACCAATCCCTTTTACAGTCACATACTAATGTGGAAGCGCTACATTGACATTTTTCTTATATGTCAAGGAGGGAAAGGCGCACTTAATAAATTCATCAACTGGTTGAATACGGAATGCAAAAACTCAGATTCACTTCCTGCTGCAATTGATCTGAAATGCCATTCCTTGACCTCGTGATTAAAAGAGAATGAACTCTATCCTATTCTGTACCATAAACCCACCGAGAAAAATACTCTCTTGGCTTTCTCAAGCCACCACCCTTGAGCTTTGTGTGCTTCTCTTCCATATTCCCAATTACTCAGAATCAGGAGAAATTGGAAGCAGATGTTTTTAATGAAGCAGAAAAAACTGCCAGAAAAACTAATAGCCAGAGGTTGCCCTGGTGAGGAGAGATCTTTGAAAAGGGCATGGTACTGTCCAAGGAAGACTTTACTCCGCCCTAATCGAAAGGAGGAAAACAAAAAATAGAATGTTACCACATTTTTTTGCCCATTTCAAACAAAGTCATACAGTGTATTCTTTGTAAGAATCTTTTTTTTTTTATTGAATTTTGCATTGATAGTAAAAATTAAACAATGACACAGTATTGATACATAGTCACTCTACCCCCAGGAAACTGCCACAGTGTAATCATTGGTGAACAATGCAATGTATAACTCCCAAACAATCCCCCTCCCTACACCGATAGCAATCCAGTCCGGGTAGCAATTTTGTGTGAAGATATTCTGTGATAGACTAACACAACAATATGGGTAGTATGACGTTCACCCTACAGTCCAGTACCGCTCCTCCCCCTGTAGCAGGTCTTCCAGAGAATAGTAGGAAATCCATTTACCCCATATTTTATAGAACTTTTTGGGGCAGCCCCTGTTGAGATGTCACCCTCTCTGCTATCATGTACATGTCCATAGCATTTCTCCATTCCTGAGCCGTAGGGCTCTCCACCGATCCCCAGTGATGGGCTATATCCCTCTTAACCACCACCAAAGCTGAATTCGTGGCAAATCCCCAAAACAATAAACCTAGGGTCCATAGGGAGGGGTGGCTCGATCACAGCAGGGTGCTCCCTCGTGATTGCTCTCCAGTATTTTTGGATTCTGGGGCAACTCCAAACTGTATGGAAGAAGGAGCCTTCAGTGGCAGCACACTGTAAGCAGGAGGGATCAGGCGCTCTTTCCCCATGGCGTGAAGCCACCACCTATCATAGTAGACTCTATGCAGGACCTTAAACTGAATCATCCAAAGCTGTGATTTTATTGCTACTTCATGGGGATGCATCAGGGCTGCCTCCCAATCAATATCCTCCATGTCCCCAGCATCTATCTTCCATTTCCCTCTTAAACCTTTCAGCTTATCAGGTTTATTATTGAGAAGCGGTCTATACGTGGATGAGATCGCTCCTCTCCCCAAGCCCTCCATAAGGAGCCTTCCCTCAAGTGGTGCAAATTCCAGAATTCCCTCCCTCAGCTGACCAAGCATGTTTGAGCTGCGCACATTTAAAAAATTGGGTGTCATGCATACCATATTCACACTTCAATTAATCAAACCACATAAGGTTGCCCCCTTCCAGCAGATCTCCTATTTTGGAGATCCCAAATAAGATCCCACGCCCTGAAACCTTTCAGTTTATCAAGTTCGGCCAACCATTTGTCCTTCTCAATGGTGTTTCCCTGGTGGGCCTGTTGTACCATCCCATAACTTTCGTAGCTCTGAGCCAGCACTCTAGTGCCACCTTGGTGGCAGGGTGGAGGCATGAGGCCCCTCGACTCCCATATAGATAGTGAACGCAGGATTGGTGAGTCTACTGGAAGCGTTCTAGGCTAAAAGTGGAGTGATCTGAGAGGTCATAAACCAGTCATTGACGTTAATGAGATGGGAGTCCCAGTAATATCCCTGAATATCCGGTAGGGCGATGCCGCTGTTGTATGGGTGTCGCTGGAGCATGGCAAGGCAATCTTGGGGTAATTACCATCCCATAAAAATGTACAGAAGTCCCTCTATTCCGGCGAAAATATCTAGGGGAATCAGATAATACGTGTGTTGGAGGGCATAGAGTAGCTTGGGTAGCACTATCATTTTGACCATCACGGCTCTCCCCAGCAATGTGAGGGGGAGCCCTTTCTATCTGCCCATGTCCTCTCGGCAATTGCGCATAGCCCTTCCCAAGTTACATTCATGGCTTGTCTTTGTGGAGAGTCCGGAATACACCCAAGTACTTGGATCCCAGAGTGGTGCATATCAATTTCTGAGGGAGGGGAGGGCTAAGTCCGCACCCTAATAAAGTTCAGAAGTGGCTTACTCCAGTTTGCCCCGTATCCAGAGTACCCTCTGTATTCATCCAGTACTTCAAATTCAGGGGAAGAGATGACAAAGGTCGAGTCACATAAAGGAGAACATCATCAGCATAGAGGGATATTGTTTCCCCCTCTAAGGCTTTCCCACCCCGTATACAAAACTCATGAATCCAAAGGTGTTAGTGGATTCTACATGCCAGTGATTCTATTGTGAGGGCAAAGAGTAGGGGAGAGAGAGGACATTCCTGTTGTGTCCCCGGCCTATTGCAAATTCAGTGTACATCACCCCGTTAACCCTTGCAGATGCCCTTGGCGCCTGATCTAGTAATTTTACCCATTTCCTGAACCTGGGACCAAAGCCAAATTTTATTAGTGTGAGCTCCAGAAAGGGCCAATGCACGGCATCAAACGCTTTCTCTGCATCTAATGCTAGTAGGACATGTGGCTCAGAACGCCTCAGTACTTCGTTGATCCAATTGTGGGCACGTCTCGGGTTGTAGCGAATTGATCTGCCGGGCATGAAGCCCGATTGACCCATAAGGACAAGCGGTGTTATGGTGTCTATTAACCTGGTAGCTAAGATAGTCGCCAATATTTTGACCTCTATATTCAACAGAGAAATTGGGTGACACGAGCCACATTGGTCCCTGGGCTTATCATCTTTATGGATGACGACTATAGTCTCCTTCTGAAAGTCGGGAGGGAGAGCGCCAATCTGGTTGGCCTCTAGGAACATATCTAGGAGCCGAGGACCCAGGAGATCAGCGTATTTCTTATGAAATTCAGCGGGGATCCCATTAGGCCACAGGGTTTTGTTAGTGTTAAGACAAGCTATGGCATTTTGGACATCTGTCGGAGCTCTGCCTTTAATGCATCACAGGCCTCTGCATCTAGCATCGGCGTGGTAAGAGTCTAGATACACCTCTATCTGGGATTAGGAGGGCAAGGGCCTAGCCATGCATAGCTTCTCATAATAGTGTGCAAAGGTTTCAGCGATGTCAACGTCTGAATCGACCACCTCCCCATTTGGTCTGGCCACCCTGTGTACCCACCTGGATTCAAGCTCTTTTTTTCCGCCAGCCAGGCTAGTAGCCTACCAGCTTTCTCTCCTGCTTCATATAATTTATGTAGGGTTGCATGTAACTGAGCTTCAGCATTTTCCTACGCCAGGGCGTGGTATTCTTCCCTGAGGAGTGTCAGCTGCCTGAGTGCAGTAGGTTCTGGATCTGGGTCCTATTCACTTTTCTAGCTCTTGCAGTTGAGATTCCAGCGATTCCAGGGCACCAAATGCCCAGTTTTGCGCCACTAGGTTCTGTGCCCTGTCCTGAAGGACTGTCTTATATGCCTGCCACAATGTGGTTTTAGAGGAGACCATGCCCTCGTTCTCTTTAAAATAGAGCTTGGTGTCCACTCTAAGGTCAACTGCCATCTCCCTGTCTCTCAGGTCTCAGACATTTAGTTTCCAGGAAGTGCCGGATCTCCCACCCCCACCCATTCACAATAGCAGGGGCGAGTGGTCCAATAGACCCTGGGCCAAATAGGTCACCTGCCTCGCCTCCCGTGCCTCTCCTGCGGGCACTAGGATTTAATCCAGGCGGGAGAAAACACAATGAGCTCTAGAAAAGTAAGAGTAGCCCCTGTCATGAGGATGAGCCTCCCTCCACAGATCTGTCAGTCAAATCGCAGTTGTGAAATTGGCAAGTGGGGTTGGGCGAACGTGCAGTGGAGTGGGACCCGATCTGTCTTGGGTTGGGTCTATTACATTGTTAAAATCTCGTCCTATTAGATGGAGAGGAGCCTGCCTCTAGAAGAATATGTGGTATCTTTTCATGGGTGAAGGCTATTAGTCTAGGAGGTGCATACACACTAATTAGTGTAATGTCTCGGGGACCCCACGGACCCTTTCCCCTACATATCTTCCCAGCGGGTCAATCCAGCTTCTGGTGACTGTGAAGAGGGGATTCTTATGGATTAGAATGGCAACCACCCCCCCCCCCTTGAACCAGACGCATAACCAGCATGTGCCACCATATGGTACGCAACCCGATTTAACAACTCTCATTGCATCCCCCTGAGGTGTGTTTCTTGTAAAGAAACCACAGATGGTTGGAGTCTCTTTATGTATTGTGAGACTTGCCCTCTCTTGCTCTTATCTCCCAGACCGTTAACGTTCCACGATAAGACAGAGATAGTGCCCTCCTCTAGTGGCATAGCGTGTGTGCCTATTGCGGTGTAGTAAGTGAGGGACAGTATGAGCCCAGGGTCAGTCTCATCCGTGACTTAGGGTGTTGGGCCCTCGTGAGTCCCTGGGTCAAGCTCCACATTGAGGAGGTAGCCCACATGTGTGTTGTCTTGACAGTGGTAAGAAGTAGCCCCAGAGAAGGTAGCAATCGTTGGAAATAGAACAATTGCCTAAAAGAAACATAGCTAGAAATCCTCCATCGATGGAAGGTTTTCTAGTTCTGTTCTTTTTAGGGGGTTCATCTATTTCCACCGATTGAGGGTTTTCTAGTTATGTTTCTTTTAGGGGGCTGTTCTATGTCCACCAATTGCTACATTCTCGGGGGCTACTTCTTACCACTGTCAAGACGACACACGGAGACGCCGTGGGTTAGGTCGCTCTTCGATCCAATGCTATGCCTCCTCAGATGTGAGGAAAAAGTAGGAATTCCCTTGAAAGAGTAACTTGAGCTTGGCTGGTAACAAGCATATATCGTAGCTGTAGGCCACTCAGTCTGGCCTTCACTTCGTCGAAGGTGCACCTCTGTCTCTGAACCTAGAGTTCTCTTATCTCATGTCTTCAAGTTTGCAGCAAGAATCATGTCCCTATCCCGGTAGTTCAAAAAACGGGCAATGGCTGCTCTGGGTGAAGCCCCAGGAGGCGGGGGCTACCCAATGCCCGGTGAGCCCTTTTAATGACATAGCTGGAGGAGAACTTGTCTTGTGGAATAAGGAAGCGGAGCCATTCACCAAGAAATTTCGCCATGTCAGGGGCCTCAACTCCCTCGGAAAATCCCCCAAATCAAAGATTGTTCCTACGGGCCAGGTTTTCTGAGTCTTCCAGCCTCCACAGTATATCTTTAGTAGAGGTTTGGGCCTCTGTGACCTCTCTGTGTAGAGTAGCAACCTTATCTTTGAGTTCTGCGATCCGAGACTCCCCCGTGGTGACCCGTTCAGCTACATTGCAGAGGTCCTGGCGGAACAGCATGACTTCCGACCGCACCGCACCAACCTCTTCCTAAAGGGCCCCACAGGAGGTTTGAATGGCCAAAAGGAGAACTGCATTGTCAGGCATGGGTTGCGCAGCCGGCCCGGTGGGGGTAGGGGGCATCAACCACTCTCGCAAAGCGGTCGAGACTTCCCTGTCACTGGGCACCCGGGCTCTGCCGCCCTCCTCGATGCAGGCTCAAAATGTGCACCGTCTCGTCGCGGCCTGGGGCGATGTCCGTCAGCGGGGCGGTGTCGTGTCTGGCCCAGCCCCCAACCCTTCTCCGGTCCGGGCTTGGGTCTTGCCTGCAAGCCCCTCTGCTTCTGGCCTCTGCCTCCGCATCCCTCTGACTCTCGGGTCCCGCTGACGAGCAGTCAAGCCACAGCAGGCCAAGGGGAAGCACCCACTGTCACCAGGCATCTAGGGGGACACCAGGAGGAAAGATGAGGGCACTAGGATATCGGGCAGTTGATAGAGGGGCCCGAGCGGAGCTCCGGGATTAGGCGATTTGCTCCGCCACCATCTTCCATACAGTGTATTCTTAAGCTTTGGAATATGTTAAATGCTGGTGATCTTACACTTGAGAGGCCTATCTTTACATTCCGTAAAGGTAAAAACATCAAAGATTATTGAATTCGGGCAGCTCTACCACATTACAATCCTAATTGCACAATCCATGACCTCTGGGCATTACCCCATTAATTAGACACTCAAATGTGGCCAATATAGTGTGTGCATTTACTATTGAATCAAAAGCATTCATGCATGGTAATGTCAAAACCAAACTAAAATAATTCTCAAATTGCAATACCACCAAAGTAATATATGCTATAGTCTGCCTATGCAATATTATATACATCGGCCAAACCACGCAAAAGATTCTTGTTAGAATATGCCAAAACAGGAGCCATCTCAGGTGTATATCATGACAGCACCATTGGTTGAACATACAGTACAACCACACTGAAGACCAACTCTTCTGGCAAGTGATTTCGATAATAAACCCACCAAGCAGAGGTGAAAACATCTCATCACTACTAAACAAAGAGGCGCTGAAATGGATTTTGCGGGTAGACCGCTTTAGTTCGGGCCACAACAGAATGGAAAATTGGACATTATTATTAAAACCATTGTTTTTTTTATGGAAACTGTTACTAATATTGTGTGTATAAAGCAGCGGAATAGATGCATACTTTGTATGTTTCTTCTTTTGTATTTCCTATTTTTGGGTGTCTGTGTGACCATGACTTTTCATGGTTTATATTTTTGTGTAACTCTTTTACTTCATACTCGTTCTCCCGTCTTGGCACCTCATTACTAAACCTGATGTGGTGACTTACACCGTCCTCAACATGGCGTCCGATGGCCAAACCTATTTTCATGTTTACTGCCTGCCTCCTACCATCCATAAACACACGATTAATTAATTACATCCTATGTGGTGATTGATACTTCTTCCAACATGGTAGCACACTAGCAGTCCTATTTCTATGACTGCTCTCCTGTTCTTGAGCGCCCTTGCTCTCCTTGTGGCAGATCTCGGCCTCGAGAATTCTACTTGCCCACTCGCTATGGGGAGGCAGATTTCATCAGGGCAAGCTATTTTTAAGGCCTACTCGCCCGTTCTGGCGAGCTGACAAATAAAGCTGTTCTGTTCACTCAGAGTGAATCAGCAATACAGATGCCTTTAAATCTTGTTTTTATCTTGTCACATTTGCTCTGCATTCAAGGTGCAAGAGATCTTTGTAGTGCCTTCCACATCTGATACCTGTATTTGCTGCCAAGCTGCCACTTTATCCTTTACAATAGGGGGTTTGGTTTAACAGTCGGAGGCTAGCTAGCTGGATTTACTTGTGTGTGGGTTTTAGAGCTCAAGTTTTATTTGTCAGGGGGTGGTGGTCGCTACTTATGACCTTGTATTCCGTGCTACTGGTTTGCAGGTAATTTCTCAAAAACACATATTCCAGTGTAGAGATGTTTCTAAAAGTGGGCTGTCGTCTGCCCTCTGGGTTTCCCTGCTGGTCGCATGTACGCAGGTTAAGTTCTTTGATGCAGGCCTCTAGGCTATTTTGATTGACATCCTTCTGAGCTCCACCTGGTTGACCTAAGTTTCAAGTATTAAAGTCTCCTGCCAAAATGACTTCATGACATGAATGTTGGTAAAGAAGCGCTCGAATCTGGTCTCGGATGTCTTTAATAGCCTTCTTTCTCCCTTCTTTATATGGATTAGTATAAATATTTAAGCAAATTATAGACTTAAGTTGTCCATCCAACGATAAACCTGATAGTTCGAGTGTCTTCAGATCATGATTAGATGTTTTTATTTCTTTTATTTTTAGCTGAAGATCAAGCTTTACGAAAGTAAAGAGGCCGCTGGAGGGTCTTCCAAAGAGGTTCTTCCTTTGTGCTGTATTATGTATTGTGTGGTAGCCTGGAATTGATAAGGGTACAGTAGCCCAGGTTTTCTGCAGACACAGGAGATCCTCAGTGTTTAAGAAGTCGAGTCTTTTTTTAAAAATATTTTTCTTTTCTCTCCAAAAGCTTTAGTCAGTCCTGCTACATTCCAGCTTATTACACTTATCCTATGTCTGGCCTTATTCTTCATTTTTTCCGATATACTAGGAGCTCACTTGGTACTCCAATTTATTTTATTTTTTTAAATCAAAATGTTATTGTTTTATTAAAATCAAAATACGTCAGGGCACAACACAGCAGGAATAGTCCTATCCTATTGTACTTGTGACAGTTAAATGGTCTAGGCATAATATTACAATATATAATCTCAATGTACATAACTTCACATAACATAGACCCGTCCCAGCCACGAAAGAACAGCCCCCAACTCCCGTCCCTTCTGCCTCATGAAAACCCACAGTGGAAGTTCAGAGTCCAGTCAGCCCCCTAGTATGGATAAAGCCCCATATGACCTGCCCTGTTCTGGGGTTGAAGACCTCGCCATCTGAATCCCCAGCAGTTATGGGGACTCCTTCCAGCGTATCTGTTTCGAGAGCTGAGACAATCCACCAGATGTTCCCATGCCCTGACTCTATCAATCGTACCTCGCCCCCTCTTCATTTCCCGAAACAGTTGGTACTTAAATGTTAAGGCGGCCGATCGCCATTCCCAGCTAGTTTGTTGGTCGTAGCATCTTCGACAATAGTGGGATCCCTTTGTTTTTTGTCGCCGTGTTTATTTGACAGTTGCACAGTATTTTTTTTCCTCCCACACTGGGGCATTAATTTGCTTTTTGCCTTTCAATATAATTCAGGTGCCTTGGTGTAGCCCTTTGTTTAATGGTTAATACATAAGGGTATTTTTCACTGATGGGCTCCCTGATGGAAATACCCCACTCCTGAAATCGATTATATTCCTTCATTATGTTTTTGACGTCACTAATGTCCTTCCACTCAGTCACCGCTCGGAGGAGAGGTATGCTAGCGATGGTATATTTTTTTAGGAGGTGTATAATGTTTGATCTGTTTAGAATGTCCTACGCTCCTCTCAAGTTAAATGTGGTGTGAAATTCAGTGAACTAGGCATAGATACTAGGCAATGACTATCCTCCTTCAAGGTCACAGTGGCCCGAACACATTTGCGGTGCGGTTGGCACAACTGTCCATGCTGTGTGGCTCACATGCTTTTCAGGCACCCTTCTAAACTCATGTTCTGCTTCTCCTCCCCTTATGGTTATGTGTAACTCATTGTCTTTTTTATACAGTAGGGGGTTGACTTTGGCGTGTTTCCAGTCGTCTGGGAATATGGCGGTTTCGAGGGAGCAGTTGATTGTCCAGCGTAGTTCGGGTGCGATGGCCGTAGCGGCTCTGCAGACCCGATGGACCTCCAAGAACTTCAGGCCCATCTCCCTGTTTCCATTCGCAGCCAAGGTCATCAAAAAAGGCGTCAACACCCAGCTATCAAACTTTTACTGAAGCCAATAACGTCGTGGACACCTCCCAATCCAGATTCCGATGCAACCACAGCACCGAGACCACCCTACTCGCCGCCACCAACGACATCCGCTCCCTTCTCGACCAGCGCCAAATGGCAGCCCTCATCCTCCTGGACCCATCAGCTGCCTTCAACACCGTTTCCCACCGCACACTAGCCACCAGACTCCACGACGCCGGCATCCGCGAAAAGGCCCTTGACTGGGTATGCTCATTTCTCACAGGCAGAACTCAGCGAGTCAGACTCCCGCCCTACCTCTCAGAACCAACAGAGACCAGATGTGGAGTGCCCCAGGGATCCTCCCTCAGCCCCACCCTCTTCAACATCTACATGGCCTCCCTAACAACCATTGTCGGAAACCACGGGCTTAACATCGTGTCCTCTGCCGACGACACCCAGCTCACCCTCTCCCTCACCAAAGAACCCAACATCACCAGGCACAACTTCCAAGAAGGGATGAAAGCCATCGCTACCTGGATGAAGAAGAGCTGCCTGAAACTCAACTCTGAGAAAACAGAAGTTCTCATCCTGGGCTCTACCCCCTCTTCATGGGATGACACCTGGTCGTCCCCCACCCTCTGAAATCCCCCCACCCTGATGGACCAGGCATGAAACCTCAGCATCATACTTGACTCATCGCTCACGACGAACCACCAGATCAATGCCGTATCCTCTGCCTGCTTCAACACCCTCCGCATACTCCGAAAAACATTCAGATGGATCCCATCCGAATCCAGAAAAACAGTCATGTACGCCCTCATCAGTAGCAGACTGGACTACGTCAACGCCCTATACGTCAGAATCAACAAGAAACTACTCCGCAAACTCCAGACCCATCCTAGACATCCCACCTCACAACCACATCACCCAACACCTCCGATCTTCACTGGCTCCCCATCGAAAGAAGAATAACTTTCAGGCTCCTCACTTATGCATACAAGGCCTTCCACAACATCGGACCTGCATACCTAAACAACCGCTTCTCCTTCCACGCGCCCAAGAGACCCCTCTGATCAGCTGACCTCTCTCTAGCCACCATCCCACACATCTACAAGACCAGAACGGGTGGAAAGTCCTTCTACCTCGCTGCCAAGGCCTGGAATGGGAAACCTCATTTACAATGCATGCGATACATCGCGTGCCATTACAACGCAAGTCGTTACAACAACGCTTTGTTACATTGCATGCCATTACAACGTAAGTCGTTACAACGACTTGCTGTAGGGGGCAGAAGGTGTTGGATTTGTTGGATTTTAAATCCAACACCTTCCCTACTGTTGGGGATTACTCCAGTTTGTTCAGTCTCATGATTGGCCTCGTGCATTTCATTCTCGTTATTTTCCTCTCTCAAATGTTTCTCTTAGACCTCGACCTTTAGGCTGCTTTGCTCTGCTGATCTTGGATTAATGTGGCTCCCTATCGAGCCTCCAATGGTGTAGTTTTCTACCAGTTCTTGGGCACGCTCTATTTAGTTACTTTGCAAGTAGGTATCTGGCCCAGGCCCTATAGACTTTAGATGGTTCACTAAAGTTGTTAAAAGATCAGGTAGATAGTCTATCTACTATGGCATTGCAGCCACATTTGGCAGTCCTCCTTGGTTCGGTACTTGTTTCCAGTTTTTCCTGTTTTGTCCTTTTCCGCTCCGTGTTGTCTACATTGTTAATAGCCATGTGTTTACACACGAGTATCTAGCTTCTTGTCAAGCTTATCCATTTTCTTCTCAAACATTAACATTCTATGGGCTAGCGTTTGTGTAAGATTCACTTGTACGACTCCATGATTGGGTTTTAATGGCTGCCAATAAGGTGAAGTTTATAGTTTTGAGAATTGTATCAGGAGTGATGGTGTTTCCTTTCTGTTTATCTTCAACTGTTTGAGCAGGGCAATCTCCCCATATATGGGGCCCCATCTCTCCTCTTGTCAAATAGATCGCACTTACTTCTACTACTGTAGCATTGCCATCTTTAACTGGACAATGATCAACCGGTTCCTCTATGAGCTTCTCAAAGGTTCCAGGGCTTAATGAGTGAAAAACCCCTTTGAGGATCTGGTCATTGGAGTTATATGTTGGCCATCGCGTCTCCTTAGAATTGCCTAAAGGAGTTGAGCTTTCCAGTTTATTACTGCCCATGGCCACGAACCATGATCGTTCATTATTGGTTTGGTGAATTTGGGCCACTGTTTTCCATTGCTTCTCAGTCCTGTCGGAGGCAGTGCTGTTTAGTTTACTTTGTTATTCCATGAAGGGTCCATTTTTAGTTCTGTTGGCCCGTGTCCACTAAAATTGTTGAAGAGAGTTCAGTAAGGAAGTGCAATAAGGAAATGTTCCGACTTCCTGATTTTTTTTCAGAAGCAAATAAAAACTTGGCTGTTTACACGCCATTAATCAGTAGCAACTATTCTCCCTGCAGCAATGCACTAGTTAGCAGCAGCACCAAGACGCCTCCGGGCATTCGACCGCTATACAAAATCAAAATCAATAATCTTGATGATCTTGTGGTCAGAACCTAGTTTTGGGCAGAATCTTGTGCATCTCCGATTTGAGGCTTCGAGATTGTTCAATGTCTTTGTAGATAAAGTTCCTTCAGATGCCAACCTAAATGTTAGTATAGGTGATGACCTGTGTGTTTTACCTGGCATACGCTGTTAGTTAATGAAGTTTATCGACTTGCCCTTGTAAAGTACTTATGCTGGGTTTTCCTTGAGGAAGTGGTCATTTGGCCATGTTTCCCAATGGCTAGCCTGGGGCTATTTTCTCCCCCGGCTCCTATGCTGTCTCTTGTGTTTTAGAAGTACATTTGCAGGTGTCTGACTCCGATCACCCTTTCCTCCTTCTAGGGTCCTTAATTTTAGCTTACCTTGTTTCTCCTGATCATGGCATTAAGTTTGCAGGTATTGAAGACTCTGCGGAAAACCTTCCAATTCAAGGCAAACCCTGATAGCCCTGCACCAGGGGGTGCGATAGCCAGTCAGTCAGTCAAAAAAACTTTATTTCGACCGTACAGGGCATAAAAGCACATAGAAAAAATAATGCAATGCAATTTGGATAAAAGGAAAAAACCAGAATATATCATCGTAAGAACGGTGTACATTTGTTCTATATTAAAAAGTAATACATTTCTAAGTTGTGCGGAGTTTTCTAATACATTCTTAGATACGCCCCCTCATGGCAACTCGCAGTACTATGATTGGGTACGGTTGTACAGCAGAGTTTGTAGATTCTACCTTGGGTGCAGGAGGGTGTAGAATAACACATATTTAAACAACCAATTCTTTTGTAGGTAAACACCTGTCGGTTATTACAAAGTTTTTGACTTTATCTGATTGATATATATGGCAGTGTTAAAAAATCCACGTTAAATCAAATAATATTATACAATTAAAAAAAAACTAGAGGGGGTAATTACAGTAGAAATTATCATACAATGAATATGTGCAAACCTAGCATAGCAGCATATGTAAAGGTTGCTAGGAGCTAAAAGTTTCCTAAAAGGGTTTTCTTTAAAATAGCTCTACGAATGCACCACATCGAGTGTAGGAACCGAGAGATGGTAAACACAATAAGAATATCGTTTTCATACTTAACCCCTTAACTGCTGGGCCTTTTCCCCCCCCCAGTGCTGAGCCCTTTTTTGGCTATTTGTAGTAGTTCGCGATTAGGCCTCTGTAACTTTTTGACCACATAAGGTATCCACGCCAAATTTGCGTCCTTTTCTTCCAACATCATGGGGATTCTAAAGGTACCCAGGGTTTGTGGATTCCCCTGGAGGGTCCCAGATTTTAGCCAAAATACAGCTAAATTTTGGTTTTTTGGGGAAAAATGGGAAAAAAGTCCCGCATATGAAAGCGTCTGGATTTTTCCCTGCAAATGGTATCAAAAAAGGGTTTGTGGGACTGAAATCTCCATTTTCCCAGCTTTTAGGGAAAGACAGACTTTTGTCAGAAAACCAAAATTTTTTACAGTTTTGGCATTTTTCTGGGACCTAGCCTATTTTTGCTATTTTTGTGCTTTCAACCTCCTTCCAGTTAATGGTAGAAATGGGTATGAAAGCAATAATGGATCCTGGAAATCTATACATTTTAGAAAATTAGACAAAATGCTGAATTCAGCAAGGGGTCATTTGTGTAAATCCATCAAGGTTTCTTTATAGAAACTAACAGTTAAATATAGGAAAAATGGAAAATTAGTTGAAAAAAACAGCCTTTTGTGTCAACGTTTTCACCTGTAACTTCTTCTAATTATGACTGCTCTTTGAAAGCAATATACCGTTACATCCACTGGACCTTACTGGTTGTGGGGATATATAGGACTTGTAGGTTCACCAAGAACCCGACGAACCCAGAGCCAAAAACTGAGCAGCGTCTTGCAATGGTTTTTTATTATGTACCGGGTATATAGCAATTATTCTGGGAAAATGTATACATCGAATATTCGGTATGAAAGACTCCTATGTATTTCTGAAATGGGAACACAATATAGTTTAAAAACAGTAGATATTTGCACATTTCTGAATTTGGTAATACTCAAACTAGCATGAGAAATATAGGTCATTTTTCAAAATAACTTCTTTTTTACACATTGTCTTTCATTTGGAAGGCAGAAATGCATCGAAAGTCAATAGGTAATAACAGTTGCTTTACAAATCTGAATTACCGTAAGTGTCTCGATAAAAATGGTACCTCACTTGTGTGGGTAGGCATAGTGCCCACGACAGAAAACGGCTCAAAACGCAACGTGAACACACCACATTTTCACAATGAAAAATTACCCTTTTTTTGCAAAGTGCCTAGCTGTAGTTTTTGAACCCTTGCTCTGCCGGCACCCAGGAAACCTAGCAAACCTATACATTTTTGAAAACTAGACACCCAGGGGAATCCAGGATGGGGTGACTTGACTGGCTTTCACCAGGTTCTGTTACCCAGAATCCCTTGCAAACCTAAAAAATTGTCACAAAAAAACACATTTTCCTCACATTTCTGTGGTGGAAAGTTCTGGAATCTGCATGGATACACAAATTTCAACCCACCCTGCGTTCCCCAAAGTCTTCCGAGAAAAATGGTACCTCACTTGTGTGGGTAGGCCTAGAGCCTGCGACAGGAAATGGCCCAAAACGCAACGTGGACACACCCCAATTTCACAGTGAAAACGGACCCTTTTTCAACAAAGTGCCTAGCTGTAGATTTTGAACCATAGCTCTGCCGGCACCTAGGGAAACCTAGGAAACCTATACATTTTTGAAAACTAGACACCCAGGGGACTCCAGGATGGGGTGACTTGGCTGGCTCTCACCAGGTTATGCTACCCAGAATCCCTTGCAAACCTAAAATATTGTAAAAAAAAAAACTACAATTTCCTCACATTTCTGTGGTGGAAAGTTCTGGAATCTGCGTGGATCCACAAAATTCCACGCCACCCCGCGTTCTCTAGTCTTCCGATAAAAATGGTGCCTCACTTGTGTGGGAGGCTTAAGTACCCGTGACAGGCTAGGGCCCAAAACATATTGAGGTGACATTAAGATGCCTATCACAAAACAACCTGGTTTTGCAGCAAGGTCACCTCGGTCTTTGGCCCCTGCCGGCTGGCCAGCTAGAAGCCTATCAAACTCACACATTTCTGAAAACTAGACACCTGGGGATTCCAGGGAGGTATGACTTGCGTGGATCTGCCCCAACGTTTCCTACAGAATCCCACAACTCGAATTTAGCTGAAAAAATCACTTTCCACACATTTGTGTGGGGAAGTTGTAGCATCGCCGGGCGGATCACGCATTTCCTACCACCCAGCGTTCCCCAAGGTCTCCCGATAAAAATGGTATGCTCTCACTGCGTGTGGGACGTATTGAGGCAACATGCAAAAGTTGCTCTATCACAAAATGTTTTGGGCCCTAGCCTATCGCGGGTACTTGGGCCTCCCACACGAGTGAGGTACCATTTTTATCGGGAGACCTTGGGGAACGCTGGGTGGTAGGAAATGCGTGTCTGCCCGGCGATGCCATAACTTTCCCACACAAAAATGTGTGGAAAAGTGATTTTGTTCAGCTAAATTCGAGGTTTGCAGGGGATTCTGGGTAGGAAAACGTTGGGGGATCCACACATGCCATACCTCCCTGGAACCCCCCGGGTGTCTAGTTTTCAGAAATGTGTGGGTTTGATAGGTTTCCCTAGCTGGCCGCCGAGCACGGGGCCAAAACCGAGGTGACCCCCTTGCAAAACCAGGTTGTTTTGTGATAGGCAATTTTAATGTCACCTCAATACGTTTTGGGCCCTAGCCTGTCGCGGGTACTTGGGCCTCCCACACGAGTGAGGTACCATTTTTATCGGGAGACCTTGGGGAACGCTGGGTGGTAGGAAATGCATGTCTGCCTGGCGATGCCACAACTTTCCCACACAAAAATGTGTGGAAATAGTGATTTTTTTCAACAAAATATGAGGCTAGCAGGGCATGTTGGGTTAAAAAAAACAGTGAGAACCACGCAAGTCATTCACCCTTGTACTTCCCCCTTTGTCTACTACTCAAAAATGTAAAGGTTGGCCTAGGTGACGACTGAGCTAGGGCAGAAAGTCCCCTGCTACCCATTGTGAAAAAATAAATATCTTACAAAAGGCCATTAAACCGACACAAATATAAATCTAACACTCATTTGATAAAGCTAATCCACCACTTACACAGGTTGGTTTTAGCACCTCCAGAAAGGCTGGCTTCAAAGCACAAATACTTATCAAAGTATATAAATATTGAAGCCAAGCCTTCTGAAGGGGAGCCATAAAGCCACATCACGGCACCAACCACTTAATGGTCGATTCACACGCCATTCACACACCACACACAAGACTTCCGTACCGCCAGCCACGGGCCCAAACAACCATATCACTTGCACTCACACAAACATACTGCCGCCATGCAAGGGCCCATCACATTCATATGCCACAAGACATAATGACTTTGACTATATTCTACCACCTGTCAAGTCTCCACCTCCTTCTTCCAGAACGTTACCGAACTCATGCCCAGTGAACCTATACTAATGACTTCCATGACAGCCACATGAGGCTCAGGAAGACATGTCTTTCATGCACCTTTAGTGCACTCACTATGCTAAATCCAACTCCTTCCAGTTTGTGGATGCAAGTTGGGGGTGCTCGAGTATGCCGCAAATACATTTCTCGAGCTGAGCAAGCATATCTACCTTTGAAACTAAGGCAAACATGCTGGAAATTTTCAAAAGATAACATCATAAACTATGAACGGATGAATGTGAAACGAGGGTAGTCCGTGACAACGTAGCATATGTCCAATCCACCGTTATGTGCAGTGACTGTAATGCACTTATCATACAGCAAACTGACCATCTACTAAGTTCTAACGGAGGATGAACATGGCAAGCAGCATTGACCCATAAGTACTACAGTAAATTCAGTGTGAGTGTGGCAGCAATGGATTTGAATCCATGGGTGAAGAAGAAGTCAGGACGTGTATCTATACTACCTTTACTATCTGCCTTCTACCTTTGCAATATTCCTCGGAAAGCGTACCTACCGTAAGCTGTTCTAACCCGTTCGTGCGTCTGTCCTCAGAGTCCTGACTAACCCTGTCCAATTGTTAAGAGACCCTATACTAATGCCTTTCATCTCTAGCTAGTTGAAGCTTGAGTGAACATTTCTGTCATGAGCTATCAATGCTCTCACAATGCTCTATCCAACTCCTTCCAGTTTGTGGATGCAAGTTGGGGGGTGCCAGAGTATGCCGCAAAAACATTTCTCGAGCTGAGCAAGCATATCTACCTTTGAAACTAAGGCAAACATGCTGGAAATTTTCAAAAACTTGCTAAAGAGAACATCATAAACTACGAAGAACGGTTGAATGTGAAACACGGGTACTCCATGACAACGTGGCATATGTTCTGTCCACCAGTATGTGCAGCGTGGGGACTATAATGCACTTGTCAATTGGCGAACAGAACAACTACCACGTTCTGAAAGCAGATAAAGGTGTTGAGAAGTCCATGATTTCATGAAGTAGAGGAAGAAATATCCTGCAGCTGCTTGCGTAGTGAAGGAGTGGCCCACAGACAGTAGGTATCCATTCACACCAATTGAAAGGTTATCCTATTGGCAGCTCCACCTCAGTCAATTTCCCAGTATTTTGCTTTAGTGTGATACAACATAAAGCAGTAGGAAAACAGAAGGCAGGCTTACTTGGGCACTGGGGACAGTAAACACGAGTCTCCTGCCTCTTTCCCTGCATCGAGCACACTTTACAACAACGACATGGTCGCTCCTTTTTGGGTGTTGCAGGAATTTTATCTGCAAAGTGTCGCTCCTGCAGCCTTGCCACGTCCTCCAGAACACATGAAGTGGAGGCTTCTGCTTCTGTAGCAGTAAGACTTTCAATCACAGACAACTGAAAGTCAAGGAAAGACATGAGTCTTCCTGTGGTGGTCTCACGATAAACAACATACGCATTGTATGTTGCCATCTGGATCAGGTGCGTAAACAGTTTCTTATACCAAGTGCGAGTTTTACGACTCGCATTGTATGGCTGAAGAACCTGGTCGTTCTTGTCCACTCCGCCCATGTACTTGTTGTAATCAAGTATACAGGTGGGCTTGTGGACTTCGGCCATCTGACCCCAAACCGTGACAGGGGAAGTGCTCTCAGCATGAATTGTAGTGAGCATGTACACATCACGCCTATCTGAGAACTTAACTGCGAGCAGTTCGTTGGAACGCAACGCAGTGCTCTGGGATTTCTGGAGCTTCTTGCAAACAAGCTCCTGCGAGAATCCTTTGCGGCGACAACGAATTGTACCGCAAGCCACGGTGCCAGCTTTATAGAGCTCACTGAACAGCTCTACTCCTGTATAGAAATTGTCCACATAAAGGTTATAACCTTTGTGAAGAAGTGGCTGGACAAGCTCCCATACAATCTTTCCTGTGACCCCTAGCATGGGAGGGCAACCTACAGGGTTAAGAGTTGTGTCCTTCCCTGTATACACTCTCAAGCTGTACACATAGCCAGTCGAGCTCTCACACAACATGTACAGCTTGATGCCATAGCGAGCACGTTTGCTCGGAATGTACTGCCTAAACAGCAGCCGCCCTTTATACAAGATCAAGGACTCATCAATGGCTATATTCTTTCCAGGAGTATAAACCTCTGGAAACCTGGCAGACAAATGTTCCACGACAGGCCGAATTTTGAACAACCTGTCATAGTCTGGATGGTCCCGGGGCAATGCAGCAGAGTTGTCATTGAAATGCAGCATGCGCTGCAATAGCAAAAACGATCTCTGCTCATGTATGGTGCGAAGATGGGGGTTAACCAAACCGTGCGAGTAGACCAGTAGGATAGCAAGGTTGGTTTATGCACTACCCCCATTTTAAGCGTGAGGCCCAAAAATATCTTCAACTCCCCTAGAGAAGTGGGAGTCCACTTGCGCGCCCTAGAATGAGGCCCAAGAGTGCCTCCTTGCTCCCTCAGAAATTGTTCGGCACGCAAATTTGTTTGCTGCACAATTTCGTCTAGGAAGTCAACACCAAAAAAGAGATGGAAGTAGTCAATTGGCAAAAAAATTGCCGTATCTACTTTACATCCAGCGTCACCAGTGAAAGGCGGAATTTGGGGCTGAACTAAATTGGGTGGGTGTGTGCGTGAGTGAAGTGTTTAAGTCAATAATGACGAAGTCACCTTACCTTTGCAAACTCTGTACGCTCTCCAAAAAGACTAAGAAAGAGAGAAAAAAGACACCGTATTACTTTACCTTGCCACATACCCATCATCGCAGCCTTTTAGCGCTGGTGGGAGCCAGTGCGACCATCATTTTGGCGCCAAGATGCCTACGGGTGAACGTGTGCTTTACAATTGCACACTATGACCTCCTTTGATGCGCCCACTACCATCCTTGCAAACGTGCCCCTCATCTCTCAAAGCCCCTCTCTCACATACATTTAGTCTGTTACAAAGTGTTTCTACTTTGTGGCTTTACTAATCCACTTAGCTGTCTACATAATACCGATCTGTTCGTTTCAGCATACCCTTTATGACTTCAAAACTGCCACTACACAAAAGTCAGATATCTATCTAGCAGAAAAATTTTTTTGTACTCTGCAGCAGTACCACACTTTACTGCCTTTCAGGTAACTTCAAAGAGACTCATTATAGTTCTTTCACAGTCTCATAATTTCAGCACTGAGAAATATCTCTGTAAATAAATATTTATATATATATATATATATATATATATATATATATATATCAATTAATTCCCAATGTCAGAGCGCTCAATACCTGGTGCAGGCAGCAACGGGTAGAATCCTTACCCGATATTTAAATTCAGAAACACAAAGGATGCCGCACTCAAAGACCGGTTTCAGAGTTGCTTTATTTTCACTACCACTACCACCAGTCGTGGTGAAAATAAAGCAACTCTGAAACCAATCTCTGGAGTGCGGCATCCTTTGTGTTTCTGAATATATATATATATATATCTCCAAGCTCCGTTTCCTTGTTTCCCAAAACGAAAAACAGCACTCTCGGGGGCCAATAAACTCTAGCAACTGCCCCAGCGATTGCTGTTTTTCTTTTTGGGAAACAAGGAAACAGAGCCTGGATAAATATCGCGGGCGCACCCCCGCGTTTGTGAAGCACCCGTCCGCAAGTGCGCCGTTCACTGTGCATCAAGGAGTGTGTGTATATGTATGTGTATATGTGTATATGTGTATATGTATGTATATATATATATATATATATATATATATATATATATATATATATATATTCACTGAAAAAACCATAGGTTTCAGGCACGTTATAGTTAGAAATTAGCATTTAAAAAACCTTAGAAATTCACTGAAAAAACCATATGTTTCAGGGGCGTTATAGTTAGTTGGACATTTCACTCGTACAAATCCATAGAAATTCCCCCGTTATAGTTAGTTCAGCTAACTATAACTCGCGCGCCCGCAATGCACTGCTGATGACGTCACATATTACATCACTCATGACATCGGTCAGTGACATCACTCATGACATCTCAAATGACATCACTCATGACATCACTCATGACATCATCCTTGTGATAGAGTGGCAGACCTCCTCTCACCCTAATATAACCTTTGATACACACACTCAAAAATACAAACTAACATTTTCAAAACAATGGACATACCAATACCAGTTACAACACACCTATTCAGTAATTCCAAGATCTACACACACATCCACTCATTCACCAACAGTCCCTATACAGTCACTCATACATGTACTCACTCATCATATGTACTCATACACCTATACATCCTGTTACACACCGCCACTCATCCATAGAGTTACTCACACACATAGTCACACATGCAAACAAAGTATCAAACATCCATTTACTTGCATATACAGTTATACACACACTACCACACTTACTTCTACAGAAACTTACACATACTTACTCTCTTAAACAATCACTTATAGAAACACCTACTTATTTGTACAGGAACTCTTACAATCTCTCACATATACTCACTTATATACACCACTACTCACATATACTAGTTTAAAACATATGTAGTTACTCATAAAGACACTATTGAGACAGTCATTCACTCACTAACACACCCATACACATACTCATCCACCTATACAGTCCTGCACATATGCTGTCTTCAACACATACAAACAGTGAGTCACTCATTCATGCATCTATGCACTAAGTAATACCCCCCACCGAACCATACAGACACTCAGACACTCATACTCATACTGATACTCAAAAAACCAACTAATAACCCATATAGACACTGATGTAGCTACTCACCAACCCATGCAGCCACTTATACACAAAGTGAGAGACTGATACAGAGATTTTCATATTTAAACATTACTCACTAACCCATGTATTCACTAAGATACACTTAGTCAGTTATACAATCAATTTTACAAAACAAAATCATCCATTTAGACACTTATATACCCATTTATTCTTCCATCGACCTTGATATATACATATATAAACATATTTAATTTTCAGAAAAACACACATTCACTGGATGATGTCATGAGTGATGTCATGAGTGATGTCATGAGTGATGTCACTGACCATGTCATGAGTGATGTAATATGTGACGTCATCAGCAGTGCATTGCGGAGTGCGACGAGTTATAGTTAGCTGAACTAACTATAACGGGGAATTTCTATGGTTTTGTACGAGTGAAATGTCCAACTAACTATAATGCCCCTGAAACCTATGGTTTTTTCAGTGAATTTCTAAGGTTTTTTAAATGCTAATTTCTAACTATAACGTGCCTGAAACCTATGGTTTTTTCAGTGAATATATATATATATATATTTATTATACTATGTATACATGTGAAAATGTCTCGGTCCCCTGTTTGCCTCGGTGGCACGGAAAAAATGGGTGGAACTGACGTCAGCACGCCGACGAGGTTCTCTTATGGCTCCGATGACGTCATACGGTGTCGCGAGCGGAGCCGTGCTATTATGACGTCCTCGTTGACGTGGGAGAGCTAGGAAAGAATTTCCGTGTAATGCTGGTGCAGGGGATATTCACCTAAGTGTTCAGGCTAGTCCTTTGGGAGCAACTGTTTATGTTGCCACTCCAGAAACTGAAACCAGTGATCCGAGGGCAGAGGCCCTGCAGATGGCACACGAGGTGGGGTGCCCAGTCGTGTGCACCGGCGGGGCAGCGAAGTGACAAGCACCACAACCCACAAAAAAGGTAACGAGGGCACTGAATAACACAGGATCTTCTCTTTGTATCTGGCAGGAACAACGAAGTTAAAATGCCCTAGTACCAAAATGTAGAATTAGTGCTACAACGGTCTTCAAGAGGACCTGCGATGCCGCTTCTGCCTCCTGTACCCTGGAGGTGGCACATGGGTCACGCGGTACGGTCATACTGCGGTGGGACGCACACTCGTTGACCTCTCATGGCACTGCTCCACACTTCAGGGAGGACGCTTTCCATTAGCTATGTTTTCTGATGACATGTCGCGCCGGCCCCGTCCAACAACAGAACTCCTTTAGATCCAAACAGACTCTTCTACTCTCTCACCGGAAGTGAAACCAGGCCACGCGGACACTTTCACAATACAACAGCCGGGAATGCACTTTTCGGTAAAAAAAACATTCCTTCCTCCTAATTAATCAAATAAACGTCTGAAGAACAGGGGCCAGCTTCGATCGGTAAACAGCCGTTACAACGACTTTCTTACTTTGCGATACCATTACAACGCATGCATTACCACGCATGCGTTGTACATCACGAAGTCATTACTACGCATTTTTAGAACGCATGGTCATTTACCACGCATGCCTTTACAACGAATTTTGTTGTAAAGGTATGTATGGTAAATGACCATGCGTTCTAAAAACATGTAGACGATCCATGTCGTTGTAAGGAAACAGAGGCTGTTCCGTTTCCTCACAATGACGTGCACCGCCCCTCAGAGACGACGTGAAGCAGGAACCACGAGGAGAGAGGAACCACGAGGAGTGAGAGGTAAGGGGGATTGGGCATGGGGTGGGGGTTTCTTTTCTAGGGTTTAGGGTAGTGCAGTGGTGTTTGGGTGGTGTAGGGGGTCGTGCTGGGGGTAGTGTTTTAGGGTTTAGGGTAGTGCAGTGGTGTTTGGGTAGTGTAGGGGGTCATGCTGGGGGTAGTGTTTTAGGGTTTAGGGTAGTGCAGTAGTGTAGGGGGTCGTGCTGGGGGTAGTGTTTTAGGCTTTAGGGTAGTGCAGTGGTGTATGGGTAGTGTAGGGGGTCGTGCTGGGTTAGTGTTTTAGGGTTTAGGGTAGTGCAGTGGTGTTTGTGTAGTTTAGGGGTCATGCTGGGGGTAGTGTTTTATGGTTTAGGGTAGTGCAGTGGTGTTTGGGTAGTGTAGGGGGTCGTGCTGGTGGTAGATTTAGGGTTTAGGGTAGTGCAGTGGTGTTTGGGTAGTGTAGGGAGTCGTGCTGGGGGTAGTGTTTTAGGGTTTAGGGTAGTGCAGTGGTGTTTGTGTAGTGTAGGGGGTTGTGCTGGGGGTAGTGTTTTAGGGTTTGTTAGTGCAGTGGTGTTTGGGTAGTGTAGGGGGTCGTGCTGGGGGTCGATTTAGGGTTTAGGGTAGTGCAGTGGTGTTTGTGTAGTGTATGGGGTCATGCTGGGGGTTGTGTTTTAGGGTTTAGGGTAGGGCAGTGGTCTTTGTGTAGTGTAGGGGGTAGTGTTTTAGGGTTTAGGGTAGTGCAGTGGTGTTTGTGTAGTGTAGGGGGTCATGCTGGGGGTAGTGTTTTAGGATTTAGGGTAGTGCAGTTGTGATTGTGTAGTGTACGGGGTCGTGTTTTAGGGTATAGGGTAGTGCAGTGGTGTTTGGGTAGTGTATGGGGGTCATGCTGGGGTTAGTGTTTTAGGGTTTAGGGTAGTGCAGTGGTGTTTGGGTAGTGTAGGGGGTCGTGCTGGGGGTAGTGTTTTAGGGTTTAGGGTAGTGCAGTGGTGTGTGTAGAGTGTGGGAGGTCATGCTGGGGGTAGATTTAGGGTTTAGTGTAGTGCAGTGGTGTTTAGGTAGTGTAGGGAGTCGTGCTGGGGGTAGTGTTTTAAGGTTTAGGGTAGTCCAGTGGTGTTTGTGTAGTGTAGGGAGTCGTGCTGGGGGTAGTGTTTTAGGGTTTAGGGTAGTGCAGTGGTGTTTGGGTAGTGTAGGGGTCGTGCTGGGGTAGTGTTTTAGCGTTTAGGGTAGTGCAGTGGTGTTTGTGTAGTGTAGGGGGTCATGCTGGGGGTAGTGTTTTAGGTTTAGGGTAGTGCAGTGGTGTTTGTGTAGTGTAGGGGTAGTGTTTTAGGGTTTAGGGTAGTGCAGTGGTGTTTGTGTACTGTAGGGGGTCGTGCTGGGTTCTAGTGTTTTAGGGTTTAGGGTAGTGCAGTGGTATTTGTGTAGTGTAGGGGTAGATTTAGGGTTTAGGGTAGTGCAGTGGTGTTTGGGTAGTGTAGGGGTCGTGCTGGGGGTAGTGTTTTTGAGTTTAGGGTAGTGCAGTGGTGTTTGGGCAGTGAAGGGGGTCGTGCTGGGGGTAGTGTTTTAGGGTTTAGAGTAGTGCAGTGGTGTTTGGGTAGTGTAGGGGTCAACCAACATGAATTTGTCCTTGTGTGATGTAACCAATGCTCATGTAAAGCAATACCTGACCAGTCTGCACTATATAAAACTGCAAAAAAACAAAAAGTGTTTTGCACACTTCTGTCATTGGCTATACGTGGGCTACCTCTGGGTGATATTTGTGCTACATTTGGGCTCTTTTTCTCTGGTGGCCATCTTGGGAGACTTATTTGTTATGAAGTTTCCTAATTTCCTCATTTACTACAGTCTCCTCAGTAGGAAATGCTTTCAGTTTTTACTTTGATTCCATCAAGAAGGCATTCAGATATGTCACACATTTGCCATAAATTCAGAATGTTAGCACTCTAGTTGTTCATTAGATCACTGTAGTAAAGCTACTGCTCACCAAGGAGTTAACTGGAAGTCTACTGCTGGTATTGAAAGTGATTGTTTCAGTCTGCATGTCAGAATTTTCTAATGAAATAGAGGATTTGAGATCTCACTTAAAACATGTCCTAAATTTTCTTTTTGCAGCACTAACAATAATTTCTATGGCAAAATGAACCCCCTCATTTTGTTCCTTTTTAAATTAAATGTTTTAAGTGTTACCAGTTTATTCCAATCAAGATGGCTTCAGGTGTGCCATACGTTTGTCATAAGTATGACTGTTAGCGCTCTAGTTGTTCTTTAGAACACTCTGGGAAGCTGCAGTAGAACACAAAGGAATCAACTGACAGTCTCTGCCATTGTTGGATGTACATGTTTTACTGAGAATGTCAGACTTCATTCTCACATGACTGAGAAAGATAATGTGAATTTACAGAAAATATGCTCTCATTTTAGCTTCTGGAGCACCTTCCAAAACTGTATGGGACAAGCATGTGAAAATAGTTCTCTCAAACATGATTCATGATATCCCAGCAGAAGGTTTTTCACAGGGTAAAATCACCTTAGAACACACCACAATTCCTGAAATTAGTATGGTACCATCAACAAATGAATTCTAATGTAACTAAAGTCTGTTATCACCCTTTATAGTTCTCCTTTTGGTAACCCTCAAAATCTTCGATTCACTACAATGCATTTCAATGGGGTACTATCATTTATATTGGTCCCAAGATGGCTGCCAGCAATTCCAGGATGAAGTGCTGACAGCCAATCAGATCTCACGATGACATGTGTGGTTAGGCTCCGCCCAGATATATATGTGTTTTTACTTTTGATTTTCTCAGCAACTACTGAACGGATTTACACCATTTAACAAAAAGGGTTCTTTCTGAACCAAGAACTACCTCTTTGCCAAATTTTGTGTAATTCCGTTCAGCAGTTCGGGCTGTAGCCGTGGCTAAAGTTTCCTATGGGAAAATGAATGGGGAAAACACGTTTTGGGACCCCCTTTTTCTCGGCCCCCGCTTGACGAATCACCCCGAAACTTTCAGGGTAGGAGCGGACCGGAGCGGGCCATAAAGTTTGAAAATTTCGCGAAGATTCGTCAACCGACGCAAGAGTTATTTCAAATAGAATGTTGCGGATTTCCTATGGAAAATAGGTCCTAACTATCTACTGGCGACCGCCAGTAGATAATACACACACACACACACACACACACGGATATATATATATATATATATATATGTATGTATATATATATATATATATATGTATGTATATATATAGATTTTATCTCTACATATATTTATATATATGTATCTATATACATATATCTATACATATATATGTATATAGATACATATATCTATACATATATATGTATATAGATACATATATCTATACATATATATGTATATAGATACATATATCATCTACAGAGAGAGACTCTATATATATATATATATATGTATATGTATATGTGTGTGTATATGTATATATATATATATATATATATATATATATATATATATATATATATATATATATATATATATATATATCCAAAATTGTTCCAAGTAAAACGCACTCTCAAAGTCTTGGATGCCAAGCAGGAAGCTCATTTATTGCTCGTTACGCGTTTCGACATTTACTGTCTTGATCACACGAAAAGTACGGCAAACAAGAGCGTGCATTTAAAACAATCATGGTAATAGACATGGGACTACAAATTACACTCTACCTGTGTTGTAAAACTGTCGGCCATTTTGTAACGTGAAAATAAATATATCAGTACAACTTTATGTAATGGCACTTGTTACTGTACATTCTACACTGCATGAAATATCTCTTCAGTTGTTTAAATACACAAAATACATTCATTTATAACTCGATTCGAGTTACACCTCCTTGTTACATGAGGCGATACGAGCATGCTGAGTTGACCTGAACATGGGAAACGGACTAACGAGTTATACTTCTACTCGTGTCTCTTCTATTAACCATAAAACCGGTATAGTACCATATAATTAAGATTTTATCACAGGTTAATTATGTTTCACGGATTTATACAATATTCCAATAGCACTAGTGGCATGTGTCCCATATGCTCAATCTTATAATAAAGAATTTCAGCCATTATATCTACGGTGTTTTTTGTGTTTTTTCTGTACAAACGCCTCATCATTATAAGGGTGTTATATATTGTGAAAATTATACATGCGGTCTAGTGCCTCTCAAGACATGTGTTATTATGCTCAGTAATACCTCTATAGATGCGCATCATATATCTCACACAGTGGTTACGAAATGCAGAGGAATAACATTCTAGTATGAGCTAATTACACTACGAGAATTTAATACAAACAGCAGGTTTCAAAATGGACTTGCCAACTGGCTAGTACATAAGGTCAGAGTCTATATAAAACCAAGTTCATAAATTAAGTGCAAAATAATAAAATAAAATATGAATTCTAAATTGAACTAGTGAAAAGATTTTCAAAAGAGTCTCTTATCTGATTCAGTGTTCACCCGAGCCCGGGGAAGAAAAGGGTAGGGAACCCGTGAAGTGACCATGCAGAGTGGTGGGTCCCTTCCTTTCCTCCTGTGAATGAGAAGAATCAGATAAAAAACAGAATCAGTACAGTTTCATTAAATAAACAATATTTACACAATAAACAGTATTATACAATTACTTTCACAATGAAACGGTATTTTATAACAACAGTACTTGTAAAACCAATTCTATAATATATTTTCAGTTAACATGGAGGTGTGAGGCCAATTCATCACTTAAATTATGGCCCCCGGGAATTTTGTTTCTAATTCCAGTATCCATTTGGATTCTTTCTGTCTAAGGGCCAATTCTCTGTTGCCACCTCTATTCCCTAGAGTTATCTGTTCGATTACAAAGAATCTAAGTAATGAATTGTTGGATTGATGGTATTCTAGAAAATGTCTAGCAATTGGGTAGTGCATATCTACATTCGTAATGGCTCTCAGATGTTCCATGATTCTTTTCTTAGCCATAAATGTAGTGCTACCTACATACCTTAGTTTGCACGGGCATTCTAAAATGTACACTATAAAGTTACTGCTGCAGGTAAGGAATTGATTGATTTTCCACTTTTGTGTACGCCCTGGAATACTAAACTCTTTGACAGAATAACTATATTTACATGCCCTGCAATGCCCACATGGAAAGAAGCCTTTGAGGTCATGAAAATTATTTTTCTTTGTTTCTGTGATATCACCTTTCACAAGGATGTCTCTTAAATTTCTCCCTTTTCTATAGGTGATTAGTGGTCTTTCACCTACCTCTCGACCTATAATAGTATCTGTCTGAAGAATGTTCCAATTGTCTGCCAAGATTTTCTGTACTCTTTTAGATTGACTATTGTAGGTAGTGATAACTCGTTTCTGATTCTGTTTTGTCAGTATTCTTTGTCGGTTCAAGTGATTCTTGTCTACTGACATTACCTATTTTTTCTAATGCTTTGTTTAGGACCCATTTTGGATACCCTCTTAGTTTGAACCTCTCAAGCATGGTTTCTTGTTCCTTCAGATACTTCTCCTTAGTGCTGCAATTTCTTTTTGCCCTCAATAGCTCCCCATATGGAATACTCCATTTGAGGGTCTCTGGGTGGCCACTGAGGGATGAAGAAGACTATTGCCGGCCGTTTCTTTTCTATACAGACTAGTGACTAGATTCCCTTCTATGACTTCGAGCTTTGTGTCCAAAAATTCAACCCTGCTTTTGCTGATGTTGTGTGTCAGACTGATGTTATACTGGTTGTTATTAAGTTTATCGATGAAAGATATGGCTTCAATTTCAGTACCTTTCCATACTATCAATAAATCATCGATCTATCTGAGCCACATAACTACTGACTTGAAATCTACATTGAGTGACATGTCTAGGCGAATCTCTTCTTCCCATTTACCTAGGAAGAGGTTAGCAAAACTAGGTGCGAAGCATGTACCCATTGCCGTACCCCGCACCTGCCTGTGTAACACCCCATCAAACATAAAGATGTTATTTTTGAGACATAGCATCATCATATCAGCCAGCATGCGAGTATGTTCCAAATACATGATGTTTCTAGTGCCTAGGTAATGCATGCATGCTTCTACCCCCTGGACGTGATCAATAATAGTATATAATGAATTTACGTCCAGGGTGATGAGAAAATAGTTATCTTCCCAAACAAGACCTTCTATTTTATTAAGAAAGTCTTTGGTATCTTTCACATAAGATGGTAGACCAACAATGTATTCTTTCAAAAATTGATCGACATACTTAGAAATGTTTTCAAGAACATTGCCTATAGAAGAAACTATAGGCCTCCCAGGAGGGATAGTAGGGTGTTTATGGATCTTTGGTAAAAGATACAAAATTGGCAACTTTGGATAGTCTCTTTTTAGAAAACAATATTCAGGCCATGAAATAATGCCTGATTCTTGCCATTCTGAAAGTTTCTGCCATGTAGTAGTTATACTAGCATTATAAGCGGCTGTATTACATGTACAATAGAATCTTACATCACTGAGCTGTTTTTTTGCCTCATCAATATACAATTTTGTCCCACAACACAATGTTTCCACCTTTGTCCGATGGACGTATTACCATGCTGGTGTCTTTTGACAATGATAAAATAATGTTACGTTGTTTGTGTGACAAATTATAATTAATTGTTTTGTTGTTACTCACACCATGTTTACGTTTGATCAGTTCCTTTGTAACAATATCATGAAAAGTGTCGATTGAATCATAGGGCAAATTAGGATAAAACACTGAGCGTGGTTTAAAAGCCGTACATGCTGCCCTATCTGTGACAATGTCTGACCAGCTTTGTTCTTCTGAGCTAGTTTCAAATGGCCCTCCTAGATCTAGTACTGTTTGTAATATGCTGGCATCGTCAACTGTAAGCCCCGATTGCATTGGTTCATTGCCCATTTGTAAGATGTCTAACTCAGTTCTGCTGTTTTTTAGCATATGCCATTTTTTCAATTTAATTTTTCTTATAAATTTAAAAATATCTATTCGAGTATTGGCATAGTTGAACATTTCAGTAGGACAAAATGTTAGTCCAAGGCACAAAGTAGTTTTTTCAAAATGGGTCAATGTGCGAGATGAAAGATTAACAATAGTTTTATTTACCATATTTGTATCCATCATTATTGCATTTTCCTTGAGCCCCTTCTTCTAGTTCCCATGGACTCTGTATTTTTTGGATCTGTGTTTCCGTTTGAGACGTCTTTGTTTACTGCGCCCCTGCCTCTGCCTCTTCCTTTCCCTCGGCCTCTTCCTCTTCCCCGAGTTGGTGGAGTTGGTGTTGGCATCACTTTCCCTGATTGTCGACTCTTCTTCATTACTCTGAACTCGTCTAAAAAAGTTGCTTGACGGGTTATTATTTCCACTTCTGATGTCGAGCTAGCTGTATGCACTGAAACATCCGTGTCTGAATCACTGGCCTCTTTTTGCAATGTTGCAGTTTCATTTACCTCAGTTGTATCCTGAATAGTAATTGTTTGATTGTATAAATGGTCATACTTGTGACTATAAGTAAGAATACGTCCTGTTTCGTAGTCTGTGCAATCTCTGTAATTTTCTTTGTTTTCGTTGTTTTATTTCCTCCATGTTTTGTTAATCTTCCTTTTAATTCTTCTTTGAATTTCTTGATATTTTGTTGTTCATGTTTCTTTAGTAAATCTTCAATCTCTGATATTTCCTTAAGTATTCTCTCTCTGTCTTCCCATGCATATTTGATTAATATACTTAGCATATTTTTAGAGCTCATGGCCGAATTTGTTGCCCACTCCTCCAACATGCATGGGTTAGGAGATTCATGTGAGGGAGTTATGTATATCCTTAGTCCACGTGGAATCATTTGTTTGTCCACATAATCTTGGAGGGAGATGGCCTCCCACCATTTAGACATTTCTTGTTTTTTTCGTTTTTCATATTTCCTGAGTTGTATATTCAGTACATTATCTTGGTTTGCAGCTGTTATTATTGCTGTCGGTCGCCCTTTACCAGGTGCGCGTGCAAATAATGATTGCGCTGCCCTTCGCCTTTCATTTTCTTCCTCCATTTTTCATTTGTTTACAAAGTACTGTATGTTATTTTCTGTGCCTGCACTGCACTGCACGTCTTGTTTAGGGATCACCAGGCGTTGTTGCCTTCGTCTCATGTGTCCCTCTTATGGTTTCCGTACTTTTTCCAGACTTCCCGCACAAAATTGGCGGTTCCTAATGCCGCTGTGTTTAATGTTTTCACCAGGATCTCGGGGGTAATAGCGTCAAAGAATCAGGAGACTTGTAGAGTGACTATGTAGTTCAGACTTAGTTCCCACATTGGTTATTTATTTTGTCAAACTCGTGCGCTTAGTATGATGAATTTAGTTCCAACACTTATTTGTAAATATTTTCCTCGGTTCGCTACCCCTGCCAGAGACGCAAGTTCTCAGTCCTAACCACCGCACCTGTAAGGGAGCCCGCCCGAGCACGATTGCAAGAGCAAACCCCCCTAACGTGAAACGGCACCGGGGCCAAGCTTACCTCCTGAAACTAAGAATCCTTGGTAATCCTTGGATGTACGTGCTCCCAATCTGGAGTTTGCGGCCGGCTCACGATCCCTCGTTCTGTATTTAGATCCACGAAGAAGGGTCATTCTGGGAACGAGCCCATTGTTAGGTGGTGCGTGCTGCCGGAAAACCCAAAACCGGCTATTAATATCCAAAATTGTTCCAAGTAAAACGCACTCTCAAAGTCTTGGATGCCAAGCAGGAAGCTCATTTATTGGCGTCACATTGGGTCTGCCTTCAAGCAGCGGGGCTCCCTCCACGGCTCGGACTAGCCGTACAACTGCCAGAAGCACTCCCGTAATGATCAGCATATGACATAGTGCATGAAGCACGAAACGCGTTGGCTGTACGATGGAATTGTGTCATTTCTTCGTGTTCCTGTGCAGCAGCCTCCATTAAAGATGTCTAGCCTTACCTTCCTGTGTGCGGCCCTTCTGTTGCGGGCAACTTTTTTGTGTGGATTTGTACGGCTGGTCCGAGCCGTGGAGGGAGCCCCGCTGCTTGAAGGCAGACCCGATGTGACGCCAATCGGCGGATCAAGTAAGGGACAGGCGCTGCTATTGGAGGCGATTATACACTGCGGAGCAGCATGAGGATGTCACAGTAACCCACTTGGGATTTATTTTGACTGTACAAAGTTTGGGAGTAAACGGCAACTCACTGAAGTAATACTGGAGCACTACGGGTACCAGGAGGCCCAGCGCGGCCACGCCCACTGGGGCAGGTGCCCTGATTGAACACTGGTGCTTTAAAAACTGCCAGAAGCACTCCCGTAATGATCAGCCTATGACAAAGTGCATGAAGCACGAAACGCGTCGGCTGTACTATGGAATTGTGTCATTTCTTCGTGTTCCTGTGCAGCAGCCTCCATTAAAGATGTCTAGCCTTACCTTCCTGTGTGCGGCCCTTCTGTTGCGGGCAACTTTTTTGTGTGGAGATATATATATATATATATATATATATATCTACTGGCGGTCGCCAGTAGATAGTTATAGTTACAACCTATTATCCATAGGAAATCCGCGACATTCTATTTGAAATAACTCTCTTGCCGGTTGACGTATCTTCGCAAAATTTTCAAACTTTATGGCCCGCTCCGGTCCGCTCCTACCCTGAAAGTCTCGGGGGATTCGTCAAGCGGGGGCCGAGAAAGGGGGTCCCAAAACGCGTTTTCCCCATGCAATTTTCCATAGGAAACTTTAGACACGGCTACAGCCTCGAACTGCTGAACGGAATTACACCAAATTTGGCAAAGAGGTAGTTCTTGGTTCAGAAAGAACCCTTTTGTTAAATGGTGTAAATCCGTTCAGTAGTTGCTGAGAAAATCAAAAGTAAAAAGATAGTGATATCTATGGCCGAGTAGGGTCCGCGTACCCTCAGCGCACCCTGCGCGCACCGTCCCGATCACGAGCTGCATGTTAATTGGCTGTCAGCTGGCTGTCAACATTCCGATTCAGGAAATGTTGGCAGCCATTTTGTCCCTCGGTAGAAACACCCTGACCCCCTAGGTTTGCTCAGGGGGTCCCACAAGGACCCCCTGGGCAAAAAAAAATTTTTTTTTTTTTTTTTTTTAAATCGGCAGGGTGCGCGAATCCTGGCGAAAAATCGAAGCGCGGTCTCCCGCGCTTCGATAGCTAATTGGCCCCCGGGTGGGCCAAGTCCCGGGGGCATGCTGGGGGGTTAATTTTATGTGTGGGGGCCTCTAAGCGCCCCCCAAGCCCCGGGGACCACCACTCCCCGGGGCTTTATGTGTAATGGTGCGGGAGGGCTCTGAGCCCTCCCGCAGCCCCGGGACCGCCACCTCCCGGGGCACTAAGAAAAATTACAATGGGGGTCCGTTTTGGACCCCCAAGCCCCGGGGACCACCACCTCCCGGGGCTTTCAAAATGTAAGGAGGGGGCCGCGCGCCCCCCTCCTGGAGCCTGTGGTGGCCCAGGGGACTGCCACCCCCAGGGCCGGCTCCTGCAGTGTCCCGGGGTGCCTACCCCCGGGACACTGCTGTTTGCAATGACAGGACGGAGCCTCGCGGCTCCCGTCCTGTCATTGCAACTGCTTTGGATATTGGAAGAGAGAGCAGGAAACCTGCTCTCTCTTCCAATATCCAAAGCCGATTGCTTTTCCACATGGGGAGCAGCATGTTAGCTGCTCCCCATGTGTAGCTATGCCGACTCCCGTAGGACACGGGAGCCGGCGGGACTGTGGGGGTTTGGGGACCCCCACAGTCCCCAACGAGAGGCCAGGCCCCGGGGATGGGGTCCCCGGGGCCATAGGGCCACGGAGGGGGCCACGCAGCCCCCTCCCCAAAGAAAAAAAAAGGAAAAAAAAAAAAGTGCAAGGCCGGCCCCGGGGATGGGGTCCCCGGGTCCTTAAATGGCCTGAGGGGGCCACGCAGCCCCCTCCAAATAAAAAAGAGGCCATGCCCCGGGGGATGGGGTCCCGGGGCCAATACAGGCCCAGGAAGGGGGACCACGCGGCCCCTTCCCGTTTTTTTTTTTTTAAATTTTAATTTTAAAAAGGGGTAAGGCCCTGGGGGATGGGGTCCCCAGGGCCTAAAAATAGGAAAAAGGAAAGGGGCCACACAGCTCCCCTTCAGGGGAAAAAAATAAATAAACGATCGGGCCCGCAGGCCCCGCCCCTTCCTTCACCACTCTGCAAACGCGCCCCTGGCGCGTTTGCAGAGGGGGAACGAATTCCCTTGAATACTGGGGCCAACTAGCCCACCAGGAACCTCCAGTATGCGCCAGGGGCTGCCTTGCAGAGAGGTGTACAGAGGCCACGCCCTTTTACACCTCTCTGCAACGCAGCTCTGTGGCGCTTTGGAGGTATATGGTGGGCTAGTTGCACCCTGGGACCCTCAGGATTCAAGGGAGTTAATCCCCGACTTAAAACGGGGCGCGTTTGCACAGTGGTGAAGGGAGGGGCGGGGCCTCAGGTGACATGTGTGCAAACAGGCCCCGTGGCGCGCTTTTAAGATGGGGAATTAAATCCCCTTCAATCCTGAGGGTCCCTGGGGGCCAACTAGCCCAACAGGTACGTCCAGAAAGCGCCACAGAGCTGCGTTGCAGAGAGGTGTAAAGGGGTGTGGCCTCTGTACATGTCTCTGCAACGCAGCCCCTGGCGCATACTGGAGGTTCTTGGTGGGCTAGTTGGCCCGTAGGGACCCTCATGATTCAAGGGGACTTAATCCCCAACTTAAAACGCGCCACGGGGCGCGTTTGCACAGATGTCACCTCAGGCCCCGCCCCTCCCTTCACCATTGTGCAAATATTCCTCTAAAATCAGCCGAAATACGAATTCCGATTTACTCACCTGTTATCAGGAGAGACCTCAGTGCTGCATCTTTCAGCCCAGTACTGGTCCTGAAAAGTAATTTTAACCGTACTTACCAGTAACTTGAATTTCCTTCCATAGGATATAATTGCCTGCTTTTTGCTGAAAAAGTTTCTAAGTGTTGATTTTTGAAACATACAAATATTCCTCTAAAATCAGCCGAAATACGAATTCTGATTTACTCACCTGTTATCAGGAGAGACCTCAGTGCTGCATCTTTCAGCCCAGTACTGGTCCTGAAAAGTAATTTTACCGTACTTACCAGTAACTTATATTTTCTTCCATAGGAATCCATTGTCTGGTTTTCAGCAGAAAAGTTTCAAAGTGTCGATTTTCACAAACTACAAATATTCCTTAAAAATCGTCTGTATGACTTAAACGCATTCTTTCAACTGTTTAAGGGAGATGCACCAGTGCTGGATCCAGGATCCAACACTGAGTAAGAAAAAGTAACGATAACAGTTTTTACCTGCTAAGTGAATTTCCTTCCATAGGATAACATTGGTGATTCTATGAGAAAGTTTCTAAGTGTCAACTTTTAAAATACAATAATATTCCTTAAAAATCACGACTGTAACCAAAACGCTTTTACTCAACTGTTTACAGGAGATGTACCAGGACTGAATCTAGGATCCAGTCCTGTGGTTAGAAAAGTAATCCATAAAGTAACTAATTGCATTTAACTAGAAATTCACATTGAGCTGAATGTTGCATTGTGTTTGAAAATGTGGTGCCCATTGCAACAACTGTAACTACTGTACTTAAAAGTCTATTGCCTATGTGCAAAGTATTTAAACTAAAGTAATTCATTCTGAGAAAGTATTTTTGTAATGTAATGTATAATGTAATTACAATGTAATTTAAAAAATAAAATATGTAAAAAAAAAAAAAATTCTAAAAATGTAATAAATCAGTATGAAAAAAATTAATATAACAATTAATACATTTAAAAATTGTCATTTACAAAACCTTTGAAATTCACTGAAAAAACCGTAGGTTTCAGACATGTTATAGTTAGGAATTAGCATTTAAAAAACCTTTGAAATTCACTGAAAAAACCATAGGTTTTAGGGACAGTTATAGTTAGTTGGACATTGCACTCGTACAAAACCCGTGAAATTCCCCCGTTATAGTTAGTTCAGCTAACTATAACTCGCGCCCCCGCAATGCACTGCTGATGACATCTCAAATGACATCACTGATGACATCTCAAATGACATCACTGATGACATCTCAAATGACATCACTGATGACATCATCCACGTGATAATCTGATGCACCTCCTCACACCCTAATATAACCTTTGATACACCCAATCTAAATTACAGACTGCCATTCGCAAAACCATAGACACTCCAACACCAATAACTACATACCCACTCACTGATTCTTAGGTCTACACACACACATCCACTCACTCACCCGTACAGTCACTCATACTTATGGTCACTCAGTACAGGACAATCATATGCACTCTTACTCCTATATAGACACTCAAACACCGCCACTCATCCATAGAGGTACTCACACACCTAGTCAGTCATGCAAATAATTAAACACACTGCCATTTACTCACCTA
This sequence comes from Calotriton arnoldi, assembly GCA_963921515.1. NCBI lineage: Eukaryota > Metazoa > Chordata > Amphibia > Caudata > Salamandridae > Calotriton > Calotriton arnoldi. The sequence continues at coordinate 3,341,820 of CAWUFW010000438.1, forward strand.
TACAGTTATACACACACCAGCTCACTTAATCATACAAATACTAGCACATTGTTACGCTCTTATACAATCACTGATACAAGCACACACTCATCCATACAGCCACTATCACAATCACTCACTCTCGCTTATAGCTATTTATATACTCCAATACACATATATACTGCCTTTCACATATGTAGTTACTCACACATGTACCACTGGGACATACATTCACTCACTAACACACTCTTACACACACTTACCCACCCATACAGTCTATCACAGATGCACTCTTGAAACCATCCACCCAGTGAATCACCCACTCACACATCTATGCACAGTCGCACACACCCTCCCACACAAACACTCAGGCACCCATACAGATACTCACACAAGCATTCAATAACTCATATAGACACTCATGTAGCTATTCACAAACACATGCAGCCACTTACACAGCAACAGACAGACGGATACAGACATTCACACAGTTTAGTCACTAACCCATGCATTCAGTAAGATACGTTAAATCACTCACTTATACAGTCAGTCACGTACCTACTAAATCATTCATACAGACACTTACACACCCACTCATTCTTCAATACGCCTTTCCCTATATATATTAAACATATTTAAACTTTACAGAAACACACAGTCCCTGGATGATGTCATCAGTGATGTCATTTGAGATGTCATCAGTGATGTCATCAGTGATGTCACTGACCATGTCATGAGTGATGTAATATGTGACGTCATCAGCAGTGCATTGCGGGGCGCGAGTTATAGTTAGCTGAACTAACTATAACGGGGAATTTCACGGGTTTTGTACGAGTGCAATGTCCAACTAACTATAACTGTCCCTAAAACCTATGGTTTTTTTCAGTGAATATATATATATATATATATATATCTCTTTCTCCAATTTTTTATAGCTATGGCTTCCTGAGGCCGATTGTGGCCCCCACGGAAAGCACATAGCTATAAAAAAATTGCTCCCACAGGGGTCGGCCACTGAGCAGGAGGACCGACCCCCTGCCAATATTGCCACCATTGTACTTTTGGGGCGCGATCGTGCCCCCCAAGGAAAGCCAACATGTCTACATAAAAATATGCCCCACAGGGGGTCGGCCACTGAGCAGGAGGACCGACCCCCTGCCAATATCGCCGCCATTTTTAAAAAAAATTTTTTTTGTTTTTTTCATTTTTGGGTGCGATCGCGCACCCCAAACAAAGCCAGACTTCAACACTTTAAAAAAATATGCCCCCGGGGGGGGGGCCGACCCATTACCACGAGGGCCGACCCCCCTCCCCCCCCCAAAGACATCCCTTGTGTCTAGTGGGGTTTCTGGCCGTGGATCGCAGCGCTGCCGCGATCCACGGCCAGGAAACCCTCAGGAAGGCCTCGCTTGAAAGGGAGACTCTCCCTTTCAAACGAGGCCTCCCTGAAGCTGGGGAGGCCGTTCGGCCGGATTTCCCATCGGAGTCGAGCGCAGCCTTACCTGCTGCTGTCCTCGGCTCCGGGGGAGGGGGGAGACGCGAAAGCCTTCCATGTCTCCCCAGGCGGAATAAAAAACAATCTCCGGTGCGATGCACCGGAGGTTTAAAGGGGGCCCTCCCTGGTGACGGCCAATGGACGTGCGCCGCACCAGGGAGGTAGTGCTTGCGTCGGCCATTGGCCGACGCAAGCACCAAAGGGGTTAAAAAGCCTGTACACCTCTGTATAGTGTCTGATCCCCATGTTTCTGCACAGTTGTAACAGCCACCGAGACCTTGGCTTTCCATAGGCGGGGCAAAAGAAAAAGGCCTGAGATTCGGTTTCCTCAACTCTATCACACCCCGGACAGTCCAGTTTATGGGCTCCCTGCCATTTATTAGTGAATGCTCGAAGCTGGAGTACCCCATGTCTGAATTGAAGAAAAAGTTTCTTTGCCATAAAGGGTTGGATGTGATCAAGTGCCGATTCTAACCTGTATTGCTGCTTGATATCCAGAAACCTGGAGGTCAAGCAGCTCGGTTTAGTCCCCTGCAGTAGTAAAGCCAGTTTGTGTTCTCTATGGGAGTCAAGTAGTGCCTTTCTGGAGATTGTGGGACAGGTCTCTTCTGGTGTTGTCCACATATTTGCCCTCCCTAGTGCCTGGCAAGAATTCCTGATATGAGCTAGCCAAGGGAGTTTCCCTGCACCTAGAAGGCTCATAACATCCTTCAGCTCCTCTTTATAATCCGCTAGTTCAGGTGTACTCCACAGGCGTCGCCAGTATAGAAGGGGTCTAGAGGAGACTACATCTGCTATAGGGCCACTCCCTAAATTCATCATGAGCGGTATTAATGGGGTACTCGTAGGGAGGCCCAGCAATTGCCTAAGGAATAGGTTCTCTGGCATAGATAGGGAAGTTGATGGGCAATGGCCCCATAATTCTGCCCCGTACAGTGATGCTCCCCTGGCCTGTGTTTTGTAGATTTCTGCTACGGGACCTATCACTTTGTGCGTGCAACTTTTATAAACTTTTAAGATGCCCCCTGTGGACTGAGTCCATTTTAGACTGGCTTTCTTTATTTGTGTCCCCCAGTCCATTTTTTCAGTAAGTGTGATCCCTAGATAATCAAAAATGGACACCCTCTCTAGGGCCCTTCCATCCAATTGGGGATGTGGGCAGTTTGTAGTGTTTGCATTAAAAGCCATGTACTTGGTTTTTTGGAGATTAATCTCCAGTCCCCTCTTTTTACAGAAAGAGCTGAATATCTCGAGGACCCTCTGCATACCCATAGGCGATTTAGAGAGTAGCAGCGTATCATCCACAAACATAAGAGCTGGTATTTTGCGGTACGCCAGCCTCGGTGCATCAATATCTTTCCCATCTAACAGGGTTTCAATTAGGCTGTTTAAAAAAAGAGAAGAGTGTCGGGGCCAGGACGCATCCCTGTCGCACCCCTTTCTCTACAGCGAAAGGGGCGGAAAGTTCACCATTTTTACCATATCTAATTCTCGCGAAGTTGTCTTGGTGTAGGCGTTTCAGTTGGTGGCAAAGATATTCTGGTACTCCCAAATCGAGAAGTATGCCCCACAGCTGATCTCGCTGCACCAAGTCAAAAGCGGATTTAAGATCGATAAATGTGAGATAGAGGCTGCCACCCTCTAGGACCACAGTTTTCCAGTGGATAAGTTGTAATCTGAAGATATGGTGGAGATCTTGGCCCTGAATCCTGCTTGTAAAGGTGTTAGTACGTTATTCTCTTCTATCCAGGATTGCAAGCGCCCCAGGAGTACGCGGGCGAAGATTTTTTGGGTAACGTCCAAGAGACTTATGGGGCGATAATTTGCTGGATTGAGTAGTGAGCCCTTTTTATAGATGGGAATAATTTCTGCACCTGCCCAGGTAGGGGGCAGCGCCATGCCTCGTAAAATGGCATTAAATAGTGACCATAGGTAGGGTGCCCAAACTGTGGGTTCGGAGCGAAATTGGTCACCAGGTATCTTGTCCAGCCCCGGTGCTTTAGCTGGGAGTAGATTGCCCAGTGCCACTGTTATCTCCTTCATTGTACAGAGAGGAGCATCTAAATTTCGGGGGGTTCACATCTAAGGTAACTGATTTTACCCTGCCCTCTTCCTCTACGGGCCTGGAGTATAAAAATTTAAAATGAGTTCTCCAAACTTCTTCCCCTAAGTTTGGACCTATAGCCGATTGGCCTTCGGGTTTCCCTGTCTTAACTAAATTCCAGAAGGCTCTCATGTCATGGTTATCCAGTGCTGTTTTTATTGCTTCCCATTCATCATTTTCCCAGTTAGTTTTTGCTCCAGTTATAATTTTTTTATATCGATCCCTGGCTTCCTTAATTCGTGGCCTATCATTTGTTCTAATAGAAGTTAGAAGGGCTTGCTTGACTACCTTACAATGATTATTATACCATGAGTGCCTTGGTTTAAAATTCGACCTGGGCCTGTTGCGGTTAAAAACAAATTGTGCTAATACAGAGAACAGATCCTGGTGGTTTTTGCCAATGTCAGTTGGGACGCTTTACTACTGCTGGTTGCTGAAAGTCGAAATGCAGCTTCTAGAAAGGGGACAATTTGTTGATAAAGAGAGGCCACTTTATCCGGTGTTTGAGCAAGTTCCCCCCAACGTACCCTCCTCCCTCCTTCAGCCAGTACTAGGCTTGGGTTGGGGTTTGGGGATGTGCTTGGGTGGTCTTCAGCAAACGGAAGTGATATTTCTAAGACCAAAGGATTATGATCAGTCTCGTGGCGGGGAACGACCTTAAAATCGATAACCCTATACCAGAGACTAACGTCTACCAGGGTATAATCTAGTATTGATGTCTGGCCGGGTCTATTAAAAGTGGAATTCCCGGGACTATCGGATGGGAATCGACCATTACAGGCCCTTAGTGAATGACTAAGTGTAACTGCATTCATTTGTAGGACTAAAGGAGTCCATGCCCGTATTGGTTGAATATTAGGTTCTGGAATTGACCATACCGAGTCTTCCTCACTTGTAATACTAGTAGATAAGCCATTCAGGGGCTCGAATTGACAATTGAAGTCCCCTCCTATAATGACCCGGCAATTCTCCGGTATAGTGGGGAGAAATGAGATTAGGCAATCGAGCGTGTGAGAGGATTGCCCATAACTTACTGGCTGCGAATAGACATTAATGATTGCAATCCTCATAGTTAGGAAAGGAGAGAAGGACACACAATGTCAGGGGACGGGGTCTCTAGCTGTTTAGCATTGCATCCCAAGTGCACTCCTACCCATGTGCACAGACCCCCCCCCGAGGGTCTCCCCCTAGCCCCCTGGACTGCTGGAATACAGTATGACACGTAGCCCACTCTAAATGTGTCTGACCTCGACCATGTTTCCTGGTTCAGGCATAACTCATTTTGGTCTATAAATACCCCCCAATCTGGGAAATCCAGTTTCGAGTTGAGACCTGCTATGTTCCAGGATAAGATCCGAGTGCTTGGTGGTTCTACTGAGTTAACTAAAGGGGCCTGGGGGGTGAGGCTTTCCTCTAGTGGAGCTTGGTGTGTATCTTTGGGCCCTACCCCTCCCCTATGGCTACAATCATTAGCCTGGTTTAGGTTACTAAGTGGGGTGGGAGTATGATCTAGGATGCTACCCACACTGATCTTCTCCAGAACTATTTTTTTTCCTCCCGTGTCCATCCTTGTGTAAGAGGCCGTCCTGATGCATGTATCCCAATCTAGTTAGCAGCAGTGCCAAGACGCCTCCGGGCATTCGAGCGCTATACAAAACCAAAATCAATAATCTTGATGATCTTGTGGTCAGAACCTAGTTTTGGGCAGAATCTTGTGCATCTCCGATTTGAGGCTTCGAGATTGTTCAATGTCTCCGTAGATAAAGTTCCTTCAGATGCCAACCTAAATGTTGGTATAGGTGATGATCTGTATGTTTTACCTGGCATACGCTGTTAGTTAATGAAGTTTATCGACTTGCCCTTGTAAAGTACTTATGCTGGGTTTTCCTTGAGGAAGTGGTCATTTGGTCATGTTTTCCAATGGCTAGCCTGGGGCTATTTTCTCCCCCGGCTCCTATGCTGGCTCTTGTGTTTTAGAAGTACATTTGCAGGTGTCTGACTCCGATCACCCTTTCCTCCTTCTAGGGTCCTTAATTTTAGCTTACCCTGTTTCTCCTGATCATGGCATTAAGTTTGCAGGTATTGAAGACTCTGCGGAAAACCTTCCAATTCAAGGCAAACACTGATAGCCCTGCACCAGGGGGTGCGATAGCAAGATCAGCTATCAACTGTCCCACTGATGTTGGTTCCGTTGTTATTTTTTCTGCCATCTGCCTATTCAATGTGTGATGCCTGTGAGAAGGTTTTTGCTTGCACCGCTCCTTTAGATTCTACAGACTTGGTTAAGTCTCTATTCTCTCCTTTATCTTTCTTCACCTCTCCACCATAGTTCAATTATGGATGAGAAGAGCATGGGGGGTGTAGCTAAAGGTGTCCTTAGCTAGGGAACAAGCCCAAGTCCAAGCAGTGAGAGGAAGGCTTGTGGTAAAATAGACAGTAAGTGGTGAAACCACAGGGCTGGGCAGACAGGGGAAAACTAGCAGGAGCTCCCAGAGAAGCATCCACAAGCCGCACCCAGACATGGCTGGGCCGCTTCCGCGGGGCCCTTGGCTCACACCTGCGGAGGCTGAGTACAGCCACCAAGCTCACCCCCTACCTGCAGTATCATTGATGTTCCTGCGCCTCTGCCCTTACGAGCTCATCAAATATGCACCTCAGCGGCTCATAGAGAGGACCAGCTTCTCGCTACCCCGCCCCCCCCCATTGCTCCCCAACTTACTGAGTTACTGCAAAGCCAAAGCAGGGGAGCAAACAGCGGGTCTCCAAACCGCCCAGGGGTCCGGGTACGGGAATTCAGGAGGATGCTGATGATGGAGGTTGACTCCCAGTTCGTCGAAAAGCGCAGACGGTGTTTTAAGCACCAGAGCTTTAGGCAATCTCTCTCTCAGGGGCCCCACTGAGCGGTGTCCTGTTCTATCCCTGGCAGCCCTGCCCTTGCCCCTGACAACCCAGTTTCTGCTTTAGGGGACTTGGGGCACGGAGGCGGGCAGTTCGTTGGTGCTTCGATCTCGCTGCGGCTTCCGTCCTTCCTGGTTTCGACGTCACAGTACATCTCCAATGAGCAGCACACTGGTGACTCGCCTGTGTCTGACGTGTGCCAATGCGTGCTGTGCGAGGGCCAGGCTACCCTGGAATGGAGCCGCAAGCAGAGTGACTGCGGTGCAGTTTCCAAACACAGCTTTGGATCCAGAGGAACCACAGCTCACTGGCCGACGCGTTGCTATGTCCGAGGATCAGCCAGCAGGGCAGAGCCTTGGTTCGTGAGGCGAGTTTCCTTGGACGAGCTCTGCTCCAGCGAGGCTCTGATATGGTGTGTAGCGACATAGCTTGAACGGCTTTCAATCTGCTTACAATCAGCTATCACCCTTCCATTATCCAGTGAACCCTGTTAGATGGGTATAGATCGTATTTATTGTCCTGACCTGGGTTCCCGTGTGACTGTTCTTCTAATTTTGGCAGAAACTAGCACAGTATGATAAGCTGTGTAGGCTGTTACATTGTCTTCATCTGTTTTCTTTGCTGACCTTGTCTTCTTATCTAAGTAATATTGGTGGCTTGCAAAAATGTTGTAGATCATTATCTATATAACGTTTTATGTATGTACTCATCGTATTCTCTGTTTGTTTGTTTTTTTGTTTGTTTTTTTACATGTTTTTATTGATTTTCAAAAAAACATAAAATTCAATAATCAATGACAATATAATACGTATATTATTTCTGCAATGAAGAACTCCAATTATAAACCGCGTCCCATCCCCACCCCCACCCCCCCTTGCAGTCCCAATGTCATTAGCCATTCATATCTTTGTTTATTTGTCAGCATTACAATATATCATTTCCCATTTGTATTCCATCACATCCCAAATATTGGTACATGGTGATCTGTACGTACCGTTCCCCTTAACTCCTGCACACCGTGCTTATAAAGGCCTCTAGCAATCTAACATCTCTGAGTTTACCCTATCTGTAGGTCTAGGGCCACAAATTCTTCTAGTAACATATGCCATTCTAATGAGATAGATGTCTTACGCAACCCTCGTAATTCCTCTTGCTTAATTTCTGCCCCTTCTGCTCTCCCCCACCTAATTACTTCATTATACCAATCTAATACTGACGGCGCTTTAGCAGACTTCCACTTCATAGTAATATTTCTTTTAGCGAGGATCAGTGCCAGACTCAGGAACCTACCCGTTGGGTTACCTTTCTTGCCCTGCAGCCCCAATCCCAACAAGCAGCAGTCTAGTGTAACAATCCGTCTCCCTGGTGCAATCTGACCCAGTGTCTCGTGTATTGTGGACCAGTAGCATGACCATCTCGGGCACTCCCACAGCATGTGCAGCAGGGCTGCATTCGGGGACTGGCAACGTGGACACACATCAGCTGTGTTTGTAAACATTAAATTTAATCTGTGTGGGGTCACGTATGCGCGGTGAAGGATCATGAGTTGTGTCAACTTAAATTTGGGATTCCTGGAGACTTTCTTTGGATATTCCAACAGCGCTCCCCTTTCTTTGTCACTTAGTACCCGACCTAGATCCCTAGTCCATTTATCTCGTGTGGTCTGTAGCGGTATTGACACGTGCGTGCGCATCCCCTTATATAGCCATTTTGTCAAGTGGCTCCCTTTTCCCATTAAATATTGCATGTGTGTGAGCTCGAGTGTTGTTGGTTCCGTCCCCTCTGGGGCCCAGACTACTCGAATGTAGTGAGTAAAGTGCGCATGAAGCAGAAACAATGTATCCGGGACTCCATTAGCTCTCACAAAAGCTTTGTGGTTCATCAGCATACTATCTGTAAAGAAATCGCCCACTGTGTGCACCCCCGCCTCCGACCAAGCAGCCACCTGTCCCAGCGATACTTTTCCTGTCGAGATTGGAAGCCCTAACAGGGGAATGTTGGGGGCATAAGGTGTAAGTGCTTTTGTGTAACGCAGTGATCTCTTCCAATACCCCAGCGCCGTCCGCAGCAGCGGTGCCACAGTCGAGGGAACCCTGCTATTTGGTAGCAATAGTGTATGCAGTTCTCCCCGTTCCCATGCCTGTCGTGACATAGGAATCTCATGCAGATTACGACCCGCCAGCCAGTAAGCCAACCACTGCAGCTGAGCTGCATAGCAATAAGCTCGCATGTCCGGTACTCCCAGCCCCCCATTTTTTGTGTCTAACTGGAGTTTGGTGATCCCTATCCGCCTCCGGCCCATTCCCCATATTAGTTCCACCAATGTGTCCAGTAGCTTGAACATTCGTGTTGGGAGAAGTATAGGTATGTTAGTGAAATAATACAGCATTCTGGGAAGCATTACCATCTTGGCAATGGCCACTCTCCCTGGTATTGACCATGGCAGAGACGTCCAAAATTTAATTTGTGACCTCAGCCCCGCAATAGCCCTGTTGAAGTTGCCCTCCAATATATCTTCTGCCTCCCTGTATACTCGGATTCCTAAATACTTAAAGGTATCAGCTGCTATTTGAAATGTCCAGTGCCCGAAACGCCACAAAGGAGCACGTGGTGCAGCAGTAAAGAAGAATACATATGACTTATCCTCATTAATGGAGAGCCCTGATATGTGCTGGAATTCCGCGAAGATGGATGGCATAGGCTCACAGTCGCTCTCCAGATTATTGATATATAATATTAAGTCATACGCGGAGATGATGTGTCTCTGCGCCTATTCTTATCCCTTTATGGGCCGCCATCGCGCGAAGCTTAAGCAGCAGAGGTTCCACCGCTAAAACAAACAATAACAGCGAAAGCGGGCATCCTTGCCTAGTACCCCCCTCTCTATGTTGTATTGTTGCGATATGTGGGCCCCCATTCGCGCTCTAGCTGTGGGGCATGTATATAGCAGCTTCACCCAGCGCACAAATTCTTCCGGGATACCAAACCTGGTTAATGTGTATATCATATATTGCCATTGTAAGGAATCAAATGCCTGGCGTAGATCCAATGATATACATCCCCGTAGTGCATCCGCCTCTGGTGTACATGATATTATCTGATGTAATCTCCTGATATTAAGGGCCGTACTCCGACCTGGCACAAATCCACACTGATCAGCATGGATCAGTCGTGGAGTGAGCTGCATGAGTCTAAGTGCCAATATCTTGCTCAATTTTATAATCCGTGTTTAAGAGCGAAAGGGGTCTGTACCCCGCTATATCAGTACTATCTCTCCCTGGTTTCGGGAGTGAGACCACCGTTGCCTGTAAGGTAGTGGTCGGGAGTAGACCCGCATCTAAGGAGGTTTGGTATAATCCTTGTAAATGGGGAACCAATAGATCAGAGTACATTGCATAGAACTCCACGGGTAGCCCATCATTACCTGGCGTTTTATTTCTAGGGAGTGCCTTAATTGCTATTTTTATTTCCGTACTGGTTATGGGACTTTTTAGGACTGATTTGTATTCATCTAGTATCTGTGGGAGCTGTAATCCGTCGAAGAAGGAATCTAAGGCCTGCCCATCCACCTCTGGGGGTGCCGCATATAATTGTGCGTAATACGTCTTAAAAGCAATGTTTATTTCCAATTGGGTTTGCAGCGTTGCACCTCCCGCGGTGCGAACTTCTAATATGGGGGTTGCCGAGGGCCCCTCTTTTATAATCCTCGCTAGTAATGGCCCCGCCCTATCTGCCGCCGCATGTTGTTTCTGCGTATGTAAGCGATAATCGATCACCCGGAGTTCCTCCAGTAGTTCCGTATGTGTTACGTGCGCCTCTTGTAATGCCTCTTGTTGTGTGGTCCGGGATACCCCTTCTCTTTCCAACTGTCCTATTGTGTTTTCGGTCTCTTTGATCTTTTCCAGTACCCTGGCCCTCACCCCCACCCGGGTGCTAATTGCCATTCCCCGTATTACAGATTTGAAGGCATCCCATTCGACCTGTCGTGAGCTGGCAGTGCCTACATTATCCCTAAAATAATCGCCTATTGCCGTAGACAGTGCCTCCCGAAACACTAAGTCATCCAGCATCTGGGTTTGCAACCTCCAAGTTGGGATGGGCGTCGGGATTTTCCCCCATGATACTGTAGCTTCCACCGGATTATGATCGGAGAAAGTTTTACCTAAGTGGGTGACCTCCCGAACATTAACTAGCATTGCCTGCGAGCATAAAATTCGATCTATTCGAGTGTGTAGTCCATGCGGTGGGGAGAAAAAAGTGTATTCCCGGTCAGTGGGGTGTAATGTACGCCAGACATCACTCAGTGCCCATCCTTCCACCCAACGTGCAAGAGCTTCTGCTTGTTTCCTACACCCCACCCCCTGTAGCGGGGGATGTGATCTATCCAGTGCGACATCTGTTACTGCATTAAAATCACCTCCCAGCACCCAAGGGTAGTCTTCCCATCCCGTCAACACTGCACTCAAGGTGTCGAGGAACTTATCCTGTTCCACATTCGGGGCATACACACTACCCAACACTACGTGTTTTCCATCCAGCAGGCCGTGTACCAGTACATATCTGCCATTTGAATCGATCTTATGCTCCAGGAGTTTGAACGGGGTACCGTTCCTAATCCAGATTGCCGCTCCCCGGGCGAAGGCCGAGTAGGACGTATAAAATAATTGACCTTTCCATTTCTTCTGGAGCTTAGTAACTTCTGCTAGCGTTTGATGAGATTCTTGCAAAAACACCATGTGTGCCTGTCTGCGGTTCAATTGTGCTAGTATTCTGTGCCGTTTATATATAGAGCCTAGGCCTCTAACGCTCCAGGAGGTGTACGTATATGTGTTAGTTCGCGCCATGGGTTGTGACGTTCAGCACTTGTGCCTGTAGCCATCTCCTTGTATGCCGACTACCTATTGTATCTGACTTTACTAGGACTGCAACCCCTTGAAACATTCCCAATACTAGGTTCCCCCAGCAACCGCTAGAGGACCAAACCAAACAACTAAATACAACTATATAGTCATGTACTACATAACATAATGCATTCGCCCTTGGGGGAGTGGCCACCGCCAGCCTCCTACTGCATAGCATTCAGCTTTTTCACATTAACGACCGCGGCCCCCAACCCGGCCCAATTATCACATGAATACAATAAACATACAGACAATCCTGCCTCTGCATACATAGCTTTACATACGCCATCTTTGAATGACGTCATCGCATCTGACGTGTTACGACTTCAGCCCAGGTAGTCATTGACAAGCTGCGGGGTGACTGTGGGGAACAGCGCCACACTATTTTCAGAATCCGAGTGCACACTGGCATCATCCGAGGATTGCACGGTCTCTGCGACAGAGGTAGCATCATGTGCCGCCAGTGCAGCTGCTGTCAGCAAAGCATTGTTTTGGCTCTCCGTAACCTGTTCCATAGATGGGCTCATACTCAAGTCAGTTCTAGCCCGTGATTTGCTCCTTTTCCCCGGGCCCCGAGTGCGCTGAGATCGTGGGTTCGTCCGGTTACTCGCCCGCAGGGGGTCTTGTGTTGTAGTTGGTGTCATAGTAATTTCCAGCCAATCCGCCACATCCTCTGGATTGTCGAAGAACAGTGATTTGTGATTATGTATAATTTTAAGCCTGGCGGGGAACAACAGTGCATATTTTAGACCATGTGTCCGTAGTTTCCTTTTAGCCTCTTGGAACGTCGCCCTCGCTTTCTGTACTGCCAGTGTAAAGTCCGGGTACAGTGAGATGGTCTTATTCTCAAAAGTTATCGGAGCGTTCTCTCTTGCCGCCGCAGTATTGTATCCCGGTCCTTGTAATTTAGGATCCGCGCGATCAGGGGCCTTGGTGGTGCCCCCTGTGGGGGAGGTCGTGGTGGAATCCTGTGGGCTCGTTCCACGCTGTATAGCTCCGTGAGGCCCGTTTTCGCTACGTGTTCTTTTAGCCATCTCTCAACAAACTGGGTAGGGTCCGATCCCTCGCTCTTCTCCGGAATACCTAAAATGCGGACATTATTCCGGCGGGATCTGCCCTCCGCATCATCGACCCTCTCTTGCAGGCCCTTCAATTGTCTTTGAAGCTGCTCTATTTGTTTGGATTGCTGTGCTTGTTGCGGTATCAGGTCATCTAGTGCAACTTTGTTATTTTTGACCTTGTCTGCCAATTTGGTGTGATCTGCTTTCAGCAGAGTGAAGCTGGTGGTCAGTGCACCGATTTGCGTTTTTATCGCAATCCTCGAGTCGTCTCTTATTTCTTTTAGGATCAAGTCCAACTTATCTGCTTGGCTGTCCGGTTCTGTCGGGGGTATCACCTCTCCCCCTGCACTTTGCATCCCGGTATCCTGCATGTTACCATCCGTATTGTCCGAGCTCGAAGGACCCGGTGTCTTGGTCTTGGGGCGCCCCATTCTCTCAGAGCAGATAATGGCGTGTGCTTATTTGGGCCCTCTACCCCTTGGTGCAGTTCTCTCCTACGTGTTGCCGGTATAGAGCTATACTCCAGACATAGGCATCCGCCGCTGTATATTGAGCCAATGCTATCTGTATCTGCGGCACTCCGTACAAGCCCGCACTTAATTCAATGCAGCCTATCCTCTTTAATCGGGCCGTGTCTTAATCCCAAAGCGGCAGCAGACCCGCATTCATAGGCCACCATACACCTCCCCGACATCAGGGCACACTCCAATGTATCTGTGCTGTCTAGGAGTCGCACCCTCCCAGCTTCCGTTAGTCTGCCCGCTTCAGCACAGCACACAGTGCGGCACAAATGGCGAACAATCAGCCTCAATCCGCCACTTATATGCTCTGGCTATTTCTTCGATCCTCGGCACTCCGCGTGCACTGCTGGTCAAGCTGTACACTCCTTTGCGGCTTCTATTACGCAGACAACCGTCTTCACAGCCACCGACAGCCCCTCTTGATTCCTGGCACCATACGCTCGTGTCGCTCCCCTTTCACTACCTTTCAGGTGCCGGGGTACGACTTCGCCACAGCAGAGCCACTTGCAGGGGGAGGAATAAATACACCGTACTTGCCTCTCAGGGCGCCAGTATCTTCACGGTGTGCCAGTGCCCCATGTGCTCCGCGCCGCACAGCGACCCTCAGCCACACTCCCGCATAGGCCGCGCGCGACTTATCAGGCCGCCCTACGCAGCTATCAAAAGTCTAGGAGGGGGGAGGGCATTCTCACCACGGTGTTCCACGTATCCTGCCGGGGGGGAGGGCCCCAATCCCTCCGGTCTTTCGCAGCCTCTCTATCACCAGTGGTCTCGGGGATGAAGAGGGTGTCGCGGTAGCAGTCTGGGGCCCCACAGCCTTTGCGCCGTCTACAGCGTTACTCCCTCCGGAGCACCCGCCATCTTGGAATCCTGGCGGTCTCTCCCGGGCAGCAATTTAGGCACCCCCAGTCAATGTCCGTCACAAGTCGCGTTGGCGCCCCCCCACAGCACAATCCAGGCACTACGCGGCACAAGGGATTATATCGTTCTCGCTTACACTCCCTTCGTTGTTGTCGTGCGTAGGCGTCCCTTCGTGCACCGCTTCTCCCCGACGGTCCCAAGCATATCCGCGCTTGTCCGACTTTCTACACAGGGTTGTTACCCATCATTGCACTCCTCAATTCCCCTGTTTCGTCGTGCGTTGCTTTGGCAGCTCGATTGTCTGCAGTTCGCCAGTATTTTGCCGAAGTATCTGGGCCCGGTCCGGAGCTCCGCTAGTCCGTTTCCGCCATGCTTGGCGGTTGGCCACGCCCCCTGTTTGTTTTTGTTCTTTACTTATTTTTATCTTAGTTTTTTTCATTTATGTATGCCATTATATATTTATTGCAGTAACAACTCGCACCTACATTTAAACATGTGTTGATGATAGTCCTACCATTTTAGGATCAAATTGCTTTTGTCATAACATACATATCCTTTTTTGCACTAACCTATTTTGAAATTGATGGGCTATTTACTTGCTGATTTTATTGTGGTACAAACATTGCACCTTCACGTCGCATATATCACATTTTTGGCTGAGCACTTTCGTCACTTTACGTTTCATTCTCATCCCACTGAATTTATGTATGCAAAAAAATCTATTTATGTTCATGGATATTAAAGCATTGTTTTCAATCTATAACATTGATTGTTAACATAACTAACTTAATTCCTGTCCTCATAGGAACTGCTGTAGTCTTTAAAATTCTATAACCATATGATTAGTCTTCTGCCATGGTATGTATTGTCTGTATCAAAGCATGTGTTTTTGGCTATGTCTGATCAACATTCTATTGTTCCTTGACTGCATGTAGCATGCTACTATATAACATGAATTGACCTCTTTGCAACCCATATTCTTCCACTAATGTTTGGAAGCTTTGAATTGTATCCCCCACAATAAGGTCTCCAAATGTGCATATGCCTGCTTCCTACCAATGTGTTAGCTCCTTGGTAGTGAGAAAACCACTCTACATAGGAATGCCCTTAAGGGTCAGTGCTGGCCTATATGGCACAACTGGCTGCATATAGGCAACACTACGCTTTTTGGTGCAAATCACAAATAAGACAAGTACATCACAATTACAGTAATCAAACCACCACCTAAACCAAAAAATGACTAGCACATAACCACGAATCTCGCATGCAGCATAACAGTTCATGTCTCAACACAAACCACACTCCCAACTACACATCCCAGAATGCATCACTAACACACTAAACACACTCCAATCTCCGGAATCATTCCACCCTACTAATACTTGTAAGAAATTGGGTTAATGGATGAGGGGGGCAAAACCCTACTCAAGCCGCAACCACAATCCTTGTCAGGATGAAGTCACAAGCAAATCCCAAATTAACCTGTGCTCAACCTTCTGGTAGCTTGGCACAGAGCAGTCAGGCTTAACTTAGACGCAATGTTGTAAAGTATTTGTGCAACATTTCAAATAGTAATAAAATGAAAACACACCAAAAAGGGACCCAACACTAGGTTCGAAAAGTAGAGTAGATTTTAATAAATAAAACAAGACCAAAACAACAAACATCCAATCAGTAGATCCGGAGATATGTAATTTTAAAGATTCAAGTGAAAATAGTGTCAAACCCAAAGCGCCATTCGCGGATTTCTAGCCATGCGAGACCAGGAAAAACTCACAAGTTCAGGCGGAAGTGATGGAGCGTGGTTCGGATACAGGGACCAGGTTAGTCCTGCGGAAATGTTTCCTTCTCAGTCCAGAGCAAAAAGTCCCATTCGCAGTGGAGGAGTTGCGGACAGTAGCGTGAAGATCCTGTGGTCG
The DNA here is from genome assembly GCA_963921515.1 of Calotriton arnoldi. Lineage (NCBI taxonomy): Eukaryota > Metazoa > Chordata > Amphibia > Caudata > Salamandridae > Calotriton > Calotriton arnoldi. The sequence goes on from CAWUFW010000438.1 coordinate 3,357,559, forward strand.
TTGCAAACCATTGGGCCGGTGCTTTGCAATGGCGCTTCCGGTGAGTTATCGATGCTCTAGGGTCAGGCTCACGTCTGTGTTGGCGAGTTGTGCAAGTGACACATTTTTGGCCCCAATGGGCTCAGTCACAGTCGCGAAGAGCTCAAAAACTTCAGTTCAGCTTCTCTGAAGCCACACCAAGGGTCTAGGACCTGAGGGGTACCACTTGGGGGACAGAGGCTTGCTCCAGCTGGATCTGGGTACTGATTTAGGTGGTTTGGAGCCTGTTATGGCCCGGTGGCTCTGAACAGGAGGCCAGCAGATTAGCCCTTGGAGTCACTCTGTGAGCACTGGGTTCAGATGCAGGTCCAAATCCCTCTCACTCAAGCAGGAAGTGGCAGGGCAGCAGTCCGACAAGGAAGCAGTGCTGCAAGGCACTACTCCAGCATGGCAGAGTTGCAGTCCTTTCAGCAGCACAGCAGTCCTTCCTCTTGGCAGAGTCTTCACAGGTCCAGAAGTATACTGGAGAGTAGGTGTCTGAGGTCCAATATTTATTCCTGGTTCTTCCTTTGAAGTGGGAGAAGCTTCTAGAGGTTTCCCTTTGAAGTCCACAGACTTCCTGGCTCCAGACTAACTACAGGGGGTATGTAGCCCTTTGTGTGGAGGCAGGACACATCCTATACAAGTGTAAGTAGGGCCCACCTTTCCTGCCAGTGATGGCTCATCCAGGCACACCTACGCTCTCTATTCTGTGTGGCTGTCTAGGAGGAATACAACCATCAGCTACACAAAGTGACCCAGAGACAGGCTGCAGGCACTAAATGGCTAAGGCAGCAAAATGCCAACTTTCTCTAATAGTGGCATTTTTTAAATTGTGATTTAAAGTCCGAATTTATCATAAGAGAATTTTTCATTGCAATTCCAAAGACACCAAACATTAACTTGTTACCTGTTCTCATTTGGAAATTGAAGCTTATTAAATGTAATAAGGTAACCCTAATGTTATCCTATCGGCGAGGCAGGCCTTGCAGAAGTGAAAAACAAACCTAACTGTTTTTCACTGGCAGGACAAGTAAAACGTAAAAGTTCATGTCCCACTTTTTAAATACATTGCACCCTGCCCTGTGGGCTGTTTAAGGCCTACCCTAGAAGTGATGTATATGTATTAAAAAGGAAGGTTTTGGCCCAGTAAAAGGTTTATTTTGCGAGGTTGAAATGGCAGTTTAAAACTACAAACCGGTTGCAATGGCAGGCCTAAGACCTGTTTAAAGGGATACTTAAGTGGGTGGCACAATAAGTGCTGCAGGCCCACTAGTAGCATTTAGTTTACAGGCTCTGGGTACATGTAGTACCACTTTACTAGGTGCTTACAAGTAAATTAAATGTGCCAATTGGCTGTAGCCAATTTTACCATGTTTAGAGGAGAAAGCACAAGCAATGGTTATCAGTGGTAAAGTGTGCAGAGTCCCCTGGCCAACAACACGGGTTCAGAAAACAGGAGGGTGAAAGCAAAAAGTTTGGGGATGACCCTGCAGACAGGGCCAAGTCCAACAATACTCGCAACTATTTTTGCTCAGAAACAGTGTAGGAAGGTAGGATCCTTCTGGCATAGTTACCCCCACTTTTTGCCTGGTCAGTGTGTTTTGGACTAGGCTTACTGGGATACTGCTAATCAGGACCTCAGTCACTGCTTTCTCCCTAAATTTGACTATGGTAAGTACTTTGGTACCTTCCTAATTGGCTACTGGTGTACCATTCTAAGTCCCTAGTATATGGTACTAAGGTACCTAGGGCATGGGTACACCATGGGTCTCCCATCTGCTGCAGCATGTATTATGCCACCCATGAGAGACCACTCAAAGTGTGACTACAGGCCTGCCATTACAGCCTGTGTAAGCTTGTGCTAACACCACTTACAACAAATATGTTTCCTTATTTCTGGGGTCACTCCACTTAAAACCTATGTCACCCCTATGGCAAGCCTTACAATCCTGAAGGCAGGGTGCTTGCTTATAAGCTGAGGGTGCTCTGCATGTGCAGGGCACCCCCCTACAAACCCCGGAGTCAATTCTCCAGGCTTTGCAAGTACGGTCAGCCATTTTATACATAAAGTGGACATCAAGTCAATTACGAAATGTCTAACTATATACTGGCTGCACCAAAACCGGTCATGTTTGGAATCCTACCCCTACACCAATTCCAGTGTTGGATGTAGGATCTCATGTACTGGGGGCTCCCTTAGGGAGCCCCCCTGTATTCCCGGTACCAGCCTTTCAGGGTCTAACAGCAAGCTAGTGCTGCTGCCGACCACAGACCCGATTCCTCCCTCCTGCTGCTAAGCCAGGCTTGAGCAGGGAAGGTAGGACAATAGGTTTTCTGTCACAGAGAGGTGTGACCACAACCCAGACAGGACTTGGTGTATTGGGCTGGGGTGGGGGCGCTTGCCAGCGCCACCAGACTGCTTTGAAGGGCCCATTTGGTGCCCTCCTTGCATACTCCAGTTGAAACTAGTTCAGGGAGCCATTGGCTCTCTCTGGCGCAAAACTGGACAAAGGACATGGGAGTATCCTCCCCTCTGTCCAGCCGCTCCTCTGGGAGGGACCCCCGAATCGTCCCAACCCTTTTCTTTGGGTACTTAAGGGCTTACCTGTGGGTGGCTCTTCAGATTTATAATGGAACAAGAGTCCGATCCTAAACCACTTCATCTTCAACCGTCTGGGCACTTTGAACTTCGTTGGACTTCGCTTTGGAAACTGAGACTGCATCTGGAAGACTCCTGCTGCTCCTGGTCTCATCGTCCTGCCAGTCTTCTGTTTCTGTGCTCCATCCAGGTTATTCTCCAGGCCTTTGGGCATCAAAGATGCCCGAAGTAATCTCCCTTGGAGTGAAGGAGCCACTCCCCTGCATCTGCAGACACCGCAACAAAGCTGACCGGTCTGCTGCTCCTGAGCTCCCACGGACTCCGAAATGTACAGCAACACAGGTGGTGGTTCTACAACTCCCTCGAAGCCTGCACTGTCTTCACAGCAAGTTTGAAGGCAGTATCCCTCGTCTGAACCGCTGGAACAGTATCCCTGTGCACCGCGTCGACTTGCCGTTGCCAAGGCTTTTTGACTCTCTTATCCAGAGATCTTAGGGCTCCAAGAAGCTCCAGCATCTCCTGCTACTAAGATCTTCTTCCTCGCCGCATCTTCGTCCTCTGCACCGTGGGCCTGCATCCTTGGGGAGCTGCTCGAGGTCCTCTTGCGACTCCTGTGCCTTCGGCCCTTGGGTCCTCCTGAGGGTCTTCTTTGGCTCCAGTGGGCTCCCCTGCTTGCTCGGGGCTTGCTCTGACTCTCCTGCACTTGTTGAGTCCCTTGGACCTTGCTAGTCCCGACACTGCACCTTCTTCGCTTTCCTCGTCTGTTAATGCTGCCAAGGCTTGTTGGTGCTCCCACCGAACACCGACCCCCCCCTGGTTCTCGACTACCGACATGGGACAGCTTGTGAACAGCTCCTGGTCTTCCACAGCATCGCCCAGTCCTCACAGCTGCAGCGACAAGGTCACCGTCAACATTCCTGCATCTTCTGTCATCGGTGGTCATTGGTCTTCAGTGCCTTCTGGTCACTCCTGAGTGGCATAGACTTTGTCCCCTCTGCTTGCAGGTACTCCTCTTCAAGAATCCACCCTTGGATTCCACCGGACTCTTTCACCTTCTTCGCCAGCGGCATCTTCACTAAAGTCCTCCATTGTGGTCTACGGCGGATTCCGACGTCTCTTCGCATCTATGCACCCGGCTTCCCTGGTGTAGGTATCCTGGTTCCTGGGGTATCCATGGGTGGGGTGACTCTCCAACCTTCCATCTTCCACAGGGTTCTTTCAGGGTCCTCTGGGGAAGGGTCCTTCTTCAAAACTGCAACCGTGACTTCCCCATTGACTTGCATTGAGTACATGGCTGTGTTTCCACTCTGCACACGGCTTCCGGGGGGCTCCTGGGTACTTATCTTGGGTGGTTCCTTGGGTCTCCAACTCTTCTAAGTCTTCTGAGTCAAGTCTTGACTTTGATCGTGGTTTGCATTACACTTTATTAGTATATGGTTTGGTCTTCCCCTTGAGACCACTGCGTATTTGTGCTACTTACCTGTTTTACTATTGAATTATTGTGTGTATTGTGTTTACATCTCCGGGTAGGAGTTATACCAATGTGTTAGTGAGTGTTTATAATAAATAACTATTTTTATACCTACACTGTGTGGTTCTTTTTCACTTAACCGACACTATATGAATAGTTCTGGTAAAACAAGCTGCTTAACACTCCTTCTGGAATAAGCCTGAAGGCTGCTCTCCTAAGCTACCACTTGGAGAGCTTTCTATGGGCGTCTAAGGCCACTAAAATCACCATAAGGGTTGTCTGGATTAGTGCAAGGTGCTTCACTTAAACAAGTGTGCACCATATACTAAGCCAGTCTCCTACACTAAGCAAATAATCGAAAGTGGACTTAAGAATGCAGGCAGAAGGCCAGTTTAGGTACAGGGCAACAATGAATCTCTAAAGCCACCCCTTATCTAGAAACCAACCTAAGCTACCAAAAGTTTGTGGGTGTGCTGTACCCCTAAGATCTTACTTACACTTCAAAAGCATGCCCACAGGTTGGGTGGATGGGGGGCCGTGTTAACCTCAATTTAATAAGGCAGTGTGTCCCAAGATAAGGTAAAGATCAGCACATCCACAATTACAGTCAAATAAAAGACTGACTCAATAAGTGAGTTATAGGGCGGAATTAGAAATTTTATGAAGATTTATTACAAATATTTCAACGGTACAATACAGAAATGATAAAATGCAAATGCATTGAATCTCATTCAGATGCATAAGGTTATTGCCCTGAATTCTCTCAGTAATAGACCAATGCAAAATCAGAAATAGTCTTAGTCTCACGTATTCAGCAAAGTCAGTAGGAAATTGTACAAAATGGGACAGCATCCCTAATAGAAAAGAAAATGTCTCTGGCTCATCCCCAAATTTGATGCTTTATATGGGAAATTTCCCCTGAGAACAGTAAGAAAAGTGCAGAATCATCGTGTTGTAAGCAAGGAAATACATTAAAAAAAAATCCGAGGAAGACATTTGAAATCGTCATACAGGATTACTATTTAAGCACTAACCTACTACATGAATATTAAAACAGCCACTCTAAACTGACGTCATTCGAAGGTGTCGGAACTAACTAGTTACATAACAAAAGTAAATCCTGGTGAATGAATGCAATGCTGGGTGCAAGCAGAAGGTCCTTGGAGAAATGTAACAATACTGAGCCCATGCTAGAGAGTCTGCTTCGAGAACAACGTAAATTGGAAATAAACAAACATGACTAGCTTGACTACCTGCAACAGAAACAAGAAACAGTGTAGAAACATAATGACACAGCCATTTTGAGCAAGATGGCGTTGAGACCTAGCTGAGGCCTCGTAGGCATAAGCCAGGAAAATACACTTTAACTGGTCCTATGAAAATCGTTTCAAAAGCAATAGCAGCATGTCAGTGTATATTTGTGAATTCAAGTGTAGATAACTATGCTGCACACAATTAATAATACACAATTTTGATTAATTCATAAAAAGTCCTCATATGTTTTCAAGGTTAACCCCTCCTGCACTTGATATGGTGAGTAGGGTAGTGGGACAGCATCTGTTGGGGTGAAACGTGACATGTTGGTTGAAAAATGTTAACTAACTGCCGTTGACGCAAACGGAGTTTGTAAACACATTTTTAAGCTTTCAGTATGATTAATAATGTCCACATTGTACTCGACAGTGTTTCAGAATAGGACTCACGAGAGGGAAATAATGACATCCAGCAGCACGACCATCTCCTTGAGTAGATGAGTTTTGCCTTTTTGCTACTTTGTTTAAGTTGCTTAATGTACCGTATTTCATTGACGCTTGGCTATTAGTAAAATGAGTGGATTATTTGAAGTGGTTTTTATAAACATTTTGTGTATTCCTTTAGCAAAAGTGTTGTAAAATGCTTAGATTTTTTTTCTGGTTTTCCCAACTACATTGCCAACTTTATTTCCCTCCACAACTTTAGTGCTTAGGTTTACTAAATGGATACTGAGAATTACTATCTTGTATGAAAATGTGTTTTGCGCTGTATCTTTTGAGATTAATGCTAAAGGGATCATGGCACGATAAAGGTGCTCAATTTACACTTGGTTGAAAACAAATTTCATTTTTACGTGGATTACATTTTTACTGCCATTTAGTAAAGGGGGATGTTGAAGTGAATTTTATGCAGTGCTAGAATCTCAGCAAAGAACCCAGCATATTCCCTCAATGTGCCAGTCAGAGATAACCGTTTTTTCCCTTGAAGGGAGAGGAAGGGCAAACACATAATTAATGGATTGTACTTGCTCTAAAAATATGTGCTGCCGGTCTGTTCTATGTTGTCGAAAATCAATTTTTTCATCTGACAAACAAGAGTGACATGTACAATTTATGGTATTTCTACTTCATGAAGGTGTAAATGTACAGTCTTTAAATAAAAGTAGGGGCTACGGTTATAGATATTGCTCTTGTTTTTCTCCATATGACTAGTGTGGTGAAGCTCTGTCCCTTTTGTATTTATTTATTTTTACTTTTCAAAGTTTGTGATGGTTAGATTAGTTTCTGACAGTTTGAAAAGCTTTCAAGACTATATTCATTACCATTTCATCACTGCAACGAGAGGAACCCCACCTATCAATATATTCACGGTTTGCAATGACATTCATTCACACATTCTGTAACAGTTGTATAGAAGTTCACAGCTAATGTATATTTGTTTTGTTCCATAGATGCTTAACGTCTGATGGATTTTTAATTACTGATTCCTATATGGAATAGAAATGTTTCTTGTTTCTAAGACATATACCAGTGTGTCTTAGTTCTCCATGTTGATCCTTTTTACCACACCATTTAACCAAAAGGTGACACCTGAGGTGTTAAAAGTTTCCAATGTTTTGCTCTTAGAACATAATTATGAGTGGAAAGGTAACGGCAGGGAGAACACCCAGAATTATCTGGCATTTCAGGGTGTGATGAAAACCAGGAACTCTGAATCAGGTAGACCTAGGAAGATGCCACTCAGGTTGACTAAACGTAGTTCGCCACAGTAACACATTTTTGCAGGGAATGATTTGTTTTTGTCACTGAAACCTTTCCTGGCAAGCACACTTGGGGTGTTCTGAGCTCATCCGGCATCTTACTTGTGAACAAATACTACATTACGTCTGACCAAAAGCTGTTGAAGTGCATTCATTCTCCAACCGTATGTAGGAATGTTGTGAAATGGAAGGAGTAGCATGGGAAACCAGGACCTACATCTGGCCTAGTTACTAATATTTTGAATGGTGAGATGTATGCCTTATGTAGAAAATTGAGGAGCTTGAGGCAGACCGTTCTAGGTGGTACTTTGTTGAGCACATAAATATTTGCTTTCCTTTCTTCAGCCCTTACTTGCGCCATAAAAGTTCATACTCCCATTTTTCATTCATCTTTGATTGGATCCGATTCCTAGGGGAGAGATTACATTTACACCAGATAGTGTTTCCCCCCATCTTAACCAAACAGATATCTTGAAAGATTTTAATTTCTGGCAATTTATATTAATATTGATTTACATTGTCGTTAAAATTGTACCACACAGATTGGTGGGAGAAAACTTTAGTTTGGTCCAAGATGTATATGTCTAGTAGTATTTATATAGTGTAAACCAAGCTAGCGAGCAGTGGACCTCTTGACACTAAGAGGACCATGTAGAATTTATTCTAGGAAGATGCACATCATTGACCCAGTTATATTTTTTTTAATAATTTTTTTATTGAGTTTAAACAACATATACCACAATGTGATAACGTCTGCCATTACATGCTGCATGTTCATTGAATACTACAGTTTTACCGTAGATGACCACAGTAGATGGCTCTGACTGTATGAATCTAAGCACCACACATCTGAATTATCGACATACATGCAAATTTTAAGATTCTTCAGGCCTAGACTGTAAGTAAGCCGTAGACGTGCCCCATATATCTTTAGGTCCTGATGAGTGCGGCAGTTCCTCTGCATATTGTTCAAGCTGCTCTTGGCAGTATGCCATATCTTTAAGCCATGTCGCAATCTTAGGAACAGACTTCTTTTTGCCAGAAGGAGCGCCACTGCCACCAGTTTGCGATTTACCAGTTGTAGTGGCTTAACCAGGCCGAGCAAACGAATCTGGGAGGTGCTCTTCACAGTCTCAAGTATCATATCAGTGAAGGCAGTTACTACCCGCTCCCACAACCGTCTAATCTGCACATAGTACCATGTAAGATGGAGAAAGTTCGCTTCCTCAGCACCACAGAGTACACACTTCGTATCTTCACGTAGTCCATAATAAAACAATCTTACCAGGGTATACTACATTTGTTGTTAGTATTTAAAATACATTTTTCTCAAATTGTAATTGGGTGTCTGCATACCTGTTAGTGCACAACAAAACCCCCAATCATCCAGACTCAGAGGTATATCTAGAACAGCATTTCATTTCTCTAGAATTGCAGACATTCACCATTGTTGAGCACATTGTAAAGCCCTATATAGATTTGTGACATGTTTCCTACATTTGGTGCTAGTCAGCAATTCCTGTAGTTCACTTAGAGCTGGCTGTTCAGCCGGAAATTGAAGGTATAGCTGTCTTATGGTGGTGTGTAGTCGGAGATATATAAATATCCAGACTGAAGTTTGATGCTGTGTCCCCAGCATGTCTGCCAGTTCCACAAACGTTCCTCCAGGGTATGCATCTCCCATTGTCTTTAGCCCTAGCTTCCCGAGTACAGCAAGAGCTCTTTTCTTGTGGCTAACTAAAATGTTATGGTGATATAGCAACGGGAGTGCTGAGGCATATAGCGGAAGTTTGCCGGCCCTGACGCTCACTGCACTCCACGCTGTTGTGGTGCAATTAATAGTGTTAATTTCATCTTGGGGGTCCCCTGCCGTCTATGTAGTAGTATGTCTGCGAGCGGGATGGGACACGCATTATAGCTTTCTTTCACTAAGTGCGGTAGATATTTAATGGGGTGGAACCAATAGTGAGCAAATTGCACCAAAGCCACCCTGATAATATGACAGTGTGAGCGTATCCCAGCTAATTCTAGGCTGCTTTCCTGCCCAGGCCAGGGTTATCATATGTGATCTGAGTTTTTTGAAAAAAATGTTGGGTTAGTGTAATGGGAATGTTAATAAAAAGGTAGAGGACCTGGGCAGCATTATCATTTAAATTATTCCTATTCTGTCAGCTAGTGCTAGTGGCAAGCGTGACCACCGAGTTTACCTGTTCGTCAAGTTTAGAGACTGCCCTACCATAGTTATACCAGATACAAGTTCTGGATCTCTGTGTACCCAGACTCCTAGATATTTGACTGGGGCTATACTCCATTTCAACGGCAAGTCTGGTTGATATGGCAGGGTGGACGGTGTCAGGAGGAAGATATCGGATTTACAAGTTTATGCTTAGGCCAGAATAGAGCTCTTATCTTATATACTCTCTTATGACCGGCACTAAGTGGGTGCTTGGGTCTCAAATACAATACCATGTTGTTGGCATATAGGGATATTGTAAGTAGGCATTGGCTAAATTTCAACTCGCCTGCAGCATGTCTTTCGGATCACAAATGCCAGATATATATATATATATATATATATATATATATATATATATATATATATATATATATATATTCAGCTCCAAGGTTGTCCACCAGTCGAGCAGCACTCGGGCAACAGCAGCAAGACAACAGCCTTTAATTGGTATGGACGGATTCCTCCTGCAGTACTTAAAACAGCCGTTCCGTATAGGACTGCCTGACGCGTTTCGAAGTTCCTCAACTTCTCCTCAGAGGCTTTAACGGAACGGATGTGTGCATAAGCCAATCCCATTCACATTTGAATATTACACGCCCTCGCATGGGCCGCTTTTATGAGACTGTGCATGATGGGGATTGTAGTTTTCGGCAATGTCCATGAATGGATGTACACACATAATATCCTGTCGGATTAAGTCCTCAATGGACCCCCGCAGACGGGTCCATCCCAAATCCTCTGCTGTTGCCCCACATTTGCGATTCGGTCAATACCAAATCGCGTGGCCCCCTCAAATCGCAGGGTGGTGCTAGCTCCGCAGCAGGACGGCCGCGTTAAAGATTCAGCTCCAAGGTTGTCCACCAGTCGAGCAGCACTCTGGCAGCAGCAGCAAGACATTTCCCACAATGCACAGTCTCATTCGAGCTTCCCATTGGTGGGTGTGCAATATGAAAATGGCGAAGTGGGTTCAGCATTTGCACACACTGTCTCCGTTCAAGCCTCTGAAGAGAAACATATGGAGCTTCGAAACGCGTCAGGCATTTCCATTACGGAGCAGCTTCTACAAGCGGATCCTCGTCCCTGCCTATCATAAACAAAGCTGTTGATCGAGTGCTACTCACCAGGTGGACAACCTTTGGAGCACAATGTAATAGGCGGCCGTCCTGCCGCGGAGTGTGCACCACCCCGTAATGTTATGGGGGCCACCCGACATGATAACTATCATGTCGGCTATGTGGGCCAGCAGCCGCAAACAGGATTGAGGACGAGCCCACTTGCAGGGTCCATACAGGACAAGATTGGTGTGCTATCCGGACCACATTTCCCACAATGCACAGTCTCATTCGAGCTTCCCATTGGTGGGTGTGCAATATGAAAATGGCGAAGTGGGTTCAGCATTTGCACACACTGTCTCCGTTCAAGCCTCTGAAGAGAAGCATATGGAGCTTCGAAACGCGTCAGGCATTTCCATTATGGAGCAGCTTCTAATCCTCGTCCCTGCCTATCATAAACAAAGCTGTTGATCGAGTGCTACTCACCAGGTGGACAACCTTTTTGGAGCAGAATATATATATATATATATATATATATATTGGTTCTGATATGTTTCCATTTATCCTCACTCATGCCAGAGGGCCAGTATAAAACAGACGCATCCACCCAAGGAATGTCTGAGGGATTCCCATACTATGTAGAACTGTAAACATGTATGTCCATTCTATGGAGTCAAAAGCTTTGACGGCATCTAACAGAACCTCCACCTGGATGATGGGTCTAATTGGTGGAAGAGCGTGAAGAGTACATTGATCTAGTTGGGATGAAGGCAGAGTGAACACCATATTTGTGGGGAGTGGCTGGATTCTAGGAGCCAGTATTTTAGCATCTATATTAATTCATGAAAGTAGTTGTCAAGACTCGCATTTGTCTGTAGGTTTGTCATCCTTACATAGGGTAACATTGAGGGCTTCTCTAAGGGATGGGGACAGTATGTGTTTGGTGTACGCCTCTTCAAATACTGCATGCAGGTATGGGGTCAATATCCGAACAAATTATTTGTAGAATTCGCCCGTCAATCCATCGCTGCCCGGGCCTTTGCCGTTGGGTAGGGCACGGATAGCCTCTTTGATCTCATCCACAGTGAGGGGCTGTATTAGATATTTGCACTGCCCTAGGAAGAGCCACGCCAGAGCTACGTCCTCCAAGTAGTCTGCAATGTATGCCTCCAAGGTCGTAGTGTGCGAGTCATAAAGTTGGGTATAAAAATTGTTATGGTTTAGCTTTCTTTATTGGCATTTTAAAAGAACAAAAAAGAAGATGCGTGCTTACATCCGCCTTTGGGGCCTGTTGATACAGAGTTCCATGCAGAGTGACATAACAGCTCAAAACACCCTCCCACCCCACACCCCTGGACATGGTGACAGAAGAAAAGGAAAGAGGAAGAAAAGTGGTCGCTAGATTACCCCTTTAAAGTGTGTTCGAACGCGTGAACCCCTAGGTGGAGGCTGAATGGGCCTCAGACAATCGCAACCATCTAAGATATTTAGGGCAGGTCAGATCCCGAAATTCTGATGTCAATAGGGTCAGAAATGGTCTCCATATTTTAGAAAATGCCGTTCCTTGATTAGACAAGGAGAGATTGATGCGTACCATCCCTAGTATGTACCACAGGCGGTGTAGCCAGCCTAGATGCGTAGGGATATGACCTAAGAATGTTTTGTAAGGCCGCTCCCAAGGCTAGGCTGATCTGTTTGCCCTGTCGGGACTTGAGGGGGAAAGGTGAGGGGGTTCGGGAGCCCTAAAATTATGTAAGCAGGAAATCCTGGAAGCTCTGTGTCTAGGTGAGTGTCTATATCTGTGAGCACCCGCGACCAGTATGTCTTCAATTACGGGCAATCCCATAAGATGTGTAAGTGCATGCCTGGGGATCCACACTGCCACCAGCATTCCGGGTATTTGGACGGGTTGTATTTATGAAGCCGGCGGGACTATAGTACCAGTAGGTAGCACTTTTCGTAGCTGTCTCGATACTGGCTATGTTTGCGCAGTGTGCCGCTCCCTGTAATAAATTTCACCCCATTCTTTAGTCGTGAGTTCCCTACCTAATTCCGACTCCCATCGTGTTTTGCTCTTTGATTTTGGAATCTCTGTGGATGGGCCTACCAAACGGTACAGGTCCAAGACCAGGCGTTTGTCAGATGTCCTGGACAAGAGCCAGCGTTCAAAGGGAGTGAGTTGCCGTTCTGCGCCGGGGCGAACAGAAGGATGCAGTACCCAGTGGCGGACCTGAGTGTAATGCCATCGCTCTGCTTCAGGGAGCGTGTACTATATACGAAGGGACTCAAAAGTGAGAGGGCCCTCTAGATCGAACAGGTGACCCACCGACTTGCAGCCCGCTTGTGCCCATAACTGGAATGTGGGGTCCTGAAGGCCTGGATGGAAATATGGATTTTTGACTATAGGAGTAAGCGGTGAGGGAAAGATCGTGAGGTCCCTCTGTGTTGCTATCGCATCCCAGACTGCCAGCGACGCCTTGGTGATGAGAGAAAGATATAGCAATTTGGGCCGCGCTTGTTTAGGAAAAGGGGATGCTCCAGAGAGCCTGGCCCGCCAGCGCTCGGTCCGGCCACCCTCATCTAGGGATCTGTAGCTGAGATCCCTACGAATACGGGGGCGCTTGTCTGCCCACACATTTATTGATTTTTTTTTTTTGTTGAAGGGAAGACAGTGTCCCTGGGGGGAGGAGGGTGCAGGTGCAGCCGAAAGTGCTTGGACGAGAAACGATCCTGGGAAGGATCACCATTTTAATTGCCGTTATTCGTCCCAACCAGGTAGGGAGCAGGACTGCCATCCGCGCAGTTCAGATTTGGTCTGGTGGATTAACTTTTGGTGATTGAGGGCAACGGTGTCCGTGATGGTAGGGGATAAATGGAGGCCAAGGAATGGGATGGCTGTAGAGGCCCATTGTACGGGCAGGGCCTGTCGCAGGGCGGCAAGGGTTTGCGGCCTAAGAGGTTAAGGGCCTGCCATTTATGAATATCTATCTTAAAGCCTGAAACCAGACCAAATGCCTCCAGCTCCGCCAGGAAAGCGGGCAATGAGATGGAAGGCTCCTCCAAGGATGCTATCATATCATCTGTGTAGAGGCCAATGGTATGCGGCTCCCCACCGAATTGGACTTCCTTTATCTGTGGGTTGGAGCGAATTCTTTGGGCCATGGGTTCCATATACAGGGCAAACAGGAGGGGTAACAGAGGGCACCCATGCCTAGTTCCCCTGTTTACATGGAATGGGGCAGAGGAGCATCCATTGACACGGACCACAGCCGTGGGTTGGGTGTAGCCGCTGAGGATCCACTTCCGGAAGTGATCCTCTATGCCGAAGTGTGCTAGGACTGCCTCCAGGTATGGCCAATGCACTCTTATCGAATGCCTTCTCAGCGTTGACTGCAAAGAGCATTCTTTCTTGGGCGTACCTCTGAGATTTGTCAATGATGTGCAGGATCCTCCTCGTATTGTCACTACACTGCCTTTGTGGCACAAAGCCAGCCTGATCGGTATCGATGAGAACCGGAAGGAGGGAATTGAGTCAAGCAGCGAGAATGCCTGTGAAGAGCTTGAGGATGGTCGGGGTGTCATGGCATGGCACTCCATCCTGTGAGGTTGTAGTTGTTGCATGAGTGTGCACCCCTGGATCTTTCAGTTTGGTCCCAGAGTTCAGCCTGGACCACCACCCTCTTCTTAGGCCCTCGCCACAAGATGCCAAGATAATGACATACCTCTTGCTCTGCTGTTTCTTTATATTCCATGGTCAGGTCCCTGATGGCAGTCAACTTAGGGTGTCTATGCTGAGTTATATTCTGCTTCAAGACGTCGAATATTCTGTTCCATTGACTGTAGCTACAATCTCAATGCCTTCAATACACACACCTGTGTGCCTATGCAGACTCCCCTAATTGTGACCTTAAAAACCTCCCAGAGAGTGTCTGCTCCTGCCACAGAGCCCCCATTTTTCTAAAAATATTCTAGCATGGTGGCGCGTAGCCCCTCCTTAATTACTGGGTCTAGCAAGGCCATAGGGCGGAACCTCCATGTGAATTGTGTGGGTATTTCTGCCACCAGTTTCACTGGTGCATGATTCAGTATAGTTTGTGGCATGTGTTGCACCGCAGCTACCCAGGTGCTGATCTCCCGGGATGCCAACCAGTAATCTAGTCTTCACCATGTGCCATGCACTGAGGACGTGAACGTGTCTTCATGGCCCTCTGGATTCCTCTGTCTCCATGCATCTATCAGGTCGGTGCAAAAGGAACAATTGATGGACGGAATGCTGAACAATACAAACATTCACCCTCAGTCACAAAGATCTGGGTTTAATCCATCCTTCTTTTGCTCATCACGCCACCCCAGTTTGGTCCCAGCCATATGTAAATCAGTCTTGACCCTGTTCCTTATGGGAACAGTCCAGCCTGAACTGCCAAGCCAGGTCCTTCCTGGACTGGAAACAAGCATCCTGGGACAGGTTTCGGGGTAACACCCCTCATCAGCCAAGCTAGCTTCTATCCAGTGGCAAAGTGAGCAAGGGACCCACGTATGGGCATACCCTGCTAACTTAGGGTGAACAAAGCAAACACAAGGAGATGATGGACGGAAAGCTGCAGCATTTCACACTCTTCCCCCAGTCACAGATCTGGGTTGAATCCATCATCGTTCATTAGCTCTCTTCACCACCCAGTTCAGACCCAGCCATATGCAAATCAGTCTTGACCCTGTGCCTCATGGGAACAGTCCATCTTGAACTGCCAAGCCAAGTCAAGTCTTTCCTGGGCCAGAAACAAGCATCTTGGGACCGGTTTCGGGGCAACAACCTGCACATGACAAAAAAGTGCAAGTCTCTGGAGACCTACAGGAAGAAAATGTAGACTTAAGTGGAGAGCTGTGGCGCAGCAGTCAGAGTGGCTGACTCCGGAGCGCAGGGCTCATGGTTCGATCCCCGGCGGCAGCTCAGCTAGGTATCGCCTGACTCTGGGCAATTGCTCACTTAATCTCCCCTACAGCCACCAGCGACTAGAAGCCCTAAGGGGGTCAAATGTTCGCCCTTTACAAATGGGAATTATTATTATTATTATTATTGTGGCCCTCCCTTAAACACCAGTGCGTTCCTGGCCATCTACAGGTTTCATATGTAGCATGACTTTGCCAGGTCATAGACCGTGCTTAGGGAGACAATATGTTACTCAATTTGAGCAAGGAAGTTGCAAAACAAAAACTGCTGCTGTCCCAGGAACAATACTGCTGCTATTATTTTGAATTGGAGGTTTATTGATGGGTTGTTCTCTGTGGTGCGGAGATATTTTTGTTGTTTTATTTAGTATTTGTAAATAGGATTGTTTCATTTTTTGTACTGTGCTTTGGCTATATTTTTTATGCTCAGAAGTGAAGATATTTTACATTGTTTCTTTTATTTGAGAAGACGTAAAATGTATTTTATTGTTGGTTCTATTTAATTGTTGGTGTTATTACATTGTTTGGTCTTGTTGCTAATTGTGGATTTCTAATGCATTATGTTGAGTCTGGGTAAATTGTTTAGTTCGTTATTTGCTTGCGGTAACGTTTGTTTTTTGGGGGGCACTTTGAGGCATGTTTGGTTTTTTATATTTACTGATTGTTTTTATTACTGTGGGAACGAGGCTATAATGTCCAGATAGTTTATACTTGAAATGTTTCTGAACAGCTATAGGATTGCTTGATTTTCTTAGTGTGGTTTGGAAATTCTTATTGCACACTACTTGCAAGTGATGGAGCCGGTCACATTTCTTGAAAGCTCTGCTTGTTTTGCAGTCTCCAGTAAAGAATACAGGCTTAGTTGTCTCTTCCCAGCTGGCGCTAGTAATGAATTGCGCCACCATTTGATAGCATTATTAGTCTTGGCATTCCCGTCTGGTCTACGCTTGCAGCATTTTCACCAAGGTATTTGAACCCTCTGTGAACGTCTGCAGCCCGGACAAATAATCCTTCCCTCCCAGGTATCCTCGCAGGAGTCCACTGGAAGGACTTATTCGCTTCATGCAGGATTTAGTAGCTTTGTGTCAGTTGTTGATAATAGTCAATCACAGAATCTGCGGTCACAACAACGACTTTCTGTGTTCTTTTTAGTCTCACACTGATGTTTGCAGTTGATGACATAATCCTCTATCTCAGCTGTTTTTTTTATTGTTCGCAGCATGTCATGGCCACTGTGAAAACACAATCATTAAATTTGGACATTTGGATATAGTTTACCAATGATGTGTAACAAATGTAACCCAAATCTGATAACATTTTAGAGGGTTAAAATGTTTCTTTTTTGCTTCATAATTGACACAAACAGCCCCATCCAGTAAGAAAAAATGTAAAGATGATACCCTGATGTGTGGTAGAAACATATATTTCCTAATCTTACTGAGTCAAAATCCAGCCAATCTTTTTCTTAGTAAAAAAGTAAAGACACACACCTACAACTGAAATGCCAGGAGACAGTGACTGAAAAGAGACTGTGAAGAAGGTGTGGTCCAATAACATGCAGTCTAATGTACAAAGGAGCTGGCTTGCTATAAGAGCTTTTACCGCAATAGTCAAGAGTGGCCACTAGGGTTTGTGTCACACCGAGGGAAATTGGGCACCTCGTTTCTCAGTCTCTTAAATACAGAGAACAACTCTCTGAATAGTTTTTATCTTCATAAACGGGCAAAAAAACATCACGGCCACAGCCAAAAGAACATCACGCAAACCAATTGTGGAAGAGAACAAGAGTGTATTATGAGATTGCAAGAAAAAGTTATGGAGTGTTATGGATGTTTGTTTTGGTGGGTATACTTTGTCTTATGAAATCGTAAGAATCACTGGAACCTATGAAGGGGCTCATTCTAGTTAATTTGCACGGAATGGAGAGTAACACAGTAAAATTAGATTTATTAGCCCATTCTCTGTTGCAAAGCTCTGACTTGTGTTTCTGTGCACATTTTTGTCCGGTTTTATTGGTCAAAATTGTGCAGAGAAAATGGCAGATGATATAATGTTATCCACACTACTTTGAATTCCAGTTCTTACGGATTCTACATTTTTCACACATATCGGGGTAACAGCAACATTTGTAAGGAGTCCCCGAGAAGTTGTGAAACTTGGTAGATTATTTTTCATTTATTTTTATTTTTAAACATCACAAACTTTGAACTTTATAAAGTTTGCAAATTTCTAAAAAGGAAACAAACCCATAATAACTAATAAAAACGGTGACGAAGAACTTAAGGGGTTAAATAGGCCACCAGACAAACCTGGACTAAGAGCTCTGAAGTGCTAAACCGGTGTACTTCACCTAACTTGCCCAGAAACATTTTAATTTCACACCTAGAATCTAACCATTTCCTTATCTGCTAGTCATTTTTGTGCGAACTGTATTTTGCATATGGTAACTGCTCTTCATTTTAATTCCTTCAGTTTCAATGGGGTTTGTTTTCATTTATTTTTAATTAGATTCAATGTTTCTTTGTTGGCGAAGTCACAGTTCGCGTGGTGTTTCTGGCGTTACTTTAAGTAATCTTGATAATTTTATAGGCTTCTTTTCCAAATCTTCTTCCAAAATCAATTTTGTCTACACATAGTGGTGTCGAATCGTCAAACCCAAGACTTTTCTAATCAAGCTGTGTAACTGTTTGTTTTAATGCTAAGGTTTAAAAAAAAAAGTTGGTAATCTATCTGCATTCCAAAGAGGTTTTGTCAACTCTGTTTTTTGGTTTTTTTTTTAAGGATGTTTATTGCCGATAGACAGATGTCCAGATGGAAATATCCTATAGTGGTACATAGCACATCATTGCGCAGGGCATCATTGTCTCTCGAAGTTCAGGAGCATTCACAATAGGTCAATTAATACTACTTAACCTCGGATCTGATACATCCCTTCGACGTGTGAAAGTGTGCATATGGCCATTATCTCTGTTCAGGGAAAATGGAACAGAGCTTCTGTGTTTTTGGCTTGGATGTTGTATTTAATTTTATTCTGTATTTTCTGAACCTTGTTTTATTTATATTATCAACAGGGGGCATGTGCCACTTCCGTTTCGTGTATCACTATCTTTATTTCTAAATGTGCTTTAGCTAAAATGAGTGCCTGTCGTTATTGTGTGTGTGACGTTTTTCCTGGTTGTGTGTCTGTGTGGGTGTATGCATGCATGAGTGGGTATGTGACCTGTAAGTTTAGGCTTGAATATGTTCCTAGACAGGAGGCTGAGCTGATAGTCATGAATTTTATGGTTCAAATCTATTTAATACGTTTACAAAATAGAATGACAATGCTTCTTCAGGGCCTAGACACCGCAGAGCTGGCCAGTGATACCAATTGCATGAGTGAACAGTGAAACCAAACTTACACCAAGTACCCCATACTCTCTCCCCCTTCTCCCTCAAACTCACTCCTTATTATGCCCCAGGAAATCCCAACCACAACCAGAGGGTCTAGTGCCCGGCTGTTATTGAGTTGGGGCTACTGGAGCTGTTAGGCACAGAAATCTGAGGTATTTAGGGCAAGTCAGTTCACAGAATTCAGTTGATAGCAGCGCTATGAATGTAGCCCATATCTCGAGTCTGAGCTATGTGTCGTGGAGAGGGTCATCGTCTCCATGCCTAGTATGTACCATAGTCCGTGCATCCAGGTTATGTGTGTTGGTACTTTGTCCGTGCCCCAATGTCAGAGAATGGCCTGTAAGGCAGCACAGCGGGTGAGACCAATATGCTTCCCTTGTCGCAATCGCATGGGAAAAGTCAAAGCATTGGGGAACGGAGTATGATGTAGGCTTGGGAGCGCAGTAACTGTGTTTTCAAAATGCAAGTCAATATCCGCTAATACCATTTCCCAGTATGCTGTCCGTTTCAGATAAGCCTAAAGCAAGTGTAGAAGAGTGCTCGGTGCACAGCATCCCCTCCAGCAATTCTAACTGTGGGTTGGGTTGCCTCTGTGCAGTCTGACTGGTGTGAGATATCAGTTTGTCGCAATCTTGGTGGCTGTTTCCACACTTGTGATGTTACTAGCACGGTGATATGTCTCGCCACTCTTTGTGTGTGTGTGTGTGTGTGTGTGTGTGTGTGTGTGTGTGTGTGTGTGAGCTTCCTAGCTCTTGTTCCCAACGTTTCTCTCCTGCTGATTTTATCCTGCACTGGGGGACGGGGTAAGGGAAGTGTAAAGTTCAGTGTTTATGCTTCTGTCATTAATTTTGAATAGGAGCCATTTCTTCAACGTAGCGAGTGGTCTCCCTGCTCCCTCCCTTACCCCGTGATGAGTGACCCACTGTCGGATCTGCTGGTAGTGCAGGTGTTCCGACTCGGAATGCCATACATGCTTATGAATTGCTCAAAGGGAATGGGGGTGTTTGTGTCAAAGAAGTGCCGGATGGACCTACAGACAGCCTGTTGCCAGTCTCTGAAGGCCATGGAGTGGAGACCAGGAGTGAAGCATAGAATAGATTCTCCATAACCGGCAACAGAAAGGATGTAAACCCTCATCATACTGCAAGGGTTGCCCTGATCATTGGTAAAATGTACAGCCCCACGTCCTGTGCTTTCGATGTAACCAGGTTATCTTCTGTTGGTGGTCTACTGCTAGGTCCATGAAGCACCGGTGCTTCTCGGTTTCTGGGCACCTCCACTCCACCAGGAAGCGAAGTTGTGCTGCACGATAGTAATGTAGAAGCAAAGTATGAAAGCGTAAACTGTCAGGTGTGGCATAGCGTGGTGGGGAGAGGAGCGAGGTGTGGAGCAGCGTGGAGCCAGGCTGCAGGTGCACAGGTGTTTGCGGCTCCCTGGCGGGGTTGCCGAAGGTTCGGGCCGCCAGACGGTCTCTTCCGGCGTTGACACCGTGCTCTCTCCTGTACTCCACCCTTCCCTGTTCTTCAGTGGTGGAGCAGAGCGGGTTGCAAGCGGCTGCCGGCCACTGGTGAGCAGAAACATTGGTCTGTGGGGACTGAAGGACATTGAGTGAGCCGGCATTAACTTGGGGCGCCCTCGACAGAGGTTGCTGGTGGTAGGCCGGTGCGGCTCACGCCTATCTGAAGGGCCGGCACCCCCACATGCTTGTCACTGCGCCCCCTACAACTTTACCAGTTTTTATTGCAGGCCTGTCTGTGTTTAATCATAAGCATCAAACATAAGCCTAAGCCCACTTAAGCCTAACTGAAGCCCACAGCAACATCTACAGTGCTTCACATGCAATTTCAAGGCACTTTTTATGCACTGTATTCAGCGCTACATGGCTCCCTAATTTGAAAGGCATGGCAAGGCCCACTATTACATCAAGTCCTCCATAGGAACCAGGACTTAGACCTGTAAACTGATTTACTTCCCAATTGACTCTTCTGTTCACCACCTATTTGTGACAGCAGCGGCAGGAAGAGGCAGACTGCAAGCGATCCCAGAGACCAGCCATATAAGAGAAGGGGAGGCAACGGAAGTGGCAGTAGCAGTAGCAGTAACAGTGGCAGCAATGGGGCAAGAAGCTAGGCTTTGTTGCATTGCCGAGCCCCGGCCTGTGGAAGCAGCCTCCCAAGGTTCAGATGCGGCTTGCAGCCGGGTGAGCTCCATCCTCTTGCATTTATCATCGGACCATTGTACTTCGTGCCCACCAATACCTACCAACATCTACCAATGTAAAAATACAAAAGTAGTACAGCGCTGCTGCACCACCAGACAGAGGGGTGCCCATGTTGACCAAAACATCCGGAGATTTATCTGTGCTCTCAATGGCATAAACAAGCCCCTTAAACCAGACACGTAAGATACGACACCAGTCCTCTGGCTTTTGCGCCAGCTGGAAATCTCCCATGGGGTATTTGAGAATCTCGGGTACATTGCTAAGTCAAGAAGAGCACAAAGAAAAGTAGAACTGAGATCCACAGCAAGGCCTACACCAAGTCCCACGGCAATGGAAATGTTAGCAGGCCGGTTGAGGTAACCAAGTGTGCACAGAGACATGCTTGGCCAACGCAAGTCTGAGTCCCGCGGCATCCCAGAGAGAGGATTGTCCTAGGCTGAAGAAGGGAATGCAGGCGTTGAACACTTCAAGGGCACATTCGCCCAAGCAAAAGGCTTGGCCACAACCAAAAACCCATACCCAAGTAGTTCACAAGGATAAGGGCAGGCGTGGGAGAAAATATGAGGGTAACTACGCTGTAATTGGTGCCAGAAGAGCCGAAGCAACTTAAGGAGGCACCCCACACTTCAGATAGCGTAGCTAGCCTCAGCCTTGAAGAGTCAATTATTGCGGAGATGGTGGAGCTGGCAGAGACCTAGTTGCAAAAAAGCAACTGCATAACAATTCTTCACAACTTAAGCATGCTCATTGGAAAGACTGAGGTCCTAGAGATCTCCTCAACTATGAACGCCGGGGACATAAGCCCAAAGGCTACCACACAAGATCAGGCACGGGCCACACAAGATCATGGACCAAATGCGCCCACATGCACACCCAACTTACAGATAGATGGCCTGCATGTGGCTAGTCTTGCAAAATCACAAAAAGGCAAGAAATCTTAATAGAGGCTTTGGTTCATAAGCCAAATAATCCCCCGTATGATCATTTATATGAACCAGA
Organism: Calotriton arnoldi; assembly: GCA_963921515.1. Taxonomy (NCBI): domain Eukaryota; kingdom Metazoa; phylum Chordata; class Amphibia; order Caudata; family Salamandridae; genus Calotriton; species Calotriton arnoldi. Next base: position 3,379,511 of record CAWUFW010000438.1, read on the forward strand.
AACAAAGAGGCTTAATTAGAGCTGCTCCATCCCCCGGGACAAACCCAGGATGGCGCTATGGTCTTTGTGCAACCCCCACATCACTCAACAACATACTTTTCACACCACATTTAACTGACCTGGAATTTGATGCCACCAGTTTGAAGGCAGAACCCATGGGGGCATCGGGGCCCAAGCCTTTAGGGTATAACTCCCCAAGTTTCATTTTAACCAGCTGTTATGTCCCCGAAATCCAAGTGAAGCCAATACATATGCTGGCTCAGAGCGTGCTGATGCTCGATAAGAAGTTGGACATGCTCAATTCAACGTTCAACTTTTGGGCAAACAAACTGAAGGGCGGGGATGCATCCGCATGCAACTGAAGCAACGCCGAAATTAATAAGTTAACCACCCGGCCGGAATTACTTTCTACATTAATAAATCACTATAAAAACACTGAGATGGGCACTACACAAAATGGAAAAATGTCCACCTGAAACAAGCTCGGGGTAACAGAGGATAAGGAAACTTCAGGAAAGGGCAGAACGAGCGGCCCTGAAGCGAGTTCTAGCGGCCGCAGCCTATTTAAGCTACATGCCATTCTTGACGCGCAGCAGGCAAGCCCGTCTGCGCCCGTCCGCGTCCTTCCTGTGGCCAGCGCCAGCCATGCTGCCCTTGGGCCTTCTGATGGACCTATACTTTGGTCCAGGGCTCCATTCTTAAACCTGAGGGCCGGGAATGCGAGCACTCGCTAAATCATGCCCGCTCAGGGCTCCTTTCCCCATCTAAATGTAGCACCTGTCAATTCTCTTTCATGGATGATCCCGTTCAACCGTTCCCGGCCATCCCCTCTCCCCTTACCACCCCCCCCCCCATAAAAGCCTGCTTGATCAACTGTAGATCCTTTCCCTGCCGTTCTAATGACATCTGGCTCTCCCTGGTAGCCCATTCCTGTGCCTTAATGTTCCTGACCGAAACCTGGACCAAGGACCACTCTAATCCCGACCTCACCCTAGCCATTTCTACTGGCTATCGGATCGTGGGGGTCAATAGGGCCGATAACAAACCTGGAGGAGGAATAGCAGTGGTCTTTCGCTCAAGTTGGGAAATCTCGCATAGGAAACTTCCTAATGTAGGGCCCTTAGAAGCCATGTACTTTTGCATTACTTTGGCCCCGAACGTAGTGATGGCCGGAATTCTGATCTACAGACCCCCCAATTCCCCTCCCAATCACCTGCTTGAACTTTATAATGCGGTGGCAGACCTTGCGCTCAAACATGCTCATTTCACGATCCTAGGAGATTTCAACGTACACGCAGACGACACCCACTGCACCAAAGCCCGTCAACTTATCGATACTTTGGATGGCCTAAATCTGACCCAGCTGGTTAATGGCCCTACGCACTCGGCCGGGCACACGTTAGACCTGATTTTCACAAATAATCCCAACTTGACTGCAGGAGACCATCCTACGACTCCACAGCTGAATTCGTATATAAAGCTGCCCTAAAAAATTTCCACAAACTCAAACGCTCTACGATGAGAGATTACTTTATTAATAAAATCCACTCTGCAGGCAATTCGGCTAAAACTCTATTCAAAATTGTTAAAGACTTTACCAAGCCTATCGCCACCACAAGTGTAGTCCCTCCTACCTTGGATCTTTGCAACGGCTATCAGATTTCTTTCAAGACAAAATTCTTTATCTATTCAACGCTTGCCCCTTCACTTCTCCCCCAGTCCCTATCACTGGGTCGGCCGGCAATGATGTTCTGACCACCTTTCGTCCCATCTCTTCCGATACCTCCCTTCATAAACTGTTAACGTGCAAATCCGTCTCTCCCAAGGATCCTTGCCCGGCTCAGTTCTTCAATGCCTTAGCCCCACTCATCAATACCCCATTAAACCAAATTTGGAACGCCTCCCTTTGCTCTGGTACCTTCCCCTCCATGTGGAAACAGGCCCTCCTAGTGCCTATTCTTAAAAAACCGGATGCCGACCCTACTGTTTATAAAAAATTATAGACCTATCTCCCTTCTACCAGCACGAGCTAAAATTCTTGAAAAATTAGTTCAGGAACAACTTTCCAGCCATTTGGAATCCCGTAACCTTTTACATGACTCTCAGTCCGGCTTCAGATCCGGCTACAGTACCAAGACTGCACTCCTCGAAGTCTCTGAGACCATCCGTGAATGTGTGGATTCTGGCAAAGCAGCCATGCTAGTGCTCCTCAACCTGTCTGCGGCGTTTGATACGATCTCCCATCCTATTCTCCTGGACAGATTAAACCACCTGGGGATTCAAGGCACACCCCCTGTCTTGGATCCGGTGTTATCTGGGCAGCCGGACCCAACAAGTTTACCTCCCTCCTTTTGTCTCTGATGAAAAACCCTTGTTATGTGGGGTCCCCCAAGGTTCTGCCTTGAGTCCTCTCCTTTTCAATGTCTACCTCTCCCCCTTTGCGGCTATGGTTGAATCTTGTGGGGGTGAGGGTGATCTCCTACGCCGATGACACCCAACTGGTGTTTTCCTTTGAAGAACACTCTGAGGCGCAATTCTCTAATTTTAGACAATGCCTGAGCAACATCTCGTCGTGGATGACACTGAATACTCATAAGCTAAACTCTGACTAAACTGAGGTACTTTTCTTCAACCAAAAAACCCCCCCACCCCCGTCGCTCTGGTGGCCTCCCGAGATGAACCCTCCCCCCCCCCCCTCCCCCCAGCCTGTGGACTCGGCCAGGAACCTTGGCTTCTGGTTTGATAATGATCTGTTCTGTAAAACCCAAATTAGACCGGTGTCGTCCTCCTGTTTTGGGAAGCTTCACATGCTTCGTAAATTTCTAAACTTCCTCCCCTTGGAGTCCCGCCGGACCATAATCCATGCTTTAATTACCTCCCATCTAGACTACGCCAACAGTCTCTATCTTGGGGCACCTGCCTATCTGATTAGGCACTTGCAGATTGTTCAAAACGCGACGGCCAGAATAATCTGCAAAATTCCTTTTCGCCATTTGATCACCCCCATCTGAGGAAGCTCCACTGGCTTCCGGTGATTAAACGTATTGAATTCAAGGGTCTCACCTTGGCTGTCAGAGCTTTCCAAGGATGTGGCCCTGCCTACCTGAGAGTGTGACTCAAGCACTATCAACATAGCCGGACCCTCCGATCCAACCATCTCCGTCTCCTTGCTACCCCCTGCTTTCGCAGGTCTAGAATGGGTGGTAGAGCCTTTGCGGTGGTCACCTCCAAAATTTGGAACGCCCTGCCACTTTCCCTCCGTTCCTGTGAGTCAGAACCCATCTTTCGACGTGCCTTAAAGACCTGGTTGTTCACCTGCCTCTAGTGCCCCACTCTGTACCTTCCATCTGCCGTCTGTTTCAGTGCAGGGACACCCCCGTAGGGGGTAGCTGTGCGCTTTATAAACTCCAAAAATAAATGTGTCCCAATTGTACTGGCACTTAGGTAATATATGCATTGTTTGTTTTAAGTATCTTTCTGTAGGGAAAAATTTGTTGTAAATGTTTCCTCGGTTAATGATGTCCCTCTTTCCTTATGAAGCACTCTGCTACTATCACGTGTATTTATTCTACATGTGTCCCCTGGTGCTCTTAATGGTCTGGCGCTATCCGACTTTCTCCAAAAAGACGTGTCTCGTCTGAGCGGAGTGTCATCTTAATCAAGATTAATACTGCATAAACAAAAAGGTGACGGTAAATAATCGGTATATTAGGTATAAACTGACTCATTATAAGGGTAGACAGTTGTTTGTGAACTTCCGAGGATGGATTTGCAATGTTGTGTTGAAATCTCCTTTAAATATTTAGTTACCTTACTCAGAGTGTATTTTACAAGGAATTACATTTTTGAGCTTGGAAACATGATTTTAATTTTTAAAAAAAAATTTTTTTAAACCAAGTATTTCAATCTTCTTTGAAAATGATTGCTGTTTTATGTTGCATTCAGCCTAAGCTGCATAATTTTGATTGGAAGTGGTTAAAATGAAATTTAAATTAGTTTTGCCACTCAAAAGGCTGACACGATGGTAATAATTTCTTTACAAAAATGTACTTTATGTACTGTAAATTATTGAATGTTAAAAATGAAGAATCCATTAGTTTAATACGAAATGAAACGAGTATACTGACAGGGGAATTGAGGTTTTAAAATATTGTTTATTTTAGACTTCTCATTTACTAAAATGCATTCCTCTGGCAATGCTCGTCCCTTCATTTTTATGGTGCACGCCTCTTATTTTCAGAATTCAATGTAAAATATGAAATTACTTTAAAGTGTGTAGGAAAACAGCTCAAATATACACATGCCTCTATCATGAAGGTTAAAGAAAAGGTGATTGAGTTAATTACATATAGTTCGGTGTAGCTTTTATACCACTGGCCTCTGGAAGTTTTTGTGTGAAAGCAGCGTGAAATGTAATTCTTGAGCAGCTGTCTAATTTATCAGTAGGAAGAAACTGCTAACCTGTTCAATTAATTTTCTCTTCTTTTTTGACCTATTTTTTCCAGGAAAGTGATCCTTGCAACTTTTATTTTGTAAACCAGAATCATTGAAATCCCAGGGGCCGTATTATGCATACAGCGCACTTTCTCCCTGTTTGCGCCAGGGCGCACCGTTCAAGAGGTGCTCCGGGCACAAACCGGGACAGTACGCTGTATTACAGAAAATGCTCTGCCGCCAGGGAAGCCGCCAACTTGTGCTGCCCTCGAGACAGCGCATTCAAGTGACATATAGAGCACCGGAATTAAAAGCTGCTCCGTATTTCATTCTGCAGGCTGCATGCCGCCTGCACTTTGAAGAGCGTAGAGAGGTCCCCTTGCAGGCGAGTGCAGTGAGTGACTGCATCCGTCTGCAGGGGGATGTCTGGGGGGGGTCCATGGTACCCCTTTTCTCCCCTGCTGGGGGCTGCCTTTAGGAGGCACACTGAAAGTGCACCACCTTTTTGTGTTGCACTTAAAGTGTGCCTCCTAAGGACATGTTTGCCTCTGTGCCCGCATCCCTAATACCACGCAGGTGCAGAGGCGAAGTGATTCCTCATATTCATGGGGCCAAGTCCCCATGCTAATGAGGCAACACCCTCTCGTGATAGTGCTGGTGCTACACATGCACCAGCGGTATCAGTATTACAGAAGGGGACACACAAGCGTCTGCGGCCCTTTCTGTAATACCATTGTGCCCTGGGGGGCGCACAAAGCAGGAAATGCCTGTTGCGCCCCAGGGCACAATGTATAATATGGCCCCAGAAGAGCATTTCCATTTCTTTATTTTTAGCAGCAGCACAAGATATTTGATCAGGATTCTGTTTGTACTGAGGTAGTCTGAGCATTTTTTTGTTTTTGTTCAAACAGCTTTATTGTATATTAAAAGAGAAATGCATTTGTAATACACTAGCAATACAACAGTACAGAGTGAGATATAAATATATTAGTTCGAAAAATATTAAGAATAAAAAGATTTCATAGCAAAATTCAGTGGACTGGGATAAAAAGGATGGTAAACCTATCATTATTTAAAAAATGTAAGCAAATAAATATCATGACATATAGTAGATGTTACAAAATTCATCAAGTAATAATCTAAATCCCAGAGATATGTCAAGCAAAGCAACTGCATATATCAAGACAAAAACATATACTAGTTGTATTGCTTAATAAATAAAAACGATCAGCCGGGGAAAAGTGAAGAAGAAAGAATACTAAGAAGGACAGGAGAAAGAAAAGAAAGGAATCAAAGAGGTGAGAGGGGACATCTGCTCCAATGAAAGAAAATAAATTAAGAAATAGCATCAAAAGGATACTGAGCTACCAACCCTGAGAAGACAAATTCATATAATTGCCCAGAGACTGCCAAACATTACTGGAGATGAAAGGTGAGTAGTGTTTTTTTTTTTTCTTCTCAACAAAAGTATGAGCTCCACGTAGATATGAGACCCATGCCCACCAGGTATGATAAGATAGAAGGTGAAAAGATTTCCATTCTGTTAGTATAATTTTAACAGCTATGGATAAAAGTAGATCTAATAACTCCAGATCCGTATTGTCAAGGGGTAAAGGAATAACTGCAGCCCATTGACCTAGTAAAATCATAGGCAAAGAAAGTTCTATATGTGTATTAAAAATTAATGATCAATGTTTCTGTATCGGGCCCCAAAAGGAATTTAATAACGTACATTCAAAGAACATGTGTGGGTGGGTGCCTGGTACAAGATTACAATTCCAACATAGATCACTATCTCGAAGTTTCAATTTATTGAATCGAGCCGGTGTCCAATGTAGAACATTTAATGTGAAGAATTTAGATTGGATAAGCAAAGGAGCAATTTTATTACGTAGGGATAATTTCCCAATCAAATACCAATTATCTTGTGAAATATGTTTAAAAATGTCATCTGCAAAATGGTGAGACCATTTATCAGAAGTAATCGTAGACTGTGAAGAGAGTGGAGCAGATAATTATTTATAAATTTTAGATGCAGTATGACCTGAACGTAACCAGATAGAAAGGAGTGAGACAATACCCGAATCCGTAGAAAGGGGTATTTTAGCAATTTTAACCTTTAGTTTAAAAAAAGAATAAAAGTCCATATTACAAAGATGATATTTCTTGGCTAAAAAAGAAAAGGGAAGGGGATCATGATTAGAATCCTATAAGTCCTTCACCAATCTAATACCTTTGGCAGCCCACAAAGAGGCTATGCTAGGATCAATGTCAGTAGAAAGTTTAGGATTATGCCATAAAGAAGACCATCTTGATTTATGTATAGGTTTAGATACTTTTTTATCAACATTTTAATGCATTAATCGTGTCTAATATAATACGTTGAGAATGGTCTAAACTAAGCTTAGAAGCTGTGAGAAAAGAAGGGGTGGAAAAAGGAGTGCAAAGTTCCCTTTCAATATAAATCCAAGGGGGTACCAGTTGTGAATCCGGTAAGAACCAAAGAGCACCTTAAGATGCTAGGAAGGAAATCTGATATAGATTCCAATCCGGAAGATTACAACCACCCAATTCAGAAGGTTTTCTGAGGTATTTGGAGGCAATTCTAGCTCTTATCGCGCCATAAGAATTTTGAAGAGATTGAATCAAGCTCATGGAAGAAGGCAGAAGAAAGTTTTATAGGTAGCATGGAAGATAAAAAATTAATCCGGGTTATCATCCTTTTAAGAGTTTGTAATCTTCCCCACCAAGAAATATATTTAGGAGACCAGGAAGATAAAAGGTCTTAAACCTCGGATATGATTTGAGATTCATTATAGGTGATCGTGTCTGACAGGTTCTTACAGAACCAAATTCATAAGTATTTGATACGAGTCAATTGCCATTTAAAACCTGAATCACCCATGTGAACAGGAAAACACAATGCGTTTAGGGGGAACAATTCCGTCTTTTCTTTAAGAGTGTACCCAGAGACGAGCGAAAAATCACTTATGATGTTAGAGATAAAGGGGATTGATGTTGCAATATCTCCTGAAAAAATAAGATTGTCATCCGCGTGCGCGGCCGTTTTAAGCGTGTACGAACCAAATTGAAACCCCTTAATACCCTGATTCAGATTAAGTAGACGAAGAAGCGGATCGATCGATCAGAGAAAAAGAAGGGGTGAAAGAGGGCACCCTTGTCTAGTGCCCTGACTAAGATTAAATAAAGAGGATGTAGAGCCATTACTTCGGATATTAGCTTTTGGTTGCGCATAAAGAGACATGACCATATTAATAAATGAATCGCCAAGGTTATGGGCTTCTAATACTGATTGTAAAAAAGGCCAAGAGACTTTATCAAAAGCCTTTTTGGCGTCAAGGGCGATCGCCGCCGATGGCAATATTGAAAGCTTTGCTTTTTCCAATATATGACAGAAGGTCTGAATGTTGTCTCTGGCAAGTCTCCCTTTTACAAAACCTGTCTGGGAATCATGTATGAGATTAGGAATGTGACACTCTAAGCATTTAGCTAAGACCTTGGCAAAGATTTTAGCTTCCATATTTAATAATGAAATTGGACGATAATTTTTAGGATCGGCATGATCTTTACCATCCTTTGGTATAACTACAATAGTAGCCTCAGCAGCCGAACCATAAACCTTACCAGAAACAACATAATCATCAAAAATCATCTTAAGATATTTGATTATTGAAGGAGTTAAAGTTTTATAAAAGTCGATAGGAAAACCATCCGGCCCTGGAGCTTTCCCCGAGCGAGTAGGCTTAATGGCCTGGATGATCTCCTCAATATCAATTGGTTTCCCTAATTCAATCATATCAGTATGGGAAATAGTATTAGTAGGAATTGACTGAAGAAACTGATGACAGGTAGTCTTGGTAGATTGATCTTTAGGAGTGTATAATGTTTCATACAATTCTCGAAAGACCCCAAGAATTTCTTGGGTATGGAATTTTTTTGAACCATTTTTATCAGTAATGAGAAATGCGAGTCGTATTGATATTTTAACGTGGCAGCCAAGAGCTTACCAGCTCTAATCCGTAACAATAAATGACGAGATGTTTGGGCATTTACACCAATATAAGCTCTTTTAGTGACTATGGAATTAAAGGAGTATTTCAGGTTTTTGATATCCTGCAGGAGTGATTTGTCGTTTGATTGTCTAAATAATTCCTCTTTGCGTTTAATCTCATCCCCCATAGATTGAAGGGATTTTCTAATGTCACTGTTCCTTTTGGCCATTTTTTTAAAAAAATAATATGACCCCGTATAGTACATTTAAATGCATCCCACAAAATAATAGTTCACTGAAGATTCATTATCCTTAAAGAAGTTAGCAATTTCCACATTAAGATCTTTAACTTCATCATTATCCTCCAAAATTTCTGTATTGAGACGCCAGTTACGAGGTCCTCTCGTATCTGTGAGGTTAAGAATAGTTAGACACCGCCACATGGTCAGAAACCACTATTGGATGAATCATGACATTTATAGTATGTTTTAAAAGCGGCATCTACCAAAAGATAATCAATGCGAGAAAAGCTAGAATGTGGTGAGGAGAAAAACATGAAATCACTACCCGTAGGATTATGCAATCTCCATGCATCAACCAGATGATGAGACGAGCACATATTGAGTAAGTGTTTATGCGCCCTGGGGGGGTCGAAATTTAAACGCAGAGTGTCTATCCAAAATAGGATCATGGGGAAGATTAAAATCCCCGCCAACAATTGTTCTAGAATCCTGTGGAATATCAGTAAGTTTTTTTATGTTTGGTGTGCCACAAAAGTGGGTCATCAATATTAGGGGCATATAAATTCATAATGTATAGATCTTCCGAACCATTAATCAAACGGGTAAGTAGCCATCTACCACTGGTGTCCTGCTCAGCTGCAACAATAGACAAACCAAAGCTTTTGGAAATAAGAGTAACAACCCCATTTTTTTTTTCCCAGAGGCCTCAGAACAAGTAACATCAAGAAACCAATCTTTCCTCATAAGAAGAGCCTCTTTAAAGGCTATCTTCGTCTCTTGAAGTAGAACCACATTACCAGATAAACTTTTACAATAATCCAAAATTTTGTTTCTTTTAACTGGATGATTCAATCCCCGAACGTTAAGTGAAACTACATTTAAGCCTGTCATAGATATGTATGGAACAACAAGATTGAATACATCTGGTAAAGAGGCAAAAGGGAAGCCAAGAAATAATAAACTAAAGGAAATGTAACATAAATCCCAAAATAAAATGAAGCGGATGTCCCAGAATTAGGATAAAAAGAAAGGAAGGGAGTAAATACTAGAAAAAAGAAAGAGCAAGAGTACTCCAGAAAAAAATGGAGCATTAAAGTGTAACCCCACCAGGGGATGTCTGTAATAGACAAATTGCATGGGGGAAACAATGTGGAGGAGCAACAGCAGAGGCAATCAACCGCGGTGCAGACAGCTCAACAATAAATATGTCGCTGAGTGACGAAACAAGTGTAATAATACCAGTGTATTACTATATTGCCTATAACCCAACAATAAGAATAAATAATGCAAATTCAATAAATATAACATACTTGAACATTGAAAAAGACATATATCATGTCATAAATGGATACAGTGAGGTTATATTAGCAGATAAATATCAATCTAAGGTATTATAAATAACAATGAGGTATTATAAATATCAATCTAAGGTATTATAAACCGGCCTATAAAATTAATATAAATAAGATACAAAGAGGATAATCACAAAATATAGAATGTAAAATATCTAGTCAACTATAAATTGATGGAAGTCAGGAACAGTCTCCTACAATTAGAGCATTAAGAAAATAAGAATTAGAGTATCCAACATTAGATGCAATTCATAAGTACAAGATAAATATACAATAAAAGAAAAGGGTCAAATTGACAAATGAGTAGATAAGTTAAAATTGTGCATATAAAACAAGTCATCAAAATAATTAGACATTTCAATAATGAACAATAATATAGATAGATAATAAACACACATAAATAAGTTATCGCCATCATAGGGTATTAAGAAGAGACCAGAAGTTAAACAGAAATTAGAATAAACTAGCCAAATAGAAAAAACGAGAAAGGTAGAATAAAGAAAATAGAATATGGAAAATAGAGGATAAGATACTTACTTTTGTCATAAGATTAATAATAGTGTAGTTTCACCAATGATATTTCAGAACTGGGACCGAAGATAAGTGTATAACTATAACATTGGTGACGAATGATGTCATTAATTAATATATCTATGTAAAGAGATTACCGTCTAAAAGAACCACAGAACAGAGGAAGAACAGTAAGGAGCAAGATCGAAATTGGAAAAAGCAAAAGAAATAAAACACGAGGAGATAAGCGAGATAAAAATGAGTAAGAGTAGATATACATTGACAGTAGTTCAGTTTTAACAATATACCTACAGAGGAGCCGCAGAAAATTAGGTCGACCAACCTATACATAACATGCAAGGGATATAATCCCAAATAATATTAAAAATAATACAGCAAAATGCATTATCCTGTAAAAGGAAAATCAGTTAATAGAGAAACACTAATCTAGGATGAACGAAACCTCCGTGTGTAATCACCAATTGTAGGAAGAACACAGAAAAACAGCAATAACCACAAAGATTGTGGCAAGGCACAAAAGACAGAGAACCATCATGTGTAATAGATAAATGAGAAACATTAGGCACAGACCAATTAATAGATGTAAATTGTTAAGGGCGAGAAGCTCCAGGAAGAGAGTGAGTCCATCTGCGATTCCGATTGATTGTCTAAGAATGTCGAGATCTGAAGGTTCATGAAAAATCTGTGGACGACCTTTAAAAGTTATTCGGAATCTTGAGGGACCAGCAAAGGAAAATGGAATATACATATCGATTGAGTCTCTTGCGTAGATTCAGGAAGCCTTTGCGACGAATTACAGTGTCTCTGGCAAAGTCTTGTGATCTTGATATTTTGTGACCTTCCCATTGTATTGTTTCTGAACTTCCTCATTTGTGCCAGATTCTGCTGAGTATGTTGGTGACGCAAAGGTTTAAAGATCAAAGGTCTTGGAGAAGACATCATTTTAGGTTTTAAAAGTTGGAACTCTATGAGCGCGTTCTATCTCAAAATCCTTGTAGAACGAAATATTCAGAACATTTGGGATCCAAGTAAGTAAGAAGTCAATCACTGAAGGAGCAGATTTCTCACAATCCTCCGGTAATCCAAAAATACGAAGATTACTTCTACGATTCCGATCTTCCTGCTCAGTTAGGTCCCTTCTTAATGAAACCATGGAATGCTTCAAACTTTGGATGCGTTTAGCTTGTTTGCAAAATCTTCAACATTACTTATTCTCGTTTCGGCGTTAGATACACGTAATGAGAGGTTTTTCAAGTCATTACGAATTGCTGCCACTTCCACCTGAAGATCTGTATTAGTTTTGGTACTTTGAGCTATATCGTGGACCGTATTGAGTTTAAGTAATATAGTTTCTAAAGTTGAGGTAGAGTCGGGACTGCCTTTGGCTGGAGAATCCGGGGTAGGTGAAGTCTGTTTGGATCGTTTCAAATTCCCTTTGGAATCTCTGTCTTTAGAGTTAACCCCCATGCCTTCCGCCATTGAAGAAGCTCGTAATGGCCACAAACAAATAACCTGCTGTGCGTAGAAAAATTCCTACTATATATTATGAGTCGCAGGCCCAGAATGACGTAGGAATTATCAATAAGGCGATAGGTGTTAATGCGAAACAGTGAAGAAGCCAACACTTCTGAGACCAAGTGGTAAGAATCCTGCACTAAATTGTGGCTTAAGAACAGGGTTAGAACCTTACAACAGAAGGTATGTTCCACAAGGAAGTTCCTGACATCGGTCGTTTTTTTATAGTTCAATATACCAAGATCAATGGTCTGTGTTCAGAGATGTTGCACTCCGTACCTCCTTAGTCAGAGTAAAAAGTAAGCCCTCGTGAGGAATTCAGAAGACTATTTCAGTTCTCATATCGTGACATAACTGTAGCAACGGACACCAATAAAGAGCATCGTCACAGCGGAAATATTTCATGTGTAGTAGCCCGCCAGCATTGACTCATATCCCAAGGATAAAATTGGGGCCTTTCAGAAGGAATTATTCACTCGATAAAATTCCTGTCAGCAGCCGCCATTTTGTAAGTACTAAAGCTGACAAACTCCCAGCACTGAAAAGTGTAAGTTCCAAGACCTGTGGTTTAATATAAGAGCAAATACACACTGTACCTCATATTCAGCGTGGAAAGATAGTCCTGTGTGAGGCACTCGCGGCAGGCTCCAATCTTAACTGCCTCTCAGGTAGTAGACTCGTTGAAACAGCTCAGAGCAATATAAAAACCTGCCCTCAGAGCTCACGAGTCGTTCCGCCACTGTCTGCCATCAAAAAGGTGATCGAAAATCACCCGAAACACATCGTAATTAGAACGTCCGCACCGGAGTCGACGCGGAGCTCATAAAAATGCAGCCATCTTTGTTGCGTGCTAAGCCACGCCTCCCCCGGTAGTCTGAGCATTTAATTGGTCTGATTAGTGTTATTCTACTACAGTTTTGAGAATTCATATGGCAGATCGGGTGGGCTAATGTTAAATAATAATCACTAACAAGGTCAATAAAGTTAGCATTAGAAAAGGTGATGGTACACAGAGGTATGCAGCATACAGGTACACTCTCTCACATACGTGCACCCTTCAGACTGAAAAATTGATGTCCTTTATCTTAATTGTATTTATTCTTGAGTCTTTAGATGTGCATACTAAGCCTTGGAGAGGCGACATCGTCTTTTGAAGAATGAATGCATTTGAGATACAGTAAACCTAAGACTAAAACAGAAAATAAATCAACAAGTAGCGGCTGGAGGAATGGTATATAATACACAATTTACAGATAGATTTCAAACATTTAAAAATGCACAAAAATTAAGGGAGAATGGTGGGATCACTTTGGCCTCTACGGCCAAGAATAAAAACATTGCAAAAAACTTTCATGGTAAGCAGATAATCGAAACCTACGTGGTCATACAGTAAATCTGGAGATAATTAGTTCTCTTGCTGCCTTGTTGTATGAGAGGGATACAATTCCCTCCAAAAACTTGTTGAGCATGCGTTGGAGCAGATTAGGGGCCCAATTTATATTTTCGTGGTATGTATACTTCGTCTCGCTGGAGTATACATACTGCCACGATAAAGGTCCGGGCACCAAACTTTAAAGCAGGCTGACCATAAGTTTAATCACGGCAGAGACTACTTACTCATTCTCTGCCATGATGATTAAACCCCTCCAATGACTCTGTAGGGTAAGGGCTGTCAGAGGCAGATCTCTAATTCTGCCCACTTAAGTTAGATGGCGGGATTAGAAGTCAGTTTGCACTGTCCGTCACCGCTAGAAAATCCCTGTAGGTAAGGGGCAGAGAACTGCTAAATGCTCCCCTTGCCATGGGAGAGGAGTCCCAAGGCAAGGGAGCATTTAAATAAATTTAAAAAAAAATTAAGTTCAAAAGGAAAATCCTGCTTCTGCATTTTCTTTTAAAATATAAAAGAAAACATTTTTATGTAGGGCTCCGTCATGTTGACAGAGCCCTGCCCCAAACTGTAAACCGCATTGGCAGGAACCACAATGACGACAGTTCCTGACAATGCTTTAGAAATGACTGTGTGCTTGGCGTTCATTTCTAAATTAGGCGGGTGGCACCTCCATCTCGCTGATGGAGAAACAGACCACCCACCACAATATAAATCAAGCCTGAAGTGTCCATAAATAAAAATTGATCTTTAAAAAGAAGTGTCTTTAGTTACGTGTATTTTTTGGTTGTATTTTTTTTAATGAAAAGTGAGAACATATTGGGATTAGAGGGCACAATGGAGTTCCATATTTGACAAGTACAGCCAGAGAATGATTGATTTAGGACGCTTTTGTTTTTCATAAAGATGTAAGTATCGAGAAGTAGATTATCTGTGATAGCAAGGCAGCATGAACTACCAGAGATGTTTAGTTTTTAGATTCTCTGCTAGGTAATGTGTTCTTCAAATTGAGAGTTTTATGGACAAAACGGCCAATTTGTAAAGACATTGACACTAATGGGGAGCCCAAGTAAATTGATGAGACCTGGTATGATTGGTGTACACCAACAAGTACTCTAAGTATGAAATAATGTGTAAGGTATTTACTATTTGTTCTATCCCTAATGAACAAGCTTGAAAGGAATGTTCTTTTTGTAAGATGAAAGGGTATACCCACCCAAAGAGTGGCATGCTTCGTCATAGGGCACCTCCTTACATTGGTCAGGTTGTGTACCATTGTGGGCTATTACCCGAATCAGATCGGAGCTCTCAATGTTCCTATGTGAGTATAAGTTCTAAAAGTGTTGATGTAGCGGAAGCGTGTGAGTAATAACATTCATCACTTACTAACCACACAACTCTATAATAACTACAATAACATATCCATAATGTCGGGCACATAAGACATTATTCCACAAGTAACTATAACAAAGGTCCTCCGACTGATCTTTTGTTGAGTTAAAAGGGACTGTGTATTTGGAACTACGGTTATGCTATTTCCCCATGAGGACCTAGAATGAAGGAAATACGCTAAACAACATAATCCATAACATTAGGCAAATATTTATCCATCTCGAATAAAGACAAACACCCTTTCTTTTGATTATTTCTTTGTTTATTAGAATAATGAATGGTCAATCACAAAGTCCAAATAGAATGTCATCTCAGTACACAAATATTACAGATTATCGCAACAAGGCAAACCGATTCAAATCACAATATCAGATTCATCGAGAATAGGGGAGAGAGAGAACAAGAGCAGAAAACAGTAGCAGTGAAAATACTTCACCTATGTTCGGAAATTCTAATGCTCAGCGAACATTAGAGGGAAAACTATTCCCACGGCCGTTAGGAATGGCTAAAGCAGCACCATCAGCCGATGTGCAAAGATCTCAGGAAAGTTCAATGGTTCAGCAGGATTGCCAGCTAGAATATCAGGAACGGCTCAGCACGGCATGCAGCTCACACCACGAACACAGGACGAGTTCCCCAGAAGTCTTGAGAACAAGCCAAAGAATACCTTCCCACGAAGGTCTTAATACACTGAAGCTTCCTTCTCTTGGTTAACATTGTATCACTCTTCTTGCTCCATAAACATTTTCATTGGCTAAACATGATGGTGTGGCGGTTCTTCTGACTATGACCTAACCATACTTTCTAAACACCCTTTGTCTAATACATTCTCCAGCTTCCAAAGAAGGAAGTGGAAGTAACCTAGCTACAATTGTAGTTTTTTATTAAATGAAACGGTAACTTCTTAACATCCTTCTACCTTCGTTTAGACAGGAAAATAACGCAATATTTCAGACAAGTTTAGGCTAATATCTACACTCCAGGAAACAACTTGTAACACGTGAAGGCCTAAAGCTAAGGACAGCATTGTTTTACAAAATCACAAGGACAGGAGTACGTGAACACATCCCCTAATATTCTAAAGCCTACATTTATTTTAGCAAAGAAAGAATTATTTTTAAAATCCTACACTATACTTTCACGAAGAATTATGCTTTTATTTGTAGTTTTAATTTTCTGCAGCAAAGGAGACAGAATAACACATATTAGAAAATGCATATAAACTATATTAATTCCATTTAGTCCTCATTGTGTTTTATTTCACTAAGCAGGACAATCCTCGTGCTTTTGCACATTTCTCATGTTGTACTCCATTTAGGTTAACGGTAGTAATTTTATCACCCAACATTCTTATTTTAGTCTCCCTGACAGGTGTATTTCATTGAGCAGATTTCATTACGGAAAATCATGCTCCATCAATCCCCCATCTGATGGTTTCAGAAACCATCACAACCACCCATATCAGATTACTATCTGATACCAATTTCTAGAATGCAGTTTCATTCATTCTCATTTGTTTTAATCTTACACCTTCTAGATCACGCATGACACTGTAATAAGCACCCTTTCGATCTTCCATTTCTATTTCTTCTCACTTTCTTTTTCTCAATTTTATCTTAACCTCTTTAGTCATAAGTCTGCTACATTTATAAAGCAAAATTATCATTAATATGCCAGTAGCCACAGCAACTATTGGAGTTGGTATCCTCCCTGTTAGCAAAAGTAGTAAACCAATTACCTATAGAAGAGAAACCCTTACCAAGTTTCTCCCAAGCACCATCAACCTTCAGTTTTGCCAAGTCTTCATGTAAATGAGTAATGTTGCTGATATATCCCTCCAGATCTCTACTTTTGTCCGGAATATACCTGCAACATTGTTGAATTTTCAGCATACTACAGACTCCGCCCTCTTTTGCCAATATTACATCTAGGGCAAGTCTATTTTGCAAAACCATGGTCCTCATTTCTGTATCAACCATCAGAAACCCACCAGCAGTATCTGTTGATAAACGATCAACTACTGTAGACATTTTTCGAATCTTTTGTCAATTAAGGATCACCCCAACTGAAGGTATTAATGCTCCAAAAATATCTTCCACAATTTCTGCAACACTCAAACCCCTTCTTATGCGTGTTAGACTTTTTTCATTGGTTCCAGTTTTATCATTCACATGATACATTTTCGGGTAAACAATACCCATATAACAACAACCATACCAATGTGGTGGCAACCTATAGTAGGCATTCTTACCACACACAAAATAGACACCAGGGAACAAAGGATCAGTTCCTCCTCTCAATCCCCAACCCCCTGTAATTAGAAATGTATGCTCACATTCACTGGAACCAACAAAGTGATTATTATATTCAGTTTTCTGCCTTAGCAAGCAAAGCTTTCCTTTGAGGCCAATCTAAAGTCATTGCAACGAAAGTCTCACCCTTTTAGAAATTGCCTTCCTTATGTGCCCATGGTGGTTCTCTACTCTTTTGATCTAAAGCTCAGCGCTTAAAATCTCTACGTCTATCTTCCACTGTATTAATAAATTCTATTTCTATACTGTGTAGTTTGCATGTTAAATTATTGCGGTGTGCGTATACTGTATCTATAGATTTAGTAGTATGGAAAATCTCCCTATATTCTGCATATCTTCTACTATACACTATATTCATATTCTTTCTAATTGAAACTTCTGAAAATATTAGATCATAATTTGAATAAAAATACTGAAATGATTCCTTTCCATAAAATAAGCTGGTTAATACACTACACGAAATACCATATGTTAGTGGAAGGTGGTGATGAGTCACCCCTTCAGACACAGACAAGGGTAATTGCATGCACACGTAACAATCCCTCTCATCCATCACATCCACGTACTCGTTAAGGAGCTTAGTGAATACATTTAACGAGAAGTCATTAATAGACTTGTCAACATGAAGAACATTCACATTCCCAGTTAGTTCCTTAATGTTAGTTTCTGGATCCTCTCTCGGATCTCTTTTAGTATCTATATTTACATGCTCATTATTGTTAGTTGATGTAATAACTTTAATAAACATGAAATGTGGTAATACAAATGTTAATACCAACCATGCAAACATTGTCACAAGGACGCATGAACAACATATGTTAAAACACTTTTGCCTAAATGATCTATGATTCCGTTTGTCAGTCTCATTTCTAGTTCTATCCATTCTAGTTCTAATAATTTGAAAAATCAAGGATTAGTCAAAAATCTTACTCCTAATGAAAAAACTATTCTCAATGTATCAAAAAATTTCCGTAGCTAAAATTGTAGATCAAAACTAATAATTTCATAAGACTAGCTTTTAGTTTGTGTACCCCACACTTCTTGAGCCCTCAGCTCTTCAACACTTTATTTCTTCTGAGCTTTTCTTCATTTATTTTCATAAATCTCTCTTTTTCTGCACCCCTTTCAAAAAGCCAGTTCTATTAGGGTGGCTTGTATGAACAAATGCTTTTTGAACAGAAATCAAGAAATTCTTTTTCCCATTCATTTGAAGAAGGAGTCACCAAGTATGTCCACTCAGGTGCTATGTATTTCCTATTTGGTACCTTCACTCTCTTTGTTCTTCGTACTTGATCCTCTTCTTCTGCTTCTCTCTGTTCTGATTGGCTCGATAATTCAATCACAGTTTCTGGTACTTTTCTGTTAAGAGTGTATTTTACTCTCTTTACTCCTTTTGGCCACTTATCATTCTTTGTCCTTTTTCTATTTTCAATTTCACTTGAAACAGTCTGTGTTTTCTTTTCAATGTCTCTTTTCCTTTTTTCTTTATTGTTATCCACAGGGATCACTTCATTTTCAGCATTGACAATAACTGCATCAATTTCATTTGTCCCAGTAACTTGTGCCCACTCTACTTCGTTTTCAACTTGCCTGGGAACGTCTTTGTTCTCGACGATCTTCTTCTGCAAGTTCTTCTCTTTCAAGTGGATTTGCGACTCTTCGTGTGTGACTCGCATGAATCCAATTTGGTAAGCCTCCACACTTGACTGCAGTAGTAGTCGTCACCAGTATTATCTGATAAGGCCTGTGCCAACGTGGCTCTAGGCAGTTCTTCCTCACGTGTTTTTTCACAACGACCCAGTCCCCAGGACACAGGTCATGTCCTTGTTCTTGCTGTGTTGTTTTTGCAACTTCTCCAACCTGGTGAGACACTGAACTTACCACATCAGTCAATCCTTTGCAATAATCCAGCACCAAATCATCAGTTATATTCATTAGCTGATTTGCTGGGACTGGTGGCTGTCTCATAGCCCTGCCCATCACAAGTTCATGAGGGGACAGTCCTGTTCTTTTGTCTGGAATACTTCTCAAGCTCATTAACACTAATGGAAGTGCGTCAGTCCATTTTAGTGTTGTGGATGCACAAACCTTTGCCAATCTTGATTTAATTGTGCCATTAATCTGTTCCACTACTCCTGAAGCTTCAGGCCTATAGGCACAGTGCAACTTTTGTTCAATCTGTAATGCTGCACAAATCATTTGAATTATTTCATTATTAAAATGTGTTCCTCTATCTGATTCCAAAGAGACTGGAAAACCGAATCTAGGTATTATTTCTCTGAGAAGCAATTTGGCAACTGTTAAACTGTCATTTCGTCTTGTTAGATAAGCTTTTACCCAACGAGAAAATAGACAAACCATCACAAGAACATATTTTAGTCCCTGGCAAGGAGGCATCTCTATAAAATCAAGTTGCATGCGTGTAAAGGGACCTGCAGCCTTTCCAATCCGTCCCATGCTTACCACTGTTTTTATTCCTGCATTCTGCTGTGACATACAGCACACCTCTGACAGACTTTCTGCAATAACCCTAAATTTGGGGTTATACCATGTTTGGCGAAACAACCTAATCATTGCATCTCTACCTTTGTGGGTTGGTCCATGGAAGACTCTTGCCATTTGTGACCATAGGCTGTCTGGCATTACTGGTCTGCCATCTGTGTAAACCCACACCTCATCTGCTCTGTGGGTGCAACCTGACTTAACCCAACCTTCTTTTTCTGAATCATTTGCTTCTTCCTGAAGCTCTCTCACTTCGTCCCATGTTTCAACAGATGAGAACATTAAACTGCATTCTGCTTGGCCAATTTGATCATTTTGTTGGTCCATGTTAATCGAATAAGTGTTCAAAGCACAAAATCGTGCAATCTCATCAACATATCTGTTACCCAGTGTGATGTATTCACACCCAGAACGATGTGATGAACATTTCACCACCCCAATTTGTGCCGGTAATTGTAATGCCATTAGTTAATCTTTTACACACTCTCCGTTTTGTATTGGTGAACCCGAAGAGGTCAAAAATCCGCGTTGAGACCACAATTGCCCATAATCATGGACAACACTGAAGCCATATTGGCTGTCAGTATAGATCGTAACTCATTTCTTTTGTTAAGCAACAAGCTCTAGTAAGAGCCACCAACTCAGCCACTTGTACAGAACTCACTCTTTTCAACCATGATGCTTCAATTACATTCGCCACTGTGCATATTGCATATGCAGCTCGTAAGCATCCTTCTGAATCTCTCAAACATGATCCACCCACAAACAAAACAACATCTGACTCAACCAATGGAGTATCTTTGATATCAGGTCTTGGTTTGGTACACAATTCAGTCACATCCAAACAATCATGTTCTGCTTCATCCAGTACCACTTCACAACCTGGAGTTGGTAGTAATGTCGCAGGATTCAAGGTAGTACATCTTGCTATAGTCACATTTTCTGCTCCCAGAATCACTTGCTCATATTTTGTTAACCGACTGCTTGTAATGTACTGAGTCCGAGTTTGTGTTAACAAAATCTCAACTGAATGTGGCACATACACTTTCAAGGCATGTCCCATCACAATCGACTCCCTCTGCTCAAGACTCACCCAAGTAGCAGCAACTGCTTTCAAACAAACTGGAAGAGCTGCAGCAACTGGATCCAAAGTGGCAGAAAAATATGCCACTGGCCTTCGTGCTGTTCCGTGTGCCTGTGTTAGAACTGATAATGCACAACCATCTCGTTCATTACAGAATAATTCAAAATATTTATCAAAGTCTGGCATTCCCAATGCTGGTGCTCGACATAAACTGTCTCGTAACGCCAAAAACGCCTTCATGCTTTCCACATTAAGGTGTATTGGATCTGTGACATCTTTGTGTGTCAATTTTTGTAATGGCTTGGCATTCTGTGAAAAATTCATAATCCACTGCCTGCAATATCCGACCATTCCCAAAAACATCCGAACTTCTTTCTGTGTTTTTGGCGGATTCATTCGCATGATGGCATTGATCCGATCCTGAGAAACTCTTCGATCTCCCTTCTCAATAACATGGCCTAAATACAGTACTTCTTTTTTACAAAACTGCAATTTTGCTGATGACACGTTATGCCCACCTTCTGCCAAATGGTTCAGTAAAGCAATTGTATCTGTCACACAGTCTTCTTTTGTCTTCGATGCCACCAATAGGTCATCGATATATTGCACTAGAACTGAATCTTTAGGCATCACCAATGACTCCAAACATTTCTTTAATATTTGATTAAAGATAGAGGGACTCTCTGTATACCCTTGAGGAACTCGGCACCATGCTAAGACACGGCTCCCGAACCGGAACGCAAATAAATATTGGCTATCCGGATGTAAGGGTATTGAGAAAAATGCTTGACACAAATCAATCACTGAAAACCACTCTGCATCACATGGGATCTGATATAAGATCACTGCTGAGTTTGGGACAATCGGACAACAAGGTATAACAATTTGGTTAACCTTTCTCAGGTCTTGTACGATCCGATATTTCCCATTTGGTTTGCAAATTCCCATTATAGGCGAATTGCATGGACTTCCAAGGATTTCTTTCAAAATTCCTTGTTCAATCAACATATCGATCACAGGTGTAACTTCTGCAATTGTTTCAGGACTCATTTTGTACTATTTTATTCTTGGAAACTCTGCATCAGGCTTCACTGTAATCTGAATCTGAGCCACTCCTTTCATCAATCCGATATCCTTCCCATTAAAATCCCACATATCTGACAACGCCGTGTCTCAACTCAACAGGCAAATCATTTGCTGTAAATAGTGGAAACAAATCATTCACTTCTTTTCCCTGCCTGGACATTTTGAATATGACCTCTTCATCCTTTGTGTGAAATGCTATTCTATCTGGGGTACAATAAATGGAACAGTTCATTTTGTACAATGCCTAAAAGATTAACTGGACTTGTGTCACAAACAACAAATTTATGCAACTCTTGAAAATTACCAATTTGAACCTTCATACGTCTCGTTATTGGCGTTTTGATCAATTTATTGGATACTCCTACAACTTGGATGCTTTCTCCCGAGAGGGGTAGGTTTGGAATTTCCACAGTTCTCACAGTGGAACGGGTAGCACCAGTATCTACGAGGAATGTGATAGCATTACCATCAACCTCGCCATCCACATAGGGGCCAGACTGATCTACCTCCAGAGATGCGCCAAGAACGCACTCTTCCTCCCCCCTCAGGCACCGTCATTGTGATGTATCTGAGTCCTCTTCATCTGCTTGTATTAAATATTGCGAGACCACCTGAACATTTGAATTTACTTGGCCATTTGTTTGATAACCCACATTCGTATTGTACCTTTGCACTTGAACATTCACATCTTGATTTGGCATAGGGGCCTGTGGTATTTGTAAATTCTGACCTCTGTTTTGCACTCGCACTGCTGTATTCTGATTTTGCTCCTGACCCATTTGAGTTTGATTCATCTGATTCTGGTAACCCTGATTCTGCACCTGTTCATAGTTTCCTGACTGACCTGCACTATTTATCACACTTTTACACTCGCGTCTCCAATTTCCAAATTTTCCGCAATTGTGACAAGGATATTTCTTCTTCAAATCCTCTCTATCACCACCAAAATTACCTCTACCTTTCCCTTGACCCATTGGGATCATCTGAGTCACAGTATTGCCATTTGTAACTACACCTTTCATCCCAGTAGTAGTTTGTCCATTCTCAACAAAATCTCCACTTATATAATCCCCTTTCTTTGCCATTTTCATTTGTGCCACCATCCATTTCTCTTTCAGCTTTTTATGTCTCATTTCTATGTTGTCTCCACAATATTTTGCATATCGAAGTATTTCATCGATTGTTTTACTCTGCCAACAAATTAGATGTTGCTGAATCATGGCACTTATTTCAGGTCTCAAGCCATACACAAACATGTATACAAAATGTCCCATATCTTTCTCTGTGATATTTTCTATACCACTAAATTGTTTGAACACTTGAAGCCTCTCATAATATGCATGTACCGATTCTTTCAATTCCTGTGTCGTTCTATCAATCTTCACCCAGTCTGTTTCCTTTGGAGAAATCTTTCACTTCAAATATGTAATAACATGATTATATTTTTTCATAACCTCTTCCGAGGGTGCTCCTGTTTTTGGATCTTAGATATTCTTTATTTGGCCAATCTACAGCAATTTTACACTCAATCCACAAATCCGCTGGAACAACTATATCAAAAAGACCATCCAAGTCTACCCACAAGACTTTTGAGACTTTCACATCTTTCTACTTGCCTATACCACTCAACAGGCTTTTCTCTCAGCCATTCGTAAATGACAATATGTCTTGTGACCAAGGTATATGAACCATACCACCTCCTGGTACCTCTCTCATTGGATATGCTGAGGCAGCATCAACGGTCACTGATTCTTTTTCAGCTTCTCTCACAGGATACAATGGCAAAGCAACATTCACCTTTGCATTTTCATCTTCCTTCTTTTTAGCCCATCTTCCCTTCCATCTATCTAATTCTCCCCAACGTCTCAATGTATTAATCAACTCTTTGATCTGCAATCGTTTTCCTGAAACATTCAAATTTTCCAAATCCTCGTCTGTAAAATCCAATCTGTCTTTTGTAACACTTTCGACTTCTCAATGTCAACTCCATACATTAGAGAAACTTCTGCAAAGGTCTCATGTAAGCCTCTTGCTTTTCTCGTAATATTTTTACACAAAAATAACTCATCATCCTGATATCTGCTCAATCTTTCAGGACTAATAGTACCTGCAATCATTTCTTCTAAGTCTCCTTTCAATTTGCTCACATCTATATATGCATCTTTATTCTGTCCACTACAATCAGGTGCAATCTCTCTAATCTACACATCTAATTCTTCTGGTGATGGACCCACCGATCTCTGTACAACTTCACCCGTATCACTTCTTGACCTGTTGGGTGTCTGTTGATTTGTAATCCTATCTAGCTGCATTAATTTTTTGGGATCTAATTGTGTATTTCGTCTAGGAGTTTCAATCTCTCTTGAACCTTCGCTTGCATTTGTAACATTATTTCCACAAACTCTTGTTAATTTTCTGTAATCCGTATGAGAATGCTCATTATTTCTCACCGGAACCGTTAAAGCATGTACTTGTGTAAGTCTTTGGCCCTCATTGTAAACTGGAACTATTGGACCAATTGTTACCGGTACTGACAACACATCTGGATTAATTGTTGAATTCATTCTCACTAACTCATCTCTATGTACATTTTGAATCTGTCTTTCATTATTAGATGGCCTATGCTCTGTCTCCAATTTGAATTAAAGGAGCATTCGGTGAAACACTCACATTCACACTAGCCTGTTCCTCTTGATAAGGAGGAGGTCTATTCATCAATAATTCATTCAGGAAATCCTTATCAATATCATCTGTACTAGCATTTAGTCCTTGTGGTTCAGTATTTTTCTTTTTCTCTTTACACTTTCCCCCTTCAGTCTCAGCCTCTCTAACAGGGAATAATCCATTTGTTTCTATAACAGTACCTCTTCACATTTTCTTGCGAGCATCCCACTTTGCTTCAGAGTATCTGCTCACTGTATTCGTGTACCTATTTTGCTGTCTATCTCTTTCTCTCTTATATGCTTCGTAATCCCACTCTTCAAGAGCTTTGTATTGCATAGGTCTCGGATTTGGTCTCAAGTCATTCATTCGTCTCCTGAGATTCTCCAAAATCTTGATGTCAAAAGTACCATACTCTGGAAATGCTAAATTACCATCTTGTTCTGTATATTTCATCCAATTTTCTAGCCAAGTACAAGTATGATATCCCCTTTCTATTACATAAATGCTGCAGGCGATCCATCTGGAGCTATCGGAGTTCCTTCTCTAATCACTATGGGTTGATCTTTACTAAATAAAGTTTTTAACAACTTTATTAGTTTCATGTTTCTCTCTCAAATCTAAAGCTCGTATTAGTAAATAAATCTACAAATCTCACTTCCGTGTTATTTTCTTTTACTTCCAATCAGTTATTTTCGCTGTCCAATCTCAGCACAACTCACACTAACTAACCATTAGCAGCGCAGCACCCTTGTGGCGTATCTTCACTATTGTCCAATACCAGCGCAGCACTTTTCATGTCAGTTCTACTCCTTCTATTGACCCTCCCTTTACAAAATCAGCATCAATGGTTTCGAGTCCTTTACTAACAAAATAAACATAACACAGCTTGTCTGCTCCACTAAAAGGAAATATTCGAAAGTATTTACCAAATATCCTAAAAGATCTCTACACTCCAGCAATAAAAACCTCGACCAGCGTGATTCTTAATTGCTTTCTAACAAGCGGAAAATTCTCGGGACTTCTCCAGTTGCGCCTCTGAAGTGACCCCAATAAGCCTCCACTACTTAATTCAACAAAAGTTCCCTGTACGATACTTTCAGTTCGGCGTCCGCCTAGTACCATATTACCAGCAGACAATGCACATAAAGCTTAGTGTATGCCACACTAAGACAGCCCGTAGGCTTATCCCGAGATCTTAGGCCAACGGCGGACCCGTCAATTCCATTATGATTCTACAAACCTCAACGTGACAAAGACACAAAACAACACATCTCAATGCCAAAGTCAGTCTGGTAACTCCGTCTTTCCAAAAACACAGTAATTTTAATCTAACTAACCATATGATGCAACTACCAAAACTGATGTAGCGGAAGCATGTGGGTAATAATATTCATCACTTACTAATCACACCAAACTCTCTATAATAACTACAATAACATATCCATAATGTCGGGCCCATAAGACATTCCACAAGTAACTGTAACAAAGGTCCTCCGACGGATCTTTGGTAGAGTTAAAAGGGACTGTGTATTTGGAACTATGGTTATGCTATTTTCCCATGAGGACCTAGAATGAAGGAAATACTCTAAACAACATCCATAACATTAGGCAAATATTTATCTATCTCATGAATAAAGACAAACACCCTTTATTTTGATTATTTCTTTGTTATTAGAATAATGAATGGTCAATCACAAAGTCCAAATAGTATGTCCTCTCAGTACACAAATATTACAGATTATCGTAACAAGGCAAACGGATTCAAATCACAATATCAGATCATCGAGAATAGGGGAGAGAGAACAAGAAAAGAAAACAGTAGCAGTGAAAATACTTCACCTATGAACGGAAATTCTAATGCTCAGTGAACATTAGAGGGAAAACTATTCCCACAGCTGTTAGGAATAGCAAAAGCAGCACCATCAGCCGATGTGCAAAGATCTCAGGAAAGTTCAATGGTTCAGCAGGATTGCCAGCCAGAATATCGGGAATCAGCTCAGCATGGCATGCAGCTCCCACCACGAACGCAGGACGAGTTCCCCAGAAGTCTTGAGAACAAGCCAAAGAATACCGTACCAGGAAGGTCTTTATACACTGAAGTTTCCTTCTCTTGGTTAACATTGTATCACTCTTCTTGCTCCATAAACATTTTCATTGGCTAAACATGATGGTGTGGCAGTTCTTCTGACTATGACCTAACCATACTTTCTAAACACCCTTTGTCTAATACATTCTCCAGCTTCCGAAGAAGGAAGTAGAAGTAACCTAGCTACAATTGTATTTTTTTATTAAATGAAACCGTAACTTCTTAACATCCGTCTACCCTCGTTCAGACATGAAAAGACAAGTTTAGGCTAATATCTACACTCCACGAAACAACTTGTAACACGTGAAGGCCTAAAGCTAAGGACAGCATTGTTTTACAAAATCACAAGGACAGGAGTACGTGAACACATCCCCTAATATTCTAAAACCTACATTTATTTTAGCAAAGAGAATTATTTCTAAAATCCTACACTATACTTTCACGAAGAATTATGCTTCTCTTTGTCGTTTTAATTTTCTGCAGCAAAGGAGACAGAATAACACATATTAGAAAATGCATATAAACTATATTAATTCCATTTAGTCCTCATTGTGTTTTATTTCATTTCACTAAGCAGGACAATCATCGTGCTTTTGCACATTTCTCACGTTGTACACCATTTAGGTTAACGTTAGTAATTTTATCACCTGAACGTTATTATTTTAGTCTCTCTGACAGGTGGATTTCATTGAGCAGATTTTATTACGGAAAATCATGCTCCGTCAGTGTCCTATCAGGGAAACCGAGGGGAGAAATAGTTGATTAAATAAACCTACTGGTAGACAAACTTTATTCCTGCGGTCAGATGAGGACAAGTGACGTGAATACTAGACTACAGGATTCAAATTTTTTCCAATGTGTGTGTGTGTGGAGAGGCTGTAAGGAAATGCCTCTTTTTGCATTATCCCCCACAAAGGTTTGGACTGATGCTGCTGGTTTTTCGACTAAGTGCACTGAGACCTGCTAACCGGACCTCAGTGCCAGTATTTTGACCCTTAAAAGTATATGTTTGATTGGCTTGCACCCAATTGGCATAAGGTAACTTACTTTTAGGTCCCTAGTATATGGTTTCAGAGGTACCCAGGGCCTGTAGGTTAAAATGCCCTCCTGGGACGGCACAACGTATTGCACCACCCTGAGTGTGACAAAGTAAAATGTGTCTCCCAGCCTGCCACTGCAGCCTGGAAGCGCCCCTATAAGAGGTGTCACCTCTGTCGGGAAGCCACACAGGATGTGAGCCCGAAAGCGCTTCAAAGGGGAAGCCACCTTTGAAGGACAAATGGGGGAACACACACGAGAGGGGGCTACTCTTTTGTTCAGGTAGACTGGCTGGTGTTTGGGTCAGAGAAGCGAGAACTGTTTCCACACCTGTTTTCGTGTGGGTGTGTAGCCCTGAGGTAGCCACAGATCTAGAGTGTACTACCAAGCCCAACACACTGAGGGAAGGGTTCAGCCATCTTGGAAGTGGACAGAATAGTGCACTCTGGGATAGTTAGTTGCCACACATTGTGGGAAGTCATCGTCCGGTGGGAGGGCATCTGGTAGCCCATTAACTAGTAACTGTCGCATCCCGAGAGCACTTTCTTGGCATAAATATGGCACCCCCGGCACCCAGACCATGGATCACATCTGGACTGGAAAGAGGGCTGTAGAAGGACTGCCCTGATGTTCCCTGTACCTGAAAAGAGAGGCTGCACCAAAGGCTGAACTGCACCTGCGGATTCTTGGGCTTTCAAAGAGGACTGTGCCAGGATCATGCAAAAGTCGCCCCAGACAGAAGAGGTGAACTCCAAGAGTCAGTTGGCTGATTTCCTGTTACAGCACCAGGGCCACAAAAGCTGAAGAAACCCAGTCTGGTAACTTAGTTGCCACAATTGCTTGACTGTCACTGATCGCCAGGGGAGACCAATGATCAAAATTTGCACCGGAGTCTGCTGATCTTGGGGAGTTTTTGATGTTGACAATTTGATCTGTTTTATGTAGATGAGTTCATTGGATAGATTGGTTTCCTGTGTTGGCAATTTGTGCTGTCAGTGTTTTCAAAATGCAGATAAGTGAATGCCACCTTTTCTTTGGTCTACATTCTGCTATTGTTTGAAAATGTAGAAGTTGAAGCACAGAACAATTCATTTTAATTTGGCAGTAGACAGATAAATTCAAGCCTAAAACATCATTCATTTCATTGTGAAAAAAGGAGACAGCAGCTAATATCACTCTAATTTGAGTCAATATGCGATATCAGTAAATGCCTTTTGCCATAATGGCTACTTTGAGGACAGGAGCTCCTTTAAATCTGCACCGCTAGCACTTTCTGTAATAGTGATGCACCGTCAAAACATCATTTGTTCTTCAACCTATCAGCCTACAATTCCACCAACAAGACCCATCTCCCTTGTTATATCACTCAAAAGATTTGGCATGAATACCAAGCTTTAAGATGCGTCTATTTTCAGACTTTTGCAACACAAGATTTTCTGTGTTGCTGTTTTTAATGTATTTATTCTGTTTTATGTCATAGTATGTTGCCATGTTCTTTGTTATATTAAATTTCAAAATGCACTTCACCTGGGTTGATTTGTTTCATATTTGTTAATTGCCATTGTTCTTAGACAGTTATTTAATTTTTCGAATTTTTAAGCCCACATGCTTCATCGTACATGGGAATATAACATTTCATAGCTAGCAGGAAGGAAAGTTTCAATTCTATTAAGGACACGGAGGCGAGGATAATGCTTGTCTCTTCCATTAATTTTGCTCAGCAGCCTTATGAAAACCAACATATTTCATTCAAAGACTACTAATCCCAAGAGTCTTTGTGACAATTCAAAATAACAACCATAGAGTCAATCCTATATATCCATCATCCAGGAAAAGCACTTCCTCTTTCTTCGAGCGAGGCATCATGAACTCCACTTTTCTCTCAGAATTCTTGTTTTTGGTCTGATCCTAAGGAAACACAAGATATCTCAGGTAAGGTTCCAACATCAATCATTGTAGAAAAACAATCTACCACTTCTACAATATTGGTACAATTCAGATATTCCTAAACAATGAAACTTCTAGCAGGTATAGCACCAAAGACATTAAACCAAAGTGATGTATGAGGGTCGTTGTGGAGAGCCTTACAGTGACCATAACCAAACATACTTATCCAACTGAAGACTTCTTAGGATACAGAAAGGCTTGCAGATTGTATCCAATTGGAAGGCATAATCCTCGCCTCCAGATCATGCTAGTTTAAAGTTGGTTAACAACCAGTGAAGCCATGCCAGTGATTGGTTTAAAATAAAAGGTCTTGAAAGTAGAATCTGAAGACCAATCGCCCGCCTTGAGAATATCTTCTAGACTGCCCCCAAGGAGAAAGCTTTGGAAGCCATATCACCCCTAGTAGAATGGGCCCCGAAGGAGACCGTATCAATACCTGCTTCTTGCAAGACCCATCTCACCCAACGGGCGATAGTAGTTTCGGAGACTGGCTTGAAAGGCTTCTTGAGGGAAATTAATAATTACGCCACCCCCGGTGGCCTATACTCCTCGGTCATGGACTCCTATGCTCTCAGGCAGCGGACCACACACCATTTTGGGTGACCCGGAAAAGCAGGGTAGTGAACCACCCTACTATTGGACTTCGTACAACGCGAAATAGTAAATGACACTCCTTCTGGGGTAAATATACGTGCCGTAATGTCGAAGGCACGAACATCAGAAACTCTTTTACAGAAAATGAGACGTAACAGAACTGCTAACTTACCTGTTAGCTCCTTACGAGATAAGTGTTGGTTATCCCGCCACGAACGCAGCATTCGAAGTACAACATTAACATCCAACAGTGAGGAGTATTTCAGTTCCGGTGGGAAGGATAACCGAATACCCCTCATAAGACGACAGACTAGAGGATGTTCCCCTATTGGTATGTCATGCATAGCCATATGACCTGCAGAAATTGTTGATCTGCATGCGTTGATGGTGCGATACGCCTGCCCCTTGTCAACCAACTCAGACAGGAAGTTGACAACGTGCACTACATCCACGCCCACAGGATCAAGATCCCTTCACATACTCCAGCATGACCATCTCCTCCAAGCCGAACCATATCTCTTGACGGTAGAGTCTTCCAAAGCTCTTCTGATGAGAGAAGAAACTCGTATCGAAAGGCCCGGGACTTCCCAACGTCCCCTGTAATCTTCCAACTCATCAGCAGGAGTTTTCCTTCCTGAACCAATTGGTGCAAGTTGCCATGAGGATCCGTCAGAAGCTTAGGAGTCAGGTAAAGTTGGATTGGAAAATCCATGTAAAGTTCCAGAAGAACTGGATACCAGACATGCGACCTTCAAAGCGGTGTCACAAGGATCACCTCTGCCTTCTGACACCTGACCACCGCCGGGAGTCTGGTTATCATTGAAAATGGAAGAAACGCATACCCTCCGAAACTGACTACAATCTTGGGGAAAAGCGTCTGTTGCCTCCGCTAGAGAATCCGGAGGACAACTGAAAAAGTGGGGGAGTTGGTGGTTGAGTCTCGAGGCAAAGAGATCCACCAGGCAAGGACCCCACCGATGCATGATTCTCTGGAACAGAGAGGAACCAATCTTCCATGCACTGTAATCCTTCAGGTGTCTGGACTGCCAGTCTGTAGACTGAGTGAGTCTCCCTGGTAGGTACTCTGTCGTTACCGACAAATGGTGCTACAGACAATAGTTCCAGAAGTCCCTGGTCCAATCCGTCGGTACCGTGGACTTGGTGCCCCCGAAGCAATTTATACAGCTCACTGCTGAGATGTTGTCCTTCAGTAGTATGGCACAAGAAACCTTGTTGGCCACTAGACTCTGCACCGCAAAGGAGCCTGGGAGGAGTTCCAGGCAATTGCTGTGTAGAGCCTCCTCTCACTCTGATCACTGTCCTCATGTGGTAATATCTCCACAGCGTACGCCCCATCCCTGTTGAGTGGCATCTGACTCGATAACCCAAGTCCTTGGTTGACCCCAAGATGACTCTGCTGTTCCGGGCATGCATGTGACCGAGCCACCAACAAAGTTTTGTCTGGGCGTCCGGCGACAGAGAGACCTCCTGTTAATATGACATACCTCTCCGGAGATGTTGCGCCTTCAGTGGTCAATGCAGTGGGCCCGGGAAGATCGTTCAGGTCGACGAAGACAGGATGCCTACAATCCTGCCAGATGACGAAGGGAAATGTTCTCCCTGTCCAACTTTCTGTGCAACAACTGGCGGTTCAGGAGTATCTTTTTCTGGGGCAGGCAGAGAAACTGTCGCACTGTGTCGACCTCGAATCCCAAGAAGGTCATTTGTTGAGCCGGAGTAAATTCCGACTTCTGGGCGTAAAAACCCTTGTCCCTGCAGAAGATCTTGGGCCATCTGAAGTTGGGAGACTAAAGTGGATTTTTCCTAGTGCATTAGGAGAATGTCATCCAGGTACACTATTAGTCCTATCCCCTGTGCACGAAGCCATTCTATGGACGGTCGCAGCATCTTGGTGAAACACCAGGTTGCCGACGTGTCCGGGATTCCCCACCTGTCACCCACCTTGCACGCTGCGCGGTAGTTCTTTACCGCAGCCGAAGTGGTGGACGAAAGTTGGGGTGCCAGAAGCACCATGTTAAGTCCGCCAGCCTCCGGTCTTCACAAATCCGGGGCGGATGTCACAGAGGGAATGTCCGGGTTGCCGGTCTAGTCTCTCACAAGAAATTACAGGCGCGAAGACAGGCTCGGCTGTGGAGTGCGTCAGCAGCGTTCTGAGTTGCGCACTTCAACGTCTTTTCATGAGTGTGCATCCCTCGCGCTTGCGCATAGTTTAGTCAGGAGTTAGTGTAGGGAATTTGTTTCTTGAGTTTGCGCGTTAGCGGCACAGGGTAGTATTCGTTCCTAGCGTCAGATAGTTAGTTAGGCTGCGCACAGGTTTTCAGCTGTTCAGAAGAAGTGTTAAAAGAATACAGATGACAATTAGAAAAATACGAGAATATTAAGAAAAAAAATACTTCACTTACCTCTTCAACTTCCACTAGAAGTCCTGGTGATAGAAGTTCCTCCAGATTCTGCAGAACCGCAAGTATTCCTATGGGAAGCAAATTGTATTTTCAGAATCTCTGGCAAATTCATTGTTGGCTTACAATTGGCAACTATCAAATCACTCAATAGATAATTACCACTCAAAAGATAATTACCACTAAAGAAAAGAAAGAAGAGCGGCAAGGCCAAGCTAGCTGCTGGTTTCCTCAGTAAATACACAGAGAGCAACTAGAGAAACGCAAAACTAGTGAACCACCAGAAGCAAGGCTGTCTCTTCTCTGTCCCATTCCCCTTTCCCCCGGCGGGGTCCATCAGAGCTCTTGTGTCATAGAGGCTCCGTTGGAGGCCTGTTGGAGGACTGGGGGAAATTCTGCGTTCTGCTCCTGTGAGTGCAAGTAAGGTCGTGAGTAAAATTGTGGAGTTCTGACAGAGTGAAGTGCCCACGTTTAACAAACTCACCCGAGCAGAATGGCGGAGGGATTTGACTTAAAAAATGTAGGCAAGGTGTTAGAAGCTATCCAGCAAGAATTTAATGGCAGTACGAGAAGAGAACAAGGCACTAAAGTCGGAGATGGAGACTTCAAGAAGAGAAACCTTAGAGTTGGCAGTCAAGATAAAAAGTGAGAGTTCTGGAGTCAAATTTAATTCAGCCCCGTCTAGTTCAGCTTCAGGTTCAAATGCAGTTCTTAGTCCAGGAAGTACCACACAAGTAGTGCACTCTTTGGCCCCAGTGATTCCCCATGCCCCACCGGAAAGAATCAGCGGGGATCCTCAGAAGGCTCAAATATTTCTGACGCAGTGCTCACTACATTTCATGTGCCGTCCGACCGTCTTTCCAGATGCACAGTCTCGAATTGTCTTTATTCTGTCTTATTTAAGTGGGGACGCAGCTTCATGGTTGATGCCTTTGGTCACGCAGGACAATCCGATTTTGTACAATTTTGAAGTATTCAAGAAAGAATGTTTATGAATATTTGACCGAAGAAAGGTGGCACAAGCAACAATGAGCTACTAGAATTGAGGCAAGGAAACAGAGTTGTTAACCTATTTGGCGCAGTTCAACAAGTTAGTGGTCGAGACAGAGTAGCCTGAAGGCAAGAGAGCAGCATTATTTTATCGAGGGTTAAAGGAGGATTTGAAGGATGCGTTAGCACAAATACCGAATCGTCCCACAGAGGTGTAAGCATTGATTGACTTAGTCTTGGAAATAGACTATCGGCAAACTGAGAGAAGAGGAGAAAGATGGAGAGTTTCGTCCAAGCGTTCCTCTATTTGAACGAGTGAGAACAGATGCCATGACCTTGTCGGAAAAAGAGTCAGGAGTGGAACCGATACAGATCGGCGCAATAAGAGGCCCCCTTTCAAAAGAAGAGAAAAGAAGGCAAAATAATCTTTGTCTTTATTGCGGAATCAGTGGGCATTTTGTAAAAGGGTGTCCAAAGAAGCCTCAACCTTTCAAGAAGGAAAACTTGCAGCACCACCAGTAGGTCGAGTTGGGCTGGTGGATGCGCAAGACAAAACAACTCCAAAAGAGCATCAAGTCGCAAACACTTTACAATCTTCTGCTCCACATTTGATTTTGACAATGACTATAAGGTTCAGAGACAAGACTCTTCAAGGGGTGGCAGTTATGTTGGATTCGGGTGCCACCGGGAAATTTTTGTGACCATAAGTTTGCAGTCCAGGTTGGCCTAGAAGCGATTCCAAAGGCCAAAAGTGAAGCTGTAGGAGCAGTTGATGGTACTAACCTATCATCTGGACCGATCGTCAGCCACACAGAGCCGGTAGAACTAATTACTGTGAAGGGTCATCGTGAAGAGATTCAGTTTAACCTTCTCGACGCCCCCCAGTTTCAACTGATCCTTGGGTTGCCTTGGTTAACGGAACATAACCCTACAATAAATTGGAGTGAGAGATCAGTGGTGTTGGACTCCAGTTATTGCATCGAGCATTGCTATCATAGCAAATTGGAGAGCAAAAAAGAGAATCCCGCCGCGCTGTTGTGTGAAAACAATTTGATGGTGTGCGTTGTTCAAGATGTGGAACTCCCTGAAGAATATCAATAGTTTGCCGATGTGTTTAACGGAATTGAGGCAGAGAAGTTACCACCACATCGATCTTATGATTGTAAAATTGATTTGGAACCTGGAGCAAGCCTCCCATGTAGTCGAATCTACGCTCTCACCGAAGTGGAAAATCAATATCTGAAGGATTATTTGCATAAATATCTGGAGAACGGATTTATTCGACCCTCAGTATCCTGTCTCCTCGCCACTATTTTTTTATCCCAACACGGGATGGCGAGTTGAGAACTTGTATAGATTATAGGGCCTTGAACAAGATAACCACCAAGAACCGCTACCCTCTACCCTTGATCTCAGTCCTTCTAGATCAATTGAAGGGCGCAAAGATCTTTACGAAGTTGGATCTGAGGGGCGCCTATCATTTAATCAGAGTGCGCGAGGGGGACGAGTGGAAGACGGCGTTCAGAACCAAATATGGTTTATACGAATATCAAGTGATGCCCTACGGACTTTGTAATGCCCCAGCGGCTTTCCAATACTTTATCAACGATATATTGAAAGAATTCATGGACCAGTGCGCTATCGTGTACATCGATGACATTCTAATCTATTCAAACACGGAAGAGGAACATCAACAGCGAGTCAAAAGACTTTTGCAACGATTTAAGAGAAAATCGTCTGTATGCAAAGCTTGAAAAATGTGCCTTTGGAGTTAAGTCAGTAGACTTCTTAGGATTTATCATTGCTCCAGAAGGGTTGTCCATGGATAAGAAGATGATTGAGGCAGTGCTTGACTGGCCTCCACCATCAACCGTAAAGGAGATACAAATCTTTAAAGGCTTTGCGAACTTTTATCAGACGTTCATTAAGGATTTTTCCCAAAAAATAATACCAATAACCAAGCTCTTAAGAAAAGGAACTCCATTTCTGTGGACCAACGAAGCTGACGAGGCCTTTCAGTCTCTTAAGAAGAGTTTTACCTCTGCACCAATTCTATTACAGGCAGACCCAAGTCAGCTCTTTTATTTAGAGACCGATGCTTCCGAACAGGCAATTGGTGGTGTGCTTTCTCAACGACTCAAGGTTACTGGACAGCTGCATCCAATTGCATATCGGTCAAGAAAATTGCTTCAGGCGGAAATTAATTACACCATTACCGAAAAGGAGCTTTTGGCCATCAAGGATGCATTTCAAGAGTGGCGGCACTACCTTCTAGGTGCAAAGCATGTGGTAACTGTGTTTACAGACCACAGGAATTTGCCATTTCTAAAGACCGCCAGAACCTTGACTCCCAGACAGTTGAGATGGTCTTTATACTTCGCTGATAATGGCTTTGTCATCACCTATTGACCAGGCAAGAGTAATGGAAAGGCAGATGCACTGTCCAGAATAGACACAGAAGGTACAAAGGTATTGGTGGATGATCAGAAAATCATTCCAGAAAGCAAGATAATTAGGGCCATCAATGAGGAATCAATTGAGGAAGCAATCAGAAGAGAAATGACACTGGAGGAGATGCAAGAGTGGGCAGGAAAGAATTCCTTGAGAGAAGTTCGCCAGCAATTGCCCTTTCATGCAAAAGCTTTGTATTTACCAACTCGGGAACTCCAACAAGTGCTATTCAACAGTCATGACAGCCCCCTTAGCTGGTCATCAAGGAATTCATCGAACCGAAGAATTAGTGAAGAGACAATTCTGGTGGCCAACCTTGGCGAAGGATGTTCAACAGTATGTGGGAAGATGCGAGGTCTGTGCGCGAGGAAAGTCGGATCGGCAAGCCCCTCAGGGACTATTAAAACCTTTGCCTACACCACCTCATCCTTGGCACACCATCACAATGGATTTAATTGTAGAGTTGCCCTCCAGTCAGGGTTGTAGTACAATTTTAGTAATGGTAGATGCCTTTTCCAAAATGGCTCATTTTGTCGCGCTTGAAAGGGAACCCAACTGCAAAACAATTGGCCATGCAATTCAATCAACATTTAATTAAAGTTCATGGAATTCCTAAGATTCTGATCACCGATAGGGGGTCCCAATTTCTGTCTCATTATTGGAAGGCCTTTACTAAAAAGTTAGGTATAGAATATAGATACTCCACGAGTTTCCGTCCCCAATCCGATGGTCAGACAGAAAGAACGAACCAAGGGTTAGAGAAATATCTGAGGTTGTTTCTGCTAGACCAGGAGGGTGATTGGCCAGATCTTCTTTGGGCAGCTGAGTTCGCACATAACGACTCAAAGAATGCTTCCACTGGGTTGTCCCCCTTTTATTTAAACTATGGAAGGCACCCGAACTCTTCAGTAGACTTTCACAAGGTAACAGTACCGGCGGTACAAGATCTAGTCTAACATACAGCAGAAGTTCAAGAATCGGCAATTAAAAATCTATCACTGGCTAAGGAACGATATAAACTAAATGCAGATAAGAAAAGGAGACCAGGGCAAACCTTGCAGGTGGGAGATAAGGTCTGGTTGAGTACCAAGAATCTGAGGCTTAGAGGTAATAGAAAATTTCAGCCCCGTTTTGTAGGTCCTTACCTGGCCGAGCAAGCAATAAACTCAGTGACTTACAAATTAAAATACATCCAGTCTTTCATGTGTCTCTGTTAAAAAAGGTGTCCCCTTATTTTAAGGAATCAACTCCTCCTAAACCGTTATTAATTGAAGGACAGGAAGAGTATTAGGTCAAAAGAATTCTAGATTCTAAAACTGTTCGTGGTAAGATATTTTATCTGATTGATTGGAAGGGTTACGGACCAGAAGAAAGGTTTTGGGAAGAACAATCTAATGTCCATGCACCCAGATTGATAAGAGCCTTTCATCAACATCTTCACAAACCTCTGCCGGGAGGCTTAGCCTTGCGGAGGGGTACTGTCAGGGATTCCCCACCTGTCGCCCATCTTGCACGCTGCGCAGTAGTTCTTTACCGCAGCCGAAGTGGTGGACGAAGGTTGGGGTGCCAGAAGCACCATGTTAAGTCCGCCAGCCTCCGGTCTTCACAAATCCGGGGCGGACGCCATGGAGAGAATGTCCGGGTTGCCGGTCTAGTCTCTTGCAAGCAATTCCAGGCGCGAGGACAGGCTCGGCTGTGGAGTGCGTCCGCAGCGTTCTGAGCCGCGCACTTCAACGTCTTTTCATGAGTGTGCATCCCCCGCGCTTATGCGTAGTTTAGTCAGGAGTTAGTGTAGGGAATTTGTTTCTTGAGTTTGCGCGTTAGTGGCACAGGGTAGTATTCGTTCCTAGCGTTGGATAGTTAGTTAGGCTGCGCACAGGTTTTCAGCTGTTCAGAAGAAAAGTGTTAATAGAATACAGATGACAATTAGAAAAATATGAGAATATTAAGAAAAAAACGACTTCACTTACCTCTTCAACTTCCACTAGAAGTCCTGGTGATGGAAGTTCCTCCAGATTCTGCAGAACCGCAAGTATTCCTATGGGAAGCAAATTGTATTTTCAGAATCTCTGGTAAATTAATTGTTGGCTTGCAACTACCAAATCACTTAAAAGATCATTACCACTAAAGAAAAGAAAGAGGAGAGGCAAGGCCAAGCTAGCTGCTGGTTTCCTCAGTAAACACACAGAGGGCAACTAGAGAAACGCAAAACCAGTGAACCACCAGAAGCGAGGCTGTCTCTTCTCTGTCCCATTCCCCTTTCCCCCGGTGGGGTCCATCAGAGCTCTTGTGTCATAGAGGCTCTGTTGGAGGCCTGTTGGAGGACTGGGGGAAATTCTGTGTTCTGCTCCTGTGAGTGCAAGTAAGGTTGTGAGTAAAATTGTGGAGTTCTGACATGACGACGGGCCCAACGGCAGGCATGTGAACTCGAAAATTTGGTCATCCCATTTGAACTGGAGGAAACGTCTGTGGGGAGGAAAAATGGGAATGGCGTGGTAGGCGTCCTTTAGATCGAGCCTTGCCAACCACTCATTGGGCAACAGAATATCCCATAGAAGGTGAATGCCCTTCATCTTGAGGTGGCAATACACCACCCATCGATTGAAATATTTCAGATTTATGACTGGTCTGAATCCCTTGTACTTCTTTTCTACTAGGAAAATATTGCTCAAGAAACCACTGGGATGAAGGACCATACGGGTAATCACTCCTTTTTCTAGGAGTTCTCTTACTCTTGATTTGCCACTGCGTCCCTTCTTGTGAGAAGACCAAGGGACGGGGATGAGCGTGCTATGTGAAAGCACCTCAGTTTGAAGCACCCATGCGTCCCCTGTTATGGATGCCCAATTCCGACTGAAACAATGTAGCCTTCCCCTCACCCCTGGTAGGGAAGAAGGGATATCGCTTACTGTTGGTGCCACCTGGCACTTTGCTGACTCCACTGAAGGATCCTTTACTGCCATGTCCTCTGCCACAACCCCTCGAGGGGTAAAACCCTCCATTTCTTGTGGTCTCACCACTCGATGGAGCGCCGTGCCTGAAATTTCTGGGGGTTGGAAGTGTAGGCCCGGCCGGAGAAGCGCCCCCTGCCTCTTCAAGCCTGTCCAAAAATGTGTTGGTTGACCACCTTCTTGATGGACATTGGGCCTTGTCCAGGGATGAAAAAGTGTTAACGAAGCGTGAAAGCTCCTTGATGAAGGGTTCTCCGACGAGACCTCCGTTTGTTACCGGGCTGACTTATGTGGTTGTTAACTGGCTCAACCTGGGCTCAATCTTAATCAACAAGGAGCGTCTGCGCTCCATCGATAAGGCACAATTGCCATTGCCTAAAAAACATAGGGCCCGTTGAGCACTACCTGACAAAATCGTGGGATGGATCATATGACCAGACTCCTTGGCATCTTCGGCCATATCCCGGATCTTGGTCAGTGACCCCAAAACATCCAAGACCTTATCCTAACAGGATCGCCCGGACCGGGCCAAGCCCTTTTTAGGGTCTTTAACAAATGTAGTAATAAATGTTGCCATGCTGGGATCGATGTCTGGGGTACGTGCCACCTTAATAACCAATGATGGTCTGGGGCACTCAACCCTCAGACGTCCCCTGACCTCCTGGTCCATGGGTTTTCTAAAGTGGCTGGCTACATAGCCGGCCACTTTGGATGCCGGAACCCAGTACACTGAGCGTAGTTGATAAATATCCTCTGGGTTCAAAAAGCCCGGCATCCCCGCAGAGTCCTTCTTGCCCTTCTCCAGCCTGGGCTTCTTGGCCCACCTTCCGGTCGCCAGGGTCTGCTTGGACCTTGTTCGTCTTCGAAGTCCTCATCAAGGGTGTCTGAGTCTTACCGGGTATTTGAAGAGAAGACACCACCAGGTAGGTTGGGATCAACTTTATTCCGTCTGGCAACCTCCAGCTCCTGGCAGCAACTGCCGCTACCACCGCACACTACATTCCAGGGCAGAACTCCCACGAGCCCTCACGAGGTCCCACCCACACATTCCAAGCAGATCCCAACACACCCCCCTTCCTTCACAACACCAAAAAGAAACCGAGAATGAGAACAAAATGAAAACAGCAATTAACAATGTAAGGAGAATGCATAATGTACAGAATAACATAACAAAGTGCATCAGAACAAAAACACAGGCCCATCACATCATATAGGTGAAAACAAAACCTATGAACAGGTGAAACTCTACAACATTTTGTAAACTTGGAAGGAAAAGATCTCAACCTGGTAGAGGCACCCCTCGCAGGAACACAGCCAGAATGAGCATTCTGCCTCCCATGAACACTAGCAGGCACAACCACAGGGGAGGAATGAACACCGAATCTCTTGTTGACATAAACAACCTTGAAGTCGGGTACCACGGAAACAGCACACTTATTCCATACCTTGCCGTTCTCTAACACCACCACATGATCCCTCACCGCAGACACTCTTTTGGGTGCCAAAAAGCGAGACCCGGCCTTTGCGGATAAGGTCGGGTTTCTTGACTCCTACCCAATCACCCACCTTAACAGACAAAACACCATGAATTCCAGACCTGGTATCATACTTAGCCTGAATGGCAGCTCTGACATCTACCACATCCAACAACTTCTTCTTGTCAACCTCTCTCCTGGACATTCATTCCTTGTTCAACTTGGAACCAGCAACTCTACCTCTGAGTAAGGTGAAGGGAGCCATGCCGGTGCTAACATGAGGCATAGTCCTCACAGCCCACAACATGTCGGTAACAGCTTGCCGCCAGTGCAAACCATTGACCAAGGCCAGCTGTAAGTGTTCCTTGATGACACGGTTGAAGCGCTCAACTAAACCGTTGCTGTGGGCTATAATAAAGGGAAGTAAGAATATGTTTTACACCAATGTCCTTGAGAAAGTCTTGCATCTCCCTGGAAACCAACTGAGTTTCATTGTCCGACACCAATTCTTCAGAAAAACCCTCCCTGAGAAATGCATCTTTAAAAAAATTGATGACAGAGTTCTATGCGATATTATTTTATAAATTTAAGTACAAATGTCCAGCATATATATCATTCTAAACTATCTGTATTTTTGCTTATTTTGTATTTTGTGACAATTTAATAAAATAGTTGAAATAAAAAAAAGAGTTCCCATTATCCACGAATCTGACCTCAGGCCATTTTGACATGTATTCAATAAGAACCAAAGCATACTTGGGAGAACTCCCAATGAGCCCAAAAGGACCGGCAATATCAAAGGCCAATTTGCACCATGGTGAGTTTTTCACCGCCACAGGCTCAACTGGAGAAGGATGGGTCACCTGAGACTTGTCACTTACAACACCGATACAGCAGTCACGAACATAGTGTTCAACATCTGTCTAAGCCAGGCCACCAAAAATCCTCCCTGACTCTGCGTTTCATGGCACGAATTCCCAGATGACCTTCATGGGCCAAATCCAAAATCCTCTTGCGCATGGACACGGGAACCACCAACAATCCCCCTCTCCTTAACACCCCATCAACCACAGATAACTCCTCACCGATCCTTTTATAAGGAATCAACTCAGAGGGACAATCTTTGTTGTTGGGCCACACACCAGTTAAAAAGTCAATAACCACTCTGACCTCCGCATCACTAGATGTGGCTTCCAACCATTCTTGTTCAGAAAGTGCACCACCTCCGGTGTTCTCAAAAGAGCACACCGCACAAACCATTTCTAAATCCTCAGATGCCAACTCTCATTCACCACACGAGAGGTAACCTAGACAAACAATCGGCTACATGGTTCTTAGCACCAGCCACATATTCAAGACGGTAACGAAACACTTGCAGTCTATACTGCCACTTCGCAATGCATGGCGTAGCCCTGCCACCACCTTTAGTGGTTAAAAGATCAATCAAAGGTTTATGATCAGTCCTCAAAATAAATTCATTTCCCCACAAAAATTCTTGAAGTGTTGGACACCCCACCACAAGGCTAAAGCTTCCTTTTCAATGGTCGAATAAGTACTTTCAGCGCCCCTTAGTGTTCTTGAAGCAAAAGCAAGCGTTTCTTCACAACCATCCCCTCTCGTTTGCATAAGGACTGCCCCCAAACCTACATTGCTTGCTTCAGTGGATATGATGCACTGATCATTAATATTAAACAGTTTAAGGGGACGAGCATGTACAATTTCCTGCTTAATTGATTCACAATTGTTATTGCAATCATCATCCCACACATACTTAACATTTTTTTTCAATAAATTCCGCATGGATGCTGTTTTGCTGGAAAAGTTGCTAACAAATTTGACGTAGTATTCTACCAACCCCAAATAAGAGCGGAGCTGGTCCTTGTTCACAGGTGTGGGTGCATTCTGAATAGCCTCAATAATCTTTAATTTTGGTTCTACACCCCTGTGAGAAATGTGATGAACCAAGGTAGTCCACTCCCTCTTGAAGGAATTCACATTTATCAATTCTTAACGTCAAACCACTAGACCTAATTATGCTTAAGACGTGCTTAACCCTCTCATCATGTTCTGACTCGGTCTTACCATAAATCAGAATGTCATCCTGAAAAAACACGACTCCTGCAATGTCCTTGAATAAATTGTTCATCAATCGCTGGAACACTGCAGAAGCCGAAGCAAGCCGAAAGGCATACGTATGGAACGATGAGCCCCCTCCGGTGTAACAAAAGACGTAATGTTCCTTGACTCTTTACACAGTTCAATTTGGTGGTAAGCTGAGGAAATATCCAGGGAGGTAAAAACCTTGGCACCTTCTAAAGTAGCCAACATCTCATTGATGTTTGGTAGAGTTTGGCGATCAACCCAGATGTTAGAGTTAAGGTCTCTCAAATCAACACACATCCTCAGGGAATTTTCGGATATGCGCGCTTAAACAATGGGGGCCAACCATTCAGAGCCTTCAATGGGTTGTTACCCCCGTTGTGCACAGTCGTTCCAACTCACACTTAAGTTCCTTGCGGAGACTCAAAGGTACTTTGCGCACTTTGAGCAACAGCCTTGGCACCCTCCTTGAGCACAATGCGATGCTGAAATCCCTTTAGTTTTCCAAGATCACCATTAAACACTTAAGGATAATTATGTACCCCCTTGTCACTTGATACATGAGCCACCGTGCGCACACTGGTCGAATCTGGTGAAAGCTAATTGTAAAATTGATTGCACTGCGGGACACCACCATGTCAGGATGATTAGGATCCAATATGTTGCCAAGGGTGCCTTGCTCATCCCACCCCAACAAATCTGCTCCATCCTTTACCACGTACACAGTCCCAAAAGCCAGATCCACACCAAAGGCA
Source organism: Calotriton arnoldi (assembly GCA_963921515.1). Taxonomy (NCBI): domain Eukaryota; kingdom Metazoa; phylum Chordata; class Amphibia; order Caudata; family Salamandridae; genus Calotriton; species Calotriton arnoldi. The sequence goes on from CAWUFW010000438.1 coordinate 3,422,831, forward strand.
AGATTCGCTAGACATTTTCCTAGAATTTCAACTCTTTTACCCCCATAAGCGAATATTTTGATATTGGATTGTTGCAATTGAACGCTAGCCAACCCTTCAAAATCCTTCTCATTGAGGAGTGTGACGGGAGGACCAGAATCAGCTAGAAAACCAATTCACTTCCCATTGACACTAATCTTACATGCAGGAGATTTCCTCTTGTGAGACCCTCCCAAGGAAGATATTTCAACAACACCTTCAGCATGAGACGATGAAGGAGACAACATCATCAATTCATAATTCTCATCATCAGTCAATTATGTCTTTTGCAATGGTCTTCACCATCTGTGTAGGACTTTTCTTAATCATAACAGCTTTACACATTCGAGAATAATGACCCTTTTTGCCATGTTTGGTTTAAAGCAAAACAAAACTTGGCATTCCCTAAATGTGATTTGCTCCCACAACGGAAGCATAGGGCTTCCCCTTGCTCAAATTTGAGTTAGGGGTAATGTGTAGTAGGACGCACAGCATTGGTGTTGGACCCCTTCAAAGGTTTGGAGTTGGGTTTAGCATTCAACAATTTGACTTCACCAAGTGAAACAGTACTACTCATTTCTTTTACGCAAAATTGAGTGTTCAATACTCCTAGCCAAAGAAAGGGCAGTCTCTAAATCCGGATCATCAGAGGACAATAGCTTCTCTTGAATTTTTTTTGCCACACGTGCTTTCAATTAATTGATCGCGAATGATTTCGTCTCTGAATTCCCTGTAATTGCAGGTAACCGCTAGAGTTCTAAGAGCAGCTACAGAGTCATCAATGGACTCACCAGGAATTTGAGCGCGTTGTAAAAACTTGTGACACTCGAGAACAACATTTCTTTTGGGATTAAATCTTTTGTCTAAAGTTTTGACAATAGAAGCATAGTCATCAACAACAAGTGAATCACCACCACTCACGTGAGTGCTTACTAGCTCCAAAGGTAATGTTTTTAAATTATTCCTACCCTCAGAATCTAAGTTGTAAATTAATAAAGCTTTCTTCTTTTTAGAAGTAAAAGTATCTCCATCAATGGCCTCCAAATAGGCATCAAACGTATCTTTCCACTGCTGCCATTGTAGAGGTGGAGTACCTGCAGATTGCAAGAAGGGTGGAGGTGCCGAAACATGATCCATGGCCATGCGTGGGTGAGTTGCTGCCCAACACCTACAGCACCTAAGTCCTTAAGGCACAAATTTGGTTAAAACAACATACAATATAAATAAACTTGTGACAATATGGCAAAAACGACAATGTTATTTGTGACAATGTGGCAAAAATGAACCAAGTATTACCAGATGGTGTGCGCATCACAGAGTGCGCAAACAAAGTATTACTGAAGAAGTCAAGATGAAGTCTAAGGGTGTGCGCATCACTGAATGCACAAGGTGAACAGGGTACAGCCGGTGTGCGCATCACCGAAAACGCACAGAAAAATTGATTCAGCACTCAGAAGGAAGAGAATGGTGTGCGCATCAACGGATGTGCAGCGTTGAAAAACTCCGACGTGGCCCAATTCAAAATGGCCGACGATGCGTCAGAAGTGTTTGTAAGCGTCTGACGTTGAAGTTGGTCTACGTGTAACTGCGCAAATGCAGGAACAACGTCACACGACTAGTGACGGAAATGATGATCCCTGTCCAGGCAACAGTGAAAGCCTGCACGGACTCCCACAACTCCGCGAGGACAACAAACCGCCAAGGACACGGCTGGCGCACAGAGACCATCCACGGGATCGCTTCTAACCCCAAAACCACACATGGGGTTCACAAGGATACGACGCTCCATGCACTGCACCAACAGGAACGCAAAACAAGGCAGGCAGAGGAGGGTTTCCAGGCAGCACGAAGCGGGCAGGGGGGTATCCGGGCTGCACAGCTGGAGAAATCGAAACAACGTGGCACAGCTTCCAAGCACACCACAGGAGGGGAAACTGAAGGCGCCAGACCAACTCGTCGCTGCTGAAGAGAAGACACCACGAGGTAGGTTGGGATCAACTTTATTCCGTCTGGCAACCTCCAGCTCCCGGCAGCAACTGCCGCTACCACCGCACACTACATTCCAGGGCAGAACCCTCACGAGCTCCCACCCACACATTCCAAGCAGATCCCAACAGTATTGTCATCTGTTCCCTGGTGGGAGCAGGAATCGCCTTCGGGGGCATAGCCAGGCTGGGAATCGTCCTGTGGATCTAGGGTGTCCAGGTGCCTTTTTAGGAAGGCCTTGCAGAGCCGTTTATAGGCATCCAACGAGGTAGCAGTCTGTGTAACATTGACGTTGGGTCTAGCTTTGCTTTTACCTTTAGGGGCCCCCCCTGTTGTCAGTAGCAGGCTCCCGCCTCAGGTCTTACCCAGTCGGGGGTAAGCGAGTGCGTCTCACCTTCAACTCGATTATCCTTTGACACAGGAGTTCCAAGGCTGAGGAAACCGCATTCTCCAGGGATGCGTCTATGACATCCACTAGCTCCTCGTGAATAGGAAGAAGCGCTTGCTCCTCCTCAATGGACTTCCAATATTCGTCAAAACCACCTGCGATGGTGTGATCAGGTAAAAAATAGAGGTACTAGGCAGGAATATACGGAATTTTTTTTTTTTTTTTAGCACAAGCACTCCCTAACTGGCCCAGGCAGACTGGAATTGTCAATGCTTGATGAGCTGTGTGTAGGAAAAAATACTATATCTGCCCTCTAGTTAGCATGGGCTGTGAGGGGAAAGCTCGACTGGAGAAACTGCTTATCAGGACCCTAAAATATTCACTGTATGAAGGAATGCTTAGCCAATGAGTCCTCTTCACCTGCAACTGTGCGTGCAATTGAAAAGGGGAAGGAATCGTGTCACGCACAGGAAGACGCACACAAAGGAATGTGGAGAATGCAAGAGGGGGTATGCGCCTCCTTTGCCGAGACAAGCCCCCTCCATGCCCCCTACTGGGGTCCAAAAGCCACCGCGCCTCTCGTTGCTACGAGACGCGCTCAGGAATGCCCGGGTGAAGCTGCTGGCTTCTGGAGGTCGCGGACACCACGCAACGCCTTTACTTAGCCGCGCGAGTCGCTGCAGTGAGACTCATCCGGTGAAACACACGTGCACGGCCCTGCACTGGTGCTGATTGCGCGCCCAACATTGGAGGCCCCCACCAGGGGCCCGCCCGCACTGTGGAGTCCGCCGTACGTGTCCCCTAGGGGTCGTCGCAATCACTGCACCGGTGGAAGCTTCCTACTGGGAAAACCACATTTATGTAACAAGCATAGGAATAACACTGATTTGGCAATAGTATCCGATATGAAGGAAAAGTGCTTATCTGACTGCTGAGCAGCGAAGAATGAGGAAGTGCTTTTCCTTGATGTTGGATACATAGGACTGACTCTATGGTTATGTTGAATTGATGCAAAGAATCTTGGGATTTGTAGTCTTTGAATGAAATAAGTTTGTTTTCATAAGGCTGCTGAGCAAAATAAATGGAAGCGATAAGCATAATCTGAGCCTCCGGGTCCTAGGCATAGAATTCTTAACATTACAGTCAATAAAATAAGTAACTGGCCATATTTTGAAACCTCATTATTGGTAAAGCATGTCTTTGTGTCTAGCCTGAGGTCCCTACTATAACTAGCCCTTAACTTTGTCTAGAGCTAGATTTATTTTCTTAATTCTAAGAAATTAATAGAAACCACGCTGCTCCTTAGGTTGCGGAATTAGTCTTTAAGTAATCTGTGAGTAAGAGATAATTTCATGACCACTGACTTCATCTTGTCTTAATGAACACACATTTAATTTGTGTCAAAGCTGACATTTTTCAGTATTCCTTTCTTTTCTCTACCGCATTTGAAGAAATAATGGCCTTCAGTTTGGTTATTGCGGAGTACGTTTTTCCTTTCATTTTATTAATTTTGCTAAATACCCTATTGCCCAAATTGTTCCGCAATATACTGAGCTTCAAATAATTAAAACAAGCAATTTTCGACCAGTTCCTTTTATCTCCTAAAATGCCACCAAATTGTATGCTCCATTTTAAATTGCGCTGAGAGGTCTTTTGGGCACATGATTTACTGTTGTGTGTGGTGGGATTTATGCCTAAATGATGTATTTTTTCTGTGCTGATTGCATTACTGAAATGCAGGTTCTGTTATCTGATATTCTGTTAGGTTACATATGGTTGTAAAAGTGTTTGTTCCCAATCATCAATGTATGAGACCCATGGTATGATGTGATTGATATGCTGTTTATATTTTGGGCCCTTTGCTACTTGATTTTCGTACCAACTCATCACAAATATGTAAATGATGGGGGTGTGCTCTGGCCTGTCCCACCCAAGATCCAACTTCAAAGCCTAAAAAACTGTTGGTAAACATCGTGGCAGTCACAAGAGGTTTTATAATCACTGCAAGCTTGCCGCATATATTCCACGTATTGCACCTGCCTGAGCCTACTCACTTCATCAAGTATATGTATTGGCATATATGCCTAAAATTATCTGTATAGGTGGGAAGGATGTTGGCAAATGGGAGTATGGCCTTCTGTAATGGGCATTCACCCCTCCCACTGCCCATACTTCATGCGATCACTGTTGTTACATCACTTGGGAAGAGGATGTGGCGTAACGGCCAGGTCTGACAACTTTGGAGCTGGGAAACTAGGTTTGAGTCTCGTATCGGCTCAACATCTTGAAATTCTGGGCAAATCGCTTAAAATCCCAGTGCCTACGAAAAATGATTGTGTCCTTGTGTTAATGTATCTAGTGGCCATGTAAAGTGGTCCATGCCTTCGGTCTGAGTTAGCACTATATAAAACTGCAAACAAACCCTCCTTATTTATCTATATTATGTGTCTTGGTCTATGCTTCCTAACCGTTCCTCCTAAACAACCGGGGTGTGAGTCAAGTGGGTGTGGGTGCCGGGTGCAGATCCCATGCCGGAGAAGTTATTGTGGCAACTCTGTCTACTCCAGAGCTCTCACATACCCTCTAATGCTTCTTTATCCTTTGCCATTCACTGGCTGATTTGTTTTTGTTTTTAGCAGCTCTTACTCCCTACATTTTTATTTGCAGCAGTCACATTGACCCCTTCAGCGAACAGGCCTTCGTGCCAACAAGCATAGCTACAGTGCCCTAAGATATCACCACTGCACCACTTCTGTGCCAATACCCAGTCTGTTCTTATCCAGTTCTCTAAGTAAGAATATGTAACTTGGCTTATTTGCACAAAAGTCAGCTAGGCAGCGAAAGGGACTCGGTAGTTCCAAAGAGAGTGCTGCCTCCAAACATGTAGTGAATACCTTACCATCAGAACTTCTAAAGAGCATCTTTGAGATTAAAACTAGAGATGCATAGAAATATAATGTAAGGCCTGGACTAGTTTACACCCTCCTGCATAGGAAAAAATAACATATTCCTAGAAATCTATGGCAGCCTGTACTCAAAGATAAAATTAATCCGTAATTGCTATTTATCAGTCTCCTGCACCTTCTATCATGCCCATGAAGCTTTGCTGTATAATCTCCCTGGAGATCTTCAAATGTGTTTATTTTGTTGCTTACTTTATATCCATATTTCTCTATATTTAATACATTTTTTGTTGTGACAGAGTTATTTGTTTGGGTGGAAGATGTGAATTGCCTGGTAGTTCTAAATCTTTGAGCCAATCTTTGTACCTTGGGCCTTTTTCCAAATGGTAAACAATCCCAAAAATTAAGCGTGGCCTCCACTTTTTAGGTCTTGCCTAGGCAGCGCGCATGCACTGCTCTAGGAGGGCCTTTAGCCATCGGTCTTCACTTTTCAAGCACTGCACTCATGGCGGCATCCACCTTGCGGGAGCGAGCAGCTGCGCGCCACAAGCACGAGTGCAGTGCTTGAAAAGTGAAGACTGCTCTCCCAAGCGCGTACCCGCGCACCTCTCGCAGGCTCACCTCCTGCTCCCTACCTCATCTCCCTCTCTCTCCTCGCCCACACGTCCCGGCCACTCACTCGCTCCGCCCTCTCCGTCTCCTTTTTGCTTGCGCACTCACAGAGCAGCAGCTTCGTTCTTTGGGTTGGTTGTTGGCCCCGCCCCCAAAGCGCCAGCCCTTTCTCTATTTTTGCTCCAGCTGTAGCCCCGCCCCTTTCTCTCTCTATCTTTCTCAGTGCTCTTTCCCTTGCTTCCTTCCTTCCTTCCTCTGCCCCTTGGGTTTTTCTGTTGTCTCTGCCATCTTCACGCCCTCCTCTATCCCTTCATTCGCAGGAGGCGTGGACGGTGTTTTTCTTCTGTACCTTGAACACACGCCTTGTTTACTCTGATACCAGACTAGATTCCCGAGCTAAACGTCCATGAAAGAGATACCCTGCTCTGTGTGCAGCGCCACCAGTGCGAGTGTCACCGCCCCGTTTTCATGGTTCACTCATTGCCCCAGAGTCTCGTCTCCAGTAAGTACAATGCGACTTCAGCAATCAAGCACGGTTGGGACCAGTTTAAGAACTGTGCGTGAAATGACATCCATTGTTGCTGAATGATGAACGAACCTGAAACCCGGGCAAAAGGGGTTACATCTGCAGAGTGAGAAACCATCTCAGTGCACGAGAGTGCCAGCTGTTACGTTATCGCAGGCCGTGATTGGTTCATTAGCGCCAATTAATTATTGGGGCATTCAGAAACTGTTCAGATAAGATTCAAGTCCTGAAAGGTCTGGTTAATGTGTGACTGACGGCAGATGTAACCACTAATATCCATGCCCGTAAATGCCTTTTGTCCTTAGACACTCCCTCATCTTCTTCCAGCTTGCAGCCAGTGTTTATGGGCCAGACACCGTGAATAATTGTTCTAGCGTTTTTCTCCTGCGAGTAAGCACTTTATTTGTTGTGCGTGTACCTGCCGGATGTGCTGTTTTCCTGTCAGTTGGTTTTCCAATGTAAATATCTCACAAAGTCATGTGGCGCTGTCATAGGGTTTCTGCACATACAGAGCTATGCACAGGATAATAGGACCTCGGAATATAGTGGTGAGCCAACCATAGACCTTAGCACCCAAAACCCCAACCCAACTAGCCTTAGCGTCCCATTAGCACTAATGTACCAATGATTAGACAACCTAGAACACGGTATCTCTCTCTCACTCAGGACTCGCAGAAGCAAGAACACTCTTTCGTCACACTCGTACCTGTCCACAACATGCTTAAGAAGAGACACTGTATAGGTTAAAATGTTTATTTCAACTTACGTGCTCTAAGATACAGTACACGTGTCAGTACTACTAGCATAATACATATGAATAATATCATCAGCATAGTTACAACTCCATAGAATACGAACGGGGAAAGCATCTCATAAAGCAGTGGATATATGTCTAACATTACCACCCTCCCCGTGCTGGAAGCTAGTATATTATACAAATAGAAGACCTTTGGGCTTTGACCAGCGAACCCCCATACCTCAGTCTCTAGATGCAAAACTACATCAGCAGACAATCACAGCTCTTCTCTCTGGAAAGATCGCCTCCAAGTGCCCTAGAGCGGGCCAACCGCAATATTAAAAGCACACTAATTTCTCCATGGCAGCTGTACATGGTGTTATGTCTAGGTGCGAGGGACAGGCCATATCAGTAAGAACCAGGGACGTGTTATTCGACCTTGTAACTGTTGTTCAGACTGAGCCCAAAGGGAACAGGAGAAAAGGTGAGAAACAGAAAATGCAGACAGTTGTAAAATAACTTGGCAGTAGCAGAGTGCGACAGAACAACGGCTAAGAGTAACGTGCGCAAAAGTCATCATGGCAGCCAGGCCCGTGCCAACGTATCCAGGCAGGCCAGGAGGCCACAAACCACAAGACACCCTCCCCTGGACAGTCCATCGGCCAAGACAAAACACGAATACAGAGTTCCAAACACCTGAGCAGAACATAGGCGTCCACAGTGGAAGAAGTTGAACGGGGTAAGGTAGCAAAAGACAGTCAGCGTGGCAGTCCACTGACAGTGAATGGCAGATCAATCCAAAAACGTGGAAGTGCAGAAAAATGCTATACCGTCCAAGAGGACATCATTGGAATCGTCAAATGTAGACGCCATCCAGTCCAACAGGTCAAAGCTGCAGGAATGTTCCTCAGAGGATGGAGCATCCAAAAGCAATGCGGGACAGCTTGCGTGATATTCAATATAACTTTGTTGTAGGAGATTCTGAGCAGCCGCCCAGATATCCCATTGCGCCAAAATCCCCACAAAGACACGCAAATCCCTGATGACATTTCGAGCGTCAGCACTCCGTTGTGGCCAGACCCAGATGAACCGTGTGCACGAGTCCACTGCCACTAAGATATATTTATAGGCAGTGTCCGATGAAAATGGACCGCAGTGATCCAAGTAAACACACCCAAAGGGTCTGTTTGAAATGCCGAGCGAGGTCTGAGGTGGTCGTGTGACCGTGGAAGGCTTGATCTGTTGACAAACGTCACAGGAAAGCACATAAGTACGGGTATCTTTATATAAACCACGCCACCAGTAACGCTGCTGCAAAATGGAAATTGTCGCAGACACACCAGCATGAGCCGAAGCCATGCCTTCGTGTGCTGCCGCTATCAAGGAAAGTCTGCGGTCCGCGTTGGGGATCAGGCGATCACCAACGTCCGGTATTGTTACATAAGGAGCCTGATCGGGACCTAACTGGTAAGAATATTTGGAAGGGAAACCTCTAGGGTAATTCGTGCCTTCTTTTGTTGCAGCAATAGCTGCCAAGATATCAGTGTCTATTTTAGACATGGATCTAGTAACTGCTGCTACTGAACACGTGACTACTGCTGATCTGGCAGCTTCATCTGCCAGACTGTTACCAACAGCGTGTGCGCCCACCCGCTGATGGCCTAGGGTGTGAACCACCTGTGTGAGCGGCAGACGTCGTTGTAATTCTGCCACTCGAACCCAAAGCATTTTATGCTTGATTGTGTTGCCTTTAGCGTCTTTATAGTCGTTTTTCGACCAAAAGAACAGATTGTCATTGTATGATTGAACACAGTAGTAAGAATCGCACACAATTAAAGTGGTCACATCAGGATTGACGAACTCCAGCGCAAGCACCAATGCACGCAGCTCGGCCAATTGTGCGGTACTGTCCCCGAGTGTCTGAGTGTGCACCACAGTGGATTTGAACTTTCCGTTCACAAACGTACCTGCAACAATAGCACATGCGGCTGAATAAGCATGCTTGGACCCCGTGGCCGGTTGTGCCGAACCATCGGTGTAGATCACAGTCGTAATCCTCAAGCGGCAATAAAGACCGAGGAGGAGGATGAACGAATTCATACTGTAAGAACTCCTGAGTCTGAAGAGAAGAATCGAATATGAATGTGACATCCGGAGACGTCAACGAGGTTGCCCATTGTATCCAACGGGGGTGCAACGCTTTAGAGTTCGGTACACTTGCTTTAGTCACTGCCTCTAGAGCAGGATATGGGGTTACCACCAGGATGCGTTTTCCCTGTGCCAGTGCGAGTTCCTTCAGAATCGCCATTTGCACTGCTGTCAGAACTTTCTCTACAGATGAAAACCGCATTTCTGCGGATGTGTACAGATGTGACTTGTATGCGATGGGTACTGTATCACCTTCATTAAAGGTTAAGTACGTGAAACCCACTGCCCCTGGAATGATTCTAATCACCAGGTTTGTGTGGTTATCACGTGTCAAAAGATATTTGGACTCAAGAAGGTCTGTCTGCAAAGACTGCAGAATGGAGGTATGCTCTGGAAGCCAGCAAGACTTCGAAAAAGCAGGTTGTATCAAGGCATACAGTGGCTTGATACGCTGGGCATATTCGGGAATGTATGTACGTCCGAAGTTCAGAAAGCCCAGCAATGACTGAAGTTTCTTCAGATTAGTAGGAGGGCACAGAAGTGCACATTTCTCCAGAAAATGGGGGGCTAAGCCCTTACCTTCATTGTTGAGCTCATAGCCTAAGAACAAAACGGTAAATTCAGCAATATGAGATTTGGCAAAGTTAATTTTGTAACCTTGAACCGCAAATTCAAGAATAATGCGGTCTACTCTGGTTAGATGCGGAAACAATTCGTCGTCCGTCAGATAAATGTCATCCACGTACGAACAGGCGTCTGGATCAATGCCGTCTAAAAAAGAGACAACACGAGCGGCGAGTACGCCTGGACTATTTTTGTAGCCCATAGGAAGACGCCTGAATTTGAACATTTTACCACCGGATGTAAAAGCGCACCATTGGCCACACTCCGGGGCTAAGTTGTGCGTGTAGAATCCATTTGAAAGGTCAAGGGTCGTTTTGTATTTTTACGAACAAGACTGTCTACAAGCGCAGAACTATGGGTGTTTTGCACCGCAAAGGTCCGACAATGAGAGTTCAAATGCCGGTAATCCAAAACTAAGCGGTACGATCCATCGGGTTTAGAAACCGCGAAAAGGGGATTGTTCATAGGTGATACACAGGGTTCAATTACTCCCTGATATTCCAACTGAGTCAGAATTTCGGAAACGGGGCCTTTGGCTTCACGTTTTATGGGATATTGGGGTTGTGGCTGCGGTAGTGACCGCAAAGGTATTTCATGGGGGAGAATCTTCATCCCAACCCACGTGATTGCGGAATAACGCTGGAGCCAGGGACACAGCCCACTCTGCTGCAAGAGCCTCCGCTTTGTCCTTTGGGACATGTCGAGAAAAGCTCGGAAGGATTACCTCCTCCCTTGACGCGCAGCAAGAACGAATGGGGGTGGCCAATCCGCCTCTGCTAACAAAATGTCATATGAAGAGGTCAGATTTTCCCAAAAAATCCCTTTAATTACACGCTGTACATCACCTTCAATTTGGATTACAATATTAAATAGTCTGTCAGGGGTGCCACTCTGGTGTCTGCTGTTTCAACAGTAATGAATGTTTCAGTTGCTGTCGCCTCCATATGAGGACGTAGCGCCTCCCGCACTATGGTAACTTCCGCGGCGCTGTCTAGGAGGGTTACTGCCCACGTCCAATTCAGGAGCCTCGTTCTCACCGTCTGTGGCATATTTCGCTGTTACAGCGGCAACTTTCTTCTTCTGAAATTGTGGTCGAAAACGTTGAGCATCTTCCGCTTTTCCTCTGACTTGTTGTCGAGGTTGGTCTCGTCCCTGGGGAGCCTCTCGGTCCCTTCCTCTATCCTGGCGGTCTCCTCCACCGGCCTGTGACGATGTCTGTGCCTGTGAAGAACGAGGAGAACGCGCATCAGGGATTTGAAACCTATCCGGTGACTTAATTCTCGCTCTATCGTGTAAATCATAAGTACGCTCAGAAGAAACTGAAACCGGGGATGCGCCTCTCGACCCCGGCTTCTTTTGTTGCTTCCCCTGTTTTTTCAGCCTCCAGCTCTTTTTAGTGAAGACTGGTTTCTCATCTTTCTCAGATTGAGATTTGGTTTGTTGCTGTTGTGTTTGCGATTGTGTTTGCTGTTTTGCAAAGGCTTGTTACCCAGGCTATTTCTACCAATAGTTTTGTAAGCCTGGGTAATAATTTTCGGTAATTCGCAAGGCCTGTCCAATTCTGGGACCAGAGCCAAAGCGTTAGCTACTTGAAAGTTCACTGCATCGCCCTTGACATTCGCAAGGATCAGCTCAGCTACTACTTCAAACACTCCCACCAGTCTCATCCCTAATTCCACAGCCGCTTCAGGGCCATGTTCATCCTGTACTTTTTAATTACAGAGGGGAGAACCGTCATGGAAGGAGTACCAAAACATTTAGAATATACTGCTGCGAATACCTTACCCCAGTTGTCACATGCTGTCAACTCGGGAATTAAGTCTTTTGGCAAACTAATCGTTAAGATACGATGTTTATCCACTGGGGTTGTATGTGGAAAAACTGCCTCCAACTGATCAAATTTTTCTGCAAGCCAATAAGGAAAATCATCCTTATTTTGTGGACGTTTGCCCATCACCGAATTCACCATGACAGGACTTATGGTCACTCCGCCTGCAGCAGCTGGTTGGCCCGCAACTCCAGGAGCGGCCCCATGGATGCTGCCTGTAACATATCGCACTAGAGCTCGATGCACCTGCACCAAGGCCGCATACATAGTGCGTAGATCCGCGACTGGTATAGTCATATAACGCGGATGTGGGGTGTACCCGGCCAAAACAGGCCAAGTGGCCCCCTCAATAGATAAGGGGCCTAAACGAACCGTGGTAGTCGGTTGTGGGAGGGCGCCATTAAACCAAACACTGTGTTGCCAAGCCGTGAGCGGTACTTCAAGAGTAGTATACGGTCGATAGACAGCGGGAACATTAGTGGGTTCATATTCATGGAACAGATTATCGTTCGCGTCCACCGCTGGAAAAGTGATCCAAGAGTAGAACACCTCAAAGTGGAAAGCCGGATCGGCTTGAACCACAAAGACTAGTTCAACCCCCGCGTCTGGCACTCCATACACCCGTAAGTGATCCCGGAGTGCTGTGCGGCTATGCGCCGCTATGTCTATACCCGCCATTACTAACGGGTTTATTCAACAATCGTACACGAGGCAGCACAAAAAGGGTTATGTTTAAGAAACCTTTTTTAATAACATCAAGCTTGAAAGAACCTACAAAGTCTACCATATAGGATGTATCGCCTTCACACACGCTTCCGGAAGCGTACGTGAAGGTATTGTGGACAAGTACTACTCAAGCGTCCCGCAGATAAGCCGCCCCACTCGTTGGTCGCGCCATGTCATAGGGTTTCTGCACATACAGAGCTATGCACAGGATAATAGGACCTCGGAATATAGTGGTGAGCCAACCATAGACCTTAGCACCCAAAACCCCAACCCAACTAGCCTTAGCGTCCCATTAGCACTAATGTACCAATGATTAGACAACCCAGAACACGGTATCTCTCTCTCTCACTCAGGACTCGCAGAAGCAAGAACACTCTTTCGTCACACTCGTACCTGTCCACAACATGCGTAAGAAGAGACACTGTATAGGTTAAAATGTTTATTTCAACTTACGTGCTCTAAGATACAGTACACGTGTCAGTACTACTAGCATAATACATATGAATAATATCATCAGCATAGTTACAACTCCATAGAATACGAACGGGGAAAGCATCTCATAAAGCAGTGGATATATGTCTAACTAACATTACCACCCTCCCCGTGCTGGAAGCTAGTATATTATACAAATAGAAGACCTTTGGGCTTTGACCAGCGAACCCCCATACCTCAGTCTCTAGATGCAAAACTACATCAGCAGACAATCACAGCTCTTCTCTCTGGAAAGATCGCAATCGACCTGTGTTTTTGCGGTTATGGTTAAGGACATGAACACACAGCTCAACAGGAACCCGTTTCAGGGTCCGGTTTTAGTTACTACAGGGCCTGAGACCTGGATGGACCGATCCCACTTAAAGTCCATGATCAGATGTGGTTGGAAAGACACAAGCATTGATGCAGCAGAATGATTGAAGGTGGTGCATGTCAGCCAGGCCTGGCTCCAGGATTCGGGTTCTGGGAGGGCCATGAAGAAGCCTTGGGGGGCATGATGAAGAATGGACTTGCGTAGCATCTCCCTGGTGTGGGAGACCTGGGTCTGGGCATGCTGGTTGGTCTTCTAGGGGGATGAGCTTCATGTTCTGCCTACTGTGGGGATGTGATTTCTAGTAACTCTACTTCTAAGGGTTTGTTTTTATATCCAAGTTCTTTATCTCTGGCTCCCTCATCATCACTCTCCTCTCTCATCCTCCTTTCTCTTTGCCTCACGCGCCTCTGTCTCCACCTCAGCCAGCTATTCTCACTCTCTGCATCCTCCTGCCTGACTTCTCTTCACCTCACCATCCCCTTGCTCTGCCTCACCCTTCTTTTGTCATCTCAACCTCCTGTCTCCCTACAGTGGCCTCCTCGTTCTCTCTGTCCACCTCACCCTCATCTTGTTCTCGCATCACCCTGCTCCCTTCCTGCCTCAATCTCCTCTCTCTTTTTTCTTCACTAGCCTTTTACTGTGATTCCACTTCCACTATATTCTTCTGCTTCCACTTCATTCTTCTCTCTCACTTCGCCTTTCTTTCTCTGCAATACCTTTCTCCCACTCTATCCCTCACCCACCCCTTCTTTTCTTCACTTTACCTCCTCACTCTCGCTTCTTCACTATCCTTCCTCTCTACCTCACCCTCCTCTCTCTCTCCCTCTCGCACTCCTACCTATCTCCCTCCCCTCTGTCTGCTTCAACATCCACTCTTTGAAACACAACCTCCTCTCTCTTCATTTCAACCTCTGCTGTCAGCCTTACCTTCACTGCTGCTGCCTGTGGGGGTAATACTTGTGTCAATCTATGTGTATATAAAGTAAGCTCGAACTGCTTCCGTACTAGATGTCATTGTTGTGTGGGTGTGCTCAAATGGAACTTGCAATCCTGCTGCCTTGTACCTGTTCTCCACTGGCAGCTCTCAACATTTAAAACCGTGGCAGCACCAAGGCCTGGATCATACAGTGTGTGTATACAGAAGATCTACAAAGACTTGGGGCACATGCATATTTTAAAGAGATTGTAAAGGGCTTTGTCACTTTTTGAAGTTGATGAAAGTGTCTTCTGCTGTCCATTTACTTTAAACAAGTGTAATAACAATTGGAAGATCAATCAGGGCCCACAACTGGCCAAACATCAAATGTGAGCCTGTTACTTCCCACCGTGCCTGTCAAGAGCACAGATTGTGAGGATGACGACTGACATTGTAATTTGATGGCTAGTTTTTCTACCAATATTTGGCTGGCAATCCTTTGAGTACAATGTATTTTAAGGCGAACAGTGGAAATGTATAGCTCATGTGAGTGCCTCAAGATTGAACAGTTTATCTAACTTTTGATTGGCAAATTTCCTCCTCTTCTTACTATCTCCAGCTTGTCTCTCCTCTTCCATCACCCTCTCTGTCACCATCACTCTCTTCTCCCTTCTGTTTTACCACTCTCCTCTTAACGCTCTTTCCGTGCACCAACACAATTTAACATTTGCTCATTCTCCACTCTAATTATTTTTGTTTCTCATCATCCTAATCCTTTCTCAGCCGCATCCTCCACCCTTCCCTACTCCTCACTCCGTACTCACCACTCATCCATTCCACAGTTCAGGTCTATAACCCACATTGCTCATCGTTCTCCTGCCATATCCTCCTTCACCCACCTCTAACACCATCTTCATCACATTCTCTGCCTGATGACACACATCACTCTCCTACTCCTCTGTAATCAGTCCTTCTGTCATGTTTCTTCTCTTCCCTCCTGCTCACTATTTTACTCTTATTTCATCCACCTCCTTTTCCATTTTAAAATTTTTAATTATACATTTTGCTTCTTTATTTATATACACTTTATTAATCCACTAATATCGTTTAACTTTCTAAGTTGTGGTAGACCACCTGAGTAGGTTTCGTGGTCCCCCAGGGTTCCCCAGGGTTCCCCAGACCTCGTGTTAAGCATTGCTCTAACTCACTGACTGTTTGTTTGGCTTTCTGACTCACACACACTCAGTCATACTCCTATGCATGCACTCGCTCATTCAGTTGCTCACTTACACATTCACTCACCGTGCTTGCTAAATTGACAATACACCAACAGATTTCAGAACCACTAACTCAAACAATACTTTAAGACTTTTTCATATTTTGTGTCTTTCAAGGCAGATAATTTAAAATCTACTTAAATCAGTTCTTGTGTACAGACAGCTTTAGCTGTCTATTCGCAACAGACCTATTGTATCCAATAGAGGTTCAGGGTGGGTTTGATGTCTTTACCTTGCTCATAATTCAGTGACTTTCTTGCCAAATTTCAGTTCTCTGCTCCTGATTTCATCACTTTCCTCCCTATTCTTGTTCTTGTCCTACCCTAAGAGCGTTTTCGACTCATTGTGTTTTGATTGGTTGAGTTGTATCCTTTTACTGCTGATGTCAGACCTTGTGTTGCAGTGCACTTGTCACTATTTTCTCTTCTTCATTCTGTTGCCTCTTGCTCCCTCACCATTCCCACCTTCTTGCTGTCTTTATTAAACAAGCATTGGCATAGCCAATAGGTCTCACCTTTGGGACCTTATAAGTGTTTAGCCATGCAACAGTTGATGTTGTTGCACCAAGGATATTGTGCTGCATAACTAAATACTTATAAGGTCCCAAAAGCGAGGCCTATTGGCTATGCCAATGCTTGTTTTTATGTCTGTGACCCATCTTCTACTTCAAACCCTCCTCTGGAATTACTTACTCATAGCATATGTCTATTCCGTTTGCCATCCTTGCACCACGAGCCCAAACATAACCTGGGATTAAGTTGACCAGAATAACTTCGCCTTGATGGAAAGTTATGGAAAGCATGCTGTTACCAATTCTGAGTACTGCTCTACCGCTGTTTGCAAGGCAATATGGTGGTTCATATGTTTTGTCGTATTTGAACTAGTGCTAAGTTCAGGCATTAAATCAGGAAGCAATGGTGCCTCCCTTCAAAAGCAGAAAGTGGTTGGCTCTCTGAGGTACTTTCAATTTCTAAAAAAATACGTATGCCTTGTGGGGTTTATGGTACAGTTATTGCTTATTAGCCAAGGAAACATGTAAGCACCAGTAACAAATCTAGAAATTGCTAAATGGGCAATAAAAATACTATCTGTTGTAATAGTAAAGGTCCGACCACAAAAATATTTCAAAATAGTTGTTCAGAGCTTTTAAGTCATTAAGGCAACCGCTGCAGTGGATCAATTATATCATTTGCTTTGTGACCCCCACACCCCACAAGATTACTCTACTCAAAATGCACTAGTATTTGAAAGATTACCAATACTCGCCTGACAATTTTGTGGAAAACGTGCACTTTATGGCACGTGGGAAATTCTTACTCTTTGTGGCTTTTCCCTCTAAAGTGAGAGGAAGTCAAATGAGAATTCATGCTTTATACTGTATCATAATGCTGCTACAATGCTAAAAATGTAGTTGACATGTGCAGGATTTTATCCATAAATTCTCTAATAATTGGCTAGCATTTTTTGAGCTTAGAAATGCAGTGGGGACAACTCAGTTAAAATGACTGTCGATCCCACTGATCAATCCCAATGTTGCAAAACGGAACTCTTATTAAGATGAGCTCCGTCCTGCTCACGTACAGTGGTCATGATTGGTTTCTGGTTTATCTATATGTATCAGTGGTATCATGTTGATTGGGTCAGGTCAGCTGCATTGGACACTTAAACATCGGGTTCTTCTGAGTTCTTGCAGCAATGTAATGCCTATGGCTTACCGTAATCGTGGCTCAGGCCTTTGTTCTTGACCTTACTCCAATTTCATCTTAGCAACTCTTGACTAACTGGCTCTTATGACTTTTCTCAAGTTTATATTTAAGTCTGAATATGGCACCATTATTCATCTATTTAAGTTGGGCAATACTGAAGAACCAGTTTTGGCTTTGGCGTACAAATCCAGTTTCTACAAGCCTGAAGACAATTTTGAGACAACTGGTCCATTCAAACAGTTTAACACCCGGAAGGTTTTATATGCCCAGGCATAACTGCCAAGTTTTCAGTTTGCTTATGTGTGACATTTCAACGCTTTCTGTATTGTTGTGACGTTTCAATGCCTCTAGTGTGACACTTTGTGTGACACTGTATTGCGGGCTGACCAAAGCGGTGGTTCTAGAAAAGACATTGAACCTGTGCTAATGCTCCTGAAGTTCTTATGCAAGAGTGCATAACATGAGCACTCCTTTTGCGTTTTTGTACTTTGGAGCCTGTTATCTATCTTATAATGGGAAAAGTCCGAGCTGGGATTAAATGGTAAGAACACTGGCAAAACGCAAATGACTCTAGCAAAAGGCAGAGTTAGCCAAAGTTGTCAGACACATACATTCACTGCACAGCCATGCAAGGGAAATACATATTTCATAATACATTAATGGTTAATTATAAAAAGTATGAAGCATGATGTCTAGTTTCTGCAGTTTTTTACAGATGTTAAAATGACTTATCCAGCCAGCTGCAGGCTGTTGGGCCCTGTGAATGTCTTCCATGTGCCTCGGTCTGCAGACTCCACGGCGATGGCACTGAGCAAACGGAGAGGTGTGAAAAAGCACAGCAGCTGCTCAGGAGTATTTCAATCTACCATGTAGGCACCAGAGGGTGTGTGCATTATCTGGGGAGAGAATGGGCACTCTCAGGCTCGTAACTGGAAGAGAAGTTAGTCCCCGCCACCAGGTGGAGGGGGGGGGGGGAACTTTTGTCGAGTGGCAGATTCACTCTAAAATTACTTTGGGAACAATCTGAACCACGGTAGCATCAGCGCATCTCCTTGAGGCACCCTGTGAAATAATTGGGGTGCACTGTAATTAAACAATTGCCCAAGCAGCCTTTCATTGCACGCATGCACAAGTCAATCCTGCACAGATTAGACACAAGACTTTGTTTAGGTACAAACCTTATCCAAGCTGAGAGTGAGCATCCATGTACGTCATTCGGGTGAGCACTGTTAACTCTGTTCTGTTGGCTGTCCTCGGTCATCACAGGGGAGTAGTGCTGCCATGCCCTCCGGATCCATTACCCGAACAGTCGCCCGTCCCCGCTCTGTGCTGCTGGCAGACTAAAACTGACTAACCACCCCGGTGTTCACAGGGTCGCGCAAACTGCGGCGCCACTTGTCTAGGCCTGCGTGGCAGGAAACAAGAAAACGATCACTTGTGCTGCTGCCTGGACCAAAGCACTCCTTGCTGTTTCTTAAACCCCAAGGCAGCCGGCGATCAAGTACCACATCATGTCTCTCAGAGCTCATGGCCTGCACCTCACATCTTGTGTTTGCCGTGCAGTGGTCGATACAATGTATCCAACTAGAAGTCTAAGACTGTGCCGGCCCTCCGGCCCCGGGTCACCATAGCAGTGAGTGAGTTCCCCCAGGCCCAGCCATCATGCCATCTAGATGTTAATTGTCTTGGCAGGCAGAACACAACAGTGGTGCACTAAAGCACTGAGTGCTGGCTGCTCTATGGAACCAGAGTGCCTCATTGATCACCACAGTGAGGCAAGAAGCTCTGGATGCATGACTAATGCGGACGCCATCACTAAAATGCGTTAGTCTCAGTGCTTTAAATGGGAAAAAATAAGTGCAGGTACTCATTAAAATAAGCTAGAGGTGTGGCAAGTGGGCGGAGCTAGGGGCGGGGCTACGGGCAAGATATGATGGTACATAATGGCTTCTGTACAAGTTGCAGCACATATCAAAACACATGAAATGCGTTTATGTAAAGAAAACAGGTTAACTCATTACACAATTGAAAGCCAAACAGGATTATATGGTAACATTTTCTTGTTTTGTGATATTTGCTGTTTCTTAATGCCCTACTGTTATTTATGGTTGTTTGGCATAATACTATATATTCTCAAGCGCACAAACCGACAGAAACAAGCACGCAAAAGCATTCCACACATTCCCTTTCATATATGTCCTGATACTCTCCCTCGTTCTCTCACTCAAAAACAGGCAGTCCCAGCCCATTTTACTCACCTAATGGGGAGGGTGGGAGGGGCGAAATCACTTTCAGCTGAATGGGCTTTGCGTATCCGATCGACAGTGCAGGGTGTGTCTAGAGTCTAATTGTCCCCAGACTGCAGGGGGTTGAGAGGGCTTACATCACGGACAGACCCTGTCCTGTTAATCACAGCGTGATGTAAGCCCTCTCAACCCCCTGCAGTCTGGGGACATTCAAGTGGGCGCTGCTGGAATCTTCAGCAGGGACTCTGCAAGGCCACTGAGGGGCTCAGTGACTTACACGCTCTTCGGAAGCACTGCCCTGAGCTGGAGGAGATGCCTAACCGGAGCCTGCTGTGCCGCCAAACAGGGTACCGGTACTCTCCCTGGATAAAGAAAAGTGCCGGTACTGACGGCAAGAAAATTCGGAAGTGCCGGTACTCAGTACCGGTGAGTACCGGCCCATTTAAAGCACTGGTTAGTCTAATCCCTGATGTGTGGTACTTGGCAGGGCTGTCAAGTAGCATGTTCTCTCTGGTGGTTGTGGCAGTGGGCATCCTTGTGTGACCGGGTTTTCTTTTGGGCAGTGTGGCTACTCCAAGGGTTGCCCGTTAGATTGAACCCTCAATTGTCTGCCCTTGACAGTGACCCAAAAAGCTGTTTGTATTATATGTTGTGCTTGTCTTCATGTGGACTCACTCTGTACTTGAAAGCTCATTCCCTTCTGCCTGATAGTAAAATGATGTCCTGGAGCGGTGAGCACAGGTTATCCCATACGTTGGAGCACTATTGTGCTTGCCGCTACCCTGGCAACCTCAGTGCAGAACACATTGTGCTTGGCATTCGGGCCCATGACCTCTGTCCCAGCCACTGTATTTTCCTCTGCTTACCTCAATACCAATTAGGCCAGTACCCATGGTACACTCTGGCAGCAGCCAACGTGCCCACGCCCAACGTGACTATAGTAGAGCATAGATATAGTATTATTGAACTGGACGTTACAGCGAACCTGCTGATGAAATTGGCACGCTTTATATTCACAGCTCTTGTCTATTTTATGGGTCTGAATTACAGAAACTTAATAGATGATTGTATGGTACATAGAGAGCAGAAAATATTCAAACATCCCATCCCTCCTTCGTCAACAAGAATTAAATGCCATGGGAATGCCACCCATGTTTTAACATTTTTGGCGCGCTGGACGATAAAAGAATAGTTTCCCTTTCTTGTAGGACCTTGATGAGACAGATCTCAAATTCAATACCTTAATTGTGCACATGCAATGTATTTTGGAAAAAAAACTTCGATTTTTCGCCCAGAGGTAAGGTCAGAAAGTGGCTGTACTGAAAATATATGCACACAGTAGACTCAAAATAGGCAATGCTTTAATGAAGATCATATATTGCTAAAATTATAGGTCTAAATTTTCCGTTGTGAGAAACTAAGCCATAGAGAAATTTTATCAAAATTAGAATCTGACACTTCAGTTGAGGTTCCGATCCAATCCTCTTGTCCTGTCCTCTCCTCCACTCATAAGCTGCACAATGTGCTGTAAGATTTCCATTGCCCAAACATGCCTATATTTATCACGCCACAGTTACGATTAGAAAAGTGAACTATAAATCTCACAATGGGAAGTGCTGAAAAGCCAGGTCGGGGTCACACAGGATATGGCCCTCTTTCATCATTGGTAGTCTGTTCTACTATATTTACAGAAGTTATTCAAAATCTCTCTGGAATGATTTTCTTTTGTCCTCTACTCTGAGTAAAAGTAAAGTCACATAGAAACAGACGAATGAGCGTCCACATAAAGAGATGCTTGTTAGACATTTTTAGTTGCACAGATTTAGCAATTTCGAGCGTTATTGGAATAATTTCATACTTATTGATACAGCATTATAAAAGGTGGCTGGAGTACTTTATGGGTGATCTTTGTTACTCCAATACTTCCAGTACTTACTCTGTGATAGAGGTCGCGCCTCCCTTGACTGGCACCCGCTATTCAATTCCTTATTCATTTTTCCTGCTCCACCTCTTCTGTATCCTAAAGGGTGTCTGCTCTCCCAGAACCATCCGTACATGCCATGCCAATGCACGTTGGTTATAATTACTGGTATGAGAGGCAAAATCGGTTCAATGAGGATAACCAGTAAGTACCTCCTCACCCCCCTTTTCCATCTCATTTTTTTGTATGAGGATGTACCAAGTCTTTGTCGCGGTCCACCATAATGAACGATAAAGACACAGCTGCAGCCAGATCGAATGCGGCATCCAACATCTCTTGATATGTCATCTGGAAATTTACCCAAAAAAATAGCCCAACCGAAGAGGCCGCCATAGCAGTTGTGGATCTAATCGAAGAGGGACAACCCAGCCTACCTATACAACAGTGAAATAACTGATGACACCAAGCAACCTAGAGTAGCGGTGGAGGTTTAAAATCCAATATTAGCAAGTTCATAGTTAAAGAAGAAACAGCCACACTTAATATAGTCAGCCTTGCTACGAGAGAACATCCAGATGGCTCTCCTCACAACCAGCAAAAGCTTTAACCTCAGAGGAAGGCTGGGGAAAATAGAAGGAAGAACCACTTCCTTATCCTAGTAAAAGGCAGAGTTGACCTTGGGGAGAAACCTAAGAACTAACTGCAAAACATTTTGAATAGGGAGAAGGACAGGGATGGCACCCCCTACTCTTCCTGCCTTTATAATTTCCACCAGGAAAAATACTATATGACAAAACGTTTCGGGATACTCCCCCAGGAGCTCAAAAGTAGGTATCTGAAGAGCTGGCAGGAGCACATGCACATCCCAAGAAGGAGCCAACGCATGTAGTCTTAACAAGGCCAAAACATTTGAACAAATAACTGCCAATGCCTCCACAGGTGGGAGACTCCTTTATGCTTCCTTAAAAGTCCGTGTAGAAGAATATTGTAATAGCAGTGTCTTTATCATGATTAACCCATATCAAAACAAACCCTCTTGCAAAACCTGAAACACCATTTCTGGAGAACACTGCATAGAAGACACTTACCTATGAAAACACCATTGAAAAAGAGGCCCAATAGTGGTCATAAGCACACCGGGTGGGCAGTCTATAGGAGGCTTTAATGGAAAGAGACACAGGAAGTAAAAGACGTAACCATCAAAGTTCCATCTTTTTATCATCCGCAACAACAACTTCAAGTGCTTTCCTGTGTTAGACATCAAAGGTGGATGGCGCAATGGGCATGGAGCCAAAGGAGCCACTGACCTCCGATGTTGGAGCAGAAACCAAGGCCTCCTCAGGACAAAGTGAAGAACCTCAATTAGACCACAATAAGAGCCCTCTCCTGATGAATCCTCACCAGGAGATGGTAGGTCAAGGGAAGAAAGCAACGAAAACCACCAGGGGCTCAGAAGCATATGCATCCCCAAAGCTGTAGGATCTTGAAACCTGAAGAACTGAGTAAATAATGCATTGTGCCAGTTGGGTAAAAGAAATCTGCCACCGGGGTGCAAAACCTGCAGCAAATCCTCAGGAAGGCATAGCTAGATATTCAAAATAGTGGGAAGATGGGAATACCGGACAGAAGGTGTCCACCCCTGAATTGTCCACAACTCTCGTAATTGCCTTGATGGAAACCACTACCTGCTCATGAGATGCAATCTCATCCCAAATCATGATTAGGTGTGACTTTTTTACTGTAGTGTCTGTGTGGACTAGAATCTCCCTTCAAGAAAGAAAACCTCTGATCTGACCTATATTACTTTTCAAAGCGACCTCAAAGGGTTCGAACTTAGCAACCAGCTCAAGGAAAAAGACAATTAAGGTAGTTTATACAAAAAATACATATATCTTTATTAATTTTTAAAGCATGAGTTAATCATAAAAATATATCTCATATACAATTGTCCTAATGGTCACATTAAACAATGATGAATTCATACACCTAAATATCTAACATAGTTATAATAAGATGACAACATTTGAACAATCAGTGTGCGTTAGAAAGCCACTAGCAGATGCCTTATTTCACATAATAGTAAGATCTTCATCTATGGCTAGGGACAACTAGTAAAATCTTAAGAGCAACAATTATTTACAAAAAATATATACAATCAAAACACCCCACGCTTCATCATACTACTGCTTTCTCACCTCAGATAAACCCAAACATCCTAACATTCATACACAAACTCAATATACTCTCAATTGAGATCCTAAAAGCTATAACAGGGACAGATATGAGCGGAAACAAAGCCACGCTCAGAAAAGTAATTATATCCGTCTCTGCAGGAACTCTCCATATATATATGGTGATGGTCTACGCGCGTTTCGGTGGAATTCACAATGGCACCACCTTCCTCAGGACCAAAACATATTCATAAGCATCACAATTGAGATGAGCGAGGGGCATCTGTGAAACAACAATACCAAATATAATTTATATATTACTTCAAAGGCTGGTTGCTATTACAATAAATCTTAAATTGATATACCACATTCCCAATAGGGAAAACAATTTTTTCTCTACATTAACCATTAAGAAAAGTGTGCAAATATTATATCCGACAAAAGAGGTGTGGTCACCCAAAAGAAATAACCCAAAACACTTACAAAAGACCAGATATGTGGTGAAGAGAAATGAGACTAGACAATGATAGAAAGCCAAGTATCATAAGGGTCCTTGTTAGTATCACTGATTCACAAGTGTAGCTAATAAGGGGAGCCAAATTGGTGATTTAAAATCCCCAAGAGATATATCAAAGAATCGGTTTAGGTCTTACCTTCAAGAGCTAAACCAACGATAAAAGAAGAAAATTGGCATGATTGTGCCCAACATCCATATTGTTGAGTATATACATGTAATCCTTTCTAATGGGAGAAGGAAAAATTGCATATGTAGTTGCTACCCAGAAATCATGTAATGAAATTTAATAAAAGTTTGTAAGGGGCATATAGTGAGTCTTACCCACAAGTCTGTCCAACTGGAATATATCCCAAATAGCAGCACATGCAATTGGTAGTTTAGAAAATAGTTCCTTTTCGAAAATCTTCTCATAAAAGTAGCAATTGGCCTAAAGAACAGAGAATACCACATAAGGATAGTGTAGAACAATACTTATCGTCCATCACACAAATGTCGACTCTAGCTACGAGTGATCGGTAGTAGCCTTTAGTTAGCAATCAAGCCTTCCCTGATATGGCTATGCAAATTACCCTAAATAATTTTTGAAGCACATGCTTTTAAATAGCAGCTTACAACCGCGAAACATAGCTCAGTACACTGTCCCATCAATATTTAGACAGCCTGGGCCCCCAATGTGTACCAGTAATCTGTGTCGTAGAAGCGACTAACTACTAACATAACGGTCCGCAAAATATCGACACATATGTAGTTGATTACACATATATATTGTCAGTATTTCCTTCATAGGTCTTAGGGAACATACCAAAAAATATCGTCCTATTGACCTCACACTAACTGATTGTTGTACAGAACTCTACATTCGCATCAATTTAGTAAACGTCAGGAAATAGTAACTAAACAAACTATGTGCCTGTATCTACGCTCGGCGCAACTCAAATGCCACGGCGCTGAGCAGACTAAAACCTTTGTTTGTACACTCGCTCAGCAGAACTTCCACGGCACTCTGATACCTAGAAATGCTACAACCTTATGTCACCACTCTATGTAATAGCCCGTGGTGCATAGAGCGCTTGTCTCAGGTCTTAACCTAAGGTCCTCTGTTTTGATAGTTTACAAACAGAGGCTTGTACTACCGCTGGCTTATCTCGTAGAACTCTGTGATACTACTAAACATACTATGTGCCTATATCTATACTCGGCGCAACTCAGATGCCACGGCGCTGAGCAGACTAAAACCTTTGTTTGTACACTCGCTCAGCAAAACTACCCCGGCATTCAGATACCTAAAAACGCTACAACATCATGTCACCACTCTATGTAATAGCCCGTAGTACACTGAGCGCTTGTCTCAGGTCCTTACCTTAGGTCCTCTGTTTTGATAGTTTACATACGGAAGCTTATCCTACCGCTGGCTTTTTCTCGTAAAACTCTGTGTTCCTACTGACCACCTCATTTATACCGGCAATTGCCGAAGGTCAATGACGAAGTGTCGCGATACCTCCGACCACTCGGCCGAGGTACTCTATTTTTGGGCGCCATGTTTGAATGGTTTGAAAGCCCAGATATTGCATGAGTTTCATTTCATTTACGGATAAATGTTATATTAATTATCCCTCCAGGCGTGATTTTCCAAAGATTAATGAATTATGTAACACATCGGTCAAATTCATAATGAAACTTCCACTGTTACTAGAAATAGTACACACCAACAGAGTAGCTAGTACAATATACATAACTACAGTACTGGGCTATTTCAAATGGAATCACTTTTAAAAGAGCTCCCCTATCCGACTGTATATCGAAAGATATGCCGATACTATCTCATGTGGGAGTGAAGATATTTTGTCATTATTTCGCCCAAAATGTCTAGTTACAGCTGTGATACTTGGCTATAAAAATACAAAGATGACAAAATAAAAATAACCTATATTGCTAGAAAGATCTTTTTAAAGGTATATGGATCTAATTATAAAGATTTCACAAAAATTGACGAATAGTTGTGAAATCATATATAAATACCTAGGCTGATATAGGGATAAGAGATTATTTGGACCCATCAGGTCACTATCCAGACAATATCTTCATTTAGCCCATGACGGACTGTGTCCAAGGTAAAAATCCAAAAGGTTTCTCTTTCCTTTCTGGTTTTATCTCTGTCACAACCCGGTTTGGTATAAACTCGTTCAAGGATCAGCCATTGCAACTCCATATCTTTATGGTTGCTGTCCTGGCAATGTCTGACAATAGGTGCCTGTGTCTTCTGAGTTCTCACGGCTGATTTATGTTCAGAAAAACGTATCCGGAATTCCCTACCTGTCTCACCTACATATCCCAGGCCACAAGGGCATAGAATAAGGTAGATCACATTGCTAGTTCTACAGTTTGTAAAGTTTTTTAGTTTTCCAGCCTTATTTCCATATTTCCAAGATTGGTGCAAAACCTGCAGCAAATCCTCAGGAAGGCATAGCTAGATATTCAAAATAGTGGGAAGATGGGAATACCGGACAGAAGGTGTCCACCCCTGAATTGTCCACAACTCTCGTAATTGCCTTGATGGAAACCACTACCTGCTCATGAGATGCAATCTCATCCCAAATCATGATTAGGTGTGACTTTTTTACTGTAGTGTCTGTGTGGACTAGAATCTCCCTTCTCCTGGGCAAACGCTTGTAAAAACTCTCTGCACTGCTGCAGTCTCCTTTCAATTGGATGAATGTACCAATTGCCTTTGAGCCAAAGGTAACCACAGCATCTCTCGAGATCTCAGTCATAGACTGCAAAATACGCTGGGAGTTGTGGTACAGTAGGTCTGTGGAACTGGCCAACCCACTACTGGGACCTCATCTGGTGATAGTTGAAGTTTAAAAGAGAGCTAAACCTCCATGTCATGCAGCTCCTCCTTCTTCTGAATATATTTACCCCTTGGAAGCAGACTTGTCACCCATAAGATCTTTCCTGTTGTCATCATATTCTGGATAAGGCCAAGACAATATCACAGAAGAAGGAGGTGAGACTGACAACAGAGGAGACTGAAAGAGCTAGAGAGGCAGTGTGTTCCTGTGAGGGCCTGTTACGTCTGTCTAATACTTCTGACAAAGATTTGCCAAAGGGCTGCAACTGAACTCTGGAGGACTGGTGCAAAATGGCTATGGCTACCTTGCTGCCTGCTGTTGCTGTTTCTCCCTCTGGGTGGAGAAGTGGGTGAATGGTGAACGTTATGCATATTATCCTTCATTAGTACTAAGGCCAGATCCAAACTCGCATCCCCCAGCCGAGGTTGTCTTTTATGCAAACCCACAAAGCAAGGGGGGATTCCACCCAACCCACTTGAATCACTGAAAAGAAGTAAAAGGACAAAGCCAATTCATCATGGCCTTGATAAAAAAAAAACAGCAGAATTGTGCTGGGGTTTGCACCACCACTGCACAACAATAAATCGCCAAAGGGGAAGAGGGGCAGGATCCCATCGCCACCTTCGATCCTTACCCACCCCACCTTTTCACAGTGCGGGAGCACCTACATGCAGCGATGCCTCCTGCTGTTGATTGACAGTTGAAGACGGGGGCTCCAACTTGATACAGGCCCCTGCATCCTGGCTGCGGGTCCAAGTA
Source organism: Calotriton arnoldi (assembly GCA_963921515.1). Lineage (NCBI taxonomy): Eukaryota > Metazoa > Chordata > Amphibia > Caudata > Salamandridae > Calotriton > Calotriton arnoldi. The sequence goes on from CAWUFW010000438.1 coordinate 3,450,496, forward strand.
CTACCTCAACAGGAAGATGTCAGTGTAGCTGCTTCGTGACAGGATCCCAGGACTCCCAACATTAGCTACTATCAATCCAGCAAGGAAGGGAAACCCACCAATAGGAGCCACAGTATTACAAGTGAGACTCCAAAGGAAACTGTGTGGGGGGACCCGCCCTATCAGATGTGCCTCTGCAGCATATGCTCTTCTCTGTCAGGATAGCTCCAAGTCTGCCAAAACCAGGGCTTACAAAAGGGTAGGACAAAAACGAAACTAGAGGTTCTGGGAACAAAGGCATCCTTTATGCTACAGGTGAGGTTGAGCTGGGAAAAATACATTAAGTGCTTGACTAGGAGGTACATGAAAGAGGTAAGTCCGTCCTTATAGACTAAGTACTGTGACAGGGAAGGGCAATGAGGAAGATTAGATTGTGTTAATCTGTGGTGAATAATTGCCCAACGTAATACACTTCCTTCACCAACTCTTTCCTTCTTGATTCTTTTTCTCTGCCCTTGTCTCGGCCAAGCGGACAATATACAATGCTTGACAAAAGCTACAGGTAGACAATTGGCTATTTTAGGGCAGACCTGCCCAAATTCCTTTCTCTAGTTACGCCAGGACTCTTCAGATTGAAACATTCTGAATCTTTCCAGCAGATCAGACTGAAAGCGCTAGATTTAAGAGAAATATGTACCTGCCTACCTAATAAAGCAATGTTTATGCTTCATGCAATGTTTTAGGATTTCCATGACCCCACAGCACAATGCGATCATGTTATTCTCAAGTAGACAAGCCAGGCCCCCTCCTTTTGAATTGAATATTATAACACATTTGCAGGGAATGTTAATAACGACAATACGAAATCCCAATCAAGGATTGCTTAGTATTGTGCATTAAAAAGCAGTTATGAGTGTTTGTTCATGGATATTCAGGGTCCAGTGGCTTAGATTCTCACTACTTTGCTTAACATTGCTGAGTATTGTGCATTATAAAGCAGTCATTAGTGTCCGTGTATTAAATGGCCTGTGTCTTAGAATTTAGACTCTCACCCCTTGCTTAACAATGCATTTTGAAAAGGACACTCAAAATAAATTTAAAATAGATGTATCAATTTGCGCTTGGTAGCTTTAGACTGTAGAGCCTTATGACCTTGTAAAGATTAGTCTGTACTTTTGGGAAAACTGTTTCTGCACGAGCGATTTGTGTCTGAGAATACAAGATTCGGAACAAAGCTGAAGTTCACTGTTTTTAGGCTTGAATTCGTTATTTTAAAAGGGAAACACATTTAGCTCCTTTGCTGCTTCGAACGTTCCGCGCCAGTGCGGAACGTTCTATTAAGCGGGCGGGGCCGCGTCGGCCAACGGACGTGCGCAGCACTACCGAGGTAATGCTCGCGACGGCCGTTGGCCGACGCACGCAGCAAAAGGGTTAACGCTCTTTAGTTTCTTTTCTTTTGTAATAAAAGATGTCATTTCTTTGTGCTAAATGGAGCACTGTAATCACATTTATAATGCTAAATTTGTTTTATTTGTTTGGTACATCAAAGAAGTGGAATAATTGGACGAGCCTTATGAAACAAGCATGTTGTGTGCTCTTGGAGGGTTCAATGGCATGACTTAGTTTGGAGGACAGGTTGCTCCCTCACCAATGTAAGGATATCCTATCCGCCTTATTACAAGCACATTATATCCAGTGGTACAATTAATACGTTTGTAATGGAGTAAACTGTCCACCAAACTATACATCAGGCCCTTGTGAACAGTTTATGGTGATTTGTATTTTTCTAAAAGTGTCTGTTAGCGTTTATCCTTTTCTGCACTTTTTAGTCAAGCCTAGAAAGCAAATGCACAGTCTCTTCGAGACATGCTGTATTCACTCTTTGGGCTTACAGCCTGCCCATTGCCTTTTTCTTCGTCCTTTCGATTGTTCTTCAAAAATGCTTGCTTGGTATTGGTTAGTCCTTCCTCTTTGTCCCGCCCTTATGCCTTTTTTTTTTTTACTCCCGCAGCGCACCGTCCAATTACTGGTCTCTTTATGCATTTGTCTTTGTGTTGGTTTTGGGTAACTTTTGTTAATGGTGTCCTGCTCATGTCTTGCTTCAGCGCCCCTCACTGCTCGCAGTTCACTTAACCTCCACTTAATCTTCCCGTGCGGTGTCATCCCCAAACCACCACCTCCCACCTGTCGCTACTTGCCACGCTGAACCCCTACTCCCCCGATCCTGCTTTAACCATTTTCTCAGTAAATGCTTGTATTTTTACAACCTTGGCGATTTCTGGATGGGCAGGCTTCTTACGCTCAGTTCTCAGGGCTACCGTAGCCAATCTGTTTTCCGCGTTTGCTGTTCATTTGTTCAAAACATCACTTAATCAGAAAATGCATGTAGTTGTGTCTTGTGTGTTATGAGGCCACCTGCAGTGTAAGCCTGAGGAGGGCTTCTATGCGGACTGTTAAATGCGGCATGGGCGTAAACACAGAAATGCTGTACCGTCGACTCCTTAGTATCGAGAATGTAGACTTTTGAATTATTTATTTTCAGAGTTCCAAGAATTCACATAAAATGGCAGCCAGCTCTCATCATCACTCTGTGCTGCTGGCGTCAAATAGGAACTCATGAAACAATTGCTGTTACAGCTCGCAAACTCTCAGCAGCACTACCAGGCCAACGGGGATGTTGCGCGCGGGTAAACCGGCAACGAAACGGGTTCAAGCAGCGCCACCAAAAATGTATCGGTAAATAATCACTTACAGTTACTTCCACCCGATAGTAGATTCACGCTGCTTACCCACTACATTGAAGCATAAACACCCTGTCTGTCTGCTCTGTCCTCAATCCCGTCACCAATCTGTTACTTGTTATTCTGGCAGTCTTCTCTAGAGCCACTTGCATTAAGTTTCTAATAGTTTGGTCCCCAAACCTGAGTTAGTTTTCTTTGCCTCGTGGTCAGAGACATCGATCCTGTTCTCTGCCAGGTGTGTGCAATGGTTCGAATAAGAACTGAAGATGTCAAACAAACGAAACGTTAACTCCTTGGACGCTAAGCCTTTTCCCCGACAATGCTAAGCTCTTTTTTGGCTATTTGGGTTATTTAGCACTTGGGCCTCCATAACTTTTTTTCACATAAGGGATCCCTGCCAAATTTGCCTTCTTTTTTAACAACATCCTGGGGATTCCAAAGGTACCCAGGGTTGATGGATACCCCTGGCGGGGTCTGAGAAAATAGCGAACATATAGCAAAACTTTGAGTTCTTTGGACAAAATAGGGGGGGAAAAATGTGCTCGCAAAAAAAGTGTCTGTTTTTTTTTCTCCTAAAAATGACACCAACAAAAGGTTTGCTGTGCTAAAGTCACTGTTTTCCCAGCTTTCAGAAACATGGTGTTGATAAAAAAAAAAAAAAAGATTTTTTTTTATCACAGTATTTTTCAAACCGGTAGCCAATTTTCCCTAATTTTTGTGCTTTCAACCTACTTCCAGTTTGTGGTGGAAACCGGGGTGAAACCCATGGGTGATCCCAGAAATCTACAGATTTCTGAAAAGTAGACAGAATTCTGAGCTCAGCAAGAGGTTATTCGTGTAGATCCCACAAGGATTTCCTGAACAAGCGAACTGTTGAAATAAAAAAATATTGAAAATGGGTAGGAAGAAAACTTCCATTTGTGACAACGTTTTCATTTGTAACTTCTTGTCACGATAGCCGATTTACAAAAGCAATACCCCATTATGTCTGCTAGACCCTTCTGGTTGTGGAATGTATAGGGTTTGTAGGTTTTCCAAGGACCTGAGGTACCCAGAGCCAACAACTGAACAGCACCTTGCAATGGTTTTTCATTATGTACTGTGTACAGAGCAATACATAAGTTAAAATATAAAGACTGAAAATGTGTATCAAGGAAACCTATGCATTTCTGAAGTAGGCACCAGATACCGAGTTTAGAAACCGTGGTTATTTGTACATCTCTGAATTTGTGGGTACCCATACTAGCATGTGATTCAGAGGCCGTTTTTCAAAATGTCTTCTTTCTTACACATTGGCTTACATTTGGAAGGCACAAATAAGGAGAAATACAATTGGTAATAACAAATGTTCTACTATTCTTTATTCCCGCATGCCTTCTGATAAAAATGGTACCTCACTTCTATGGGTAGACCTAGTGCCTGCAACAGGAAAGGCCCAAAACACAGCATGGACCCATCACATTTTTCCACTGAAAACTGACCCTTTTTAGGTCGAGCCTCGAGTAGCGCGCAAGCGCTGCTAGGCGAAGACTTTATGTAAGGGGGTTTGAAAAGCTGACCAGACGCTCGTGCGTCGTGGCCTTTTTCGGGCGGTTACGCGCGCCGCAAACATGTGTTTCCCATTATCGTGCCCAGACGCGGGCGCGATAATTGGAAACACATGCCGGGAAAAGGCCATGACGCACGAGCGTCTGGTCAGCTGAGCAGGCTGCCGCGCTCCATGCCTAAAAATAATGCATTTGAACTAACGTCCAGGGATTAACAGGCGCTCAGCAGCTGGACAGTGATTGACTGTGCTCACATGACTCTATCTCTTTTCTGCGCACCCAAATACCAGTCTGTAGCTCCCGGGGTGCAACATTCCCGTGCGGCCGTGCCCAGCACTGTTTACAATGATTAACATGTTTAATTCAATTATTTGGATAAAGATGCCGTATGATATTGCAGTTTCGTTTTATTTCAAATGCTGACTCGTTTTCTTCAAGACGTTGGAGATGTCCCTCGTGGAGATGACGAGTTTCATAACGGAGAGAGGGCAGCTGAATGAGGATTGGAACTTGAAGTGTGTTCCAAGCCTCGCTTTAGATTTATGCCTTTAGCGTACAATGATGGTTTGCTTTAAACCGAGGCTTGGAACGCACTGTCTTTATCTTCCGGTTGTAGTAGTAGACCGTTTCCGCAGAAAAAAGTGACAGACACAGCTTTCCTGTCTGCCGGGGGCAGAGATGGCGAATGTGGCGCTGGAGTTTGTAGCGGACGCTGGGGATGGCGACCTCCAGAGCCGCCCGCTGCTGCTCCTTGGGCAGCTGCCCCATCTGCAGCGGCTGCCGTGGAGCCAGCTGAGAGGGAAGCTGCAGCCCCGTGTACAGGAGGAGGTGAGAGGCATATGGGAGGGAGTGTGCATCTGATCTAGTACTGTATACCCCCGATAGGTCGAAAAGAAGGATGGGGCTCACCTGTCATGTTAGTAAGAGATTTACAGCTCATCGCTCCACTTCTCCAGGACATGTCATCAAGAGCCTTAAGCCCCCTCCACCTAGGAACTTTACCACACCTCTGACCTATCTTCCCCTGAAGCCTAAGAAAATGTACACTTCCGAGGTTTACTCCTGCTCTCTCATAAACGTATATAAACCTTAACCCTAGTACGTTGTACCCAGTGCTTTAAATAGAAAAAAAGAAGTGCAGATACTCACCAAAACTAGAGGGGGTTGGGGGAGTGGCAGCTAGGTGTTCAACCTTTTCAAACTTTATATGCAAGAAATCCAAGTGCATTGTAAGAATGTCGGTAGTATCTATCCTGTGGTTATGGCCCTAATAATTTATAAAGCATTTAATAATAAGGGTCTCTGAATTTTGCCGTCAAAGCTATGCATGCTGGAATTTTTAGAAACACTTATAATGAGAAAGGGGACTACAAGTCCCAGCATGAACAAGCATTGGCATAGCCAATAGGTCTCGCCTTTGGGACCTTATAAGTGTTTAGCCAGGCAACAGTTGATGTAGTTGCACCAAGGATACTGTGCTGCATAAGTAAATACTTATAAGGTCCCAAAGGCGAGACCTATTGGCTATGCCAATGCTTGTTTTGCAATGTAGCTAGCTGTAGATTTTGGGCCCTAGCTTAGTTGGCACCCAGGAAAACCTAGTAAATCTGTACATTTTTTTTTAAAACTAGGGAAATCCAGGGTGGAGTATCTAATGTGACTCCCTCCAGGTTTTCCTACCCAGAAATCCTCGCAAACCTCAGTTTGAATAAAAACACACATTTACCTTACATTTCTGTGAGGAATACTTCTGGAATCTATGTGGGACCACACATTTCCTGTCATCCAGCATTCCCCATGTCTTCCGATAAAAATGGTGCTTCGCTTGTGTGGGTAAGGCGTGTGCTTGTGACAGGAAAGGCCCCAAAAGGCAACATGTACACATCACATTTTTCCACTAAAAAAGGACCCTTTTTTTGCAATGTGCCTAGTGGTGGATTTTGGGCCCTAGCTCAGCCGGCACCCAAGGAAACCTAGAAAACCTGCTAATTTTTTAAAACTCGACACCCAGGGTAATCCAGGGTGGGGTGCTTGCTTTGCTCTCACCAGGTTTTCTTACTCAGAAGCCCTTGCAAACATCGAACATTGTCTAAAAACGCACATTTTCGTCACATTTATGTGATGGAAAGTTATGGAATCTGCAGGGAGCAACATATTTCCTACCAACTACCACTCCCCCAAGTCTCCTGATAAAAATGGCACCACACTTGTGAGGGTAGTAGGGCTAGTGGCCATGATGGGAAATGGTACCTTGCTTGTGTGGCTGGGCCTAGTGCCCACGACCGGAACAAATCAAACGAAGGTCAATGAGTGTCCCTTTGCGAGGACTCCCATTGACCTTAGTTTGACCCGTTCCTGTCACGGACACTAGGCCCAATCACTGGGGGAGCATTTTTAGCATTGGCAAGTGGGGGAACTCTAGGTGGTAGGAATTTTGTGGATTCTGAAAGAATACATCACAGAAATGCAAGGAAAATGTGCGATTTTAGGCACATTTTTAGGTTGGCAGGGCTTTGTGGCTAAAAACGTTTTGGGAGCCATGACAGGCACATCACAATGTACTCCATTGGGTGTCTAGTTTTTAGAAATGCCTGGGTTTCCCCGGGTGGCCGCCGAGCCCTGGTCCAAAAACTGCAGCTAGCCCTTTTGTTGATGTTGCCACATTGCTTCTTGGACCCCAGCCTTTTGCGCAGGCTAGGCCCACACACACACAGTTGAAGTGCCATTTTTATCGGGAGGCAGGAAATTTGCGGCTTCCCGCAGATTCCAGTAACTTTGTCTCAGAAATATGAAGGAAGAAAAGGTGTTTTTTTTTTTGTCTGTTTGAGAACTGCAAGGGCTTCTAGGTAAGAAAACCTTGTGGGATCCATGTGAGACACACCACCCTGGAGTCCTTCTGGTGTCTAGATTATGAAAATATCTAGAGTTGGTAGATTTTCCCTAGAGACAATGTACACCCTGGCAAAGAAAGACAGAAAAGACAATTATTACAATATTACTGCACCACCATCTACTACTCAGTCAGTTCTTTCTTTATTCATTTACGCAAATAGAAAGCCATAACAGTCCACAGTAAAAATAAAACAATTCATATATTAGCAATCAATTTAAAACAAAGTGCACAATAAAATCAGCACACTTGATACATTAGTTATAAGTTAAACACAAGGTCACAAAGCTCAGTACCCACCCCCAATGGCTGAACGCAAAGGTTTGAAGATAGCAGCACAGGCTATCTGAAACTAAAAACAAAAACTTAACTAATGGCAGCCATGTTAGTGTTAATGATAACCTGGCACTACCCTCACATATAACTAGGTCCACATCCACAGGTAATACATGACACTTGGGGCCTCATTACGATGTTGGTCGGAAAGCCTTCTGACCGACTCCTTGTCGGAAGCGTTTCTGACCGACGCGGCTCCAGGGAGTCCGATCATCTGATTACGATGTTTCTGAACACCGTTTGGTCAGACTCCCATTGACTTCAATGGGAACCTGTGTTCCGACTGACAACTCAGGCTCCCATTGAAAAAAGGGGTGGTCGCGGAAAACCTTGCACCCTGTGGCGGGCACCCCTTGGTGCCAGCCACACCTTACATGGTTGGAAAGAGGGGACCTATGGGTACCCCCACGGGTCCCAACCGGAGGCCTCCGGGTGAAGGGGTGCCTGCTACGGGTCTCCAAATTCAGTTTCTGACAGATTTGTAAAGGACAGATGAGTCGGAACGGCTGTCGGAATCTGACATCGTAATCGGTCGGTCAGTAATGTGGCCCGTAGAGCTCTGCGATTCAGCTCCGACCGACTTGGACTCTCCGAATGCCAGTCACAACCGATTTGGAATGACCGACCGACTACCTTGTATCGTAATCAGTCGGTCGGAAACATGGCTTCCGACACGGGTTCAGTCAAACTGAATGCCATTCTGAGCCTTTCCGACAGACATCGTAATGAGGCCCTTAATCGAGAGATAACGTATCAAAAACATGATAGGCACAGTCAACTGGATATAGTCATTGCATAAAGATCAGGCAGATGCTTCCTAATACACACAGAGGCAGGGACAACATTTACAACTGATGAACATATTAGCTGATTAGGAACAGCAAGGCCTGCCTACACTACCTAAAAATTTTAAATATGAAGCCTTATAAATCTAGCTCTACAAGAGCGATAAAAAGGACAAAAGAAAGCAAAGTGTATAGTGCATTGGACAGACCGACCCTCACAAGGACAGACTCTCCTTACTTTTTTTCTATTGACCTCTCAATAGGTTGCTCAACATAAAATGGACTGAATTGAGACGGAACCTAGTTCAAATGAACTTATGGTAGGTAGATAAAATGTCTCTCAGGTATGGCTGCATGCCTCACACTGGGGGAATGGCTTAGTATGTGGCTACTGAACTCTTCGAGAGATCGTGTTGATCTCTTGCAGCCCTCACCACCCTGCGTAATCTGGCCTTTAGTTCTACATTTGAGCAGTCAAAGGTAGAACACCTCTCTGTAGGAATAAAAGGAATATTGAGAAATTAATACACCTCCCTAATATAACACAGCCAGGATAACTCAAGCAAGAGGTCACGGGAGAGGCAATAGACTATGATATTTCTATTGAGTGCTGCTTCAGGTTTATACTAGTCAGGTACTCTCACACACACGTAATGGTTGGATTTGGCACGACGGTAAATGAAAAGTTCAAAATGTAAATTTTATTAACAAGATTTTACGAAAATTAAAACCTAGAAATCCCTGTTAATAAGGAAATTTAACATTAGTAAGACTGAACCAGTGACTCACAGCTCGTGCGCTGTAAAGCCATAACAAGGCACCTACCGCTTTACAGGCCTTTCACACACCTTTTATGTGTCACACACACAACCATTCAAGCCGCAAGCCCAGCACATTACAACATTCACATTAACAAATTGCGCCATTAAAGGGTCCATCACTTTCATATGCCCAAAGGACTGACACAGCAATCACACCGCCTGTCAAACTGACACAGCAACCACACCGCTAAGCAACTGGCGGAGTGTGTAGACTGGCGTTTGGCTGCCAGTGTGTGTAATGATCAGCAGCAAGTCACGACACAGGCACACACTAGATGCCAGCCACACACACTGCCAGCCAAACACACTGCCAGCCAAACACACTGCTAGCCAAACGCCACTCAGACATCACCATGAAGCTCCACACCACTTTAATTTCTAAAACACTCCCACAATGAACAGATTACACACAAAGCACAGACAGGAAAAAATAAAAGATCCAAATAAAAACAGCCCAGTTTTTTCACATTTAAAGAACCAACCTACTGGTAGAATATGAAATACCAACTATGACTTCATACACAACAGATGTAACTAAGCACATCAAACCACTGCCTACCAGGTATCTAAACAAAAATATATAGCAATACAGACCACAGTCAGTTCTTTTACTCTCATGGTTGCTCCCAATACTTCAGTGGCGTATGGTATAATAAAAAAAATATGGGCAACCATAGGCCAGGATTAGAAGGACACTCAGGGTAGTACATACAACTCTCCTTTTTTACTCCTATTTGGACACAGACTCTAAATCTCCAACATGGGAAGTCTTTTTTGGGTGTCGGAGAAAAGTATTCAGTAAAGTGGTGATCTTTCTACCTTGCCACATCCCCCATCACTCGACTCTTGGAACACTTGCCTGCTCAACTGCAACAAGGCTGCCTATTGCAGACTTCTGAAACTGTACAAAAGTCAACTGTGATTCTAGAGAACGATCTTTAAAAACCACATAAGCATTGAAGGATGCTAAATTAAATAGATGAACAGTCAACTTCTTGTACCAGATATAGGATTTTTAAGCAGCATTGTAAGGCTCCAAACTTTGATCTACTCTATTTACATCTCCCATGTGATTGTTGTAGTCTAGAATGCACACTGGTTTGCGCACTTCTGCAACCTGACCCCAGACAATCACAGGCGCAGTACTTTCATCATGAATAGTTGTGAGCATATGGACATCTCTTCTGTCTGAAACTCTCCCAGGAAGAAGTTCATTCTATGCAAAGCCCTGCTGTTCCCTTTCAAGTTTTGTACGCACAAGCTCTTTAGGGTTACCTTTACAGTTAGAGCAGATTGCGCCACATGCCACAGTGCATACTCTGAACAATTCTTTAAATAATTGCAAACCTGTGTAGAAATTGTCCACGTATAAATGGTGACCTTTGTGAAAGTGTTCTAGCAAGTTCCCGCATAATTTTCTCACTGACTCCAAAAGTGGAGGGACAGTTGGGGTGGGGGGTCATTTGAAGAATCCTTACCAGTGTACACCCTGAAATTATACGCATATCTAGTGGCGCTTTCACACAGCATATACAGACTAAAACCATAATGTGCTCTATTGCTGGGAATTTATTTTCTGAAACCCAAACCGTCCTTAAACAAGACTAGAGACTCATCCACAGATGTACCTTTCCCTGGAACATATATCTCTGAGAAACGATCTACTAAATGGTCAAGTCAAATCTTGAAGAGATGGTCACAGTCGGGGTGATCTCATGACAATGCTGTAGCATGAGCCACAAAATGCAGCATTTGTTGCCGAAGCAAATACCAAACATGACTTGTAGTTGCTGGAAATATTGGAAATATAACAGTTGCCATCAAGAGACTAGTAAATCAATATAAAGACAGTGAAGGCTTCCTTATCAATCCCATCAGGAAAATTAAACCCCAGAAGAGTTTAATCTCATGGAGATTTGTGGGAGTCCACCGGGTAGCTCTGGAGTGGGTCTTAAATGTCGCACTCTTGTCTCTCAAACTGTTCTGCATGCAAATTAAACAGTTGGAAGACATTGATAGGCAAAAGGTTCTCTGTATTGACTCTGCACCCTGAAACACCACTAAAGGCAGGCAAAACAGACTGCACCATGTAAGGGGCAACCCAGGGTTCAGCACTTCCAGTGGGAAGCCTTCCAGCCCCTGACTGTAGTCCAGCTTGCTCTTGCTGCACTACCAGCATATCATTGTCCTCCTCTAAAAGAGGCACTTCATCAGCAATATAATGGTGAATTCATCATCAGATGATTCCTCTCAAACAGAAAATTCTCTGCCAGAATCTTCAACTTGGCCCTCTGCCTCATATCCAAAGTCAGTCTCAGAGCCATGTTCAAAGGCAGGTTTATAAAACAAACCTACAGTCTGCTGGGTGGACAGATTGCTGTCAGCCACAATGCCTACTTATGAAACTAACTCAACAAACTCAGCTGTATCAAACAGAAAACATAACTATTGACATATAATGATTGTAATTGTGGCATTTCTAGAGTGCATTAAATCAGAAGGTATCAAAGCGGTGAAAATGGAGGCAACTGTGTGACTGGTGCAGACCTCAAGCAGGGAACCCTTTAACTCTCTCGCGACGAGTACTAGTTTGCAAATAACCTTTTCACCTGCTTGTGACAAATTCGATGCAAAGTTAAGCTCCTGATCTGCTCTGGGATGGAGTTCTGTAGCCTGATGGCCTCCACTGTGAAAGCCCGCTCCTCCCACCTGGCTTTCTTGCACCTAGCAACCACAACCTTGTGTTGTCCAGTTAAACGCAGATGCCTCTGCGAAACATACCAATAAAAGGCCGTCCTGAGGTAAAACGACCCCTGAGAATGGAGAGTTTTGTGAGCCAAACCTAGACCTTTGAAGTGCACCTGTTGCTTCACTGACAAACAGTGAAATGATCTCAAGCCTTCCCTGACCCGAGAAGTGTTTAGGTAATCCCAGGACCAATTGAACGGCTGCGTTTTGAATGATTTGGAGCTTGTTTAAAGAATACTGGTTGGTATATAAATACAGGGCATTACAGTAGTCTTAAGCGATGGGTGATAAGCGCTATGACCACTGACACCCCGAGCTCTTTTGGGAGGAGAGCCAGTATTTTATTTCAAGATCTTGATGATCCAGAAACAGGAGCTCACTGTTTGATTAACCTGGGTGTTAAAGGTCAAGGTGTTATCAAAAATCACATCCAGGTTTTTGGCTACGGCCTCCGGAACGAATAGAGTGCCACACATTTCCGGCCACCAGCAGTTGTTCCAAATTGAGCTATTCATTCCAAATACCACAATCTCAGTTTTCTCCCCGTTCATTTTGAGCCAGTTCTCCCTTATCCACCTGCTGATCTCCAACATACAACCCCTAAATCTATCTGCCACCTCTACCCAGTCATCCGAGATGGAAACGATCATCTGTGTGTCATCCACATAGGACGACACCTAGAATCCAGAAGCATGCACCAGTTTCACCAGAGGGGCGACATACAGATTAAATAAGGTCGGGCTAAGGGAGGACTCCTGAGGAACTCCACAGGGGAGCTGAAAGGGTTCTGCTTTGACGTCCCCGCAACTAACTGTAAGAGTCCTACCCTGTAGGAAGGACTCGAGTAATTTAAGAGCTGCGTCCTTCAGCCCAGCCTGCCGCAGCCTTTTCCAACAGAGATGGAGATTTGGTGTCAAAGGCTGTGCACAGGTCTAGCAAAACCAGTATAGCTGTGCCTTCCAGGTCTACTTGCCTGCAAATGGAATCAGATGTTGCTATGGGAACCGATTCAGTGCTGTGATTCCTCTTGAACCCATTTTGAGGAGGGTCCAGGAGTTCATGCTCCCGGAGAAACTGAGCTAATTCCTGGTTATTGTGCTTCTCCAGGATCTTAGCTGGAGCGGGCAGCAAAGGGATCGGGTGCAAGTTTTTCGAACCGCTAGAGTCTCCATCATACCAAGTAATGACCACTGCCTCCTTCCAGCCCTGAGGGTATACCCCTGACTCCAAGACCTGTGAATAGATCTTCTCCAGGGCCTCTGCTGTAAGGTCCTGGACCAACTGCTGGATCCTGGGTGGGCAAGGGTCATCTGGTGATCCTGAGGTAATGCCCCCTAAAAGAGTTTTGATTTTAGACGCAGGCAACGCAGAGAACATAGCTAGGCAACTAGTGTTAGGCAGTTCTGGAGTTGTGTCCTCCTCACCAACGGCATCCCCGAAACCCCAGAACTCTCTGTGAGAGCCGGGAAGTCTGCAAAGATCTTCATGATCTTTTCTTTGAAGAAATCTGCTACCATATTGCAGAAAGCTTGCAAGTTTTCACCCTCCTGATGTGTAGGAGGTGACATAAGAGTGCACACTGTATTAAAAAGTTATTTCGGGAATGTTAATAGCTGACCTAATCCTCTGAGAGAAGAAGTTTGATGTAGCCTCTTTGATTGCATTTTTATATTTAAGAATAAGCTCCCTGTGTTTTATTTTATTTTCCGGCTCTGGGGCCAGTGTCCGTCTCCGTTCCTGCATCCTCCACTGCCTTTGAAGCTCTTTAAACTACTCAGAGAACCACAGGGCAGAGGGATTCTTCTTAACGTTTGGGCTGGATCTCACCAGGGGGGGCAACCTCCTCAACTGCCGACCTTACCCATTTGTCAAAATTTTCTGTCGGTGAGCCTGGACCCTTGAGGTCCTTCTCTTTAAATTTTTCAAGGGCATCTGCAAACTCATCAATTACGGTTTTTCCTCCAATTTTTGTAACACTTAACGGTGCTCAATGTGCTTTCCACTACCCGTGTCTTGTATTCCTTAAACAATACTAAACTGTGGTCAGACCAACTTAGTGGCAAAGAATCGCCTATAGTGAGGGCCTCTTGATTAGAGAAAATCCGATCTAATGTGTCTGGCTTTATGAATCAAGATATTGACCCGCTGGCTCAAGCCGAAACTAAGCATAAAATCTATGAAAGCCCTGGTATTGGGGTCACTCTCATCCTCCAAGTGGAGGTTAAAATCTCCCAGAATAGTAAGGTTATCACAAAAGATAAAGGGCTCTAGTTCTTGGTGCCAGTTTTAAATAAATTGCTTTTTGGGCCAGGCGGACGGTAGATTAGCAGATCTGCCAAAATCGCAGCATGTTTATTTTTAATTTTAATATGTCCACCTCGCAGTCTTCAATAACTGAGTTAACAGGCTCTATCATGTAACTCAGCTGCTCCCTGCAGATAATGGTTAGGCCTCTCCCCTCCATGCACTCCTATCTAGTCTCACCGCCAGATAACTTGGTGGCGTGGCAACCGCAAAATCTGGGCCAGAGTTCTCCTTGGCCCAAGTCTCGGTGATAAGCAAACAGTCTAACTGTTCTGTGACCATCATCTCACTAATTTCTAAGCTGTGTTTTATAAGGGAACTGGAGTTAACTAACACGCAACAATGGGGCAACTCTGTCCTTGAAGCCCCTGTGTGCTCTTTGAAATTCCTGGAGAGTCCCTCCTCTGGAGCCAATAATCCCCACAGCCTTGAGGCAATACAGTCCACACAATGAACTTGATACTATAAAAAGATACCTTTCACTTGCCACGGACAACAGCTAGACTGAGGATCAACTGCACCTACTCTGCACAGACACAGCAAGTACCAAAGATATCCCACTAGAAAGGACCCCCCAAAAAAACCACACAAGATAACACAATACAGATCTTGCACAAATCCAAATATGAATTTGAAAAAAAGAAATTAGCTAAATATGTTACAATTATTACAGCTGTAAAAATATTTTAAAAAGAAGCAGGACAATGATACTCATTTGAAGTAAACATTACAAAAATGTTTCCTTACCAAACACATGCAACTACACAAACTGCAGATCTACCAGTGCCAAAACTGCAAACAGGAGTCGCCTCCAAGGATATCGATAGCTATGCACAACAATAAAAAGGAGAAATAAACATTAAGATCACAAATGCACATGATGACAAGAAATAAATCAGTTAACGTTATAAAACACTATGAAGTCTGCCCATGGGTGCAGATCAGCATCACAAGCATCCGATTTGCCCCCAATGGGGGCACAAAGCAAAGGCAAGAAATTGGCACCCTAGAGGGAGAGACGCTTACCCCAGCCACCAGCCAATCGCAAGTAAAACACTAGTTCGCACATACCACCATCCAAACGCCAGCCAGAAGCCAGTCGACACAACTGCCAGCAAAAACCACACTTTAAACACACCATCAGACAAACGCCAGCCACATGACAGTCCACACACACTGCTAGCCAAACGCCAGTACACGCGCACCGGGAGCCAAACAGCAGTTCACACACAGAACCTTATTCCCTGGTGTCTAGTAGTTTTCTGCCCCCCACCTGTACCCCCCAGGGGCAGATTGGCCTAAGAAAAGTCTGATCTCCCCCAGGGAGAGCAGAGAACAAAGGACATGTGTGGGCACTACTGGGGCGCGACTCTTGGCCAAAGCGCTGCTCTCCAGACATATATCAAAGTAAAATCCCTTGTGCCTAGTGGTTGTCCCAGGGGCAGATCGGCCTAAAAAATGTCTGATCTGCCCCCGGGGCAGGTGGCAGAAAGCAGCCAAAACAGTTCCCCAAAAATCGGGGGCGACCTCTGCCCAAGGAGCCCCCCTCAACATACATAAACAATAAAATCCCTTTGGTCTAGTTGTTTCCACCTCCCTTGGGGTCAGATCGGCCTAAAAAATGGCTGATCTGCCTCAAGGAGGGGGGTGGGGAAGAAAATGGCCAAACATGTCCCCGAAAGTGGGAAGGGGCCCTTGCCCAAGGGGCCACTCCCCAGCATACATATACAAAAAATTCCCTGGTGTCTAGTGGTTTTCACCCTCCTTGGGGACAGATAGGCTTAAAGAATTACTGATCTGCTCCCTGGGGTGAGGTGGGGATGGCTGAAAAATGTCCCCAAAAATGGGAAGGGACCCTTGTCCAAGGGGTCGCTGCCCGGCATACTTATACAATAAAATCCCTGGTGTCTAGTGGTGTTCCGCCTCCTTTGGGGGCAGATTGGTCTAAACAATAGCTAACCTGCTCGGGGGGGGGGGGCAGAAAGCAGCCTAAACATGGCCCCAAAAATGGGGAGCGACCCTTGCCCAAGAGGCCACTCCCCAGCTTACATATGCAGTAAGATTCCGGATGACATTACCTCCGCCACCCTGATGGACAGATGTCTGCCAGATTTAGAGAGGACCACCAACCCAGAGGACATTTCTTTACTTTGAAAGGAACCACATTCATGGCAGTTTCTTCAGGGTACAAAAAAGTTTGGAAGGCTGTCATCAGATTTAACGGCCGTCCACTAAGCTATTAACTGTTTTTTTGTTTTCTGAAAATGAACTCCCAATGTGGGAAAATCGAATGACCCTCACAACCTGGGACTTTTTCCACAAAGTGCGGAAGTCATTATTTTTTTTCTGTTCCACAGTAACAGGATATTCCTTGCGGTGGGGGACAAAAAAAAAATAACGTCACACCATCCCACCTAAATAGGGTGGGGAGTATAATGCCCTTCTTTCAGCAGCCCCGACTCAGTCGGGCCATTTGTGGAAGCTTCCGTCGACCGATCCAACAGGGACTCCGTTGACGGAAAGCTTGTGGTCTGCCCATCTCTAAGTGAAGCGAGCGGATTGAGAGCTCGTCGGACATGGAACTCCATCTCATTTGGGACAGACTGTCTGTCAAACTTCAAACCAGGCCCTTAGTATGATGGGTGACTTTAAAAAAAAAAAAAAAAAAAAACTGTTTTTATGTCGCTGCCTCTGAATTCTGTTACTCTTATTGCAACTAGTAACACTGGTGGACAATATGGAGAGCACAACTTGCCAGGCCATACATCTCCTGTAGTTACCCATTAAATTTAGCGTTAGTCATTTTGAAGTGGTAGAGCAAGAATTTGTAAAGTGTTGATAATGTCTTAATATTTGAAAAAATCTGAAGAATTATCTGGTACCCTTTTGGGCACATAATGCTACAGATGCAGTTTGTACAATGGCTAGAGAGGGTTGATCCAAGGAACTTTAAAAACATTTTCTCATCATGGAAAACTTGCAAAAGGGGGAATCTTGAATATAGTGAGATGTGCCCACACTTTAGATGTTTTACTGCATACCACAGATGCTTTCAATTAACATTTTCCCTGCCATAGAGGATTTGGATGAGACCGGAGAGAAATGTTGGGAGAAAAATGTATGGATAGGGCAGGCTGAACACCAAATATACAAATAAAAAAAGGGGGGAATAGATATGATTATAACATAAATCGGTAATCTTAAAGTAGGGGAAGGAACAGAGAGAACAATGACATCCTAGAAGCGTTAATGACTAAATTCCAGTGAGAAATAAGCAACAAAAAAATTGTAATTTCACAGATGATAAAGCGTATAGAACAGGGAGAGTTTATAGATATACACCTAAATCTCATAATCTAGTGAAGAAAAGAAACATAGCTGTATATCTGCGATGAGTGGTATAATGCAGAACTTTGTGCCGGATTGCTGGAAAGGTCATGCATTCGTATTGAGAGGCTTCCAAAATAGTGGATTAGTTCTAACAGTCAAGAATATATGACGTCTCGAAGACACTACAAATCTTGGCTTAAAGTTGTATATCACTTCAGCATAAGTTAAATTTAAATCTAACTAACAATAACTCCTGAACCTAACATTTAATATTACTTAAGTTGAACCATGGATGTGCGAGGTAAATATTGTGAGAAATATAAGAATTCGAGAGCAAATAAAGGGGAGGGTGATGCTAGAAATAACAAAACAAATTGGAAATGAGCAATAGAAGCAATTGCTAACTTATGATCTTTGAGACACTTGTTAACAATTAACATTAAGGGTGTTTATTAGGACTTGAAATTTTGGGGGAAACTGATTAAAGCATTTTTCATTTAACAAGGAAAGCTGTTTAGGGAAGTATATTAATCATTGGAGTACTACTACCCCACTCTAAGAAAAATGAGTATTACCAAAAGGTGTTTAATAGATCAAAATACTTAAACTAAACAGTAGTAGACCCCTTTGAATTTAGTGTATGTGTTGTTCTGCTTATTTTCCATAGTCAAAAACAAAAAGCAGTACTCAGAAGTTATATAAAAAAAGAAACTAATTCAAAAGATGGATTCGTGAGTTTGTTTAAAGAAGGAATTAAACAGATATTGAGACATTTAAGAAGGTATGGTATTGGAATAATAGCAATTGGAACATTTGCAGTGGAAGACAACAATTTAAAGTTTCACGAATTTTTGGTATTGGTAATGGCAATATTAGGTCAAATATTCTGTGCATCACCTATACACGTGTGGTATTCTGGATCATAGAACCCAGTAAAATATGCATAACTGCACCTGGGTGCTCTGCATAAAAACAAAAAAGTAAAGTAGTATAATGTAATGTAATTGTGTATCAGTTGCATGAGAGAATCACATTTCTTAACTGTATGTAAAACATTTATATTTTTTCGTAGGATTGTAAAATTGAATGCTGTTTGTGTAATATTGTCACCTGCATTTATTTAGATCGATTTTTATACCATTACTGTTTCATAAATTGTAGCACAGTTTAGTGATGATGGCTTTGCATGTTTATTAATACTACACCCTTAAGAAAATATTGTTTTAACACAAACTACTAAAGTTGAAGTGAAATTGGTTCTTTTTTATACAGATGTCTCCAAACTCTGTTTCTCTAGAAGATTGTAAACTAATCTGTCTTTTCCAGCATTCCTCTGCCTGATGGACGTCGAAAGCTGGTTTGTTGTGCATTTATTGTATTCACTTTGGAGATTTATGCAAACAGTTGTCAGAGCAACTCTCTATTTAGCGGTGGTTTCCAGCTTCTTTCTCAAGGGGTGATTCAAATAGAGCAGTGTATATTAAAATGTCGTCTTCCATCATTTTTTCCCCTCTTACTTTTAGTTTGACGAAGTTTGCTGAAGTGCTATAGTACCGAATCGACCTCATACTAAAAGGATGTTTTTTTGGCCTGTTAATATGAGGAAAAATGTAGGATCATATTGTTTTGAAATCTACTCTCAATACTTATGTACATCTCATTTCTTACTGAGACACTGCTCTAAGCATGGCAGAAAAATGATGTATACAGAAGATGGCTTCGAAATAGCAAGGCTGATAGTGGTTCCAAAACACACCACTTTAAATAGAATGATACATCTACATGTTGAAAGAAATTACCCTACTCCAAGAATGCTTCCCTATAGTATTTTTTTTTTGTCTACACAAATCATCTATCCCTTCACGATTAGACATTGTTGGACTTGGCCCTTTCTGGGGGGTCATCCCGAGACCTTTTGCCTTCTTCCTTCTATTTTTTTACTGTTTTTTTGCTAGCCTTAGGACTTTGTGCACTTTGCCACTGATAACCAGTGTTAAAGTCCTTGTGTTCTCTCCTTAAAACATGGTAGATTGGCTTATACCCAATTGGCACATTTAATTTACTTGTAAGACCCTAGTAAAGTGCCCAGGGCCTGTAAATTAAATGCTATTAGTGGGCCTGCAGCACTGATTGTGCCACCCACTTAAGTAGCACTTTAAACATGTCTCAGGCCTGCCATTGAAGTCTGTGTGTGCAGTTTTTAACTGCCCATTTCAGCCTGGCAAAATAAACCTTTTGCGAGGCACAAATCTTCTTTTTTAATACATATAAGTCATCCCTAGTGTAGGCCCTGGACAGCCCAGATGGCGGGGTGCAATGTATTTAAAAAGTAGACCATGTACTTTTAAGCTTTACATGTGCTTGTAGTGAAAAACTCTTAAATTAGTTTTTCACTACTGCAAGGTCTACCTCTCCCATAGGGAGCTTGGGTGTGACTGAATGGACCGTCACTGGCAGGATGGGAGGGAGGAGCTGGAGCTAGCTCAACTTAGAGATGATTAGGCTGTGTCCTGTCTCCACACAAAGGGCTGCATACTCCCTGTAGTTAGTTTGAAACCAGGGCCAGAAAGACCAGCCCCTGTGCACTTCAAATGTATGCCTCTATATGCTTCTCCCCATTTCAAAGGCCCAACTGGATATAAACACTGGACCTCAGACACCAACTCTTCAGTACACGTCTGGATCTGTGGATACTCTGCCAGGAAGAAGGACTGATGTGCTGCTACAAGGATTGCCACTCTGCTGGACTGCTGCTCTAAAGGAACTGCTGCCCTGCTGTGCTGTCCTGCTGCCCTCTTGCCTAGGTTAGAAGAGACTGGACCTGCAAGTTCATCCTTCAACCCAGGACCTAAGGTGTCTCCAAAGGCTAGTCTGCTGGGCTCCTGATCTGAGCCTCAGGGACATTAAAGGCTCCCCAACAGCCCCTGGATCCGGCTGCGGTGAGTTCCTGACCCCCAACTAGTGCCCTTCAGGTCCTAGACCCTTGGTGTGGCTCAAGGGAGCTGAATTCAAGCTTTTGGGCTCGTTGCTGTTCGCCCGAGACCTCGCTGCTCACACAGCGATTTAGGGCGAAGCTCCGGCAATCGCCTCTTTGCACTACAGCATCGACCACTTTCGGGGGCGCTAATGCAAAGCCCCACCCACGATGCTGGCCAGCTATTCGTGCCACACTTACAACCTCCCGGAACGCTCTCCCTGCTCCTCGTGGCCCCTCCATCGAAAACGGGACTCTTGGCATGGATTTGAGATGGTAAACTTCAGCAGGCCCAACCTGGTGACTGTAGCTGACCTGCTCTCCATTGCGGTCAGCCCGAAAGTGTATCTTTGACCTGGTCCAGCGCAACCGGATATCCCTAGTTGGCACTTTGTGCTTTTTGGCACGATTTTCACTAAAATCTTTAAAAATTCATAACTCTGGTTCTACTGATTGAATTTTTGGTGTTTTGGTGTTTTATTTATTACATTTTGCTCTGCTTTTCAAACTTGGTGTGGCATCTTGTGTGTGTGCTGTTTTTTCACTTTATTACTGTTTGAAGAGTTGCACAGATACTTTACACATTACCTCTAAGTTAAGCCTGACGGCTTGGTGCCAAGCTACCAGAGGGTTGAGCACAGATAAATTTAGGGTTGAC
Organism: Calotriton arnoldi; assembly: GCA_963921515.1. NCBI lineage: Eukaryota > Metazoa > Chordata > Amphibia > Caudata > Salamandridae > Calotriton > Calotriton arnoldi. Next base: position 3,471,609 of record CAWUFW010000438.1, read on the forward strand.
TTGTGCCTCACCCTGACAAGGATTGTGATTGCTGCTTGACAAGGACTCCCACCTCAGTCAGTCAACCAACAACCCAATTTCTCACAAACACCCAGTGACACAGATACAGAAATTATTTCAGAAAGCCCATGCTCCTGCTAGAACATATTGCCGTATAACAGCCAGTTGTCTTGATGCATTATTGTGCAGGTTAAAATAATTTGCTTTTGAAAAAGGAAAAAAAAACTCTGAATATAGCTGTGCCAAATGTAAAATTGAGGCGATACAAAAGGGGATGATGGACGGAACGTTTGAGCCAATCAAACACTCACCCCCAGTCAACGGATCTGGGTTTAATCCATCATCATTCTTTAGCTCACTCCACCACCCCAGTTCAGACATGGCCATATGCAAATCAGTCTGACCCTGTGCCTCATGGGAACAGTCCAGCCCGAACTGCCAAGCCATGTCTTCCCTGGACCGGAAACAAGCATCCTAGGACCGGTTTCTGGCATTTCAGCCGTCATCAGCCAGGCTTGCTTGAATCCAGTGGCAAAGTGAGCAAGGGACCCACGTCTGGGCATACCCCCGCCAACTTAGGGCGACCAAAGCGATACAAAAGGGGATGATGGACGGAACGTTTGAGCCAATCAAACACTCACCCCCAGTCAACGGATCTGGGTTTAATCCATCATCATTCTTTGAATGTAAAATTGAGTCCTTTATAAGTGAGGCTCTCCCTATTTTCTAGATAATCTGTTCTTCACAATTAATTTAAAACCTTCTCAAACTCGTTCGAGTTGGATGTGTATTATCCAATGCAAGACTTAATTAATCCAGAATACTGTATTTGAGAAGCAAGAATAGAGTATTTAGCCAGGAAGTATTTTCAGCTTCTTATGCATTTTGTGAAACAGCTAAACTCCGTGGGAAGTGCTTGGTTATGAGTGCCCCGGAATTTTGCAACACCTGCACAAACACCTGTATGTGCAGTGTGTTCCAGTTACAAGCAGTGTGGAGTTTACCACAGCCAGTAATTACCTGTGTGCTAAAGTTTGCCCCCAATGATTACATTTCAGCAGGTCAAATCTAATCAAATTTAATCTGAGGGAAAAGGGCCCGGTAAATACTTGGACATGCAGATTTCCGTGAAACACTAGGAACAAGCATTTGTAATGCAATAGGTCTCACATTTACGTGAGTTTCGTAAGTGCGACACCTATTGCATTACAAATGCTAGTTTGTAAAAACGCCCATGCAATGCTTTAACTTTATTATCGGCCGTACCTCTTTCTTTAGACGAGCTGTGTCTAAAGAAAGGGGCTGGCCTCTATTAAAGTGAAAGCGTGGTATGGGCGCTTTTACAAAAAAAGCATCTGTTTGTGAAGTTGACAAACAAATGCTTTTTTTGTAAAAGCGCCCCATGCTGCACTTTCACTTAAATGGCGGCCACGCCCCTTTCCTTGAACTTGGCTCGTTTAAGGAAAGGTGCGTGGCTGACTTTAAAGTGCAAGTGCGGCATGGGGCAATGTAAAAGAAATAAATAGTTTTTAAAAAAAACATGCGCCCGCGTTTGGCACGGCAAGTAAAGCAAAGGCACGGCCGCCACTATCAGCGTGGCGTGCCATGCTGTGTAAAAAAAATAAAATAAAGATGTTGCAAGTATGTTATGCCTGCAGCACCAGGCATGCGTAAACCATTAAATGAAATAGTGCTCAGAGACTGTAATTAAAGCATACCGAGCAACAACACATGTAAAAGGGGGTGTCCTCAGGGGAGGTTACAAATGAAGACAAGGCGGTACTAAGGAGGGACTAACAAGCCTATTTACAAATCAGAAGCCAGCATTTACGAAGGACAGTGACACAAGCCAATGACAAATATGGGCGGAGATTGGGCGGGGCTTCAAGTGCATACTCCAATACAGCATGCCTGCCCAGGCTCGACCTAAAAATCTGTATTTTATTCCCCATTTGAAAGGGCAAATTAGTAATTGTTAATGTTGATTGCAGTCGGCAAATTTCAAACCCTGAGGTAACCGGTTTTACCATGCACAACAGTCATTGCAGAACCTGATGGATTGAATCTGGATTTCTAGACCTTTATAGCCGAGTGGCAGATTTTCCACACGTACAAATTTACCTGTAGAGATGGAAGCATCGGTGTTTCCAGGGTAGGAGCATAGGCATGGTCATTAGGGAGATACTGAGCACCCTCAAAGTTTTAATTGTATTAGTATTCCCAGTTGTTTTTCACACACAGTTTGGATATTTACACTTAATTGGCTGGTTGTAAGTGTATAAATTGGAAGTGAACAAATCCCGTATTTTTGGTGTATGTAGGGCAAGTTATTTTTCTAGTGAAAAAAAGAGAAAGTTTATTGTGTTAATGAATATTTTCTTCAAAATATACTTGTATTGATTGCCCACTGTCCAGACACTATATAAATAGGTGCAAACTAGCAGTATTAGGCATGGAAATGGGGAAATGTGCGTAGATTTTACATGTGTGCTTGTAATTTTAGTGATTCCAATAAAGTCAGAAATATTTGCAAAGAGGTAGGTGCAAGCCTGTAAATCAGATTTCCCAAAAAATTGAATTAATCTGCTCTACTGTACTTCAGTGCATCATTGCACGTGTTTCTGTACACTATTAATAATATTTACTCATGCAGCCATAGATTTTGTAGTTCTGCAGCTAAGCAGATTTCATTTCAGTTATAAGCTTCTTAAGTGTGCTCAGACCTCTTGCTTACTGCAACAACTCCCAGATATGCAGGAAGAAGAGACTGAATTATGCCCTTGAGATAATAGGATGTGGCATTGGCTCTGGCTGACCTTAGGTCCTGAAAGTGGTGAGTCAATGTCTCCTTTATCTCAAGGGAAAGGCCCCCACCCACTCCTGGCAAAACGCCAGCATTCTCAACTTCCAGGGCCGCTATTACAGATTGGGCGCCCGACCTGGCCTGCACTTTGTGCAGCTTTCAATGGGTGCGCCAGTCACAGACTGCCTCAGTGCATCCTATCACAATGAATGCATGGTTCCCAGTGCAAGTGGCAACCCACACCTGCTCTGCGAAGAACATATTGGCACAGGGTGCACCGACTGTTTGAAGCTGCTTGACCACCTTTCGCTATGCAGGCGGCAACCCGCCTGCTTGTAAAAGATTGGGAGAGATCTCCCTGCAGCTAGGGGCAGACAGTGATGCTTGTGGGCTGCCTGGGTGGGGTGAGGGTGTGTCATACAAACCACGTCCCTCTTCCCACTGGTACCCTCGGAAGTGGACAGCCAGTGCACCTTGACACTGTTTTGCCTCTGCGTCCATGTGTACAATAAGGGCCCGTCAAAATGTTTCATCATTTGCATGAGGCCGCACCCCATGCAAATAAGGGAACACCCTCTTGTAACTGTGCGGGTGCACAATATGCGCCAGTGCAATTCGTATTATAAAAGAAGCTACACAAGCTCCTGCTTCTCCTTTTATAATACTAAAGTAATCAGTAGGCATAAGAATCGGACGTAAATGCCTGTTGCGCCCACGGGGAACTTTTTGTAATACGGCCCCAGGTAAACCCCTGACTTTCCATCTGGCTTGTTTTTTTTTTTTTTTTTTTATCCCAGTGAACAGCAGGAATCCTTCTGGTACAAAAGGGATTTTTGCCTGGTAGCTTAAAGTAAAGTGAGGGAGATTGAAGCTCTCAACAGCAGTTGGTAGTTAGTGAGTAATGGCTCCAGTTGTGTGTGATGTTGAAGGTGGAGGAGAGAGGTGGTGTGAGCTATGTAGTAAATGGCAGTGGGTCCATGCTAGAGCAAGTCATTGTCAGTCATTGGTGCTTAGAATCGTTCTCGGTGACCCGTGCTGTGAGTGGCTTTTATGAGTGGTGGTGATGGTAACTCCATCAGAAGTTTGAGTTAGCAATGGCTGAGTGAAATATCTATGTGATAGTGGGCCAGTGATGGTGTGGGGTTGGTGAGTGATTATGGGTGAATGTTAATGGGGGCGACTGGAAAACTAGTGTGTGTGGAGAGGGTGGTTGTGGGTAAATTGTAGCCTATGTAGCAGTGGGTCAGTGGCATTGGAGTTTACGGGAGAGTGGCATTGGAGGCTGTGGGAAACGGGTACAATTGGTCCTGTGTAAGTGTTAGTGAGGGCAAATAATGGCTGGGGTCAGTGTGTGTAAGTTGTGTAGCAAGGTACAGTGGATAAGCTGCTGTCAAATCTGAGCTGGCAGCCTGCCAATCTGAAGCCATCAGCCTTCTCCCAGCCAGGTCAGAGGTTGAGCAGGCAGGAAGGTGCGTCACAGTTTACTCCAGTACATTAGGAACCCGGGTTTATTGGTGCAAGAATGTTAGGCGCTACAGGCAATGTCACATTTTTGGGTTGAAGCGCCTTCTTGTTGCTTGATAAAAGGGGCATTTTTGGGTCTTTTTTGTACTTTGATGCAGGCATTTGCCTTACTCACATGACAGGGTTGCCGGTCCTCCGGCCACTCCTCTGCCTACTCCCCAGCAGACATGCCAGAAGTTTTTACGAGGGCCTGTGTCAAAGCTATCATGCAGGGCCCTACAAAAAAGAAAGCACAACCGTACCAGCTTCTGGCAGGGAGAGTGGCTGCCCCATCATTATTAAACAGGGGAGGTTTGCTTTAAAATCGATAGATTATTTTTGCTAAACAACCATAGGGCCCTGAAAAAGCATGGGGCCTGGGTAATAATGTCCCTTCTGCCCCAACCTTTCTCGTGCCTCCGATCCATAGAATTCTAATAAAGAACGAGAGTGCTAACATTTCATACAACTAGCAGAACAAAATTATGTAGCTGCTGTGAACTCGCACCGTTTGGTATGCAGCAGTATGGGGAACTGACTAGCTAAATATGCTTTTATTTTTGCCAATGCTTACTTGGAGCCGTTGCCTAAAAATGAGGTTAATAATCGGTTTTCAGTTGATTGTGGATTCTTTTAGTTGAAGTTGTATAACACTAAGGCAGTGATCTGCCACGTGTGAGTAATGCCCCCTTTCAGCATTTATTTTCTTTTCCCCTTTTCCTTCTGTATATCCCCAGCATGCCACTTTAGCAAAAATGTTTTAAGTAACAGGGCATTTTTTCAACCTTCCACTGAAATGTATTAGAATAATATCACTGTCCATACCGCTCAATCTATTTTTTCTTCAATGAACACAAAGCCAGATGTTTGCATTGGGTGAGTGGTATTTTAATGGATGAGGAAGGTGACCTTCTTTAAAGTCTATGTAAAGTATTTGGCTTGGTGGGAGAGTGAAAATGATTAAGGGATGGGTCACGAGCTCCAGATACATCTAAGGTGAGATGTATGCCAAAACCTTCTCTTCTCTGCCAGGCCATAATGTTCCCTGTATCTCCTATCCCAGAGAACTAGTAGCTTGAAGTACAGGGAGCACCAAGTTTATCCAGACTTTGATCTGGAGACCGCTTGTTGCGAGCAAGAATGACCAGGAATTCAAAGGAGAAGGAACGTCAGCAATGAGCAACATGGTGGGAGACAAACCTCTTCCATAATTAGAGCTACTTCATAGAAGCAAAATTCAATGGTTGTATTTGAGCTACTTAAATTCAAAAAATGTTGTTTGTACCGGGAAAATAGGATTTCGTTATTCTGAGGTCGATGCATTTGAGTGAAATTTCTGCTATTTACACAGTTTAAAAAAGAGCAAAACTATATTATTATTTATTATTTGCACTACTTTGATAACAAAATTAATCTAATTTATCAGAACTTTCCCAGTGCGCAGGATCAGACTTTCATCAAGCCCAATCTCCAATATACCCCCACTTATTGTGTTTGCAGCCTAGGAAAGTTTAACTTGTTCACTCCGGAACTAATTAAAAGATCTCTAGTGACAGCCAAATTTGGCTATTCTTTGGATTTATGTCCTCCCAGAATCTCAGCACTACTTTCTAATCAGTTAGCGCCTGCTATATGCTTCTTGTTTAATTTATCAATAAAACAGGGAAAATCCCCTTGATCTGGAAGGCTGGACTTCTTTTGCATGGGCAAAACAAGCACAATCTCACACCCACAAGCTTACAAACTATCGGCCCATTTCACTGCTCCCTCTATTAGGCAAATTGCTGGAAGGTCAAATTAGCAAACAACTTTTGGATTACTTAGAAGATAATATGATCTTGGACCAATCACAATCTGGGTTCCAATCCTCACTCAGCCGGAGACCGTCTGAGTGGCAGTCACAGATCACATAAGTTTACCTCTTGATGCTGATGCACCATCTATGCTTGTGCTGTTGGATTTATCTGCAGCGTTTGACACTGTGTCCCATCCCAGGCTACTTTAAAGGTTGGATGAATCTATGCGACAACCCTACAATGGTTTTCAGATTGTTTTAAAAAACAGAACCCAAACCATCTCTCTCGGCTCTTTCAAATCCTGTATTATGACGATTGACAAGGGTGTGCCCCAGGGCTCATGTCAAAGCCCTACGCTTTTCAACATCTATGTTGGCCCCCTTGCCAAGATCATCAAATCTTTCGGCTTTGAAATTCTGTCCTATGCTGATGACACAGTTGCTCATCTCTTTCGACAAAGTCCTTGTTAAGGTCAAACTATGTTTTGCGACAGGGATGAAAGCAATTGCAGCTTAGATGTCTACCAACTGCCTACAATTGAATGCAGGAAAAACCGAGATTATGCTGTTCAGTAAGGCCCAACAGGTTTGGTGGCTGACTGGTGGCCTGCAGAACTTGACTCATCACCAATACCATAAAGGTAGTTGGGAACCTTGGTGTCTGTGTAGACCAGACCCTAACAATGAAAGAGCAGGTTCTGGCATGAAGCCAGCATAGAGGGGACTGCTCTCAACTGTATCACATCCTATCTTCAAAACAGAACTATTGTCATCCATGCCCCCCCTTTCTCATCCAAACCATACTTCACAAAAGCAGGGGTCCCTCAAGGCTCTATCATCTCACCCATGCTTTTCAACGTCTACATGAAGTCATTACCAGCACTGATCAATCAATCAATTTCACCTCACATGCAATAACTATGCAGATGACACACAAGTACTCCTTGAACTGAAAAGCCCCAAAGACATTGGAAAATCACAAATTGTTTATTGGCTCAGAGCCGTTGATCAGTGGATGACATGCGGCCATCTCAAATTGAAAGCTTCCAAAAAATGGAAATACTCATATGTGGCGATAACATTTTTTATAATTTATGACCCACTCTCCGCCTGGCCTGGCGATCTTGGAACACTGCCTAAAGTATCTAAGGAAGTAAGAAACCTCAGAATTACCATGGACTCCAAGCTATCAATGAATGCCCCAGTGGACACACTAGCAAGATCAAGCTTCATTACTATAAAAACTACGCAACGCATCTTCCCCGACCTGGGATTTCCACACAAGATCCAGTCTACTCTCTCTCATGTACTGTCTAAACTCCATTACGCCAATAGATTCTACCACAGATCATCTTTAACAACTATGAAAAGACTACAGCAGATTCAGAACTGTGCTGCAGACTAATCTTAGATATGAAGCCGCACGCCCACCTTTCTCCTGCCTTGGAGGCCCTACATTGGTTACCGGTTGCCAGAAGATTCACATTCAAGCTGATTTGTATCAGCCTCAAAGCAATACATGGAACAGGGCCGCTCTTCATCAGGAAGGAAATCACCAAATACATTCAACAAAAGAACCTCCGCTCTAGATTGCCACCTTGCCTTAAAATCTCACCATACAAGAGAAAAACCATAGTTGGCACATCCTTCTCCTGTTCAAGCAGCCAAACTATGGAACTCTTTACCACCGAGCGTAAGATCCACAGATAACTACCTTATCTTCAGAAGACCTTATCTACTCAAGGGTTGGCTCTTCCCCATATAACCACCATACTCAAACATAAATATATAGCATATCCCTGTGTATATAAGCATTTATTTGGAATATATATGTGTACCTAGATAGGTGTATTCCTTTGTATAAATGTGTATAATAATAATTTTTATAAATATATAGAAATTCGTTAGTTCTGCTTAACAAGTGTACATATTACTTATGGTTATGTTATTCTGTGTTTAACATGTATATAGGTCACTGCATAAATAAGTACATTTTTATCATAACTATTCATCTACAATTGCTTCACTATTGAATTAAATAAAAATATATTATAAAAAACAAATATATTCGCTTAAAGTACAGCAACACTTGAAAGTCTGAGTTGATTAAAAACAATTTAAATCTAGATAAATTGCCTTCCTTATACAAATATACCTTCCATGTACTTATGTATCTTTATAATTATTACTTTGCTCCTAATTCAGCATCTCCAATGCACCTTTTTCCTCTCTAAATATATGCTCTACCTCCACTCTCTGACTCTGACTCATCCCAAATCTCATTCTACTACTCTCTCCAATGCACTACCCTATTTTTCACCCTATACCTCTCTCAATGTACCCCATTCTACTACTATGATCCCCAGAATAACCCTTTCTAGACTCTTCCCTCCTCTACCCCTCCTTGCATCATCTCAAACCTCTTTTACTATTCAGATCTCCCAAACAAGCCTTTCTAAACCCTTCCCTCTGACTCTTCGCCCCTCTCCTCTTCTCATCCCAAACCTCCTCCTGCTGCTATGATCTCCAAATAAACACTTTCTAGGCCCTTCCCTCTTTTATCCCAACACTATCCTTTTCAATCCAACTAAGAGACTCACATGTCCGCTGCTCAAATTAATTTTATATTTCCCTATACTAATTCACCACTAATCTCGTTTGGGTTCCGGAGTAGCATGCTACTCGCCAAAAAGTGCATTGATGACTCATCAAGGGTGGCAAGCGCGATATAAATGCAAACCCTTCCCTCTTCTATCCCTCCACTATCCTTTTTTTAATCCAGTTAACAGACTCAATTCAGCTCTAATCTTTTTTTGGGTTCCGGAGTAGCGTGCTACTCACCAAAAAGCGCATCGACGCCTCGTCATGGGTAGTAAGCGCTATAAAAATGCAATTACAATTACTGTAGGTACATGTTGCCACATGATGCGCCTGTTGAGGAAGGCTCTTGCTTTTCTTCCTCTTTCGGTGAGGAAAACATTGGTGCAGATGCTCATTATAAGCAGATTAGATTATGGCAACGCTTGACTTGCTTCTGCAAATGAGACTTTACTTTCAAAACTTCAAGTTGTACAAAACACAACAACCCATCTCATTTGCAGTCTTCCCTCTGATACTGCTTCCACTCAACTTCTAAGATCTTTGGATTGGTTGCCTATAAGGAAGAGAATAATTTCCAAAATGCACTGCTTTACTCACAAGTCGCTAATAGTGAAAGGTCCCAAGTACCTCATCCAGAAGCTTAAACGTTATTGACCAGTTAGAACTTTGAGATCCAGCAACAAAGCCTTGCTCACTGTCCCGTGCATCAGAAAGGCTGGAGCGAGGGACTCTTGTTTTTCCTATCTGGCCCCCTCTTACTGGAATGACCTGCCCTACTACATTCGTGTGTGTTTAGATCATTGTAAATTCAAAAAGATACTCAAGACAGTGCTTTTCTAACTCCTGAGTTTTTCCTGCCGGCGATTTCCTTCAGCGCTGAGATACCCCTCCCAGGGTGATTAGTGTGTGATGTTAAATCATATTAGCATAACATTACATTAAACTAAATCATATTAACTTTAAATAGTGGTAATTAGCACGTAGTGAAAATTAACAAACTACACAATTTTAGATTGAGCCTACAATACTGGGCACCTGTCTGGTTGCGAAAGACATACCGAGGGCTTGCCAAGAACATACATAGGCTGGGAGCCCGCCCATTGCTTGATTGGATTTCCTGTCATTCTTATTTGCCTGTTTCTTATTTGTGTCCCAACTTGTCAGGCTTGCATTTGTCCCTCTCATAGAGCCACTGCACTATTTGATTGGCTAGCTTCTGTGCTTGCACTGCTTACTTTTCAGGCACTACTTTTTATTTTTGGTTAAGCACTTCACTAGAGTGCTTGTGTTATCCAGCTGTCTTCTTCGTGTAAGTAAAATTTATTGTTTAGTCAATAAGAACCGTAACAACTGTGTTCAAATAGTAAATAAATATGCAGTTAAAATGGAATAGAGTTGCATTGTCCCATTTTCCTTCCGTGTGAGATAGCGTCAATTTGCTGATCTTTTACTGTTCTGTGGCCTTGCGGAGAACTGTTCGTGGGTGATTCAACTGGAAAAGCTGATCATATTTCCCGATGGCGGATCCACTCTAGCGGAACTTGGTGTCAATCCCTTCCCTGACCAATGACCCAAAGACCACCACGGACAGGTTCCAAAGATGCAGGAAAGACGTGGCCGTCTGGATGAACAACAACTGTGTCAAGCTCCACACCAACAAGACAGATGTACCCCTCTTCAGAAAAGGCAAGGATACGCTCTGGAACAACGAATGGTGGCCACCTGAGGTGGGCCCAACCCCACCGAACACGCCCGCAACCTTGGCATCATCCTCAACAGCCAGTTATTCATGAAGATGCAGGTCAGCTCTGTCTCCTCTGCTTGCTTCCTCACCTTCCGAATGCTCAGGAAAGTTTTCAGATGGCTCCCACCCAACACCAGGCGAACAGTCACGCAAGCACTCCTCACCAGTGGATTAGACTACAGTAACTCCCTCTAGGTAGGAATCACCGCCCAACTCATGACTAAACTCCGGACTATCCAGAACACAGGAGCCAGACTCATCCTCGACCTTCCCAGATGAAGGCAAAACACACCTCACCTCAAGAAACACCACTGGCTACCAGTTGCTAAGAGATGCCTGTTCAAGCTGCTCACCCAAGCCTACAAGGCACTACACAACAAAAGATCGGTGTACCTAACTCATCGAATGAATTTACACCAACCTACCAGGAAACTCTGCTCCAAATCCCACACCTTAGCAGCCACCCGGCGCATCCGCCGGACAAACCGTGTAGGCTGCTGCTTCTTCCACCTGGCGTGCAAGGCCTGGAACAACCTCCCCCTGTACCTCCGAGCCTCACCTTCACTCTAGCAGTTCAGGAAGGACCTCAAGACCTGGATGTTCGACCATAAGACCCTCACGGTAGATGCAGCCTCGCTTTGCAAATCTTCAAATCTTGATTGATTGATTGAATCCCATTAGTAACATTTCCAAGAATTATTAAAAAACAATGTGCTGGGTTAACATAGCTGCTCCCACCACCGTAGACCTTGTTGATAGATAAAATCCCTGGACATGTTTAATGTGCACAGGGCCCCCCAGGTCTATCTTTAAAATATTGTGCATGATCCTATTTAGGTTTGTCAGCCCCAGACCTGCAGTCCAAACTGGTGCTGGCGAAATAGTGAGCTATCAGTTTTTGGGCTTGGTTTTGGCAGGAGGTATATATGATTGGTGGGCAAATTTGGAACCTGAATTAATGGATGAATTTTGCATGTCTCGCCAGGACCCCTGGTGGGGAGTGCGCAAAACATAGTGTGGCGGCTTCCTGGCATGTGTGTACTCCGTGAGCAAGAAAGGTCAGCTTGAGCAGCTCTCTCCACTGAGTGTCTAATTTAGGGCAGCAACATAGCAAGTGCAGCCATGATTCATGCCAGTAACTACACAGCCTGCATGCCACTGATCCACTTTGGCCGGCCCACGCTGGTGTAGTCTCTTATTGGTAGCGTTAAAAGTCGCATGAACAGGATCTTTCTGCGTGTTTGCGCATTATTGGCTTCCACAAGTATGGTTGCGGCTTCCCTGCCAGGTAGGAGGAGTTCAAGGTCTGAGCTCACTTGAGAATTCCTTCAGTTGGCTGTTTATTACTTTTTTCCATGCTGTGTATGATGCATCCCCTGATCATAAGGCCGAGTCCTCTACTTGGAGGGATTCAATAGTGCCCTTTAGTTTATTAGACCATGGGTTGGCTGGGGTCTCAAAAATAAATTTCAGATGGGCCTTTAGTGAGTTTGTAGAAGCCTTTGTTACACTGATGTAATATTTTAGTATGGAGGGTTTGCAATCTAGAGGTTGGTTCACAAGGCCAAAGTCCAGTCTTAATCTTGATCGATGTGTGTGTCGTGGCTATTGGAATATCTCCCTGTTTGCGGTGAATTTGCTTCAAGACAAACTAATGCTCCTGGATAGGCATGGTTCCCATACTTCAAGAATGGGAGGAGGGTTGCATTCATGACCCTGAGCATGGGAGCGGCAGACTCACTTCTAAGTAGTGAATTCAGTTGATTAATTCTGTGAATTTCTGCAGCTCCTTTCTTTTTCAGAGATTTCACATGAGCCGTGGGTTTGCTATTTTCGCTGAATCAGACTCCCAGATAGATGTATTTCCTGGCGGTGTTGATGATCACACTATCTAGGTGCCAGGTTAAGTGCTTTTTATTTCAATGTCTTCCATAGATAACAACCTTAGTCTGGTCTTGGTTTACCTGGAGGTCCCGCCCCCTCCGTGTTGCGCTCACTCTTGTCTTTCCCTGTTGCCTTCTCACCTATGTGCGTCTTCCACAATTCTACGTTGGTATCGCGCCTGTTGTTTCTTCTCCCAGTCACTGCCCTCTGTGTTGCTTCCATCCTCCTCACCCTCTGTGTTGCTTCTCCCCACCAACGTTCTTCTGTGTTATCAGTTGCTTCTCCCCAATGTTGCGCCCCTCTCGCCTTCGATGTTGCTCCCTCCCACCCTCCATGTTGCTCCCCCCACCCGTGCTTAAAAAAATACCTTTCACACATTTTTTCTAGTTTTATTTTCTGATCCAACTCCTATCTGCAAATAGTAATAAAAAAGCAGCTGCGTCATAGGCTAGTTTGCATGCCTACAAAATGATTCAGCTGACCACGTCATAAACTTTTTCTTTTATTTAGCCATGGTGTACAACATGGCTTAAAACCCTTGACATAGCAAGTAGTAATCAAAGGTGAGACCTATTTGCTTTGCCGGTGCTTAGTTTTGTAAAGGACGCTCATGTTACATAAAGTAACTACTAGCAACAAGCAGCCTTAGACTGCTGATCTTTTGACTAGCTCTCCCTATTACACCCTTTCCTTTAAAGCCCTGTTTCCCTTCCCCTGTCACTGACCTCTTTTCTTGCTGTATTTCAAAGTGCCAGCATGCTACACAGATTTGCAGGCGGAATGTATTTAGATATACGGGAACATGTTTTATTTAATCCCCTAAAATAATAATGTCAAACAAAGAGCAACAAACGCTATGCATTACAAAGTATCAACTGAGGATTGCGGGTCTTTGATAGCTACAATTGAAATGCAAAGTATAGAGTTTTGTGAGAGAAATAAAGAAATGTAATCCTGTTTCTGTTCGACTCGTTGCCACGTTCATCCACAGCACATAATAAAGCCCTTCTTTTCTCCCATGTCTCAAAGCTAAAACTTCAAAAGTGAAAGAATTAGCATTTGGTAAAGGAGACATTAACCATTTTCTTAAAGTGATAACTCCTCAGTAGGTGTTTCTTTAGGGAACAGTCATACTGGTGCACGATTGAAGAACATGTTGGCAGTTGTTTCCGAAGCACAAAGGTTACACAATATAATATACTTTTTACAGACTGAAATAAAACTTTTAAGACGTAAGTGTGTGACTAGCCGATGAGTGAAGCATGAGTTTGAGGCATTCGCAAATCAGCTTATCAGAAATGTCGTTTTCTTTTCTTACAGTTTATTGTATTGGCTTTTCAGGGGTTCCTTAATAACCAGGATGGTGCGAGTGGAACTAGGAACCAAAAGCAGCGCCTCTAGCAAAACTGTCCACGACAAGTTAGATCCCTCAACCTTTGGAGTGGGGTAAATCAAGTACCCTAGACGGTTTTAGCGCTCTTAAACAAGTTTTTTTTTTTTTTTTTACCAATCTCTCAATACACGGAACTTCACACGCTAGCCCAACAGTCTTCAGGGAGGGTTGCCTCTCTAGAACAGGTAAGGAAAAATGAGGCCAGCAGTGCATGTTACAACATAACGTTTCAAATGTTGGGTGCTCGGAGCGTGGCTGTCACGAGTGTGATTCTCGTCACAGCTCGTGAGTGTCTCGCTCTGTGCCGTGTGTCATTGCGTTCCTTGCCTTGTGGCATTTTTCAAATGTATGGGGGTTTGGGGAAGTTAGGACGGTGATGCCGTTGGGCATTCGAAGATTGACTCGGACCTGTTTACATGGAATAAACCTTATCTCCATACCAAGCCCTTCATTGCATTTCGTGTTTATTACGGATTCTGCATCTTTACACTGGCGACGAGGATGGGATGGGAAATTTGGGAACCAGTGTTCTTAGCTTACGTGGAAGTGTTAGAGGGTAATGATTGTGAACCGGAAAGAAAACTTTCTCTTTTAAAACATTGCTTAGGGGGTATTGGATTAAAAGAATTTGCTACTTTACCTTCCTTACCAAATCCCGGCAATATTACTGTTTACCAATATGCTTCTTTACAACTCAACATACGTTTTGGTAAGAAGAAAAATATAGTTATGGAGAGATTTATATTTTATTCACGCAAACAACATACAGATGAGTCAATTGAAGATTTTGTTTCTGCACTTAGGTCTCTAGCTGTTTCCTGTGATTTTGAGCATATATCGTATGAACAAGTCCTTGGAGACCAAATTCTGATGAGAACGAATAACAAAAAAGTACAAGAAAGGTTATGGACCACTTCTGATTTATCTCTCAATTCAGCTATTGACATAGCTAAATCTATTGAACTATCCGAAAAATTTGTCAAGGAAATAAGAGGAAATGATAAAGGAGATGTTTAATGTCAATAAGGAATCTGACAAACAAAAAAATTAAATTCTCGTAAAAATGATTTTGCCACAAGACCCGACAATAGACCCAGGTATTCAAATAGTGAGAAAAATAATTCACAATTGCTCTGTTACAGATGTGGGAGTAATAGACATCTAGCTAATTTCAAAATGTGTCCTGCTATGGAGAAAATTTGCACTAAATGTAACAAGAAAGGGCATTTCTCCAAGTTTTGTAAGTTCCCCCCTAAAAAGGTCAACTGCATACAATGTCTGGAAGATGGCGATGACTCATATGATACCGTAGAAAATGAAATTAACACTGTCATCAATATGTGTGGTGACACAGGTTTCTCTAAATTTCCTTCCTGCTCCATTTCTGTAGATAACGTAAAATTGCAATTTTTAGTAGATTCATGTGCATGGTACACTATTATATCTTCTGACATTTTCCATGATAACTGGCCAAATAGAACTCTTTTCACACCTGATGTGTCACCTAGTGGCTATACGGGACATAAAATCGAATTAACGGGTTTCTTTAGAGCTAATTTAGTTTTTGCAGGACGTCACGCATTTTGTAAAGTGTATGTTGCCAAGTCTGGACAGTCCCTATTAGGATGGCCTCACCAAGAGAAGTTAGGAATTAAGCTTGATCCCAACGCTGATCCTCCAGTTTACTCCATCTCTCCTCAAAAAGTAACTGATCAACTGAATTTAAACTACATTAAAGGATTAATTGAACAATTTCCCAATGTATTTAGTGGGAAACTTGGGAAATATCAAGGGTTTGAGCATGTAATAAAGCTAAATGAGAACGCAATACCAGTTCGTCATAAAGTAAGAAATGTACCTCTATCATACAGAGACAAGTTAAAGGACATGCTTAAGGATTTATGTGAGAAGAGCATCATCGAACCCATTGAGTCATCTCCATGGGTTTCTCCCATTGTTATTTCTGTTAAATCTTCTGGCGAACTGAGACTGTGTGTGGACTTGCGCAGCTTAAACAATGCTATTTGGGTGGATGCCCATCCTCTGCCCAATTTACACGAACTGGTATCAACCTTAGCAGGTGCTCAAGTATTTTCGTGCATTGACCTGGCCAGTGCATACCACCAGGTTGTATTAGCTGAAGAATCAAAGAATTTGACAGCTTTTATCACCCCTGAAGGTCTTTTTAGGTTCTGTCGTATGCCTTTTGGCCTTGCCAGTGCAGCTTCTGTCTTCCAGAGATTGATGAAGAACACCTTGGAAGGCCTGACAGGCGCCATCGCTTTCCAAGATGACATTTTAGTATATGGCAAAGACAATGATGAACATGATCTTAACCTGAGAAAAGTCATAGCTGCTTTGTCTGAGAAGGGTCTCACTCTCCGTCTGGATAAATGCAAAATTAAAGCGTTGGAGGTAGAATATCTTGGACATACCATCAGTGGAATGGGAATCAAACCCAAACGTAAACATGTTGAAAGCATTGTCAATGCTCCTGTTCTTGTTTCAAAAGGACAGCTTGTAGCTTTCCTTGGTTTAATTGAATTTTATGCAAAATTCATTCCTAATTACTCTTCAAAAATTGATCCTTTCAGATGTCTTCTTAAAAAGAATGCTAAGTTTTGTTGGTCTAATGATATGTCCCATGCCTTTGAGAATTTGAAGAGTTTTATTGTTAATGCTCCATGTCTTAACCCATTTGTATCTAGGAAAAGTTGTATCATTATGGTTGACGTCAGCAACACAGGACTTGGGGGGGTGTTATTACAGAGAGATAATGGTAAGGAATGGATTGTTGCATATGCGTCCAGAATGTTAAAAGATTCGGAGAAAAACTACTCTGTTATAGAAAGAGAACTCCTAGCGTGTGTGTGGGGGCTGAACATTTTAGAACCTTTTTATGGGGGACAAAATTCACTATCAAAACCGATCACAAGCCTCTCGTTTTCCTTATGGCTCCAGGAGGAGGACGTTCCATGTCAGCACGTTTGGCTAAATTGGCCTCAAGGTTGCAGTCATTCCAGTACAAGATAGAGTATGTGCAGGGGAAAGCCAATATACATGCTGATTGCATGTCCAGATTACCTGTTGCAAGTGAAATAGATACGGATGAGGATGAGTGTGAAGTTGCCTTTACCACTTGTGACATGAATTTGTTGTATGGTGAACAATCTAATTTGAGTGAAGATTTGTGGGTTTTGGAAATGGAAAAGGATGCAGAATTAAGAAAAATCAGAAGTTAAATAATTCATGGATGGCCAGATCAAAGAAGAGTATCCGGAGATATGATGAGTTATTCTAAGATTCAAGATGAGTTGGCTATTGAAAATGGTCTCATTATGAGAGGTGACAAAGTTATACCACCTTTTGCTTTAAGAACCAAGATTGTGGAAATTGCTCATGAAGGGCATTTGGGTATATCTTTCACCAGGAGACGCATCAGAGAAACTTTTTGGTGGCCTGGCATTGATGTCTGTTGAACATTTTGTGCGCACTTGTGACAAATGTGCAAATAGTGACAAATCAGCGGTTGTGATGCGAGCTGAACCCCATCCGGTGGATTTTCCTTCTGGTCCATGGGTAAAATTAGGGTTAGACATCATTGGTCCTTTTCGTGTTCTACCCAAACAAGAGTTTCGGTATTGTTTTGATAGACTACTACTCGAAATGGCCAGAGGTCAAAATGGTCAAAGAGGTAACTTCACGCAGTGTCATAGAATTTCTTGACGGTGTTTTTTGCAGAGAGGGTATTCCCCAAGAAATTGTTACGGATAATGGACCTCAGTTTGTGAGTAAAGAAATGGGTTTGTTTTTTGAGAAGTGTGGTATTACCCATAGGAAGATAGCTGTTTTCCATCCGGAAGCCAATGGTCAAGTGGAGCGCTTTAATCGTGTGGTGAAGGAGGCTATTCAGTTATCAGTTAAGGGAGAGTTAAATTGGCGCAACGCCCTACAATCTATGCTATTGGCTTACAGCATAAATTCTGTTACATTAGTTAGTCCTTTTGAACTTTTAAGAGGACGCAAACCAAGCACCAAATTAGTTCCTTGGTGGTTAAAAAAAAAATATGGGTGAAAATCAAAATTTGTCTTGTGTAGATTATGAGTTGATTCGTAACAGGGTTGAAGATTACAAAAAGAGAATGAAAGAACTCTTGGAGAGAAAACTAGGCGGCGTGAGTAAACAGAGTGGTTATTGGTGATCTCATACGCATAAAAAAAAGGAAGGAGTTTGTAAGGGTTCTCCCATTTGGTCGGCTCCAAAAAGGGTTATAGAAACTTTTAGAAATACTGTCAGGGTTGAAGGTGGGAGTGTTTGGAATCTCAACAGGATATCTTTGTTTAAGGGTGCGGTAACTACACATGAAGATTCCAATAGTAATGTGTTTCTTGATGTCGGGCCCAGTGATGAGCTGAGGAAACACAATCTTGCCCTTACTAACCACGAATTTGTCTCCACCAGAGTCATGCGTGATCATCGCCTTCCTGCCAGATTCAAAGATTTCATTATGAAGTAATGTGTTTACTTGTTGTTGTTTCTGTCTTTCGGCTAAATTTTACATTTTATTATATTGTGCTTTCTTTTTCTTGTTTTTTTAAAGTGGGGAGGTGTGTTGGGTGCTCGGAGCGTGGCTGTCACGAGTGTGATTCTCGTCACAGCTCGTGATTGTCTCGTAAGTGTGTGACTAGCCGATGAGTGAAGCATGAGTTTGAGGCATTCGCAAATCAGCTTATCAGAAATGTCGTTTTCTTTTCTTACAGTTTATTGTATTGGCTTTTCAGGGGTTCCTTAATAACCAGGATGGTGCGAGTGGAACTAGGAACCAAAAGCAGCGCCTCTAGCAAAACTGTCCACGACAAGTTAGATCCCTCAACCTTTGGAGTGGGGTAAATCAAGTACCCTAGACGGTTTTTAGCGCTCTTAAACAAGTTTTTTTTTTTTTTTTTTTTTTTTACCAGTCTCTCAATACACGGAACTTCACACGCTAGCCCAACAGTCTTCAGGGAGGGTTGCCTCTCTAGAACAGGTAAGGAAAAATGAGGCCAGCAGTGCATGTTACAACAACGTTTCAAATGTTGGGTGCTCGGAGCGTGGCTGTCACGAGTGTGATTCTCGTCACAGCTCGTGAGTGTCTCGCTCTGTGCCGTGTGTCATTGCGTTCCTTGCCTTGTGGCATTTTTCAAATGTATGGGGGTTTGGGGAAGTTAGGACGGTGATGCCGTTGGGCATTCGAAGATTGACTCGGACCTGTTTACATGGAATAAACCTTATCTCCATACCAAGCCCTTCATTGCATTTCGTGTTTATTACGGATTCTGCATCTTTACATCAAATATATGGTCCACAAAGCCTTAGGTTATGCAGGTGGGTCTGAAGGGAACCAAAATAAGTATTACAGTACTTTGTCTGCCACAGTGCTAAGGAGTACTATTTCGCAAAAGTAACAAATCATTCATATGAGAAAATGTCATGCCCAACACAAAACACTGTTGCCACAACAGCAATCTGACAGAGACATCTAGCCGCAGATTCCTTATCTTAGGATCCTACCCAGGCACCAGACTGGATCTGGAATTTTTTTCAGAAGTACCTCTGCGTGCCGGTAGAGGGCATCGAGCGACTCCTAAGCCACATCGACTCCCAGATGTGTCTTTAACGGAGTCCATATAAGCACTCCCCCCAATGCGCTGACATCAGTTCCTTCTTTTCCGCCCTTACACACTGGTCCGCACTGCAGTTTCTCTGCCAATTTTCGGCCTCCTTGACACTTTCTCATCAACGGAGCAGTGTGCCTTTTTTCCTCTTTTTCAATGTCCTCGGGGTTCATGCCTTGTGAGTCCTGTGGAAGACAAATGTATGCCACGGATCCTGACTCGGTTTGCATGTGGTGTCTGTGTGAGCACCACACTTTGATGAGTGTGACTTTTTCAACCGCTCCAATCGAAAGCGCGCAGGAAACTTTGCATGAAGTTCCTGGCAGCATGGATGTCAGTCTTCGAAGTCTTCTCATCTTCCTTAATCCCCTATGCTTTCTAGCGACTGACCGCACATCCATTCTAGGAGCTGTTCCCGCGGGCGTCATTCACCTTCGACATTCGTAGGTAAGTCTTGACACCGGCGGTCAAAGTAGCGGCTCCTCCCGCCTTCGTCGCCTACGGCTGCTCTCTACTGTTAAAGTGCCGAGGCATGAGTCTGCCCCACATCTCCCCACCTATCCTGGGTCGGTGGAACTTTGACCCAGATGAGATGGTATTCTCAATCTCTTCTTACTGTTCTCAGGTCGGCACCCCTCTCTGGAGTGCCCTCGGGCCCCACGGATGTGCATGAGATGGTGCCAGTGACTCTGCCGGCGAGTTCTCCCTCAGCTTTAGGTCACCCTCTAGTGTCTGACACCTCAGGGGTGCCGGTGCACAGCCCATCGCGGCTCCCACTTTCGGCCCCTGCTTCTGGATTTTTCCCATCCGATTTTTTCCTTCAGAGGACCATGGATGTGGAAGTACTACAGACGGTGTGGTGTGTCCCCCTCAAATTCCAGACACAGTACCAACCCGCTACACAATCTAGCTGGTTACTTGACTTGGGTGACGCCAGTGGTTTAGAATTTTTGCCAGCCTCCTGTCTCCTCCTGGTTTGGCTACTGAGGTAAGTTCCGCACTGGCGGACATGGTCATTTGAGTTTCAGTTGCCCTGGATTTACACCTCCCTTCGGTGGAATTGTCAACAGACCCCTTAATTGGTGTTCTACACCCTGCCCAGTCTAATGTGGAGCCTTTACTTCCTTATAGTGGCTGTCTTTTTGATATCCTATTTGGTGCTTGGACTAAACCTGAAACAGGGCTCCCTGTGGATCGCTTTATTCCTCATAGGCATCGCCTGGCCCTGGAAGATCCCTCCTGTCTACTTAGACATCCCTCTACTAAAAGCTTTGTGGTTCAGGCTGCTTTAGCCATGCAAAATATTGATTTTCTTCTCCCGTCCCTCCGCAAAGGGAGGCCAGAAAATTTGACGCTTGTGGTAGGCATATTTTCTCTTCTTCTAGTGCTGCTTTGCGCTCTCTGAAAACTTCTTGTGTGCTCGCTTGCTTTTCCTATGCCTTGTGGGCCTCTGTGGAGTGCCTCTAGCCCTTCCTTCCGGAGGAAGCCCAGAATGCTCTTATTCCCCAGATACAAGATGGACAACAAGCTGCCACATTTAGCATCTGCTGTGGTATGGATATTTGTGTAACCACAGTACCCAGAATATACCTGGGATAAGGGACAGTACTACCACCCAATGATGCATCATCCAATGCCCCAAATGGGGTATTGGCAGCAGCCTTTTTACCCACCAGGCTTCGGTTTCCCACAAGGTCCGCGACCTTTTTATACCGAGGCCGGGAAAAGGAAGACAAAAAAGCAGAATCCGAGAGTACAGTGGGAAGACCAGATTCCAGTCTCAATGGGAACAAGGAGCAGAGGGAGAGGGGACGGTCCCTCAACCAGCGGAGTATGACAAACATCGTCAACTTCAGTGATTACATCCTCTCTGAAGATGAGGAAACGGTCCTCTCTAAGGGTTTAGGTTTTGTTCCTACACCAACAAATGACCCATTTGTATTAAACACCGAACTAGCACAATTTTTTAGAAAGATAAAATTGTGCAATCATTTCGGTGAATCGAATAATGAACAGGCTGAACAGACCACCACTGGGCTCAGAAAGAAGTCCACTTTCGTGCCACCAACCCAGACCATTCCCTGCCACATACTTGCATTTGAGCAGGCGGTACTAAAAGAGATAGAAGCAATCGACTTCAAAAACGAGAAGGGCTTTCAAAACTTCACGAACCGAGAACGACTGGCACTGGTGAAACTAAAAAACAAAACTGAGCTTATTATAAAACCAGCAGACAAAGGAGGAGCAATTGTCCTGATGAATAAATCAATGTACCAGGAGGAATGCACCCGTCTCCTTTCTGATACTACCAGTTATGAGAAGTATCCAGATGATCCGACCCGCCGGTTGTCTATTAAGATCAAAGGTATGGTGAATGAAGCGGTGTGTAATGATTGGATAACGAAACATGAGGCTGAGTTTCTGGTGAATGAATCGCCTAGAACACCAAGATTTTACATCCTTCCTAAAATTCATAAAGAGAAAATACCTCCACCTGGTCGACCGATTGTATCCGGGATCGGATCTATCCTTGAGCCACTTTCTCAGTTTTGTGATTGGTTTCTAAAACCTATTGTGAAAAAATCAAGATCTTATTTACAAGACACAAAGGATGTACTCTGCCTTTTGAGAGATTTGGAAATAAACTATGCGGAAGATCTACTCATTACGATGGACATAGAGGCATTGTACACCAGTATTCCCCAGGCGCGTACATTAGAAGTTGTTGAACATATCCTACTGAACACAGAATGGAATTTCCTTACACCACAGCACTTCATTATGGATTGCGCTGAGGTAGCCCTAACTGAGAACTTTTTTGAATTCGAGGAAGTAGTGTACCATCAGATCTCTGGTACATCCATGGGCAGCACCTTCGCCCCGAGTTTGGCATGTCTGTATGTGCATCAATTTGAGGAGGATTATATCTATCATGCAAGTAACCCGTTTTCAGATAATCTTAAAATATGGAAACGATACATTGATGATGTTTTTATAGTTTGGCGAGGTGATGAGGAAACAGCTAAAAACTTTGTCGAATGGGTCAATACCAAAGACCAACATCTGAAATTCACGCACTCTATTAGCAAAGATCATGCTATTTTTTAGATCTAGACATTACAATGAACACGAATGGCATTAGTACTAGGGTACACAATAAACCGACGGATAAAAACAGCTTACTGTTATATGACAGTTTTCATCCTAAAGCCCTAAGGAACAACTTGCCTGTTGGCCAATTTCTCCGGGTGCGTCGTAATTGCTCTGAAACCACTAATTTTCATGAGCAAGCTGAGAAATTGGAGGTGAAATTACTTGAACGGCACTATCCTAGGAAAATGATCAAGAAAGCGAAAAAGAGAGCAAATAACAACAACCGTGATGCCTTGCTTGAAGACCACATGAAAGAGAAAAATAACCGGATTGTGTGCGTCACGACATACACACCAGCCTCCAATACTGTTCAAAAGATCATTAAGAGAAACTGGCATATCTTACATGGTGCAGGAGAATGCTGGGAACCCCCACTGTTTGCTTTTAAAAGAAACGGGAATTTACGGGACGAGCTAGTTCATACTAAAGACCCACCACCAGCGACAGATAATCAAATGATTCTCTGGAATATACAACATCCAATAGGTCACTACGCCTGTGGCAACTGCGTTGCATGCCCATTCACGTTGACAACTAAGGAGGTCGACATTGGTACAACACGTCCTTGGGTGCTGAATAATTTTTCAAACTCTAATACCGAGAATGTGGTATACCTTCTGACATGCCCCTGTAATTTGAAATATGTGGGCATGACCACACGTAAAATCAAGATTCGCATCAACGAGCACCGCAGTACAATACGGTGCAAAAAGACCAACACGAAACTTACTAGACACTTCATTGAACATAACCATAAAGACACAGATCTTAAATGGGTGATCCTGGAAGTAATGAAGAAACGAATGGTGGACTTGACCAGATCTCTACATATAAGGGAGCAGAGATGGGTGTACCGTCTTCGAACATGGAAAGAGGGTCTAAATGATGAGATTCCTTGGCTACATTTAGCCAAATAATATACATGAATTGTGTCTCTTGCCGACATTCAGGCCCCCTCTCTTTTTCCCTCTTTCTCTCTTCCCCTCTCCCCCCCCCACCCCCCCCCTTCTCCCTTTTACTGATGAAAGATATATATAGTGATTACATCTCTTTTAACATCCTCTACCACGCAGTAATATGCTTTATGAACGGGGTCCTTTAGTCCAAAATCAACCTTTACTGATGAAAGATATACATAGTGACTACACCCCTTTAGAACATCGTCCACCATGTAGTAACACTCTTTATGAATCAGGTACCTTTAACCTCCTTGATTGGTGAAAGATACACATAGTGATTACATCCCTTTAAACACCCTCTACCATGCAGTCACATTTTTGATGAGTTGGGTTCCTTCAGTTTTTTTAATAAGAACTTGAGTCGCTCTAGCTGCTCATGGCTTATGGCTCTGTGGTTAGAGTATCACTATTGGTCGACACATAAATCACCTTATACACTAATGTGTCGACGACGTTTCGATCCATACACGAGATAAAAGGATCATCATCAGGACTAAAACATAAGCAAGCCTGAAAATAATTGCCGGTCTCTCGAGGGCGGGAGAGCCGTAGTCGAAGGTTCTGGCAGAGGTGTGCGCGGAGCCGAAACCGAGACCGGCAATTATTTTCAGGTTTGCTTATGTTTTAGTCCTGATGATCCTTGTATCTCGTGTATGGATCGAAACGTCGTCGACACATAAATCACCTTATACACTACTCTGAAATGTTTATTCTTGTGTGAAGGTGCACAAACACGATTTGTTGGCTCTATTGTCTAACTACATACCTAACAAATCAATAGCCCTGCCTGAACTTCTTTTTCTTGTTGTCATACTGTATATGTCCCCCTTTTTGTTGATGCAGTGAGGGCACAGGCCTGTGTCCTACTCACTTTACTGTTTGTTAATTTTTTTTTTTACAATTTGTTGTTACATTAAATATTGGACCTCTGTCCGGCTGGACACGTCATTTAACAATATAGCACTGATTGGGTCTATATTTTTATCGACCTCCCGTACTTTAGATTTCCAAGGGACCACTGTTCTCTCTATAAATTGGTAGTAAGAATTTCAAATTCCGACAGAAGTGCTAAAGGTGTACAAAGCAGTGCCACCAGAGGGCTTACAGGGTTGGACAGCAGCCATGTTACCCACAGACTTCCAGGCTTGTGCTTTAGGCAGCGGTATTAATAATTACATAAAAGCTTTAACCATGTGGATGATGAAATGACTCGCTCTCAAATATGAACTATATACAAAGCTGCAACTGGTATACAGCGCCAGTGAAAAACATCAACAATATGTTTTGGAAACTCAGCTTGCCTTATTACCTTTAAATGTACTTTAAAATACAATAATTGTGCCACCCATTACCAACATTGGTTTTTGAAAATGCACAATATTTTCTGTCTATTACAGCATTTTCCTTTTCGGTATGTAAATTCAGTTACCCTAAACAAATGTGTACAATTTTCAAGAAGAAACACTGTGTTTGACCAAAATACCAGATTTTCATTTTTGTAAACATACTCTAGATTCCCAAACATGAGCTTGCCATTTTCAAAAAGTAGCCTTAAATACTACTGCCTTGCATGGCCAAAGTTTGGCTTACATGCCCCGGTTTTACAATTACAGCCCAGTGATGTCCATCATGTGTCATAACATGCAAAAAGGTCCATCTTCTGCGATAGTTCAAGGCGGCCATGATATTTCCACGCCAGTTCTGAAATGCAGACTAGACTTAGCTGACACTATGGCCTGCTCTATGGCTACTACAGTTATGTTGAGCAAGTGTGTCAGGATGTGCTCCACTATGCTTTCCACAGACATCCGGACTGCCCTAATGAACATTCCATTTGATGGTGAGGGGCGTTTTGGTGAAAAAGTTGACATGTCCTTGGAGCACTTTAAGAACACTTGCCTTACAGCATGCTTCTTGGACCAGCCTCCTTGGCTAAACCATTGCACCAGCAGTACCACTGTTTTTGCTGCTTTCAGAGAAGCAACCTTCCAGGCAGCAACAACCTTCTCAGCAGGTTCACATAGCACAGTATGTCTTATGCTCCTTTTGCAGGATAGGTTGATTTAAGGGTTGCTAGCAACAGCAGTAGCTTTAGTCTCACCCTTTTTCCACTGGTTGTGGTGCATCAAAGCTGCTCTCCTTTGCCCTTCCCCACAGTCAACTTCCAGTAAGGGGAGGATTTCCCATTGACTGGTCAGGTGGAAGTCCATCAGCATGGATCACTGGATGCTTCAGTTGGTCTTGAAGGGTTAGGGCCTGCCAACCATCGGAAAATGATCCCCAGCCCACACCTGATCTTGGAGACGGAAGTCTTGGCCTTGTTACCTATAGGGGACAAAGAAGTGCTACACATGGAGGAGAAGGTGGTGGGATGGTGTTCCCTCTTCTTATTGGCCATCACAAAAGGCAGAGTCCCTCGTGCCAATTCTCGATTTGAGTCTCTTCAAACTGTTTGTCCACCAAGACAAGTTTACAGTACTGTCCCTGAGTAAGGTCCAGTTGTGGTGGCAAGGATTGGAAGGTGTTCCAAGTTCTCCTGGATTCCTAGTTTCACCTCTCCATTCCTTCGAGCACATAGATGTTACCCCCACTTAACTGTGGAGTCCTCACACTTCCAATTTGTGGTACTGCCTTTTGGGTTTAGGACCACTCCCTAAGCTTTCATCAAGTTGCTCCCCAGGCTGACAACCTCCCTCAGAATGTCAGGTATCCATGTATTCCATTCTTGAACATTGGGCTTGTGGCGAAGGGGTTTCCTGTGTTAGATTCAGACCCTGCTGGGGTTCTCTATCAATCAGCAGTATTTGCACCTCACCCTGACTCAGAAGCTGCCCTTCATTGGAGCGAGCCAACACACTTCTTGCATAAGAGCTTTCCTTCAACCTCAAAGGATCTTGGATATTAGGATATCATTCTGATGTTTTGGATACCAGTATTGTTTTGGGCAAAATGGCCTTGTATTTCCTTCTGTGCTGCATGCTTGGTGGAGGAAGACATCCCTCAAGTAGTGCCTCAGATGGCAGTGGTTCTAGCATCAGAAAAACCTCTTGTCCTCACATGGTGATCTTCAGCCAGGTTCTTATGGACTGTGGTTAGACTTTGATTAGGGGAGTGTGCCCCTTCATCTTCACTGTGGGTCATCCCCTTTGTCCTCTGCAGTCATAGACCACTATTGTTACAGATGCCTTCTTGTTGGGCTGTTGTGCTCATCTGGGAAAGATAGTGATGCAAGACCTTTGATCACTGATGGAACAACAAATGCACATCAGCATTCTGAAATTAAGGATGATTAGTGCTGAAGCTCTTTCTTCCCATCCCGGGTTGCGTTGTGCCATGATCCACTATCTCAATTGACAGGGCAGAGTTGGTTCTTTTAACCTGTCCTCGGAAGCCTTGTGCTTGTAGCAGTTGGCTCTGAAACCAAATCTTCCTAGTAGCAGTTCATCTAGTGTGAGCTTTGAATGTGAGGTTGGATGCCTTGAGTTGCCTGTCCGTGGAACATCTCCAATGGGAAGTTGTAAGAAATTAGGTTTATTGGTTGGGGAAGATGAAAGCCCCCACTCAGGCAACAACCACAATTCTTGTCAGGGTGTACCACAAAAGTCACTAAATTAACCTGTGCTTAACCCTCTGATAGTTTGGCCCAAAGCTGTCAGGCTTAACTTAGAGGTAAAGAAGTGTAAAGTTTTTATGCAGCTCGCGAACAGTAAAAAAGTGAAAACACAAGAAACACTGTAAACCAATTTAGAAAACTAGAGTAAATTTAAATAAATAAAATGAGACCAGAACAACCAAAATCCAACTAGTAGAACAGGCGATATGCAGTTTCACCTTTTTAGGGTGATATAGTCTCAGAATCACAAAGTGCTACTTGCAGTGATCTGGTCATGCTAGACGGGGGGAAAGTGACCAGTTCAGGCTGACCGCAATGGAGCCCGGCTCGGCTCGGATACATGGACCAGGTTAGTCTCTCAAAAAAGTTACCTTCTCAAAGTCTGGCACAAAGAGTTACAATCTCGGTGGAGGAGGCCAAGAGGATTAGGGAGAGCGTTGTGGATGTTTATCACTGTTGCGCACAGAGAAGGCCAGGTGTTGTTGCTGGAGCTTTGCGTTGGCGGTCACTGCAGCTTATTATTGCTGTAGTGCAAAGTGCAGATATTGCTTTGCCGATCGTTGCTGGTGGTCACACTGATATGAAGACTCAAGTTCACTTGAGCTTCATTTTGGCAGTTGTCGCTGCAGAGTTGCAGCCTGAACTGGCCCGTTCATGGCCGCTATAATCCCAAAACCACAGGATTTCACCTTTCTTTAGAGAAGGAGCTCAACGGATGTCAGCCAATGGTTTAGGACCTGGGGAAGCACTTCTTGGGGATCAGGAGCTCACTCCAGCAGAAGCCAGCAGGGCTCAGGCAGGTCCAGTGCCGCAGGTCAGCTGGGCAATTGCAGGGAGGATTCTGGAGCTTGTGTCTCTGTGGCTCAGACAGGAGGTCAGCCAACTACCCCATGGATTCACTCTGATAGCCTGGGATGAAGAGAGCAGGTCCAATCTTCCTTCCCTTATAGCATGGCAGACCTCAAGCAGCAGAAAGCCGTCTTGGGGGTCAAGGAACTCCTCAAGCAGCAGGGCAGTTCTCTAGTAGCAGCAGGACAGTCCTCTGGCGAGCAGAGCAGGTCTCAAGCAGCAGGGTTGACCTTTGGGGAACAAGGTCTTCTGTAATCTCTACAGGTCCAGGAGTGTGTGCTGAAGAGTGGCTCTGGAGGCCAGTCTTTTAAGTAGGGGGATTTGTAATACTACCCTCACGTCTAGTTCTGG
This sequence comes from Calotriton arnoldi, assembly GCA_963921515.1. Lineage (NCBI taxonomy): Eukaryota > Metazoa > Chordata > Amphibia > Caudata > Salamandridae > Calotriton > Calotriton arnoldi. The sequence continues at coordinate 3,499,912 of CAWUFW010000438.1, forward strand.
AAAGTTCCCCCCTTCCCCCTGTCAAGGCTCCATGAAGTCTGGGGTGAAAAAAAGACGAGAGTATGGTTTCTTTGTGTGTACTGGAGGCAATCCCTTTGAAGTGTAAGTGGGGCAATGCACAGCTCCGCCCCATTCCATCCTGGCAGGTGGGCCATCCTAGCCACACCTAGTTCCCTTTTTTGTCACTGCCCAAAAAGAATAGACAAACCCCAACAGCAGAGCAATTCAAAGTCATGAGACCCAGAACACTGGCAGAAAGAACAAATGTCAGGACAAGAAAATGCAGAATTTCTAAAAGTGGCATTTTCGCAGTTGTGACTTAAAATAGCCTTTGCCATTAAAGAGGATGTTAAATTACAACTAATGTGTGTGTAAACACCATATTTCTATCTGCTTCCAAACAAAGGTTATGACTTATTAAATGTAATAAGGTAACCCAGTTCTAGTCAATGGGAGCAATAGGACTTACAATAGTGAAAAATGACTTTAGGAGTTTCTCACTACCAGGACATGTAAAACCTCTACTCACATGTCCTACTTTTTAAATGCAGTGCACCCTGCCCTATGAGCCCTTAGGGCATACCTTAGGGTGACTTGTATGTATTAAAAAGGAAGATTTAGGCCTAGCAAAAGGTTTATTTTGACAGACTGAATTGTCAGTTTAAAGCTGCACTATAGGCTGAAGTGGCAGGCCCAAGGCATGTTTAAAAAGGCTACTTTAGTGGGTGGCACAATGGGTGCTGAAGGCCCACTACTTGCAGTTAATCTACAGGCCCAGGGTACATGTAAGACTATTTCCTAGGGACGTACAAATAAATTTAATGTGTCAGTTAGGTGTAAGCTAATTTTACCAGGTTTCAGGGGAGACCACAAGCACGTTAACACTTGTTTTGCAGGGGCAAAATGCACAGAGTTCTAATGCCAACAAAGACGGGTTCAGCAACTGAACTCAAACATTTGGGGAAGACCCTGCAAAAAAGGGCCAGCTCCAACACAAAATCCACGCGGATTTGAGGTGTGGGTTTATCTGTGCCGGGGCTTCCCTGTATCAACCTTTTTGGCATGATTCTAAAAAGGAAATTCCCTTTGCTCTTTTGCCTACACTTCCCACCAAGTAGTTCTTTGGGAGACACGGTTTGTTTGAGATGGTCACTGCCTACTTTCTGCATTCCCTCCCATTCTGCTAATCTCCAGAGCATCCTCAGAAGGTTTGAGAGCATGGCGTGCAGCTGATTCTCATTGCCTCGGACTGGGTAAGGAGCATTTGTTAGGCCCTCTTCTGAATCCCAATAGAACAGATCTGCTTTCACAACAGGATAGTCAGGTACTCCACCCCTATCCTTTGACATTTAATTTGCTCATGGGGAGACTAAGCTGTGCCAATAATAGGCCTACAGCCAAAAGTAGCAGACTTTGTTGTGGCTGCCTGGAAACAGCCACTATGTCTGTTTACACTGAGCGCTTCGTGAAATGTCTCTTGCTGCCATGCAGCAGACTTAAACCTTGTTGAGCTTGCCTGTCAGATGTTCTGCACTTGCACTTTTCCTCCCTTTGCATGGTTGGGTTGTCTCTTCTGTAAAAGCATACCTTGCTGTGTTGTTCACCTTCTTGACCCTTCCCTAAAGGCCTTCTGTGTTCACATAGCCCCTGGTGTATCTTTTTTTAAATGTTTGCTGTATATGTTTCCTCCCATGCTCTTTTTTGTTCCACTGTTGGACTTAAATTTGGTTTTGACTTTCCTCATCGCACACCCATTTGAACAAACTGACAACTGCTCTAGTCATCAGTTGACTCTCTAAACTGCCTTTCCAGTTTCCGGTGGCAATTACTTCAGCCCGTAAGGTCGGAAAGTTGCAGGCCCTGTCAATCTGGCCACCTTTTACAGTACTCTAGCTGAACAACCCTTTTTTGCGTACTAGCTGCCCTTTCTGCTGAAGGTGGTGTTCACCTTTAAGGGCCTGTCTATCACTCTTCTGCCTTTCTTCCCACTGCTCATCCTTCTAAAAAGCAAGATTAGTTGAGGAGGCTGGACCCTAAATGAGCTGTTTCCTCTTAAATCAACCAGACATGATCAGACTGGTTTTGTCGCAGCCAAGAATTGGAAAGCAGTGACCAATCATACGATTTTATGATGGGCCATTCTTTGCATTAAGATGTGTTGTGCCTCAGTCAAAAGAGAACCTCCGTTTGGCATTCATGCACACGCTACAAATATCTTTCCCAGGCATTATTACCTGGCGGCTCTGGGTGTTGGATACTAGGACTGTATTGCTCTATTTCATAGATTTATTGACATTACTCAGTCCTGCATCCCGGTGGAACTGATTTGGAACTCCTTCATAAGGTCAAGAAACTGTAGGAAGAAATACCCATGAAGAAAAAAGTTATTTACCTTTGGTAACAATATTTCTTGTGAATACTATATTTTCGCTCAGAATCATCACCGCTCTCTGTTATTCTGTAGTTTTTTGTCATACAACTTTTTCTGTTCCTCTCTATACCCTTCAAAGAGGAACGCTAGAGAATATCCAGATTCAGGCTGGTGCCTTGTAAGGTAAGGAATTTGCAGAAAGGTATACTGTTCACCAGAAATGTCATTACCAAAGCCAGGTAGCGTAATGCCAAACATGTTTATGTTTGTGGGAAAAAAGGATACCAGTAGCCACAACCCCTCACTCAAATAAGCCATATAGGGGCACATGCATCAAAATCGGAATTAGCGATTCCTAAATAGCGATTAATAAGGAATCGCTATCTGCAATGCATGACCCCCCTAGCGAATATTTACCGAATCGGTAAAATTCGCAATCGCAACCAGCGATCTGACAATAGAGACGCGCAAATACCGATAAAGCTGTTTTGCGATTTCGCTATTAGCGCGTCGCATTGGAAGCATGCTGATGACATCACAACCAGGAAGTCATCAAGCCCATGCTTCATTCAGTGCCCAGAGAAAGTGAGAGGAGGAAGCCGAGTGCTGGAGCAGAGCAGAACTAGCATCCAACTTGGCTCGCAGACACTTCCAGTGCACAAAAATGGATCCACCTACATCAGGGGAGAGTGCAGTGCCCAGGAAGCGCAAGTTGAAATTTAGTGAGAGGGAACTTGAAAACCTCATAGAGGAGGAGGCCAAGAGCCATGACAAGCTCTTTGGCAAACTCTCACTCAAAGTGCCAGAGGCAGAAAAAAGAAAAATATGGCTCCGGATCAAGAGCAAGGTATATGCAGTGGGGGTCACACACCGCAGCATAGATGACCTCAAGAAGCGATGGTACGACCTGCGCAGCCGTGCCAAGGAGCGAATTGCAGACAGGCTGAAGGAGGCCAAGAGTACTGGAGGGGGCCCATCAACAGTTCCTGACAATACAGCCCTGGAGGACCTGGTTGAGTCCACAATCCAGCCAGAAGCAGTGGTGGGAGTGACCCAGCCGGATACATCCGGAGCGGCCAGTACATCACAAGGTAAGATGCATGCAACTATACATATCAAAGTACTAATCAATTGTGCACATCCCCTCAGTCCAACCCCAGTGTGCAGATACAAACTCCAGTCCACCTTTTCCCTCACAACCCAAATGCATCATGGGAGTTGTAGGCAGGTCAGGCAAGTGGGTAGTCAAACACAACAATGGCAAGTAAAACACGTCAACACTGCATGGCAGTCGGTGATTACAGTCAGTGATTTAATGAGAGCCAAATATGCTTAATGTCACACATTAGCCTTACCACAAATTAACATTGCACTGTTTCACATCACAGATGCAGCAGAAGGAGACACTGAGGACAGTGACTGTGTAGACATCACGGAGACTCCTGCAGAGGCTGACGTGGAGACACCTGTGGCCCCACCAAGCATAGCCCCCGCACCCACAAAACGCAGTGCCCCAGTTACATCACTGCAGCCCATGGAATCTGAGTTGGATCCTGAATCCGCTCCTGAGACTAGCCAGCCTCGTGTGAGCCCCACAACTACACCTCAGGCACAGGTCCGACAAAGACGGAGGCGCAGGTCAAGGGCCCGCATTGCAGCACAGGATGACCAAACTCCAAATGTGTGGGGTGGCGTGGAGTCCCAGATGTTGAGGGTGCAGCGCCTGCAAGCAAGACATATGGGGTCAATACAGCTGCAAATCACCAAATTGGCTAGGAACATCAGTCATGACTGATTGTGTGCGAGAACTAACTACAGCGGTGGTGGAAGGAAACAGGCAGACCAACGCAACCATGCAGGAGCTGACCCGGGTGATGCAGGAGGGCCACGACACACAGAGGAGAAGGCATCGGCAGTTCATGATGCGCTTGGCTGGCTATACCAGGTCAAACAATAACCTTTGCAACACCACTGCACTGCTGTCACGTTGGTCCGTGGCCATGCAAATTGACATGGGCCATTGTTGTGGGGATGTGGCCAGGGCCCTTGGCCAAGTAACCACTGCCGTGGAACAGATCCAGGCTGCTACTGTTGGGGGGCAGCAATGTTACGGGGTAAGAGGGGAGTGAGGAGGCATCCAGCCTTAGCAGCCTGTCAGTGCCAGTCCCCACTGGCAGGAGGCGCAGTACCCGCAGCACAACACCTTCCGGTGCACCCATGAGGGATGTCGCAGATGCAGGCGAAAGGCTTTTGGGGGTGCGTGGCAGGAAGCGCTAGACTGACTTGTCCATCTTTATTTGCCCATGGTGACGTAACCATGAACAAAACCATAATAGTGACTGAGTTCCAAGTCCTGAAATAAGTTAATTTGCTCTTTTGTGCATGCAATCACTGTGCTACTTAGCACCTTCTATGTGTGGCTAAACACGATTACATGGTCTCATGGTAGTAAATACTTTTCTGTTCAAACATGAAGTGTCGTGTCTCCTCATTACATACCTCAGAAATAATGTGTGATGTCTGCACGTCTCCTTTGCCCTTCTGCTGAGCTTGCCCCATGCACTTGTCGAAGTTGTGCCGGTGGCTGGTTGTCCCCCTCATACTCACTGTCTGACACTTCAATGGGTATGCCTCTCCTGGTTGCAATATTGTGCAACATGGCACATGCAGCCACAATCCTGCAGCAGGTCTCTGGCCGGTACTGCAACGCTCTGCCCGTTTTGTGGAGGACGCGAAAGCGACTTTTCAGCAGTCCAAATGTGCGTTCAATTACATACTGTGTGCTGATGTGTGCTGCATTGTACCTCTGCTCATGTGGTGTGGCTGGGTTGAGGTATGGTGTCAATATGTAGTTCCGCACGGCATATGCGCTGTCACCTACAGGGTAGTAAGCAAAGGGTTAGCGACAGTTATGCATTGCCATTTTGTAATTTTGTGTGGGGAATAAGTATATGTGTTTACCAAGCATATGTCGTTCGCCAAATTCACCCCTGAGCAGACGGGTGTGAATACCACTGTGTCGAAATATATAGGAGTCATGTGTGCTTCCAGGGTATTGCGCCACAATGTCTGTTATGATATAGTTTGCATTGCACACTACTTGTACATTGATGGAATGATAGGATTTCCTGTTCCTGAAAATGTATTCATTATCTGCTGGGGGACAAATGGCAACATACAATCTATGCAACCGATTACATGAGGGAACTGTGCTACCTGGTAGAAGTCCAGTTTGGTCTTGTTCAATTCCTGTTGGGTTGTGGGGAAGGTGATGTGGGTGTGGATCCTTGTCATCATGGCGTCCAGGAAGGACTTGAAGAAACGTGAAAGGGAGCTTTGTGATACCCCTCCAGCTACACCTACTACCCCCTGGAAACTGCCTGACGCAAGTAGGTGCAGGCAACATAGGACCAGGACATGAGTGGGGATGGCATGGGTCCTACGGTTCTGGCGCCGCATTAGGGGTTCCAATTCTGCTATTAGGCCAAGGATCATTGCACCGTTCAGCCTGTACTTGTCGTAGATTTCATCTGCTGTTTGTCCCAACAATGTGATGCGCACTCTGAAAATCCGCTCCGGTATTCTCCTTCTGCGCTGGGCTGCTGCATGGATCCTCATCCTCCTCGCCATCACGTAGAGCGCTGCCATAGTAAAAAGGTTCAGAGGCCTCCTGGGTCAGTTTAAATAGGTGTCTGAGGGGTTGCACCTGTGTTTTTTTTTTTTTTTTACTCCTGTTTACCACCTGATTGTGATTCCCCTTAATCTGCACTTGCTAAATTGCGATTTTCGTGCGATTCGCTATTTGCGAATTTACATGCATTGGTTTGCGATTCTTTGTTTGCAAATCGCTATTTGCTATCGCTGTTAAGGTACTCGCAGATGAGGATTTGCTAAATTGGCTTTCGCATTTTGGGCGATTCCTTATTTTTGCGAATTTGTCTATTTTTCGGTTTTTGGGTTCCTGCATTGGGAAGGGCTAAATTGCGCTCGCAAACAGCCTTTTTTTGCGATTCGCTATTTTTGCAAGCCCAATTTAGCTTGTTGCATGTGCCTGATAAACCCTTGCTGTTTTCTTCAAGGCTTACACGACTATTTATACCTCCCAACTTCCACCTCTGGTGACCACTTCCTGGTAACCAATCTTACCTCCTTGCCCAGAATCACACACTTCTTTGATCCTTACACAACACGTACCTACCCCCAACACCCAATTGCCACACAACTCAGTGAACACTCTGGTCGACATCTAAAGGACAAAAATTCACTCCTCCCACACGAGATTGCTCACTGGTACATTCCTGATCGAAATGACACATGTATCCCAAATCAGTCTTTTCTCATTGACTACATCAGTTAGGATTCACTCACTCTATCACTTCCCCAACTACCCTGTCATCTTTTAACACATCACTCTCTGCAGGGCTCATTCCTTTTGAAACAATCTACCCATCACTCTGCCTGAAGCGTTGCAGAAACTGTGCTAAAAAGTAAGTCTCAGGCCACTCTCCTTTCCTTAGATAATCAAGGCAACGCCGCTTTTCAGATCCACAACATCTGTCGGCCCGTGCCTTTCATTGCTGTTCTTTTCTTCCACCAGAGAACCACTTTTTTAAGTTTATCTCCTGTAAGGGTAACTATTATTGTGCTTACAAGGGAGCAACTTTCACTGGGGGTAATGCTTTATTGCTGCATTTGGTTTTTTTCTCAAATGGAGTTGCATGTCTCATGTTTTCTTTATGTATTTGTGATTGACAGATGACTGTGTGTGTGCTGTTGTGCAGAATATTGTGGAGCCAGTCAGTGTTGAAGCACCTAAAATGTCATAGACTGTAGGTTGGTGCTGTGAAAACAATGCGAGTTAGCTGCAAGTCTGAGGCTGAAGAGCTGGGAGCCAAAAATAGAAGCAGAGGTGTGGAAACGAGCTCCTAATAAAATTCTTCATACAGATAGCTCCTGAGATAAATTATATTTTGAGATTTACCCAGAGGTTCTCCGGTTTATCCTGCTAGAGGTCCCAGGTTCCTGAAAGCCAGCTGTATTTTTAGTGAACCAACACCCCTTCCTCTAATATGCTGCCAATGAGAGGATCCTGACATAAGTAACATGGCAGGTGAACAGGCAGGTGCTACCGAATATGACACTTTACAACGCACGCGTTACAACGCGTGTCGTTACAACACATTTTTTACATCGCAAAATCCATTACAACACATGTCGTTACAACGCATGTCGTTACAACGCATAATCCATTACAATGCAATTACTATTCTAACTCCGCCGGGGCGTTACTTTGGGGAATGCGTTGTAATGGATTATGCGATGTAATGACATGCGTTGTAATGGATTTCGCGTTGTAAAACATTCGTTGTAATGACACGCGTTGTAACGCGTGCGTTGTAAACGATGTTTCCCGGTGCGACCATCAAGAAGCTTTGAGGCAGCAGGTCACTCTGTTGTTTTCCTGGAATGATATTAAAGAATCACTTGGTGTGACTTAGAGATCTCCACAGGGTGAAAAAAAATTAATTCAGAGCAGGAAGTGCAGGAGGCAGTCAAATGGAAATAAATTAGAGGTTCAAAGTGAGGCAGTAGTGATCACCATGACCTGGTTAATGAAGCTTATTCCCCATGAAAGCCATATTTTAAGTTAAAGCTCAAAGCTAGTCTCTAGATTGACCTTAGTGGGGTGCCAGACTGTGACCAAGAGGAGCATTTTCTATGCTTCTGAAGAACAGAGGAAAACCACCATGCTGAAAACAATGCTGTTTTTTTTTTTAGTGAAACAGAGTGACTTGATGTGAGCCACTGTTTAATGGGCTATCAGTAACACCATATGCCACTTATGTTCTGGCTGGAGGTAGGTGTCAAGGGCGGGTGGTGAAGGGCTCCAAACAAACCTTCAAAGTCTTTTCCCCATATTTCCGATAAAGGATCATACTGTGGATACTTTAACACTTTTAGGAAGACCTCGTTGCTAAATAAGATGTTAGCAATTATGTATTTGATAGCGTTTTTGAAAGGCTTACTGAGTAGAACTGCAATGTTTGACTTGTTAGATATGTTCAGAGCTGCCAATTGTTGTAAATTGTGAGAAAATATGTTCGACATTCTGGTGAAGGCAGTGAATTTTTTTTACACAAGGGATTATCCACACTGTCCTAGGACTCTTATGACAAAAGCATTTGAAAACCCCCAAATATGAGTAAATAAAGCTGTAGATCGAATCCACAAGTTTAATGACAGATGTGAGGCAACACCACACTACTGTCCCTCAGTGCCTCCGAGGTAAAGATGTGGGTATGGTGTTGTAAGGTGCCCCAATATTGTGAATCATAACTGCCAGTACAACTGACCACATTGAGAACCGATTGTGGTCTAGCTGTGGCAAGAACAGGGCTGTCTATGCTCTAAATGCACACATGTACAGGCATTTTACACCTTCTTAATCAGCTATGAAAGTATGAACAAGTCTGTTCTATGCCTGTAAACTCTGTATATGAAAGAAGCCTTCTATTTTACATTGCGACTTAGAGTACAATTTCCCAGCCCACACTGTGAAATGCCACCCGGAAAGTGGCTCCATGCACCAAAACTAGCTTCTATAGATTGATTTTCACAACTGCAGACTATAAATGCCTTAAGGGAACACTTGTTACAAGGTGTCTGCAGGAACTAGGAAGCTCTTACCCTCCTGCAGGTCTTCTTAACTCTGCTGCAACTGTGAGCACTAGGCATCCAAGAGTGCCGGGATGCCCACCTCTGAAATCTCTCTCTCTCAAGGCCTATCCCCCAAGTTCTAGCTAAGTCTGCTGTTTGAGAAGGCAAACACCCAACAGAGCCAACAACAAGTGGTCTAATGGTCACTTGGCAGAATTGGGAAAAAAAACAACTGGACATAGAATTTAAATTCCGGGATTTTTCATCTGAATCGGTCAAATCTGCCTGCAATATTCAAAGGAGGGATTTAACAATGCTGTAAGAGCACAAAAAGTCTCTCTTTGCCAAATAGAGGCTCCGAAACGAACACAGGAAATGCTTTACGTTTTCGAAGAAATATTCAATGCTGAAAAATTCTCCTGGCAAATACCAGCAACACTGAAAAGATCTAATGGACTTTTTCAAGCCTATGATCTTGAATATCCAGGAATCCATTGTCAAATCGGTATCTGCAAGTCAGCGGGAGGGCACCACTGATCATTTTCTTTCTCACACCTCACTCCTTGCATTCTCACACCAACCCCTAGTGCACCGATCTATAAAGGACTGGGATAGAGAAGCACTCCTGGCTTGATGGTATTTGAGTCGAGACGTAAATTCCTAAAGGCGCACTCCTTGTTAACAGATGGGTAGTAAATATTCAGTGGTGCAATTAGGGTGAATCCTCCTGAGTGAGAGGATAATCTTAGAGATACTTGTGGATGCTGGCCTCTGATTCAGAGGTGCATGTCCCTTATGCACTCGATAGATGATGGGCGTCAAGTAAACAAGTTCACGAGAAAGTATTTGAGTAGTCTTCAAAGTTTAATCAGTGCAATTCATCTTTTGCATCTATAATCATTGCAATTTGTTGATTGCTATTACTTCATAACATCATTTTCATGTAATAACTGTATTTTTTCTATGCCCAATGCATTTCGGGCGCAAAGCCCTTCATCGGGGGCTGTGTAAACTGTGAAAAATGGAGGAAATTTTAGGTTCAGTGCAAGGCAACCAAAAGATATTTGAGATCGACATAGTCACACACATGTTACAATTCATTAATTTTAAAAGTATTTCAAACAACTCTGCATACATGCACAAAAACGTAAATATAAATCCAACCGACAGAATCTGCAATGTCTACTGCTATATGGTTGTACGTTCAGTACTAAGAAAGCTGTGTGCTTAAATAAATAATGTGCTGATAACTACGGTGCCACCGTTTGTTCGTGGGAATTACGGGACTAAATCATCCATACATGAAATCTGTGCATTATTTCAAGTGAAAACTAAAGTATTCCATAAATAGTGACCTCTGAGCTCAAACGCGAAGTGAATTGTTAGTGCCCCGGTGTATGATTAAGATAAACAATCGGAGTACCGATAGGACTTACAAATGTTGTCTCATCAGCGAGATCGTGTGGACATTAAATTGTGTAAAGAAAAGGATACGCAGGCATTAAATTCGTGAAAGACTATCGTAACAACGATTAAATGGAAGCAGCACGAATTTCGAAGGTGACTTACCCGCGTGGTGATATGTGGTCGCGTATTCTGTCCCTATAGCGTGTAAACACGGGGACGCCGGTACGATACATACAGACATGTTTGATTTTAAATGCGCGTGTAACCCGGAAATAAATGAGTATGCGGGTGAAACTACTAGCGTGATGAAACGTGAAAACAGACTGGTAGTCTGTTCCATCGATTTCGTAAAATCATAAGCGGTAAACGAAACCCTATCCTAACTAGCTACACAATGATACTTAATGACATGCGATCACACTTAAAAAGATAAGAAAACGCGTTATTTTCTCCGAGGTGAATATGTGAATGATTACGTGTTAAAAATCGTAGAAGACAGACTGGTTCCCGATTTCTGTGTCCTGACAGGTATAACAAAAAGTGGCTAGTAAAAAGTGCTCGCACCTATAGAATGTAAGACGTGTGAATCTCAAAAATCGACGTGTACAAAAACGTGTAAGACCGTAAAAACGAGTGGGTAATCAATTCTCTAATTACCAGAGATCATGAATCATGAGTAAAAGACAAACCCATTCATAAAAATATGAGTGTTAGTAATGGATAAAACTGGGGTGATAAGCGTAATTTAACAAAATCATATATGTCTTGGTGAAAACAGTATGTGTGTGAACTCATGCATGGTGTAACATATATGGTAAAATTCACAAATGGAATTCTCATATAACATCCTGATATACCATGTGGAAAATATCCAAAACAATAAAGATTTGAATCAAAGAAAACAATTGAAGTCAAAACGTTCATTTAACCCTTTGGGGTTAACGGTGTCCATGTGACTTATCCAATATATTTCCCTGCGAAGCAGGTGTTGTGTATTGTTACGTCCTTGTAAGATGGGAACCTGTTCTAGAACCAAAAAGCGAAGTTGACTGACATTGTGTCGCATGGAGTTAAAATGGCTAGCTATGGGTGATCTAAGGTTCTTCGTTAGATATTACTCTTATGTTCATTGATTCTTATTCGAATCTTTCGCTCGGTTTTTCCGATGTATGCTAAACCACATGGACATTTAAGCATGTAAATGAGGTTTTGGCTTTTGCAGGTAGCAGTCACTTTGAGTTTTACGGGGTTGCCTTTATGCGGGTGCCTGATCATGTTGCCTTTGATGGAGTTACAATTACCACAATTTAAACAAGGGACAGTGCCTTTGTGTTCCACATTAGTTTGAACAATGGGTTTATTCAGGATTTGTTTTAAGTTCCTCGATCTTGTGTAAGCGAATCGTGGTTGTATGTTGAATATTCAGTTAAAATCAGCTTCTGTGCTCAGCATAGGCCAGAATTTGAGAATAATTTTTTTGATTTGGTAACTTCTGGTTGAAAATTTTGAAACAAACACGCTACGACTTTCTTCTTTGTCACCTTGAATATTTTCCAAAAGTTCCTCTCTTGTCTTTATGTCAACTTTTGCTATTGCTGTTCGGAGAACGTCTTCCGGGTAACTACGGTTCTTGAATTTCTCTATGCATGTATCCATGCTTTCTTTATATAGTTCGGTCGTGGATGAAATTCTTTTGAGACGAAGTAACTGTGAGTAAGGAAGATGTTTCTTTAGTGAAGGTTGATAAACTGTGAAAATGTAATAGATTGTTCCTATCAGTGGGTTTGGTGTAAACCGTAGTTATTAGTTGACCCTGATTGTTTATAACACAGGTATCCAGGAAGGTGACTTGTTGTCTACTGATGTTAGAGGTGAATTCAATTCGTTCATCAATTTTGTTGAGGAGTTCAATGGCTTTGATTCTATGGCAAGGTACGGAAACTGAATTAATCAAAGCCATTGAACTCCTCAACAAAATTGATGAACGAATACAACCACGATTCGCTTACACAAGATCGAGGAACTTAAAACAAATCCTGAATAAACCCATTGTTCAAACTAATGTGGAACACAAAGGCACTGTCCCTTGTTTAAATTGTGGTAATTGTAACTCTATCATCAAAGGCAACGTGATCAGGCACCCGCATAAAGGCAACCCCGTAAAACTTAGTGACTGCTACCTGCAACAGCCAAAACCTCATTTACATGCTTAAATGTCCATGTGGTTTAGCATACATCGGAAAAACCGAGCGAAAGATTCGAATAAGAATCAATGAACATAAGAGTAATATCCGAACGAAGAACCTTAGTTCACCCATAGCTAGCCATTTTAACTCCATGCGACACAATGTCAGTCAACTTCGCTTTTGGTTCTAGAACAGGTTCCCATCTTACAAGGACGTAACAATACACAACACCTGCTTCGCAGGGAAATATATTGGATAAGTCACATGGACACCGTTAACCCCAAAGGGTTAAATGAACGTTTTGACTTCAATTGTTTTCTTTGATTCAAATCTTTATTGTTTTGGATATTTTCCACATGGTATATCAGGATGTTTCATGAGAATTCCATTTGTGAATTTTACCATATATGTTACACCATGCATGAGTTCACACACATACTGTTTTCACCAAGACATATATGATTTTGTTAAATTACGCTTATCACCCCAGTTTTATCCATTACTAACACTCATATTTTTATGAATGGGTTTGTCTTTTACTCACGATTCATGATCTCTGGTAATTAGAGAATTGATTACCCACTCGTTTTTACGGTCTAACACGTTTTTGTACATGTCGATTTTTGAGATTCACACGTCTTACATTCTATAGGTGCGAGCACTTTTTACTAGCCACTTTTTGTTATACCGGTCAGGACACAGAAATCGGGAACCAGTCTGTCTTCTACGATTTTTAACACGTAATCATTCACATATTCACCTCGGAGAAAATAACGCGTTTTCTTATCTTTTTAAGTGTGATCGCATGTCATTAAGTATCATTGTGTAGCTAGTTAGGATAGGGTTTCGTTTACCGCTTATGATTTTACGAAATCGATGGAACAGACTACCAGTCTGTTTTCACGTTTCATCACGCTAGTAGTTTCACCCGCATACTCATTTATTTCCGGGTTACACGCGCATTTAAAATCAAACATGTCTGTATCGTACCGGCGTCCCCGTGTTTACACGCTATAGGGACAGAATACGCGACCACATATCACCACGCGGGTAAGTCACCTTCGAAATTCGTGCTGCTTCCATTTAATTGTTGTTACGATAGTCTTTCACGAATTTAATGCCTGCGTATCCTTTTCTTTACACAATTTAATGTCCACACGATCTCGCTGATGAGACAACATTTGTAAGTCCGATCGGTACTCCGATTGTTTATCTTAATCATACACCGGGGCACTAACAATTCACTTCGCGTTTGAGCTCAGAGGTCACTATTTATGGAATACTTTAGTTTTCACTTGAAATAATGCACAGATTTCATGTATGGATGATTTAGTCCCGTAATTCCCCACGAACAAACGGTGGCACCGTAGTTATCAGCACATTATTTATTTAAGCACACAGATTTCTTAGTACTGAACGTACAACCATATAGCAGTAGACATTGCAGATTCTGTCGGTTGGATTTATATTTACGTTTTTGTGCATGTATGCAGAGTTGTTTGAAATACTTTTAAAATTAATGAATTGTAACGTGTGTGACTATGTCGATCTCAAATATCTTTTGATGGTATTTGACTCACTCTTCTATTCCAATGTGCTGTGGATGCGCACATTCAGGTCAAGGCGTGTGAAGAAACAATTAACATTGTGAAAAATGCCAGCATTAGGTCTGGCCTGGGCTCCTCGTATCCCATCTCAGCACCTTACCTGCCTATCTTCCCCATACAACATCTAGCCCGAGTAGAAATTTGTCTCTGTATTTGACTGTCATAGGTACTTTGTTAGTGAACTCTTCGGTGAGACAGTAAACATGTATTAAATATATGGTACTGATGCTGTTGGTTTCTGTTTTCACTTGTATCACCAAAAGCTGACCTACCAAGTCACAGCTGTAGTGCCTAATCTTGTATGTACGTATCCATACGTTTTGCACACTATCTAGTTATGTTGAGTTTGTGTTTCTTCACACGAGTAAACTCCGTTTGTCATCCAAACTGTTCATTCTGGCTCACAACATGCTTTTGTGTACATCAATTTTATTTTATTTATTTATTTAATTTATAAGGCGCAACAGCTACCCAAAAAGGGTTTCCCGGCGCCAGGCAAAAACAAAGACCAGATATTGAGGCTTAGTATCAAAATTATTTGTTAAAGAGCCAGGTCTTTAATGCCGTACGAAATTGAACATAAACTGTTTTGTTCCGAATGGCAATGGGAAGGGTATTCCAGAGTGAAGGACCAAGGAAGGTAAAAGAGCGCCCTCCCATTCGAGAAAGCCTAAATCTGGGAACAGAGAACCTTCCGTGAGAAGATGAGCGCAAGCAGCGCGATGGAACATACAGTTTGGCTAGGGAACGTAAGTAGTGTGGTGCAGTTCCAGTTTTGATCTTGAACATATATGTCAGAGCTTTGAATCGAATTCGATTTTCCACCCTGAGCCAGTGCAAGTCTCGCAAATGGTTGGAAACCGAGGCGGTCCTAGGTAATTGGAGGAGAAGTCGGGCTGCAGAATTTTGGGCCATCTGCAGCTTGCGTGTCACCTCTTTGTTAGCGCCGAGATAAAGAACGTTACCATAGTCCAGTCTTGATGTAATTGGAGCTTGGACTACCGTTCTTTTGGTGGCCTCCGGTAGCATCCAAATGATCTTCTTGAGCCACTTGAGGATGGAAAAACAAGTGGCGGCTACCTTCACCACCTGGGCGCGCATTGATAGCGAGTCATCGATGGTAAAGCCCAGGTTACGAACTTGGCAAACGGGCTGAGGCAAGACTCCCATCTCACATGGCCAATGTTGTGGGCTCCAAAGATCCTTGTCTTTGCCAAGGATGAGCACCTCCGTTTTCCCCCCATTTAATTTGAGACAGTTCGACTGCATCCATAATGCAATTTTTCTCAGGCCAGATTGAAGAGGGGACTGCCCATTTGTTCTCACTGCAGAAAGGGAGGAGATGATTTGAGAGTCATCTGCATAGGATAGCAAAGTCAGACCTGCCTCTTCAGCTACTACACCTAGAGGCCTCATGTACAAATTAAAGAGCAGAGGGCTAAGAACGGAGCCTTGGAGGACTCCATCGGTGATGCATGGATTTCAGAGCTGGCCTCCTCAGAAAAGACTTGGAAGGTACGGTTGGCCAGAAATGAAATTATAAACCAAAGAAGTAGTATGCAGTTCCTGAAAAAATTAGTGTAAGTAACCGGCAGAGAGAGGCTACGGAAAGTTTAATTTAACCAGAAAGGGGACGGGGAATTCCTCCTTTCGGATAAGTGCCCTCACACACCAGCCTGCTGGGTGTCATGCTTCATCATTGGGCATGCTCCTCGTCGGGTCGGCGGTGCAATACCCGACGGGCACCCTCAGTGGGGGCTCTTTGGCGGAGATCTTTTATCCTTGCTGTATGGTGCGTGTGTGTGAGGGGCTCTAAAGTGTAGAGGTGTAACAAGTGAAGAAGGTGCATAAAACAGGGACGGTGGTCAGGGCCTCTTCTTTAATAATCCTGCCTCCTACCCTGATTAAAAAGGTGTATCGCGGCTAGCTACAGTAATGTTGCAGTTAGTGGCAATAGTCAGGTCGTCAGGTCAACATGTTTCTTGCCTATCAGTCCCATAATGGGATCAAGCGGCAATTCTTCAGGACCAAGGGATAAATAGAAAATTTTAAAACAGTGGTACAGGATCTACACTGATGTAGGGTATGGTGGTGTAATAACCTCAAAATTACCCGTTCACAAGCACCATCGGCTGAAGGTCCGTAGGTGCTGTAGCCAATCTAGAAAAGAAAAACATTGTGAAAACAGCCGGTCACTTATTTAACAAAACATGAGCACAATTAGTGTCAATTCCAGTGCTGTTGATTATGGTAGGCTCTGACCACATGCGATCTAGTTAGCCCCAAAGATCGTGTGAGTCATACAGTGAACTCGAATCATTCCAGGTAAAAACAATTGAAAATTGAAATAGCAGCAGAGATAAAATAGGAATAGCTGTCAAGGAAAATGGCGCAGGGACTCACATTAAGGCCACTCACCTAATGAATAAGTGGAAATGGCCACATCGGTCATCGGCAGTAAAATGAGCGCGTTTAATCAACGCGTGGTTTCCTAAATGCAGGAATGTAGAGAAGCTCATTGTAATTGAGACATTTTAAGCGTGTGAGAAAGACAGGCATAGTAGACCCTGAAAGACCCAGCGTTCAATAGTCATACAAGCGGTGTATCACCCCACAGATTATTCATAGTCAAGGTGAATTGCCTACAAGAACTCATTATGCACCCAGTCTGGTATGGTAGCAGGTGCGGAGGTGGCGGTGGGGTATCCTCCAATGTAGGAGGTATCCCGTTTAGCCTAAACTCACCACCGCGTCCCTCCCAGAATTGGCAGGTGAAAGCCCAATGGTGCAAAGAGACTAGGCAATCACTAATACCTTGACAATATAAACCTGTTCATTAGGTGAGTGGCCTTAATGTGAGTCCCTGCGCCATTTTCCTTGACAGCTATTCCTATTTTATCTCTGCTGCTATTTCAATTTTCAATTGTTTTTACCTGGAATGATTCGAGTTCACTGTATGACTCACACGATCTTTGGGGCTAACTAGATCGCATGTGGTCAGAGCCTACCATAATCAACAGCACTGGAATTGACACTAATTGTGCTCATGTTTTGTTAAATAAGTGACCGGCTGTTTTCACAATGTTTTTCTTTTCTAGATTGGCTACAGCACCTACGGACCTTCAGCCGATGGTGCTTGTGAACGGGTAATTTTGAGGTTATTACACCACCATACCCTACATCAGTGTAGATCCTGTACCACTGTTTTAAAATTTTCTATTTATCCCTTGGTCCTGAAGAATTGCCGCTTGATCCCATTATGGGACTGATAGGCAAGAAACATGTTGACCTGACGACCTGACTATTGCCACTAACTGCAACATTACTGTAGCTAGCCGCGATACACCTTTTAATCAGGGTAGGAGGCAGGATTATTAAAGAAGAGGCCCTGACCACCGTCCCCTGTTTTATGCACCTTCTTCACTTGTTACACCTCTACACTTTAGAGCCCCTCACACACACGCACCATACGGCAAGGATAAAAAGATCTCCGCCAAAGAGCCCCACTGAGGGTGCCCGTCGGGTATTGCACCGCCGACCCGACGAGGAGCATGCCCAATGATGAAGCATGACACCCAGCAGGCTGGGTGTGTGAGGGCACTTTATCCGAAAGGAGGAATTCCCCGTCCCCTTTCTGGTTAAATTAAACTTTCCGTAGCCTCTCTCTGCGGTTACTTACACTAATTTTTCAGGAACTGCATACTACTTCTTTGGTTTATGATAGTTGGGCATGTATGCTGGACCTTTTGATAAACGCCCATTTTCCCTTGTGTCTCCCTTTTTGTCAACAGAAATGAAATTAGCCATTTAAGGGCCGGACCGCAAATACCTACTGACCTCAGAGTATTTGCAAGGATGGAGTGAGACACGGTATCAAAGGCCGCGCTTAAATCTAATAAGATAAGGGCAGCTGTCTCCATCATCCAGATGTTGCCGTAGTCTTTCCGTGACTCCCAATAGTGTAGTTTCAGTAGAGAAACCCGCTCTGAAGCCTGATTGTGATGAGTGAAGTAAACCTTGAGTTTCGACAAAGAATGAAAAATGGGAGTAAATGTGCTTCTCAAGGATCTTAGAAAAGGCCGGAAGTAATGAAATAGGTCGATAGTTCGATAACACAGCAGGATCGGCATTGGCCTTTTTTAGAAGAGGAAGCACCATAGCGTGTTTCCATTCAGATGGAACTGGTGCTTCTTCTAATGAGAGATTCAGATCCATCCAATCCATCCAAATCAATCCATCCAAAGCCTTGAGAAGGCAGGCCTTGCATAGGCTTGTACTTATTCCCACATTCACCACGAAAGGATAATAGAGAGGAAAGATATTCTTTGATGTCTTCCTAGAAGTTGTGCTTCCTGTGTCCACTGGGATTTAGCCACTGCAGGTCTCTCTATGACTTGCTTATTTCTGATCACTGCAACCAAAGGGTCATGATGAATTACCTCTCTCCAGCAAATGATGTACCTGCACCTCATGGAGCAGCTTCACATTCAGTGCTCCATTGAAGAGGACGCACTTCAGCAAGATGGTGCCTCCATGAAAAAAACAGTTGGCAAGCGCCGTCTCACAGGCCAGCATGGCCTCCATAACTGCGCAGGAGCACGCTTTTCTTCAGTAACACTCTTTGGGCCTTGTTAGGGCGGTCTTACTGTTCTCTTCTTGCTGATAGGCTGATGTTGTTTCTGGTTGCAGTCCCTGAATGGCCATTTCTGGTTGCTGTGCGACTGTCAAGGACTGGAAGCAGTGAAAGCCTGTTCAGTTTCCTTCTTCTTTGCCTGAAGAAGTGGGCAACCCTCACAAGAGCTACAGTGAAATCCTGCACAGTAAAACACGTGTGAAATGTGTTTGATGTCTCTTAAAGAATGGTCATAATCTAGAGGAGAAAAAAACAAAAACGTAAGATACCTTCTTGGAAATCTGATGGTACTTGATTGAACATTGAGATGTTGCAGCAGATATTCCAGACACCAATCTCACCCTTTCATCAGCAAGAGACAAAAACTAGGCAAAATATTCCACATGATGAATCCCAATGTAATCCTGCTACAAAATGGTAAATTCAAGAACAAAAATAGAGGAGTTGGAGATGAATCCAACAGAAAATAGGGAACTAATGCATTGCCACATATTTTCCTATCATGATTTCTTCCTTATATGTGATTCAAACAGGAACTGCCATTACAGAAGAAACTCATGGTTCATCGTGGATTAGGGGCCCCCAATAGAGCTCTCTGGACAATCCAGTATCCTGGTAGTTCAGAGTTTTGACCATGCCTCTTCCTTCACAATGATGGCCTCGGTTAAACATGGGAAGAAAGAGTTTTACACACCTCATCTGCGGGTGAATTCTGCAGCGCTACCACTGTTCATGTCAACTAATGCCTCCAACCGAATGCAGATCAACTCTCTCAGTGATTGTGATCAGAAAATCATCAGTACATTCCAGGCCGTGAGAATGTAGGGCTAAGCGCTGGGCACGACATCCAGCAACATGCCCTCTAAGTGCATGATGCACAGTCTCCCTGGGACTGTGTACAGCCTCTGCCAAGCCATAGGCACGGATGTGACTGCCACACTGAAGGGGGTGATGTTTAAAGAAACGTAACATTTGTCGGGGTAATGTTGTTTTAATACATCTCTCAAGTCACATCCACCTGAGTGTGACCATCATGTTCCTAACCTGTCACACATAATGTGACTTGTATCTGTGTCTTGGGATGTATCGTAGTGGAACCCTTCCCAGCTGTAGTTATGACGAAAGTTTTCCTGTCCCTTGCAAAGATATTAGAAGGATAATTGAGACTTTACTTCGAAGTGCTTCATGTCCTGGTTCCCTGAATCATGTAATCACCCCCTCTTTTATGAATGTTATTGCAGACACACGTGTTATCCAACTGCCACCCTATTTCAAACCTTTCATATCCAAACAACATTTTGGAAAGAGAAGACACCAGGCAAATGCAGGAGTACAAGAGGCCCTCATTCTGAATGATTACCAGTCACTCTTCAGAACTTCTGGTTTTGTTCACACCCTTACTGGAAACCAACGGAAAATGGCATATCTCCAGGGAGTTTGATGTTTAGCGTCATTTCCATTCACAAAACAAGAAAAAAATATTAGCAGAATGTGAGTTTTGCCTTGTAAGTGGATTTGCTACATCAAAAATCCCACTTGTATGTTGGAATTTACTATGATTTGCTCCTGTGAGCAAATCTACTCTCAGGTGCAGCATTGTTGACGTACCTGGTCGGGAACTCCTGCAAAGGTGGGCGACCCACCTCAGACCATCCAGTTTGTGGGTGTTAGACCTGGCATCCTTGGCGTGGTTTTCCCTGTCTTTTTACTTCTGCCTCCTGCATTTTTTACTTTATGCTGAACTTCGTTTTTGCTGGTTTTTGAACTCTGGGTACTTTACCACAGCTGATCAGTGCTAAAGTGCAAGTGCTCCCTGTGTAAATTGTGATTATGATTGATTCTCCATAATTGGCATATTTGATTTACTGGTACGTCCCTAGTAAAGTGCACTATGTGTGACAAAGGCCTGTAAATCAAATGCTACTAGTGGGCCTGCAGCACTGGTTGTGCCACTTACATGAGTTGCCCTGCAAACATGTCTCAGGCCTGCCTCTGCAGTGTCTGGAAGTGCAGTTTTAAACTGCCTCGTCAACCTGGCAAGTGCACCCACTTGCCAGGCCCAAACCTTCCCTATTATTACATGTCATTACCCCCAAGGTAGGCCCTAAGTATCCCCATGGGCAACGTGTAGTGTTTGTGAAAGGTAGGATATGTACTCGTGTGTTTTACATGTCTGATAGTGAAATACTGCTAATTTTGTTTTTCACTATTGCAAGGGCTATCTCTCCTGTAGGTTATCATTGGAGCTGCCTTGTAACACCTTATAAGTGTAACTTTCAATTGGGAAGAGATAGAGATTTGGAGTTTGGGTTCCCTGAACTCAGGATTTAAAACCACATCTTTCTGTGAAGGTGGTTTTTCAATTGTGTGTTTGAAAATGCCCCTTTTATTAGGTGGGCATTTTCTTGCTTAACCATACTGTGCCTCTGCCTGCCTGTGGAATCAACGTCTGGTTTAGACTGACAGTTGAGCTGTTTGTGCATTCACTCTAGACTGTCACACAATGGGAGCTGAGACGTGCCCTGCATATCCTGTTTGCCCATCACCATGCTGATGGGCCTTCCTGAGCTAGAGTGGTATGAGGAGTTGTCGCTGACACCTGAATAGGGTGTGCCTGTCCTCTCACAATCAATCAATCAGGGGTTTGTAAAGCGCACTACACACCCGTGGGGGTCTCAAGGCGCTGGGGGGTGGGAGGGGGGTGATGCTCCGGATCAGTCGAAGAGCCAGGTCTTGAGGCACTTCCTGAAGGTGTGCAGAGTGGGGGACCGTCTGATGTTGACTGGGAGCTCGTTCCAGGTCTTTGCTGCGACGTAGGAGAAGGCTCTTCCGCCTGTTCTGGTTCTGCGGATGCGTGGTGTCTCTGCCAGGGCGAGGTCGGCGTAGTGTGTTTGGAGCCAGGACAAGGCAAAGCAGGATCTGTGCACTTCAAAGACTATCCTTTGAAGTATGCCTACCTCGTAGGGCAAAATGGGGTACAATGATTGGACCTGTAACCCCACATTTTTAGAACACTTCTGGAATGAGGACTCTGCCAAAAAGAAGAGCTGAAGAGCTGTCAGCAGGAGTACTGCTCCTTTGCTGTGTTGCTTTGCTGGGTTGGCCAGCAGTTGCTGCTTCTGTCTGTGAGCAGTGAAAGAACTAGACTTTGCTTTCTGGAATCCTGCTTTCCTAGTTCTCCAAGGGCTTGTGTGTACTTTCCTCCTGTTGGAAGTCTGGTGGCCATCAGAGACTTCATCTGCAGCTCCCCTGGACTCCTCTGCTGGGAGTTCTGACCTGCCAAGTGGTGCCAACTCCAGTTCTGGACCCTTGGAGGTGGTTTTGCTGCTTCAAGAGCTGAAAATGCACGCATAGCCCTCCAGTGCCGTTTTTGCCGCCACAAGCTTGCCCTGCAGTTGAAAAACCAATGCATCGCCTCCGTGCGGCCGAAAAATCAATGCAACGCCTGTTCGCGGCTGGAAGGACATCCTCTTCCTGAGTCCAGAACGCTGTGTCTCCGGCGTCCGAGACCCCCGCTCCGACTTCAAGGAAGGCCCTGATGTGCGTCTGAAGGTATCGATGCTTCACCTGCCCCAGCTGGAAAAATCGGCGCAACGCCTGTTTTGCCAACGCATCGACCCACTGCGCCTGAATTTTCCATGCATCGCACCTGTGCGCCAAGTTTCCACTGCATCGCCCTGCAGTAAGGAGCCTCCTCTGTAAATTGCTTACCCTCGCAGTAAGGAATTGACGCAACACTTCTCCTACGTGCAGCAGAACTGACACCTCCATTCCCCTGGGACTCCAGAATCGACGCATCACTTGTGTTTTCTGACGCTGCCCTCCTTTGCGGCTGTTTTTCGTCTTGGATTTTAGCGCATCAAAGGTACTTTGTGCTAAAATCAATGCATCCATAGAGTTCTATGGACTGAATTGCTTACACCTTTAAAAAGTGATATCTTTGCTTATTTATGTTGGATTTTTGTCGTTTTGTTCTGGTTTGGTTTAGATAAAGATTGGTTATTTTTCTAAACTGGTGGGGTGTCCATTTGTTGTGTTTTCACTGTTACTGTGTTTTATGTACAAATGCTTTACACATTGACTCTGATGTAGGCCTGACTGCTTGTGCTAAGCTACCGAGGGGGTGAGAAGGGGTTATCTTGGGTGTGTAACTCCCTTACCCTGACTAGAAGGTAGGGTCCCTACTTCAACAGGGTGCATGCCACTGCCAACTAGAGACCCCCATTTCTAACAGTGGGTATTCACAAGTGTGTTCGAAATGGTTTTCCACGCTGAAAAAGGTTAGAGATTTACTTGTGTCAGTTGCTGGTGCAAATCAATGTTCTAGGTGGGCAAGGGGAAGAAACGCCCACAGAGAAGTGTCATTCCTACTTGCATGCAGATATGTTCAAGCATGTGACTACTGCAGGAATCTATAACAGTTACACTTTGCAAGAGTACTCCTGAAAGTCTGTTTGAATTCCATAAATTCTCTCAAAATGCATGATTTGGTCTCAAAGCAGGAATTTCCGACTTTTGTTGTGACTCAGAGCCCTCGTGTACCTATTTCTTACAAATGTGCTGATGCCTTACTGTCTATCCTCTGTGTGTGTCTGAGGTCCATGTCTTCTCTTGTTTATTCTCCACTCTTATCTTACCCTGGGTCTGTGTAGTTCCTTATGTCGCCATGAGGTCTTCCTTATGCAATGCTCCACTCTTGGCAGTGCCTCTGCGCCCTCCACTGATTTTCCTCAGTGGTTCTTCTATCAGAAACGCTCCCGTTGTAAACCTTTTTAAAACTGAGCTCAACAACATTATGAAAGAGAAACTGACTCTAGAAAGGCAAACGTCTAACCACCCCTAATTCGATAATCCCCTGTACGAAATTCTCTGTGTCTTATATTATATGATGAACATGTCATTAGATTGTGATTCTTGTCTGCTCACCCTCCGCTTTGTGCAAACACCGCTTAATCATTCTAAATTCCAGTATTTCTTTATTATATCGTTCACTCTATTTTCCATCTTGTGTTGTTTTGCCCTTACTAGCCTGTACTTATTATAACTCAGGCTGTCCCTCTTTTTTGTCCAAAGTTTAAAATATTTGTAACATACTCAGACGCCTGTGAGGGCTATTCCGTGCTATGGAAAAGTGTAAATATAAAAGAAAAACGTTCCTTGAATTCTTATGGAACTGCCCTCCGAATGGGTTGTTGCCGTGCATATGATTGGGCGCACCAACCTGAATCGTCCCCACGGCAGAACGCATATGCAATACAAGCAAGCTATAAAATATGACCATTTGCCTACAGTAAAGCATACAATACTTACATTGTGTTGCTCCTGTGGGGACATGCTGAATGTGGATACAACATTAAAAGCGTTATATCAATGCAATACACCACTACTGACAGTGACAGCGGGGGTGGCAGAGTGAGCTTTTTTCATAATCTTCAGATCCAGTGTTAGCTAGGTTGTTGTCTTGAATTATTCAGAATGAATCTCCCTCCCTGTTGTTCACGGATGATTAAACCGTATTCAGTAGTTCTTTACCATTTACATTTGGTAGTGATTTGTGCACTAATTGCAATTTAGTTTTTAAAAAAAAGTACAAGTGCTGCTGATTGCTCTCTTCCTCTTTAGTAAGAAGCTGAAAGGACACTCCATTTTGCATATTTTGCTTTCATAGTCAACCCCATTCTCTGTGGCCAACCTGCTATTCGTGCTTCTCCCATCCCCAAATATAGCACCCCCGCCTTGTACTCCCTCCGCTCTTCCGCTGAGCACTCGTTGCTTCAGACAAGATCTGCCCTTTATAAATAGCTAATAACTATACCAAGCGCCTCATTACCAAAGTGTCTAGTTTGTGTCCTTGGTTCCTGAAAGCTGGGGCGCTGTTGCTGGAATAATAGCTCGCTTGTCAACATTGATCGCTAAATGAATGTCAATCTACCCTGTTTAATATATGTACAAAGAAGGGAAATGGATATATTAACTACGCAAGCGCTTTAACTGATCATGATAAATTGGCAGTCTATTATTGAAATGCGCTGTTAAATCCCACACTGCGTGCAGATGGGAAGATTTGCACAATCTGAAATACTTGCTACAAAATTGCACCAATTATTTTAAACTGAGCATCACAGTGGAAACGTCTGAAGTTATTCAGCTTGACATTTTGACAGATCCGTATAAGTGACGCTGATCTTTTGTTTCAGCGCCTCTACATTGAACAAATTCTTCTAAGGCAAGCATTTACCTCCCTCAGATAACCGCGATGTTAACCTGCAGAATTCTGTTGACTTTAATTTGTTTCCTTTGCTGTATACCAGACAGGGCAGCCTTTTTTGCTTTGCCAAGTGCATCGGAGTGCGGAGATAGGCATAAGTAGTTAAACAGTGAAAAAAAACACTAATGGTGAGAAAAATAGTTGGATAGTACTAACTCAAAGGTGTCTAGGTGTAGAGTATTGCGGTTTTAATTGTGGTGCCAAAATGAATGATCCCTGTTAAGACACTTTTGCATCTGAGTTGTAAGGTTTAGAAAATCTGTAGATATCCATTTCCACTCTACTGTACCAAGTACGGCAAATTGTTTGGTGTCTGAAAGCCCGTGTAGTTATTTTGAAAGTTGAAACCTCTGAGGGTGAAACAAGTCCAGATCAAATTTTGGTCACACAATGTATGGGGCCATCCCAAGGCTATGTGTGCACAGGCCAGCACTCCCTCTCTTCTCTGCTGTAGTCGGGGAGCTGAGAGGACTACACCCTGGGATTGTCAGGGTCCACATAGAGGCTCATCCGCAGTTCCTTTGCATGCACAACAAGGGTTGCAAGGGATGGGAGAACCACACAAAATGCACTTCCCATCGTCTGAACCATGTCTTTGGTAAGTGCTACCCACAAAATGCAATTACAGTTATTTTTTTTAACAATGCAAACCTACCCACAAACAATGGTCCCAAAAGAGAAGTGTGCTTACGTTTTGCCTCAAGCAGGAAAGAAAATTAAAGGGAGTATAACTAGGAGGAGATCACATAAACCTGAGGGTTGTCCATGTCTATAAAATGATGATTGGTACTTTCCTTTCTCTTGATAGTACTACTATTCTAAGTAAATATGTCAAGGCCCTTCTGTCCTGCGCTATACAGAAACTGCTCTAACATGAACTAACAGGAGTACATTCATTGTCGGGATGATTGGTATCACTACTGTTCAGAACTGAGTCTCTGTGAGCATTACCTGTGTGGTTTGCCTTTACGCCTATTGGAAAACGTCACAACAGGTGACCACA
This sequence comes from Calotriton arnoldi, assembly GCA_963921515.1. Lineage (NCBI taxonomy): Eukaryota > Metazoa > Chordata > Amphibia > Caudata > Salamandridae > Calotriton > Calotriton arnoldi. The sequence continues at coordinate 3,526,044 of CAWUFW010000438.1, forward strand.
AGTTGACAACAACTGTAGGATTTGTGAAGTGCTCCTGACTATGATGGATCCTTGCCACATCCTTTCCTTAAGGAGAGGTAGAGCTTTAGGACTGTCTTCTTAATCCACATATGCCAGTCCTTTTGTCTGCTTTCAGTTTGCAGCCAGTATCCTTCTTTCATAGTTGTGTGGACCTTTATTCTTCTACCAACAGGCTTATTGAAGAGTGTGCCATATGTGGTGCTGTGAGATGTTTCTTTTGATTACGGGTGCGATTACAGCACCCACTGCTCTAAGAGCAGACACATCTGCTGAGGATTCTCTTCAGTTAATTTAGAATTATCTATAGGAAATATTGAGATATTCTTCGACACACTGAAGTTATATCTGGGAGTATTCCTCCCTACCCTACATCTCCTTAATTATTTACTACAAGGGTCCATTTCCAAACCCAGTGCCCATTTAACATCTACTTCCTGTATTACGGTAAAGGCTACAATTTACCTACTATATGTAAGTGCTAGTGAAGTTGGTAATGGTTTAGCCAGATCTTTTGGGATATTTCTGGGTAACGGAAGGGGTATGATGCCAGGTGTCCATCCCACTGATTCTACATGGATCTGCAGCCTTCCCCTGTTTAGTGCTAGCAGTATGACGTCCTGCTGGGCGTTCTTGTGCATGCTCCGGTCCAAGCAGGTTAGAGGCATGCAGGCTGAATGTCTCTTCCAGGGCATGTTCGTTTTGGCTGCTCGACCAGTGGTGCATGATATCCAGCTTCCACCTGACACAATGAAGGCTGCAGTCTGTGACTAGGAGCCTGATGTATCATTGGGCAGATCACAAGTAGTGAGTGCAATTTGCACCCTAAATTAGTGCGATTTGCTCTGTATTTTGCAGTGCAACTAATGTACCAATTAGCCCATCACAAAATAAATATTTTCTGGAGGTCACAAAACCTCCTTGCTCCATTAATAATTGTTAGAAATGGGGGTCTCTAGTTGGCAGCGGTAGGTACCTTTGTCCAAATAGGGACCCATGCTTCTAGTCAGGGTAAGGGGGATACACACTTTAGATAACCCCCTGCTCACCCCCTTGGTAGCTTGGCACGAGCAGACGGTCTTATCCCAAAGGCAATGTGTAAAGTATTTGTACCAATTCTCACAGTAACACAGTGATAACACCACAAATGGACACCACACCGGTTTAGAAAAATAAAGTATCTTTATCTAAACTTAAGACCAAAACAACAAAAATCCAACATACACAGTTAAAAATATGACTTTCAAATGGTTTCAAGAACTTGTACCATAGAAAGCTATGGATGTGTAACTTTTACACAAAGTACCTGAAGATGCGTCAAAATTCACAAGGCCAAACAGCCGCAGAGAAAGGAAGCATTGGAAAACACAGCGATGCGTCAGTTCCTGAGTCCTTGGGGAGGCGACAGTTCTGCTGCACACAGGAGAAGTGATGCGTCGAATCCGGACTGTAGGGGGAAGTGAGGCGTCGAAATCCAAGACGAGTCTGGTCTGCGGGTGATGCGTGGAAAACTTGGTGCACAGGTACGATGCGTGATACACCGGAGGGGATGCGTCGCTCTGCGAGGCTTCGCCCCGTCCGGTGTCTGTGCTGGGCATTGCGCGGCAAGACTTTGCGCCACTCGGCGAGGCTTTGCGTCGTCCGATGTCGTTTCCGAGCGACTTTGCACGGCTTTGCGATGCGTCTCGCTGGTTCTTGCAGAGATTAGCTGCAAAACCCACCTCTGAGGCCCTGTAACTGGAAGGAGGCACCTCGGGCAGTCGCGGTCCGTGTAGGAGTGCCGGCCGGGCGGTGACGTGGGGCGGGGGAGGGGCAGGGTGGGGGGTAGTAAAGTATGGATTGCGGCCTAATACAGGTAAGTAAACATTTAAATCAATAAAATGAATTTCGTTGCGCGCACTGCATCGCATTTGGCGATGCAGCGCTCACAACGAAATTAGTTTTATTGATTTTAAATGTTTACTTAACTGTATTAGGCCGTAATCCGTACTTTACTGCCCCCCACCCTGCCCCTCCCCCGCCCCACGTCACCGCCCGGCCGGCACTCCTACACGGACCGCGACTGACCTCAGGCAAGGGTAGGACTCACAGATGGCAGAGTCCAGCAGCACCAGCAGATTTGCAGGAAGTCTTTTGTGTCCCTGAGACTTCAGAACAGGAGGCCAGCACACTTCAGGCCCTTGGAGATCTCCTTCAAGCAGGGGACACAGCAAAGTAATTCTCCTTTCCTTGGCAGAAACAGCAACTGCAGGCCAACCCCAGACACAGAAAGGGCAGTACTTCTCCTCAGTCTCTCCAGCTCTTCTCCTTGGCAAAGGTTCCTCTTGAATTCCAGGAATGATCTAAGGTTCAGGGGTTTTAGGTCTGATACTTATACCCCAAAATGTCTTTGTTCTCTTTGTGCAAGGGGCTCTGAGCCCAGTTCAAACCAGTTCTGGGGGGCACTCTGCCAGTGCACAACAGCCTCCTTTGTCAGTGTGAGCCTTGGTTCCAGACACACCGCAGGGGGGTGGAGCCAGCATTGTGGAAGGCAGGCACAGCCCCATTCAGGTACAGGTGCTACTCCTCCCACCACTCCAAATGCAGATCAGGCCTATTCAGTCTAGTGCTGACTCACCCAGACTTCTGGAGCCACCCCAGCCCCTGTCACTCTAAATCCAGACAGTCAATCCACAAACAGGCAGAGGCACACAGGAAGGTTGAACAAGAAAATAGCCACGTTCTAAAAGTGGTATTTTCAAACACGCAATTTAAAAACCATCTTTACTAAAAGATGTGTTATTTAATTCTGAGTTCGGGGGTACTAAACTCAATTTTTCTATCTTATCCCTATGGGAAGATACAGTCCTGCCAAGTCTCACGCATCGCGTGTGACGCTCACGCATTTCAGTGCGGTGTTCCGCATCACCGCACTGAAATGCATTGTCACGCATTTTGCCACTCGCCAGCGCGCCCCACCGGCGGCGCCTGTGCACCGGCTCTACTGCTCCAAGAGACGTGCTGCCAGCAGCTGCTTGCTGGGCTCTGAGTTCATAAATAGTTAATCCATCTGCTCTCAGCTCTCTGGAGTGGCTGAGAGCGCTACAATGTAACAAATCCCAGCCTGCTGTGTCGTGCCTGGCTCCAGGCTGCAATATATTCCTGCCGTGCCGCACGGCTTTGACACACACTCACTGCTGCCAATTACCGACGGGGGGGCGGGGCCTGCTCTCTCAGCAGTCGATGCTACTGGCTGTCAATCAGGCACACCATGGGGGCGCCCGGGATTATAATCCGGATGTGACTGGCAGCATCAGAACTGCATTTACAGCAGCGCGACATCGGCAATGAGGCTCCTACGACAGGGCGGCTCTGCCTGGGTGATAGGACCAGAGCCCTGGAGTCGGCCCAGAGCCACGGCCTGCCGCCTCAATGTATTGGACAAGAAGGTAAAAATTATTACATTCATTATTTGTATGGACACAAGCTTTTTCCATGCGTAAAAGTGTCAAATAAAAAAGACAAGACGTGACGTAGCAAGATATTGCAAAAATAGAAATGCGACATGGAAAAAAAAAAAAAACTTGGTAATAGTATTTTTCTTCTGCAGTGAACTTAAAGCGCAGGATCGGCAGCCTCGACTCTCTTCCTAGTAACTGGCTGTAGATATATATTATCCTCACTAACACCCTCGACGTCGCTCCTCCCTCAGTTCTGGCGCACACATACGTCACATTTCTAGCATTTCCGGAATGGGTGGATTGTAGGTGAATGAGTTTCTGGCGAGCGGTACTTCCGCCATTGTAGCCTCCAGCCTGAGTGATGACAGCCATCAGTGGCAGCAGCCTGAAAGATGCCACTTGTAGCCGATGCCTTCGTGTCCTAGATAACAGGTGTTCCTATCCCCAGGGGCTGACGTACGCCAGTGTCTGAAACAGCTCTCCAAGCATCGCTGCACACAAGGAGCATGCGTTGATTCAGCACCTTCTGAGGAGCTTTTTCAGGTCCTTTTTACGTTGCACACGGGGATGACAAATCCCGGACATGTGTTGCTCTGCTTGGGTAGGACTTAACCTCTGTAATTGTTTTTATAGTAACACTAGACGCCGTAACAGGGTAAACGCATTCATTCTGTTCACTAACAGACACAATAACAGCTTTGGGTAATCCAGAAAGCCAAGCTGATCATCATACCTGAAACCCAAAGACGGAGGAACAGCATCAGCTTCTGAATACAATACAGGAGTGCTACATTACCTGGTGTTATTTACTTGATAATGCGCACACAGTCACACCTGTCTTGCTCCGTCTGCTGAATACGTGCATCTCTGTGCCTGTATTTGTACACTTCGTATCAAAGTCTACAGTGGTGGCTTTCTGAATACTTTTACATTGGTCCCTGCTTGTGCCTTGCAGCGCCAATGGTCTTAGCCTGATGCCACTGGCTCCTCAACGTATCTGTTCAGTCTGGGCAAAGATCACATGGTGTGCAGAACAGGAATCAGACACAGCTACCTTTTCTAAGCAGTGGTCAACCTGATGCCATCTTGCAGCACCCACACTGGGTGGGACGCGGACTAGGGCCGCCCAGTGATTCCTAAGGAACTGGCCTGAGATACCTCCTCTTAGGACCAAGAGAGCTCTGGAGCTTCAGGCAGCCCTAGTCAGTGCAGCCCATAATTACAGTTCTAGTGCGCAGTGACCACGCTGGTGCCGGTCCAACTTTCAGTGCATCCAGCGTCACTTAGTGAAGAGCCTGGTGTTTGTAGTAGCTCTGTGACAGTCACCCCCTGCTGGTGTCATCTGGTGCTGCAGGGTTGGGCAGCAGGCAGCGGTGCGCCCACTGGGGCAGACGCCGCTCAGCAGTGCTGGTAATCACTTTTATTAGGGTTGAGCAAGCAGTTCTATAGTCAAGTCTAATACAGTGTCCTGGCTGGCTGTAATGTATGCCTCACTCTCCTGATTTCTGGTGCTTTGCAGCAGTTAATATTTTCCAAGAAAGGGGACTAAGGGGCTTTTGTTCGAGGTCCAGTATTAGTGCCCTGTCAGATCCTAAAAACTAGTGGAATACTGTTCCTCATATGTGGTGCCTAGTCAATGTAAATCAGGGAACCAACCACTATCATGCAAATTGATGGTGGAAATGGAACCTAATCCAGGAGAGGGATTCGGAGGGGATCCCACTTTTTCGGAACTAGGGTCCTCACACACCCAGCAAGCTAGGTGTCATGCTTCATCATCTGGACCTGCTCCTCGTTGGGTCGGCGGTGCAATACCCAACGGGCACCCACGTAGGGGCTCTTTGTCGGAGATCTTTTGTTCCTTGCCGTTTGATGAAGTGGGGGTGTGTGGCCCGTGTAGGTGTAGATAAAGTGAATTAAGTGAGTTAAAATAGGTTGGATAATCCAGATAACACTTTTATTCAAGCTGGTTATCCACCTCAGTAAAAACATAAAGAGTGGCAGTCTACCTGACGTGAAAGTTCAGTTGAAACTATGCTCATCTCTTGGGGTCAACATGTTTCTTGCCTAGTGGTAAGAATAATCCGTGGCAATTCTTCAGGACCTAATCTGTGAACAGTAAAACGATCTACACTCAGTGGTGCGGCTATTGGCTAACTACCACAGGTAAACATCATGTCGCAATTCTTCAATGGTGTGGTTCAGTAACCTGGAGAGGGATATAAAAATGTATATGTGTATCCATACACTGCTGTAAATACCCATATTAAGGTCACATAGTAATCTAATCACAACTCCTTAAACTCTCCTTTCCCCACATTAAAGAGAGAAAGTGTAACGAAGAACTAGGCACAATAAAACCAGTAAACAAAGTGCGTGTAGTATGGGGCTTGACTATCATCCCCTTATGCAAGTTAAAAAGTATATATATATATATATATAGTCGGAAACTATCCAGCTATAATAAAGAAGACTAGCCATCCCCTAAGAAAGGCAAAGGAATAGATGGTCGCATAAAAACAAGGAGAGGACTACAAAGCTATAATTAGCAGCGTGACATATCACTTCAATAGTGGAATAAATGTGAAATATGTCATGCTGAAGCTCACCTCCCACTGTCAAGAAAGTTACTTCAATCGGTACGGCGATTCAATGGGACACCTGGTAGCATGGTGTCCTGAAAAAACAAAATGCAGGAAGGTGGACAGGTCACAAGTTGGTGAGGAAGAGATGCGCAACCAATCTACGCATCATTGCCTGTTTACTCGTAACGGCAAGCGGGGAGCCCCCACTGGTTCACCCCGCCCCCCCCACATCGACCCATCTACACATAGAGGGCGTATCAGGAAGCTGTCGGTGGATGGTATAGCTCCCCACCAGCGGGAACCCTGAGTTGACCATATGGTCACACCATACAGTGCCCAGCCTGCCCCTCGGTGCGCATCGAAGAGCCCACAGGGAGCGGGCCAAACGGCGTCGTTGCCACTCGCTATACCGCCTGTATTCAAATAGTGGCCAAAAACGATCACGGGCCACTGTCCCAGACGTCAATATTACTCACCAGTCCTGCGGGGATCATGGCTAGTTCACCTACCCTCCTCGCCGGTCCCGGAATAGAGACTATCAGCTTCAAACGGAGTTGAAGTACTATTTCCGGGTCACGTGCGAGGAAGGGGGCGGCGTCCGTCCCACGTCATCTCTAATACCGCTTTCCAAGTTAATAAGGCAGTATGACCGGTTGAAGTAACGGCCATCTTAGAGTGTGGTAGGTATCACTATCAACAATATGAGCAACCAAGTCCCAAAACTGTCTAGTGTGATAGAAACGAACCATGTATATATTAAATTGAATATAACAATGTAGAGAGAGGGGTCCTTCTCTACCAAAGGGATGGGACACCAGAAATAAAACAATTTCAAAAAGCAAACTCCCTTTGGGATTCTTTAGAACACACACATCCGCACTCCTTTCATACCTGTTCGTACAGATCACCAAAAATTGAATAGGAACCCAACGATTACCATATAATATGTTTTATTTGATCAAATCCTTATTAAAAAAAACCCTTTACAGAGAAAACACTTTTCTGTGCAATTGTATTTAAAAAAAACATGGCATTACATACATCAAATGTTAAAAACAATACATCTAAAAAACATGGGAGAATCTCACAAGTCAAATATCCTAAACCAAATAGGTCAGAAGTCGCACAACAAGTGAAGAGACAGATGTTAAAAGATACTAATTTAATACTCTAAACACTTCTTTTGCTCCCGATGGAATTAGTGTCACTTGGGCGACTTCTAGAAACAAAGCGACGCGTTTCGGTGGTATAGTGAAATAAACCACCTTCTTCAGGCTTACAAATCTATTATGGGGTCTCCCAACACAGTCATCTATAAGGATAACATAAAAACAATTTTTAGAGATTTCAGACTCTTGTCTCCATATGTTATATATACATTTCTTATCATAAAACTTCTGTTCCACCATATTAATATTTTGCAATACACAATAAAATCTGTTAAAAAACATTTATATTTAAATCCTTGGCTCTATCCATGGTGATTCATATTCCATTCAACATAACTAAGTCATACCACAACACACTACACATATACTCTTTATAATTGTTGCACAATGGCCTTACCAACTATGATAAGAGGAAAACACGCATTTAGGGTATTCAAGAGGTTGAATACCCTAAATAGCGTGTTTTCCTCTTTTGTGTCTTTACCTACCCTCAGGGAGTCTGACAACTCAGATTGACACTTGGAGGCTTTTATATATAAGAGAAGATTTCATTGGGGAGAACTTACATTCCTCCAATATTCCACTTATCATAGTATGATCATAGTATACCCTAATATGGGTATTTACAGCAGTGTATGGATACACATATACATTTTTATATCCCTCTCTCCAGGTTACTGAACCACACCATTGAAGAATTGCGACATGGTGTTTACCTGTGGTAGTTAGCCAATAGCCGCACCACTGTGTGTAGATAGTTTTACTGTTCACAGATTAGGTCCGGAAGAATTGCCACGGATTATTCTTACCACTAGGCAAGAAACGTGTTGACTCCAAGAGATGAGCATAGTTTCAACTGAACTTTCACGTCAGGTAGACTGCCACTCTTTGTTTTTACTGAGGTGGATAACCAGCTTAAATAAAAGTGTTATCTGGATTATCCAACCTATTTTAACTCACTTAATTCACTTTATCTACACCTACACGGGCCACACACCCCCACTTCATCAAACGGCAAGGAACAAAAGATCTCCGACAAAGAGCCCCTACGTGGGTGCCCGTTGGGTATTGCACCGCCGACCCAACGAGGAGCAGGTCCAGATGATTAAGCATGACACCTAGCTTGCTGGGTGTGTGAGGACCCTAGTTCCGAAAAAGTGGGATCCCCTCCGAATCACTCTCCTGGATTAGGTTCCATTTCCACCATCAATTTGCATGATAGTGGTTGGTTCCCTGATTTACATTGACTAGGCACCACATATGAGGAACAGTATTCCACTAGTTTTTAGGCTTTGCAGCAGTTGCAAGATCTTAGAGTTTCTCGTTGCTCGAATGGGTGTAATGTCTGATATCAGGGCTTTAAGTGGGATGAAAAAACTGGGGGGGGCGTCTAAGGGGCGTGGTCAATGTAGTTAAGGGCGTGGCTTAAAAACACCTAAGCTAAAGATCGGTGTTTAGCCCAGGGTGCTGCCCAACTTGTATTTTGCGGTTCCTGTCATTGCGTCCAGATAGGATACAACAAGTCACATCATACCTACAAGTCAAGGCTATTGGCTTTGTCAATGGTTGTTAGTTGCAAACGATAAATAAGCAGCAACTATGGCTTGTATATAATATTGAAAAAACTTCCACTTAAAGCCCAGGTGACACCATGACAATGTTGCTGCTCCTGAGTTTCAAAAAGAGAAGGGAAATCCAGAGAGAAAATGACTCTTTAAAGGATTTCCCTTCCTCTACAACGCTCACCACACGCACATCGATGTGCCTGCTGTCACTGCAGTCCGGACAAAAAAAAAAACGGACCGCCTGTGCCAGGGCACAAAACTGAGCCCGATAGAGACCCGTTTTGAGGCCCCCTTAAAAAAACTGCTGGTGCTCAGACCCGGTGAGACCCGGCCCACTTAAAGCCCTGTCTGATATTTCTATGTTTCCCTCCTCTTCATTGCTTGATTTTGCTTGCAAGAAAGTGTCACTCATAGAAGTTGAAATGTCACTCATAATTACACTGAAATTGTGAAAATGTCACACACAGCAGTCTGAAACCTTGGCAGCTATGAAGATATGCTTGTAAAATGTCACACAGCATTCCCCATTCTGTCCTATGGGCAAGATAGCCTTTCAAAAACGAAATTGGCAGTATTTCACTATCAGGACATGTTACACACACACCAGTACATGTCCTACCTTTCACAGACACTGCACCCAGCCCAGGGGGGTACCTTGGGCCTACTATAGGGGTGTTCTATGTGTAAGAAAAGGGAAGGGTAAGGCCTGGCAAGTGGGTGCACTGGCCAGGTCGACATGGCCGTTAACAAACTGCGCGCAGGCACCGCGGTGGCAGGCCTGAGACATCTTTTCAGGGCTACTCATGTGGGTGGCACAATCAGTGCTGCAGGCCCACTAGTAGCATTTGATTTACCGGCCCTGGCTCGCTCAGTGCACTTTACTAGGGACGTACTGGTAAATCAAATACGCCAATCATGGATAACCAATCACAATAACAATTTACACAGACAGCATATGCACTTTAGCACTGATCAGCAGTGGTAAAGTGCCCAGAGTCCTATAGCCAACAACAGGTCTGGAAAAAAATAGGAGGAAGAAGCAAAAAGTTTGGGGATAACCCTGCAAAAAGGGCCATTTCCAACAATAATAGTAAGAAAATATATAATTTGTGATCCCTTATGGATGGTTGCAAAAACACATTCATGATGGGAAAACATTTTTTTAAGCAGTCCTCTCCCCTTAAATGGATAGATGGGGTTTTTTAAAAATAAAGTTTCTTGTCAGAAATGACATCTGCCACAGCATGGATTTGTCTCCTAGACCACTGTTCGCTCCCTCTGAAGCCAGCTGTAATAGCTCCCAAAGGAAAAGCTAATTAAATCCATTGCATATCAACTGTCTAGGAACACTACTCATGAATAACATACACGCTACATCTGACGAAATACAAATGCACTCACTAGACTAAGTTACAAAAGGAACGCAGTCTTGGTCACAACTGAACATATCCTGGTGGGGCAGCCTCAAAATGATGCTCTCATCCAGGGCTCACCTGTGATGCACCTGTGTGCCTCTGAAGTGGTACTGTGACCTGTGAAGATCTAGGCAGCATTTCAGCAACTCCAGATGACTTTTCTCTGCTCTCTACTACTTCTGCTCTCTATTGATGAAGGGCTTAATCCAGAAACACGTGTCTAAAGATAACAGCACTACCTGCACCAACTTTGGTGAAAAACGACAGCAACTTTGAAGTAGGCGTAGGGCATTTACCAGAATGCAGTGGGGTGAACTGTGCTGGGATGAGAGGCAGAATGTCGCCCCCTTCATTTTCTAACATATAACATTCGTGTATGTTGTGCCTTTTGTTTTCGTAAAAAAACTAAAGAAACATTTTAAAAATGGGATTAAGGACAAGGGCATGGGTTTGGCTAATAGAAAGTGACCAGAGAGACCCTGAGTAAAGTTGTGTCAGTAAACATTTTCCATAGAATCCCTGTATCCAGAGCTCTCAGATGGTGACTTAGCCACCTTTGTTTCTTATTCCACTTAGCAGGGTTAAAAAGACAAAGCAGCACTCATCACATTGCTTTCGCTTGGGTATTACAAGAGAAGTGTTGAGTGCAAATGAAATATGTGTAGTAAAGAGAAACACTGTTTGCACACAGGTAGCACTTTATGGGCATATATTTTGTTATTTATTACCCAATACTCAGCAATACAAGTGATGGTAAGTTGATAGACCTGACATCGCTATGGGAGAGTGACCTCCTATAGGAGGTTGGCAATTTGAAGGAATTCAATGGGGGCTGCTAGGTATTGACTATCTGGGGGACATATGGAGGAGACAGCCTCTGATTGCTTTTGAAGAGCTGCAGATGGAGTTTGAAATGGCAGACTTTGAATCATTCCTATATCTACAGCCGGCTTCTCCAGCGAGTAGCTTGTGAGGTACTGGTAGCTCTCCAGCTCCCTTTGAGTAGCTTTCCTGTGTGCAGGCCACTCTACTAAATTAGAAGCTTGGCTGATTTCATGTATTTATACCAACTCAAAAAGTGTTTAATCGAGATAAAAAAATGATGTATTTTCAGAGCTCATAGGATGATGTTTGGAGAAAAATGGTTGAATTTCCAAAAACCTTTTAAAGCCAAGTGGTAAATCATGTGGCATTGGGGAGACTTATTATTAATACTATTACCTTGGAGCCATGAGCATTTCAGCTACAGCTGTTATGTGTTACCTATGTAAAAGAATTCAAAATTGACATACTTTTTTTAAGTTACTGCTGGCAACCCTGCCTGATGCACTGAGGTGATCACTGTTGGTAATGCTGAATAGCGTGGTCACTAATATAATCTTGTCTGATGTGGTTAATATTACAAGGCCAACAATATTAGTAGCTCGGGAAAATTTTCATTGAACATATGTATCTCTGGTTACAGAAAATGTTGGAGACCCCTGATCTACAGTTAGGACACCCACTTAGGGAACATATATCGGAGGGGGAGCAATTGTCAACTTCACTGGAGGATCGACTGCTGTTTGATCCCATGATCAATAGAGACTTCCCTGATCTACAGGGAACGAATGAATAATTATCCTGACCCTCTGACTACCTTAAGGGAAGTGTGGGAGGGAGATCTAGGATTGATTGGAGACGATGACTGGACGGAGGCAATCCAAAGCCCCAGGGAAGTGGCAATCCGTGTCCGCCTCCGTTTAATACAACTGAGGATTCTGCATAGATCATATTACTCCAGATCCCTCCTACACCGACTGGGGAGATGTGATACGGCGCTCTGGCCTAAGGATTGTGGCATGTTGGGTTCCTTCTTCCATGAAATATAACAAAATGCCTCTATAACCATAGATTCAAAACAATTTATTCAAAAAGTAGGGAGAAACTCTTGCCTACTTTGCTGTTCAACTAATGAACTCTATTATTCATAACCATTCTGTTTTGTGGGTCAACAAGCAAATCAAAATGAAATCAATCTGAAAAATAATCAATTCAAGCATTTCACTGAAAATGGATTTATTACTTAATCATTTTCATTTTTTCTTTCTTTTGTATATATAAATGTCTCAATTGAAATACATACATTTAAGTTTTACAAATTCATACATAAAAGAAGTGCAATACCTATATACAGTGCATAAATCAAATCACTTATACATAAACAGTGTGTATAAAACCAATCAACGGGTCCTACTACGTTATACTCTTATATCGGGATATTTTCTACTTGTCCTCGATACAAAATTAATACATGGTCCAGAAAAAAGGGATAAAGGTCAGAGACCGCCTCTATGTATCTTATCAAAGTTTGCACCACTGTTTGCTAGCTAAACTGATCAATTCTTAACGTTCTTGTCAATTTAAATATGGCGATACTCTTGGCCTTGTGGGGTAAGGAAGTGAATAGTGAGTGTGCCGACGCGTTTCGACCTTCGTGTGGGGACCAGGAGGATTCAAGGAAGGTCTTCCTCAGGGCTGGGATATTTTCACTTGTAGGACACTGCTGTCATTTGGAATATATTTTCAATAAGGCTCTTTAGTAGCTCTCAATTTGGAAGCCGATATCTCTGCGATGTGTACTTTCCTGCTGCTGTCAATGCGGATCTCTTTTCACTTGGACTCTAGGGTAGCTCTCAATCTGGATGCTGATGTTTCTGCTAAATATGCTTTCTTACTTTGTCGATTGGGTTCCTTCTTCCATACACTGTGGGAGTGCCCCAAAATCCAGCGGTACTGGAGTGGTGTGACACATGTCTCGGGTTGTGGGCTGCACTGTGCCGGCAGAGACTAGGTTACTTCTACTGCACATAACGTGTGAGACGGTGTGGTCCATTATCTGAAAATATGGCTCACCTCGGCAGCGGGGGTGGCAAAACGAAATATGGCAAGAACCTGGGGACAGAGTAGGCTCCCATGCATAGCAGACTGGGGAAACGATCTAGACTGATGCCACTGGGCAGAGGAGGTAGTGTATTAAAGTTGAGGGTTGCCCCAGGAAATGAGGAAAGGTCTGGGATCAGTGGCGCTCATACAGACGATAATGTGTGACTCCCACAGATGGGTGAATGTGACTCAGCTAATCAGACTCATGATTTATATTAACCTGTATGGTACGGAACTTGTAATGCACATGGATGACAGACCTCTTCCGAAATACCTTTCGACGTTTTACATGTACTATGTCTTTCTCTCTATAATGCCTATCTGGCCAATGGTCGACGAGTGATACTATTGTGTGCTGAGCAACTGTTTAATAAAAAGATTTTTTTTTTTTAAAAGACTCCAGCAATAAGTAATTTAAAAAATGTTTTAATCATTTATGCTATTCTTCTTGCAGGCAACCAGAAATTCTGCCTAATTATCCTTAACCAACCGTTGGACAACTATAACTTTCATCATGTTTGGAGTAAAGGTAATTTCTGTTTACTCATGGATTTTTCATACGAGTAAGTCTGCATTCATGGAGAGATAAAGGGAGTAAAAGCGTGTTATGAGAGCAGTTGTTAAGTGGGCGTGGTAACTCATGTGAATAACCATGCAATTGACACTTAATTAAACCTGAATACAGTGTGCACTGTCTGCTATTATATAGTACAAAAACTAAATACTTTTCATCAATGTCATAATGCTGAATGGCAATATTTATTCTCTTAACTTTTTTCTTTTATACTTCTTGTTGTAATCCATTAACAATCATCAATATACATACAGTCCAGTACCATGTAAAGTTGTATTCAAACAGTATTGTTAGATTTCAAGTTTGTGAGGCCTTTACCTGCAGAAATCCAAAGTGTGGATTGAGCCTGTCTGTCTCCTAGGAGATTCTGGACAGGAGAAGCAGCCCCCCACCCCCACCCCCAGGCCAGCAGGCCTAGGACTGGGGATTGGCTATTCAGCTCCCAGGCAACTCTGAGCCCTCCCTCACACCTGCCCAGGTCCCTTAAGGCTTTGCTGGGTGCACCCCAAATCATTCTCCTCCATCTTGTGAGTTGCAGCCTACCTGTGCCCCAGATTGCAGTGAGCAGAGTCCAGCAAGTGGTAAGGAGGCAGACTAGTGCTGTCTCTTCCCTCCTCCAAAAGTTTTTTAAAAAACGATTTTCCCTTTCTGTGATTACTGTCTTTGCCTGTAGGTTGTTACAGTTTAAAAATGTAGTTTTAACCTGCCTGTGATTGTATATTTTATCACCTGTTTTGTGTGTTAAACTTGTGGTTTTCCTGCCCATGATTGCTTCCATTTAACGTGTTGAATTGTGGGATTTGCAGTCCAAACTCTGTAGTTTGTCGCTCTCATTCCTGGTGACTATTCAGTTTTCCCTCCAAATTTCTCCTTTGCTCTGTGCTAAGACCTGTATGTTAAACAGTGCACCCCCAGCCACCATTTTGTGTTATCAAGCCAGTGAAACCAGCCCCCCTGCCTCCCCTCCAGCAACAGGGATTTTCTACATCAGAGGGTGCTTCTGTGAGCTGTTTAAACTGTGTTTAATAGGGACTGTGCACTTCGTTTTTTGGCCAGGAGAGGAGTAAAGTTGTATTCAAACAGTATTGTTAGATTTCAAGTTTGTGAGGCCTTTACCTGCAGAAATCCAAAGTGTGGATTGAGCCTGTCTGTCTCCTAGGAGATTCTGGACAGGAGAAGCAGCTCCCCACCCCCACCCCCAGGCCAGCAGGCCTAGGACTGGGGATTGGCTATTCAGCTCCCAGGCAACTCTGAGCCCTCCCTCACACCTGCCCAGGTCCCTTAAGGCTTTGCTGGGTGCACCCCAAATCATTCTCCTCCATCTTGTGAGTTGCAGCCTACCTGTGCCCCAGATTGCAGTGAGCAGAGTCCAGCAAGTGGTAAGGAGGCAGACTAGTGCTGTCTCTTCCTCCTCCAAAAAGTTTTTTAAAAAACGATTTTCCCTTTCTGTGATTACTGTCTTTGCTCAGTGGTTGTTACAGTTTAAAAATGTAGTTTTAACCTGCCTGTGATTGTATATTTTATCACCTGTTTTGTGTGTTAAACTTGTGGTTTTCCTGCCCATGATTGCTTCCATTTAACGTGTTGAATTGTGGGATTTGCAGTCCAAACTCTGTAGTTTGTCGCTCTCATTCCTGGTGACTATTCAGTTTTCCCTCCAAATTTCTCCTTTGCTTCTGTGCTAAGACCTGTATGTTAAACAGTGCACCCCCAGCCACCATTTTGTGTTATCAAGCCAGTGAAACCAGCCCCCCTGCCTCCCCTCCAGCAACAGGGATTTTCTACATCAGAGGGTGCTTCTGTGAGCTGTTTAAACTGTGTTTAATAGGGACTGTGCACTTCGTTTTTTGGCCAGGAGAGGGAGTAAAGTTGTATTCAAACAGTATTGTTAGATTTCAAGTTTGTGAGGCCTTTACCTGCAGAAATCCAAAGTGTGGATTGAGCCTGTCTGTCTCCTAGGAGATTCTGGACAGGAGAAGCAGCTTCCAACTCCCTGGGCAGCAAACCTTGTCTGAGGTTGCTTGGACCTTATATAGTCTGCTAGTGGCTGCTACATGTATACACTGATTGGTGGTTGTATCTGATGATTCTATTGGTTTGAGTTAGTGTCCTCATTGGTTGGGTATTTGAGGGTTCTGATTGGTTTCTGGATCTGTGATTCAATCAATGTAGGGTTGGGACTAGGGCTAGGGTTATGATTTCTATTGGAAGCAGGGACTAGGGCTTCCTGTTTTATTGGTTGTTGGGACTAAGGTGGAACTAGGACTAGGGTTAGGCCTTTAATTGGAAGTAGCGATTAGGGCTTCTGGTGTTATTGGTTGCTGGACTAGGTGTGGGACTAAGAGTAGGGTTAGGCTTTCTATTGGAAGTAGTGACTAGGGCTTCCCGTCCCATTGGTTGCTTGGACTAGGGTTGGGACTACTGGTAGGGCTAGGGCCTCTATTGGACATAGAGATCAGGGTTTTTTGAACTGATTGGATGCTTGGAGTAGGGCTAAGATTGGCTGTAAGGTCCTGATCTCCTATTGGTTCTAGCTTTTAGGGCTAGTGTTGTGATTGGATAGTATTAGGGTTCCCATTGGCTGACGGGGTCACCTGATTACTAGGGGTATCAAAGGCCAGGGTTAGGGCATCTCAGCCCGGGCGTCGAGGCAAGGGCAGAGAGGACAAGGGGTGAGTGCCTGTTCGAGACGGGCCAGGGCCAGGAATGCTGCCCATCTTCCCATTAATTAATGTGTCTATTACTTTTCTCCTGAAAAAGCATATCTAATGCACTACCCTATTTCTCAGCCTATACTTCCCTCAATATATCTTCTAGCCCAACTTTTTGACTCATCTCAAACTTTTCTACTACTTTTTCCAATTCACTACCCTATCTCACCCTATACATCTATCACTATATCCTCTACACCCACTCTCTCATTTATCGCAAACTCCATACCACTACTATGTTCCCCAAAATAACCCTTTCTTGACTCTCTCCTACTCTACCCCTCCTTGTATCTTCTGACACCTCCTTTACTGTACCAATGCCCAAGACAAACCTTTCTAAACTCTTCCCTCTGACTCTTCCCCTCCAAAAACCCTTTTACTCATCAAAAAGCCTCCTCCTACTGCTATGACCTACAAAAAGAAATCCTTCACTCTATCCCACAACTATCCTTTTCAATCAAAATAACAGACTAGCATGTTCACTTCACTAATTCCATATTCCACTATACTAATTCACCACTAATCCTTTATGGGTTCCAGAGTAGCGTGCTACTCGCCAACAAAGCGCTTCAACACCCACTAGGGGTAACAGGCGCTATATGAATGCAAACCTTTCTTTCCCTTCTATCCCTCCACTATCCTTCTCACTCCAAATAACTGACTAATATCCACCACTCAAATTACTTTCATATTTCACCATACTAATTCACCACTAATCCTTTATGGGTTTCCGGAGTAGCGTGCTACTCGCCCAAAAAAAAAGCAATTCAACACCCCATCAGGGGTTAGAAGCGCTTATATATATGCAAACCTTTTTCCCTCTTCTATCCCTCCGCTATCCTTCTGAATCCAAATAACTGACTAACATATCCACCACTTAAAATTTACTTGCATGTTTCACTATACTAATTCAACACTAATCCTCTATGGGTCCCGGAGTAGCGTGCTACTCGCCGAAAAAGCACTTCGACGCCTCGTCAGGGGTAGTAAGCGCTATACAAATGCAATTACAATACAATACAATTTTGTTAATACAATCTTTCTTAGTGATTCAAATATTGACAATTCTACAGTAAAACAATCTTAATTTTCAAGCAGCCCAATGTATTTCGGGACTTGGGTCCCTTCTTCAGGGGAAAATCTGCAAAAGAAAAATGTCAAACAATGTACAAAGGTTGATCCTCAGCTTGAATCATTGGAGGTAGGGAAATCCCCACAGACAGATTTTGTGGATTGCTGCATTCCGTCTAGCTGGAAGGGACACACACTGGAGGAATTAGAGCCTGGCTGTTCAGTACACTTCAAAGGGTGCTCTTTGATTCATGGAGAGGTCTCTGGAAAGGGATCTGGGCACATCTCTTGAAGGAGATGGGGCTGACAAGAGTTGAGACCCTGGGGTAAGACTTTGACCAACTGGCACAACAACTCACATCTAATTTAGAAGCACGCCACTACCCTCCACAATGTGTTAAGGTGGCTTGCAAAAGGACTAGGATAAATAACAGGGCAGCCTTGTTGGAACCATTTATCTCTGCACAGGAAGATACCATCACCTCTGTAACTACCTTTACACCCAATTCCAACAGAATACAAAAAACATCATCAGGAAACACTGGCCTCCCGCTTAGTGTATCCGACCAGGGCTGCATTGAGGTCGGCCTCAACCTTTGACCCAGTCAAGCGCGACCAGATGTCCCAAGTTGGGACTATATGTTTTTAAGCACTAGAAAGTGTTTATTCTTCAAAAATTCATATCTCTGATTCCCTATGTTGGAGTTTTGTCGTTTTGGTGTTTTAATCATAAAAATATTTCCTATGTTTATAAATTGGTTGTGAATATTTATTGTGTGGTGTGCCCTATTTATTTAATGTATTGGTGTTTTTAAATGCTTCACACACCTGTCTCCTAAGTTAAGCCTGCCTGCTCGTTGGCCACCTACCAAGGGTTGAGAAAGGGAATAACTTATTGAGACCTTGTCTGGACCATATATTGCGTTGGTGGCCTTGTAGCTAGTGGTAGGTGTATATTTACACCTACTAATACACCTTCCAACATTTGGTGTTCAACTGTGAGGATACGTACTTGTGTTTAAATTACACTATACATTGAAGTAAGTTAATATCTTTAAAAATCCGCCAAATTGACTTAGAACAAAACTTTAGATTTTTTTAAATTTGGACTAACTCATTTTTAATCCATCTTTTTGATTTTTCTAAATTTGTTCTATTTCGGTTTGTAAAGTTTTTGTGATTAAAACTAAGGATACCATGGAGCTAGATCCACCTAAACTGAACAAACTCACAGTGGCTGAGCTTAGGGCTCAGTGTAGCTCTAGGGGGCTACCTAATGGCAACAAAATCAGGAAGGCAGAGTTGATTAGGACCCTAAAGCCTGGGTACAGACGGCTCCAAAGGGAAAGGGAGGGTGACCCCCTCCAACTACCTCCAGGAAGGGGAGGATGACGCTTATTTAATTTCTTCTAGTACCAGGTTCATACTTCCAGCTAATTGGGGGAGGTGAGGACCCAGATAGGGCTCTCAGAAGGCAAGAGCTTGAGGCTCAGTTAGCTTCCATAGCCCTGGAAGAAAAGAAGTTAGAACTAGCTAGAGAGAAGTGGCAGGAGGCAAAAGTGAAAAGGAATGGTGGCAGCTACAATAAAGAAGATTCTGAGATGCCCAGGGGTGGTGGGTTTAATCCCAGGCTTCCCAAGGTTATAGCTCCCATGTGCACCGAGGGGGATGATATTGACAAATGGCTGACTACATTTGAAAGAGCCCTTGATATGAGAGGGGTCCATTCTATGTTTTGGGGTTCACTTCTGTGGGAACTGATCCCAGTACAGTACTGACTACAGGGGGATGAGGCAAAATCTTACTCCCACATGAGGCAATGTTTAGTCAAGAAATGTGGTCTGACCCCAGGGCAGTACAGAGTGAAGCTCAGGGACACTTAAAAAGTTAACACACAGTCCTGGGTGGACTTTGTGTACATCTTAGTGATAGCACTAGAGGGCTGGATTAGTGGTAATCAAGTGAGTACTTATGAGGGGCTGTACAATGTGTTGCTGAAAGAGCACATCCTGACTCATTTTGTACAAGACAATTTACACCAGTACCTAGTGGACTCTAAGCTGACTAGCCACAGAGAGCTGGGGGAGCTAGCTAATGAGTGGTTGAGGACCAGTGTTTCCAATCAGAACCAGTGGGGTGATAAGAAGGGAGGCCAGGTCCCCCCCCAGGGAAAAGCCCAGGGGAAAGAAGGTCAAAAACAGAAGGAGTCCTCACAAGACCCACAAAAATCTGCGCAGGGGGAGGGACCTCAAGCCCCAAGGAAGGGGTATCAGGGGACGTCCTTGGACCCTGCAAAGGCAGGAAAGTTCTGTGACCTTATGAAGGCAAGTCAGTGTTTTGACTGTTATCAGTCCGGACACAAGAATGGAGATGCTGGCTGCACAAAGAAGCCCTCCACTGGTGGGCAGTCCTAGGGGATTGTCCGCATCAGGGTGGGGGTGGAGATTGTCCTAGAGATGGAGAAGAGGTTGACAGAGGCAACCTTAGTGTCCTTGACTGGGGGGGGGGGTGGGGGGGGGGAGATTACAACCTGTACTGCCTTGCCTCCCAGCATGAAGAGGTAAAGGCAGAGGCCTAAAATCAATGGAACCGAGGTTGAGGTTCTGAGAGATACAGGACCCATTGTGATTGTGGTCACAGAGAAACTGGTTTCCCCAGGGAAGCTCATACCTGGTGTGTATCACCAGGTAACCTATGCAGACAGAAGAGCTAAACTCCATCCCATGTCAATGGTGAGTTTGGAATGGGGAGGTGTGACAGGCCCTAAGAAGGTAGTTTTGTCTCCTGCGCTCCTAGTAGACTGCCTACTGGGAAATTATCTTGAAGCATCTGACTGGTAAGAGGTGGAGAGAATGGTCCATGCAAGGATGCTGGATCTCCCTGAGTGGGTATGTGCCATGACCAGATCACAGGCTATATTCTTAAGAACAAGGGGACCAAAGTATTCTGACCAAGGGTAATCTATGTATTAGAAAGGAACAATGGTATACTAGAGGCCACTAAGGTCCTCGGGTAGCCTGGGCTACAGTTATTTGAATAAGCGTTTAGTCAGGTAAGCAAGGAAAAAGTCCACATGGGACTAGTTACGCAATATATGCAGGGACACAAGGTTGAAATGACATCACATTTATTAACGGCATAAATGGAGTATCAAGTTTCTATAACTCAAGTGATGGTTCTGGTGCTCACACAAGAATATAGTGAAGGTGCGTGAAGTGAGGGGTGCTAGTGACATTTAAAATTACATCGCATTGACATTTAAACAAAACTCCAAATTAAATTAATGCAGTGAAGGCGTTTTGTTTGTAAAGGGTCGACGGCGTTTCGATCTCATAATTGCGAGATCATCATCAGGACGAAAAGAGTGCGAGCAAGTCGAATCTATGTGGAGGAGAAAACATGGTATCAACCATAGGTCCCAAGTAATAAGCAATTACATTGTATACAAAACCCGTTCCTGAATGAGAATGAATGGTAATAAAGAGAAGGGGCTCGAGGAGCAAAGGAGAGAGAATACAGTTAATGTTACATCAGGAAATAGCCAAAGAGCTCTCGTTCAAGGGGGGGGAAATTACGGCCAAGAGGAAAGAACAAGGTTTGGCGGTGTGAGAGCTCAGCAGTGGCTTGTCTCAGAAATCAAGTCAGGACAGTCTCGAAGGAAAAGTAGAAGACAGAGTCACAACAGGATGGGACCGTGCGAGTAAACCACTGCTATGGAAGTTACTAAGCGCCAAACAGGGGAGAAAGCGCTAGGAATTTAATGAAATTGAGTAACCTGGGGAAGCCGCCTCCTGCATCTTTGGCACCGGGGGTCGTTGGGACTACAGTCCCCAGTCTGCTTTGCGCCAGGAGGCGCTCTTGCTGATCTTCGCGCCCGGAGGCGCTACAAAACCACCTCGCGGCTCCCGCAGCGCGGGAAGCCGCCTCCTGCATCTTTGGCACCGGGGGTCGTTGGGACTACAGTCCCCAGTCTGCTTTGCGCCAGGAGGCGCTCTTGCTGATCTTCGCGCCCGGAGGCGCTACAAAACCACCTCGCGGCTCCCGCAGCGCGGGAAGCCGCCTCCTGCATCTTTGGCACCGGGGGTCGTTGGGACTACAGTCCCCAGTCTGCTTTGCGCCAGGAGGCGCTCTTGCTGATCTTCGCGCCCGGAGGCGCTACAAAACCACCTCGCGGCTCCCGCAGCGCGGGACGCGCGCGGGCGAAGCCCGGGCCAAGGGCGAGCCCGTCTGCGCCCGTCCGCGGCCGGGAGAGGCTGGGCTGGGCCAGGGCTCTAATCCTCGTGGTGTGGTCTGTGTCCCACCAGGATATGGCATAGAGATTCGAAAAACGACAAGGTACCTGTCCGTACTATTTTAATTTACTTTGCGTTTTTGTTGCCACTTTGCTGTTACCCAATTTGGAGCGAGGAGGGCTTGGTCTCTCACTGGTGCTGTGGCTTACATCAAGTTTTTTTTTTTTTTTTTTTTTTTTCTTGCTGTTTTTGTCCTTTATTATTTTAAGTGCTTCCTGGCCAAGCGGAAATGGGCAAAAGGAAATTGATTGTGGGGGGAGCTTCAGGGCCAATTGCTGCAGGCTCAGCTGGGACGATAGATGCCTTTTTAACCAGGGCAGCTGATGTCTTAACAAAGGAGATAGCCCTCACTGAGAAAAGACTTTCTCTGGAAACTGAGAAAATTGCACTGGGCAACGTTGGGTGCGGTTGGAATCAGGGGGAAACAGGGTCCTATCGGAAGAAATAGGCTCCCCCGCACCATCAAGTACATTGTTGGAAGGCCAAATGGGTGGTCAGGACCCATTTATTGGCACTCCTGTGGCCACTGTAACTGTAGGTGATGATCTGGACAGCCCACCAACGAAGAGAAAACGAACTGCGGGAAGTAAAACCTTGAGAAAGCCCCCACGGACCAAATCAACATTACCACTGGCAGCGGTATTGGCTGAGCAAAATTCGGACCTGCTGCTGGATGGCCTTTTTTTGAGACTGGAGTCTATGACTAAAGCCTTATTAGAACCTGTAATTGCCAAGATAGAGGGCATTAAGCTAAAACTTGACTCCTTTGTCTCTATGCATAAAAATTGCATAGTAGGGGGTGATATTGCAGCTGGTGGGAGAAGGGGTGTCATTGAAGTTGCTAATGGCCCAGAATGTAGACACCCGAACGGTAGCATACAAATAGATAGGGTGACTGGCACTCAATCCACCCTGGGTGTGTCTCATCTTAGCTCCCTAACTACTGATTGCGTGCCACTGGGGGGTGGTATTGAACCGCGGGTAGCTTGTCAGGAAACCCGGGAAAGTGTGAACGAGGATCTCCCATCTACACTCACGTTAGCCCATAATAAACGGGTAACATTGATAAACAAATGTATAATTGATCTCCCACCGCAATCAGCGCCTTTAGTAGCTGTACTTGTGGGGGTCCCTCCTCTTTCATCTGGTACAAAGGAAACCTCATTAGATCTGATACATAAGATCATCCACTGGTGTAAAAATAATGTGATAAATAGCTCAAATATCACTCCAGATATTATCATGGCAAGAAGGGTTGGTTGGATCGGCCATGGGACTAGGAAAAATAGGGAGGGGGATTGTATAATTGTTAATTTTAAGCACCACCTGCAAGCTAAAGCACTATTAGACTGCCAACATAAATATGACGCTAAAACTACAATTAAAATAGTCCCACTACAAATTTTTTATCCTCCCAAATACTTTCCGGCAAATAGCGATCGGCATATGCCTGGCTGGCAGAAGCCTTTTAAGCTACTCACATGCCCCCAAGAAAGCAATCTTAATACTACATTATCATTATCAAATCGGTTCTTACCATTAGCGAATCTGCAAGGACTTGATGAAAATGATTGACTGACAATGGCAGTGGGAATGCCACAGGTTAAGACCACACAGCCAGTGGCACATATAGAACCATTAATAGTTGCCCCCACTTCCCAATGTTTGTTGGATAATTCTACCAACTCTACTATTATTCCAGATAGCCCTAACAATGCCTCTATGAAGGTATTGTCATGGAATATAGCTGGGCTGAGATCAAAGAGGGGGATACTTCGTGGGTATACTTCCTTGCTAAGCATCATATTATTGCCCTTCAAGAGACCTGGGAATCTAACGATTGCTTTTATCTTGATGGCTTTACCTCTTTTTGCAAATATGCAATCCCGTCTAATATGGGTAGAGCCAAGGGAGGTCTCCTTTTGATGTTTAGTCTTAAACTCTGCTATAGGGCTAAACTGATTGATTCTTCATCACCCTATGTGCTAGCAGTGGAATTGTCAGGAAAGAATCTTACCACTATGCTAGTGGTAAATTTTTATAATTCTTTTCTAGGACCCATGAGACTGAGCATCTCCTGGCCCTGGAAGAATTATTAAAAAATTATGGAGAAGACAGCCAAGCGTATTATGACATGCTAATCATGGGGGATTTTAATACACGGAAATGTTGCTTTAATTGTCCTTTGATATTGAAGGAGGTAGATGATTTACAAGGGTCAAACCACTTTGAGCATACATTGTCAGGAACGCTCATAGAAGGACTGCTCTCTGTGTTTAATCTGAACTGTTTACAACAATCTGACAAATCTGTCCTGGTTCCCACCTATGTAGGAAATGGTAGTGTTAGCACAATTGACCATATCTTTTTATCTGTTTTAATAACTTCGGCTGTACAGACTTTTAATGTTATTTGTAATTGTTTTAGTGATCATAACCCTTTAATATTGGTTCTCCTCCTCTCATTTGGTATAACAGGGGGGCTGCGAACCATATCACTAATGTAAACATTACTACTAAAGATCAAGCACGAAGGTTGAGGTGGGAAAAGATTACTCCAGATAGTTTTTTGGAGAACTTGTATACTACTTGCGCCCCAGAGCTTAAAGTATGCATGGACCCTGCATTACAAGATATATCTACCTTAGATGCCTTTGATATTATTGTTAAAATGGCAGCCTCGAACTTAGTGACTAAAACCAAGGTGAAATCCTCAAAATTAAAAAGGTGGTTTGATGACACATGTTCAGCTGCCCATAAGGAGTTAATGAAGGCTGTAAAGCAAAAACCGAGGGACCTGATACTAACCAGGAGTTGCAGGAAGGCGTATAAACTGGCTGTGTGTGAGAGGAAAAAACAATTAAGAGAGCACGCCTGGGAGGAGCTTGGCCAAGCTTAGTGTCCTGTCGGACAGCTCACGATTTTGGTCCATAGTTAACAGTCCTCTTTTCTCAGACATGCCAAATTTAAGTAAGGACTGTATAATACCGGCAGAGAAGTGGGTCCAGCATTTTGGTAATATCTATAGTGGCTCCAATTTAGCAGAAATAGTGGGATATGTAGCTCCCGGATTAAACAGTGCCCCCCTTCATTTTAACATAGAAGAAGTCTACAAAGCTATTTTATCGACATCGGGGGAAAGGCTCCTGGCCCTGACGGGATACCGGCAGACCTTTACAAGGCAGACCCCAAAGTTTGGGCCAGGATCCTAACACATGTTTTTAATGCTGCCTGTGCTTATGGTTTCCCCCGTCATGGGCAAAGGCAGTAATTGTCCCCATTTTTAAAAAGGGCCTCCGTGACGATCCGGCTTGTTATAGGCCTATTTCGCTCTTAGATTCTGCGTCTAAAATTATGGGCAAGGTAGTCCTGGATCGTCTTACAGTCTGGCTTGATCATTTTAATGTTATTTCTGATCTCCAATATGGATTCAGACAGAGAAAGGGGACAATAGACCAATGCCTGAATCTCCATTTGGTGATCGGGAAGTATACCATCGCTAAGGGAGGTGTCTTGCATCTGGCCTTTATGGATCTAACCTCAGCTTTTGACCTTGTCAATAGGTCTAAGCTGTGGTTGGTCCTTCGTGATATAGGGCTAGAGGCTGAATTGATTTCCTTCCTGCATACTGCACATGTTAATACCACGGCTGCGGTACGGTTTAATGAAGATGGCAGTTTGACAGATTCTTGGCCAGTAGGAAGGGGGTCCGGCAGGGGTGCATTTTGGCCCCCTGCTATTTACCCTATACATCAACAAACTGGGGGATATTTTAACATCATGCTGTAAGGATACGCCAAGGGCCGGTGCCAAATTGATTCCCGCATTGTTGTATGCCGATGATGCGGTTTTATTGTCCAGAACTGCAAGGGGTCTGCAACAACTTTTAAATTGTTTTATAGATTTTATGAATTCACTAGATTTGATAACGAATTTTAAGAAATCTCATGCAATGACGATTGGTTCGCGTAAGGCTGCCAAGGCCAAATTTTATTGTAATGGTGATGAATTAACTAAAGTATCCACTTTTCCATATCTTGGGGTACTTTTTGATGATCAAGGTACATGGGGAGCACAACGAACACTTAAAAAGAATATTTTGGCAAGAGCAACGGGGGCCACTATGGATTTTGCAAAAAGATTAGGGTCAAAACCCCTGCCCGCACTCTTGAAAGTTTATACTGCAAAATGCATTCCTATGGCCACGTATGGATGCGATATCTGGGGCTATAAAGATGTAAAGGAAATACAAGTGGCAGAGAATAACTTTATGCGCAAACTCCTTGGGGTCCCTGTAGCCACCCCTGTTTACTGCCTGCATGAAGAGCTGGGGATGGGATATATTGCAGACCAGATCGCAGTTTCCCCCTGCTACGATGGCTTAGAATCTGGACTCAACCCCTCCGAATTTAAATCAACTTATAATCTCGGACTGTATGGCGCTAGAGAGAGCCCAGCATATCCCTTGGCTTAAATATATAAAGGAAGAAACAAAATGTCTAGGGTGCCCAGATTTGTTTTTGACCCCAAAGCCTTTGGGCAAGACTGCGATTATAAATTTTAAACGGCAGTTTGTGGATAGGCGGAAATGCCTTAGGGAGGAGGCTGAGCTAGGCAAGCCTTCGGTGAGAAGGTATGTCACTCTGAGCCTAGGCCCGCAATTGCAACCATATTTATCTTATGTTAATAAACCATTCCATCGTTTTGTTTTAACAAGATTTCGTTTAAATATGGTTCCTTGGTTGCTGGCATTCCCGAGAGGATATTCAAAATCTGAATTGTTAAAACCCTGTCCCTGTGATAACTTCTCGGAACAGGATACCTTGCACCAAATGTTTTTTTGTAGCTACTATGAGTCCCTGCGTAGGCAGCATATCCTCCCTTTACTTAGAGAATGCCAGTTTGTCCAAGTGAGGCCAGCCCTGCTTTATTTACAAATGCTGGCATCACCCATGGTTTGCCTCGGGGTCGCAAGTTTTTTAACTGGGGCCATTAGACATAGGAACAGACTACTTCCGTAATTGAAATCTTGTGCTGTCTGTTGGTTCAATTGTGTTTTCTCCTTCCTGATTATTATTTTTAAACGTGATATTAAATAAGATTTTGGTCTATTGCTTAAGCACAGTGCACTTTATATGATATTGGCTCTTTTTATGAATGTTTTTAGATGTGAATATTGTGATTGATATGTGGGATTATTTTATTGCTATGTATTTGGCTGGAATGTGTATCTTCTTTTAATAATATTGTAAGCTTTTATGACTCTTGGCTGTCGAATAAAGTATTTCTGACTGACTGACTGAGTAACCTGGTGCCTGCTGGAGATAAGATCAGGAAATTTCAGGAGTGATAGCGTTGCAGGACCTAGCTCGGTGCACAGAGATGCAAGCGCTAACGGTGGTTCAAAAATGATAAGGTCGCTGCCCAAGGGCGTGAGAGCGCCTGCAGAGAGCGTGAAGGTAGGTGCAGGAGCAACGAAGGCACTGTCAACTGCAGGACTTACTTGCCAGACGGAAACTGGAAGCAGGAAAAGGGGGAAGGGGGAAGGATCCGGTGGCTATGAACCCGGGATAGCGGGTGTGCGGGAGCACGAAAATTACTGAAAGACAAGGAATGAGGATGAGGCAGGGAGAACCCGGGAGCAACCGCGTGGAAGCGCTAGAGGACTGGGACTTACTTGGATGACCGTGAGGTCGGGTCCGGGGGCCACAGGGGGCCGTGTCTGTGGGCGGGAACAGCGGGGAAGCCTGGAGTCCAGAGTAGGTTGTAGGCAGCGTGGTAGAGGGTAATTTTCTGAAAATAACCGCAAGGGGTTTAGGCAGCGGTAGAGGAGGACGCGGGTCAGCGCGGCAGTGAAACGCAACTTACTTAAAATCCAGCGGCCACAGAGGGGGCCGGAGGAATCACACAGGAGCAGTATTGGATGTCCGTATCCCGGTGGAGGTATTGCCACAACACCCCGGAAAGCGTGGGTGTATGCATTAGTCTGTGAAACCAAGAGGAGGTATATTTAACAGGGAGAGCTGGTTGGAGGGGGCTGAATGGACCCCAACAATGGCAAGTGTACTTACTAGAAGAGCCACGTTAGTCGGGTCTGTGAGGAGGACGGGGACAGGTCTCCGAGGTCTTGGGAGTGAAGCCGCAAGGTGCGCCGAAGAGGGTGGGCACTGGATATAAATAATTATCTAGAGCGCGCGGAGAGGTGTGCGCGTGCGCACAGGAGGGCGGCCATATTAGGAAGGCAAAGTGGAGGTACTAAGTAACTGGGAGCGCACGAGGGAAGAAACATCTGTGCACTGGGAAACTTGGCCTGAATATGGTGGCCATAATGGGGAGGTGCACAGAAGAAAAATGCTGAACACTTGGACCCTGGAAAAATGGACCAAGGGAGAAAGGGCCCCAGGTCTGGTGAGTCGGTCCAAAGAACTCCAGAGGTGCAGGAGGAATCTAACCCTGAGGGGAAGGATCTGACCTCTGCGGTAGGGATTCCACTCCTGCAGCATATTTCTGACTTGGCAGAGTTGCAAGGAGCTGATGGACCCTCCAGAGAGGAGTGGTGTCAGGGACAGAGCGTGTCCCACTCTTGAGGGCCTGTGGCAGACTGCCTCCAGGCAAGACAAGGTGGATGTCATTGGCTTCCACAAAGTCTACTGGGAGGATGGAGTTCTCTACGCTGAGGCTAGAGACCTCAAAGAAGGGGCTACCAGGAGGTTGGTGGTCCTCCAGAAGTACGGAGAATTCCTCCTAACCTTAAGCCAAGACATCCCCTTGGCAGGTCATTTGGGGTAAAGTAAGACATGGAAAAAGTTTGCTAACCATTTGTGTTGGCCCAATATGACTGTTAAAGTGAAGGAGTTTTCCAGCTCCTGTGCAAACTGTCAGGCCAGCAGCAAGCCAAAGGCTCCCTTTATACCACTGCCCTTGGTGGGGAATCCCTTTGAGAGAGAGAGGGTGGACATTGTTGATCCCCCAAAACCACCCACGGCATCATGGAACAAGCATATCTTGGTGGTAGTGGACCATGCTACAAGATTCCCTGAAGTAATACCCCTCAGAACAGTCTCTGCTCCTTCGGTGGCTAGAACCCTAGTTGGTGTGTTTACCAGAGTGGGTTTCCCAAAGGAGGTTGTTTCAGAGAGGGGCACAAATTTCATATCCAGCTATCTGAAGGCGATGTGGGAAGAATGTTGTGTTACCTACAAGTTCACCACCCCAGACTAATTATCTGTTGGAGAGGTTCAATAAGACCCTGAAGGGCATGATCAGTGGTTTATCTGACAAACTCAGGAGGAGATGGTATGTTCTTCTCCTGTATCTACTGTTTGCTTACAGGGAGGTCCCACAAAGAGGGGTTGGCTTTAGTCCCTTTGAGTTGTTGTTTGGCCACCCTGTAAGAGGACCATTGTTCCTGGTGTGAGAGTCTCGGGAAAAGCCTCTCAAAGAAGCCAAGGACAATGTGTTGTACTATGTGCTAGTCCTGAGATTTAGCATGGCAGAGTACCTGTACAAGGCAAGCAGAAAACTGAAGGCCAGCTAGGAGCTCATAAAGCACTTGTATGACCAAAAGGCTACCATGCCTGAGTACACTCCAGGGCAATTGGTGTGTGTGGAGCCTTCCAGGACAAATGGATTGGGCACAATCCAATCCTAGAGAAGAAGGTTGAAATTACCTCCCTGGTATACCTGAACACCCCCAGGAACCCTCACCGGGTCCTGCATGTCAATAAGTTGAAACCCCACCAAGACAGGGCAGACGTAACGATGTTGATGGTCACAGATGAGGGAGGAGATTGAGCTAGTGCCAGACCTCCTCTCCAGCAATGTGCTTGATGGGCCAGTGGCGGGAGTTGTGCATTCTCCCAAATTGACAGACTAACAGCAAAGGGACTGCAAGCTGGTGCAGTTTGCTGGTCTGCTCTCTTTGACCCCAGGTATCACCAGCCTGTGTATATACAACATTGACACTGATGACAGCCTACCTGTCAAGAACATGTTATACAGGTTGTCTGACCAGGTCAGAGCCAGCATCAAGGCTGAAGTTGCTCAGATGCTGTAGTTGGATGTAATTGAGCCCTCTAACAGTTGTTGGGCCAGCCCAATGGTGATGGTACCCAAACCTAACCTCCAAGGGGGAAAAGAAGGAGTTGCGGTTCTGTGTGGACTACAGAGGACTGAATGTAGTCACTAAAGCTGATGCTCACCCTATACCTAGAGCTGATGAGTTCATTGATAGGGAGGGAAGCGGCGGCCCCATGTCCTGCTGCTGATGCCTGCGGCATCTGCTCCCCCCAGCCCCGCCCTCTCGCTTCTGTCAGGCGTTTGTCGTTACACACTGGGTTACTCGATGCAGTGGCTCCGAAGAGCTGAAGGAGCCGGAGGAGCGGCCAAAGGAGCTTCGGGACAGTGCTTTCGGGCATGTTTTCCCGCTTAAGTAATTACACTCTGGCCTCCAGTTCCCGTGCAGGCCACGGAGATGAGATTGCTCAGCTAGCCATCGGGACTTTTCCTCATGTTTCTACAGCAGGAGTGCCCGAGTATGTTTGCAGGTACAAGAGCTCGCAAGGCGACCCCTTGAGATATGTGCTTCTGTTCGGTGGCTGCCTAAGGGGGAGGTCTCTGCTGACACCAAGCATTGCTGCGGCTTAGGTGATCTCCTCTTGTCTACACTATATGCGCCCTACTGTCATGCGACAAGTTCGCCCTAAGCTTGTCTCTCCAGCCCCTCTGGTCCCTCCAAAACAGCACAAGAAAGCCTCTCAAAGCAGAGTTGCCGGTTATACAGGTTGTCTGACCAGGTCAGAGCCAGCATCAAGGCTGAAGTAGCTCAGATGCTGTAGTTGGATGTAATTGAGCCCTCTAACAGTCCATGGGCCAGCCCAGTGATGCAGGTACCCAAACCTAACCTCCAGGGGAAAAAGGAGTTGCGGTTCTGTGTGGACTACAGAGGACTGAATGTAGTCACTAAAGCTGATGCTCACCCTATACCTAGAGCTGATGAGTTCATTGATAGGGAGGGAAGCAGCGGCCCCATGTCCTGCTGCTGATGCCTGCGGCATCTGCTTCCCCCAGCCCCGCCCTCTCGTTTCTGTCAGGCGCTAGTCAGGCGTTTGTCGTCACACACTGGGTTACTCGATGCAATGGCTCCGAAGAGCTGAAGGAGCCGGAGGAGCGGCCAAAGGAGCTTCGGGACAGTGCTTTCGGGCATGTTTTCCTGCTTAAGTAATTACACTCCGGCCTCCAGTTCCCGTGCAGGCCACGGAGATGAGATTGCGCAGCTAGCCATCGGGACTTTTCCTCATGTTTCTACAGCAGGAGTGCCCGAGTATGTTTGCAGGTACAAGAGCTCGCAAGGCGACCCCTTGAGATATGTGCTTCTGTTCCGTGGCTGCCTAAGGGGGAGGTCTCTGCTGATACCAAGCATTGCTGCGGCTTAGGTGATCTCCTCTTGTCTACACTATATGCGCCCTACTGTCATGCGACAACTTCACCCTAAGCTTGCCTCTCCAGCCCCTCTGGTCCCTCCAAAACAGCACAAGAAAGCCTCTCAAAGCCGAGTTGCCGGATGGCGCGAGAAACAGATGGAGATTCCGGTAGGCGCTCCTGTTTTTTCATTGAATCCTGGGCAGATGATGGAAGGTGATGTGAGGGCGCAGCTTGTGGTTCATTTCTACACAAGTCAAGCATTGCGGAGGCTCAAGCAGAATAGCACAGATCTCTTTTTCAATTTCCAGTGGCTCAGAAAGCTTATCTCCTTCTCCAGCTCAACTGATGGCAAGCGCCGGGCACGATAAAACTGAAGAGATGCAGCCTTCTCAAAAAGCCAAAACTTTTCTCCTATTTCAGAAATTTGGGCTAAAGACTGCCTATGTAGAAGGCCATGCTGATGCCAGTGTAGGGCAAGCGGCAAGCAACTTCACTGGTAGGGCGGTATTAGGTGCATCAACATTGCCATCGATAACTGCGGGGGTGACTACCAACACGAGGGCGAGGGGCCAAACATTAGTTCTCCACCTGTTCTCCAGATTGTAGATGAATTTTCTTCAAGGGTCTTTTCAGCACAGAATTCTGGTTTTCAAGCGACTGTTACTTCTGAGCCTAATGTTCCCCGCAAGTACCCTGCTCCAAAAATCCCAGCGTTTCCCAGGAATTTCTACCAGTGTCTTAAAATCATGCTCGATACAATTTTAGTTGAAATTTGCGGCTTAAAGGTATAACAAGCTTTGGATACGGAGATGTTAAATCAAAGGCTTACTAAGATGGAGGAAACCTTGCTGGCACTTTCAAAACCAATACAGGAAGCAGAGCAAAGAATCTGATATTGAAGGTAAGTTGGCGCTTCTCCAATCTCGTATTTCACCTGAGTTTGCAAAAATTGCGGAATTGGAGATGAAATTAGAATTACTCAGGTTTACGGAAATTCCTGAAGGAAGCGAGTCACAGGCCAACTACAATTCGTTCCTCAACTCATTAACCTGCTGATTAAAGATCATATTCTACCGTCCGTCCCTGAGGATTTGACAATTATGCGTGCACATAGAGTTCCTTTCCATCAGCCACCAGGGGCTAAATATCCATGAACTATCTTGGTCAACTTCTCTGATTTCCGGATTAAGGAACAAGTTCTTTCCAGAGCTATTCAGCAGAAATCATTCACGGTCCTTCAAAATGGTTCCTTGAAGGTTTTTTCTGATCTTTCAGTGGCCTCAGCTAGCGGAGAAAGGACTTTCAAGAGCTAGCCTATGAATTTAGGTCGATGGGTGCCCAGGCCTCTGTAGTCCAATCTACTAAGCTAAAGGTTCTTTGGAAAGGTCAATATAAGCTTTTTACCATTCTTTCAGAAGCACAGGCTTTCCTAAAGTTAATCAAAAACTAAAGAAGTATTTAGGATTTGAAGGATTCTGTGGCCGTGTTCACTAAGGGGTGTGGAGGGGGGCTGACGGAGGTGATGTTGTCAGGCTTAGGATGCAATTCCATGGCATCCATTCAGGTGGGGGTTCCGTGAAGCGGGATGCAAGGGAGATTCCCGCTACGTGGGTGGGTAGGGTGGGTTGGGGGTGCAGAGAAAAATGAGTGGATTGAAATAATTTTTTTCTGTTTTTTAATTGTATGAATTTGGTTCGTTTTCAATGCTCAATTTCCTGGTATGTTCGTGCTAAGAAAGAATATGATTTTTATAACAAATGCAGAGTATCAAAATAATTTTGTGCAATGCAAATGGGTTATTGAATTATAGAAAAACAAGCTCTATCTTGACTTGGCTGTTGCCTTTATCCCCCCCCCAGTTTTTGTTTTTTCAGGAAACGCATTTTAAGTCAAATTCACCCAAAATGATTCTACCTAAGGGCTACAATCAAGCTTATTTTACTTCTGCAAGTACGTCTGTTCGCGGGGTCGCCATTATACCCTGTAATAATTGTAACTGACGTACAAAAAGTCAGTCGAGATTCTCATGGGCGTTGGATCCTTTTAAAAATTAAGTTTAGAGGTGTACTGCTTAATCTCTTGAATTATTATGGCCCGATATTTGATGATACTGGGGCTTTGCTGCAAACTTCTGATCTATTAGTTACGTCAGAGGGTTCTATCATTTGGGGTGGGGATTTTTGCCACATTCAGGACATCCGGCTAGACACCTCAAATGTAGCTAAGAAGCAATCGAAGCCTAAAACAACTAAGTTGTTGAATAGGATGAAACAGGAATTCGCCCTTCTTGATCCGTGGAGTCAAGGCCATCTAGGGCAGTCTCATTTTACTTGTTATTCTTCCAAGTACAAGACAGCCTCTCAAATAGATTTTTTTTTTTAAATTGATAACTTGATGTCTAGAGGAGAGTCTGAGATCATTTCCAACGCCTTTTCTGATCATTCAGCTGTTTCTACGATAGTCAAATTTAATGAAGCTCGGCCCGAAGTACTAAGCGTTGGTATTTTGATAAATCCCTTCTCGAAGATCTGGTTTGGATCGCTGAAACGCAGCTTTTTATAAAAAAAACTTCTTTGAAATTAATGAGAACTTCGCCTCTGTGATTTTTGTTTGGGAGGCTTTTGAAGCAGCTTTTAGAGGCCTGGTAATAGCTTATAAGGCTGCATCGAGTAAACTACATGTCCAAGTGGTGCTGTCATTGCAGTCCACAGTTGAAAGAGCTAGAGATAAGGTAAATAAGGCCAGGTCGGAATCCAAAAAAACTGCCTTTCTCCTAGATCTAGTGTCAGCCAGAGACAATTTGAGGCAATTTTTCAATCTAGAGGCTATTAAGGGGGTAAGGCTTACAACAAAATCTGAGGAAAGCCACATATAGGATGATATTTGGCTTGGGCTACTAAAGTTCATAGCAGTCAAAATGTAGTCACTCAGATCAGAGATCCGGAAACTGGTATAGTAGAAGAGTTAAAGGATAAAATTGCCAAGGTTTTTCTGCGACACTTTAAGATCTATGAGGAAGCGCAGGATATCGATCTAGGATCACTTATACAATATTTCGAGTCTCTACAATTGCCCTTTATCTCAAAAAGTTTGAGTGAGTCCCTTGATAAGCCTATTTCATAAGTTGAAGTCGGCACTATATTAAAAACTATGGCTAATGCAAAAGCCGCAGGTAATGATGACATCTGCGTTGAAGTTTTTAAGACCTTTTAGCCTCTGCCTCTGCCTTTTCTTACTAAGTTTTTTAATCTGATAAAAAATGGTGAGCCCATATCAAAAAACTTTAAAGAAGCGGTGGTCGTCTGCTTTCTAAAGAAAGATAAGGACCCCAGGGACCCTGGTGCACATCCACCCACTAGTATATTAAATGTACACTATAAAATGTTTATGAAAATCTGGCCATCAAGGCTGGCTCCTTGTGCACAAAAGGTGGTCCATTTGGACCAGACAGGTTTTGTACCTCATAGATCTGTGGACTCACACACATACTTTTTAGCACAAGTGATTGATTTCCTGTCAGTGAGCAGGGTCAAGGCAGCAATCTTAATGCTTGATGCAGAAAAAGCATTCGACCTAGTTGACTGGCAGGCTTTGTTTTTTATATTACAAAAATTCGGTCTCCCTGCTCAGCTGGTCAAAATGTTAAGAGCGCTCTATGCAGGCTCAGAATCTACAATTCTGATTAATAAAGAAGAGGTGGGGGTGGTAAAGATCAGACGTGGGACTAGGGAAGGGGTGCCCTTTGTCCCCACTTCTATTCTCGTTTTTTATAGAGCCTCTGGCAATAAGAATCCGCAATAATTCCCCGATAGTGCCACCTTTAGATGCAATGCCAAAAATCAAACTATTTGCAGACAATATTATTCTTTATTAGCAGATTCACTAAATATTCAAAATACATTTGATGAAATAGCAGCTTTTACACGAATAGGTGGGTATAAGCTAAGCCAAGACTGAGGTTTTGTTGTTTAATGCTCCGTCTGTTTCGGTTCCATTTTCCCTTCAACAGTCAGCTACTAAACCTATTAGATATCTAGGGTTATTTGTGACTAATCAGTACGATCAATTATTCATGCTAAACTATGGAAGCACATTTAAAAAAGCCAAGAGGCTACTGGATTGTTGGTCTCTTCTTCCTTTAGCATTAATTGGTCGCGTTTCGTTGGTTAAAATGTCCATTTTACCATTATTTTTATTTGTTTATTAATCTTCCTATCAAAATACCCAAATTCTATTTTAGCCATTTACATAAAATAATTCGGAATTTTATTTTGGCAAATAAACAGCCCAGAACTTCATTAGCAATATTACAATTAGACTTAACTCAGGGGGGGGGGCTCACCCTCCCAAATTTTGAACTTTACTATCAGGCAGCCTTGTTGAATGTTTTGGTTCAGCTCCCAATGATATCTTCTAAATTTGAAAATGTCATGCCAAATACAATGCTGGCTGAGAGTGCAACTAAACGACCTGTTTTTCTTCACGTCCCGAAGTTGCCGGAAAAATCTAGATACAAGACCATTTTAGATTTAGCTTATCGCATGCAATTATTTTTTACATCACGTAAAATTCCTAGCTATCATCCATATTTAAATATTGACGATTGCCAGGGTTCCGACTTACAGCTTTCCCAGGGGACCCTAGAGTTATGGAACAAGGCGGGGTTTGAACGTTTGGGCGATTTTTTTTTTTTTTTTTTTTTCTCCCAACCTATCAAATCTGATTACTTGCGAGTCGTTGACTCAGCAGTTGGGCTCTAGGATTTTAGCCCTTTCTTTTAGCTTTAATCAAATAACCAGTTTTTTAAGATCAAATTATGTTATCCCCTATATTTCGGCATCAAGGATTTTAAGCCAACTATATGTTCATGGCTGAACTGGAGTCGGCAATTGGTACTCTTGTTTATCTCAGCTGGGGGAGCAGAAGGAGATTGGCAACTTTCTCTCTAAATTAGCAAAAGAAACCTGGTGCAGTCTTAGCAAAAAAGAGTGTCAGACCTCATGTGAAATAGGGCATACATAGAGCACTGCTTGCTGCTAACTATAAAATAATGGCCTGTCAAGGTAGCTGACTTGCTATATGCCGAAAAGGCTGCACAAGATGTTCTCGGCTTCTCCAGAGTATTGTTTTAGGTGCCGGGACCTAGAGATAGGGTCTTGGAACCATATTTGTTTCAATTGTCGTCTACAACAATTCTGCTCCAATGTATTTCAAGTGATAAATCAATCATTATCTCTATTGGTCTATATTAGCACTTCTCTTAAATTGGTCTTATTTGGTTCTTCAATGGAGGTCCCCCATTTGCCCAAGTACCAGCAATATTTCTTTTCCATAGCTATTGCAGTAGCTAGGTCGTTAATTCTTCAGAATTGGAAATTCGATAAGGTACCTTCGATTCAACATTGGCATGACAAGATGGCTAGGACATATGTTTGAGAAGAAGCATAAGCTAAATGTATAGGGGTCTTACACAGATTTAAAGCGACCTGGTCAGGGTTGTATCGAAATGTACACTAGGATCTCTTTGTTGCACTTTCACCGTTAATGTTTTTAATCTTTTGCATCTCTTATCTCTCCTAGATGGGAACTGATTTTTGAACTATGCTGCTATTGATGTAATTTACGATGGCTGTTTTCTGCTCTTTGTCTGATATATTTATACTGTATTTCTTATTGGAATCTTAGCACCTTATTGTTACTGCACTAGCACTTTATTGGGCTTTTCTGTTTCCTTTATGCCTTGTATCAATTGTTCTATAGAACAGTTTTTCTTGATGACATTTCGTCTTTTTTTGTTCTTCAGTATTTTATCCATCAATTGTAATGCTTAAATCCACTCAATAAAAAAAAAAAAAAAAAAAAAAAAAACAATTCATTGATAGGTTAGGGGCTGCTAAGTACCCGAGTACATTTGATTTGACCTCAGGCTACTGGCAGATTGCCCTCAGTGAAGGAGCAAAGGAGAGGTCAGCATTCTCAACACCAGAGGGACATTACCAATTCAAAGTAATGTCCTTTGGCTTAAAGAATACCCCTGCCAACGTTCAAAGGTTGGTGAACAGGGTTCTGTCTGTGCTGGAGAAGTTCAGTGTAGCTTATCTGGACGATATAGCTGTGTACAGTTCCACCTGTGAGGATCACTTAAGCCAGCTGAAGGAAGTGCAGCAAGCGGGCCTGAATATTAATGCCAGTAAGTGCCAAATGGGGCAGAGTTCAGTTGTGTACCTGGGCAACCTTGTAGGTTGAGGCCATATACAAACTCTCCAGGCCAAAATCCAAACCATTTTTGATTGGACCGCTCCTACAACCCAGACGCAGCTCAGGACCTTCCTTGGACTTACTCGGTATTTTAGCAGATTTGTTAAGAACTATGCCACCATTGTGGCTCCCCTGACAGAACTCACTTCTAAAAAGTGGCCAAATAAAGTCATGTGGCCCCCAGAGTGTCAGAAGGCCTGTGACGCTCTGAAAGAGGCTGTGTGTTCAGCACCAGTGTTACTGGCCCCTGACTACACAAAGGAATTTGTGGTTCAGACAGATGCTTCAGAGAAAGGGATTGGGGCAGTATTGGCACAAATAAATGAGGAAGGCCTTGATCAGCCAGTGGCCCTTATTAGCAGGCGACGTCTCCCTAGAGAACAGAGGTGGAGTGCCATTGAGAGGGAAGCCTTTGCAGTGGTGTAGTCCCCCAAAAAAGCTGAGACCATACCTGTTTAGTACTCACTTCCGTGTTCATACCAACCACAGACCTCTCAGATGGCTCATGCAGATGAGGGGGGAGATGTCAGGGACTGTCCCGGACTATGTGGGGAACACAGTCAGGGACTTGGGCAAGGACTGGGAACTGGGTAGAAAACGTACACAGTAAAAGGAGTACAGCGCTGCCCAGGATCATACAGGGAGTCCGAGGAGAAAAAGGGATCCAAAGGGGAAGCCTGTACAAGTGAACAAGATGGGGAAGACTCAGAAAGGAAGGGCACTCACGAGGCAATTTGGCATTCAGAATAACTACACCAAGGACGAATGTGCAAGATATATATATATATATATATATATATATATATAACAACATTAACAATAAAGGGGAGTGTGGGGTAAAGCACTCAGGAGCTCCACACGGTAAGACTGAAGCTCAGTAAGTTTCTCACCCACAATTGTTGTTACAGATACTGACTGCAAATACCCACATGTAGGATATGCATGCAAAGTCAGGGTCTGTGGAGCTTTATACCTATGGTGAGGTTATAAATGTAACTCAAAGACAATACTGACAGTGAACAAGAATCACCACCTAGGTAGTCAGCTGTGCCCACGGATCCTGGCGATCAAACAGGAACACGCAAGGCAGTAACAACAAGAGGGTAGAAATAAACACAAGCACAATAGAGAAGGAGCTAGCAAGGAGGAGTGCTTAACAGGAAAGGAAGGAAATCACAGGGCACACTTGGCAGAAAGCAGGTAACAAACATACAATGTAACAGAAGCAAGATAGCAGAATAGAAAGACAGCAATCTAGAACTGGAACCAAAGAAATGGGAAGAAAGGCAGGGACTGGAAAAGGATATACAGAAGGGGAGGCTACAAGGGCATACTCTAATAGTGCAGGTTCAGGAATCAAGAAAACAAAGTAGCATAGAAGGCAGTGCTGGGGCAGGAACAAGAATTGAGCTAAGGCTCAGGAGTCCAGGTAGCACTGCAGGCAGTGCTGGTTCAGGAACAGGGAAGTACTAAAGCTTCAGGAGTCAAGGTAGCACTGCAGGCAGTGCTAGTTCAGGAACAGGGACACTGCTGCAGTTCAGGAACAGGGACACTGCTGCAGTTCAGGAACAAGGAATAACTATAGCTCAGGAAACAAGGTAGCACTGCAAGCAGTGCTAATTCAAGCACAAGGAATAGCTATAGCTCAGGAATTAAGGAACAAGGATTAACTATAGCTCAGGAAACACTGGAAACAAGGATAGCAAAACCTCAGGGAGCACAGGATCGGTCTCACCGGTAAACAGCTACAATGACCAACACTGGGCTGAATGGAGCTGGGGCTTAAAAGAGCTCACAGTAATCACATGCAGCAGGTGTGAGCAGGCTGGCAGCAGCCAGCCACAGGTGAGCTGAATTCCCCCACCCATCCTTGGCCTGCAGGGGTGGAGACAAAGCAGTGAGCAGGGAATTCTAGGTAGTGGAGTTCCAAACATGAGCAGGCTGGCTTCAAGTATGAGCAGGCTGGCTTTCACAAAACCCGGCATGGATTGGGAATGGATGTCAATTCCCAAATAGTGTCCAAATGGCTGGAAGTTAGAATATGCATGAAGGGGAGGGTCCAGTAGCTTATTATGACACTGGAGAGTCCCACAGTTCAGCCCCTGGTGGTGGACACGAGAACGCAGGGAGCAAGTCGTGACAGTACACCCCTCCAAGGACCGTCTCCCGGAATCTGGAACTGGATTCAAAGCCTTTGCTCCTAAGAAGTATGTTAATTTCCATCAGAGATGTAGTGCAAGATACCAGAGGACTGCAGGAAAACTGATGTTCTGGAGGGTAGGACAATAGGCTGAAAATTAACAGCAGCATCCAAAGCAGAACTTTGAGGGAAGCACTCTGATGCAGGAGGCAGAATAGAATGCAGATCTGAAGAGTCCATAACCAGTAACAGGGGCTTAAAAGGCTGAAATAAAGGTGTTTGAAGTCCTGATGATGGCAGGCTAGAGTAGCACTCTGAAAACAAAGGAAGATTGACTGTAGGGTCAAAAGCAGATAACGGATTGGCAGGAGGCACAGAGGTCAAAGGCAAACTGGCTGAAGCCAAAGGAGGTGACCAGAAGCAGACCTGAAGTTCTAGCCCTGGAGGAAAACATACAAAAGACTCGCATGCAGGAGTCTTTGGAAGCAGGCATGCAGGAGACCCAGGCCCTGGAGGCTTACATGTTGTGAGTTTTGTCTCTGATGCTGGAGATTCAGTCTCTGAATGTATACGTACTGAGACCCCTGAAGGCTGGCAAACTGGAAGCACAGGGTCAAAAAGTAGGCAAGATCGAGGCTCAAGGCCAGAATGCAGGGAGCCTGGAAGCTCTGGCGCTGAAGGCAGGGAGCCTGGAAGCTCTGGCGCTGAAGGCAGGCAGCCTGGAAGCTCTGGCGCTGAAGGCAGGCAGCCTGGAAGCTCTGGCGCTGAAGGCAGGCAGCCTGGAAGCTCTGGCGCTGAAGGCAGGCAGCCTGGAAGCTCTGGCTCAGTAGTCAGGCAGCCTGGAAGCTCTGGCTCAGTAGTCAGGCAGCCTGGAAGCTCTGACTTAGTAGGCAGATGAGCTGTGGGCTTGGGCTCTGAATGCAGGCAGTCTGGAGACTCTGCAAGAAGACTAGCTGTTGGCAGAGAGGCACAAGGATGACAGAGTTTAAATTCTGGGAATGGCGATTGCCCATGAACATCCCCGTTGTCAATAGTGAAATCTTCACAGTTCCTTGGCTCATAAAAACACACTGACGCTCTTTCTTCGGGATGGCTCAGAATAGTGCTTTTCTTAGTCTCTGATGACCAGACTTCCTTTACCATTTGGCAGTTCACAACTCTTAGTCAGAGGAAATAGGCCAGATATTACTTGGTCATGGGAGATCTTCATTTTCTGCAGCATTACAAGGTGGTACAAATGCATCTGGGCATAGAGCATTATCATTTCCTGACTTTTCAATTTGTGTTGTGCTTGAAGGCAAGGGAGCAAACAAGAGGTCAGGATTTTGTCTCTTCTCAGCAAGGAGGTTGACTTCAGTCACAGCCGTTAAATCAAGAGCATGGTCTGAGTCACAGGAAACTGCCACATCAGGGATTATGTGGGGCACTGGTTCATGCTTTGTCTGTATGTTAATGGCCTGTCTATGGGTTATCTCTGAGACTAAACTGGCCTCGATACCAGGAAAAAAAAAAGCAGGGAGATGTTTTGTGCCTTGCCTGAAATTTGGGGTTCCTCAAAATTGGAGGGACACATCTCAGATGTAGCACCTAGATGTAATTTAGCACTAGAAGACAAAACAGAACAGAGGAGTTAGAAAATTCAGGATTCAAACATACTTTCCTTAACTGCACTTTGAGACATGGTACTATGGCTGTTCTGAGTGGAATCTGAGTCATCAGCCACAGGATTATTTACACAATTACTAGACCAGCTCTGAGGGGACCGCAAAAGAGTGCGCAAGGTTTCATTCTCCATTTCTAAGGAGGCTAACGTAGAAGCTGAAAAGTAGTCTTGTACCAGGGTTTTAGATTCCCACTTGAACTCTGGGTTATAATTTTTTAACAGAGTCTGAAACATTTTATTCTCTTGTTGTAATTCCAAAATCTTTGATTCAAATATATCCTGTGAAGATTGTAGATCTTTTTCTACAAGGCAGCGGTAGACTTTAAAATTTCACAACAATCAACAGAACTAAATCTTGGATTTTGTTCAAACTTGCTACTAGCTGTCTGTGTTTTAATAGGTCTTCTCTCTTTTGGCAAACTGATCACAGTTTACTTTGAAAGTAGTATTTAACAAGGCCCCTCTAGTATCCGGTGTGGAGATCTTTACTGGACTACAAGACTGGGTAACATTATCTGAATGGAAAACCGAGGTTATGAAATGAATCTGCTCTTTCTTTGGCTGCTGTGTGGTTAAACATGCTTTAACTGGGGTCATTGAACTACCAGTTTGGTAAGATGCTGATAAATACTGTGTCTGGAAATTGTCTTCAAAGAAAACATTGTCTTGACAGGGGGTCTCTGAGTTACAAACTTCAGGAAAATTTCCCCTAATAGTACCACTCTCTAAATTACTATTTTGTCTTTCTGCTGCTAACAAGGTTTGCAGAAATTAGTTTTCATCCTGTAGGTCACAGGCTGACATCAGGTGAGGATCAGGGTTACAGATGGAATGAAAATCTAACATAGAAGGATCAGCCAACCACAGGGAATAATATTCAGCACGTAAGAGTCTGTTTTGTTCCATGAATCGATCTCTAGAGTCTAAGGACTTTCTAATAGGTTGTATGGAACTGCGCTGCCTTGGCAATGTATGTCTGCCATCATACGCAGACTTTCTGGTTCTGATGCTAAACATCTTGACAAGGACTGACTTAGGGAGCTTTGAGAAAAGAAAATGTGGTAGCTAACTGAACGCAAAGAAACCTCACATGTGACCCTGGAAACGTGGGTTGGTCATTCTGTCAGGGAATGTCCGGGACTATGTGGGGAATACAGTCAGGGACTTGGGCAAGGACTGGGAACTGGGTAGAAAACGTACACAGTAAGAGGAGTACAGCGCTGCCCAGGATCATACAGGGAGTCAGAGGAGAAAAAGGGATCCAAAGGGGAAGCCTGTACAAGTGAACAAGATGGGGAAGACTCAGAAAGGAAGGGCACTCACGAGGCAATTTGGCATTCAGAATAACTACACCAAGGATGAATGTGCAAGATATATATATATATATATATATATATATATATATATATATATATATATATATATATATTTATCAACATTAACAATAAAGGGGAGTGTGGGGTAAAGCCCTCAGGAGCTCCACACGGTAAGACTGAAGCTCAGTAAGTTTCTCACCCACAATTGCTGTTACAGATACTGACTGCAAATACGCACATGTAGGATATGCATGCAAAGGCAGGGTCTGTGGAGCTTATACCTATGGTGATGTTATAAATGCAACTCAAAGACAATACTCACAGTGAACAAGAAACACCACCTAGGTAGTCAGCTGTGCCCACGGATCCTGGCGATCAAACAGGAACACGCAAGGCAGTAACAGCAAGGGGGTAGAACTAAACACAAGCACAATAGACAAGGAGCTAGCAAGGAGGAGTGCTTAACAGGAAAGGAAGGAAATCACAGGGCACACTTGGCAGAAAGCAGGTAACAAACATACAATGTAACAGAAGCAAGATAGCAGAATAGAAAGACAGCAAACTAGAACTGAAACCAAAGAAATGGGAAGAAAGGCAGGGACTGGAAAAGGATATACAGAAGGGGAGGCTACAAGGGCATACTCGAATAGTGCAGGTTCAGGAATCAAGAAAACAAAGTAGCATAGAAGGCAGTGCTGGGGCAGGAACAAGAATTGAGCTAAGGCGTCAAGGTAGCACTGCAGGCAGTGCTGGTTCAGGAACAGGGAAGTACTAAAGCTTCAGGAGTTAAGGTAGCACTGCAGGCAGTGCTAGGTCAGGAACAGGGAAATAACTATAGCTTCAGGAGTCAAGGTAGCACTGCAGGCAGTGCTAGTTCAGGAACAGGGACACTGCTGCAGTTCAGGAACAAGGAATAACTATAGCTCAGGAAACAAGGTAGCACTGCAGGCAGTGCTAATTCAAGCACAAGGAATAGCTATAGCTCACGAATTAAGGAACAAGGATTAACTATAGCTCAGGAAACACTGGAAACAAGGATAGCAAAAGCTCAGGGAGCACAGGAAACAAGGATCGGTCTCACCGGTAAACAGCTACAATGACCAACACTGGGCTGAATGGAGCTGGGGCTTAAAAGAGCTCACAGTAATCACATGCAGCAGGTGTGAGCAGGCTAGCAGCAGCCAGCCACAGGTGAGCTGAATTCCCCCACCCATCCTTGGCCTGCAGGGGTGGAGACAAAGCAGTGAGCAGGGA
The DNA here is from genome assembly GCA_963921515.1 of Calotriton arnoldi. Taxonomy (NCBI): domain Eukaryota; kingdom Metazoa; phylum Chordata; class Amphibia; order Caudata; family Salamandridae; genus Calotriton; species Calotriton arnoldi. The sequence continues at coordinate 3,569,862 of CAWUFW010000438.1, forward strand.
ATTCTAGGTAGTGGAGTTCCAAACATGAGCAGGCTGGCTTCAAGTATGAGCAGGCTGGCTTTCACAAAACCCGGCATGGATTGGGAATGGATGTCAATTCCCAAATAGTGTCCAAATGGCTGGAAGTTAGAATATGCATGAATGGGAGGGTCCAGTAGCTTATTATGACACTGGAGAGTCCCACAGTTCAGCCCCCTGGTGGTGGACACGAGAACGCAGGGAGCAAGTCGTGACAGGAGAATCCAAAGCTATTGAGGTGGTCCATTTCTCTGCAGGTGATGGACTTCACAGTGGAACAGAGACTTGGGACAGCCCATGCCAATGCGGATGGACTTTCCTGGTTTTTTCACTTAGCTGATGAGAACTCCGAGGGTGTAGTTTAGTTACCCATCACCTTTAATTTGAGGGGGGTGGGCATGTGAGAAAGTCATCCTTTTTGCCCTGATCACCCCCCTTTTTTGACTTGTACTGGTGTTAACTGACTCTGACTGCGCCCCAGGCTCTTCTAGCCAGGGCCAGGGCCAGTGCTGATTAAAAATGTATATGGTAATTAGATGGAATTACAATTGCCACTGACAACCAACCTGTAAGTCTCTAGTATATGGTAGGGCATAGAGGCCCAGCAGATTTGAGACACTTAAGTGGGCCCTGCTGCATTGCCTGCTATCATTTTTAAAAGAAACAATTGCAAAAAAAACAATTGATGGACGGAATGCTGGACAATGCAAACATTCACCCCCAGTCACAAGGATCTGGGTTTAATCCATCATTCTTTTGCTCATTTTTAAAGACAGCCCTGCTTTGCAAGCTACTTTTAAATTGCAAATACATGCATGTTCGACTTGGGATTTAAAGGTATTTCCAAAGGATTAAACTACCTTCTTTTTACATACAAGTCACCCCTAAGGTCTACCCTAGGCGGCCCAATTGGTAGGGTGCCATGTAATAATAAGCAGGGACATTTTAAAAGATGTTTTATTTGCTCTGGTGAGGGAAAAACAACCAGTTTCATTTTTTCCTCCATTGTAGCACTTTAGCTCCATTGGCTAACATGGGGGTGCTGTAATACAATGTAGCTATTCGTGGGAGTGAGCTAAAATAATATTTCAAGAGCTTAAACGATTGGTAATGATAAATCCAACAAATTGCCACTGTTGAATTTATCAGAACTAATACAGAAGAGAAGTTATAGAACTTTCTTTTCTGTGAGCCAATATCCAGCCTTCTAACAGCCTCTCCTGAGTGGCCAGCCTTAAAAAGCTTAGCCAAACTGCTTTGATGAGGTGATCAGTGGCCTGCATAGAGGCAGAGGTTATCTGGTGGCGGGGAGCTCTGCAGCTGCAGAGACCAGGACAGGGGCTGGGTAAAATAAACTGGGCTTCAAAGAGAGCAGGACAGTAAGGAATGCTAGCCAGGCCTACCCACTCTTCCTGTACCCCCCCAGCCAGATGGCAGCCCCAGGAATGGAATTTGCAGGAGGTTTGGAATAGGGAGTGTTAAGGGAAATGCGCCACACCAGTGGGTTGGCTTAGCCAGGTCTTACTCCCAAGGAGTGGAATTCTCTATCTTGAATTTTAAAGTGCAGTGCTCTGTGGGGCAAGAATATGCCAAACTTTGGAGTAAACTGTGATGCTTCTGGATGGCACCCTGTACCCCATTGGTCAGGGGTGCCCTCCTGCTTGTCGCTCCAGAACATTGAATAAATATGGGAGAGCTGCATAGCAACTCGGATCTGCTGCTTGAAACTGCAAGGAGTAGGACTGCCCTGCTGGAACCCTGGTCTGCACCCCGATTGCACTCTGAAGGACTGCCTCTGCTGCACACTTGGAACTACAACCCTGAGGACTTTGCCTTGCTTCAAAAAGGATTATGGAGTGAACTCCCTGAAAGCAACAAGTTAACAGAGCTCACCTGCACCATCTCCCCCAAGAAGTCCCCAGCTTGGAGTGTGTCCAGTGGACTTTTGAGGATTTAGCTAGGTGCATTGTGGAAACTGTAGTCCCAACTTCCGGGGAGCAACTCACTCTGGAACCTTGGATTTGTGTTGTGGACACTTTGAGCCCTCAAGAGGAATTTCAGGAAGAAGTTCCAGACGTTTGGAGCAACTTTTGGAAAAAGCTCCATAAGGTGGCCTACCCGACGTCGGGAGTCAAGCCTATTACCTCACATCGTGACCCATACTGGATTTCCAGTTAATCCTGCTGAAAGCTCCTGAGCTCAAGACTTCCAGAGGTTGACCGGGGGCTCTCACTGAAACAAGCGGACCAAGCCGCTGCAAATCCAGCCTGCTGGAGAGGCCCCCCGAACGTCGAGTGAAAATCCTCCAGAAAAGTTTCTAAGAGCGAAGGTCAAATTTTGACCGACGCCTCCTGCTTAGTGTATCCGACCAGGGATACATTGCGGCCGGCCTCAACCTTTGACTTTGTCCAAGTAAAGCACGACCAGATGTCCCAAGTTGGTGCTATATGTATTTAAGCACTAAAAAGGGTTTATTCTTTAAAAATTCATATTTCTGGGTCCCTATTTTGGATTTTAGTGTTTTGGTCCCATTTTAATCATACAAATATTTCCTATTTTTATAAATTGGTTGTGGATTTTTATTGTGTGTTGTCTTACTTAATGTATTGGTGTTTTTAAATGCTCCACACACCTGCCTCCTAAGTTAAGCCTGTCTGCTCATTGCCAGCTACCAAGGGTTGAGCAAAGGAATAATTTATTGAGACCTTGTCTGGGCCTTATATTGCGTTGGTGGCCTTGTTCCTAGTGGTAGGTGCATACTTACCCCTACTAATAATCCACAGTCCAACAGTCACGTGTCCATGTAACAAACGATAAATTGGAATGACCACTAGACCAGTGACAGTAAGAATAATGGAACACCGCAGAGGCATTCGCTGTAAGAAAATCCCCCTAAGATGAGTACCCACTGCCTCAGTCTGGATCACACTACTGAAGATGTGTGCTGGACCTTCTTAAAAGCTCACCCAAACATGAATAAGAATACTTTGTTCCGGCGGGAAGAAAATTGGATATTACATTTGGCCACACATAAAATTGACTTAAACAATGATATTCATCCTCCCTGCGGGGGTCATCCATAGCCGTAAGGCTTCGCCTTATCCAGTTTAAATATCTCCACCGGGTCTATTTCACTAGGGTCAGGCTCTGGAGGGCGGGATTGGTGGCCTCCCCGGTGTGTCTTCGATGCCAACATGAGGAGGGTACCTTGCTTCACACTATCTGGCACTGCACCGCATTAGCACGATTTTGGCGGGGAGTTTTGTCGTGCCTCTCCGAGGTACTGGGCTGGGATCTCCCCAGCGTTCGTTCTGTTGCATGTTATGGACTATATAGGAGGCAACATATACAAACGTCATCTTATGCTCTTAGGGTTCACCCTGGCCAAGAGGGATATTGCCAAAGCCTGGAAGGCTCCGAGGGCGCCCTCGGTATCTGTGTGGAAAAATGGCATGGATTTCTGTATGGGGCTGGAGATCCCTATCTTTGTGGCCAGGGGGTGCCCACTTAAACATTATAAAATCTGGCGGCGATGGGCAGAGTATCGTGGCCTAGAGCTAGAACCTGGTTCAGTAGCCAGGTCTACCGACTTGGCGTCTCTCCCACTATAATTGATATGCAATATCGCCCCTTGAATACAGGTATATTATGTCTGGATAGATGAGACTGTTCTCTTATGGTGCTGCTCTGGGGTAGGCGTGAGTGCGACGGGGGGTGGGTTTTGGGGGTTGTGGGTTGTGTTTTTTTTGTTTTATATTTGTCAAGATTTCAAATGTATTGCTCTTAAATTGTCCTATTTTGCCATTGAAATAGTCAAAGTCACTTCAATGTACATTTTATATGCATGAGTTGCTGGGTTACAGTGCTCTGCGCTATATTTGTTATTTGACAACTAAAATCTGTTCTTAAAAAAAAAACAACAATGATATTCCTTGGAGTGAGATAGAGACCTGATCTCCTACGTTACCATGATAATCTAATCCCATATAATCCTCCACGGGCTCTACCATATCCACTGCACAGAATATCATTTATGTATGTAGAGCTACTTGCCCCCCAAAAGTTGCTTAAAGATCAGCACCATAGACACAGCCAATATGCAGACACCTTCATGAATATTGATCATGACAGGACACTATCACACTACTTCACCTGCGCTATTCACATAGGATCGATCAGTAGGGATTATCTGCACTATCTGCCTCTCCATTATGGCGGCCTTGTTTGAGCCATATTGAGATTCCCTCACATTGGGAAACACTGCTCTTCCCACCTTCCACTACCGGCTTCTGACCTTCACAATGGCAATCCTTTGTGATTACTCTGTTAATCCCCCGGTTGACATATATCAATGCCGCTTCACGGCGCACTAACTTCAGGCACTATTCCATTTTTATTAATATGGAAAATTTGAATGTTCACATTACTAAAACACTATGCAGTGTTCCGTGTTCTTTTCCGACATGGTGCCCATTGTTGATCATATGCGACGTCAACTGTGCAGCCTAAAGTTTCTATGGAGCCATATAACCAACTATCAGCTCCTGTCCCTTTACCTCCCCATTTACTAGGTTTTAGTAATATACTGGGACCCCCACAGCTGACCGGTATCCACACCACAATATGGCACACTGACTCCGGGCACTTCCTTGATTATAAATTTGTTATTTGAATCCCCACATATCATCAACATACTGCGCGGCATCCCACACTTACTTCCAACATGGCGCCCGCTGAGTCCTGACTGAGTCCTCCGGGCAGCCTACCTTTCCTTTGGAAGGCGAATGTTAGAACTGGGGGTCTCTAGTTGGCAGAGGTAGGTACCTTTGTCCAAATAGGGACCCTTGCTTCTAGTTAGGGTAAGGGGGTACACTCCTGAAATAACCCCTGCTCACCCCCTTGGTAGCTTGGCACGAGCAGACAGGCTTAGTTCAGAGGCAGTGTGTAAAGCATTTGTGAACACATACAGTAATCCAGTGACAACACTACAAATGGACACCACACAGGTTGTATTATAAAAATAAGTATCTTTTATATAGATTTACCACAAGACCATAAACGACAAAAATGGCGTCTTCTTGATGTTGCGGCACGATTTTGATGAGTCTTTGGAGCCGCGACAGGCCCTGCGACACGCTTCCCTGGCGATGCGACGGCGTCTGATGCGAGGTCGACTATCTTCTCCTGGGATGCGGGGCGCGCCTCGTGTTGCGATGCGTCGGCGTCTGATGCGAGGTCGATGCTCTGCCCCGGGGATGCGACGGCGTCTGATGCGATGGCGACACTCTTCTCCGGTGCTGCGAGGCGCTTTGAAGGATGCGGCGCCGCTTCTTCAGGGATGCGCCGGCGTCTGATGCGACGTCGACACTCTTCTCCGGCGATGCGAGAATCAGCGGCTGCGGCGACACGCTTCGTGTTGAGTCGCGCTTCCAGCTCCCAGAGACACGCAAGTGTGTCAGAAGGTCCAAATTCCCAGCAAGGAAATACAGGGGGAGCTGGTGGGTGAAGTCTGTTGTCCCTGAGACTTCAGCAGGAGGCAAGCTCTAAAATCAAGCCCTTGGAGATCCTTCACAAGTTGATGAAAGTACAGACACAATTCCCTTCTCCTTTCTTTGGCAGTCAGGCAACCACTGCAGGCAGATCCCTCTAGCTTAGAGATAGTCTTCTCCTCAGTTTCTTCTTGGTTCCGCTCCTCAGCCAAGGTTTCTTACTGTTTCCCAAAAGTGATCTAATTTCCTAGGGGTCTGGGTCCCCTTTTTATACACCTTTTCTCTTTGTTCTCTGAAGGCAGAGAGGCCTTTGCCTAGTCCAAAACCAGTTCTGGTCAGTCCTGGAGCACTTTGTTTACAGGACTCCTTCTTTCCTTTCAGAATGTGGGGCAGAGTGCTCAGCCGCCCAGCAGGAGGTGGAGCCAGCATTGTGGAAGGCAGGCACAGCCCTATTCAGACCCAGGTGCAACTCCTCCCTCCACTCTGGATGCAGATCTCTCTATTCAGCCCTGTGCTGACTCACCCTGTCTCCTGTAGCCACCCCCAGCCCCTGTCACTCACAAACCCAGACAAGGAATACACAACCTAGCAGAGGCAGGCTTGGATAGTTAGGCAAGAAAATACCTACTTTCTAAAAGTGGTATTTTCAAACACAGAATGTTAAAACCAACTTCACTAAAAGATGTATTTTATCATCCTGAGTTCAGGCATACTAAATTCGTTTTTCTACCATGTTCCCTGGGTCAGTTAGGATTATAAGGTGTAATAATCAAACTGCCCATTCTGGCCTATGGGGAGCAGGTAGCCTTGCAATAGTGAAAAACGAAAATGGCTGTAATTCACTATTAGGACATGCCACACACACCAGGGCATGTCCTACCTTATACTTACAATGCACCCTGCCATAGGGCCTACTTTAGGGGTGACCAACATGCAGTAAAGGGAAGGTTTAGGGACTGGTAAGTGGGTGCACTCCCCAAGTCGACATGGCAGCCCTAGGCTGCACACAGGCTCTGCAATGGCAGGCCTGAGACACATTTTACAAGCTGCTTCTGTGGGTGGCACAACCAGTGCTGCAAGCCCACCAGCAGCATTGGATTTACAAGCCCTGGGCACACTCAGTGCACTGTACTAGGGACTGACAAGTAAACCAATCATCCAATCATGGAGTCACTAATACATAACCCAATTTATCATAGGGAGCACTTGCACTGTGGCACTGAATAGCAGTGGCACAGTGCCCAAAGCATCTAAACCAGCAAAAACAGATCAATAACATTGGAGGCATCACCAAAAAATGGAAGGGAGACCCACGCCAAGGATGCCAGGTCTAACACGTGTCCCCTCCAGCTGAAATGTGGGGAGAACTATCCTACCTCTAAGGAGTCCTCTTCACTAAGGCGGAAAAATCTGGACAGACCATCAGCATTGGCGTGTTCTGTACCAGGGCGGTGTTCCACCGTGAAGATCATCCCCTGTAGGGAAATGGACCACCTCAACAGCTTTGGATTCTCACCCCTCATCTGCATCAACCATCTGAGGGGCCTGTGGTCTGTCTGAACCCGGAAGTGAGTCCCAAACAGGTATGGTCTCAGCTTCTTCAGCGCCCAGACCACAGCAAATGCCTGGCGCTCAATAGCACTCCACCTCTGTTCCCGTGGAAGTAACCTCCTGCTAAGGAAGGCTACAGGTTGGTCTAGGACCTCCTCATTCATCTGTGACAAAACAGCCCCCACACCATGCTCTGAAGCGTCTGTCTGAATGATAAACTCTTTGGAGAAGTTGGGGGCCAGGAGCACGGGCGCCGTGCACATGGCTGTCTTCAAGGTGTCAAAAGCTTGTTGACAGGTGTCAGTCCAAATCACTCTCTTGGGCTGCTTCCTGGAAGTCCGCTTTGTCGAGGGTGCAACCATGCTGCCATACCCCTTGACAAATCTCCTGTAATACCCGGTGAGTCCTAGGAAGGCCCTCACCGCTGTCTGGGTCTTGGGGGGGGGGGGGGGGCTCCCAAGCCAGAATGGTATCTATCTTGGGCTGTAGGGGTGCCACCTGGCCGCTCCCAACCTGGTGTCCCAAGTACACCACGGAACCCTGCCCGATCTGGCACTTACTTGCCTTGATCGTGAGGCCTGCCCTCCGCAGAACCATCAACACTTCCCAGAGGTGGCGCAGATGTTCTTCCCAACTGGGGCTGAACACTGCGATGTCATCCAGGTAGGCGGCACTGAAGTCCTCCAGTCCAACCAACACCTGGTTGACCAACCTCTGAAAGGTGGCAGGGGCATTCTTCATCCCAAAGGGCATCACCCAGAATTGGTAGTGCCCATCTGGTGTGGAGAATGCTGACCTCTCCTTTGCCCCATCAGTCAAGGTGATCTGCCAGTACCCAGACATTAAGTCAAACGTACTGCGGTACCGGGCAGCCCCTAACCGATCTATGAGCTCATCAGCTCGGTGGATGGGGTGTGCGTCAGTCCTGGTGATGGAATTGAGTCCTCGGTAGTCCACACAGAACCGGAGTTCGGGTGTGGCACCAGGCGCGGCAGCCTTTGGGACCAAGACCACTGGGCTGGCCCAAGGGCTGAGAGGACTCAATTACCCCCAATGCAAACATCTTGGAGACCTCCTCCTTGATGCAAGCTCTCACCCTGTCAGTCACCCTGTAAGCCTTGTGCTTGACAGGAAGACTGTCCCCAGTGTCCACATCATGGACGCACCAGTCAGTGACACTAGGAACCAGGGAGAACAGGTCAGGAAACTGCCCCAACAGTTGGCGACAGTCACCTTGCTGCTCAGGTGTCAGGGAGGGAGAGAGGTTCACACCCTCCACTGATCCATCTTGCTCTTGGGCTGACAGGAGGTCAGGGAGAGGCTTGGTCTCCTCCTCCATCCCAGCATCTGTAGCTAAGAGCATGCCCACTTGGGACCTCTCCAAGTGGGGCTTCAGGCGGTTGACGTGCAGGACCCGCAAGGGGTTCCTGGGAGACCGCATGTCCACCAAGTAGGTAACAGGACTCTTGCGCTCCACCACCTCAAAGGGTACGGTCCACTTATCCTGGAGCGCACAGGGCTCCACTGGGGCCATGACCCACACTTTCTGACCAGGTTGAAGCTCAACCAGAGTGGCATTCTGGTCGTACCACCGCTTCATTTCCTCCTGGCTGGCTTCCAGATTTGCCTCAGCAAGTTGCCTGAAACGCCTAGTTTGGTTCCTGAAGGCCAGCATGTAGCTATATACATCCTGGGGAGGTTTCCTGGGAGATTGCTCCCAGCCTTCCTTGACCAAACTCAGAGGTCCTCTCACTGGGTGACCATACAGAAGCTCAAAGGGGCTGAACCCTAGAGACTTCTGTGGCACCTCACGGTATGCAAAAAGAAGGCATGGCAAGAGGACGTCCCACTTACGCCTCATGGGTTCTTCCAGACCCATAATCATGCCCTTCAGGGTCCGGTTGAATCTCTCAACCAACCCATTTCCTTGGGGGTGGTAAGGAGTGGTGAACTTGTACGTTACACCGCACTCCTGCCACAGGGACTTCATATACTTGGATATAAAGTTAGTACCTCTGTCAGACACCACCTCTTGAGGGAACCCCACACGGGAGAAAATTCCCATCAGTGCCCGTCCCACCACGGGGGCCGTCACTGTCCTCAGAGGGATGGCTTCAGGGTACCGGCTGGCATGGTCCACCAAGACCAGGATGAACCGGTTGCCCATGGCTGTCTTGGGGTCCAGTGGCCCCACAATGTCAATACCCACCCGTTCAAAGGGGGTGCTGACCACAGGGAATGGCTGGAGAGGAGCCTTCTGCTTCCTCCCACTCTTTCCACTTGCCTGGCAAGTCTGACAAGTCCTGCAGTGAGTGGCGGCACTCCTGCGCATCTGGGGCCAAAAGAAATGGGTGACAAGCCTTTCAAAGGTCTTGTCCTGTCCCAGATGTCCTGCTAAAGGTACATCATGAGCCAAACCCAGTAGGAAGGCTCTGAAGCGCTGGGGTACCACCAGCACACGGGCTGACCCAGGCTCAGCAACCTTAGGCTCGCTATACAGGAGACCATTCTCCCAGTAGATCCAATGTGATCCAGACTGATCACCTGCTGCCTGGTCTGTGCCTGCTGCCTCAGACCCACGAGAGAAGGGCACTTGTTCTGCTCCTCGCAGAACTCCTCCCTGGAGGGTCCTCCATCTTGCTGCCAATGGGTCAGCTCAGGCAGGTCCCCCAGTTCAGCTACCTGTTCCCCTGTAGGCTCCAGGGCATCCCCCTCAGGGTCTGCCTCCTCCTGGACCGTGGGAACTTCGGGGGCCGGTTTCCTGCACCCCCTGTCTCTTCTCTCTCCGGCAGGCACCTGGGCCTCCCTCTCAGGCTCCAGGTCCTCTTGAACACCTCTGGCTGCCATGGACCGGGTGGTCACACACGCCCAATCAGGCAAGCCCAACATCTCCAAATGAGCACTCCGCTCCACCTTAGCCCAAGGGGAGCTCTCCAAATCGTTCCCTAACAAACAGTCAACAGGCATGGCTGGCCTCACAGCTACTTGAAGAGTACCAGAGACCCCCCCCCCCACTCAAAGGGAACCTGAGCCACCTTGCAGTGGCTCTCTGTGTTGTCAGCGCCAACAACTGGGTAGAATGCATCAGGGACCACCTGCTCTTTAGACATCAGGTGACACTTGACAGCTGTCACACTGGCTCCTGTCTCTCTCAGAGCCTCCACCCTATGGCCATTGATGGTCACCCACTGCCTGTACTTCTTAGTGTTCTCAGGCAGTTGGTTCCTAGGGACCATCTCAGAGTCTCCTAATGAGGCAAGGGACAATACTACGGGATCCCGCCCACCTGGGGCACCCATCTCCTCCCCCAGGGCTACACTAGCCAACTGCCGGGGGACTGCACCAGGGGGTGCTGGCTTTCCAAACAAAGAGCAATGGGTATCATTGGCCCTGTGGCCTAGGGCGCCACACTTGTAGCACACCAGGGGTCCCCTATGAACAGGTGGACCTGTCGGGGCCCCGTGCTTATTCTCAGGGGGAGGCTGGGAACCTTTCCCTAGATTCCCTTGGGGTTTACTTTGGGGCCCTTTCTGGAACTCCCTCTGTTTACCCTTGTCCCCCCCACTCCTCTGCTGGGGACCCTGCCCACCCTTGGCGGAGTGTCCCACGTGACCCTTGTGGACCCGGGTGCTCACCCAGCGGTCCGCCTCCTCAGCAAGCTGCCTAGGGTTAGTCAGCCTACTGTCAATCAGGTGCTGGCGTAGCTCCGGAAAACAATTACTGGACAAGTGCTCCCATGCAATCAAATCAAAGAGCGCCTGAAAATCATTTGCTTTGCTACCCTTTACCCAACCATCCAAGGCTCTGCAAGAAAAGGTCACATACTCAACCCAGGTACTGCCTTCAATCTTCTTACAGTTCCTGAACCTCTGCCTATAGAGTTCAGGAGTCAACCCATACCTGGTCATCAATGCATTCTTCATGTGGCTGTAGGAATTATAGACTTCAGAGGGCAAGTCCAACAAAGTATCCCGCCCCTCACTAAGGAACCGACTCCACAACCCCGCTCCCCAATCCTTCTCAGGGACCTGGTGGGAAGTCATGGCTACCTCATAGGCCTTGAACCATTGCCCAATATCATCATTCTTAAAAAACTCCTTAACCACATCCTTAGGAATATACACCCTAGCCTCAATAGGCATTGACGGTGCGCTGCCACCAGAGGGAGTAATCTCTAAGCTCCTAGCTTTCAAATCCAACTCCCTCAAACTTTTCTCATGCTCAAGCTGCATTCTCTTTTCTTCCAGGGCCAATTTCCTAATTTCTAACTGCCCAATCATTTTGGCCAGCTCCAACTCATGCATCCTATTCTTTTGTCTGTCCTCCAGCTCTTCTGGGGACAGACCTCTGGCAGAAACACTGCTACCCACAGGGGAAGATGCTCTCCTCTCCCCTGGACCCACTGGCCCATCCAGCTGCTCATCTGCATTCTCAGCCCCCCTCCTCATTCTCAGGGGTATTCCTTGCTTCAACCCAGGCCCTCAGCGCCTTTTGGAAATAATCCTTCTTGGAGATTCCGGTCATAGAAACTTTGAACTTCCTGCAGAAGTGCTTGAGCTGGTTAACGGTGTAGCATTCCAGTTTCTCCTCCTCCCAATCATTATCAACAGATACTATGGATGCTGCTGTATCCATGGTGATTAAACTTGGCAGTTTTTAGCAAAAATAGAAAGTCCCAAAAAAGAAATCTACCAAAAGTATGTGGTTGCGTTTTGGTCTGCACTCACTAGGTAGTGTTCACCAATCACTGTACATGAGTCACAAATGCAAGTCCAGAATCCCCACCGCTGACCACCAATGTTAGAACTGGGGGTCTCTAGTTGGCAGAGGTAGGTACCTTTGTCCAAATAGGGACCCTTGCTTCTAGTCAGGGTAAGGGGGTACACTCCTGAAATAACCCCTGCTCACCCCCTTGGTAGCTTGGCACGAGCAGACAGGCTTAGTTCAGAGGCAGTGTGTAAAGCATTTGTGAACACATACAGTAATCCAGTGACACACTACAAATGGACACCACACAGGTTGTATTATAAAAATAAGTATCTTTTATATAGATTTACCACAAGACCATAAACGACAAAAATAATCCACAAGACTGTACTTTAAAGATGGTAGAATTAGCTTGAGTCTCTTAAAATGGAAATGCGACACTTTGAGTTCAATGTACCTTAAGATGCGTAACGCAGGGCAACGAAAAGTGTTGCAGGGAAGGTGATGCGGTAGTCCCTTACACGCAAGGACGGTGATGCTTTGAAGATCTGCTGCAAAAGAAACAAAGTGGCGTCTTCTTGATGTTGCGATAACGAAGAGGTGATGCGTGCACGCCTGACGGCCGTGCGGCAATTTCGATGAGTCTTTGGAGCCGCGACAGGCCCTGCGACACGCTTCCCTGGCGATGCGACGGCGTCTGATGCGAGGTCGACTATCTTCTCCTGGGATGCCGGGCGTGCCTCGTGTTGCGATGCGTCGGCGTCTGATGCGAGGTCGTTGCTCTGCCCCGGGGATTGACGGCGTCTGATGCGACAGCGATACTCTTCTCAGGTGCTGCGAGGCGCTTCGAAGGATGCGGCACGCTTCTTCGGGGATGCGCCGGTGTCTGATGCGACGTCGACACTTCTCCGGCGATGCGAGAATCAGTGGCTGCGGCGACACGCTTCTTCGTGTTGAGTCGCGCTTCCAGCTCCCAGAGACACGCAAGTGTGTCAGAAGGTCCAAATTTCCAGCAAGGGAATACAGGGGGAGCTGGTGGGTGAAGTCTGTTGTCCCTGAGACTTCAGCAGGAGGCAAGCTCTAACATCAAGCCCTTGGAGATCCTTCACAAGTTGATGAAAGTACACACACAGTTCCCTTCTCCTTTCTTTGGCAGTCAGGCAACCACTGCAGGCAGATCCCTCTAGCTTAGGGATAGTCTTCTCCTCAGTTTCTTCTTGGTTCCGCTCCTCAGCCAAGGTTTCTTCTTGTTTCCCAAAAGTGATCTAATTTCCTAGGGGTCTGGGTCCCCATTTTATACACCTTTTCTCTTTGTTCTCTGAAGGCAGAGAGGCCTTTGCCAAAACCAGTTCTGGTCAGTCCTGGAGCACTTTGTTTACAGGACTCCTTCTTTCCTTTCAGAATGTGGGGCAGAGTGCTCAGCCGCCCAGCAGGAGGTGGAGCCAGCATTGTGGAAGGCAGGCACAGCCCTATTCAGACCCAGGTGCAACTCCTCCCTCCACTCTGGATGCAGATCTCTCTATTCAGCCCTGTGCTGACTCACCCTGTCTCCTGTAGCCACCCCCAGCCCCTGTCACTCACAAACCCAGACAAGGAATACACAACCTAGCAGAGGCAGGCTTGGATAGTTAGGCAAGAAAATACCTAGTTTCTAAAAGTCGTATTTTCAAACAAAGAATGTTAAAACCAACTTCACTAAAAGATGTATTTTATCATCCTGAGTTCAGGCATACTAAATTCGTTTTTTCTACCATGGTCCCTGGGTCAGTTAGGATTATAAGGTGTCATAATCAAACTGCCCATTCTGGCCTATGGGGAGCAGGTAGCCTTGCAATAGTGAAAAACGAAAATGGCTGTAATTCACTATTAGGACATGCCACACACACCAGGGCATGTCCTACCTTATACTTACAATGCACCCTGCCCTAGGGCCTACTTTAGGGGTGACCAACATGCAGTAAAGGGAAGGTTTAGGGACTGGTAAGTGGGTGCACTCACCAAGTCGACATGGCAGCCCTAGGCTGCACACAGGCTCTGCAATGGCAGGCCTGAGACACATTTTACAAGCTGCTTCTGTGGGTGGCACAACCAGTGCTGCAAGCCCACCAGCAGCATTGGATTTACAAGCCCTGGGCACACTCCGTGCACTGTACTAGGGACTGACAAGTAAACCAATGATCCAATCATGGAGTCACTAATACATAACCCAATTTATCATAGGGAGCACTTGCACTGTGGCACTGAATAGCAGTGGCACAGTGCCCAAAGCATCTAAACCAGCAAAAACAGATCAAAAACATTGGAGGCATCATCAAAAAATGGAAGGGAGACCCACGCCAAGGATGCCAGGTCTAACAGCGAACAATCCACACCTGGAGCCACTTCAATCACATGCTCCAGTACAAAACGCCGCCCACTCTGCTCACCACTCACTTCCGAGGTGGCAGAAACCGGGGTAGACCGTTGCGGTAATTGCGCTCTGGACACCGTGAGCATTGGGCCTCTTCTCCAACTTTCCTACATTTCAAAGTTGACTTTTGTTTGAAGGGGACTTATGTGAATTTTCCGTTTCTTAGTTTTTAGCCTGATAAATTGCACAGCCTCTGTTACTACCCAATGGGATCCAGACCTTGCCAATTTAGGGTAAGTTACCTCTCCCCTATGGCCCTTCAGATATTATCTATCCTCCTGATCCATGACGTGTTTTTAATGCTATGCGATTTTGCACCTTCACTACCAAGGGCTGATCCGCTGTATCATGTGATCAGTATAGCAGTGGCATGCACAGATTGATTGAGCAGCATGTTATATGATGATTCTGGGTATGATTAAATTCCTGTATTTTTCTGTGATTTTTCTCTAAACCAGGTCGGTTTCTATTAACATTAAGGTATACTTTATGCATTTAGGTTTATATTTATGGTGAATACAGTTGGGTATTTTTATACCTACAAACCTTCACTAACCCGATCCCCAGTAGATTAGGTCTTGAGTCCTGAAGAATTGCCTAGATCGATAATGACTGTAATGTGGCAAGAAGCATGTTGACCTCTCTATACAAGCTGGATTAGACCATCATATCCGTATCCAACCACTCGCTGTGTTTAAGTATAACGAAGGTACCAACATATTACAACCCGCTTAGGTACTCCTTAGTTCATTTTAATTCACAACACACCAATTTAACCTATTCACACACAGAGCACTGCCACTCACACTTCACATACAGCATCAAAATCAAAAGGTCGGACTACTGGTGGGGCCAAACCTGAATGTCGCCTATAGTGTATAGGGATTAACCCTTACTGCTAGTGAGAGGGAAGTGAGACACAGAGATTTGCCTGTCAAACACTACAACCCTGACTTCAGAGGACGGTGTGTATTGCCTGTGTATGCTGTATTTCACATTGTGTTCGTGTTAGACCCAGCTGTTTCTGGCTTGCTGGGATGCATCAAACCCAGACAGAATCCACCGTCCCAGATAGGATGAGTACGATACACTTGTCTGATAACTTGTGCTCACCCTTGGGTAGCTTGGCACAGAGCAGTCAGGCTTATCTTCAGGGTCAAAGTGTAAAGTATTGGCACAACACCACCCTCTCAACACACTGAGTATACTACAAAAAGACTCCACACCATATGTATAAAACACTGGTCTTTGTATTACACACACACATTGAAATCAAAAGGACAGAAACATTGGGTATATGCTTTACATTTATATGCAGTTGTCAAACTGTCCCATTAACAGCAGAACGGTATGAACATATATGTATAAGTCATAGGTATTCAATTGCCCCGTTATGTCATGTAGTTCCTATATAACCTATACAGGATCTGCACGTTTGTATAACAAACTGTGGGTTTGGTGGCGGACTGAATCTGTGCTCCCCCACCGGATACGTTAGCCTGTCTGTATTAGCTAGCTCACAGTGCCACTATAATCTCCTCTTATCACGGAGAGAATAGATTCTGGCAACCTCAGAACATGACAACCCTGATGCCCCAGGATCGTGGAAACCATATACTACCTTTCGCTCAGTCACTCGTGCTCACTTAGTTTTTCTCAGAGTTACACAGAATAACCATACTGGGCGTTTGTCAATAAGGATTTATTGAACAGTTATTCTAGTGTAGCATATATGAGCTGCAACAACCATTAGACAGTAGCAGAGATATATGATTAGCAATATTGCAAAAGTAAAGGGATGGTGTAGTTCTACCATTTTGCAGAAATCATGAATATATACAAGTACATAAAACACATGATAAAAAGTCCGTACTCCTACGATGCCTCCCTAACTAGATGTACCTAAATGTACCTAGCATCTATGTAGGTGTTATGCCAAGAATCCTTCTAGGATCTAGTCCACCCCATTACCTGAGAGTTTAGAGAATGTGGGACCCCATCCTGGTCTCGATTTGGACACCCCGCGAGGGATGTTAGACCACTGCTAACTGGAGCGTCTGCATGCAGGAACCTCGGCGTCTCTGGTCAGTGTGTCAGCCGGAAAGTCATGGTCTCCTCTATCTTCCTAAGCAAGATGTGCTGTATATATACCCATAGGTCTGCCATGAGGTCCTACCTTGCTGTGTTACTGTGTCGGCCTAAAGGATGACGTTGGGCCTGAACTTTATACAGAGATATTATACAGGAGATGGTAATCCTACTGATGGTCCTGCTGTGCTTCCAAGAAGCCTCATGCATAATGTATGAGAATTGAACCAGGGAAAAACCCGCGTTCTGAATGCAGTGTCTATCTAGGTAAAAGGTCAGTGCCTAAGAACCGTTATGTATGTAATGTAGGGAAGGATATAGGTGAAAGGTTGCAGTGTTACCTGCGCCTATATAGGGTACCTATATGGAATATAACAGTTATCCCCTCAGACTCGTAAGCAACATAAACCCATATGCGTACTTCCCCAAGGTGTTCACGATCAAAGCAATCACTCCCCAATCAAAAGTGACAAACATATATGCAGGCTATTCAGAGGTATTCTACTTTACCGCTAACACATTAGCATAGAACGCAGCATTCCCAATATTGCATACCTTGTACAGTTGTAATGGTCAAGAAATCACAGTTTTTTTTTTTAACTCTTTTTATTGAATATATGACTTGGAAGCATTGTCCGACATACATTTTGTACATGCAATCGATTATCTGACTTTCAGTATCACACCCAACTTTCCCAACCCATGTGTTCGTTATGAAGACAACATCACTTATAACTTTCCCCCCACTCTTCATTACAGTACACCATTCAGCTGTTTTCCAGCGTGGATTCCCTCGACGGCAATGTACAAATATTCCCCCTGAATTTATTCCATCCTCCCCATATCCGTTCCCACTTCTTGGGGCAGCCTCTGTTTACATATACTGCCTTTTCTGCCACCGTAACCCAGTCCATATTGTTACACCATTCGGCATGTGTTGGTGCGGTTTGCACTCCCCAGTGTTTGGCAATATTGCGTTTCGCTATCATCGTGCCCAGTGTCGCCCAGTCTTGGGCTGCATGATTGAGGTCCGTGGCTTCCCATATGTTTAGGAGGCATCGTTTGGGTTCAGGTGGTACCGGAGCTCCGCTGACTCGTGTAATTGTGTTCATGATCGCTTCCCAGTATGCTTGGATGTCCGGGAAGTCCCATATCATATGAAAGAATGTGCCTATAGCCCCACAGTGCCGCAAACAGAGCTGGTTATCAGCTCTCCCCATTTTGGTTAGTGTCAGCCTGGAGAAATACATCCTGTGGAGCACCTTGAGCTGCACCAGTAGTCTAGAGGATATTGCCACTATCTGCGGGGACTCTAGCGCTTCCTGCCAATCCGTATCGTCTAACTCCCCAATGTTTGCCTGCCATTTCTCGTGGAGACTCATTGTGGGGTCTGGTTGATTATTAATTAATTTCTGGTAGGTTAGGGAGATAGCCCTCCGGTCAATACGTTCCATAAGTAACCTATCCTCCAGTGGTGAAGCCTCTGGGAGGGTAGTATCTGGTGGAATGGTGGCCATGAGTGCATGTCTAATTTGGAGATAGCGGTAAACTGTGTTGTCGTGTTATACCAGCCTAGCTTCTTGAGGACCATGCGCCATATGTGGACTGTGTGTGCAGTGGGTCCCGAGAGGCATTTCCTATGAGTTTTGTTAGAGTGCCCTCAAGACCCCTCCCTCCCCCAAGAGAATCGATCCATGCGGAATGCGGGTTCCGTCTGGGGCGAGTGAATCCACTGGTTAAGGATGGCAAGCTGAGCGGCCCAATAGTACACCTGTATGTTGGGAAGTGCTATGCCACCATCGTACCACCCTCTAACCAATTTGTTCATAGCTATTCGGGCCGGCTTTCCTTTCCATAAGAGGCTGCGCACTTCCATCTCTATTGCCCTGAAGTATGATGGGGGAACCGGAAATGGGGTATTCTGCAGGGCATAAAGAAACCTGGGTAGCGCCATCATTTTAAAAAGTGCGGCTCGTCCTAATAGTCAGAGGGAGGGACTGCCAGTGTTTGGTGTCCCTTCGTAGTCGTTTTAGGGGCTCCTGAAGGTTCTTATTCATGAAGTCCTCTGGATTGTCTGTAATGAAGATCCCGAGGTATCGGAAGCCGTCTCTCACCACCCTCACCTCTCAGCCTCTGTGCAACACTGGAGGGGGGCCACTCAAGACGTACAGAATAGACTTGCTCCAATTAATTGTATATCCCGAGTATCTCTCGTAAGTCTCAAATGCTCAGTAGCCTAACCAGGGAGCCCTTCGGGGATGTAATCTATAGCAGGACATTTCCGCATATAAAGATATCTGGTCTTCCCACTCTTCCATCCATCGGAGTCCGCGGATAATGGGATCTCTCCTGACCCAGGCTGCCAGTGGCTCCAACACTAGGGTAAAGAGGAGCGGGGACAACGGGCAACCCTGTCTTGCACCTCTTCCTAGGGGGAATATGTCGGAGAGTCTGCCGTTGACTACCACCTGTGCCAGCGGCTTAGCGTATAGTAGCCGTACCCAGGATCTAAATTTTGGGCCTAGCCCCATGTGTTCAAGGACTGCGAAAAGGAATGGCCATTCAATCGTATCGAAGGCCATACGCGCGTCAAGAGAAAGGATGATGGCATCTTCTTGGATAGAATGCCTTCGGCTCAGGACTCCGTGCAGGCGACGCAAGTTGAGCGCCGTGTTCCTGCTCGGCATGAAGCCAGACTGGTCTGGGTGCACTAGTTTAGCGAGGTGGGGGGTCAATCTGTTGGCCAATACTTTGACCAAGATTTTAGCCTCCACATTGAACAACGAGATGGGGCGATAAGAGGTACAATCTTTGGCCGGTTTCCCCGGCTTGTGGATGGCAACTATTGTTGCCATGCGTTGGTCTCTAGGGAGTTCTCCCACCTCTAGACTGGCTGCGTACATCCCTAGCAAGTATGACGCCAATCTCGTTGCTTCTTTTTTTTTATATAACTCAATAGGGATGCCATTAGGTCCTAGGGCTTTCCCAGACTGTATACCACCTATAGCTGTTGCTATCTCCTCTGGTGTGAGCTCGGCCTCAAGTAATTGGGTTTCATCTGCCGTAAGTGTGGCGGTACGGATGTCTCTAAGGAGGCCAGCGGCTTCATCTGGTGTCGCCGTGGCAACAGGGGTATAAATCTTCTCATAGTGGTGCGCGAATGTGTCCACTATATGTTGCGAGTCCGTGATGGTCTCTCCCGTGTCGAGTTGGAGCCCAGTCCCCATCTATTGGCACGCTCTCGTCTATCTAGCCAGGCAAGGAGCTTGCCCGCTTTGTCTCCTACTTCATAGATTCTGTGGCGGGTGGATGCTAACTTAGCCTTGGCCCCTTCCCACATGTGCTTTCCTGTATTCCGGTTTCTTCGTATTCAAGCGGGCTGTGTTGGGTTCAGAGGGATCTTGGGAGTGTATGGTTTCTAGGTTGCGTACCTCCTGTTCTAGGGCCTCCTCTATCTTAGTCTTTTCTTTATTATGGCCTGCAATAAGGGAGATTGCTTGTCCCCTAATGACTGGCTTATAGGCCTCCCACAGGGTGAGGGGGGATGAGACTGAATGCTCTTTTTCCTCGAAATAATTTTTGGTGGCTGCGGTGAAGCCCTTCCAGATCTTGGGGTTCTTCAGATAGCCTGGATAAATGGGGAATATGCAGCGTTGGGCTGGGGCATTTAGGGTGTATTTGGTTAGGACTGGGGAGTGGTCCAAGATGCCCCTTGCTAAATGACAGATCTCACTGAACTTCCCAACTGTATCCGCTAGTGTGAGTACATAGTTAATTCTGGAGAGGCTGTTATGTGCGCCCGAGTGAAATGTATACTGCCGTGTCTGAGGGAAGTGGGAGCGCCAGACATCTACTAAGCCCAGTGCCTCCAACAAGTCAGCTAGTCGGGATTTTCGGTGTTGTTGTCTAGGGGGCACCCGATCTACTAAGTCATTTAAGGTAGTGTTGAAGTCACCTCCTATTATCAACTCACCCTCTGGAAGTTTAAGAAGGAACGCGCTCAGCGCAGGGCAGGCTATCGAATGCAGCGCTGGGGGGATGTATACAGTGACGATATTGAATTGTTGCCCTCCCACTGGCCTGTGACTTCTGCGAATCGCCCCTGGTCATCTGTCCACTTTTGCTGGACAATAAATGGGAATTCATTTTTAATCAGGATCCCTACCCCTCTTGAGCCTGATGTGAAACCTGAGTGTGCCACTAATTTGAAGCCCCACCTATCCAAGGCCTTCCATGTTGTTCCCACCAGGTGGGTCTCTTGGAGCAGGGCCACCGCTGGCGCCTGCCGTTTGATGTACTGTAGTACGAGCCCCCTCCTCAATTTATCTTTAAGGCCATTCACGTTCCATGAAAGGAGCTGTAAGTGGGGGGCACTCGGGGGGGGGTGAAAAGTGAGTGTAGACATGATATGATCATCTGAGGTGAGTACCTGCGTCAAAGAAGTCTACTATAAGGGTGAGTTTAGCCGGATATTGAAGCTGGATTGCTAGGTGATGTCTATCAAGTCGTGTCATGGTCAATGTTAAACAGTCATAACTAAGAATACAGTAACTATGTACCCCTCCCGCTGGTCCCTCCACGCCTCCCTGTATGACGGATTTAAAACTACCCGCCTCCCCAACAGTGCAGAGCGCCTGGTACCCGGTCCCAAATACCTCTGTGGGGGGAGCATTTCCAGTATCCCCCCATGTCCATCCCCGTATCGAAGGTGTACGTATCTGGCGATAGCTGATGAATCTCGACCAATACCTATAGACGGAACCAATAACATAGTACATTAGTCCGGGTCTCATCCCTCAACGATTCTGGGGCGATGTCAGTTCACCATAGTTGCCTGTGCGGTCGCCATCTCACTTGGTGCCGAGTGCCGCTCCCTTAGTATTATCTGGCTTCTGTGGTTATGCAGGAGTCTTGTTAACGGGGGGGAGGGTTTAGCATCCCTTCCTTCCTCTTAATGGAGTTCATCACTTAGAGTTCCCCGGGCCATCAGCTGCGGTCATAGATGCTGCCTCCTCTGTTCCCGAATTTGCAACTGTTAATTGGTACTTGCCTTGCTTTTTCCCGGACTTTCTGTGGTTTGTAACTTGGCGCCGCCCTTCAAGCCATTCCTGGGCTTCCTCCGGTGTCGTGAAGAACCATGCCTTCCCCTCCGCCTCAACTCTGTTTTGCGGGGAAGAGCATAGAATATTTAAGCTCACGGTTCCTCAGTTCCCTTTTTATTTCTAAAAAACTGCATCGTTGTTTTGAAATCACAGGTTTTGGTTACACTTCATGACCCAGCCCCTGAGCCACTCAAATTACGCCAGACAACGATACACGTTGCACCTGCTGGCGACACTTTGATTAGATCGTGGGGACCACCTAAAGCAGAAGAAAACAGTTACTTTGTTTTGTACCTCCAGATTAGGTATTCAGGCACCCAGCAGCACCATCACAGGTGTGGGATCACAATCACCCCCGTAGGCAAAAGACTGTGATACTGGAAGCTGACTCGCTTCCAAATTTGAGAAATGTTTCCCCTCCGGCAGAGGTACGAGCTGCAGTTGCTCTAGGCAGCCAGCCGTGGGTGTCCGCAAGGCACAACGAGACCCCTCGGGTCCAGTCATTATATTCTCAACAACAGAGTACCTTGTGGCGTGGGTCCGGGGAGAGGATCCTTAGCAAGTAGCTTTTTAAATGCCAAGTCGAGTAACAGGAACCTGCACACGCAGGCCCCACCAAGGCAAACCTGTGGCACGTTTGAAGAGCTATCTCCGTGGATGGCACAACCAGTGCTGCAGGCCCATGGAGGAGCATTTCGGTTTCATGCCATAGGTATATGTCTTACCCCTAGACAAGGGACTTACAGCTAACTCAAATCAGCCAATCATGTATACACCAACCATCAGTATGTATATGACAAGCACATCGAGCTCAAAGTCCTAAGGCTAGCACAGTGATCAGCAGAAAACCAGGAGGGACAAAAGCAAAAAGCTTAGGGAAAGCACAATAAAAAAGGCCATTTCCAACAGTTCGTATATACTCTTTTTTTCATAAAAACAGATATTTGACAGGACAATCATTTATTGCTGCTGCTGAACGTACTTTGAGTTGTGAGCCTGTGTTTACCCTCCTGCATCTACCTCTTCCCCTCCCGCAGCCACTGAGAAGCCTTGGAATACTCGACCCACACTACTGCTGAAAGTCAATTGCTAAAGAGATATGTGGCCCAATTGTTCAGGACCCATAGTAGGTTGGGCCCTGGGACATCAGGAATGAAAGGCCTCAACACTCCATGGTTGGGACCAGAAGCTCCTGCTTGCACCGTGGCCCTGTGAGAGGGGTTCTGATGGCAGGGAACATGTGCTTCTTGGGTGGGAAAAAGAAGGAATGATCCCCACATTTGATGTACAGGGAAATCTATATTCCCTCAGAGAAAAACATATTGAAAACACACAGTAAACCCTTTCCTAAAAGCTCTTGTTAGGAGGTTACGGTTTACAGTTCTAACTCTAAGAGTGCAGCGATTTCTATATGAAGCCTCCAGAATACCTTGATTTCTCCAAACTCTAAAGGTAGAAGCGTACATTTAATTCTACTCCCCTACCTAACTCCTTTCGTGAATAAGCTCTAGAACCTACATTGACACTTTTTTGTTTCTTCTTTGAACATTTCTATATACAAGAATTCTGAATCTCACGTATGTGTCTATATGTTGTAACATATTATTTTGACATTTGTCTATCCGTTAACTCAGAGCGAGTTGGCATTTTCAATATTGTGAAGAGGTGATGCAAAAATCAATACAATTCATAGGTATTGGAGAATTGCAGCGTGTACGGAAGTGCTCATTGCCTAGAATAAAGAAGAAAACCTGCTCGGACACGTGGATTTCAACGGCATTAGGAGATTAGAGTATTGTTGAGCAAGCCCGTTCAATATACTTTTGGTAACGTCTTTTTTTCCCCCATGGATTAAAGCTACAGTTTTAGATACCACAGAGGACCACGTTTCTGTTGCAGAATCCCCACCATGGACTACATCATAGCTACTTAAGTCTGGCCACGCATAAAAACCTAAAGAAGATTTTGACACTGAATTGTTATGCCGCTGTCTGCGACGTGAAGGGATTGTGTTGAAATAATTGAATAGTATTTGTTTTGAAAGCAATGTGTATAGTTCTCCTTGGGAACAGTAATTAAATGGCAGATACACAGGAATCTGTAAAGCACATTTGTTAGTGTTGTTAAGTAAGAAAGGGTCAGATGAGCTTCTCTGGATATTTGGTGGTTAGAAAAAATATGTTTCCTTTTTAGGTTTCGACTACAGACAGTTGTAGCTGTTGGTTGGAGGCTTGTTGTTTCTGGTACATAACATATACTTAAAGTGGGCTTTGGGTAATACCCTAGGCCTTGATCGAATGGTTTTGTTGTATCTTTCAAGTCTCTTCTCTTGATTTGATGGCTTCAATCCCTATTTTCGTGTTTGTCCTGCCCATGAGAATTTGTTCTCCTAATATTCAGAGTGCATGAGTTGTATTTTATTATTCCGCTTCTCACTCGAAGGAACTCCTTTTCTTTCTCTTTCTTGCAAACCAGCATTGGAAAAGCCAGTAGCTCTGCCTTTTAGAGCAGAGACCTGATGGCATTGCCAATGCTTGTTTATTTGGTATCTCAAAGTATCTATTCAAAGCACAGGTTCCAATCGTGTAACATTGACAATTACCTTAAAGGAATTCAATTACATTTGCTGGCAGTGGTTATAAAGTTACTGATAAGCAGAGTACCTCTTTGAACCTACCTGTGCACAATGTTGTCTGGAATAGGCCATGACATCCAGGAGATTAGAGTAGATTTCCTTTAGTTTTTAGATTGCTCGTCTTCTGCTGTTACCTAATGTAACCTTGCACTTCCTAAGAAAAATTGTAGTATAAGAAAGATAATGCTCCAT
Organism: Calotriton arnoldi; assembly: GCA_963921515.1. NCBI lineage: Eukaryota > Metazoa > Chordata > Amphibia > Caudata > Salamandridae > Calotriton > Calotriton arnoldi. The sequence goes on from CAWUFW010000438.1 coordinate 3,594,054, forward strand.
AAATCCTCAGATATCTTCATGATACCCAATGTATAGATATTTCCAGAGAACATCAGCAATTCAGCTACCTCTCAAAGGTTTGTGTAGTGATGATAGGATACCGGTGAGTGTCGAAGAAGTCTTTATTAAGTAATTGCAGCAATATCCCACAGACAGCCTTCCGCCATGCGTGCAAGCACGGCGCCGGCTTGACCAACTGTAACTTACCAACTGTAAACACCTTAAGATAAAAATGCACCAACGGTCAGCGCGAGGCAGCACGTCATAGAATGTCCACGCGTGAGGGGCTCGCGAGGACAGAACACTACATATATCTCTTTTCCTTAAAGAGAAAAGCAAGAGCGGGGTAAACAGGGAAGATAAAGAGGGAGAAAGACAAAAGGTAGGGGAGAAAAAGAGTGTGGGAGAAAAGAGAAGGGAAGAAAAGAATTATCTGAATCTGGCTGGCAGTCTAATGTCTCTGCCACTCCTCCTGGGGGAAACAGGAGGTTTATTAACAAGATCACATTTGTTAGATCTTAGACCTGGTGAATGATGGTAACCATATCTGCACCTTGACCAGAATTATCATGTGACATATCATTGACTTTAACAACCTTGTTCATGTTCCACCAGTTGTGCTGATTGACGCGAACAGCACTGCCACAGATTTTGTCAATGCGAACAGGTTCGCTAAACTTTGGGTCACCTTTTCTTACAAAACTTTGTTTCTTTATCTTGACAATGTCACCTACTGCGAAATTCCTATTTGAGACATTTTTCATAGAATCAAAATATATTTTATGTTTGGCTTGAGTGTCCTCAACTTTGTTTCTAACCTTAGTGTCAAGTTCGTGTGGAGTGGTCCTGTGTTTGAACCACTTGGACATCCATGCTGGTCTGAATTCAGAGGAAGCCTTTCTGCCCTTTAATAATTCGAATGGAGAAACACCAGTGGTTGAGTGGGGTGTGGTTCTGTAGAACCACAGCATGGTCCTTACAGCAACTGGTATTACTTTGTTGCGAGAAATAGCCCACCGTATGCAATCCCCAATGACTCTGTTGAGCCTTTCCACTAATCCATTGGTTTGAGGATGATAGAGAGAGCTTTTGAGGTGGTTGATGGAGGATTCACTGAAGAATTTCTCCACATCAGCAGAAATAAACTGTACTCCATTGTCTGAAATGACTGTCTTTGGAAAACCCTCCCGCATGAAAACCTCTTTCATGAAGTCAAGGATTTCTTTAGAATCCACTTTGGCCACAAATTTTACTTCAGGCCACTTCGAGTAGTAGTCAACTAACACTATTGCGAAACTGGTCTGATGAGGTAAGGTGTGAAAGGGACCCAGTACGTCAATACCCAGTTTTTCCCAGGGATTGTCGGGAAGGGGAATGGGCGTAAGGGGTGGGTTAGAGACGCGTAGGGTCTTGTCGCTACCAGCACAAATGGGACAATCTTGGACCATGGCGTCAATGTCTCTGTCCATTTGTGGCCACCAGAAGTATTCACGTACTCTGCGCTTGGTGAGTGTAGCACCCAGGTGCCCTTCGTGAGCTTTAGTGAGGAGGATGTTTCTGAGGTCACACGGGGGTACTATTTTTTCTAACCTGAAGATAAGGTCATTTTCAACAGACCATTCATCACTTATTTTCGCATAAGGTTGGATATCAACATTTACATTTTTCTCTTTAGGCCAACCTTCCGCAATGTATTTCCTAACACATTTCAACGTTTCATCATTAAGCATGGCAAATTTCCAATCATTTTCACAAATGGAACAAGTGTGTTGTAAACTCTACAGCAGCAACTAAACAGTCTTCAAGTTCGTCATCGCAATAGGGTCTGTCACTTACCTCTGACAAGTTTGTAACTGGAGGCAAACGTGAGAGAGCATCAGCACGCACATTTTTACCTCCTGGGATGTGTACTATATCAAAATGGAATTGAAGGAGTTTACATGCAAGTCTGGCTATGCACGGTGTACTGTTGCGATAATTAGTGTTACCTAGGATGGCTACCAAAGGTTTGTGGTCGGTTTGAAGAGTGAATTTCTTGCCCCATAGATAACATTTGAATTTTTCAATGGCCCACCAACATGCCAGTAATTCTTTTTCGATGAAGGAGTAGTGTGTTACTGTGTCTCTTAGTACTCTCGAGGCAAATCCTAGTGTGTGTGTTTCTGAGTGCCAACCTGTTGTGTTAAGACTGCACCAAAACCGTAGCAGCTTGCATCAACAGTTAAAGTGCACTGTACTGCTGGGTCAAATGCTTTCAATGCCTTGACTTTACTGAGTTGAGTTTTTAACCATTCAAAAGCATTACTACAATCCTCATCCCATGCAAAGACTATTTCGTGCTTTAGCAAGTTAGAGATGGGGCGTTCTTTCGAGGCGTAATCAGGTATGAACCTAGAATAGAATTCACACAACCCTAAAAAAGATTTGACCCCCACTTTGTCTAAGGGAGGTGATGCATTCAAAATGGCTTGAACTAACCCAGGTTTAGGTGTGACACCTGCACTCGAGATTGTGTGACCTAAGTATTCTACAGAATTCTTAGAGAACTCAAATTTTTCACGATTGAGGACAATTCCGTGCTCTTGAAAAATAGAAAGAACTTGGTGTAGGGTTTCATCATGTGTAGATTCATCGGCAGCATGTATAAGGACGTCATCTTGAAAGATGGCAATGTTGTTAATCCCTTTGAGAAGATTAACCATGAGGCACTGAAAAACTGACGCTGCCGAGGCCAGTCCAAACGGCATTCAACAGAATTGGAACATGCCAGAGGGTGAGTTGAATGCAGTGAGATGGCGAGTGTCTTGATCAAGTTCTACTTGATGATATGCCGATGCAAGATCAAGTTTTGTAAAGAACTTGGCTCCTGCAACACTGGCCAGCATTTCAGTGATGTTGGGTAGAGGGTGGGAGTCTACCCATATCTCTTTATTTAGGCTGTGCAAGTCTATGCAAACTCTGAGTTCATTGTTCTTTTTGCGCGCTACAACAAGTGGGGACAACCAATCTGACCATTCTACAGGTTCGATTACTCCTCTGTTGCACAATGTTGTGAGTTCTTTCTCGAGGTTTTCTCTGATGCTGAAAGGTACACTTCTTAACTTGTGTTTTACGGGTGTGGCGCCAACTTTCACTTTTATTTTATGTTTGAACCCTTTGATTTTATCTAGTTCCCCAGAGAATACTTTGGGGAAGTTGTTCAAGAGTTTTTCAACCTGGGTGGAATCACATATAGCTAAGACCTGTTCTTTGGCACCTGGACACAACATCATGTCGAACAACCCTTGGTGAAACCACCCTAGAATATTAAGACCTTGGACGGCTACGTAGATTTTCCCTTGTATGTGTCTACCTTTAAATTCCATGATGTCTTCGAAATATCCTAGCAGATCAATTTTACGTCCTTTGTAGGACACGGGTGCACGATCAGGAGGGAACAGCATTCTTTCGCCCCAATTAGCGTTGAAAAGAGATTTGGAGATCATAGTGATACGTGCACCAGAGTCTACGAGAAGTCGCACATTCTTCTCCCCAACCAATATGTTGGCATAAGGGTCAACACAATCAGAGGGATCACCAGACCTAATTTCACTCTGTGACCACTAATATCATGTCTTTCATATCGGTCAAAGGGTTGTCATTGTCACTGACACTTGTGTCTTTGACATGTCCAACTCTGACATTTTCTCTTTTATGCCCTTGACATACCTTTGAAAAATGGCCTACTTTGCCGCAAGACTGGCAGACTACGTTTTTTGCAAGACAAGGTCTGCTATTTTTGCTGTGCGTAGAGTTACCACACCGAAAACAAATGTCTGTTCTTTTAAAAAAAAGAACTTTGAGAGGCTTCTCTCTTCTTTTTGTAGTTGTTAATGCGTACGGGGGTAACCACTTCCACTGTTTTATTTTCTGGTTCCTTAACTGAGACTTCTGCGGTTTCAATACTTTTTGCAATGCGTATAGATTCATCAAGGGAGGGATTCCCTAAGGACAATAATTTTTGTCTGATGGTTCTATCAGTACAATGGCTTATAAATTGGTCACGTACCAATTGCTCACTAAAATTTTCAAATTCGCAATCTACAATCATTTTTCTGAGGGCACTAATATAAGTATCAACATCTTCGTCGTTCTTTTGTACTCTTTTGAAAAACTTGTGTCTCAACACTACAATACTAGGCTGGACATCATATCTACATGCCAATTTCTTAATGGTACTTTGATATTCGTCAAGCTCTTCCCCAACTATACCCACAGGATCTGGTAGATGTTTTAGTGTAGATCTTCCTTCAAACCGAGTGAATGTAACAGTAAGTATTTCTTTCTTTCTGGTGTAAATCTATGTGCACCAATTGCGCCTATATAGGTTTCAAATGCATCAAGCCAATGACGCCAGTTAATTGGTGGTTCACCTGGGGAGTCAAGAAACGGTGGTGGAGGATTAACTGCTTGCTTAGTACTGATCCAGCGCTACACTTTATCAGGGATCGATACTTATCAATTTTTCATACAAATGCCCCATACACATTCACCCAACTCATAAATCCCTGTTGCACTGGGGGCAAGTTTTAATGATGTGATAAATTGTTTCCTTCACAGATTGACTTTTCTAAATACATAACTAAACCTGTATATCAACTCTTTCCTCTTGGTCGACGGACCAATTAGTTGAGTAGTTGATGGTAATAATAGAACTAATTAACTATCTAACCAGTTAAATAATCACAGACTCTCGGTCAGATTAATAAAGTTTATCTCAAATAAATGTAAATGATTAATGATCATCGCATACAGGTTACAATGCAAACAAGGAATCTCACATAAGGGAGAGAAAATCAATCAACAATGCAAACAGTGTCATACTCATCAATAAACGATATGCAAATGACGGAGTGGATAGATGAAGAGACAAGTTTCAGAGACAAAAATACAATTGCAAGTAAATTATGCAAAGTACGAGTCAGAAAATAATACAGACTCTAAGATCAGTGAAATACCACACCTGGCCAAGGGAGTAGTGGGGGTCTACTGAAATAGAGTCAGGAGACAAAGATTTCAGGAACGGGACAGGACAAGGACAGGAACAGCTAGGCCTCTCTGCAAACCGACGGACTGCGACGCATCATCCCTCTCAATCTCTCGAACCTTCTCCTCAATCTCCTACTGCTCTCTCCCGAACCTACTTCTCTCACCAAGACACACCCCCAAAGGCACCCCAGTTATACCCTAAAACCTACATGTCCAGCCAACATTAATTGAAACATTACACAGAATTCAGCTGCTTATTGGTCAATTTGGGAGGTGGTGTATCACACCACCATGATTTCATTCAAAGTTTTACATGCTCATTGTTCTACATCCTTTCTCAGTACATTTTTGTTGACCAGTCCATTCAATTTAGTTCTTGCTACATTTCATTAATTTTACACCAATTTCTCAGCCACGTCCGCGGAAGAAGTCTTGAGTCCCACAGCCAGTCTCCTCTTTTGGCAGGCAAACCATGTTCTCTGAGCTGAACAACCTTGAACTTTTGTTCATCATCCGCTGCGCTCAGCGCTTCTGTCTGTTTTGTCAGGTCATTCTTGCTCATTTTTCCAGCCCCTCATCTATCCGGTCAATTTAAGAAAATACAGGCCCATTCGGCTCACTATGACGAAATATACACATACATTCATTAATTACTTGGAAATGCACCTTTCACTGTTTACCACCCACCTTTACACTATACCCTGTTAATATTTTCTTAGCATAAGCTTCATGCAAAGCGGCGTAATTTATTATCATTTTAAAGCAAGATGCAAGATGCGAAATGCAGCCTAAACGTGCATTAATTTAGTTTCTTATGAAACGCAATGTAAAATGCGGCCTAGTTCTTTCATGCATTAGTTCACATTAGTGCATGCATGCGCAAAGCGGTTCCCATGTGGTTCATGTGATTTGCATATTAGTTTTCACTGCACACTGTTAGTAAGTATTATTGGGGAGTTAATTCAAGCAGGTTTCTTTTGTGAAACCCTGCTCCATCAATCCCCCTCTGATGGCTTCCTGGAGCCATCATAAAATACCCACCATATCAAGTGCCATCTTTATTTATTTAAAGATCAGTATTCTCTTCTCTTTTCATCAACTTCTCATCTAACTCCTTCATCTCGTCATAGTAATCTCCTTTCATATCTTCTGGTTCTATTTCATCTCTTTTTCTCTTTCTTGCTTTTCGTTTGTTACTTGATTCTGTCATCTCTTTTCTTCCACACTGACACTTACAACATTTATATATCGTTATTATCACTAAGGCTACTCCAGCTACTGAAACCATTGGCATTATTATTTTTCCTAATAAACTACTTCCAAAGGTAGAAAACCTTTTACCTACAGAAGAGAAACTCTTACCAAGTTTCTCCCAGACACCATCGACCTCCAGTTGGGTCAAGTCTTCATGTAATTTTGTAATATTCTTAATATATCCCTCAATACCTTTACTTTTGTCAGGGAGATAAGTACAGCAGTGTTGAATTTTCAACATGCCACAGACTCCACCCTCTTTTGCTAATAAGATATCAAGGCAAGTCGATTTTGTAAAACCATTGATCTGATTGCAACCATTTCGGTGTCAATCATCAAGAACCCACCAGCAGTATCTGTCGATAAACGATCAACCACTGTGGCCAATTTTCAAATTTTATGCGAATTCAGAACGACTCCAACTGATGGTATCAGTGCACCAAAAATATCACCTACTATTTCTGAGAAACTAGCTCTCTTTTTACGTGTTAGTCCTTGTTTTATTTAATTGATTCTATTATTACTTTTGTCTACATGGTAGACCTTTGGGAAAACAATTGCAAAATAACAACTACCATACCAATGTGCAGGCAACCTGTAATAGGCTTTCTTGCCACACACATAATAAACCCCTGGGAAAACAGGATCAGTTCCACCCTTCAATCCCCAACCTCCAGTAATTTGATAAATATGCTCACATTCGCTAGAACCAATGAAATAATTATTATAGTTAGTTTTCAGCCTAAGCAAACAGATTTTCCCCTTTTTATACCAGTCCAGGGACATTGCAGCGTATGTCTCGCCTTTCTTATAATTTCCTTCTCTAAGTGCCCATGGTGGTACCTGTGGCTTCTGTTCAGCAGCTTTTCTTTGTAAATTTTCTCTTCTATATTCTACCATATCTATGAACACTTTTTCTTCAACCCGCAAACTACATGTTAGATTATTTTTGTAAGCATATCCTATATCTAGTGTCTTAGTAATATGGAAAGATTCTCCCATATAACGTGCATTTTTACTACTTAAAACCTTGTTTAGCTCCTTTATAATGGGTATTTCTGAAAATACTAAATCTATATTGGAATAATGGTACTCCAGCTTCCCCGTCACATAGAATAGGCTGGTTAAAACACTGCAAGACACACCATATGTTAAAGGTAGGTGATGATAGGTCACCCCCTCTGAGACAGACGAAGGTAATTGCATGCACACATAACAAACACTCACATTGATTGTATTAACATACTCGTACAACAATTTAGTAAAAACATTTAACGAGAAATCACTAAATGATTTATCATGATGGAAAATACTTCCATCTATCTGTTCTATGTTAGTATTAGGGGTTTCTTTAGTAACATCACTCACTCTTTCACTTATTACATCATTAGTATTGTTTCCATTATTAGTTACCATTAGAATAGGTACAATGACTGTTAATAATATCCACATAAATGTTAGTAAAAAGACACTACATAAGCAAGCTTTAATACATCTACGTTTTAGACTAGATTTTGGATGTTCAGTCACTTTTGCTTTGGCCATTTTTGTATTCTACTAAAATATAAAAATATAAATCTATAAAAACTCTAATTTTACTAAAAATAATTTTCTGAAAAATAGTGTAATCCTACACTTTTCTTCTTTTACCCCTTTCTTTTATTTCTTTTTCTTTAAGTTTTCTGAGTCATTCAATTCATTTCGTCTGGCATGGTTTCACCTCAATTTTTCACAGTTCTTTTAAGGTGGTTTCAATTTGCTTTCATCCACTTGCTCAGTGTCGGTATCGTCTTTTTCTTCACTTGGATCTGTGCTTTCAATTTCTTCCAAGATTATATAAGTCCATTCTGGTGCTGTGTATTTCTTGCTTGGAATTCTTGTTCTTTTTGTTTTTCGTACTGAATCTTCTCCTGATTCTTCTTGTTCTGTTTGACTTGAGACCTCATTAATTTGCTCTGCTCTTCTTTTTGACTTTCTCCTCACAAGAGTATATTTCAATGTTTTCACTCCACTTGGCCAAATGGCACCCTTCTTCATCTGGTTCACAGGTTCTTTTATTTGGCCTTTCTTCTATCTGTTCTTCTTCTTGACTTTCAGTAACTTCCCTTTCTTCTGGTTCTACAGCAGTCTCTTGAGACCCAGTAACTGGCGCCCACTCTACTTGACTTGTGCTTGGCTGTTCGTCATCTGTTTGTTCTTCAGAATCTGTCACTTTAGATTCTTCAGCTTCACACACTTCAGCCTCTGGTCTTTGGCTTTGGTTTACCAGTTGCTGCTTTTCTTGTCTTTCAAGTGGACTTGGGACTCGTCTGGTATGGCTCGCATGAATCCAGTTTGGCAAATCACCACACTTCACTGCTGTCGTCGTCACCAGAATTACTTGGTAAAGTCCGTTCCACCTGGGTTCTAAACACGATTTCCTCACGTTTTTCTTCACGAGAACCCACTCTCCAGGATTCAGATCGTGAGCTTGATTCGCCTGTGTCGTAGTGGCATTTTCTCCAACCTGGTGAGACACAGAACGCACCAGATCAGCCAATCCTCTGCAATAGTCAAGCACTAGATCATCAGATATATTCATCAGTTTGTTTGCTGGTATAAATTCTTGTCTCATTGCTCTTCCCATTATGATCTCGTGAAGACTCAAACCCGTCTTTTTGTCAGGAATGCTTCTAAGACTCATCAACACAAGGGGTAAAGCGTAGGGCCATTTCAGTGTTGTGGATGCACACACCTTTCCTAACCTAGATTTTATTGTGCCATTTATCTGCTCAACCACTCCAGATGCTTCAGGTCGATAGGCACAATGCAGCTTCTGTTCAATCTGTAATGCTGCACAAATCATCCGAATTATCTCATTATTAAAATGTGTTCCTCTATCTGTTTTTAAAGTGACTGGAAATCCAAATCTAGGTATCAGCTCTCTTAGAAGTAGCTTTGGGACTGTTAGACTGTCATTCCTTCTCATTGGATAGGCTTCCACCCAGCGAGAAAACAAGCAGACGACAACCAACACATATTTCAGCCCATTGCACGGAGGGAGCTCAATAAAATCCAACTGGAGTCGGGTGAATGGTCCTGCTGCCTTTCCAATTCGTCCCCAACTAACAACTGTCTTTCTGCCTGGATTTTATTGCTGACAAATGGCACACCTCTGGCAAAGACTCTCTGCAATGACCCTGAACTTTGGGTTATACCATGATTGCTTGAAGAGCCTGATCATTGCATCTCTTCCAACATGTGCAATTCCATGGTACACCCTTGCCATTTGGGATAGTAAACTATCTGGCATGACTGGTCTTTGGTCTATGTAGACCCACACTTCCTCCTCTGCTTTCTTTCTGCAGCCTGAATTTATCCAAAATCCCTTTTCCTCATCACTTGCTTCTTCCTGTTGCTGTCAAAATTCCATCCCAAGTTTCAAATGAAGAACAGAACATAAGATGGCAATTGGTATTTTCTTTTTCTATCCCTCTGTTTAGGGCAATTAAATTTTGTGCACAGAAACGCACTATTTGGTCTGCGTATCTGTTGCCCTTCGTCACATAGTCATCTCCTGACTTATGTGCGGAACATTTGACCACTGCAAACCTTTTGGGCAATTGTAAAGCATCCAATAAATCTTTTACAGTTTTGCTGTTCCTTACAGGGGAACCTGAAGAAGTCAGAAATCCCCTTTGCATCCATAGCTGACCGAAGTCATGGACAACCCCGAAACCTTATTGACTGTCAGTAAATATGGTTACCCTCAGGCTTTTGGCAATTTTGCACGCTCTAATCAGAGCTATCAATTCAGCAATTTGGGCAGAGTTTACCCCCTTTAAACAGGATGCTTCTAGGACTCCTGCTATGGTGCAAACAGCATAGGCAGAACACAATTCTCCTTTCTCATTTCTTAAACATGATCCATCAACAAACATCTCAGTCGGATTCTTCTAATGGGAGGTCCTCAATATCGGGCCTGGGTTTTGTGCGCAACTCTGTCACATCTAAACAATCATGGTCCGCCTCCTCTCTCACTTCCTCACAATATGAATTCGGCAACAGGGTTGCCGGATTTACGGTTGTGCACCTTACCACGGTCAAATTTTCAGCGCCCAAGATCACCCTTTCATACTTAGTCAGCCGACTAGAGGTAATATACTGTGTCCTTGTACGTGTCAAAAGGATCTCAACTGAATGTGGCACATACACCTTAACTGGATGTCCTATCACAATTGCTTCACTCTGTTCCAGACTCACACAAGTAGCAGCTACTGCTTTTAAACAGCCTGGTAACGCTGCGGCCACTGAATCCAAAGTAGCAGAAAAATATGCTACTGGACGTCGTGCCATTCCATGTTTTTGAGTTAAAACTGAAAGTGCACACCCATCTCTTTCACAACAGTTCAATGCAAAATCCTTTGCATGATCTGGCATTCCCAATGCAGGTGCTCGACAAAGACTGTTTCGCAATTTAGTAAAAGCTTCCATACTTTCATCATCCAACACAATCGGATCTTTCACATCTTTTCGTGTCAACCTCTGTAGAGGTTTTGCAATCAGTGAGAACCCACTGATCCACTGCCTGCAGTATCCAACCATTCCCAAAAACATTCGAACTTCTCTCTGGGTTTTTGGTGGACTCATTTGTTTAATTACACTAATTCTTTCTGGTGTCGCCTTTCTGACTCCTTTTTCTATTTTGTGTCCTAGGTACTGGACTTCCTGTTTACAAAATTGTAATTTTGCTGGTGACACTTTGTGTCCTCCTTCTGCTAAATGGTTCAGTAAGGCAATGGTATCTGTCACACATGCCTCTCGTGTCTTTGATGCCACTTGTAGGTCATCAATGTAATGAACCAAAACTGAATTTCCTGGCATGACTAAAGTCTCCAAACATCTTTTCAGGATCTGATTAAAAATTGAAGGACTTTCTGTGTACCCTTGAGGAACTCGGCACCATGCCAAAACACGGTCTCCGAACCGGAATGCAAACAAACACTGGCTTTCCGGATGTAAAGGAATCGAGAAAAATGCTTGGCACAAATCAATCACTGTGTGCCATTCAGAATCACATGGGATTTGGTAAAGGATTACTGCTGGATTTGGCACTACTGGACAACAGGGTACTACAATTTTATTAATTTTTCTTAAATCCTGCACTATTCTATATTTTCCACTAGGTTTTTTAATTCCTATAATTGGCGAATTACAAGGACTACTCATTATTTCTTTCAGAATTCCCTGTTCAACCATTTGGCCAATCACAGGAGTGACTCCTGCAATTACTTCCGGACTCATTTTGTACTGAGGAGTATTTGGATATATGGCACCCTCTTTCACCGTAATCTGAATCGGATCTACATTTGTCATTAGGCCAATCTCCTTTCCTGTAAAATCCCATACATCCGTCCTTACTGTACTTTTTAATTCTTCGGGCAAACTCTCTTCTGTAGGAAGTGAAAACAACTCATCCACTTCTGTCCCTTGCTTCGCGAACATCATCTTGAATTCAACATCCTCGTCAGGTGTCTGAAACGCAATACCATCTGGTGTACAATAGATGGTACAATTAATTTTGCATAATAATTCTCTTCCCAAGAGATTTACTGGACTCGAGTCGCATACCACGAAACGATGCATGTCTCTGAAACTCCCAATAGAAACTTCTATTGGATTTGTGACTGGTGTTCTAATATGCTTATTTGAGACTCCTACAACTTGGATAGTTTCTCCCGAGAGGGGTAGGTTCAGAATTTCTGCTGCTCTCACAGTAGAACGGGTAGCACCAGTGCCCACTAGGAATGTAATATCATTACCTTCCACCTTTCCGTCAACAAATGGACCTGACTGATCTACCTCCAAGGACGCACTCTTCCTCCCCCCTCAGGCACCATCATTGAGATGAGTCTGAGTCACTCTCATTGCACTGCAGCCAATATTGCGGAACCATTTGCACATTTTGATTCTTACCAACTTGATCACCTCCATGAAATCCAGTGTTCGCACTGTACCTCTGCACTTGAGCATTCACATTATTGGTCATAGGAGCTTGTGGCACCCGTAACTGTGGAGCAACTACCTGCTGCTGCTGTTGATTCACACCCACCTCATTCTGCATCTGTGGATTTAAATTTTGATTTACCCCATTATTCTTTTGAGCAGATCTACACTCGTTCTTCCAATGTCCATACTTTCCGCACGCAGGAAAAGGAAATTTTTTCTTAGCCTCTTCTCTGCTCATTTTACCTCTTCCTCTACCTCCACTTGATACCTGACCATTTTGATTCTGACCATTCATTTGATTACCTGTTTGAGATTTGTTGTTTACTTCTTGCTGCTCTGCTACCTTCACTTGTGCCCACATCATTTTCTCCTTTAACTTTTTATGTCTTGATTCAATGTCATCACTACAATATTTCGCATACCTCAAAATTTCATCAATTGTTTTGCTCTGCCAACAAATCAAATGCTGCTGAATCATATTACTAATCTCCGGTTTCAATCTGAACACAAAACGATACACAAAATGTCCCATATCTTTGTCTCCAATATTCTCAAACCCGCTGTACTGTTTAAATACCTGCAACAACCTTTCATAATAAGCATGTACGGACTCTTTTGGTTCTTGGGTCGTCCTGTCTATCTTAACCCAATCTGTTTCCTTTGGAGAAATTTTTGCTTTCAAAAAGCTGATTATACTTTCTCATCACCTCATCAGATGGTGCACCTGTTTTAGGATCTCTAGGATATTCTTCTTTTGGCTAATCAACAGTAATTTTACATTCTGTCCACAAATCAGCTGGAACGACGATCTCAAACAAACCATCTAAATCTTTTAACAAAACCTTTGAAACTTTCACAAACCTCTCTACTTGTTTGTACCACTCAACTGGTTTCCCTCTTAATCTTGGAAAATCATTCGTAAAGGACAATATATCCTGTCTTGTCCAAGGAACATGCACATATCCACCACCTGGGACTTCTCTCATCGTACACGCCCTTTCAACTTGTTCTGTCTCTCTTAACGGAAACATCGATGCTCCTTTACCAGCTGCCTCTTCTTTCTTTTTTGTCCATCTACCTTTCCACCGTTCTACATCTCCCCATTTTTTCAGAATATTCTTCAACTCTTTTATCTGTAAACGTTTTCCAGACGCATTCAAACTCTCCAAATCCTTATCAGTAAAGGCCAATCTGTACGATTTCTGCAGCACCTTTGACTTCTCTGTCTATTCCATATTCACTAGCAGCCTCTGCTATTTTCTCATGAAGATTCCTCGCTCTCCAAGTAATACTTTTACACAAAAACAACAGTCCCTAGTCTGTCTGGACTTATTGTACCAATAATCATCTCTTCTAAATCTACTTTCAATTGGCTCACATTTATACTCTGTGGTTGAGGTTTTTGCTTTTCCATTCCCTTTACCCAATTATTTAATTCCTCTGGTGAAGGACCTGCTGAACTCCCTGTCGTTGGAATGACGCTCAACCGTATTCTCCTTGGATCTATTTGTATACTCCTTCTAGGGGTTTCTGTTATCTCACAAACTGGAAGATCTAACCATGTAGTATTCGTGTCAGCCTGTCCATCCTCATCCGCTACCGTCACCATTCCACTTCTGTCGCTACTCCTTGGAACTGCCAACGTATGTACTTTTGATATATTCTGTTTTTCTCCATACAATGGAACTACGGGACCAATTATTACCTGTACCGTCAATGCTTCTGCATTTAGACTCAACTGATTTATTTTCTGGATCTGCTCTACTCTTGCCTTATTTAATATGTCCAATTCTTTTTCTCGCACTACTCTAGCTATGTCCGTAATCCGTGGAGTTAATGGAGTTCCCATTAGTGGTGCACTCGGAGTCACCTCAACTGAATTTTCTTGATATGGCGGAGGTCTTTTGGTCATGATGTCTTCTAACAACTCATCAGATTTGTTCGGGTCCTGTCTTAAACTTGAAGTTTCTATGTTTTCTTTTTCTCTTTACACTTGCCTCCCGTTTCATCTTCAGCAACTAAAACTGGGTACAAACCCTCAGTTACCACAGCTCTCCTCCACCTTTTCATTGTATCTTCTCTTCTCTCAAAAGGATATCTAGTCATTAAATTTCTGTATCTCCTACCACCTCGATATTTCTCTTTCAAATGCTTTTACTTCCCATTCCTCTAGCGCTTCATACTGGGTAGGTCTGGGAATTGGCTCTAATGAATTCATTCGATTTCTCAAATTCTGCAAAATCCTTATATTAAACGAACCATGCTGTGGGAAAGCTAGAACACCATCATCCTTTGTGTATTCCACCCTATTTTCTAACCAAGTACACGTATGGTATCCTCGCTCCAAAATCATATAGGAAGCAGGCGTTCTCGGTGGTGGAATAGGAATTCCCTCTCTAGTCACTATTGATTTATCCTTTTTAAAGAAATTCTTTATTTTTATAAGCAGCTTCATTTTTCCGACCCTTTACGCTAATGTCTCTCAGTAAAACAACAAGGAAACCTTTCCGTAATTCTACTTATTCTATTTGTCAGTTCTTGTCCAATACCAGCGCGACTCACACCAACCGTCCAATCACGGCTCTCTACCTATCTGCTATTACAAACAATACCAGCGCGGCTCACACCAACCGGCCAATCCGAGCTTACTTCACGTTCGCTGCCTGACCAATGCCAGCGCGGCCTTTTTGTGACGTCAGTATTACTCCTTCTACTGACCCTCCCTTTACAAAAATAATACGGCGATGTATTTCTAAGTTCTCGTAATCAAAATTTCTTGTTCGTAACAACACAAAACAATGCTATCTTGTCTGTTCCTCTAAATAAAGAGATAGTTCTTCACTTCAAAACGAGAAATTCTTTCACTTCCAGTAAAACAACGACTTGGTACTCCTCTAGGGATAAGGCCAAAGTTTCGCAAGAGGACTTTTTGGTGTAAAAAGAGGTCTTGGTACTCCTCTGGGGATAAGGCCAGAGTTTCGGAAGTGGACCCTTCGCTATTTCAGACACTCTACTCGCATACAAAATTTTCCCTAAATATAACACCTACAGCCTTCCGCCGTATAGTATTATAACAGACAAACTACTTCTGCAGTGTGATTTCTTTATCCACACTCTTCTTCTGCCTACTTCAGGCTAAATTTCCATCCCGGGATTTCTCAGGTACCTCCGTACCTGTACTTCTAGACAACATAGAACAGGACACTAACTTTTCTTGTTAAGGACATATAATCAATCATTATTACCAAACTAATCAGCAATTAAACCGTCCTCTGCTACCAGAAAACTGATCCAGCGCTACACTTTATCAGGGATCGATACTTATCAATTTTTCATACAAATGGCCCATACACATTCACCCAACTCATAAATCCCTGTTGCACTGGGGGTCAAGTTTTAATGACGTGATAAATTGTTTCCTTCACAGATTGACTTTTCTAAATACATAACTAAACCTGTATATCAACTCTCTTTCCTCTCGGTCGATGGACCAATTAGTTGAGTAGTTGATGGTAATAATAGAACTAACCAACTATCTAACCAGTTAAATAATCACAGACTCTCGGTCAGATTAATAAAGTTTATCTCAAATAAATGTAAATGATTAATGCGCATTGCATACAGGTTACAATGCAAACAAGGAATCTCACATAAGGGAGAGAAAATCAATCAACAATGCAAACAGTGTCATACTCCTCATCAATAAACGATATGCAAATGATGGAGTGGATAGATGAAGAGACAATAGTTTCAGCAAAATAATGCGAAACAATATACATATGACGGAGTGGTTAGATGAAGAGACAATAGTTTCAGAGACAAAAATACAATTGCAAGTAAATTATGCAAAGTACGAGTCAGAAAATAATACAGTCCCAAAGATCAGTGAAATACCACCCCCCTGGCCAAGGTAGTAGTGGGGGTCTCCTGAAATAGTCAGGAGACAAAGATTTCAGGAACAGGACAGGACAAGGACAGGAACAGCTAGGCCTCTCTGCAAACCGACGGACTGCGACGCATCACCCCTCTCAATCTCTCGAACCTTCTCCTCAATCTCCTACTGCTCTCTCCCGAACCTACTTCTCTCACCAAGACACACCCCCAAAGGCACCCCAGTTATACCCTAAAACCTACATGTCCTGCCCACATTAATTGAAACATTACACAGAATTCAGCTGCTTATTGGTCAATTTGGGAGGTGGTGTATCACACCACCATGATTTCATTCAAAGTTTTACATGCTCATTGTTCTACATCCTTTCTCAGTACATTTTTGTTGACCAGCAATTCAATTTAGTTCTTGCTACATTTCATTAATTTCACACCAATTTCTCAGCCACGTCCGCGAAGAAGTCTTGAGTCCTACGGCCAGTCTCATCTTTTGGCAGGCAAACAATGTTCTCTGAGCTGAACAACCTTGAACTTTTGTTCATCATCCGCTGCGCTCAGCGCTTCTGTCTGTTTTGTCAGGTCATTCTTGCTAATTTTTCCAGCCCCTCATCTATCCGGTCAATTTAAGAAAATACAGGCCCATTCGGCTCACTATGACGAAATAAACACATACATTCATTAATTACATGGAAATGCACCTTTCACTGTTTACCACCCACCTTTACACTATTCCCTGTTAATATTTTCTTAGCATAAGCTTCATGCAAAGCGGCATTATTTATTATCGTTTTAAAGCAAGATGCAAGATACGAAATGCAGCCTAAACGTGCATTATTTTAGTTTCTTTTGAAACGCAATGTAAAATGCGGCCTAGTTCTTTCATGCATTAGTTCACATTAGTGCATGCATGCGCAAAGCGGTTTCCCATGTGGTTCATGTGATTTGCGTATTAGTTTTCACTGCACACTGTTGGTAAGTATTATGGGGGAGTTAATTCGAGCAGGTTTCTTTTTGCGAAACCCTGCTCCATCAGTATAAAGTTGTGTAAACTAAATCACAAAAATGGAAAAGAGATTTATACAAGATTCAATAGTACCCACACAAGCTGACTTTTATATGTAAAATAAGATCTACATGCAGTATGAACAGATTACAGGCTTTAAGACAGTTCTAAAATAGTCAGGATGGTGTGCGCGTCACCGCGCTGTCACAAGAGCATAGCCTAGTCGAAACAAACAGTATTGGTGGAGTGAGAAAATGTGGGATAACGTACTCTTACTGTGCAGAGAAGGGTGCTGATAGAATCTTCACCAGAAGCAAGAACTGAAAATAGCGATACACAACAAAGGTTTTGTGCAATTTAGAAGCAGCCCAGGCAAACTGTGAAAATAGATACCATGCAGGAAAGCACGTGTACCTACAAATGCGGAGCGTTGTAGTAAGAAGGCGTACCCTCGTATCACTAGTCAGACAAGGATCAGCTGAGTTCCTCACCACAGCGTGATAAGGTATGTGCTGCAATTGCCCACTGTAGAAATGAAACTCCACCCCAAAGGAGAAGTGATGACTGAATTCCTGTTGAGGTCGTGAGGGGCTGCAGAGTGAAAGGATAAGTGGGCCACTGGGGGAGTGGAATGTGCGAGAGGCTCCGCCACAGGTGGACGAGACGGAAGACAGGCGCTTGTCGATTCCAAAATCCCGCCTTCGCGAGGGTCGAACAGCCGCCTCCTCACACGTAATGACGCGCTGGATCGCCTCGGGTTACACCTCTTCCAGGAAGCGCGGGGAGAGACAACAGACCTTAAAGTTGAAAGCAGGGCTCGGTCGCACGACGATGCTCTGCCGGATTCACAACTCCGCTCACTAGATAAGTCGTCGGTTGTGGTTTGTGTGACGGAAGGCTAGATAAACGTCTGCGAGAAGCCTTGAAGCTGCGTCACGTCCGGATACCACAATATATGCTGTCAGATGGCGTTCTTTTCCGCGTGGATTCCGTGTGGGATATTCATCCCATCCTCGTCACCACGAAAGATGTAGTGATGACAGGATACCGGTGAGTGTCGAAGAAGTCTTTATTAAGTAATTGCAGCAATATCCCACAGACAGCCTTACGCCATGCGTGCAAGCACGGCGCCGGCTTGACCAACTGTAACTTACCAACTGTAAACACCTTAAGATAAAAACGCACCAACGGGCAGCGCGAGGCAGCACGTCATAGAATGTCCGCGCACGAGGACAGAACACTACAGTTTGTTTCTGATGCACTCTTATAGCTGCAGATTGCCCACTTTTAGAATATCCTAGGTGCCAGATTGTATTTGGAAAATCTTTCCAGCAATCACTCCCACGCGCCACACAGCGAATATATATATATATATATATATATATATATATATATATATATATATATATATATATATATATATATATATTCACTGAAAAACCATAGGTTTTAGGGGCAGTTATAGTTAGTTGGCCATTGCACTCGTACAAAACCCGTGAAATTCCCCGTTATAGTTAGTTCAGCTAACTATAACTCGCGCCCCCGCAATGCACTGCTGATGACGTCACATATTACATCACTCATGACATGGTCAGTGACATCACTGATGACATCACTGATGACATCTCAAATGACATCACTGATGACATCATGCAGTGACTGTGTGTTTCTATAAAGTTTAAATATGTTTAATATATATGCCAAGGTGTATTGAATAATGAGTGGGTGTATAAGTGTCTGGATGGATGATTTAGTAGGTGCGTGACTGACTCTATAAGTGAGTGATTAAAAGTATCTTACTAAATGCATGGGTTAGTGACTAAACTGTGTGAATGTTTTTATCCGTCGGTCTGTTGGTGTGTAAGTGGCTGCATGGGTTTGTAAATAGCTACATGAGTGTGTATATGAGTTATTGATTGGTTGTCTGAGTATCTGTATGGGTGCCTGAGTGTTTGTGTGGATGGGGTTGGGGTGTGTGACTGCACATAGATGTATCAGTGGGTGATTCACTGGGTGCATGGTTTCAAGAGTGCATCTGTGATGGACTGTATGGGTGGGTGAGTGTGTGTATGGGTGTGCTAGTGAGTGAATGTATATCTCAGTGGTACATGTGTGAGTAACTACATATGTGAAAGGCAGTATATATGTGTGTTGGAGTATATAAATGGGTATAAGTGAGAGTGTGTGATTGTGAGAGTGGCTGTATGGATGAGTGTATACTTGTATTAGTGATTGTATAAGAGCGTAAGAATGTGCTAGTATTTGTATGAGTAAGTGAGCTGGTGTGTGTATAACTGTATAGGTGAGTAAATGGCAGTGTGATTAATTATTTGCATGACTGACTAGGTGTGTGAGTACCTCTATGGATGAGTGGCGGTGTGTGAGTGTCTATGTAGGTGTATGAGTGCATATCATAGTCCTGTACTGAGTGACCGTAAGTATGAGTGACTGTACAGGTGAGTGAGTGGATGTGTGTGTAGACCTAAGAATCAGTGAGTGGGTATGTAGTTATTGGTGTTGGAGTGTCTATGGTTTTGAGAATGGCAGTCTGTAATTTAGAGTGGGTGTATCAAAAGTTATATTAGGGTGTGAGAAGATGCATGAAATTATCACATGGATGATGTCATCAGTGATGTCATTTGAGATGTCATCAGTGATGTCATCAGTGATGTCACTGACCATGTCATGAGTGATGTAATATGTGACGTCATCAGCAGTGCATTGCGGGGGCGCGAGTTATAGTTAGCTGAACTAACTATAACGGGGGAATTTCACGGGTTTTGTACGAGTGCAATGTCCAACTAACTATAACTGTCCCTAAAACCTATGGTTTTTTCAGTGAATTTCATAGGTTTTTTAAATGCAAATTTCTAACTATAACGTGTCTGAAACCTATGGTTTTTTCAGTGAATTTCAAAGGTTTTATAATACTAATTTCTAACTATAACGTGCCTGAAACCTATGGTTTTTTCAGTGAATTTCAAAGGTTTTTTAAATGCTAATTTCTAACTATAACGTGCCTGAAACCTATGGTTTTTTTCAGTGAATTTCAAAGGTTTTGTAAATGACAATTTTTAAATGTATTAATTGTTATCTTTATTTTTTTGATACTGATTTACTACATTTTTTAAACTATTTATTTTTAGATATTTTATTTTTTAAATTACATTGTAATTACATTATACATTACATTACAAAATATACTTTCTCAGAATGAATTACTTTAGTTTAAATACTTTGCAAATAGGCAATAGACTTTTAAGTACAGTAGTTACAGTTGTTGCAATGGGCAACACAATTTCAAACACAATGCAACATTGAGCTCAATGTGAATTTCTAGTTAAATGCAATTAGTTACTTTATGGATTACTTTTCTAACCACAGGACTGGATCCTAGATTCAGTCCTGGGACATCTCCTGTAAACAGTTGAGTAAAAGCGTTTTGGTTACAGTAGTGATTTTTAAGGAATATTATTGTATTTTAAAAGTTGACACAGAAACTTTTTCACATAGAATCACCAATGTTATCCTATGGGAGGAAATTCACTTAGCAGGTAAGTAGTGTTATCGTTACTTTTTCTTACTCAGTGGTGGATCCTGGATCCAGCACTGGTGCATCTCCTGTAAACAGTTGAAAGAATGCGTTTAAGTCATACAGGCGATTTTTAAGGAATATTTGTAGTTTGTGAAAATCGACACTTTGAAACTTTTCTGCTGAAAACCAGACAATGGATTCCTATGGAAGGAAATACAAGTTACTGGTAAGTACGGTTAGAATTACTTTTCAGGGTCAGTGCTGGGCTAAAAGATGCAGCACTGGGTTCTCTCCTGATAACAGGTGAGTAAATCGGAATTCGTAGTTCGGCTGATTTTAGAGGAATATTTGCACAATGGTGAAGGAAGGGGGTGTGGCCTGAGGTGACATGTCTGCAAACACGCCCTGTGGCGCGTTTTAAGTTGGAGAATTAATTCCTCCTCATTCCCGAGGGTCCCTAGGGGCCAACTATCCCACCAGGTACCTCCAGTATGCGCCAGAGAGCTGCGTTGCAGAGAGGTGTTCAGAGGCCACGCCCCTTTTTACAACACTCTGCAACGCAGCTCTGTGGCGCTTAGTGGAGGTACCTGGTGGGCTAGTTGGCCCCCAGGGACCCTCAGGATTGAAGAGGAATTAATTCCTGAACTTAAAACACGCCACGGGGCCTGTTTGCACACATGTCACCTGAAGCCCCGCCCCCTCCCTTCACCACTGTGCAAACGCGCCCCGTGGCGTGTTTTAAGTTGGGGGATTAAGTCCCCTTGAATCCTGAGGGTCCCTGGAGTCCAACTAGCCCACCAGGTACCTCCAAAAAGCGCCACAGAGCTGCGTTGCAGAGAGGTGTAAAGGGGCGTGGCCTCTGTACACCTCTCTGCAACACAGCCCCTGGCGCATACTGGAGGTTCCTGGTGGGCTACTTGCCCCCAGGGGCCTCCAGTATTCAAGGGGAATTACTTCCCTTCTTAAACGCGCCAGGGGGCGCGTTTGCAGACTGCTGCAGGGAGGGGGCGGGGCCTCCGGCGCGATGCCGATCTTTTTTTTTTTTTTGTATGGGAGGGGGGCTGCGTGGCCCCCCTTCCCTCAGCCACTTTTGGCCCCGGCGACCCCATCCCCCAGGGCCTGAGGATTTTTTTTTCTCCCATCCTGTTCACAGCCCGGGGAGGTGCTGGTCCCCGGGGCTCGGGGGTCCTAAACGGACCCCCACATTTTATTATTTAGTGCCCCGGGGAGGTGGCGGTCCCCGGGGCATGTGTGGGGGGCTCGTGCCCCCCCCCCCCCACAGGTTATTTAAAAAAAAAAAAAAAGAAGCCCCGGGGGGTGGCGGTCCCCGGGGGTGCGGGAGGGCCCAGAGCCCTCCCGCAGCATTTTAATTGAAAGCCCCGGGGGGCCCCCCCACATACATTTTCATTAGCCCCGCATGCCCCCGGGACTTGGCCCACCCGGGGGCCAAATCACAAAGAAGCGCGGGAGCCTGCGCTTCGTTTTTTTTTTCCGGCAGGATCCGCGCACCCAGCGCGTTCTCTGCCGATTTACACAGTTGTTTTTCTGCTTTCTTGTTCCTCGGTTCTACCGAGGAACAAGATGGCTGCCAACACTTCCTGGTTTGGAGTGTTGACAGCCAATTAGCATGCAGCTCGTGATCGGGAGGGTGCGCGGATCCAACGCGGCCATAAATATAGAAACTTTTATTTTTGATTTTCTCCAAAACTGCTCAACGGATTTACACCATTTTTAAAAAGGGTGCTTTCTGAACCAAGCACTACCTTTTTGCCAAATTTGGTGTAATTCCGTTCAGCAGTTTTGGCTGTAGCCTTGCATAAAGTTTCCTATGGGAAATTGATTTTTTCACTCTTATTTTTTGAATTTCTCCGCAACTACAGAACGGATTTACACCATTTAAAAAAAAGGTCACTTTCTGAACCAAGCGCTTCCTTTTTGCAAAATTTGGTGTAATTCCGTTCAGCAGTTCGGGCTGTAGCCGTGGCTAAAATTTCCTATGGGAATTAACATGGAGAAAACGCGTTTTGGGAACCCCCTTTTTTCTCGGCCGCCGCTTGATGAATCACCCCGAAACTTTCAAGACAGGAGCAGACCGGAGCGCCCCACTAGTTTTGAAAATTTTGCGACGATTCGTCAAACGACGCCAAACTTATTGGGAATAGAATGTTGCGGATTTCCTATGGATAAAGGTCCTAACTATAACTATCTACTGGCGACCGCCAGTAGATTATATATATATATATATATATATATATATATATATATATATATAAATATATATATATATATATAAATATATTCACACACAATCCTTCACAGACGGAAGAATGGGTCTCACTCCCGTAGACTTTTGCAATTTTTTCCTCATTCTCATAAGTAGGGAAAAGGCGACAGACCAACGCGTTTTGGTATTCCACAATACCTTGATCACGATCCTGAAACAACGCTTGGAAAAACTAATAATATACGTTTGAAATTCATTACATCATTTCCGCCCCTGAGGATTATGGGAGATGTAGTGTCCCTTAATTCATTCCATTTTTTTATATAAGTGAATAAAGTGAATATGTTCAATTTTACAAAGATAAGAAATAAAGTGCCATAAAGTGAATAAAGTTCCTACAAATCTTTTAGATTGATACAAGGCCCATGAGTCCATTAAAAGTTTTTTCTTTTTTAATTTTTTGGAAAGACCTATATTGTTCCCTCCAGTGGGTCATATATGATTCGTTTTCATTGTCCTCTGTATTCAATCCCCCCAGTGGGGTGGTCTTTTCATAACTCATTAGGGCCCATTCAAACCTTGTCATGTTATCTAATTCATATTGATTCTTTACAAATAAGTCCTTTTATTTTTGCTTTTTTTTCCTCTTTCTATTTTTCAGTTCATTAAGGGAGTTGATTCATGAGTCAAAGATGAGTCTATAATTCTTCGGATTGATTAAGGCCATGGGATGTCAATGTTCGCAAATTAAGGATATGTCGCGATTCTTTTGACGCAAAGTTCTCTCTATTTCCACAACGCTCGTTAATTGGCACTGTTTCGATCCCATAAAACTTGAGCACCTTCCAATCACTTTGGGGATACTGCTCCATATGTTTCGCCACCGCATTTGTTCTGTCATTGTTGTGGCTCTGACGTGTTCCATTATTCGCTTCTTCAGCTCACAGATTGTACTGCCCACATACTTTAGTGAGTAGGGGCATTCCATCACATAAACTGTAAATTGAGTTTTGCATGTAATTAGTTCTCTAATTTCCCAGATTTTGTTGTTGGCCAATTTGATTTCGGTTGTCGGTTTGGCAATCTGGCAGATCTTGCAAGTGTGACACTTTACAAACCCTTTTGTTTTCAGCCATGAGTCATTCTTCTTTTTCCCTTTAAAGTGGCTGTGAATCAATCGATCCTTTATGTTTTTTGCTCTGCGGTAGGTGATAGTTGGATGTTTACCCACTAATTTGCCCACGGTGTTATCCAGCTGCAGAATCTTCCAGTTTTTTCTCAGGATTTTTGTTATCTCTTTGGCCTCCTGTGAGTAATCCATAATCAGCCTCATAGGTTCAGGATCAGATTTTACTTCCTTATTCTTTAAGGTAAGACATTCTTCACGTGACTTTTCATTTGATTTTTCCCAACATCTTTTAATTACATTTTTGTTTTCTACGTTTGAATCTTTCCGCAGTTGCTGCACTATGTTTATGCCATTCCTCTTCCTCACTACATATTCTCTGAATTCTGAGGAATTCGCCATATGGGATGCTTGAAATTAATGACTGTTGGTGGAAACTAGTAGATTCTAAGGTGACATTACTTGCTGTGCTTTTTCGATGGAGAGTTGTGTGGATTTGATTTCCTTTAATATAAATTTCTGTATCCAGGAATATCACCCATTCACTACTGATTTCATAGGTGAATTTTAGATTTGTTTCACTGGTATTTATATTTTCAAAGTACTCCTGGAATTCTGACTTCGTACCATCCCATATGATTAATAAATCATCTATAAAGCGTATCCAACTGATGATTTTATTCACAGATCTATCATTTTGTGAGTTCCATGCCACTTCTTTTTCCCACCATCCCATTGCCAGGCAGGCATAACTGGGACTAAAAGAAAATCCCATTGCGGTCCCGTTATTTTGACGTTAATCTCCTTGCCAAATAGAAAGATATTTTTAGTTGGACAGATTGAGATCATTTCTAATAATCAATCCGAAGAATTATACACATCTTTGACTCATGAATCAACTTCCCTAATGAATTGAAAAATAGAAAGAGGAAAAAAAAGCAAAAATAAAAGACTTATTTGTAAAGAATCAATATGAATTAGATAACATGACAAGGTTTGAATGGGCCCTAATGAGATATGAAAAGACCACCCCACTGGAGGGATTGAATACAGAGGACAATGAAAACGAATCATATATGACCCACTGGAGGGAACAATCTAGGTCTTTCCAAAAAATTAACAAAAGAAAGAACGTTTAATGGACTCATGGGCCTTGTATCAATCTAAAAGTTTTGTAGGAACTTTATTCACTTTATGGCACTTTATTTCTTATATTTGTAAAATTGAACATATTCACTTATATAAAAAAAATGGAATGAATTAAGGGACTCTACATCTCCCATAATCCTCAGGGGCGCTTGTGACATCAGACAGGAAATGATGTAATGAATTTCAAATGTATATCATTAGTTTTTTCAAGCGTTGTTTCAGGATCGTGATCAAGGTATTGTGGAATACCGAAACGCGTTGGTCTGTCGCCTTTTCCCTACTTATGAGAATGAGGAAATAAAAGGAAAAAATTGCAAAAGTCTACGGGAGTGCGACCCATTCTTCCGTCTGTGAAGGATTTGTGTGAATACAAAGCGGCGTGGTTCTGCCGCGGGGTCCCCCACCCATGAGGAGCGCCGCCATAACCTGACAACTGTGAACCAATTTGGAGGATATATATATATATATATATTTTTTTTTTTTTGTCATATTGCAGCCAGTGATCAAGAACAGAAGAGTTCGAAACGCGTTTGGCAGGTGCAATTGGGAAGTATGGAGGCAAGCTGCTGCCGCCGCCTCGGAAGTTGTGTGCGTAACCCCTTCAGGTAGTGACACCTCTTTTGGGGCAACCTTGGTGTGAAATATATATATATATATATATATATATATATATATATATATATATATATATATATATATATATATATATATATATATATATATATATACAAAAAAGAAGCTGAGAACTCTTGGTAGTTCTCAAGTTTAGGTGGAAAGCAGCTCCTGTATAGAGCACTCTCAACCCCAGCGACACTCTAGATCTGCTCACCTCAAATGTCTGCTTTTCTATCAAGGTCTTTAAGCATAGGATTAGCACAGTGCCATCCACGCCGAGATAGATACACATGACTTTAGTACCTTTCTTTCCACGTCCTTCGATGCAAATCTGAGGCCCAACTCCTAACTTTGTCAGCATTCTGAAAAGTGTGCTAAGGAAGATATCTCTACCAAATAAACAGGTTTCATGCCATGCTGTGATCACAGGAAACAGATGACGGCCACAGACCCTTATGATGTGTGTTTCTAGTGCCTGAGCTCTTATCACAAATCATTGCCTTGTGAGAAATGAGCTCTCGTGCACCCCTAGGTGATCAGGTAGTGATAAGAGAAGCTCTACATTGCAGAACATAAGAATAGGTCACCCTTAAAGCAATTGTCCTGTTCCCTCTCCAAGTCACAGCACCGCTCACACGGTCATTGATTGGGTCGGTCCCACACAAAATCCTGCCCGAATTCTTCAGTTAAGTTGAAAAGGTGCCATGAGTGCAAGAAAACTAAGCAGAATTTCGGCCACTCAAAATCAAGCAAAACGTCATGATGATGGCACTCCACAGGCCTCTCCCTTCTAGTGTCATCCAAATCTGAGCTGTTGCCACAGCTGGTCCCTGCGCCCCTCGAGTTCCCTGTGTCGTCATCCACCCCACAGCAGGATGAGTCCTTTAAAGAAGACATGCTTCAGATTTTCTAGATGCTATTGCCTGCCTCTGGAACCCTCTCTGGCCCTATGGAGCTGCAGGGGCCTCCAGTCCGACTTCCAACAGTCAGACCTCTCCCAATGCCAACTGCCTGCTCATGATCCATTTCCAATCCCTTACCATCACCGGCCCAGATCTCCACTCTAGTTCCAATATCCATGCTAGTTCTCTCTGTGTCGGTTACGTAGCCAACTTCACCGGCACCTGTGCCGGAATTGGTTCTGATGCCGGTCTCTGACCCCGAGCTGAAATTGTCTGGCTCCAGACCTTTGTCTGGTACAGCCAGTAGTAATTCAATCACACCTATAGCCTCTTCTTCAATGCCAGTACTAGCAGAGGCAGGCAGTTCTGTTTTGCTCCAACTCACACGATCCAGGTCCAGCAAAATGTTCCATATGACGTTGATTACAAGGTGGTGAATTTACCCCTGACCCCTCCCCCTTCACTATACAGATGAGGGACTGCTTGGAACTATTTAATGCCAGTGGGTTAGACACCTCCTAAGAAACTGAGGTGGACTCACCACCTGGTCCACTAACAGAAGGGGGCGCCTCTTTGACAATAGTAGTGTGCAGAGCAGCAGTGTTCAATCTGCAGCTGGATATTTTGAAGCTAAATCTAATTTGCTAACTTATATACTCCAACCATGGTCCGCTTCCTCAGAGCGTCTTGCTTTTTCATAAGGCACTCATGGACGTCCTAATGACCACCTGATCTAAACAATGTTTGGGCCCTCTGGTCAGTCGACCTGTAGCCAGGCAATACAGACCGGCCCTTGGTGACCCTGATTTCCCAACAAGACACCTTATGCCTGAAAGTTTTATGGTATAGGCATCAGCTAGGAAAGTTAACCTCAATGCTTTCCTTTCTAATCCTTCCGACAGGGATTCCAAATGTATTGACGCTTTTGGTAGGATTTCATTCCTCAGCCACCCTGGCTCCTAGGTTCCTTGAACACAATTTGTTATGGGTTGGCACACACACCTTTTGTGGGACATGGCCAGTGAGATCGCGCTGGCCGTCCTGGAAAACCTCAAGGCGTCACTTGTCCAAACAATTTAGGATACAGTGAACTATGTACTGCAAACTGTGCTTGAGTCCACTAATTGCACAGGCCACTATATCAGCACCATCAGTGTTGTGCTTAGATGGAATGCTTGGATGCAAGCAACTGATTTATTTGGAGAGGTCCAGGCATCACTCAGAGACTTGACCTTTGATGGCTGAAAACTCTAAGGGGAGGAGTCTGATTCTGCGCTAAAGTGATTTGAAGGTAGTCGTGTCACAGGAGGAAGCCTGGGATTATTGTCTCCAGCTCGCCTATTCCGCAAACAATATAGAACATTTAGGGGCTACTCCAGAGGGTTAGCACACTGTCAACGCCATCCTTCTCAGCCTGTGCGGCCACCAACCCAGACTTTAATTGCAGAAGATGTGGTGGCTGTCAAAATTGTTCATTCCAGCCAGGGCAGCAATTTTCTACTTTATCCTCCCCTGCTGCATCATCCTCTCAAATCGCTTAGATTTACCCTCTCAGACGCACAGACAAAATCTGATGTTTCCTCCCCCACTGGAATTCCATCACTTCAGAACAATGGGTTTTATAAATTGTTTAAAGGAGGTATGCCCTTCCTTTTCATTTGGTACTTCTATTTTAATGCAGGAAGTCAACCGCCTTCTCGTGAAATGTGCCATTGAACAAGGGCTTGACTCAGAAAGAGGCTAGAGATGCTACTTCCTTGTGCCAAAGAAGAAATGGGGGCTATGGCTTGTTCTGAACCTCTGGCCATTGAAAACCCTCTTGAGGAAGCAAACGTTGAAAATGCTCACTCTGGTGTGAATTCTCTCTGCCTGGACACTGGATGGTCACCTTGGAGTTGCAGGACGTTTATTTTCATATACCCATATTGTGGTCCCACAAACGCTACTTGCAGATCAGGGTGGGGTTGGAACACTTCTAATCTGCAGTACTGCCTTTCAGCCTCACCTTCACCCTTCAGGTGTTCATAAAAGTGATGGCGGTGGTCGCAGCTCATCGCAGCTCATCTTTGAAGGTTGAGGATACCTGTATTCTGGTAGCTTGGCCACTTGCTTCTCAAGATGGGCTTGCTGCAGCCAATTGTAGAACTCCTCTGGATGACAGCCGTCCTCTTAACGTCCCTGGGGGTTCCATACCCAGACTTTTTGGTTGTGACTGGTGTGTTGCTGCTGAGTTAGGGGTGGGCAACCGAGAAAGGTGGAGATCAGAGGCCTCTGGTTTCTGGTGGAGTGCTAACTCATACCAGTCTGCTGGAGCTTCATGCAATTAGGTTGGCCCTAAAAACCTTTCTGACGAACTTCAGGGAAAGTCTGGTAAAGTTCCACATGGACAACATGACCTCTGTGTGTTACTGCAACAGGCATGGTGGTGTGTGGGTCCTGGATCTTGTGCTAGCAGGCCTGGATCTTGCACCAGGAGGCCAGCAGCTTTTGAGGTGACTAGATCAACAGTAGATCTTCCTGGTAACCAGCCAACTTGTGGGGTCCCTCAACACCAAGGCAATAGACTTGAGCAGAGATCAGCTTGCAGATTATGAGTGGTATCTCTTTCCTGAGATGGCACAGAGCAACTTCGAACAGCTGGGCATGCCCTGGTTAGATCTGTTCACCACCATCATGCAGTGTCAAAATGACTGCACACTGGAGTTTCCTCCAGGAACGTAACAGGAAGATGCTTTCTGACTGCAATGGGACATGGGTCTTCTGTATGCATTCCCACGGTAACTCTCCTGCTTTGGGCTCTGAGAAAAGTCAAGACAGGCTGGGCACAAGTAATCCTAATAGCCGTGGACTGGTCCAGGAGAGTGTGGTACCCAAGATCTTGGCCCTGAGTTTTTTCACTCCGATCCAGCTGCCTCTTCTGGAGAATCTCCTGTCTCAGCAACAGGGGAGGGCCATGCACCTGAAACTCTGCAGCCTGCACCTCCATGTATGGTGATTGAGTAGCGCCAACTGGGCTCTTTTGAATTGCCTCCAAAGGTAGTCAATGTCATCCTTGCAGCTAGATGTCCTTAACCTAAATCCATTTATGCTGGATGTTTGAAGAAGTTTGTGGACTGGCGTGGAATCTGGCATCCTGATCCTCTGCAGACCAAGCTTTCTGATGAGTTTTTGTTTGACATTGGCCCAGCAAGGTGTCGGTGTGAGCACAGTCCAAGTTTACATGTTGGCTATTTTGGCATTTTTGTGTTTGACAGCTCAACCTTCTCTTTTCAGATAACCTACTGTGATTTTCCTGAAAGGCCTAACTCACTCTTTTCCTCCAAAACCCTTCGTCATGCCACAAGTTAGTCCTCTTGTTCCTTATGTGTACACCATTTCAGCCTATATATCATTGTTCCTTATGGATTTTATCAATCAAAACAGTCTGTATCATTGTAATCACTTCTCTGTACTCTACGCGCATACCATCTGAGTGAGCTACAGACACTGTTGGACAACCACCCAATATAATGTTCTTTACAGAGAAATTGATGCTAAGGACTTGGGCTGCCGTTCCTGCCAAAGATGGTATTGTCTTTTCATGTTGAACAATCAGTCACCCACCCAGCCTTTCCACTCCACCGCATCCCTCGAAAGAGTTGGGAGAGTCTCCTCAGGCGCGTCATCTCCACTGTGTAAATGATCAGGTCTTTCATGGATTTTCTGGAACCAGAGAAGGTGAAGCCGTGCAAAAGAGGACACTGTCAAGGTGGATCTCCCCTGCAAAAGCTAAACTGTGAATTGGCCAGCAGTGAACCCCCGGAAGGCCTGCAGCAAGTTTCCGCAGGGCTGGCTTGCAACAACAGCACTGGCAAGGGAGTGCCTGTTCTAGACATTTGTGGGCGACGGTGCACGTGCTCACCTAGCGCTACTGCGTTGACTGCCAAGTACACAGAGTGTCTTTGGACAAGATATCGGAAAATAAATGTCTTCCTACAAAAATATTTTTGCAGAAATATTGTGATGTTCGAAATATCGTGGACATAAATATCGAAGGTAAGAATATCAGTTTGTGTTTTTAATTTTTATTGTAAAATATATTAACAAAAATATCATTGTATGTAACATTGTTTGTAAGTTAATTTTGTATGGTATTTGTTATGTTTGTAATTTGTTTTATGTTCATTTCTATAGCAAAAAATAGTTTTATGTTTCTTTATGGGAAAAGTAATTTTCATGTCATTTTATTTTGTTAATAGTTAGATGTATGTTTTTAGAATTTTTAGGAACTGAATCTTGGGTTTATAGGGGAACAAGGTAAGAAGTTTTTAATGTATGTTTGTTTTAACATTTTGTTTTCATTAATTGAATACTTTTTAAAAAAAATTAAACATTTGAAAATTGTATTGGATTTTTAAAATGTTAAAAGTGTATGAAAATTATATGTTATACATTTAAGTTAAAAATGTTTATTCTTGTATTTTAAATATTGATTATGCATTATTGATATATTTATGTATTATATTTAATATGTTTGTATTATGTAACAATATTGTATATTAGTTTGTAATTTTAAATTATTTCACATTTTGTAAATATTTATTATAATTTTTTATATTTTTCCTTTTTTGGGTTTTCATATTTTATTTGTGTTTGATTTATATTTTTCTTATAAAATAATTTAACATTTCACTTTGTGGGGTTTATGTGGAATATGGGTTGCTAATATTTACAATAATTAAAAATAAAATAAAAATTAGAATTTTTAATTTTTTGCTTTAAATTAGTTTTCACAATTTCGTTATTATTGTGATGTGGTAGAATGTGTTTTCAATTTAAATATATTTTGAAATAATGCATACAATTAATATATATAACTCTTAAACATTAAATTATGATATTGTAATGAAATTTTAATTATGTAGTTTTAAACTACCATGTGTTTTTATTTTTGAGATGAAATGTTATTTGTGTCTAGAATTATTAAATATTCTATGTAAAAAATAATTTTAAGGTTTGTAATTAATAAATATTAAAAACGTTTAAGGTTATTGTTTTACATTTGTAATTGTATATTTGTATTTTAGTTGAGTAAACTAAAGTTTAATCTTTTTAAAAAAAAAAAACTTTTTAATATCATTTTTTAGTTATGTGGTTTATCATTTATTTTGTTCAAAATTTCATTTTTCTAAAAATAATTTTAATTCTTTTGTCTGGTGTTTATGGTAAAATTTTATATAATTGTTTTATATTTATTTGTCTGTTATTGGTGGATAATATTTTAGTTTTTTTTTATGTCACATTTTTCAGTTGTACTAAATTGTATTAAATTATTGTCTCTAAATTGTGTTTAATATGACTATTAAATATAATGTAGTATGTATTGAAAATATATTAAACTTTTTTGTTGCAATGGAGAAGGAAGCTGTATGTCAAACCTCTTTAGTGTCCAACACCATCCCAAAAATGGTTTACTTTGAAGTGGGAATA
The DNA here is from genome assembly GCA_963921515.1 of Calotriton arnoldi. NCBI lineage: Eukaryota > Metazoa > Chordata > Amphibia > Caudata > Salamandridae > Calotriton > Calotriton arnoldi. Next base: position 3,626,238 of record CAWUFW010000438.1, read on the forward strand.
GTAAATCTAAACCCTTAGTGTCCAACACCTTTCCTAAATTAATTATATTGGAGTGAGAATAGGTAACCTAATCCCGTTACTGTCCAACACCTTTCCCAAAATGGTTTAGATTGGAGTGAGAATAGTAAATCTAATCCTTTTAGTGTCCCGCACCTTTTTAAAAGTGGTTTATATCGGAGTGGGAATAGTAAAATTAATCGCTTTACTGTTCAACACCTTCCCCAAAATGGTTTACATAGTAGTGGAAATAGGAAGTTTAAACCCTTTAGGGTCCAGCTCCTTCCTGAAAATTAATTAGATCCAAGTGGGAATAGTAAATGTGACCCTTTTAGTATCCAACACCTTTTCCAAATTGTTTTTTGATTGGAGTGGGAGTACTAAATCAACCCCTTTAGTGTCCAGCACCTTCCCCAAAGTGGTTTAAATTGTAGTGGGAATAGTAAATCTAACCTCTTTAGTGTCGTACACCATCCCCAAAATAGTTTAGATTGGAGCGTGAATAGTAAATCTAACCCTTTTAGTGTCCAACACCTTCCCCCAAATTGGTTTAGATTTGAGTAGGAAAATATTATATACAACCTCCTTCATGTCCAACACCTTCACCAAAATGGTTTACGTTCAAGTGGAAATAGTAAATCTAACTCCCTTAGCAGTGGCGTAACATAGGCCCCTGCAGCCCCTGCTTTTTTGGGGGGCCCCCAAGCTACATGGGGCCCACTCAGCACAGTATCCTGGCATGAGAGCTCCTGACCAAGTCCAAAGCGGGCCCCGTCCATGTAGTTTGCAGGGGGCCACCCTCAAGTTTTGTTACGCTAGTGCCCCTTAGTGACCACCATCTTCTCCTATATTAATTATATTGGAGTGGGAATAGTAAATCTAACGCCTTTACTGTCCAGCACCTCCCCCAAAATGATTTCGATCAGAGTGGGAATGGTGAATCTAACCCCTTTAGTACCCAACACCTTCTGCAAAATGGTTTAGATCTGAGTGAGTTTAGTAAATCTAATCCCATTTGTGTCTAGCACCTTCACCTAAATTAATTAGATTGGAGTGAGAATGGCAAATCTAATCCCTTTACTTGAAGTTTATAAATTTCTTAATTGTACTTACTTTTAACGTGCTTTTGTCCAGGTGTTCGAGTGTGGTGTTTAATATAATTGTGCAGTGCTTTGATTTTGCTGCAGTTGTAAATTAGTATCTAAAAAAGTCTGATAGAGAAATAAAACAGAGACTTTGTTTAATTATTTAAACATTTATGTTTTAAATTAAGTTACGTTACATTGAGTTAGTTTACATTCTTTAATTTACTTATTAAGGTAGTTGATACTTTTTTCACAGTTTTCCTCTTTGCTCTTGGTTTGGGAATCCGGCAGAGTGTCATTCTCGTGCTGTTTTTGTATTTCTTCTGTGAGAAGTATTGAGTTTTTCTGTTCCTTTTATATTTTTTTGCAATTTAGCTTAATATTTTCATTGGTTAGTGTGCTTTATGGTACATTTTATTGATTAGTTTGTGTTTAGTTTGATACAGTTATTACCTTTTATGATGGACGCTATTTAGTGTTTCTGTTTTAATGTGAAATGTATGTTTATGTTGCTTTGTGTTATTAAGAATACACTTATGCTTAGTGTCATATTTTAAAGTTCACATTTTCAGGGACCTTCTTTCCTGCCCTCAGAGTATTTCCGAAGTACGCATCTCTTCTAGCTGTTCATCTGAAGACATCACTTCTCTGCAGACGTTAACGCTACCTGCGATGTTATCATTTCTGTTTTGCTCTTTCTTCAATCAATGAGCAGGGCAGACAATTTGAGTGCTAGTGCAGTGCCCCTGTGCTCACACATACCCCAGCACTAGGCTTCTTCTTCCTTCTCCGCATCTTCAGTCCACATCCTGTTTTCTGCCTATTTTTTGGGTCTGCAATTGTTGTCCCATTTTCATACCATATTTTTCAAGTCATTTCATTTCAGTTTTTGCTGTTACCTATATGGCGTTTGTGGAAAATAAAAAAATAAAAGTGAAAATGTATGTATTTATTTTTTACATCAGAGGACATGCTTTCTCTATCGACAATTTGGTGCATGCTATGTTAAACTGTACTGAAGACGTTCCTCAATGTTCTCAGCAGCTGACCGATACATAGCCTTCTTCACCTGCCCCGGGAATTTCCATTCAGTGACTCTTTGCTCTATCTTCGGGGATAGATGCATGGCCTTTTCGGAAGTTTCCATTCAGTCTCATTCACATGGAAGTTAAAGGAATGAGGACTCACTCCATAAGTAACAGGCAACTTGATACTGGGACATTCCAACACTAATATCTGTAATTGGTATGATGTAGCTCTGAAACTGGCAAAGGTTCAACGTGCCAGTGCAAAGCGGTCTGTCCTATTTCGAGAACACACCCACACACAAGTACAACCTCATTCTCTTATCTCTCCCAATCTCTCATATTCTTTCTCTCTTCTCTTCTCATTTGTAGGCCCATATATTCTATTGTATTAGAAATACATGTTATGTCCCCTGCAGGAATACTGTACATTTATTTCCGGATGCTATGCTTTCAATTTCCAGTGAAAGATATTGCCTCATGTGTAATGTGTTCATTCGTGTAGCTGTTTACTACTTCAATACAGGACCCATAGTATACGATAATCCAAGTAGTTATATATAGAACAGAACATGTCCCCACCCCCGCTGAGAAGGTTACATTTAATAATAAGCGTCCATGAACTAATTCATGTAAATATATTTGGTAAGTTTACCAGATGTCCGGGTAAGGGAACCACTATGCAAATGTCTAAAAATGCTTTAACACTTTGGGCCCGATTCCGATGTCGCTAAAAATGCCTTCCCAATGCCATTCGTAGGCTTACCTTACAACCGACTCGTATCCGGAGCTTCCATCTACAAACGAGCAAGTACGATGCGTATTACAGGCAAATTTCCGACCGATTCGTCCGCTCCGATTCGTGCTCTATTTTACGACCGAACAGGCTCAGGAAACACGGAAATCGAGTCGTACGGAGGCTTTTCCCAACCAGTTTCCGGACACGCAAGTACAATGAGTCTTCACTATGCGCCGCTTCCAGCACGTCACAGCATTCGGACGAGGCGTATTGAAGCTCCGATTCGCGCCAGAACACGATCAACGAGGACGAGACGGAGCAGACATGTATCCAATCGCGCATGTCTTCCCTATACTGTATGCCTACCGTTACCGACGCGCACAACGCAGAAGGTAAGTCGGACACCTACCACACACCAAAATGACACGAAAGGAAACACCCCCATAGGGGGGCGGATGCCCATCACTCCCAGCATTGTCCACCCCATAGGGGGGTGGATGCCTATCCCAGCATTGTCCACCCCATAGGGGGGTGGATGCCTATCCCAGCATTGTCCACCCCATAGGGGGGTGGATGCCTATCACTCCCAGCAGAGTCCACCCCATAGGGGGGTGGATGCCCATCACTATTACCATCCCCACTCATAGGGGGTAGAATGTCCATCACCACCAGTACCCCCTACTCATAGGGGGCTGTATGCCCATCACCACCAGTACCCCCACCCATAGGAGGCTGGATGCCCATCACTATTACCATCCCCACTCATAGGGGGCTGGATGCCTAGCACTACCAGGATTCACACACATAGGATGAGTAAGCAAACCCGCCCTACCATCTTTGCAAGATTTAATGTATATGTGTGTGTAAAATGCTCATAACACAGATCCTGACAGTGAACATACAATGTGACTCCCGACACATGTGTGCCCAAAAGGTGATAGTGTGGTTCAAAAATCCAGCATGGTGATGGGTGGTGGAGGTGTATGTGTGTGTGAAGGTGAAGGTGAAGGTGAGGGTGAGTGAGTGTGAGTGGAGGTGTGTTTCAGTGGTGCTAGTTGTGTGGAGGTTGTGTGGTGGAGGAGTTGTGTGTGTTTGTAGTGGGTAGATGAGTTGTCTGTGTAGTAGTGTGGTCTGCTTGCATGTCTGTCGAAGTAGCAAATGGTGTTGGGAAGTTTTTGCTCCCTTTATATAGGTTGAGTTGTGGGTGTGTCTCAATATTTAAATTTAGTTTTTTTTGTAGATGACAATGCATTTTTTGGTAGTCTTTTTTCTGTTTCTATTGTATTTTTTCAGGATTATGTAAGTGGTTTTGACGGCACATGATGCTTGTTCTTGTGTTATTTGTTTTGTCCAAGTCTGTTCCATTCATACTAGGCTATGTGGCATTGTTCGCGTACGAGTCTGTCGTGTCGTGTATGTGCTTGACTGTGTAGAATCGTTCGCGTACGTGCCTATTGTGTTGTGTTGATGCTGGACTATGTGGCATCGTTCATGTCCCAGTCTGTCGTGTCGTGTTAATGCTTGGCTACATGGAGTCGTTCGCGTACGTGTCTGTTGCGTCGGGTTGACGCTTGGCTATCTCGAATCTTGCGCGTACGAGTCTATGGCGTCAGGCTCCTTTCCTTCCGACCCGGCCGTAAAAAAAAATTCCGGCCGTGTCGGTTGTAAATTTCAAGCATTGCATCGTACTCAGCCATTTGGAAGGCGTGTGTACGGTTCGGTTGGGAAATATGACGGGTCCGTGTCGGGAAAAACCTTTTACAGTCGGAATCGACCCCTATGTGTACCAAAAATTACTTACGAAGGAGCACTCCGTGCAAAGTCATCTGTGTGTTCGGAGTCTACTGGGCATTGTCAAAGGTCAAGCCCACTCTGGGGTGAATGATACTCTCTGCTGGACCCAGAGGCTTTGCTGTGCAAGATTTGGGGGCAAAGAGATCGGTTGGAGACCATGTCTGTTAGACCTGTCAGCTTTAGGGTGGTCTTCCTCTAAACATTTAGGGGCCGATTCCGATTCGGGACGGAAAACGTACCGACCGACTCGGAGCCGGAATTAATTCCAACCGACACGTACCGGTGCAGCCCGACCCGCAAAGTACGATGAAAAGCGTGCAAAATCCGACCGACTCGTACGGAACACAAGCCGAACGACCGAACCGCGTGGAAAACAGCTATCCGGCCGGAAAAGCACGCGAATCGAACCGACCGACACGCACCAGGAAGAATCCCGAACGAAACGTACCCGCGAACTCCGACCCGCCAAGTACGATGCAACGCGTGGAAAACACGACCGAGTCGCACGGAGCTCAAGCCGTACGACCGACACGCATACAAAACAGCGAGCCGAAGAAACCCAATACACCGCGACCGACGCGTACGCAGCACAGGAAACAGCACAAACACAGCGTGAACGACTCAGAGAAGCTCGCACGAGACAACTGCAGGGTCCGACTCGGTCAGAAGAACGTCTCCTACATGCACAAAAAGTACAAAGGGAAAAACACAAAAAAAAGGCCAAACAAGCAATTACAAAGCCAATAAATACTGGGGGGGGGAACAGGGAACAAAGACACACCCACAACTCCACCCATATAAAGGACACAAATCCCTACCATGATCCTTTGCAAATTCAAATTACCTGCCAGCACAGAACACCAACAGACAGCAACCACACACACACTCACAGCTCATCCATCACACAAGCCACACACCATCAGCACCTCAACAAATAGCACCCTCACACCCAGCAAAACACACACTCACACACCCTCACTTGCACACCAACACACACATCACTCACCACCACCACCCATCACCATGCCCCCCAAGAAGAATCCAAAGTTCCTAGATAGTGAATTGGAAGTCCTGGTAGATGAGATCCTCAGGGTAGAGCCACAGCTGTTTGGTACACTGGTCCAACAGACCCCCATGTCGCAAAAACCAAGATGTGGGCGAGGATCGTTGACAGGGTGAACGCACAATCACCATGTTTGCGCACAAAGGAAGACATCCAGAACAGGTGGTATGATGTGCGCAGGAGGGTCAGGGACCTACTGAAGAAGGATTACATCTTGAGCCAACACACCGGCAGTGGCCCTCCTGCCAAACCACTATACCTCAGGCCCTGGGAGGAGAAGGTGCGGGCCATCCTACCACCAGTGAGCGTCTATGGACTAGAAGACATCCCAGAGCCTGGTGAGTACACAACCAATATACCCAATATCGTGTGACAATACACACACATCACTGTCAAGGGGATAGTCAAACCATGCACCCTTAGCAAATCCACAGCAACAAAACCAGAATCATCCCAAGATGTGTATGTCAGTCAGATAAACACAATACATGCCATCTCATAGTGATATGTAACTGTGTCATGACATGTACAAACCCTACAACAAATAAAGCTAGGCAGTGGCACAAATCTAACCAACAAACACTGTCAGATATGTAGCCACCACTACAACACCACCACACAGGGAATCCCACAGAAAGGAAGGAATTCTGTGTATGCTGGTCAAGTCAGTGTAGCCAATAGCATCATGGGAGTCGTAGTCACAGATATTGCCCACCCTCACAATACGCCCATCAACACCACTCTGAACCATGCTCACAACACAGGGAGTGGAAAACTGACAAGATGGCTGACACTGGCTACTGCTGTGGGGAGCACAAGGCCCTGATGGGAACTGTGCACCAACCAACAGCAGGACACCACTGTCTGACATCCTGAAAGACAACTTGCACTCCCTGCAATGGAAGCACGTTCCGTGGTGGGATATCTGGCTGGGTGGGAAGGAGGACTGACAGCTATGACCATAGTTACCAGCAGCTCTTCCCACACACACCCCTAACCCAAACTACACACAACTCACCTGGGAAAATGCATTGCCTCACACTAAAAATATTTATCCCACAAAGAACCACCACCCTGGGTCATGCTGTGGGAAGCACAGTGACACACCTGGGACTTGTAGCCAAACAAACGCCAGGACAACACTGCCAGCCATCCATTCAGCACAGGCACACTACCCCACAGGGAAGCAGAGTCAGAAGGAAGGAAGTATGGGCATGCTGGGAAGGGGGGTGGAGGCAATAGCATGATGGGAGTGGTAGTCACGGCTCAACATCCCCCCCCCCACATGGCCCAGCAAGCTCACACTGAAGCATGCACACCTCAGAGAGTGGAAAGCCCCATCAAAGATGTCTGACACCGGTGCTCTGTTGTGGGGAGCACAAGGCCATGCTAGGAACTGGCCACCAACCAACAGCAGGACACCACTGTCAGCCATCTTGCCATTGCTGTCACACCCACACACAGTGAAGTACACTCAAAAGGAAGGAAGTATGGGCATGCTGGGAAGGGGGGTGGAGGCAATAGCATGATGGGAGTGGTAGTCACAGCTCAACATCCCCCCCCCACATGGCCCAGCAAGCTCACACTGAAGCATGCACACCTCACAGAGAGTGGAAAGCCCCATCAAAGATGTCTGACACTGCTGCTCTGTTGTGGGGAGCACAAGGCCATGCTGGGAACTGGCCACCAACCAACAGCAGGACACCACTGACTGACATCCTGAGAGTCAACCTGCACCCACTGCAAGGGTGGCATGCTTCATGGTGGGATAACTGGGCTGGAGGGAGAAGGATGTCCGGATGTCAACCAAATACCACCAATGCTGGCTATGCACACACCTCAACATTCACGTTGAAATGCTTTATGTTGCCAGGACAATGCGCTACACCAATATCAACAGCTGACTGTGACAACTTAGGACAATGCAATGTACAGGCCCGCATCCAGAGGTACAGTCACAACTGTCAGGTGTTTGAACCATTGATGCCTGTAGAAACATTACATACATTGTGTGTCTCTTCCAAATACAGGTGATGATGGGGACACAGCAGCAGACGCTGAGGAGTCCCTGTCACAGACTCCGGGGACACTGAGCTCACTGGTGTGGAACAGCCTCTGCCCACCTCGGATGACGAAGACCTACCTGGCACCTCCGCAGTGAGTCATCATGCAGCACCAGCAGGACCACCAGCTGCACCCCCCTCCAACAACTGCCAACACACAGACCACCCCTGCCGACACGGACAGACCAAGGACCACCACCACCAACAGCACACGGACCCCGGCCCAACGTGGAGCTACGGACACCAACACCAGCAACAACCCCCAAGGGGGCCCAGGGTCACCTGTGTGTGCCAACGCAGGTCCTTCACGTGTCGCCAGGGGTGGTGGGAGGGGTGGTAGACATAGGTCGCTGCTTGCAGAGGGGTCTGGACTGCATGATGACCCACAACTGGTACGCATAGCTGATGCGTACCAGACTAGCTCCGGAGAGTTCAGCCAGGTAGTGGGGATCCTCAGGGACATTCAACAGCAGCAGGCTGCCCATCATGCCCGCTTGGACTTACACATGTCCCGCATGGAGTCCAAGTGGGACACATTGCAAGAACAGACGGCGGTGCATAGGGACATATTACAATGCCTCCGCCAGATGTGCACCAACATGTCAACATCTGGTGCTGCAACAACTGCAACTGCCACAGGGAGGCAAGATGACTCTGGCGGAGAGTCCCCTGCACCGCAGCAGCCTGCACTTGAGGGTCCCCCCCCAAAGAAGAGGAGTCTTCCGAGGAAGGACCACTGAGAGGCTGATGGCCATGCACAACCCCCAGGACGCCAACACCTGTTCCGGAAAATCACCTTTGTGCGCAAACTCTTCACCCTGTCGAATGCAACACTACTCTCCCACATGACATGGGGAGCTCAAGTTGGACCAATGTATCAGATGACTGTGGACTTTACTCAGGACATTTCTGCTATCAGGACTTCCAAATCATCTAGGAACTTTGGATTACAATCACAATGTACAGCACCCACCATCCTGTGCACTATACTCACACATGTATGTCAATAAACTCACTAATACACCATACTTGCCTCTGTTGTGATTACAACGTTGTTTCTGAAGTGGAGATGATGATCTGTGAAATGACACTGTGCATGCTAACTGCTACAGCAAGTACAACACCGGCATGTGAGTCATGGCGACGTGACACATATGAGGGAGACACACCACCAGGGCTACACAACACATACACTACAGGGCCATCTGACTCATCGCCTACACTGATGTTGCCAGGAAATACGGTGCAATGCACAGACACAACACCTATTCACAGTCTGTGTTAACTAGCCCACTGGTGCAGGAAGCAAATGTCAGTCAGATGTGTGACCACAGACAACGCACATCACAAAGTGAAGCACAGGTTTATTACACATTTGCAACATGTTGTAACCACTACAGATGTAAGGTAATCCCACCTGGCAGTGGGCACACAGTCAACAAGTGTAGAAGAAAGGAAGTCCATGGGTGTGGCACACATCACCTGTAGGGAAACGACAGCTACCACCCTGGAAGTTGATTCACGGTGTCGGGGGATCACAGTTGACCAAACAACTCTGAAAGTACCCTGTGAAGGACAGAAATGACACACAGTCAAAAGCACTGAAGAACAGGACAGAACTGCAATACTCATGCCCAATACATGTCACAAGATACCCACCCAGGACCAAGTTAGCATGTCAACACTGTTGGGGAGTACAGACTACCTGTAAGGACACATTGCTGCACACATCCAGTCAAGTAGCACATGGACACACACAAACTGCACCAGAGCACCACCAACACATATCATGCAAACTCACATCATTGACATAACATCCCTGGATACTCACATTCAGCTGAAGAAGTTGGTGATGAGCTGTGTGCAGATATCACCCTCATCATCATCATCACCACTGGCATCGTGGTCCAGCCCAGGATCCTCCACAGGTGGTGGATGTTGGTCATCGTCATCCAGGATGAGAGGCAACTCCTTCCGCACTGCCAGGTTGTGTAGCATGCAGCAGACGATGACAATCTTGCACACCTTTGCTGGGGCATATGGGAGGGCCCCTCCTGTCTTATCTAGGCAGCGGAAGTGGCTCTTCAGGAGACCAAATGTCCGCTCAATCACTCTCCTGGTCCGACCATGTGCCTCATTGTAGCGCATCTGGGCTGGTGTCACAGGGTTCCTGAGGGGTGTCAGCAACCATGGCATGTTGGGGTATCCGGAGTCACCTACATACAGACAATTGCACATTAGCTGAGTTGGAAAAGAGGGTGGAACGCTACATTGCAGAACACACACAATGCTACAAAGTCAGTACACACCAACAAGCCAGGCACGCTGGTTCCGCATCTGTGACATCATCCTCGGGATGCGACTACTCCTCATCACGTAGGCATCGTGTGCAGAACTGGGGAAACGGGCACAGACGTGTGTGATGCTCATATCTGCAAGACATACCACCAGTGCATTGACCGAATGGTAGTGTTTGCGGTTCCTGTATGCCTGCTCTTGGGCCTGTGGTGGTACCAAAGCCACATGTGTCCCATCAATGGAGCCAATGACATGCGGCATTCTCCCCAGGGCATAGAAGTCACTCTTCACGTCAGTGAGTTGTTGAAGTCTAGGGAAATAGATGTACTGGTTCAGGTACCTCAACATAGCCTCCAAAACGTCGCGGAGCACACAGCTGAACATGGTCTGTGACATCCCACCAGCAGACGCCACAGTGTGTTGAAAGGTACCGGTGGCAAAGAAGTGTAGGGCTGCCATCACCTTCACCTTGGGGGTCAGCGCTGTAGGGTATGTCCGGCCAGGTTGCAAATGTGGGGCCAACCCCACCGTCAATTCCTCAATCAGTGGCCTGGTGAAGCCGTACCGTCTGATGCAGTCCCGTTCAACCACCATTGCAAGGTCAGGGAATGGCCGATGGACAGCTGGTGCCCTGCAGTGCATAGGTGAGGAAAGAAAGATTGTCAGTCACCCCACATATGTGGCATAGACCAGTCTCAATATCACATGATACATCATTACGAGACACAAGTACATGATGCGTGTGCCGTTCCGTAAGGACATGTATGGCACCTACATGGCTAACATCACAGTTCAACATGTGTCCTCAACAAGTCCCAGGTTGTGCTGTGGGATATCATTAGGCTGTGTCACAGTACCCATGTACTGCTGTCACGTTCCAAACACACACCACAGTGACATGTGAGGACAGATGTGCCCCAGGCATCACAGCTCATCGACAGGTAGATTCCCAGGGACCCTGTATTGACACATGGACACTGGCATGACATGGTGCATCATGAATACACCACAGCTAAACAACCATGACCCCCACAGGTAGTGGTCCCTGTTGCCTCGGCAGGACAGACATGGACGTCTGTGACACACACACGCACAACATCAAAGTCCATGCACAAACAACGTGGATGTGGAGACTGTCTCCCATTGTGCACATGGAATCAGAGACATTGTAAACACGACATGCACACAGACTGTGGAGGGCCAACACAATTGTGGCAATGGGTCACCCTGGGACGTACATACCGTCCCACATGGGACTCAGGGGGTATGTGACATGACATACACAACCGTGAAATGTGACCATGCCAGATGCCCTGAAATGAACAGTTGCACACCCCAGTGTTCATGTGCACAACACACCAAGGATTCTGTCCCCATGAACACGTGCACAGCCTGGGAGTGGCTGCCCCCAAGTGCCACCCAAAAAACAACATGTTGACCCCCATACACGGAATAGGTAATGCAGCCTTACATGCCCTAGGATACAGTTTGGACAGGCTGTGGTGTTGTAGGTGTGCCCCTCACTGCCTGGGAAGTATATGTGGCTGGCATATGTTCACCTGTGACAGGCATGGTGACATATGCCAGTGACTTGTACAGGGACGCGTTGTACAGCAATGGACCGATCGGTGCGCACACATTGGCCATAGCATTCAATGTGAGCGGGTACGCGTTGTATCCCGGGTACGCGTTGTACAGCAATGGACCGATCGGTGTGCCCGGCCGGCCCATTGCATTCAATGTGAGCGGGTACGCGTTGTATCCGCAATACGCGTTGAACAGCAATGGACCGATCGGTGTGCCCGGCCGGCCCATTGCATTCAATGTGAGCGGGTACGCGTTGTATCGCGGGTACGCGTTGTACAGCAATGGACCGATCGGTGTGCCCGGCCGGACCACTGCATTCAATGTGAGCGGGTACGCGTTGTATCCGCAATATGCGTTGAACTGCAATGGACCGATCGGTGTGCCCGGCCGGCCCATTGCATTCAATGTGAGCGGGTACGCGTTGTATCGCGGGTACGCGTTGAACTGCAATGGACCGATCGGTGTACCCGGCCGGCCCATTGCATTCAATGTGAGCGGGTACGCGTTGTATCCGCAATACGCGTTGAACAGCAATGGACCGATCGGTGTGCCCGGCCCATTGCATTCAATGTGAGCGGGTACGCGGTGTATCGTGGGTACGCGTTGTACAGCAATGGACCGATCGGTGCGCACACATTGGCTGCGGCCTGGCATGGCAACGGACGCGTTTTCGAAGCTCCAACGAGTCTGATGCAGTGAATTCAGTTGGCCAGCCACAACAATGTTGCAAAATCATGGGTGTCATGAAGTTGAAGATTTGAAGGATGCTGTGGGCGTGTATTAGTGCTGCTATACCATGGATTGGTCAGATTTAGAAGATGCAAACGACTTGGACCTATCACTTTGGACACATGGGACAGTATCTGCCTCTGCAGCACACATATAATGCTGGCTGTTCCCCTGAGAGCTCACTTGCCTGCACTACATGCTCCAGGACGACATCTGCCACCAACACTGCTGCTGTTTATGCATCCTCTGGCTCCTGCAATGGCACGTATTGTGGAGAGAGCCCCAGCCTTCAGCCTTGAGGAGAACCAGGCCCTGCTGGACAGCCTCCTTCCACAGTACAGCAAGCTGTATGGGAAACCAGGGGAGCAGGTGAGTGTGCTGTCCACTGCATCACTAATTGTGCATGTTGTCTGACTAGCAGGACTTTCATTGTGCACACCACTGGCTAGCATGCCCACTGAGTAGTTGTCACACCCCAAAGTGTGTAGTTACATGCACTGAACTGGTACAGTGCAGTAACAGTGCATTCCAACTAGGTTTACTTCCCATGCAATGATACCATGTAGTGACTGCTGGCAAACTGTTCATAGCCATTGTTGCACTGCCTGTGTACATCATATGCCCCTGTAATTGAGACATGTATATCCAACTGTGTGATGCACGTATATGTTGCATGTGTAGTAATGGCCTTTTCACTTTGTCATCCTCACAGGTTGATGCCCACCAGAAGCAGGACATCTGGCTGACCATCGCCCGGAAAGTAAGATCCGTGGGGGTCTACAGGCGCAGGATCCGCAACTGCCAAAAGAGGTGGCAGGACCTTCGTGGCTGGACCCGGAGGATCGCAAGGGTCCAGCTGAAGCTGTCGCCTCCTCGCAGGAGGGGCGGACACCGGACCCTGACCCCCACATGCTCCGGATCCTGGCGGTGGTCTTCCCTGACCTGGATGGGCAGCTGAAGGACAGACAGCAGCAAGGAGGGGGTGAGTCCATGACTGCACTGTGCACTTTGTCTGACATGCTATGTGCCCTCCTCTGGCCTGAGTAAACTTCCACAGTACATCAGTCATGTGGTCCAGGACCCATGTCCCTCATTTGTTACATGCCCACTTCTCCTCTGATACGCATATGTGTGGCCCTTATAGTCAGGAAATTGTGTCATTTGGGGACTGTGTCATTGCATTTTGCTTTTCTCAAGGTGGGGGACAGCATTTGTTCCCGTGACTATGTTGTGCGATTCATGGGTGGGTCAATTGCTTACACAATGCCTAAGTTCTGACATGTGATCTGCGTGTAACTTTGATATGTGGTCCGCTTGCTGCTCTGACTCACCACATGTCCCTGGGGAATGTGGCACACACCCATGCTGCTGGTGGGAACAATATTTGGGCCTCAGGAGTATGTGTATCCAGTGGTCACACATGCTTAGCCACCTGCCTACTGTCCAGGACTCATCCCTCTTACAGGTGGAGCTGGACAGTCATGCCTACTCCAGTGCATACAATACACTCTGTACTCCCACTCCCGTGTATCATCTGGCATGTTGTGATCAGTGAAATGTACCCTCAGGTGTCTGCCTCTGTCTCATTGTGCTGTGTCTTCGTTGTCAGGACTACTGGTATGTTCATCGTTTGGGGCTCAGCATGCCATCTGAGATGTGACCATGATAGACGATACTTCTGTGACTTATAGGTGTCTGATCACTTGACTGTGCACACAGGTGTTTGCGACTGTGACTTTCAGGCAGCTGCATTTTGATTCACAGCACACTGTGAGGTGCTCATGTTCAGAGAGTTGTTTCATGTCCCCCATATGTCCAGTTGGTATGACATGGACAAATAGTAGTACAGATGATGTGGTTTTTGGGGGATGGACATGTGCACTTGTCAGTCATATAACTTGCATTCCCCATGCCCTCGGATTGTGACCCAGTGCAGACTGTTGTTGGCTGGCTGCCATGGCCATGTGACTTGAGACAGTAATGTTTGACTTTGCACGCATTCCTGTGTCATGGCATTCAACTTCCTGGGACTGATCCTGCAGGGGAGTGACATGTGCAACATGCACCCCATTGTGGCATTGACTATCCGGACATGGGTGCATCATGGTGTCTGGTGCTGGTATGCATCACATGCATTTCTAATTAGAATCTGGCCATCCCTTTATCCGGACACCTGCACTGACTCAGTGGCAAGAGATGTGATGTGTGCATGTTCACATGCTTCACCGTGTTCCCTGCAATGTCCAACAACTGTGTAGGTGGTGCATGTGTCCACACTGGGGTCTTACCATCAGACAGGCACCAGACAGATGGGTGCAAGGGCAGGAGGGGTGTGAGTCCCATGGTTGACCATCAGACTGACAATTGGCTTCCCCGAATCTGTGTGAGGACTTTAGGCAATGTTCAACTAAGGATGCCAGGGCTTGCTCTGTAATGTGCTGTACTTACTGTGGTGTGTGCGGTCAGTGCAGGTGACTGATGTTTGTCTGTTTCCCTAATTGTTTGCAGATACATCCACGGCCACAGGAGGGGACAGCTCCACGGACCAGGAGGAGCAGCGGAGCCAGACTGGGTCAGCATCGGACGAGTGGTCAGAGGGACCCAGTGGCACGGAGGGCGAGGGGAGCCACACCGAGAAGTCCTCAGCACCATCCACCTCAGCTGGGGACCACAGCAGCTCGGAGGATGACTCCCTTGTGGAGGCGGGTCTCGGCAGCCACCAAAGGCCAGCTAGTCTGTCTGGCCCCGCCACCACCACCACCACCACCACCACGCCCTCCCATCGGCTCCCATTCCTGAGGTCCTTGGAGGCTCCCGTGCTCGGGAGCGTGTCTCCTTCGTGCCAGGCACCGCAGCCCCTGCCCCTGTATCCCCTGCTGCCCTGAGTGAGGATTCTGTGTACCTCCTTCGGCAGCTCCATGTAGGGCAGACAGCAATGCTGAGTGTCCTCCATGCACACACCACTATGTTGACACAGCATTGTGTCGTTCATGGAGGGCATTTCGACGGGTATGTCTGCCCTACAGAGGAGCAATAGGTCCATGGACTCCTCCCTGACGGCAGCAGTGTCCCTCCTCCAACAGTCCCTCACCCCTCTCACCCCTGCCCCATCCACACTTCCTGCCCCCCTACCTGTCCAAAGCACATGCACACCTGCACAGTCATCCAAACACACAGACACGAGCAGCACAGACACACCCAAGAGTAAGGCACGACGTGCACACAAGCATCCTCAGGGGACTGATACCACAGACACAGGGGATGGGGAACACACACACAGGCATCCACATTCACTCCGCAGTCCTCCAAATCCTCTCCCTCCAAGAACCCTTCCCTTGCCTCGCCTGCTACCCCACATACACAGCAGGTCTTCCTGTGTGACCTCGGCCTCTTCCCCACCATTCCTGCTGATCCAGCATACCAGGGGAAGAGAAAATCCACCCACACAGAGAGGAGTGCCCCTCGCCCCCGGACACCCTCCCCCAGGCGCAGGCAGACACAGGAGCCCATTCGGAAATCCCCCCAGAGCAGGAAGAGCAAGACCCCACCACCACCACCACCACGCAGCTCCAGCGCCCAGTCTCTCTCCTCCATCCCCCAGGCCACCACTGCACAGGTTCCCCTGCCACACCCTGCCCCAGGTTCCCCACACACCGATACCGCATCCCCAGACTGCTTAGGCCCTCCCCCCTGCCACTTGCTCTTCCACCCCCAACCCAGACGCTCTGCCTGTTAGTGGCACTGTTGTGGGGACCGGGTCCCCCTCTGTCCTGCCCACCTCATCTGCCCACCCTTCCACTCCCTTGGAGTCATGCACTGCAGTGGAGTCCACAACCACCACGTCTGACTCGGGCACTGCAGTGGGTACCCTGTCCACTACATCAGTCCAGCCCACTGCAGTGGTTGCGGCACCCACACCAACTGACTTGTGTACCACGGTGGTGCCGGCCCCCTGAGTCAGACACCTCCACTGCAGTTGCCGGTGACACTCCTGCACCCACCACCCCTTCACTGCCTCACTCTGCCATCCCCTGATCCTGTCCCTGCGGTGCCTGGCCTGCCCCTTGTATGCCCCTCCAAGGGTGATGTCCCCCAACCGTACCAGTGCAGGCAAGCAATGTGTGACCAGTTGTCACTTCTCACCCCGTTGGTACTGTGATTTTGGACTGGCCATTGGCCTTAGTTTCTTTTGGACTTCCGTTTTTACCCTGACATTTGCTGAATAAAGCCTCTTTTTGTTTACTTTTGGGTTTTCTTTTGATGTACATGATGTGGATGAGTGGCATCCTGCATTTGCA
Organism: Calotriton arnoldi; assembly: GCA_963921515.1. Classification (NCBI taxonomy): domain Eukaryota; kingdom Metazoa; phylum Chordata; class Amphibia; order Caudata; family Salamandridae; genus Calotriton; species Calotriton arnoldi. The sequence continues at coordinate 3,642,916 of CAWUFW010000438.1, forward strand.
GTTGTAATAGTGTTAACATCAGGACGGTGAAGTGTTGCAGTGATGGACTCCATGTGGTCCATGGGATATGTGTCCTGTTGTATTCTGGATCTACGGCATCCTTTGCTACAGTCTGAGGGTGTAATGTTCAGCATTTGACACAGGGATGTCCTTTTTAGGTCTCGGCCTGCACCAGCGCTTGCGCTGGTCTGGCCGAGAGTTTTAGTAAGCGGGTTTTGGAAGTGCAAACACTGGCTTTCGGCTGGCGACCAGCTTGAGTTCACGATGGCGTGCACGCGCAGCTGGCATCTGGGTTTCCTATCTCTTCCTCATTTCCTCGTCATGGCTCATTAACTCTCTGGACTCTGATGTTTCAATCGCAGCAGCAGCTCACATTACCAACTGAGGGCCCTGGACTACAGTCACATGAAAAACAACAGCGATTAGCATTGAAATGCAAGCTTTTTTTTGTCTAGTTAGAAATATTGCTTCGGTGGGTTGATTTCACCTTATATCGCTATTTGTTTTATATTGGGAGTCACAGCCTAATTACCAGTATTTTTGTCTCTCACTGTTTTTTTATTTATATTTATTCGCACAAAGCTATATTTAAGGTTACTTTTTCCGCGTCACTTCTTCACTCTATTTAAACTCCACACCCCCACTCTTATTGTCTCTCTCCTTCTCTCTCTCTCCCTCTCTAATTCTCTCTCTACTTAATTAACTCTCCCTCTCTATCTTTTTTAGCCTTTCATTCTCTCTCACCCCTTTATCTGTTTCTCTTTCAAACTCCTTCATTCACTCTCTCTCCCCTTCTTTCTCTCTCTCTATCCCGCTCCACTCTTCTATGTTCACCCTTTCTCTCTCTTTCTCTCACCACCCTCTCTAATTGGGCATTATATCTTCACTCTATCTCTCACTCGGCAACACCACAGCATCACTCAGCGCAACCACAGCATCAATCAGAGCCAGCACAGCATCAATCAGAGCCAGCACAGCATCACTCAGCACCAACACAACATCTCTCAACGCCATCACAGCATCTCTCAACGCCATCACAGCATCACTCAACGCCATCACAGCATCACTCAACGCCATCACAGCATCACTCAGTGCAACCACAGCATCACTCAGTGCAACCACAGCATCACTCAGTGCAACCACAGCATCACTCAGCACAACCACAGCATTACTCAGCACAACCACAGCATCACTTAGCGCCACAACAGCATCACTCAGCGCCACCACAACATCACTCCGCGCCACCACAGCATCACTCAGCACCACCATAGCTTTACTCAGCGACACCACATCATCACTCAGGGCCAACACTGCATCACTCAGCACCACCACAGGATGACTCAGCACCACCACAGGATGACTCAGTACCACCACAGGATGACTCAGCACCACCACAGGATGACTCAGCACCACCACAGGATGACTCAGCACCACCACAGGATGACTCAGCACCACCACAGGATGACTCAGCACCACCACAGGATGACTCAGCACCACCACAGCATCGCTCAGCACCACCACAGCATCGCTCAGCACCACCACAGCATCGCTCAGCACCACCACAGCATCGCTCAGCGCCACCACAGCATCGCTCAGCGCCGCCACCACAGCATCGCTCAGCGCCGCCACCACAGCATCGCTCAGCGCCGCCACCACAGCATCGCTCAGCGCCGCCACCACAGCATCGCTCAGCGCCACCACCACAGCATCGCTCAGCGCCGCCACCACAGCATCGCTCAGCACCGCCACAGCATCGCTCAGCACCACCACAGCATCACTCAGCACCACAGCAGTATCACTCAGCAACACCTGAGTATCATTCAGCATCACCTCAGCATCGTCTCCGCAACAGTCACCACCACCACTACCACCTCAGCATCACTCCGCACCACCTCAGCCTGCTCTCGGAATCTGGCATCTGTTGATTCTCCCCTAGCGTCTGGCCGCTGCTAGTGTTATAATACAGGTACTAGTTCCCAACCTTCGCCCTCCGATTGTTTATGCCCCCTCAAAAAAAAGCTTTAACAAACAACCATTGCAATAGGCAGAAACAAGTTGCCAGCATTGCAAGAACAAAAGAAAACTGAGGAAATTTTTTATTGTAAATACTTTTTTTAATATGGTCGTTCAATTTTACATAATGCCTTCTTGGTCATATATAAAGTAACAAAAATGCTTCTGACACTTTTTTATTATAACTTTTCAGCATGCCGCACAGCAGCCACACTTCTCTACAGCACAGCTTGAAGACATTGGCAAAGTCAATAGCTCTGGCTAAACACTTATAAGCCCCAAAGGCGAGACCTATTGGCTATGCCAATGCTTGTTGCATTTGTAAATGAACATCTTTGTCTTACACTGATGCACATCTGGTGGGCTTACCACTGTTCAATGTTTCTATTTCCCTGACTGTGTGCCCAGCTCCACTGGACATGCAGTTTTGCACATCAATGTCGAAGGACTCATCTGTGTATACAGTGCAACTTGCTTGACACGTGTTTTGGGTGTATGCAGATGACTGATGTGACACTCCCGTACCCAGGCTGATGTGAGCAGAGCCTTGTGTGTTGTGGTTGTTGACTCACTGACTGAGTGTTCTGCTGACATGTTTGGGTCGTGCACAGACCAGGTTTGGCACAGCGGACCTTCCACAGGACTGGTGTGCCCTCATGGCAGTGTGTAATCTGGTGACATTGCGTGGGCCTGTGTTGTGTAAGCATGTCTGTGCGTGTTCCCTTCCCTTTTCCTACACAGGCTGTGTCCCTAGGGATGTTCCTGTATGTGATGCTTGCTGAGTTGTTCTGTGTTCATCCAGCATCTTGGACCTGGTTTCTCTGTGATGTGGGTGCATGGCAAACTAATGTTCATGAGGTTGTCATCCCAGGTTGTTTTTGTTGTCAGTGCTGGGGATGTGGGCAAACGCAGATGGGACACATTCAGGATTCCCCTTGGCACTTGTTGTTTACACGAGTAATGTGATTTAGTTTGTGTTAGCTTACAGTGATTGTGACACGTTGTGTGTGTGACTGCTGCCACTCCTCAGGGTCAGAGCTGCAATGTTGGTATTTGTGTACGTGTGTTCTTCGTGTGTCACCTTGGCTTCTTCATTGGTGTGTGACTATGGCCAGGATCCCATTGATTGTGGTGGATTTCACATCATGCCCATGTACAGCATACTGTGCTGTGTGTCAGACATTGACAAGTCTTGTTGACTGGCCATGTGTGATGGGTTTCTACACCTTGGTTCCCACCACCACCCCTGGTATTGTCATGTGTGCATGTGCAATGTCACCAGTCCATGTGAGCTTCACTGCTGCACATAGGTGGAGATCAGGGTGTGTGGTGTTGAGTGTGTGCAAAAGTGAGTTGTTGCACGACCAGACCCCTACCTCCATATTGGCCTTGGCTGGCAGGCCGTGCTGATTGATTGGAGCTTGTGTAGGTGTGATGGTAGTTAGTTGCTCAGGAGACATGGCTGGGGTTCACAGTGTGAACGACATCTGACATTGTCATCACAGTGGGATTATCATGCAGGCTAGTGTCAGCACAATATGGGGTCCCTGGGGGTAGTGCTGTGGTGGGTCTGTCTCTTGCTGTGTTAGTTGCTGTTCCTACAAGCTTGTGTGACATGTGTAATTTGTGCTCCCTCTCATCTAACAATGCCTGATTGCCCACATAGGGGATTTGGATCCATGAGTTACTTTTGTGTGGCACTGTATGTGCATCTGTGTAATTGGTATTCAGGCCTCATCATGTGTTGTGTGGTTGCCTGGGGACACTGGCACCCCCCCTCACCTGTTGTGTGTGATGTGCAGTGTGGGTCTACCTGTTTGTGCATCTGCACCACTGCATTGGCATATCTTTAGTGTGCTATTTGCTGTATGTTTGGTGTGTTTCCCCTGCTGTCCCTGGGACTCCTAGGTCATCAGTCAGCACAATGATCATTGTTTGTGTGACCCATTGCTGCCATGGTATGTTATTTGTTCACCTCACATCTACAGTCTCCACAGGGTATCTACATTTGTGTGCCCATTGGTGCAAATATGTGGGTCTGCATTATGATGGTTACTTCTGTCATTGTGTCATTGATGGATGTTGACAGTGTCAGCCCCCATGGGTGATGTTTGTCTGCACATGGCCAAAGGTATGTCTTATTTGCACTGCACTGTTTGCCTCCCCCAATCTATGTTGCTATGGGACACAAGCACTACTTTGCCACTGATGTGTTTGTTGTTCTGTGACCAGGAATCATCCATGCAGTTTGGCAGTTGCAGCCTTTTCAATGTCAACACTTACATTTTGGTCACTGTGATGATGGGGGTTGGACCCCATTGCCACAATGTTCAAAATATGCTTCAGCAATGGACCCCACACTCACCTTTTGGTCACTGTGATGATGGGGGTTGGACCCCATTGCCACAGTGGTCATGGTCTGCTTGCATTATGGAGGCCACACACATTTATGTGTGACACATGTGATAGGGGGTCACATTGTATGTTCAAAGTCATGTTCAGTGTTGTAGGCATTTCACACAGTCTACACACGCTTGTCATGGTGTTGGGGGGGGGATTTTTTTGTTGCATTCCTTATGTTGGTGTGTGCTTGTTGTGTCATGCATTAGCCATCCTGTGAGTGGGGGTGTTGTTGGTGGTAGGCATCCTGCCCCCATGGGTAGAGGTGGTAGTAGTGGTAGGCATCTGGCACCCCCTGAGTAGGGGTGGTAGTAGTGGTAGGCATCCTGCCCCCCATGGGTAGAGGTGGTAGTAGTGGTAGGCATCTGGCACCCCCTGAGTAGGGGTGGTAGTGGTGGTAGGCATCCAGCCCCCCATGGGTAGAGGTGGTAGTAGTGGTAGGCATCCAGCCCCCATGGGTAGAGTTGGTAGTAGTGACAGGCATCCTGCCCCCATGGGTAGAGGTGGTAGTAGTGGTAGGCATCTAGCACCCCTGAGTAGGGGTGGTAGTGGTGGTAGGCATCCTGCCCCCCATGGGTAGAGGTGGTAGTAGTGGTAGGCATCCAGCCCCCCATGGGTAGAGGTGGTAGTAGTGACAGGCATCCTGACCCCCATGGGTAGAGGTGGTAGTAGTGGTAGGCATCCAGCCCCCATGGGTGGAGGTGGTAGTAGTGACAGGCATCCTGCCCCCCATGGGTAGAGGTGGTAGGCATCTGGCACCCATGGGTAGAGGTGGTAGTAGTGGTAGGCATCTAGCACCCCCTGAGTAGGGGTGGTAGTGGTGGTAGGCATCCAGCCCCCCATGGGTAGGGGTGGTAGTAGTGACAGGCATCCTGCCCCCTATGGGTAGAGGTGGTAGTAGTGACAGGCATCTGGCACCCATGGGTAGATGTGGTAGTGGTAGGCATCTAGCACCCCCTGAGTAGGGGTGGTAGTGGTGGTAGGCATCCAGCCCCCCATGGGTGGAGGTGGTAGTAGTGACAGGCATCCTGCCCCCCATGGGTAGAGGTGGTAGTGGTGGTAGGCATCTGGCACCCATGGGTAGAGGTGGTAGTAGTGGTAGGCATCCAGCCCCCCATGGGTGGAGGTAGTAGTAGTGACACGCATCCTGCCCCCCATGGGTAGAGGTGGTAGTGGTGGTAGGCATCTGGCACCCATGGGTAGAGGTGGTAGTAGTGGTAGGCATCTAGCACCCCCTGAGTAGGGGTGGTAGTGGTGGTAGGCATCCAGCCCCCCATGGGTAGGGGTGGTAGTAGTGACAGGCATCCTGCCCCCCATGGGTAGAGGTGGTAGTAGTGACAGGAATCTGGCACCCATGGGTAGAGGTGGTAGTAGTGGTAGGCATCTAGCACCCCCTGAGTAGGGGTGGTAGTGGTGGTAGGCATCCAGCCCCCCATGGGTAGGGGTGGTAGTAGTGACAGGCATCCTGCCCCCCATGGGTAGAGGTGGTAGTAGTGACAGGCATCTGGCACCCATGGGTAGAGGTGGTAGTAGTGGTAGGCATCTAGCACCCCCTGAGTAGGGGTGGTAGTGGTGGTAGGCATCCAGCCCCACATGGGTAGGGGTGGTAGTAGTGGTAGGCATCCTGCCCCCATGGGTAGAGGTGGTAGTGGTGGTAGGCATCCAGCCCCCATGGGTAGGGGTGGTAGTAGTGACAGGCATCCTGACCCCCATGGGTAGAGGTGGTAGTAGTGACAGGCATCCAGCCCCCCATGGGTAGAGGTGGTAGTAGTGGTAGGCATCCAGCCCCCCATGGGTAGAGGTGGTAGTAGTGGTAGGCATCCAGCCCCCCATGGGTAGAGGTGGTAGTAGTGGTAGGCATCCTGCCCCCCATGGGTAGAGGTGGTAGTAGTGGTAGGCATCTGGCACCCATGGGTAGAGGTGGTAGTAGTGACAGGCATCTAGCACCCCCTGGGTAGTGGTGGTGTTAGTTGTTGCCATCCAGGCCCCTATGTGTATATGTGGCATTGGTGATAGCCATCCCGCCCCTATGGTGCTGCTGTTGCTGGTGTAAGTAATTTCTGCATCCCTCTGTGTGTGAGTGTGTTATATGTCGGGTACGTGTAGTTTGTTTTTGTGGTTGGTGTCTGACTTACCTTCTGCGCCGTACGCGTCCGTGCCTGTTCCGGTAATAGATGTAGAATATTGGTAGGATCGGCGCGATGGGATTCATGGTTGGTTCGTTTCGTTCGTCTTTCTCTTTGCTTCGCCTCGTCCTCGTCGCTGGCGTGTTCGTCTCGTAGCCGTGGATCGTCTTGTGGCGCTAATCGGAGCTTATGTGCGCCTCTCCCGGATGCTTTCACGTGCCGTGCGTAGCGACGGGTTCGGCGCGTACGGAAAGCGCATCGTACTTGGCCGGACGGGGCTGCATTTTGGCTTCCATGCGACTCGATTCTGCGTTTCCGGATCCGCCTCGGTCGGAGAACTGGACCTGTGTTGGGTGAGTACGACTGGGTCGGGATTTGGGCAGTGGTGCGCATCGTACTTGCTCGTTCGGACGTATGTGCGAATCGGTCGGGAAACAGGCATTCGCCTGGCTTTTTTCCCGGCCGAATGGTATTAGGTGCGCCTCCGACCGGGATCGGAATCGACCCCTTATCCTTACTCTTCCTGTTTTTGCTGAATTCGTTTTTGCTGGCCTTAGAACTTTAACACTGGTTAGCAGTGGTAAGGTGTGCAAAGTGCTTCTGCTCAGTCCTTTAAACATGGTAATATTGACTTACACCCAATTGGCACATTTCATTTACCTTAAAGTCCCTGGTACAGGGGTACTTCATATACTCAGGGCCTGTAAATTAAATAGTACTAGTCGGCCTGCTGCACTTGCCACCCACTGAAGTAGCCCTTAAGCATGTCTCATGCCTGCCCTTGCAGCCTGTGTGTGCAGTTTTAAATTGCCATATTGATCTGGCAAGATAAACCTGTTGACAGGCCTAAACCTTATTGTTTAATACATGTAAGTCACCCCTATAGTAGGCCCTACATAGCCCATAGGGCAGGGTACATTGTATATATAAAGTTGGACATGTACTTTTAACTTTTACATGTCCTGCTAGTGACAAACTCCTAAATTTGTTTTTCACTACTGTGAGGCCTACCTTAACCATAGGATAACATTGGGTTGCCTTTTTAGGTCTCGGCCTGCACCAGCGCTTGCGCTGGTCTGGCCGAGAGTTTTAGTAAGCGGGTTTTGGAAGTGCAAACACTGGCTTTCGGCTGGCGACCAGCTTGAGTTCACGATGGTGTGCACGCGCAGCTGGCATCTGGGTTTCCTATCTCTTCCTCATTTCCTCGTCATGGCTCATTAACTCTCTGGACTCTGATGTTTCAATCGCAGTAGCAGCTCACATTACCAACTGAGGGCCCTGGACTACAGTCACATGAAAAACAACAGCGATTAGCATTGAAATGCAAGCTTTTCTTTGTCTAGTTAGAAATATTGCTTCGGTGGGTTGATTTCACCTTGTATCGCTATTTGTTTTATATTGGGAGTCACAGCCTAATTACCAGTATTTTTGTCTCTCACTGTTTTTTTTATTTATATTTATTCGCACAAAGCACAAAGCTATATTTAAGGTTACTTTTTCCGCGTCACTTCTTCATTCTATTTAAACTCCACACCCCCACTCTTATGGTCTCTCTCCTTCTCCCTCTCTAATTCTCTCTCTACTTAATTAACTCTCCCTCTCTATCTTTTTTAGCCTTTCATTCTCTCTCACCCCTTTATCTGTTTCTCTTTCAAACTCCTTCATTCACTCTCTCCCCCCTTCTTTCTCTCTCTCTATCCCGCTCTACTCTTTATTCTATGTACACCCTTCTCTCTCTCTTTCTCTCTCACCACCCTCTCTAATTGGGCATTATATCTTCACTCTATCTCTCACTCGGCAACACCACAGCATCACTCAGCGCAACCACAGCATCAATCAGAGCCAGCACAGCATCAATCAGAGCCAGAACAGCATCACTCAGCACCAACACAACATCTCTCAACGCCATCACAGCATCACTCAACGCCATCACAGCATCACTCAACGCCATCACAGCATCACTCAACGCCATCACAGCATCACTCAGTGCAACCACAGCATCACTCAGCACCACCACAGGATAACTCAGCACCACCACAGCATCGCTCAGCACGACCACAGCATCGCTCAGCACCACCACAGCATCGCTCAGCGCCACCACAGCATCGCTCAGCGCCACCACAGCATCGCTCAGCGCCACCACAGCATCGCTCAGCGCCACCACAGCATCGCTCAGCGCCACCACAGCATCGCTCAGCGCCACCACAGCATCGCTCAGCGCCACCACAGCATCGCTCAGCGCCACCACAGCATCACTCAGCGCCACCACAGCATCACTCAGCGCCACCACAGCATCACTCAGCACCGCCACTACATCGCTCAGCGCCGCCACTGCATCGCTCAGCGCCGCCACTGCATCGCTCAGCGCCACCACTGCATCGCTCAGCGCCGCCACAGCATCGCTCAGCGCCGCCACAGCATCACTCAGCGCCGCCACAGCATCACTCAGCGCCGCCACAGCATCACTCAGCGCCGCCACAGCATCACTCAGCGCCGCCACAGCATCACTCAGCGCCAAGACAATATCACTCAGCACCACCACAGCATCACTCAGCGCCAAGACAATATCACTCAGAACCACCACAGCATCACTCAGCACCACAGCAGTATCACTCAGCACCACAGCAGTATCACTCAGCAACACCTGAGTATCATTCAGCACCACCACAGCATCGTCTCCGCAACAGTCACCACCACTACCACCTCAGCATCACTCCGCACCACCTCAGCCTGCTCTCGGAATCTGGCATCTGTTGATTCTCCCCTAGCGTCTGGCCGCTGCTAGTGTTATAATACAGGTACTAGTTCCCAACCTTCACCCTCCGATTGTTTATGCCCCCTCAAAAAAAAAGCTTTAACAAACAACCATTGCCAGCATTGCAAGAACTAAAGAAAACTGAGGAAATTTTTATTGTAAATACTTTTTTAATATGGTCGTTCAGTTTTACATAATGCCTTCTTGGTCATATATAAAGTAACAAAAATGCTTCTGACACTTTTTTATTATAACTTTTCAGCATGCCGCACAGCAGCCACACTTCTCTACAGCACAGCTTGAAGACATTGGCAAAGTCAATAGCTCTGGCTATACACTTATAAGGCCTCAAAGGCGAGACCTATTGGCTATGCCAATGCTTGTTATGTTTCATTTGGAGCAGAAGGAATGTCGAGTTTGGTCTCCAAAGAATTGCAATTTAAAACCACCTTTAATGGTAAAGTTGGATTTTAAATCACAGTTCTGAAAATGCACTTTTAGGAAGATGGCATTTTCTTGTCCTAACCATTTGGTGCCTGCAGCCTGTATCCGGGGTCACATGACTAGGTGTAACTTGCAGTTGGTCTTTGTGTATTACTCCCGGACAGTCGGACAAAGGGGGAATAGGTGTTGGCAGGATGGGCTATCCCTGACTTAATAGGGTGGCGGAGTTGTCACTTGCCACACTTGCACATCACAAAGGCTCTGCCTCAGCACACTCACAAACTGTTTCACACCATTCTATTGTGTCCCCAAACAAGCAGGGGTAGGGCAGGGAGGCAAGAAATTCCAAACACCTCGGGGGGGGGGGCTCCAGAACCTTCTCCTATTCCAAAGCTGGCACCATATATTGGACTCTCAGACACAACTCTTCAGTACACACCTGAACCTGTAGACACTACAGAAGAATACCCTGCTGCTTCAGGCCTGCCCTGATTGATGAGAAGGAAGACTGCACCTGCACCCTTCATCCCAGGCTGAAGTGACTCCAAGGGTCAGCTGACTGACCTTCTGTTCTGAGCTACAGGTACACAAGCTCCAGAGGACTCCCTGCAACTGCCCAGATGACCTGCTGCACTAGACCTGCCTGGACCAGCAACTAGACCTGCATGAGCCCTGCTGGCCTCTGCTGGAGTGTGCTCCTGATTCCCAGGAGTTACCCCTCTGGTCCTAGCCCCTTTGTGTAGCATCGGTTCAGCTCCTCCTTTAAGAAAAGGAGAAATCCTGAGGTTTTTGCCCTTTGCAACCGCGAACTGGCCAGTTCATGCCAGGATCTTGCTACCTGCTCCGACTGGCAACGCGAAGCTCTGGTGAACCTGACACTTCGCAATACGACAATCGCTAGCTATAACCGGCAATTCGAGATTTGCACTTCGTGCTACAGCATTGACAACCTGCGGTGACCACCAACACAAATCTCCACGATTGTCCGCAACCCCGGACAGGATCTTTGCGCTACAGTGACGGACGCCTGATCTACTCTTCCCGCTAGAGTGACGACCATCCGCAACACTCTCACTGCTCCTTGTGGCCTCCAATCCCAAGCGTGTAACACTTCGCACTGAATTTGAGAATCGTAACTTTTTCAATGGGACTAACCTGTTTCCTATATCCTGTATCTGTATAGTGGTCGGCCTGAACTTGTGACTTTTACCTGGTCTTGCACGACCAGAGAACCTTGAATGGCGCTATTTGCCTTTAGGCGCTATTCTTAACTTATATCTTTAAAATTGCATATCTCCAGTTCTACAGATTACATTTTTGTCATTTTAGTGTCAAATAATTTAGAAAATGTTCTCTATTTTCTAAATTGGTGTGGGATTTTTTTTGGAGTTTTGTTTTCACTTTATTACTATTAAATGCTGCATAAATACTTTAAACATTGCCGCTAAGTTAAGCTTGACTGCTTTTGTGCCAAGCTACCAGAGGGTTAAGCACAGGTTACAGATTTGGAGTTGGCTTGTGTTTCACTGTGACAAGAATTGTGGTTGCTGCTTGAATAGGGTAACACCTCCCTCAGCGAGAAACCCAGTTTCCTACAATGGCTAAAGGCAATTCCTTTTTCGCATGCCTCTGCCCAGTTGGCTTTGGTGGTAGAGGTACTGGATGCATGGGTTGATCTGCGCCCTACACTGACAAGGTATATCTGTGCCATGAAATGGGGGCAATGAAGTGTGAAAATAGATTAGACCATGAACAGAAAAAAAGGTGTATGGGGCTCAGAGAATTGGCACCGGACATAGTTGAAGGTCGTGCCATGATTCCGGTGCCTAGTGGCTTTAGCAGAATACCGTGCAATGCATAATCTGGAGGTGGAGTGGTGGGTGGTCCGATGCCATAAAACCATTATTTTTTTTTTTTTACCGAAGTTTTATATAGCGCGAACTTGACCCAAAATCAGGTATCAGAGCGCTTTATATGAGCACCAGTTGCGTTACATGAGGACACATTCATTTTTGTTAGGCACATAGTTACTGCATTGTTAGCAATTACTAGCTTGGCCTGTCTTTAACTGGGAACAAAACAAAGATTGTTTAGAGCGTGGCTTGAGGTGAACTTTTCATGCTGCTGTTGGGCTGCAGAGATGTCAATTGGTATAGATCAAGTAGCCGAGCCAACAGTTGCAGTCTCCTTTTCAGCACAGTTGCGCACATACCTACTACTTCAGTGTTGAAAGTGGCCTATTGTTTTTCTTTCATTCATAGATGGCTACTTATGCAGAGTCACAGTGCTGTTGAAGAAACTGCAAAGTAGATCTGTTTCTTATTATCAGAGATGCATTGTGAATAAAAGGTATTTAATGATCCACCCCCTAATCTGCTGTACTCTGAAAAGAGGCTTGGGTCAGCAACAAATTTGGGGCTCCTCTTCTGGCTGCTATGTTGAAACTGAAGTCATGGCCACCTGCAAAACATATTTTAAAGCCATGAACAAGACTCATGCATTTGAACTTGAACCAAGTGTATAGGTGCTTGTAAAAAGAAACGCAAGTTGAATTTACATTGAAATTTTAATGATAATTCACTTGATTCTTTCAAAATGTTCACAACCTCCTTCTGCGGCACAGGTGGGAAATTATGCTTTTTGTGGCCTGGCAACTGGCAGCTTTAGGTGTCTGTTGCTGACAGCACTGTATACGCTACTACATACAGTAGGCTGTGGGTCAGCCCCTTGCTCGTGATTGGATGACTTCCCCTCCATTCTTCTGTTTGTCCTACCCCAGAGCGTTTCTTCTATTCTCTTACTTTTGATTAGCTCGGTTGTATCCTTCCAATGCTGGTATCATAGAACTATTTTTTCTCTCTGTGTTTTTTTGTGGTGGTTTGGGTTTGGGGAGGGGGGGGGGGGCGGAGCAGGTCTGATTGGCTTTTCCAGTGCCTGTACATCTAGATGCTCATCCAAATGGGGAAAGAACAGTCGGTTATATTCATCTCACATTAGAAATTAATCATTTTATGAGTCCTATGTGAGAGCCAGTGCAGGACACTTTGAAGGGAGAGCTAAGAACAGGTCATCGGAACGAAATAAGTATGCCTCAGATCTCATTTCTCAGGATCTAGACTCTAGAGTATTGCTATTTTGCTGGTGGAATTTGGGATTTCGGTCTCTGACACCGCCTTTCACTGTCTACTTGAGAAACAGGAGAAACACTACAGGGTTGTACAACGTCTGAACTAAGGGAAAAATCACCCTTTGAGTGCACGTGCCGGAAGACTGTCTCATGCTGAAGGAGCGGAGCAGGAGGGGTTATCCAGTTCAATTATCCTACAAATCTGGTTGTGCCATTATGTAATCCAAAAGAAGTCCAGAGGTAGCCATGATGTAAGTTGTAAGTAAGAGGTTTATTAAGCTTAGTTACAGGTCAGGTCTAGATGGTAAGTAGAAAATATGATAGGTAAGTAAGAAGATACGTAATCCTAACCAACCTCGCCACGCTCCGTAAGCCTTCCCAATATCCTCAATGCACCCCCACCGTCTCCAACCCCCCACACCAAAAGCCCCACAAGGCTCCTCACCCCAGTTGGATCTCAACCCCCATCTCGAATCGAAATCATAATCGTCCCAACAGAACAAGAAAGGCTATGTCCTCGAGTGAAACGACAGATCTTGCCTCCTCATACGACACCCCATCTACTGCTACCCCCAATCCAAGATTCAGGTGATCACCGGATTCAGAAGAGACCACTCCCCTCCTAAACCTCCAAGACCCCCTGCCTCCCTTATTAACATCCCCATGGACCCCCAAGGAAGAAACCCAAAAAAAAGGCACCCACCACCAACTGCATGCTCATAAACTGCAGATCAGCCAACAATCATGCCACAGAGCTAGCAGAATCCATCCTCACCCATGACATAGACATAGCCTTCATCACAGAGACTTGGCTAAATGACTGCTCGCCACCAATCATGGACACTCTCGTGCCCCCAGGCTTTGCAATAATCAACAAAGATCGTAAAGACCAAAGAGGCGAGGTATAGCAATCATCCACAACAACAACTTGTCCGTGACGGAAATTGACACCTTTTAACTATAACACCTTTGAATGCCTATCTGCAAACATTAACACAAGTGACAACAATACACTTCACTGTCATCTCCTATACCATCCCCCTGGCAACACCACCACATTCACCGAACATCTATCCAACCTAAGTGCTCACTGTTCACTCCGAGACGCCAACAACCTAATTCTGGGCGACATGAACCTACACTGGAATGAAAAAAACAACCCGCTAATCCAAAACCTGAATGATCTACTACTTAACCAGCACTGCTCAGATGAAACCCATAACAAAGGAGCAATCCTCGACGCCATTATCGCCCAACGCGACATAATCGCAATTGACCACATCCTGCCCGTTGACTGGTCCTACCACCACCTAATCCTATTCCACATCACTCAACCAATCACATATCAACCTCCCACCTAAGACCCCCCCCAATGGACGTGAAATCTAGCACAGATCACCATGGCCGACCTAGAGGAAAGGGTAGGCTCGCTCCTGCCTATCTCCACAGATGATCTCTCCACAACGGAACTCACCTCTCACTATAACTCAACTATGACATCCATCCTGGACCAATTAGCCCCACTGAAACTAAAAAAAAACTAGGAGCATTCCATCCAGATCCTGGTTCAACACAGACATCAACGCCGAAAGAAGACAACTAAGAGCCACAGAACGACTATGGAGGAACAACCCTTCTACTAGCCTTCACGAACAACTCAAAGCAACCCGAAGGAAATACAAAAAACACATCCTCAACAAAAAAGCCACCTTCTTCTGCACCGCCCTAGACAACGCGAAAAACGGGCCTAAAGAACTCTTCAACATCATCAGGCAACAAACTTCCAAGCCCTCCGCTACCCCAGGTCAGGCCTCCAAAGACCTGTGCGACAACTTCGCCAACTTCTTCAAAGACAAGATCACCAAGATTGAGCTTTCACTAGACATCAACCGCAATCCCTCCTGCACAAACCCAACCCCAGAGACCGAAACCAGCACACGCAAGCACCCCATGAAAGCCTGGAAATCCTTCCACCCCATACCTGAGGATGAGATTCTTAAACTGATCTCCACCTCCAAACCCGCATCTCGCGTCCTAGATCCGATACCCACCCAATTGACCAAAAAGCTGAAACTCTCCTTAGCCCCATTCTGGTGCAAGATCATAAACGGCTCCCTAAAAACTGGTGTCATACCAGACTGCCTCAAAATCGGCCAAGTCACACCACTACTGAAAAAACCGGGCCTAGACACCAACGATCTGAATAACTTCAGACCCGCACCGAGACCGCGATCCTGAACATCGTGGACGACATCCGCAAGTCTTTAGATACCGACCAATGCTGCCTACTCATCTTCCTGGACCTATCGGCAGCCTTTGACACGGTTGATCACAATCTACTCATCAAGGCTCTCCAAGATAGAGTAGGCGCAGACGAGGTGGTCCTACAGTGGTTCATTGAATATGGAACCAGCACTCTGCAGCACCCTGACACTTTGTCATTAAGACCTCCCTCCCCCCAGCGCCCCGACTACCCTCCTCGTCCCCCCTCCCTGAATGAGGTTCAGTCCATGACAATGTGCCCGCATCGAGGTTTCTCAGGACTCCCATACCTTAATGGTGCACTGCACGCTGGGACTTCCAAATCAATATGTATACTAATGCCTTATTGTGTGATTCCTGCATTATAACTGTTGTAAAGCGCTCCGATACCCTCGGGTCTGGCCAGCACCATATAAAACTCCTTAATAAATAAATAAATAATATGAAGTTGAACCCCACCAGGAGCAACATCCTTGCTGCTCAGCCCACACACCCCAACTGTCTCTCCACTCCACCGGCACTCCAGCATTCCACTAATTCATCAAGCATTGTAACATTCCACATACACATCACATTCATACTGGCTGAGCAGCAGGGAATGGGTAACCAGGGAAAGGATGCATTATAAGAAATCAAGGTATAACATGCCACATCTGGACTATTGACAGTTCTGTCAGGTTTATTAGAAGGAAAATTGCAACTGAACATTTTGATAAGTTAATTTGAGAGCGTGAGAGATTACCAGACTGGAAACTGATACTTCTGTAATTCCAAACAACAGTGTTTTTGTTGCCACCATAATGATTTATTATTGCATTTCAGGCATTATCTAATCTAATTGCATATTTTTAAGGCTGATGGCGATGATGAATAGTAGGTATATGAAACAACGTAATATAGTGACTCTCCCCCTTTTATCCAAAATCCTCAGTGTGTTCTCCCACAACTGACCCAGCACATGGACAGCATCAACCTGCTAGACCCCCACCAATCGGGCTTCAGAAAAAACTGTAGCACCGAGACCACAATCCTGAACATCGTGGACGACATCCGCAAGTCTTTAGATACTGACCAATGCTGCCTACTCATCTTCCTGGACCTATCGGCAGCCTTTGACACGGTTGATCACAATCTACTCATCAAGGCTCTCCAAGATAGAATAGGCGCAGACGAGGTGGTCCTATACTGGTTCACCTCCTTCTTACACAACCGCTCCCAAAGGGTAAAAATCAAAACCTTTACATCCGACCTACACCCAGTCAGCAGAGGTGTCCCCCAAGGCTCAGTGCTCTCCCCTCAACTGTTCAACATATATATGGAACCCCTCACCTCCCTACTCAAAAAAGCCAACATCCCCTTCCACCTCTATGCAGACGATACCCAGATCGATCTGGAAACCTCCTCCATTGAAGACATTCAGAGACTTAATGACACTCTTAAAGAAGTCCAACACTGGCTATCTATAAACCACCTTAAACTCAACCAAGACCAAACAGAAATCCTCCTCATCTCCAACAAAGAAGAAAACCCTCAAATCGTGGAATGGCTAAAAGCAATCGACGCTCTCAACGGTAATCTCACTTTGGCCAACTCTGTAAAATCATTAGGAATCACCCTAGACCCAAAACTCGACATGGCCAAACACATTAAGAACTCCGCAAAGAGCGCCTTCCTCAATCTGAAGCTACTCAATAAAATAAAACCCTTCATCCCGCCCAAGGACCTCAAACAAGCCACCCAATCACTGGTGCTATCTAGACTCGACTATGGGAATGCAGTCCTCACCGGTACAGCAAAATCCCACATAGCTCCCCTCAAAACAACTCTTAATGCAGCAGCCAGAATGGTCACCGGAGTTAAGAAATACGATCACATTTCACCGTCACTCAGAGAACTAAAATGGCTCCCAGTAGAAATGCGTGCCAGCTTCAGAACTGCCTGCCTCACGCACAACGCCCTGCACACAGGGAAACCTGAGTACCTGGCCTCCAAACTCAAGAAGGCCGGTCAGACAAGGAACCTCAGGAGCTCCAAAAATCTACTTCTCATCCCTATGAAAACATGCAAACAAAAAACCGCTGCACGATCCTTCGCCGGAAACGCACCCAAAATCTGGAACTCCATCCCAGCTGATATCAGGACTATCCCTTCCTTTGTAAAATTAAAAAAACTCCTAAAAGACTTCTTCCTCAACCGTGCCTCCTTAAACCGATAGCCGCCGACGAAGCGCACAAGCCAGCACTCTACAGCACCCTGACACTTTGTCATTAAGACCTCCCTCCCCCCAGCGCCCCGACTACCCTCCTCGTCCCTCCTCCCTTAATGAGGTTCAGCCCATGACAACGTGCCCGCATCGAGGTTTCTCAGGACTCCCATACCTTAATGGTGCACTGCACGCTGGGACTTCCAAATCAATATGTATTCTTATGCCTTATTGTGTCATTCCTGCATTATAACTGTTGTAAAGCGCTCCGATACCCTCGGGTCTGGCCAGCGCCATATAAAGCTCCTTAATAAATAATATGAAGTTGAACCCCACCAGGAGCAACATCCTTGCTGCTCAGCCCACACACTCCAACTGTCTCTCCACTCCACCAGGCACTCCAGCATTCCACTACCTCATCAAGCATTGTAACATTCCACATACACATCACATTCATACTGGCTGAGCAGCAGGGAATGGGTAACCAGGGAAAGGATGCATTATAAGAAATCAAGGTATAACATGCCACATCTGGACTATTGACAGTTGTGTCAGGTTTATTAGAAGGAAAATTGCAACTGAACATTTTGATAAATTAATTTGAGAGCGTGAGAGATTACCAGACTGGAAACTGATACTTCTGTAATTCCAAACAGCAGTGTTTTTGTTGCCATCATAATGATTTATTATTGCATTTCAGGCATTCTCTAATCTAATTGCATATTTTTAAGGCTGATGGCGATGATGAATAGTAGGTATATGAAACAACGTAATATAGTGACTCTGGGGATATTCCGTAAACTGTCATATCAGCTAGTTTGTCCAGTCCACCCTGCTTGTGTCCAGCTAGCAGCAGAAAATTGTCTGTTTGTAAACAAAGTAAATAACGATGACGCCTTTAGTAGCAGTACAGTACTGAATGATGTTAATATAGTCCGCGCCGGGGAACGGGGGAATGGGTTTAAGTTAGGATGTGAGACATGCTCACAGAAAAGACCCTGACTGAGAATTCAACTGGCATTAAAGACAGGAGTATATTCCCCTCGCTATAAAGCATGTATCAAAATGTCAAAGAAAATGGAAAAGGCAGAAATGTCAGCAACTTCAAAGAGTAAGGACATCCATGTCATTTATTACAAAAGGCTAAAACAAGCAAACATTTGTAAACCGTAAGCTAGTGCAACTTCTAGGATTAAGCAGACCCCGAGGATATTGTGGCACTGGTTTGAAAATGTTGCAGCATAAAAATGAAAATGTTGCAGCAGAAGAAAATTGCACTTATTGTATGATTTATGCCGGCACATTTTGCGATTGCATCCCGACAGTTTTTCATCAGTTTCTTGTTTTTGCTCATTCCCAAAAGATCCTTTCATGGTACCCTGTTCACTGAGCTCTTCCCAAGTGACCTATATACTTGGCCTCGTGCCTTCCCTCTCTCCTTCTAGACTATTTTAAAAACAAGTTGTTCTACTGCATGGAAAAGCTGCGATGCAAAACCCAGTTTGTGTTTTTTCTTTCTAACTCTGCATTTTGCTTCCAGGGAACTTTCTGCGGGAGTGTACAGTCCCTGTGCATAAGAGTGTGCTTCTGGTTTGCTCCATGGCACTAGGATAAAATGCTTACTGTACAGGACATTTATCCCATAGGGCATTTCCCTCGGGGGTGGGGGATTGGGGCCTGGAGCCATTGTCGACCGTTTTTTAAAGGTCGTCAGCCACCTCCTCTGAAAATAACACAATGGAGACAGCTGAAAAACACATACACTGTCATAGAGTGCTTAACAACAACAACAAAAATAGTTTCCTAAAAGCAACGGGAGGATGCAAATCAGCCGACCAAAAAAATGGTAAAGAAGGTATGCCCCATGCGAGGGACAAACGCAACAAAAGGAAGGCAGGCGACGAATAAGAAGCAAATGAGTGTGACAATAATTCATGTCATTCACAGAAACATTTGATTCCATATACCCCTCAGATAGGTTGCATTTGCATTTCAAGTTGTAAAAACATGTATTGGCAATAAAGTAGAATACAATAACCTGCAACAGTGTTCTGGAAGCAAACAAAGGCTTGCACTGCAACTCATTTACATAACAATAACCATGCTGCACTTGGAACGTAACGTAATGTAATCCAATTGTAACATAAGGATGCCTTGAAAACTTGCGTCAATGTGGTTAGAATATGAAAACTAAAATGTCTGCACCAGGGTACTAGGCCTTTGCTTCCATTCCCCACATGCAACATGGAGGCAGTAGAGGGATATTTAGGTGTTCCACATATATGTGCTTTATTATGCTAATTTGAATATCCTCGATAGGGGGAAAGAAGGAGGTCAGATTTCAAAGTTAGCGATGTCCCCGATTATGGAAATGTACACCATCTGATTTTCATCCCTATGTAAAATGCGCCATGTGTAAATGTCAGAGAATGTGGGAATGTTCCCAGCAGTTTTCACCATGGGAGTGACAGAAGGGAGGGACAGACATACGTACACACGCACACACACACACACATACACCTCCCTTTGGCTCTAGCCCTGGTCTACAAGGTTTGGCTTCCCTACCCATGGGTGCCTAGACTGAGTTCAGTGCACCTTCACTTGACTGGCAGTGTCCAGGTTCTTGTAGCCACACACAACCCCACAGAGCATACCTGCCTGTGTGGTGTCTTTCTAGGTTACTGGGTCAGGCATGCAGTGGTAATTCAAATACAATTTTGTTTTTTAGAATAGCACACTTAAACACTGCACCAAGAAAAGACACAATATATTCATTTAAAAGTGTTTTCTTTCAACAGCCTCATCCTGTTACCTAGTACCTGAGTAATAACCACACAGAATATAACTAAAACAGCACGTATGAATTTCAAAATAGTGTTTGTGAGTGTGAAGTGTCACCACTCAAAATGGGGGCTAGTTTGTTTCCATATTAAAACTTCAATGGCCACTCATCCTTTAAAAACATTTTTTTTTTACATGTAATGCGTTACTGTGCTGAAAAGCGATATTAGCCCTGTGTTGTTGACGGTATTGTTGGAGGAAATTTAAAAAAAAAAAAAAATCTGTGTAAATAATGCATTTGAAATGTATTAATTACACCTTTCTAATTTTTTAATTACTTTTAGGCTTTAAATGTAATTTGTGAAGAAGAAAGGACAAAAGCAAATGTTTTATGAAAATATGTAGTAAACCCATATATATATATATATATATATATATATATATATATATATTTGTACAGCTACATAACTTTAGTGTTAAATATCAAATATGTTGCTGTGGAAAATGTGAAAAATTTCCAAATGTTTTACCAGTGCAGACATATGAACCCTGGGAGAGTGAGGAGACAACAGCCTTAGGTGTACTGCCCATTTCCAGACCTTGCCACCATGGAAGAAAGGGATATAATCAAGAAGTTCAGATTAAATAGGCAATCTATACTGGATTTATGTCATCAGCTGGAGCCAAATGTTCAGCCTCACAACAGAAATCCCACATCTTTTACATCAAACTCATGGCAGTACTTCATTTTGTGGCCACAGGATCCTTCCAATACAAGGTGGCAGTATCTGCTGGAATGTCTGAATTTCAGTGGTGTGCTACAAGAAGTTATATCTTCAATGATGAGACACATCAACAGCTTCATCCAGTTTCCACGGCAGCAAGATTTAGCCAATGTGAAGGGGCACTTTTACGGTTTTGGCCACCTACCACATGTGCTTGGAGAAATTGATGGCACACATATTGCCTTAGTGCCACTACATGCCTGAGAACAGGTCTACCGAATTGGAAACACTTCCATTCAATCAATGTGCAATACCGGATTTGTACATCACAAGCGTCTGTGAAGGGCCACATTATCCCTCCCACAACTCCTAACCCCACTACCCCATCCCTTTGGCCCAATGTGCCCCTTCCGAATGGATCCTCGGTGAGCTGGAGCTGGTGGTGCTGTTCTGTCAACATTACCCAGAATGGGGGGGCGGGGGGGGCACACAATCGATGGTACAGTGGTAGGAACACAGGAAGTGGAGCCTTCAGTTAGCTGAGGTGTTACAGCTGGGGTGGGAGGTGCCGGTGTGGGTTCAGTGAGACTCACTGGAACTATCTGCCCATGCTGACCAGATGGACCAGGATCCTCATTGTCATCCAGATTACGAGGACTGTTGTCATCGCTGAAGGCTTTATCCTGGGCTGGAGTGGAGGTCTCTTCAGTGGCAGCTTCCTTGCCGCGTGGTCTGGCAGTTGGACTTATTGAGAAATTGAGACCATTTTTATTAGTAAAAGTGGGTATTATACATCAAGTCTTTTGAGACAAACAATGTAGATACCTAGAAGTGAAAAGAGATTACTATGATGATAGCTTTCAGTGGTATTGAACATATTACTATAACGTTTAGCAATTTCAAACAATACAACTTCAAATAAGCAGATAATGACCTGTCCTTAAATGTTTATGAAGTGATTAGGAAGCATACCTCACATCTCCCAAACACTCAACCCAGCATAGTGGAGAAGTGAAATGTATAATTGAGAATTCCAAGGCCTAGCTGACTTCAAAACAGCCATTTACACAACTTGGATGGATCTTTGGCATTAGTCATCATTTGAACAATGCAGAGTCAATTTGTTCAATTACCACTCACATTCAGCATAGTAATTTTCATACCTTACAATTTTTTAGTCAACATGGTTTGTTTCGTGCAAAACTTGGCATCAGTTCAATTGGTTGAGAAGAACAGGACAACATTCAGAAAAAAACACAATTTTCAGAAGTGAGTATTGCATAGGGATTGATCACTACATGATACCTCACCATATGTTGAAATCTGTTAGACAGGAGAGAATGAGCAATATGACATAGCAATATTATTTGGACAAATTAGAAACAAGGCATCATGGTAGTTGTAGTTATTTCAAAGACAGCTTCCCAACAATTGCAAAATGGTGGAACATACCTTTGGAAATTATGCTGTTGAAATGTGACAGACACTTACAATATGACACACATATTGGTAATGGGTATTTTAGTGTTGTAACACTTATAGGCACCATACCATCATGTCACATGTAATGGAAATTGCCGCCTGTAATCTTAGGTGCAACACAATATATAAACACAAACAACCCAAAGTATCTGCTACTCATAGTGTGAGGGTTCTCTGTTATGAAAATATGTGCAGAACACATTGGCAACAGCTGAGTTGAGAACAAACAGGACATTGAGAGTTAGTGAGACTTTGTAAAGTGTAACTTACCAGACTCCACTCCAACAGGGGTTCCTGTCAAGCCTTCAGGATGTAGGAACTGTAAGACCTTCTCCTCCCAGGGCATGAGTTGTAAGGGCAGCCTGGGGTAGCCACCACAAGTCCTCCGGGCCTCCATGTGACGCTTGGAGGCCAGGGAGCGCACCCTCCCCCGCAGGTCATTCTGTAGTGTAGCTCCTATTTCCCTAATAGGCTCTGCGCATTGGAATAATATACCCTATAGGTTTGACATAGGACTAAGGTCAATATGTCCCTATCGAGTATATTAAACTTAATTACTTGTGCCAGCTAGCTCAGAGGCCACTAGAAACTCCTTGATAAACAAGAAGGGAGTAGTTTCTGGCAGCCGCAAAACATGACAACTTTGTTTCCCTTTTAGAATCAGAACGTGTCCCAGAGTCGTGGAAACAATAGATAACCATTTCACTCAGCTCAATCGTGCATGCTTAGTTTTCCTCAAAGTTACACAGGAAGAATAGACGGGCGTTTCAATAAAAGATTTATTGAACAGTCTTGTTTCTCGTGTAAGTAATATGTGCTGTTATGATCACAAGACAATATGCAAGATAAATAATGTACAGCGTAAGCAGTAGAAATAAATAATACTGCGCTAGCATGATCTTTAGTAGATATTCATTTACATAAATAACATAGACTAAAAATGCGAGTACTCATACGATGCGTTTCTAAGCTAGTTCTACCCCAATGTACCTAACCTAACCTAGGTGTAGGGAGAGGTATGAAGTAGGTGGAGTATTCCTTACTATGGTATACTAAGAGTATGTTAGCCAGTATGCCTAGTATGCCAAGAGTCCCTCTAGGTTTCTAGTCAGCTCCATACCTTAAGAATGAGAGAGGTGGGAATCTCTTGCCAGACTCGAACTCCAACACCCCGCGAGGGAAGTCAGATCACTGGAAGCTGGACTCTCTGCATGCAGGGATGACAGCGTCTTCTCAGTGCGTCAGGCCGGGAAACGGGCTCCTCTGAAGTCGAGGTCTCCTCTGATTTACAAGGGCTAGGGAAGGTATATTTATACCTGAGAGGTACCTCAGAATGTTAGCATTGACGTGAATCGGACAGCGGAAGACGTCATGAATGAACCCTCAAGGTATAACGGTTCATGCATAATAGATGAGTCCTTGAAGAAATCAATAGTCCTGTGCTAGGGAAACTCCCGAAGCCTAAGGGTCTGTTCTTCAAGAACTCGTTGTGACGTTAGGGTGGACGGATGTCGGAGACCATGCCTGTATTTTGAGTGCACGGTTTAATGCCTAAATAAGGACTGGGATTTTATGCCTATATAAGGGCAGGGCGAATTGTGCCTATATAAGGACATGATACAGGAAAACCCATGTACGGACACCCTAAGAGGAATACAACACCCACTCCACTTTTGTGTGTACGATAATAATAAAATGCTAAACATTTAATATGCTAAACATAAAATGGAGTACCGCATATTGCTAAGAATATTTCTTAAAAGCATTAAAAAGCATTTAAAAGCCTATTAAAATGCAAAAGGTACTGTACATTTCAAGCATTGTTTTTCATTACAGGCATATATTCGGAAATAAAATTCAATTTGAATGAAAATAAGCAGTAATATTTACATGTGACAGAAAATGATCGATAAGTTGTTCAAAAATCAAAGTCATTTCATGTCATGAAAATTAATGAACTTTTTAGACAAATAAGATGACAAAGTGTGTGAGGAAGTACCGCGAAGTCCGTACTATAAGGCTAGTTCTACTTCAAGCAGATTGAATTGCCATTCAGTTTGAAAAAAGGAAAAAAGTTCAATTTGGGAAGAGTTCCAAGTTTTTGAAATATGAAGGCCAAATTTTACTGCGTCTCTGGTACACTGTGGGTTGAATCAGAGTCAGTGTACGGGTCTGGTGTAAACATGAGATCATCTATTTCTGTAGACAAAATATCGTCCACTGAAGTTGGTGTCAGTTGGAACACCTCGTGTAGTAGATTAATTGCACAGAGATGTGAAGCATCGCTTTCAGCATAGGATGCCGCAGCAATGTTCGCGTCCGTTGTTACCTGTGTGCCTGTAGATCCATCTCGTACCTCAGCAGCAGCTGGAAGCGTCTGTGAGATCTCAATGAATGCCGTCATCAGGATTGGTAGCCTCTGGGGACAACACAGAGCATGGGCCGTTATCGGGTCCAGCAGAGTATCGATATCCGTTGGCGTTGCTGATGGAAATGTTAGACAGGTGTCTAACACGCATTCTTCACCGCATAGCAGGCATCGTAGGACAGGTAAGATGCAATCTTGCCAGATTGGTCTGAATGACAGGAACCACGTGGTATTAAGTTCCCGTAGACGAGTCATGCCCAAAAGCTGTACTATTCGCTCACGGCACTTTCGTTCAAGGAGAGCTTTCTCCACTTTGCTCGGAGTGATGTCTGTGAATAGGCTGGCCATAGCGTAATAGCAGGAAGAGAAATAGAATTCCGGCAACAAGTGCTAGAAGTAATGGTATGCCACCAAACACCGAATGTGCAAAGTTCGGGATTATTCCGAGTATTGCCTGGAAAGGTGCTAACAGACCGGAACAGATGCTCTTAAATACATGTACAATTCCGCTTGTATCAGACATGTTAAAGATACGTTCTATCAGTTCCACGAAATGTATAGGGCAGTTTGTACGTATTAAAGTCTGTATCTCAGCCGAAGTCCTTGCTACTTGTAGATCATAGGTTTCTTTGGCCGAGGTCAAAGGCACGGTTTGTTGCAAAAGCATGGCTTTCATTCTGCTTAAAGTATCAAATCTTATAAGAGAGACGTTCAGCGAAGGCCACAAAGGCGACTCCTGACTGTGTCTATTGGGGCAAACAATACTTGCATACAGCAAGTGACCCTGGAGTTGACCGTTACTAGATATGGGATGCCTGGCAACATGCCGCAGCAACTCTGATCATTCAACATGAGGTAACTCCCATTAGAAAGTTGTCCAAACGTTGGATTAATCACAGCAGCTGGTGTACCCTGCTGATGGCAAGACAAATTTGCCACAGAACCATTACAAGCCCCGTGTAAAGAAATGTCCTGACATATAAGTGAACCGCTCAGTGCACTTTTACAGTGTGTACCGCTCAAAAACACTTCACGATCCCCACTCCAACATCTATATGTATATCGGTAAATTCCAAGATGTCTTAATGTATTCCTTACCCAACCTTTCATATTTGCCTGCTTGCATTTGTTTGAGCAATACTGAAACTGAAAAGTAGTCACAGATAGCGTGATTTTGCCATGAATGAGCCATTCTGTAGCTGGTTTTTCTGCCACTGTGAATGGTAACTTTTCCAGTTTTTCAATGCTCAGCACTGTATACTTTGCTCCTCTTTGTGCCAGTTCGATCTGTTTATCAGTTAGATTGTATTCTGCAAACAGAGCTGACGTATTGATAAAACGCCAAGGCACATAGCCCGCACGCAAAGATTGCAGCGTCCAGCTTAATAACACAATAGAACGTAATTGAGATTGGCCTTGTTGTAACATCGCCAAATCGTGTTCTAGTATGTCGATAGCAGAGGATACAATGTTGTCCAATGAATATATTCTGGAGGACAAAGTTGTTAACCCATTGTCGACCACAGTGAGTGTTTTCTCTAAATTAATACGATCAAGTTCACGTATTCGTTCTGCGGCCTCCATCTGTGACACTTTCCATGCTTCATTATAGGCAGCATAAATGCCGGCATATATGAAACGTTTTTGACGCAGTTTTCTTGGTCCAAGCAAGAATTCCCTAAGGTCTGCGTCTTCTTTAAGTAAGGATAAGTGTTGTTTCACATCCTGTAGTGTAGATTTCTGCAGCCAATCGAGGCATAATTTTCCTACACTGTATGTTGTTACTACCCCCGGATGCTGTCTTTGGACGTATCTTGGGTCTGGCCTATGAATAGTAAAGCCCTGAGTTTTATTCAGGAATCTTTCCTGACAGTTGTTCGTGTCTGTGGGCCAGATCAACCATTTTCTCCAATCAGGATTAGATCTGTTGAGTTGTAGTATTTTGTCAACTGTAACCGCTGCCTGTGTATTGTTATCACTTGCAGGTGTTGGTACAGAAGGTGTTTTCATCTCTTTGATCTTGGCTAGTCCAAGACAAGATGTTTGTTGGACAGTTTCATTCAAAAACATTATTTGTTCAGGGATGATACAGGCTCTAAATAAAGCTTCTATCCCCTGCACTTGCCAATCTTTAGTACCCCAGACAGTTTTTGTGTCTATTGTGTCTTTCCATAAGTCGAAACCCTGTCTAGACAGTTGGGCAATAAATGCTGCAGAGTAAATCTGTTTTGTATTAGTTAACATAATTTTCAGTCCTGTTTTGTTTACATTTTTATAGTAAAACGTTTCTGGATCAGATGTATTGTAACCTGAAAAATATGGAAACTTGTTAGCAAATGTTTTTGAACTACCTTTTGGTGGTGTAGGACAATGCTCCCATTGGTTAAACATAAACACATTTCTAGGGTTTGCAGATTTATGCAAATAATGATGACCATAGTGGTTATAGCAATACAGCTGTTCATAGTCTGATGAACCCTCTAAATATTCATTTTTAGAAAATGCAGCAGATTTTTCTAGGTCAAACATTATGTCGTTAACAGTCTCAAAGTCCCAATCATCAGAATAGGTACTGGACGAAATGAGATCACTTAGTGAAATTTTAAACAAATGTGGAATGTTCAATTGTTCCGTCGGGCCAAAAATATCAAAATCTGTTTTGTCCCACACTATACCATCCTGTATAGGAACGGCTGTGATGTTCACTGTTGACAAGTCTCTTGCTTCACGATGGGAAGATTTATGAGGTTTCAAAAGTACGTTCACATCTTTTCCTTCAGTGTTCACATGGATGTATCTGCCATTTATAAGCACGCTCATAGTCATAACCAAAGCTAGCCAAAGCAGGAAAACAAATATTCCAGAAATAATCCAGAGTTCAATCCATGGGGAAACCAGATAAGTCTTTTTCAGAAAGTGAAGAAAGTCTTGTACTTGCTGCTTGAATGTTAATGATGCTGGCGTCGTTTCAGGTTCACTCGGATCTTCTGAGAACGTATCAAAGTTAATGAAATAGCCAGAAGCAGTTCTGTCAATTGTTGAAATTGCATCAGGATTTGTAGAAATCGCTGGAACCAGTTGATCACTTGCTACATTGGTGTAGACAGGTGTATTTGGACGAACTGTTACTTGATTTTCAAGAGGGATGAGTTCCATTGCATTGTTGCTTAGTCCTTCATCTGTTACTGCTGAATTCTCGATGGTTATCAGTCTTTCAGTCTGAACCTCTTGGATAGTAGCGAGAGGAGTGCCTCTGCTACTAGGTCGGAGTCCACGAGGAATACTATTTAGTATTGGCCACATACTGTGGTTTGATGAGGTCGATGGACACAAATCTTTTCTCCTTTTTTCCAGAAAGGTGGGACAGAAGTACTGTTCTTGTTCCTTGAACTGCTAGGACAGGTACTGGTTGTCTGTAAGAAGGTCCAAATTCCTTCTTGTCCGCAATCTTTTCTCTGACTAGATCCCCAACTTTTGGAATCCAGACAGGCCTTGCTGGGACCGCCGGTTTTTCCCCAGTGGTGGTTGGCTGCAGGAATACGTTGCTTTGTTTCGATCTTAGTTCATTGAGTTCCTGTAAAACAGCCAAACGATCTTTGATATCAAACGGTTTATTTTCCACCACTGTGCCTACGTGATCGAGGTCTGGTACCCACATTCTTGTCCCAAATAGGACCTCATATGGAGTGATCCCCCCTAGAGAACTTCTTGGCAGGTTATTTAATGAGCGTTGGACCCCATCAAGATGTTTGACCCACCCATCACCCGAACCTAATACCCTAGCTGTTATAGACTGCTTTGTGTCCCGGTTTATAGACTGCTTTGTGTCCCGGTTTTTCCTTTCCACAAATGAATTTCCCTCAGGATGGAATGGAGAGGAGTACCGCAATGCAACGCCCAGACTGGCCATGGCTTCTTTGTAAGCCCGAGAGCTAAACGCAGGGCCCTGGTCAGAATGTAGCGTGCCTATTGCGTATGTGCCGATAAAGACTCGCAAATCTTTTATAACAGTTCGAGCGTCAGCCGAGCGCTGAGGCCATATCCATAGGAACCTTGATTCAGTATTTGTGGGATTGCATTTGTCCAGAAGGACGCATGCGCGTAGATAGTCTAATGCTGTCTAACAGTGGTGTCTGTACTGGGCAGCTACATTCGTAGCATGGTGTCTGGTGGCTTTCTCGCTGTAATTTACAGTCTATGCAGTTATTGATGAAGATGTGGATTTCTGTATTCATCCCAGGCCACCAGTACATCTCTTTTAACGTCAAAATTGTTTTAGAGATCCCTAGATGTGACAGACCCTCCCCCAAATGTGCTTCATAAATCAAAGCTGCTCTACGTTCCATGTTTGGAATTACCCTATCCCCCACTCCAGGGATTCGAGCAAAAGGAACGTTGTTCGCATCAATTACATAAGAGTACTTGAGTGGAAACTTTTTTGGTAACGCTGCACCACTGCCTTTGCTTGTAGCATTGACAGCCAACATTATCTCACTGTCTATTTTCGTTTTTGAACGAGTAATCGCAGCTACGGAAGCCGTCTGAACAGCCCCCTTTGCGGCTTCGTCAGCCAATGAATTCCCTGCAACGTGAACGCCATCACGTTGATGACTCAGTGTGTGGATCACGTGAGCCTTTGGTAGTTCATTTTTCAACTGAACTACTTGTTCCCAAAGCGTTTTGTGCTTTATTGTGCCACCTTTCGCATCTTTGAACCCATTTTCAAGCCAGTTTTGTATATATTCATTATACGACTGAACACAGTAAAAGGAATCGCACACTATTAGTGTGGGGAATTCTCGATCTATACTTTCAAGTGCCAGTTTGAATGCTTGCAGTTCAGCTCGCTGAGCTGTACAATCTCCTAGAGATTGAGTTTTTGTGACCATAGGTCTGAAGATGCCATCTCGCATGCGACCTTTAACGATTGCACCCACTGCACTGTAAGCTTGCTTACTCCCTGTTGCGGGTTGTGCGGATCCGTCAGTGTAAATTATGAATTCGTACTGATCGAGAGGCAGAATTTCAGTGGGCAGAGGACATTCTTGTTCATATTGCAGGAACGCTTGTGTTTTTAAATCAGGATCAAAAACATATTCAACAGCTGTTGCAGCAAGAGAATTAACCCATTGTATCCATCTTGGATGTAATGCTTTAGCATTTGGAATGCTTGCTTTTGTGACCGCTTCTAAAGCTGGTACCGGGGTTACGACAATAATGCGTTTCCCTTGGGCTAGGGCTCTTTCTTTTGCTACAGCGGTTTGAACTGCTGTCAGAATTTTTTCAGTTGAAGTGAAACGTATTTCCGCTTGTGTATACTAATGAGATTTGTATGCGATTGGTATTTTTCACCCTCATTAAATGTTAAGTAGGTGAATCCGCATTGACCCGAAATTATTCGGATCACCAGGTTGCGTTGACTTACGCGTGTTTGTAAGTGATTTGTTGCTAACATGTTAGCCTGGAGTGAACGCAAGATTTCTGTGTGTTCTTGTGTCCAATTTTTGATTGAAAAATCAGGTTTGATTAATGCGTAGAGAGGTTTAACCCTTTCTGCGTAATTTAGAATGTATGTTCTTCCAAAATTTAGGAAACCCAGGATGGATTGTAAGTTTTTTAGCGTTTTTGGAGGTTGGAGCAGCGCACATTTCTCTAGAAAGTTAGCTGCCAAGCTCTTGCCTTCACTTGAAAGCTCATATCCTAGAAATAGGACATTGAAATGGGCAATTCTGGACTTTTTGAAGTTGAATTTGTAGCCCTCAGAGGCGAAGCCCAGTATAATGGTATTCACCCTGTTCAAGTGTTTATCCAGGTCATCGTCTGTCAGATAGATGTCATCGACATATGACAATGCCTCATTATCATAAATTTGTAGTAACTCCGTTACCCTTGCTGAGAATAACCCTGGGCTGTTCTTGAACCCTTGTGGGAGTCGACAAAATTGACCCTGGGTCCCCATTATGGAGAAAGCTGTTAAGTACCTGCTTTCAGGTGCTATGTTTTGACAAAAACCATTTGAGATGTCTAATGTGGTTTTATATTTTTTACGCACAATGTTATTCATTAATGCTGTGCTATGTGCATTCTGCACTGCAAATGTTTTAGAACAAGTGTTTAAGTGTCTGTAATCCAAAACTAGACGATAGGTGTTGTCTGGTTTGGAGACCGGAAAGAAAGGATTGTTCATTGAGGAGGTGCATGTTTCAATCACCCCTTGGTATTCAAGTTGATCTAAGATCTCCCTGACCTGTTTTTTAGCTTCTTGCTTTATTGGGTACTGCCTTTGTGCAGTTGGTTCATGTTTCAGATGTATTTTATGGTGAGGTGAGTCCTCATCCCATCCTACATGATTTTTATATAATGCTGGGGCCTGGGCTACTGCCCATTTCCTGGCATATGTATATTTTAGGTGAATTGGAATATGGTTGGAGAAGGCAGGCATAATAATGTCCTCGCCGTGTGGGCACTCCCTGACAAATTGTGGTGGCCAGTCTTTTTCTGCTAGAAGTATCTCATAGCCCCTTGAAAGTTTTTCCCAAGAAAGTGCTTTCACCTGTCTAGGTATGTCTCCCTCCATCCGGAGTGTTATTTCATATAACTTTTGTGGAGTACTAACCCTGGTGTCTACAGTCTCAACTGTAATGTACTCATTCAAGTCCACTATCTCCAGAAGTTCCTTCAGGTTCTGGCGAGCTATTGTGACTTCTGCTGCACTGTCCAGCATTGTCTGAGCCCATTCTCCGTTCTTGAGTTGTGTTCTCAGTATTCTCGGCATGTCTGATCTTCAGACCTGCTACTTTCTTTTGGAGAATTGAGGTTTTGTTTTATTTTTTGGAGCGTGTTTTTCTTCCTTGGATTTCACGCGTTCTTCTCTATGTTCTGACCGTCCTCTTCTTTCCGAAGTCTGTGACGAGATCTGAAAGGTACGAGAGGAACGTGTATCAGTATCTTGATACCTGTCAGGCTTTCTCAAATTATCCCTATTCCTGAGGTTATACCTCCTTTCAGAGGGCTCCTTTTGAGGAGACCTACCTCGGGATTGAGAACGTTTCTCGTTTGAATTTTGTTTAGTAGTTTCCCACTTCTTTTTAGAAGATGTAGGAGTTTGTTTAATAGAGTCCTTCTCAGGACTTTCAGATAGTTTTGGCTTCACTGGTCTTCCACCCAAACTATCTCTGCCTAATTCTGCATAAGATTGTTCAATTATTCTGGGTAGTTCAGTTTGTTGTTCTGTAACATCGAATTCCCTTAATCGTTGGCGGATCGCCACTGCTGCTGCCTCCCCTTTAATATTAGATAATATTATTGTTGAGACCTGGTCGAAATTTTTCAGTAATTTCATACCTAAGTTTAGAGCAGGCTCTGCCCCGTATTCGTTTTGAATTTGTTTCAGGACATCTGGTATTACCACAATAGATGGAATACCATGTGTTTTAGTATAGATGGCAGCAAAGACTGAGCCCCAAGTGGTACAGTCTTCCAGTTGTGGTGTGATCCCCATCGGTAAACAGATTGTTAGGATTCTGTGTTTCTCATACGTGCTAGTATTTGGAAATACTGCTTCGATTTGAGTAATTTTTTGAGCTATCCAGAATTGCATTTGTTCACGTTTTGTGGGCATTTTACCCATGACTGCGTGTAGAGTCTGTGGTGTAATTTTTAGTGCAGTCCCCGGTTGAGGGGTCTGATTTGGAATGGTTAATGGTGGTTGGACTGTGAAAGTCTGCATGACATATTGGACCAATTGTCTGTAGATTTTTATTAACTCTGTAAGTTGAGTAAGTAGTTCCTCGTCTGACATTATATCGAGTTCAGGATGAGGAGTGTAGCCGGCTAGAATCGGCCATGTTGTTCCTGGTCTACCTAGTGGACCGAGCCTGGTAATGTTTCTGTGATGTTTTAGGGCGCCTTTAAACCAGAGCTGATGCTCCTGGTATGTTAGTGGAATTTCAATATCCTCGGAAGGAATATATTCCTCTGGTGGATCATCTTCTTTGTAGAAGTGAAACAGTTTTGTAACTGGATTGGATTCAGGAAATATTACCCATGAATAGAATACCTCTGTCTGAAATGATTCGTGTGCCTCTATCACGAAAACTGCTCTACCGCCTCTTGGTGGTAGGCCGTGTTTTATGAGTTTTAGAGTGATGGCTCTTCTTAAGTTTGGATTGATGTCTATGACACCCTCCTCGGTTTCAATAAAACCTGTGATGTTATAAGCGGTTAAAGCTGGTTGACCCGCAACGTCTCCCTTGTCGGAGTCAGGCATTTTGTTTTTTGAAAAATGTAGAACAAGTTTCAAGGAAACAAAGATAAGGTGCACAATATTTTGGAACACTGTATCCTTCAACGTTGAGCAAGCCAAACAGCTAATATATAGGGTGCTTCCCTATGTAGCCGTGGCGGATACTTAACCCTGCCCACTCCAGACGTCTTTTGGAGTATATGGGTAGGGGTCTCTGAGAGAAAAGGCACTGCTGAGTTACTCAGTATCTAACGTTAAATTACCACCTTACCAAACCGTTGGGCGCCATGTAGTGTAGCTCCTATTTCCCTAATAGGCTCTGTGCATTGGAATAATATACCCTATAGGTTTGACATAGGACTAAGGTCAATATGTCCCTATCGAGTATATTAAACTTAATTACTTGTGCCAGCTAGCTCAGAGGCCACTAGAAACTCCTTGATAATCAAGAAGGGAGTAGTTTCTGGCAGCCGCAAAACATGACAACTTTGTTTCCCTTTTAGAATCCGAACGTGTCCCAGAGTCGTGGAAACAATAGATAACCGTTTCACTCAGCTCAATCGTGCATGCTTAGTTTTCCTCAAAGTTACACAGGAAGAATAGACGGTCGTTCAATAAAAGATTTATTGAACAGTCTTGTTTCTCGTGTAAGTAATATGTGCTGTTACGATCACAAGACAATATGCAAGATAAATAATGTACAGCGTAAGCAGTAGAAATAAATAATACTGCGCTAGCATGATCTTTAGTAGATATTCATTTACATAAATAACATAGACTAAAAATGCGAGTACTCATACGATGCGTTTCTAAGCTAGTTCTACCCCAATGTACCTAACCTAGGAGTAGGGAGAGGTATGAAGTAGGTGGAGTATTCCTTACTATGGTATACTAAGAGTATGTTACGCCTAGTATGCCAAGAGTCCCTCTAGGTTTCTAGTCGGCTCCATTCCTTAAGAATGAGAGAGGTGGGAATCTCTTGCCAGACTCGAACTCCAACACCCCGCGAGGGAAGTCAGATTTCTGGAAGCTGGACTCTCTGCGTGCAGGGATGACAGCGTCTTCTCAGTGCGTCAGGCCGGGAAACGGGCTCCTCTGAAGTCGAGGTCTCCTCTGATTTACAAGGGCTAGGGAAGGTATATTTATACCTGAGAGGTACCTCAGAATGTTAGCATTGACGTGAATCGGACAGCGGAAGACGTCATGAATGAACCCTCAAGGTATAACGGTTCATGCATAATAGATGAGTCCTTGAAGAAATCAATAGTCCTGTGCTAGGGAAACTCCCGAAGCCTAAGGGTCTATTCTTCAAGAACTCGTTGTGACGTTAGGGTGGACGGATGTCGGAGACCATGCCTGTATTTGGAGTGCACGGTTTAATGCCTAAATAAGGACTGGGATTTTATGCCTATATAAGGGCAGGGCGAATTGTGCCTATATAAGGACATGATACAGGAAAACCCATGTACGGACACCCTAAGAGGAATACAACAATTCCACCTCTTCCTAATTTCCTCCTGCGTGCGCAGGTTGTTAGCTACAGCATTCACTCTGTCCCCTGTTCTGTCCCACATTTGCCTTTTCTGAGATATGGGTGTATTTTGGACTTCGGCTCAAAACAATTATGCCTCTACTCTTATGATTTAATCCACCATGACTGACAATTCTCCCTCAGTAAAACGTGGATTTGTGGGGCCTAGAACTGTGCAAAAAATATGATTAAATACAAAATTTACCACAAGGTAATAAATTAAAGGAGATAAAGGGACAAGAAACAAGGAAAAAGGACTAAATAACTTCACTTAGCTGGCAAAATCTCTGCTAGACAATGTTGTGGTGCAATGGAGTAGCAAAGGATCATGGTCTGAAATGGGGTCTGTTTTATAGTGTGGTATGCAGGTGTTTCCAGTTGGCCAATGGACATCAGGTGCGTTCTACTAGCATTCTTCCAATGGCCATATTGATGGTGCATTGTTGAGCGCGTACCACAACAGACTCTGTCCATCAGGGAACCACCGCTAGGAGATCGCCAGCACAACTGTGAAATCTAAATCTGCTCAGCAGGTACCTGACTGCTACGGACTACTATTCAGCAGCATTGGAGTCCGGCGCGTCGGCAGCGGTGTGCTGCGACCGCGGCGGGAAACACTGTCGACGCGGACAGCAAGTCAGCCTGCATACATCTAAATACAGCAGGCGAAAGACCGTCAACTTGGCGCAGGACTTGGAGCCGTGGCGGGACGGCGGTAAGATCGTCAAGATCTAAATCAGGCCCATACTCTTTTTCACTCAATACTGGTTTATGTCCATTTTCTTGGGCAGATTTTGGAACATCTCAAAAACTTGTTTGGAGATAGTGGTCCAATCTGTCTTTTGTGATAGATTGGCTGAAGAAAAAGTCATCCAAGGCAGCTCATATTTGAAGCATAAGCCCTCAGTCATCAGTTGGTGGCATGTTTCATCATTGGGCTGTGCTGCACAGTTGCCTTTGGCGTAAATCTTGTGACACTGACAGCCCAAAGTGTGCATCACATGGACCAGTGGAAGCATGTCTTGTAAGATTGCTACCTTTCCCCAGGGCTTTTATTCTTAATTGTTTTTACTTTGGAATCTTTGAATGCGTTCAGGTGCCAGTCTTTCAAATCTACATTGTATCCTTGCACACAGAAGGATGAATTGGACACTATCAGTGTGGGAACTGACCGATCAGCCTTCCGCAATGCAAGTACCAAAGCATGAATTTCTATCCTTGCATGCAGAAGGTTGAATTGGACACTATCAGTGTGGGAACTGACCGATCAGCCTTCTGCAATGCAAGTACCAAAGCATGAATTTCTGCATGTTGTGTGGGCCTTTCATATAGAATTCTGGTGTGGTTGTCCTGTGTATGGAATTCAGCATTTTTCACTATCACTACACCCTTCACTGCTGTGCAGGCTGCGGAGTTCTTATGTTTAGTCCCATCTGCAGGTTGTGAAGAACCATCTGTATAAAACTTGCTCAATGGATCTGAAGTATATTCAGCTCATATTGGAGAAATGCTTGTGTCCAAAGGATCGAAGAATACTTAAACTTTACATCAACTGCTTTTAGCAAAGAAGCCAACTGCACTCATCTTGGCTGAGGAGCGCAAGCATTGGGAATGCTTGTCTTAGTGGCCGCTTCTATTGGAGGAATGGGAGAAACCGCTATCATTAGTTTTCCCTCCACAAACAGGTACTTTTTCAAAATGGTTGTCTGCAATTTTCTCTTGGGAAACCAAATGTGCTGTGGCTGGAGAATGCAAATGTAATTTGTAGGCTATGGGAATTGTCTGTACCTCATTGTAGATTACATATGTGTAATCTGAATTGCTTGGTACAATTCTAAAATACTAGGCTCATTTTGTTATCCCTAGTTTGTAAATATTTAGTTTCTAGCATGCTTGCTTGCAGTGCATGCAAGACATCAATGTGTTTGCTTGTCCACTGTTTTGAAGAAAACGTGGAAAAAATTAAATCGTACAAGGGCTTCACTCACTCAGCATAGTGTGGCAAGTAAGTGCATACAAAGTTAAGGAATCCATACAGGGAATGTAACTTCTTCAGTGTGTTGGGAGACTACCAGGTAGCACATTTCTGAAGGAAATCAGGTGCCAGAAATCAAATCAAACGGGATTTGTAAAGCGCTGCTTATCACCCGTGATGGTATCCAGGTGCTGAGGTGGGAGGGCGGGCGGAAGAGCGGTGTGGGGGTGGTTTCAGCTACTCAGAGATGTCAGCCGAATAGCTGGGGTTTTATGTCTTTCCTGAATTCCTGCAGGCTGGAGGTTGTTCGGAGGTGGAGGGGAAGGCCATTCCAGGAGTTCGCGGCCAGGTAGGAGAAGGCTCGGCTGCCGCTCCTGCTTCTGTGGATGCGGGGTGTGTGGGCTAGGGCAAGAGATGCGGAGCACAGCTGTCTTGTGGGTTGGTGGAAATTCACACTGTGGTTGAGGTAGGCCAGTCCTTTGTTGTGCAGGGCCTTGTATGCGTGGGTTAGGAGTTCGAACTGGCACCGTTTCCTGATGGGGAGCCAGTGTAGTGCTCTGAGGTAAGGGGTGATGTGGGTCCTCCTAGGTAGACCAAGGACGAGCCGGGCTGCTGCGTTCTGAATGATCTGTAGCCTGTTTAGTATTTGTGAGGCGATCCCCACTTAGAGAGTGTTTCCGTAGTCCAGGCGGTTGGTGATGTGGGCCTGGCTGACCGCGAGTTTGGTGCTGATGGGGAGCAACTTGAAGATTTTCCAGAGCATATGTAGAATGCGGAAGCAGGAAGATGAGACAATGTTTATCTCCTTCTTCATAGTGAGGTTGCTGTTGAGTATGATGCCAAGGTTCATTACGTGGTGTGTGGGTGTGGGTGAGGGCCCAAGTTCACCTGGCCACCAGGAGTGATCCCATGGGGAGGAGTTGCTCCCGAAGATGAGTATCTCAGTTTTGTCAGTGTTGAGTTTGAGGCACCTGTTCTGCATCCAGCTGGCAACGCTGGTCATGCACCTGTGGAAGTTGGATTTGTTGGTGGTTCGGGCAGAAGATAGGGAGAGGATGAGCTGAGTGTCATCAGCGTAAGAAATTATGTTCATTCCATGGGATTTGACCAAGGTGACCAGGGGGGTCATGTACATGTTGAACAAGGTTGGGCTCAGTGAGGACCCTGGGTGAACGCTGCAGATGTTATTCTTTGGCACAGTGGTGTAGGGTGGGAGGCCGACGCTCTGGGTTCTTCCAGAGAGTAAGGATGCGATCTACTCGAGGGCTTTCCCTCAGATCCCAATCTGGTGGAAGCCATGTATGAGGGTATAGTGGGACATGGTGTCAAAAGCTGCAGAGAGATCGAAGAGGATCAGGGCAGCAGTTTCTTCCCTGTCTGGGAGAGCCCTGATGTCATCGGTGGCTGCGATTTGGGCGGAATCCAGATTGGGAGGGGCCAGAAGTTTGTTGTTTTCTAGATGATTGGTGAGCTGGATGTTTATTGCTTTCTCCAAGACTTTAGAGGGAAATGGGAGCAGGGAAATTGGGCAGTAGTTTTTGAGTTCTTCAGGATCTGCGGTGGGTTTTGTGAGGAACGGTTCATCTTCCGCGTGCTTCCATCCCTGGGAAGGAGGCAGAGGTGATGGATGAGTTGAGGATTGTGGTTCCTTGCTGATGGTGCTGTTCCCCAGGTTGAACATGTGGTGGGGCAGGGATCTCTGGGAGCTCCTGAGTTGATGGAGCTCATGATGGAGGCAGTGGTCTATGTGGAGAGTGGGTCCCACATAGTTATTGCGTTTCTGTTGGAGTCAGTGATGATGAAGAGTCTGTTGAAGTTGGCTATGGGTGGTTGGGGGGTGGAAGTGTTAGTAGATGGTGGCGATTTTGTTGTAGAAGAAGTCTGTGAGGGTATCGCAGAGGTCCTGTGAGGGGTTGATGGTGTTCTTGAAAGCTGCGGGGTTGGAGAACTCTTTGATGATGCAGAAGAGCTCCTTGCTTTGGTTGGAGCTGTCTTCGAGGTGGGTGGTGAGGGCCCTTTTCTTGGCAGTTTTCAGGTGTTGGCGGTATTCGTTGAGAGCCAGTTTGAATTTGGCTCGGTCCTTGGGTGTTTTGCTGGTGCACCAGACCCTTTCAAGCCTTAGCAGTTGCGTTTAGTGGATTTAAGTTCTGGAGTGAACCAGCTGGAGTGTTTGGAGGGTCTGCCTGTTTTGGTGGGTGTCATGTCGCCTGATGTCCACACGTACCACTGTATGCTATTATAGGTTTGTATAGTGTCTTTTTTTTATTCTCTCTACTTAACAAGATATTGAATACCCACAATATATAAATACTTTTGATGTGTTAAGATTTGCAAAAAATACCTAGAGTCCGAAGAAGGGAGATACAGTCTCTTTTCCTGGGGTTGTCACTTTTCGTCATCGGGAAGACCAAAGGATTCCCTCCTTGACAAGGTCTTCAAGGTAGTTCCAGGAATAGAAGTAAGCAATGACCTTCGTAAAAAAAAAATTATTGGTTAACGGCACCGAGTAGGTTGGGAAAAGTAAAACCCTTCAATGCGTTGTTTACCACGTGAGCTTTTCAAAACACCACTATGTCGTCACACTAGTGACTTGATCCCTGGCACCTCAACTCATGCTCAGTGGCCTTCCCCAACTGTGCTTTCACCGTGGTCAACGTTTTCCCCATCCCACCACCATTTTAGAAAGGCAAAACGGCTAGTTGGTACTTGCCTATGGTCACGGCGCAGGGGTCACAGCATCCTCTTCCTTCTCGGGGCTCCTTGACTGTAGCGCTTCAACAAGTGGTGGGGCTTGTAATCTGCTTTTCAACTCCCTCTCGCTTCTGCTCCTCTTTCTGTCCCATTCTTGTTCTCCGTCTCCTCGCCCGGTTTTCTTCTCAGGTTGTGTCCGCGTCGCCATCCTCCATCCGTCGTCTTGCTCCATCTTCTTTACTCCTCTCCGCTTCTCCTGATATTCCAGCATTTCAATGTCATCAGTGTTAGAGAATAGACTGCTGCCATTATTCCCGTACTGGAAAAGTATGGCGGCCATCTTGGATTCTTTGGCCATAGGAGTCGCACTTTCACAGTTGGTTTGAGGGGGGCGACTATGTTGGTGCAGTCAGTGGTCCATTTGTTGAAATTTTCAGTTGCCACCTCGAGGTTAGAGGTGGTGTCTGGGGGAGACGCTGAGTATGTTGGTCTAAAGGTCTTCGGTTACTTTGCTCCAGCTCCTGTGGGGGTGTGGATTTGAAAGTTGAGGTGTTTCCGTCGGTGGTGGTTGTGCAGCCGAGGGACCTCCTTTTATTTATTTTTACTAGTTGTAGGAGTAAAATTCAGCGAAGTATGGAAGAAAGGAGCAGCTCTATTCTATTTTATCCAAGCGTATAAGCAGTAATGGATACTATTGTGCCTAAGAGGGAGCTTTGTCAGGACATTTGATGTGCATTTCTTGGATAGCTATATCATCACAATGCTTATCCCAGAGGAAATGTCATCATTTAACCTTCTTTTTGGAAGAGTTCAAACCCTTCGCATATAGTGATACTATCTTACCCGTTTGTTAGGTTTGGGATGTCCATGTTTCCCAAAGCAGCTTATCCCATGTGTCCTTAGGTTGTGTGCCCATGTTTGATCTTCCCAGTGTAGTGCAACATGGTAGCAGCCCCATGAGTATGATAATGTTGACACAGTGATCCACCCCACCCATCCTTTCCCCCAAAAACATATCCCCAGAACTTAGAAGATTAAGATAATAAAGAAAAATACTGATAAGTTAGGGTTCAAACCAGTGCATGGAGTGGATCATCGCCCAAAGTAGAGAACCGTGGTAGTTCCCAATGTAACAGGCCACCTGCATACTGGAGGATTGAGGCCACCCAAGGGTGCCTCAATCCCTTCCCTCGGCTACACATGTGAGATCAGAAAGAGACACAGAAAAGGGGAAAACACTCAGACAGAAAGAGCATTGCTTCTTCCATTCGTCTGTTTCCCACGTAGGGAGATGCAGGTCACCCTTCAGAGCATGACCTCACCTGGTCTGCTCTTCTGACTAAGCCCCCCAACCTTAGACCTGCAGTAGGAATTACAAGTGTGCCCATAAGGTGCCACAGGGAGTGAGCCATTGGACCCAGGACGCCACTAGACATCGGGCATGATTTAGAGTTTGGTGGGCGGGTTACTTTATCACGAGCATGACCGATATTCTGTCCGCCTTATTACAAGTGTCATATGATATAATGCACTTGTAATAAGATGAATGGGATATCCGTGATGTTTGTGCCTGAGTAACCTGTCTGCCAAACTCAAAGGCAGGCCCTTAGTCTTTGTCTCAGTTCACTCCAGTTTGTTGTCTTGTAGCTCATTGGCCTTGCACCCTTAAGGTAGATCAATGTCTCTCTGCCAGTTCTCTGATTCCTTCTTCCCCTGCCTCACAGAGTTCAGCTGCCTCCCAAGTGTCTCTCTAAATTAATACTTACCGCCTAGGTTCTGTTTTGGAAATCAATGAAGATGCCAAAAGGGTAGGTCTAGCTGGAGTGAATGAATTCACTATGCAGCTTCTCAATGATGGGCTGGAACATCTCAGAAGAGTTGCAGGGGCAATATCCTTGAACATTGCACATTCAAAACCTTGAGAGGAGATGGTGTCTTTAATTTGTGTGTCTCGGAGTGGCAGGGTGCTCAGCTCTCCGGGCACTTCAAGAGCGCAACAGAGGGATGGTGATTAGATTCATCCAGAACAGGCTAGACAGGTGGTTTTGCGCTCCACAGGGGAGTCCATTTGCATCCCCTGCTTACCAGGTTAACTATATGTGGGCATTGTCACCTGGTTGACTCCTGTGAGTAGGATAGTTTCTTTCCATAACTTCCATAACTGCCCCTCCTCTCGCCAGGGCTTTTCTACCTAGCCCCCCTCACCCCACCCCAACCATCTGCACCTGCTGCATCCATGAGCATCAGTCTCATATGGCTACG
Source organism: Calotriton arnoldi (assembly GCA_963921515.1). Lineage (NCBI taxonomy): Eukaryota > Metazoa > Chordata > Amphibia > Caudata > Salamandridae > Calotriton > Calotriton arnoldi. Next base: position 3,684,306 of record CAWUFW010000438.1, read on the forward strand.
TCTCAGGCGAAGGTGTTTCAGGCATGAACCATCTTCAGCGCTTGCCTACCAGGGGAGAGATGAAGTCCTCGTTCCCACCGAATGCCACCAAGCCTGGAGACTGCCTTCTGCCACTGACTCCATGTTCACGGGTGGCCTGACGCGCCCTCTGAGCCCCGGGAAACACTGAAATCCCTGCTATGTGGGTTGAGATAGGAGGACTCCTTAGAAGCCTCATTGCAGCACGTCCTACCAGGTCAGCATAATGGCCACACCTCTAACAACTGTTATTTTCATTAGATCAGAGGGGAGGATTTTGAAATCATTAATTTCCATAAACAGTAACCTGCCTGTACCAGCACTAAGATTAGAATTAGGCAAGACAGGTTCCGGTGTTTAAGCTATTGGAGTCTCTGTTAGTGGGGGAGGGGGAGGGGTGTATAAATTGAACAGAACTGAGCACTATTAGACAATTTGTTAGAGAGGAGCTGGGTTTTACTGATTTGACCAACGTATTATTTGGACAAAATTTACTAGCCAAAATGTTTTTCGTGACTATAACCTTAGTTTTGTCGCTTCCTCTGTGCTAACTTATTTCGTTTATCAATTCTGTCTTTTACTTCTGGCTCTGTTCGATGCATCGATGCTGGGTTACCCTGCCTTTCTGATAACTATATAAAATTTGACCTAAAACAAATACATTTTTAGTTTTGCGAAGAGGATATCGTTCATGACTTAAATAATTAATAAATTAAATTAGTTTAGAACTTTGGAAACGAGTAAAATATGGTTATAATCGTGAAACACATGTTGGCTTGTAGTGTTCTGTTTTTAGATTGAAATTATGTGGTGGAATAAAAAAACATTTTTGGACTTTATCTAATATGAAATTTTCAAGTAAAATATAATAAAGAAAAAATTGAAATACTGAATTAGTTTGATTGCGGACCTCCTCATTATCTTCTTCTTTGGAATTTTTTTTTGTTGCGCTAGAGTGAGGCTAAAAAATGTTGAGATGTATCTTCTCCCTTTTGCTTTTCAGGCCAGTTGACCTTCTCATTATAAATAAAAGTTTACTTTGTCTGGAGAAGTTTTAAAACTGGAACTAGCAGATCTATTGATGTAGTCTGGTATTAATCATGTCTAAAATATCCTGATACTAGGGATACACCAAGTATGTTTAAAGAAACTTACTTAAATTAGTCAATTATATAAATATATTTAAAAAGTTAAAAAAGGGTAAAACAACTTTATCAGAAAACACTTTTTCATCTTTTCATCATTTGTTTTAAATTTTGCAGTCTAGAACACAGTTGATTATTTACACATTCAATTAGGTAAGATACAACTTCTTGCACTCCATTATTATCTATCTATTTTTCTTAAATCGGGGAGTAACAGAGTTTTACACTCCTGAACATGAGCGTTCAAAAATAAAATCATGTGACAGAAATTAGAAGAACCTTGTCATAACGGACATATTGTGAGGAATTTAACCCTTTCTTCCACTTATTCCTTATTTCCAGTAAAGGCAGGTGCCCTGAACATAATGTAATCATCTTCCTTCTGAATTCTTGGGATTGAATATTGATCAAATATTACTGATGTTGTCTTGTGTGAAATTAGGTTGTTGGTTGGGAAGGGGGATGAACCCCTACTCAAGCAACAGCCACAATACTTGTATGGGTGAACCACAAAAAGTCACTAAATTAACCTGTGCTTAACCCTCTGGTAGCTTGGCACAAAAGCAATCAGGCTTAACTTGGAGGCAATGAGTAAAATGTTTATGCAGCACACAAACAGTAATAATTTGAAAAGATAAAAGAAAAATCCCACACCAATTTAGAAAAATAGAGTAAAATTTAATAAATGATTCAACACCAAGGCGACAAAAATCCAATCAATAGAACCAGAGATATGCAATTTCAAGGATTTAAGGTAAGTATACCGCCTAAATGTACAAAGCGCCATTCAAAGCGATCTGGTCATGCAAGGCCGAGTGAAAGTCAGAAGTTCAGGCCGCCCGCAATGGAGTGTGGGCAAGATACAGGGAGCAGGTTAGTCCCACTGAAAAAGTTGCCTTCTAAAGTCCAGCGTGAAGAGTTAGGTTCATGGGGGAAAGCGGACACCAGGAGCAGGGAGAGTGTTGCGGATGGTCGTCGCTGTAGAGCGATGAGCGGGCCGGGCGTCGCGGACGGTTGTTGCTGTAGCACGAAGATCCTGTTTGGCATCGTGGTTGCTCGTTTCTGGAGATTTGCGATGGCCGTCACCATGGGCTGTCGATGCAGCAGTGCAAAGTGCAGATCTTGTGTTGCTGGTCGCCGCTGGAGTTTGCTGTAGCATGAAGAGTCGAGTTCACCGAAGCTTTGTGTAGGCGGTTGGCACGGGTGGCAAGATCTTGGCGTGAAGACCTGTTCGCAAAAAGCCCCAAACTTTAGGATTTCTTATTTTCTTCAATGAAGAGTTCAACCTGATGCCACACCAAGGGACAAGGACCTGAGGGGCTCCTTTTGGGGATCAGGAACTCATTCCAGCAGAAGCCAGCAGGGCTCAGGCAGGCCCAGTTAGAGCCAGTGCAGCAGGTCAGCTGGCCAGTTGCACGGAGTCCTCTGGAGCTGGTTGTGTCCCTGTAGCTCAGAATTGGAGGTCAGTCAGCTGACCCTTAAGTCAATTCAGGCTGGGATGAAGGGTGCAGGTAAAGTTTTCCTTCTCAGCAAGCATGGCAGGCTTCAAGCAGCAGGGCAGCAAGGTGTCCTCCTTCTGTAGTAGCCACAGATTCAGGAGTGTACTGAAGAGTGGCTATGAGGTCACCATTTCATACCTTGTGCCCACTTTGAAGTGGGAGAAGCTTCTAGAGATTCCAGCAACAGTGGTGTCTGGAATTTTCTGCCTTCCTGCCCTGGTCCCAGTCTGTCTGGGGGCACAATAGGCTTGTGTGAAGCCCTTTGCATGTGAGCTGAGCCAGTGCCTTTGAAGTGCAAATGTGGTAGGTGATATCAAGTCAGCGATGGCCCATCCTGCCAACATCCAGACCCTCCTTTGTGATACTAATAGGAATACACAACGGCCAACTGCCAACTACACCTAGTCATGTGATCAAGGAACAGGCTGCAGGCACCAAATGGTTAGAACAAGAAAATAGCAAACACAAGTAGATAATGGACGGAGCCCTGAAACTTATCAGACACTCACCCCTAGTCACAGATCTGGGTTGAATCCATCATCGTTCTTTAGCTCACTTCGCCACCCCAGTTCAGCCCCAGCCATATGCAAATCAGTCTTGACCCTGTGCCTCATGGGAGCAGTCCAACCCGAACTGCCAAGCCAGGTCTTCCCTGGACCGGAAACAAGCATCCTGGGACCGGATTCGGGGTAACACCCCTCATCAGCCAGGCTAGCTTGAATCCAGTGGCAAAGTGAGCAAGGGACCCACGTCTGGGCATACCCTTCAAACTTAGGGCGAACAAAGCAAACACAAGGAGATGATGGATGTAGCGCTGAAACTTTTGAGACACTCCCCCAGTTACAGATCTGGGTTGAATCCATCTTCGTTCTTCAGCTCACTTCGCCACCCCAGTTCAGACCCAGACAATTGCAAATCAGTCTTTCTAAAAGTGGCATTTTCTGAATTATGATTTAAAATCTGACTTTACCATTCAAGAGTTTTAAATTGCAACTCCTCAGACACCAAACATGACTTTCCTACCTGTTCCTAACCAAACGTTATCACTTATTAAATGTAACAAGGTAACTCAGTATTATCCTTTGGGAGAAGTAGGCATTGCAATAATTTTCACTACCAGGAAATGGAAGACTTTAAAAGTACATGTACAACTTTTGAAATGCGCTCCACTTTGCCCTATGGGTTGTTCCGGGCCTACCCTTGTGGTGACTACTATGTTTTAAAAAGGAAGGTTTAGGCCTGGCAAAAGGTTTATTTTGGCATGTTGACGTACAAGTAAATTAAATGTGCCAATTGGGTGTAAGCCAATTAAATCATGTTTAAAGGAGAGAACATAAGCACTTTAGTGTGGGTTAGCAATGGTAAAGTGCACAGATTCCTAAAAGCCAACACAAACGTGTTCAGAAAACAGAAGGATTAAGGCAAAACGTTTGGAGGCGTATGCTTTACTCTGCTCTGTCAGGTCAGGTGGCTTTGTGCTGTGTGCCCTTCTTTTAACTTTACTTTAATTCTTAAGTATATTGATCTGATGTTAGAACACAACAATATGTTAGTTTGGGTGTCAATATGTTCTTTAACGAGATTCTTCATAGTTTGTTACCTTGCTAAATAAACGGTTTGCCAGTATGGTAATACGTTTACATAATATTTAAATTCAATTTGCATCATAACTAGCACTATCTAGAGAGCCACTCCAGGGGTGCCTCGGGCTAATCTCAACCAGTTTTTCCAAATCACATCTCAGTTGATTGGATTTTGTGAACATATTTCTGAACTAGCATTCCACGTCCATCAGTAGTAGGCTAACCATTTTAGCTCATAAGTTTCCTCCAGCCTTTCGACTGATTTGTGGCCCATGCATGCATCCACTTCTTTTGTGCCGCAGCTACCACTCTGGTAAATGACAAGTTACTGAAAGTGTACCCGTAGGTAACAATACAGTGATATTTTTTTTAATGGTGATCTAGCCAAAGCCACCATAAACTTCTGTTTTGCTTGTAATTTTCTAAACACCCTTACTTTGTTCCATCCTGCATTAATCTTTCAGTAGTTTGATTTTCAGTATTGGTTAAATAAAACCAGTAGGCATGAGCTCAAACAAGATCGTATTGTCCACATAATGTATACTTTGCATAACCTCCTGGTGCAGTTAGGGTGGGAAACCTAGTACGGGGGGCAAAATGCAGCCCCATCTAGGTTCATCATCTTTTGTGATAGTGCCCACTTTCCCTAAGCTGTATACACTTCCAAGACCTTGGGTGAAGTTCAAATATTAATCGTAATAAAGGTATAGCAATTTTATGTCAGGACCAGAGGCGAGGATTAGGCTTCATCTTCCTTCACTTTTATTAACCAGCAGCCATTAAAAGTATTTATCAACATTCAACTACATTTCCCATAGGTCCTTGGGAAGCAAAAGAAAGGCAAAACAGTTCTTCCAATCAGAGCGGAGACCATCCTCCCAACATTTCTCAGGGATGTTCTATCCCCTCTTTCTTCGCTGCTCCAGCAGCCTTAGATAAATGTATTTGTCTCTCTGTTGATACGATGATATTTCACTGGAGGCTAATGCTTTATTTTGACGTTTGTGCATTGCTTAGGCAATCTCAGATCGTAATGAGTGCTTTTCTAACTGCAGCGCTTGCTAACACTGTTTTTCCCTTCCAGCGTGGCCACAGGAAAGTTTCTCGCTCCTTCGCGTCCGCTGTCAGTACACCAGGCTCTCCGCGTGGCTCAGTCATCCAGCCACTAGGGGGCCGCGCTTTCCGATTTACGCGCTCCACAAATCTCTATCCACCGCACGACCAGCGCATCATTTTCACCCAATCCTTTGGGCTTGGCGAAGCGCGTCTGGCTGCAATACCAATCGGGGGCTGTATTATCACCAATTACTCATTTTCGGAGCTGAACACCCACTCAGCGGGTAAGACCTGATTTAGTGCATCAAACGTGGGACTTGCCCAGGCGGTTTATTTGGTTCCCTATACAAATAAATGAAGTTCTGGACCCAAGCCCTGTGTGGCCCCCTGTTTTAAACCTTGCTGGGATTATGTGGATACATTTGGGGGTCACCCCAATTCATGTATTCCCTGTGTCGTACCTAAAGGCTTACTCTCCTTACGGCTACTGTTATGGAGGAGTTTGAAGATTAATTTGAGGAGGATGTTTCCTACCTCCCTATAGAACCGTTGGAGAAGAAAATTCAACAACTTCAGGCTCAGTGCCTAAGACCCCTTGAATCGAGGGAAGACCTTGCTGGGCATCGGGCTCCTATACCTCAAGGGTAGCTCTCCACGTCTGTCCAAGATACTAAGCATAAACGTACAGAGGACCAAGGGGTTGACCTAGACACCTTTCATGCCTCAAAAAGGCTTCCATGGATTCCCAACCTCCTCATTCAGGGTTCCAAGACACAGGTACCTCGTGAGAGCCCTCCTTTTCCCCTTACTTGTCAAACCCAAGGGATCCAGATGATTCACCCCAGACTTCAGACCGCGATGGGGATTCCGGCAGACCCCGGCATCCGTCTGGTGATCCTCTATCCATGGGGAATGATACCAAAGGGGCTGAGCCCCAAGACCCAAGCTAAGGTATGTTAAACACAGACAACCTCTTACATCTGCGTTCGGCTAAATGGTCCCCAGCTCCTAAAGTAGCCCCTTATATTGCTGGCCAGCTGTGAAAGCCATTGGATAAAGAGATAAGGGGCTGCCTTAGAGCCGAATGTCCCAGATCTGCTTTGGAAGGTAAAGTAGCCCCTTACCCCCCCGAGGTGGATTCCAAAATGGCTACTTTTTTAGCAAAATTTGTGAGAGATCCGAAAAAGTGGATAAATTGTTCTTGGCGATCAAGACAAAGTATTGGATGTGGCAGACCCCCTCGCAAAAATTCTAGACATGGCCAAGGATGCCAAAGCATCTGGCTCCTTGGTCTCCCCCGATGCTCTTTCCAGCTGGGCTCAAAGGGCCATAATATTTTTGGGGAACCCGAATTGTCTGATATCCACAGAGCGCTGTTGGTCCCCCTTAATTAAAATCGACCCTAAGGTAGGGGAGCTGTCCACTTTGGAAACGGGGCCTGTAGCAGAGGGCAATCTATTTAGTGATCCATTTATAAGGCAATTAGACCAGTTTGTGAACACCTTCAATTCTCTGGATAAAGCCCAGACTTCTATTAAACAAATGTTTACGCCCTGTTTTTTTTTGCTAGAGCCGGTCGTGGCAGGGGGCGCTCGACTGGCCGCACCTTTTACAAAGCCTCCTACAAAGGTACAGAATCTTGCAGAGGGCAATGGCAAAATCCATCCAAATTCGGCAATTTTTACCCCACCAGAACCTATCCCTGTCTTCGGGGTGCAAGAGAAAGGGGCAATAGCTCCCACAATACCCCACAAGGTGTGTGTACAAATGTACAAAGCTCCACAGGGATCGTACTTGGGGCAGGTTGGTGTTTTATTCCCAGAACTGGGCAACTCTTACCATCGATGCATGGGTTCTTCAAACGATCAAAGGTTTCCAAATAGAGTTCTATGACTCCCCATACCAACCTGCTCACACCAGGCCCCTTGTTTTCTTTCCCAACTAGTTGGCACTGGTAGATTGTCCAACTTTTGGAGAAAGGTGCGATTGTGCCCACAACCCTACACCCCAGTAGGCTCCTCATCAACCTCTTTCTTGAGTAAAAAAGGGACGGGAGCCATCGCCTGTCATCAACCTAAGGGAATTCAATGAGTGGTTGGTCTATCGCCACTTCAAGATGGAGGATATCCATCTTCTCAGGGATTTGCTACAAGCTTGGATATTTCGATTGGACCTCAGAGATGCCTATCTTACGATCCCCATTTTTCCTCCTCACAGACGATTTCTGCAATTTCAATGAAGGTATCAGATATTCAAGTTCACCACCCTTCCGTTCGGTCCGCTTCCGCTCCGTGGTGCTTTACCAAGGTGATGAAACCTATAGTCGAGCACTTGAGAGCTCAGGTGTCGGATTGATAGTCTATTTAGACAACATCCTACTTTTGAATCAATGTCCAAGGCGTTTTTTACACCATCTGCAGATGACCATTGATCTATTGGAATCTCTTGGCTTCGTAGTCGGCGAGAAGAAATCATCCCTGACAGCTCAAAATATCCCGTTTCTGGGGTTTGGGGTGGATTCGGTCAAGGTTACTCTAAGCCTTCCCTCTCGCAGCCTTTCCAAAATAAAATACAAACTCAAGAGAACTCTGACCAGACCAACGATTTCCCTAAGGCACTTAGCCCGGGTAGTAGGCCACCTTTCATCATGAATACAGGCCATTTTTCCGGGCCCTTTGCATTACCGCACACCACAGTGCCTCTTTTGTAACGATGTCTCACTTATTCCCAATACGTTCCCCTTTTGGAAGAAGCGAAAATGGAACTTCACTGGTGGATCTCCCATATCGAAGCATGGAATGGCTGGACCATATTTGGGTCCCAACCTGATCTGGTTATAGAATCAGACACCCGCGGTTGGGGCTGGGTTTTGATGATCATCTGCAGAGCACGCTCTTCATATAGGCTCTTCATATAAACTGCTTGAAATTAATGGCAGGCTCTTTTGCAGTAAAATGTTGGACCAAAGGCAGAGCCCAATGCTGTGTACTCCTCAAGATGGACAACGTCACGGAAGCTCGCTACGTCAACCATCCAGGTGGGACGAGATCGAAGCTCTCTCCGATCTGGCTCGTGCCCTTTGGGAATACTGTGTGACCAACCAAATATCAATCTCGGCAGAAGATCTCCAAGGAAGCTCCAATCAGGTGGCAGACTGGAACTCCTGTCATTGGCAGGATGCCAGTCTCTGGAAGCTTCACCCGAGGGTGTTCGAGGAACTTCAAAACCATTGGGGCTCATTCACAATTGATCTCTTTGCATTCTGACTGGATCATCAATTAGAGAGGAATTGAAGTTGGCGACCGGATCCCAACGCAATAGCCACTGATGCATTCCTCCAGGATTGGAGTGCGGAGAAAGGGTATGCCTTTCCTCTGTTTGCAATGATTATGAGACTATCTAGTCAGGTTTGGCGACAGCGGGCGGACCTAGTGGTAATTACCCTGATTTGGAGGTCTCAAGTCTGGTTTCCAGTTCTGATGGAACTTTCTTGAGATTTTCCAAACCCTCTGCCCCTGTTTCAGGATCTCCTCTGGGATCTCCAGGGAAATCCACACCACCTGGTAATCACGCGTTCACTCTGTCTCATGGCATGGCGGATTACAGGGAATGTTGGAAAGTCCAAGGGATTTCTGTAGAAGTTGGCACATTTCTCACCAGAGCCTGGGCGGATAGCACAAATTAATGATACGCTCTGCCCTGGTCATGATGGTGGGGTTGGTGTCATCAACAGCAATAGGTTGAGTGGGGGCAGATGCTGTCTGCATTTTGAATTTCCTGGCAGCCTTGGCTTATAAGTCGATTTTAATACCTTTAGATCAGCTATTTCTGCTATAATCCAATTGATGGACATCCGGTCGGAGAGCATCCACTTGTTTGTACATTTTTTTGGGGCCCCAGAGCCCGATATTCTATTTTGTAGGATGTTAATGAGGTGTTACGTCTATTCAAATCAAGGACTTCTAATAAATACCTTTCCAGGAAACAGATATCAGCAAAATTGCCCACTCTTTTATGTTTGGTTTCCTTTCGTAGAGTATCAGATGTGAGAGCCCTGGATTTGACAGGTAGAGTATTCACTCCTGACCGAGTGACTTTCAATATTTCCCAAAGAACAAAATGTAATTCAAAAACTGTATCATACCCAGCTTTCTCAGATATCCCAAAATTGTGTGTGGTTAGAGCATTGAAGGCTTATGAGCCTATGATCGATGATATATGTCCTCAAGCTGAACGACAATTACTCATTGCTCTCACAAAACCTCACAAAGCAGTTTCTTCCCCTTCCATTGCTAGGTGGGTCTAATGGGCCATGCAAGAGGTGGGAATCGATGTTTCCCATTTTGGAGCTCATTCTGTAAGGGGAGCTATGGCCTCCAAAGCCTTTTCATTAGGAGCTCGTTTGGAGGGCATCCTAAATGCTGTGGATTGGTTCTCAAATTCTATCTTCAAAAGGTTTTATTTCAAACCAGTTACGAATTTGGCATCTCTGGTGGTGGGGAAGCTTTAAACTAGCCTAATCCTTGCCTCCAGTCCTGATATAGAATGAAATATTTCCTAGCTTTCGTAACGGAAAGTTTCGGTTCTATTAAGGATTTGGAGGCGAGGATTAGCCCACCCTCTTCTAAAATATGTTACTCCCACCCGATATCAATTACAGTTGAAGGATGACTATGTTCTTAATGATGATGTATAGTTGTCATGAAGATGATTTTGAGATGATCTCTCGTCTTGTGGTATACTTTCATAATGTTTTATCAGCTGTTTTCTCATACTTCTGTATAACATAATGAGGTCATCTGGAAGTTTACATCACGCATTTGTTTTCTTGGGGACGGATTTGAATAAACAGGAGTGATACTGGAAGAGATCGGCTTTGTTTGCAGGAAGATAGAGGAGGATAGAACGTCCCCAAGGAATGTTGGGATGACGGTCTCTACTCTGATAGAATTAAATGTTTTGCCTTTCTTGTTTCCCAAGGGCTTATGGGAAATGTAGTTCAATTTTGATACAAACTTTTAATGGCTGCTGGTTAATAAAAGTGAAGGAAGTTGAAGCCTAATCCTTGCCTCCGAGTCCTTAATAGAATTAAAACTTTCCGTTACGATAGCTAGGAAAATTTTGATTCCCCATCTCAACATCTTACCCCACATAGTTTGTCTGTCAAACAAAAAAAAGCAGCAGTTAAGTCAGTGTAGGCCACATACAATAGAACCTTCCTTTGCATTAAGTATTTTTCTACCAATAAACGGGAACACCCATTGGCAGTTAAATGATTCTTTCGTAAGCCTATTTGAGTTTTTGACAGTATTTACAATTTCTGAACCCAATACTCCAGGGTTCTTAATATGTGTTTAGCAATGATCTTGCCAGAAATGTCCATCTGTGCAGTCATTCTATAATGTTCGGTTTGGAGTCTGTCATTCTGTGTTTTTTAAAATATGGGACTGTAAATTCTTTCTCTCCTCAATTTGAAAATGTTATTGTATTTAAAGACTGCTTTGGATGCGCGTTTCAAGCAGATGCCCAGAAATCCAGATGTAGCTTAATTTTACTTGCCTACATTCCATCAGGCCATTGTCCTAGAAGATTTAGTAGATCTTATAAGGTTATTCATTTGGAATTTAATATGTTGTGGTAAGGCACTGTACTTTTGTAGGTCGGGAATATGGAAAACACAATGTCGAATGGTTACAGTATTGTGACCGTAATATCGAGGGCAAAATATTGAAAGGTAAGTTTGTATAGAATCATGTACCTAACTCAACATATCTATCTTCAGGGTACGGAGACTGGAGTTAAGAATAGTAAATTCATACCTCACTCTGTGTACTTACCTCGTCGATATTTTGGTCACTTGATATTCTGGTCACGATATTGTGTCCTCAATATTTCTTACCACAATCCGCTGCACTCTAGTGAGGTACTTTGCTCAATCTTTCCCAATGTTGTTAAGTAGACTTGGGATTGATTGACATCTTTTTGGGTACCGCCATTAAGTTAGTACATAAATGTGTACATATTGGTTATACAATCAGCCCAATCATTTAATAACAGTGGTGGTGCTGTTATTTTTTTTCCTAGTACCTAGAGTGTTCTCAATTAGTTTCCAAAGCTCTTTGGTCCTTCTTTCTTTATCACAATTATGTCTGGCCAAAATCTTTCTTTTTTTCTTGAATAAGGCCTGATTTAGAGTTTGGCGGACAGGGTACCTGTCGCAAACACACCGTAGTATCCTGTCTGCCAAATTCTCGGTCTGTCTGAATCATTTAGAGACTGACTATAAGGTTTCCATCAAAAGAGCATCCGTCTGCATTGTCGATGGAAAGCTTCCTCCTATTGCCCGACAGAGTGTGAGCCGTCGCTGGAGGGAATTACACCACCCGCCCTATTTAGCTTTTTGTCACCGCCATGAAAAACCTGGCAGGGAGAGACAGGAAAAAAAGACCAATAATGACTCCACACCCTGAGAGAACTCCAAATCCGTGTTTGTTTTTCAAATATACACATTAAAAAAGAGGAGGTGGGCACCAATTACAAAAACCTCATTTATTAATCTTCATCCAATATGTAACTGTTTCTCAAGTGTTACTTACTGCAGCTAGACACTTTAGATTCTTTTCACTGTCCCTGATAATGGAAGTCGGTACAACAAATAAAAACGGAAGAAAGAAACATGATTGATCTGTAGAGCAATACATTGAAAAGTGGAATTTCCATAACTAGTTGTGCAAACGCATTGTAAAGGCAGAACAATCAAATTTATAATAAAATTAGTTTTCCATGATTGAGAAGGATGATGGAGTTGATGTGTAAACATAACGTGCCTTGTTTTAAGTTTAGCGTCTAACTCTAAATTGAAGTCATTCCCAATTAAAGCCCAGACTTTATACCAAAAATACTTTTATTGCCCTGCACTTCGTAGTTGAGGCATGACGTCCTTTTAAGGGCCCACCTTTGCATTCTCCAGTCAAAGACTTTTTGATTTGAACGGAGCCTTTTCGAGTCTCTTGTTTCAAATGTTTCTCTCCGCTTAAACTTACTGTTGTCCTGATTGAGCATAAGGAGTCGTTTGTGTAACATTCTTTGGCTACTTCCCCCTCTGACTCCTGTTACCACCAGTATTGCTTGCACCAAAAAAAGTAAATTTTTGCCCAAGGACCTGATTCACAAAGGTAAGTTACACTTTTGATTAAGTTTACAGTTTGTTATAAGTTTGCTAACTTACTGTAAAAGTTTGTTACATGTCTCTACCTCCAGTGTAATGCAATTGTCTTGCGCTTGTGTTCGTGAGTTATATCCTTCCCTAAACCCCTAACTGACTAACGCTAAATCCTGCTTACTCCTCCCTAATCCCATCCCTTTTTAGTAATAATTATTCCCCCTTTCCCACCCACTCCCCTGTGTCCCTACTATATGCACTACTAAAATCTATACTTACATGTGCAGAGACTCTGTAGTCAGGCGGAGAACTCCTCACATATACGTGTAGGCAAAACGTACATTGTGTAGTACTTTTTGTAGTGCTACAACATTTACTACAAAGTGCAGTTTGAGCATCGGGCCCTAAATTCTGAAGCTGGTTGGCTGATCAATTTTTAGCCCCATCCACCGTTTTGTCCTCGCTAAACTGGTTCGTGCGTGTTGAACCTCTTTGTGAAAATAAAAATGTGAAGCCCTGAGGAGCAGGACGTAGCCACACCACTCCTGAAAGGAGGCAAACACTTTTTTTCTAAAGAAAGTCATATTTGTACCAGAAGGTACTCACTCCCCAATTGATGCTACCAGACTCTGGCCCATCTAATTGGGGCAAGCACCAACCCCTCAATCAGTCGCAAGAAATAATGGGGTGCTATTTGACACAGCATTATGTTTGAAACCACAAGTTAATGCACAAATGCCACTTGTTTCGATCTTCTAAAATCATTGAAAAAGTTTTTAATGTTGCTCCCTTTGGCTCCTCGCAAAGGGATTGTTCAGGTCTTCATTGCCTTTAGACTAGATTATGCCAACTTTGGGAGCGTCTCAAGAATTGCTTATACGGCTTCAGCGCGTTCAGAATGCGCAGTCCGGTTGGTGTTAATTATTCCTAAAAGACACTCTATCAGGTCAGGCTAAAAGCAACTGCATTGGCTCCCAATCAAGTCTAGAATTAAGTTCAAAACACTTATGATCACCTACGGAGCTTATTATCAGACTGGCCCGCTGTACATCCAGAACAGGTTAACAAAATACTCCCCTCCAAGGGCACTGCATTCTGCACATCACTATTTGCTTCACCTTCCTAAAGTACGGAAAGCAAAATCTACTGGGAAATCCTTTTCCTTTCTAGCACCAAGTCTTAGGAACTGTTTACCACAATATCTTCGTACTACTCCCAGTGAAAGCCTGTTCAAGGCTCAATTGAGGACTTTTTTGATTTGGGAATTGTAGATTCTGCTCGTACTCTTGTGCTCTTGTTTTTTTTTTTAGCGCCAGGAAACGTCCTATGAAGCAGCAGCTGCCTTTTTATAAATGCCATTTCATTCATTCATTCATTCATTCATTCATTCATTCATTCATTCAAGGTTGGTGAACCCTTTTGGTTCAAGAACTCGTATTCAAACCTGAGTCCTTTGTTTACATTTAGTGTGCTAAAAAGGTTATGGAAAAGAGGAAAGAGCTTCCAAAACAGGCAGGATAAGTGCACTGAGCACATTGCATGGCTGAAGGCCAAGCACTATGAGTAGTAGTATGCACTGGGAACAGGGATATTGGGAACATGTTGTAACCCAATGTCATGCCCTTCACCCATTGCCCACTGGGCACAGGCCAGAGGTTTTGGGCACAGAGCATAGCCGAAAGGCAATGTCAGCTGAACATGACTGCAGAGTGTGTGTGCCCAGCAGATACTGGTTGCAGGGAAAGTGAGCACACAACAAGGGTAGGCCATGTACCACTATAAACATGGTGTCGAGGTTCTGTGCAGAGTGTGCTGTCCATGCTGGTCGAAACGTATCTAAAGTGTAATCATAGCAGTAGATTGTGATGTTTAAATGCAAAGAATGATTACATATCATTTGTATTTGTTTATTTTGGTTCCTCTTTAGCGCAAATCTTACGTTGAGCCACCGAGTGCTTTAACTTGTAAAAAAAAATGTAATGCATTTTATCAAAGGAAAGGCTAAGCGAAGATCAGCAACTTCAAAAACGTCTGGAGGGAATCAACAGTTTGTATTCAGGAAGGTGTTTCAAAGTTTGTTCTGAAAAATATCAGTCTGGGCACTCACAAATTGAGAGTTCCAATCCCTGAGAGCTTGGTATGGAAACGGTTGTTTACAGAAAATGTTTGAATTTTCAAAATGAGAAAGATCTGTAAAAGATCTAGCGGTTGCCTGTGTTGATCAATCAGAATAGTTTTTCCTGCAATCTCTTTTCTTCGCTCCTGTAACCAATATTGAGGCTGCAGGTAGGATTGGCTTTGGTAGGGCAGGAAGGAAAGAGGCGAATATTCTGTTTTAAAATGTGTACTTTTTGAAAGTTGCGATCTCTTAACAGTTTTATTTTCATTTATTTTTAGCTGCAATGAGAGCATGTGCAGATGGTGGTGCAAATCGCCTCTATCATATCACAGAGGGAGTGCAATCAAGGTACTTACTTTTTTTTCTATGCCGATTTGTTATTTTAATACTATAGCATTATCAGGAATTAAAATCCATATATATATATATATATATATATATATATATATATATATATATATATATATATTTATATATATTTATATATATATACACACACACACACACACACACACACACACACACACACACACACACATCTCTCTCTCTCTCTCTCTCTCTCTCTCTCTCTCTCTCTCTCTTTTCTGAAAACTGTTGCTGTGTGGTGGGACCGGAAAGGTGGTTGACAGACAGCGTGTGATTTATAGTTCTTGATCATGCACAAAATACAAAGGAGAGACCGATCACGTCAGATTAAAAAATGAATTTCTGAATTTCCTCAGAGAAGAATTTATTAAAATAAGAAGTTTTTTGTTGCAGTATTTTAAGGGATAGTGAAGTAAGATGTACAAGGTGCAAAGTGTGTTCGTGATATTGAGATTTCCCTGGAAGGAGAATTAAATAAATGCACCAATACAGCACATAGAACGGTTTCTTCTTGTGATACTTGCTTGAAATTCCAGTGAGGCGCTATTCGTATGCATGAACTTGTTTGATCTAAGTGAATGCCTGTGGATCCGCCCACACCTATAGTGAAGTATAAGATAGGTGAAGCACTTTCTTAGCACTCTGGGTCTAGTAAATGTATGCCATCGGACAGTGCTTCACCAGGACTCACGTCACTTGGCTTCATTTATAATCCACTCATAGTAACATTTCGCTTAAACATTTCTTCAAATGCTTTCAGGTTAGATTTTGTGTTTTTCTTTCTATCATCTAATAGTTGGTAATGGGGATGGAACGCTAATATTCTTTTAAGATAGTTTGGTATATGTTGCTTGTGTGGAAGAGCACGATGAGACGCGAAGGACGGTTACAGGAATTTTAAGCAACTGTAGATGGACAGTAATATTGGAGCTATTCAAATTTGCTGCTGACGCCCTACACTACGATTGGTGCAAGACGAGGACGGAGCTTGTATTCACAAGGCGTTTGTTTACGAACGTCTGGCTTACCCAAGCAAATTTATCAATTTAAGAGTGCTACGTATTCACAAAAAGTGACCCTGTAAATGTAATCTTTTTACTCGTGTTATAATGGATTGGGAACTCCCACTAACTTGAGTGCTAAACCGGAGTTTCTGGGTATTCTCAAATTCCTTTCCGACTCTCTCCACACCCTGGAAATGGTAAGAGATTTGCCTCGGGCAGTGGCAGAAGTAAATACCTTTCCCAGGTACATTAAGAGGATGGAACCACCGCCAAAATTATTGGTGTGCGGGAAAGGCTGCTCGTCAAAATATTTTGCTTATGAATAAAATTTAAAATAACGCAAAAAATTGTGGTATTTCAAAAAGGCGAGGGCGAAATGTCTTTGTGCTGTTACAAAAGCTTTCCAAAAAAATACTTGGGAACCTGTGGCTTTCATAGCTTTCCGGCTGCACTTCGGGAACGCTTTATAAATGTATGAAAGTCATAAACCTGCTCCTTTGGGCAGCGATAAAAGTGTGTATGCAAATTTGCAATATTTTTAAGGATCAGGTTCTATATATCCTGCTTCAATCCCAGTCAACAAAATCTAGTTAAATCCTTTTTTAAACTTGCAGATGATCAGTCTAAATTGTTCAAGCAATATTAAGTTAAAGTTGCAACGATTAGAGGTTTAATCAACAGAGGTGATGAATGTAATTGGAATTGGGATTGTTAATGGGCATTGCAGGACATTAAGGGAGACATAATTAAGTTGCTTGCATTGGTTATATTCGGCACCAGGGACAAGATAGTAAATGTAGCAGATACAAGTGCATGCAGGTTTATGGCAAAACTAATGCAGACTATAGAAACAGACAACCTTGTACCTTGATGAAGATGGTGGTGCTTCCAAAACTCCTCTATTTATGCCCCAACATCTTTTACTCACTGAAGTGTGCATTCCTTACTAATGTTCCCTTATGATTAAATTTGCTTCAGCCGGGAAACAGCCTTGCATCAAATGAGACACACTAACACTGCTGTACGAGATGGGAGATTTTACAGACCTGAACTCCGAGCTATGTTATTTATACTCAAAAGGCCAATATCGTCAATCTTGGTTCGATCCACCTCCATTCCTGTCACATTTCGTGGCGGAATGCAACATTACACATCTACTTTCCCTGCGCACACTACTGTGTAAACTGGGAAAAGGCCCATGTGCACTTTCAGCCCTGTGGCCTGAACTAAATGGGCTTGTGAAAGGCTAAACAAGCAGGCGGGCGACCCTATACTCTTTTTACCTGTAGTGCCACCACTAGGTAACTCCTCCATTCCCCCCAAACTTGAAACCATAACCAAGAGTCCATTATCAAAACATGGGGCTGCTTACTTTGTGTGTTTTCTGAGGGTCCCACCCCTTCAGTCGATAGCACCTGACCCCTGCAGCAGCCCAGTAGATACATTTCTCTATTATGGACTGTGCACCAGCTACCAAGCTATCTATATACACGATATTCTCTCAGGAACCCCCACAACTGCATACACCTGACAGCTATCCACAGAGTGCATTTGATTACTGACCAAACTCTAGAAATCCTTGCAGAGCAAGATCTCACTGGGCACACTGTCAGTAGGAAGTAAATGGGAAGCAGACCTGAGCGCATTGGCGATGGACAAGCAATGCACATACTGATGTGCTCACACCTAGGTGGCATCATCCAACTGTAGGCATCTTTTTCGACTCTATAAATTACTACTATAATTCGTTATAGTCTGAGGCGGCTGAAGGAGAGGGTTTTTGATGATGACTGTGCACCTGACGCTGGATTCTATACTTTTTTTAATAGAATCTTTTTATTGAAGAATTCCAACACAAAAGCAAAGACACACACAGCCGAACTCTGTAAAACAGCAAAGCAGTTGCACATATTCCCCATCGGTACACAGCATTAAGCGACCATCCCGTACATGTGGGAGTCCTTCCATCCTTCCCGAATACATCATGACCCACGAGCCCAACATACTCAAGGCACATTCCGTAGAGTGGCCAATGCCTGCCATATCCTTTCTTATTTTTTTGGGCACCCTTTACTCTCATAAATTTGCTTCTCAATCGAAGAGCCCCAGTCCATGTCCATGTCCCATTGATCTAAGTTTGGTAGGACCGGGAACCACTTTTCTCGTAGGAACCATCAGGCCCACCCTGCAACAGATTTTAGCATATCGTTCTATGGCTACATCTCCCCAGATATCAAGTATTAGCTTCTTTGCTGAGAGGGGTTCTCCTACACCAGTTATATCTGTAAAACCGCATTCTATCCCAACCAAAATGCCTTCAGCTTAAGGCAATCCCACAGCATATATAACAGAGCCTGTGTTGTGTTTACGTTCTTAATGTATTGTCAAATGTGATGTAGATTCAGAATGTTAGAACGCGGAGACATGTATAAATATGGGGGCAATGGAATGTTGGTGGAGATGAATGGGACCAGAGTTCTGTGTTGGACTTGAACTGCATTGCACCAGGATTCAATAAAGAGATTTGAGTTTTACTTTTACCATTGACTCGGCATATTCACTACAGTCCCCCTCTGACCATAGCTGCACAGACGGCGATTGTTTAGAGCACAGCTGATCCTCGCCAGAAGATATCTAGTGAGATATGCCCTGTTCAGGATCTTTAACTGTACCAATCTGAAGCCTGACCGTATGGCCGCCTCCCTCCGTGCGGTAATCGCTTCTGGCCGCTCCCCCTCCTTAAACATGTCCTCCTCCCATTTCGCCTTAAGATCCACTAATGGGTCTGGGGTATTGTTTATAACAGTCTGCTATATGAGAGATGAGACTTTCTGTGGGATCCCTTGTGACAGAAGCCTGTCTTCCCGGGGTAATGCGTCTTCAAGGGTGGCATCTCTGAGACATGGGTTGCAGGCATGGCGTAATTGCAGTTATATAAATGCCTCAGTGCCTAGCAGGTCGAACTCCCCCTAG
The DNA here is from genome assembly GCA_963921515.1 of Calotriton arnoldi. Lineage (NCBI taxonomy): Eukaryota > Metazoa > Chordata > Amphibia > Caudata > Salamandridae > Calotriton > Calotriton arnoldi. Next base: position 3,703,231 of record CAWUFW010000438.1, read on the forward strand.
AGGTCTCTAGAGTTTTAGGTCCGCCCTCCCCCAGTACATCCCCCATGCTGCTAATGCCAATCAGGTTCCATTTTCCAAATCCCTGCAAGTTCCCCACTTCCTGGAGGATACCACTGTCCCACAGAGGGGTTTCTTTTGTTACGATCTTGTTTCACTTAAGGTGGTTTAGTGTTCTGTCTCAGTTCCAGCCCACTTCCAGAGTGTGATGTGGGAACGAGATCCGGCTCCCTTGCCAGTACAGCGTGGCCTGAAAGCCCCTTTCGCCCACTGCATATCTATTGACCCTCAGCGAGGGCTCGTCTACAGGCGCAGGCCAACCCATTAATCACTACCAATTAAGAGGCTCAGTAATACGCCTGTATGTTGTGGAGAGCCACCCCCTCCCCCCCCATACACTCCGTTGGTTAATTTTACTTGGTGATTCTAGCTGGTTTTCAAACTCACAACAGTGTTCTCACTTCTCTTTCCACCCATCTAAAGAATTCTGTAGGTTTCTAGTAGGGAGTCATCTGGAGTACATATGTGAGCTCAGGGAGGGGTGATCATCTTGAACATTGCGACCTTTTCTAAGAGAAACCGCTCTGCCACTGAGACAGCATTCCGGAATTTGTCTGGTACAGTGTACAGATTCTTTCGAAAGAAGTCCTACCTGTCCCTGGTGAGATATATTACTAAATATTTGAAACCCAATCTGGTCTGTGGGGATCAGTGGCCGGACGACTCTCAGTGATAGCTCCCCAGACAGTGGGTACAGAATCGATTTCTCCCAGTTAATGCACAAACCAGAATAATCTCCAAATAAATCTAACATTTGCAACATGCAATCTGTAGTCCGCTCCGGGTCTGCCAGATAAAGCTTAAGGATATGCGTTCTTTACAGGTACCATCCCATCTGAGCCCACGCACTTCTCCAACAAGAAAATAGTTTGAGTGGCAGACAAAAATCATTGGGGACAGTGGGCAACCTTGACTGGTGCCCCTCCCCAGGTTTAACAGCTCTGAGAGTGTCTTGTTCACCCTGACTCTGGTTAGGGGCGTATTGTAAAGCAGATCAATCAAGGCCAGGTAGCGCGGGCTGAATCACATAAGTTTCAAAGTCTTCCGCATAGATACCCATTTCAGTTTGTCAAACGCTTTGGTAGCATCCAGCGATAGGACCGCTTTTAGCTACCACACACCTCCAGTGTATTCCATACATTCAAAGAACCGCCTAAGATTAAGGTGGATACTCTGGTTTGGCAGACCATTTGGTCCGGGTGTATTAACATTGTAATGACCTGCTAGAGGTGTAAGGCATAGATCTTTGCTAAATGTTTTGTGTCTATGTTGAGGAGCAATATTGATTGGTAAAAGCCACACTCATCCATATGTAAGCCTTTTCTAGGTATGATCGCAATCGTGGCCAATGCAGAGGTCGTATAGTAGCACCCTCATCTCCCTGGCTCCCTCGAACATGGTGAGGATGTGAGTTTTTAACTTTATAATCACACCTTTATAAAATGTCACCAGATTGCAAAGCTTTATGGCATTGTTGATTTCTAGTTCAGCAAGATTTGCCTCAAGCGTCAGCCTGTCTGCAGGACAAAGCTGGGGCACCTGTATGTCTTTCAGAAAGTCCTGCACCTTCTCCGACCCCTTGTGTGTCTTCGACTAATAGAGAGGTTCCTAGAAATCTCCAAACATTGCAGCAATCTCAGTATTACCCAATAACAGGTCCTAATTCGCCCGTGAGGGACATCATCCAATTGAGGCCCTATCCAGTCTCCTCAGCCATGCCAATAGCTTGCCTGCTTTTTCAGGAACATCGTAAACACACCTTTGAGTGGCCAGGTATCTGGTTCGGCCCTTGTTATGCATTAGGCCCTAGAATTCTTGTTTTAGTCGAAGGGCATGTTCAGTTTCTGAATCCCGATCGTTGGAGCACCTCCTTTGTAACCCGAGAATGCCCACCTCAGTCTGCGCAGCCGCGGCAACGCACTCCCTGACAGTTGTCAACAAGATGGCCTGGCCCCTAATAATTGTCTTTTAGGCTTCCTAGAGGGTTACCTGGGAGGTGATCAATATTACTATATCCAAGATATAGTGTTTTATGGCTTCTCTGAATTTTGTCGTCACTGTCCTATTTTCTAGGATCTAGGGATCCAGCTGCCAAGTGCAGTGAGGTTGCTGTTTCCTGCTCAGGAAGTCCACCCAAAGGGGTTAATAGTCAGATATCCCTCCCACCAAGTAGTTGACATTTCTAAACCAGTCACTGGTGTGCCAATGAGAAAGGCATTGATCTATGTAAGAAAAGCTATGGTGAGCCCTGGAATAACGCAAGTTGTGCATGGTATTGGGATGGTGCATCCGCCAGACCACCAACTCCATGGCCTCCAGATACCTCCCAAGTGGAGTCAGCCACCCTCCCCTTGTTATGGGCCACCCTCCTCCCCTTTGTGATCTGTCCAGCTAGGCCGACAGGGGTAAGTTCACGTCTCCGGCTTTGACCAATGTCCCCTCAGCTTGGAGCCAGGGGGTGTGGGAGCTATACTGAGATAAGGTTACCGATCTGTTGTTCCATGTGCCGACTACAGCCACAAACTGTCCCTGGGGTCCTGCCACATCTCACCCCCTAGAAAAGGAGACTGACTTTTTAATTAGGATGCCTACCCCCCTCGCATATGTTGTGAAACCTGCATGGGCTAACATTTTACATGAATTCCCCTTGAAGTACGTCTCCTGAAGGAGTACCGAATCTGGACCATGCCTCCTAAAGTATCCAATGACCATTCCTCTCTTGATCTTGCTCCAGAGCCCATTAAAGTTTCATGAAAAAATACACAGTCTCTGTGGCCCCTGCAGAGGCTTATGTGACACCAACATGCATCCCTATGTAATGCAGTAGCAATGTAACCATTTTGCTGTGTCCCTTAATCCGAGCTATAACCCATGCTCTACCATACCCATACCATCTATCTACCCATACAACTACACCCCACCCTGCAACTCTGCACTATCAGCTTAGAACTGCCTGTGCACCTGATTCACAGGAAGCCTAACACCCCATCCTTCCTAAAACCCCTGTATTACAACCCCTGAATTAATAAATATTACCTGTGGAGCGGGGTTCACCACCAACACAGACCCATCTCTACACAAGGTCAATACTCCTACAGACGTCTCAAGTGGGATCCTTAGAAGTGGTGATATCCAAGGCCCTCGTTGCTGCCTCTGTGGATGAGTGAAACTGCTGCTTCGGGCCATGCAAAGATACCTCCTCGGATCGATGGCAGCTCCTGCTTCTTCGGTCCTGTCGTGCTACCTGTCTCCATGAGTGAGGGCCATTTTAGTCCTGCTACCACCTCAGTCATGGTTGGCACTCCATCCAGTCCCAGGCAACCTTCGACATGTCAAAGAATAGTGTCTTGTCCTTGAAGAGGTCCTTGAGGTGCGCCGGCTAGAGGAGCATGTATTTAAGCTGCATGGCGCTTAACTTATGCTTCGCTTCGGAAGAGGAGCAAAGCTGTAGTTGAACTCTTGAAATGCGATCGGGAGCACCAAGACCGAATCACACTTTAGAGCAGTGTTTCCCAAACTGTGGGTCGCAACCCACTGGCGGGTCACAAGCTGATTTTTGGTGGGTCGCAAAAGTCAGAGCAATAAATAAAAATGCTTTTAAATTCTTTGTTTAACTAGTCACATTTGCCAGTGATTCAAGGACAGAGTTCAAATGTCAGGCTGCTATCTGCTTTATTCTTTTAACATTGGATTGGTGTTTACTTTTCTTTCTCTGACTGCAAAGTGAGATGAGTTTTTAAAGTGAATTATGTGACAACGTAAGATGTTGTGTTTTGCAATACACAACACAATGTAAATACCTGTAAATGAATTGTATGCATCCACCAGTTAGGAAAGCAAAAATGAAGCACTTTTTAGGTAGAGCCTGGGCAGCGCATGCGCTGCTATGCAAGGCATGCTGTATTCAGGTATGGACTTGAAGCTCCGCCCATATTTTTAATTGGCTTATGTCATTGTCCTTTGGAAACTGTGGCTTTTCATTGGTTAACAGGCTTAGTAGTCCCTCCTTAGTACCGGCTTGTTTCATTTTGTAACCTCCCATGAGGACACCCCCTGTTACATGTGTTGTTACTCAGTATGCTTTAATTACAGCCTCCGAGCACTATTTGCTTAAATGGTTTTCTCCTGCCTGCCCGCAACGCTTAAAAAATTGTTTTCATAGCACGGCACACCGCTCATACAGTGGCTGCCGTGCCTTTGGTTTATTTGTGGCGCCAAACGCAGCTACATGTTTTTTTTGTTGTTTTTTTTTACTATTTATTAACTTTTTTGTTTTAAAACTGCCCCATGCTGCACTTTCCCATTATTGGTGGCCGCGCCTCTTTCCTTAAATGAGCCGCGTCTAAGGAAATGGGTGTGGCCGCCATTAAAGTGAAACCACGGCATGGGGAGCTTTTACAAAAAAAACATTTGTTTGTCAACTTGACAAACAAATGCTCATCTAAGGCGGTTCGTCTAAGGAAAGGGGCATGAAAGACATTAAAGTGAAAGCGCCGCATGGGTGCTTTTACAAACAAGCATTTGCAATGCAATAGGTCTCGCATTTACGAAACTCTCATTGCAAATGCTTGTTTGTAATTCTGACGTGTCCTGAAAACAGAGATTTTAATTGGATCAAAACAAATCAAGACACTTCCTTGGTGATACACACATGATAAATATTCACAGTAACCCAATTTCCACACATTATCATCTGTGTGCTATAAAGTTTTATCAGCAAAAACGTTATGTCTATGCAAATTTTGTAGCCATTTCAATGAAAAATATGCTGCCTGGAAATGACAGTGTGCTACCGCACAATGCTTTAGTTGCATTCAAAAATCCCCCCACTCATATCCATTAAAGGTAGGTGGGTCGCAAAAGTTTGTTGTTCTAAAAAGTGGGTCGTGGTTTTAAATGTTTGGGAACCACTGGATTAGAGTGTCCAGCATGCAAGAGGCCTATTGAATAGCATCTCTACCCACATAATTGAGAATGGGGCAATGAAGGACCTATGGCGGTACCCCCATCGGGCCCGGAAGTCCGGGATCTGTGTGCACGCTCTACCAAAAAACATGGAGAGACATCCCCGGCTGGGACCCAAGCCTTCAGCTAGTTCATGATAAATTACGTAGGAGCAGTCCCTTCCGCACCCTCCAAAAGCCCCACAATTCAAATGGTTTGCGCCAGGATCTTCATTCTGCATCCTCTGCACAAGCTTCAGCTGCTGCATCACTTTCTGTAGTCCTGCAATTTTGGACTGAACCCAACAAATGGAGTCCTTCGCACCAGAGTCCCGTCCCTCCGTCTCCATAACCCTAGCCACTGTTGCACAGGTCTTGTCGGAGCACTGAGATTTTGATACTAAGCTCACTGATCTTTCCTTCCAGGGAAGAACAGGAGTCTTGGATTGCTTGTAGAATGGAGGAAGTCAGTGGGGACCTTCGCGGGAAGGGGGTGCGACTCCAGGAGGGTCCCCTTCCGCGCCTGTAGTGAGCCATGTAAATTTATCTTTTCGGCCCTGGGTGTGTTGGGTATTGGGCCCATCTCTCCACATAGTATGCCTTCAGCCACTGCTAGTGCTCCGAAGCAGCAGAGGGCTGTAGTCGTGGTAAGGTGCCAAATGTAGATAGTGTAGACAGAAGACAGCCCTGAGCGTCGAGCCCGCCTATCCCTCCCTGGGTCTGAAACCACCCGGGGATCAAGGTCTGTGACGGGGGCCCACAGAACGACCGGGTCCAGGTGATTGAAGCCTCTCTGGGGGAGGAATCACTGTGAGGCAGTTGTCAGTCTCCTCTTGGCAAGCTCTTTACTAGTTTGTGCCCCCCCCTCTCGTGTCTGTCACCACTACCGATTGCAACTCGCACTCCCCCAGTTCTGCCGGGGCGGACTTAGGTCAAAACCGCTAATCGGTCGAGGAGACTTAGTCCTTTCCCACTTTTCAGATGCACCTGTGGAGTACCATGGGGTGCTGTGAAGCTGCAATGTTTGCATTCTGCCTCCTTGGTCATAATGCAGGTCCACCGACATACCGCCGCACATGCGGCAATCCTCATCAGCCACGTGTCCTGTGCCGATGCAAGCAGCCTGGGACACAGCACCAGGGGCTTCCGACGCGCCCTCCACCATCTCAGGCCCGCACCATAGGCCTCAATTTCCTGAGTGCCCAGTCCGGTCATTTTGCTCCAGCAGAAGGCTCTCCGCAGGCAGCATCTGTGTTCTGGCAGGCACACCGTTGTCCTTGGCAAGGCCGTCCCAAGTCACCGGGACCAGCACAATCCTAGGGTTCCCCGCATTCCAGCCCAGACACTCCACAGCCGTAAACTTAGGGGCCCAGTCGCGTTACACCATAGGCCCTGGGTGGTCCCACGGCTCAGTATTTTTTACTCCTTCATGCGGGGGAATAGCCAACAAGAGACACTCCTGCAAATTTCGGGTGACACCTAGAGTCAGCGTCTGTGGCCAGATGTTGATCGGATGGTATTGCGGTTGAGCCGTTGTGCAACTGGTACGGGAAGCAGCAACAATGTCATGAACTTCAGGTTAAGGCGTACACAGGCTAGAAATGCGCAACAAGAGCCAGGAAAGCTTGTCTAGCGGTTATGGGGTCTTAAGAAGTGGCACACCTGCCACTTATCCTGTTTTGTTTTCCTTTGTAATTTGTCTTTCCATTATGCAAAGCCAGTAGTAATGTGTTGATAACGAGATTCTTTGAAGGGCAAGTCTTTGTATGTATATTAAATGATAATTAATGTACCCAATGTTAAAACCTGTTGGAGCGGGGATTGTTAAATCTTAATCATTGGGTCTAATCATCATACAAACCCCACCACTGGTCGTATAGATCTTTTTTCGTTGATGTGGAGAGAGGACTAGGAGCAATCATTTACAAACATTTTCATAAATAGTAAAGACCAATGGGTCAGCACAGGAAATGAAAAAGAGAATTATAGTAAGTTTAAAAAAGATTTATTAACAAATTTAGTTCAGTTAAGGTAATTAATACTTTAAGTATTCGTTATTACGCTTCATTATTTTAAATGGTCCAGTAGCCAATATTTCTGGATAAGGAAAAATAGATCATTAACAGGAGCTACTCAACGAATTCAAAATATCAAAAAAATGTGTTCCCATAAATGAAACTCCCTAACCTAAATTAAGCAGGCTTAGGTCAGGAAATACATTTGGTTAGGCAAATGAGGTACCAGGTGTCAGCTTCAGAAAACCAATAAAGATTTCTGACAAGAGAATGTGAATGCTTAGGCGTAAAACCTTTGCACTCGGGCTGTGGAGATCAGCAGAAGTGAGAAAGATATTCTCAGTTCAAAGTCATCAGGCATCTCCACACTAGTCTAAGGAACACACACTATTATTATTCAACAAGGCACTAGTTTGAAACATTACAGCTTGTTCTCACTCTCAGGAGCCAATCCTATTACTCCAGACCCTGGATGCAGGTAAACTCCCCTCTTTCTCAGGGCAACACAGTTGTCCATCCATGGCTATGTCCTTGAATTGTTACACTGGACAGACTGTCTGGTACAGTCAACCCTTCCCACGGATTGTGTTCCCATCCTGGCACCTTTTTTTTTTTTTTCGATTTGAACCTCATTATCAGTTGTCTAATATATAACAATAAACTATTCACTAGCTAGCAAAAGGCATCTTGAAAAACACAGCATCTGCAGTGGAAAACGCATAATGTGCAAAACAACGGAAATGAAATGTGCCGGCCTCTTAACCTTAAATGTGAGAAATAGGACGTTCAGTATGGCAATAGAAATGTGGCTAACATTAAATTACACAGCATGTTAACTCGGGTGCTGCTCATAATGGCTAAATGCAGTCGCCTACTACAAATTACATGATTAATATGCACACGTTATTTAATAGTGTAAGTCACACTGTGCTAGTAAAGGTGTTAATTCTGCAAATGAAAAATTGCACTCCTCCAAACCCTAAGAAAAGAAAGAAATGGAAAAAGTGCTATTGTGTCTCCTTCCCATGCCCTTCAGGTTCTGAGCACAATTACCCAAGTAAAGAAAGAGACCATAGCAAAGCTTTAGTTTAATTGTTTACAACAAAATGGGACAGAGAACCACATCCCATAATTATGTCCTGTTTTGATATTGAGCTTTCTTTTGTCTAATGCTGTAAGGAGGAGTATGTGGTAGCATATGCATCTCGAGTAGTGAAATCCCCGTAGAAGATGGGGATTATCCTAAGATGAAGAATTGAGTCTTGAGAAGAGGTATATTTCAGAATGTGAGCCACAGAAGTGTTTTTGACAGAGTACATGCTGCATTACCATACAATTGCATTAGACATACTGTGTGATGGAGGTTTGGGTTAATGCTAGGACATTTTTATGACCTAGGAGCGGTGTAAGAGGCTATATGCGCTGGAAGTCTGTGTATCTTATTTCTGATGGACAAGGGTTGATAATGAGGGTGGAGAATTGTTTGCCCTGTTGATTAGTGACAGGTTTCAAAGAGTTTTGGAACTTATCATGTTGTCAAAGGATTTTCCCAATAGACCATGGGAAAACATGGCCATGGATATATCTAGAAGATTTAATATGCTTGGTGGCTTACAGAAGTATACCTCTGTTATACTATATTACTATTCTGGTGGCTGAAAGTAAAGCTTTTGAAAAATGTACTACTGGGGTGTTCCAAAAATTAGGTGTTCTTCAGAAGGATATTCAAAATAATTGGTTATTGATTGTAGAGTGCAAATGAGAGTTCAAAAAGAAAACTTGCTATAAAAAGTAGTTGTTAGTAATAAGAAAATGAGACAAATGTGGTGGAATGGTGTCACAGCACATTATGTTATGTGTAAATCTTTATTCTGTATTGCTAAGGGGTAGGGTTCAGTGTTCTTGGTTGTTTTGCTTGTATGATTAGAGCAGACATGAGGGTTCTGAATCTGGAAAAGAGTAGGCATAAGGTAAAATAATCTCAAACAACAAGATAGGGGTCCACCTTACACAAAGGGACAGGACGCCAAATTGACAAATAATCAAAAACAACAATTCCTTTTGTGTGTATTTGGACAAACCGATAATAAATCATACACCATTCATCCAAGCATACCAATATCACCAAAGGGTTCTGACCGTTTGCAAAAATCAAATATATGAATGTTTATTGTGTAAAATCAGTTAAAAAAAGTCATATAAAGCGTGCATATAATAAAAACATCAGTTCCCCCCTCACCACTGCTTTAAGAGCCCCCCACAAGGTAGCGCTGGAGACCTCGGGGGAAATCATTGGCGTCGAGGTAGTCTGTGATGCATTTGAGGATCTGTTCCCACACCGCTTGTTTGTGTAACAGGCCCTCCCTTAGTCTCCAGCCCCCTGCGTCCCTACGTGTTGACGGCACCCGCAGATTCGCTTGGACTGCATCGTGGTCGGACAGGGCCACCGGCGTTATGCTAACCTCCCGCACCAGTGTATTAATTTCTGCCGTGCTCAACAAATGGTCCAAACGGGCATAAGTGTGGTGTGCGTGAGAGTAGTAGGAGAATTGCGAGGTGTGGGGGTGAGCTGCCCGCCAAATATCTATGAGCCCCCGATTCTGCAACCACTGTCGCCCGTCCGCAGAGATTGCCCCCGTCTGTGCGTACCTGTGGCTAGACCTGTCCGCTGACATATCCATGACTAAATTTAAATCACCGCCTACAAGTATCCATCTCTCCTGAGCCCCAAGAACATCTGACAGGGCCGCCTTGAGAAAATTCGCTTGGCCAGTGTTGGGAGTGTAGATCACCCCTATTACCAGCGGTAAGACCCCACCCTCAACTTGTATGCCAGCAGCCGCCCTTTGATTTCCGCTACCTTGTCACCCACCCTCCCGGTAAAGCGTTTAGCCACCAAAATAGCTACCCCTGCTTTCTTGTCTTGGGTAGAAGAGAAAAACTGCTGAGGGAACGCTCTGGACCTCATTCTATGCCAATCCTTAGGGAGAAGGTGAGTCTCCTGTATGAGACAAATATCCGCCCCTGAGTTTTCGAGATATGACAATATAGAACGCCTCTTGTTGGGACTATTGAGGCCTCGCACGTTAAGGGTGAGGATATGCAACTCTGAAGGCGTCATGGAAAAGAAGTGAACTCAAGCCGCTTTATCTGCCTATGGGCCGTACTACGCTGCCCACCTGTGCCCCCCCTCCCTGTCCCACCTCCGCCGCCCCCTCTCCGCGCCACCCACGCTTGCATGGAGTCCCAAACAGCACACCAGTCCCCCCCCCTCCCCCTCCCTAACCCCAACTGAACCTCCCAATTTCCCCCCTAATGTCCAGAGCCCGCAGGGCTTAGTCGCGCACATCTGGAAAAACAGGTGAACAGGGACATTATGTGACTCAAGAGGCGACCCCCGCACCCGAGCCCCCATCCACCCCCATCCGCAGTCTGCTCAGCATCAGTTCCCTCTTTGATCAGGCGCTATCGTTAGACGCGGTGTCTTTGAGCACCGACTCCAGCGCCGCCCTCCGCTCCTGCACCACAGCCTCTGGGTCGGGCCCCCGTAGAGACCCCGAAGGACGTCGCGAGCCGACTCTCTGCCATCGTTCTCGGGGTGACCGCTGACCCGTGGTGAGCTTGTCGTCATGGGTATGGAGCGGCAGGCCCAAGAGCTTGCAGGCCTCCTGCAGTGACCGGATCTGGTGCAATCTGCCTTCCCATTTAAATATGATTCGAAAGGGATGTCCACAGGAGTATGCCACCCCTTTGTCGCGCAGGTGGGAGGTCACTTCTCGGAAGTCCCATCTTTTCTGCAGCATTATGGCAGCCAAGTCCTGGTACAACGCTATAGAGTGGCCCTGGTATTGGAGTGATTGCTTCGCTCTGGCTGCCCGCAGGATGCGTTCCTTCAAGGGGTAGTCTGGCAAGAAGGCAAGAATATCTGGTGGCGGCGCCGGGACCCTTCGCCGCAGAACAACTCTGTGAGCTCTATCAATGCGGATCTCCATGTCTGCTGACTCTCCTAGGATCTCCCTAAACAGGGCCTGTAGGTAAGAGACCATGTCCGACCCCTCTGCGTCCGTCGGAACCCCCCGTATCCGAATACTGTTCTGCCGAGAGCGGTTTTCGAGGTCCTCCGCGTGGGCCTGCAGGTCGATTTGTTGGTCCTTCAAGCGGATCACTTCTTGCTGGAGTTGTTACCTCTTCATCCCTATTCTGCTCTTGATCTTCGACCGCGGCCACCCGGTCCCCCAAATTGTCCACGTCCCTGCGGATCTCTCTCACTTCCCCCGCTACTTCGCTCTTCAGAGTTTGGAAGTCGTCGCGGAGAGTGTTGAATAATGTCTCTGAGAAAGCCTGTGTGATCGGGGCCTCCGCCCCCGCTGCATCCGGGCTCGTCGGTGTGGGTTTAGTGAGCATGTCCTTTAATGAGCGGTCTTTCTTGGTGCGCTGCATCGTCATTATGAACACGTCCAAGCCGGATCTCAGACTAGGGTACCGCTCCGAGCCCAGCTGGAGCCCGTTCCCGAGTTCTCAGGTGTCCCAACTGGCGCTCAGCCACGGTGTTCGCAATGTCTTGAGCTGGCGCTGTGCTGCTCCCAGGTGCTCCCCTGTAGTAGGCCCGGCGCCCCAGTCCCTGTGTTCGAAGGATCAGCGCCGGGCGAGCAGGATGCCGGCGTGGTCCGTACCGCAGCTCCGTCCCTGCCCTCGCGGCTTGCGTGCCCCTTAGGTCAGTCCTACCAATGTGGGTGATATCTCTTAGCCGTCGCTCTTCGGGATTGCACCGCGACCAGGCACCACCTCCGGCCCCTCCAAAGGCGCTCCACGGCTAGCCCCGCACTATGCCGCACCAACAGCTCCAGCCACGGACCTCAGCACAGCCACCCTTCTCAACCGCGGGTGCCAGTCGATGCGTCTGGCCGGTGACCCGCCTGGCTGAATAATCACCCTCGGGCTCCTAGCCTCAGTGTGGGTTCTACTGGCTCGGACTCCCCAGGCTCGCCCCGGCCTGTCACAGCCTCCAGGCGGCCCTGAATCGCCTCCACAGCGCCAGCCGAAGATCCGGCCGAGCTCCCAGGGTTATGACCCGGCTCAGCTCTCCCTCGTGTAGCTACAGTGCGGGCACCCTCCAGCTGCTCACCATTCAGGCCGTCCAGGCCTCCCTTCGCTTCACTCAGCCAGGCGCCACGAATTCTGCCTAGGGCGTCCTGCTCCGCTCCTCGCCTCTGTCCGCTGACCTCCGGTTATTTGTGCCTGCCCCCTCAGCGTTTGCCTCAGCCCGGGCCGCTACCGCCTCACACAGCTTCCAAATCTCCCTCTGCTCTCAGGGCCCGACCACGAGACCCCCAGCCCCCGGAAAGCTTGCTGCTGTGGTGTCCGGGCGCCAGCCGGTAAGTCTGGCCGTTGCCCCCCCGCGCCGTGTGCCGTGGTCCCTAGCGGGCCCATCGCTGCTCTTACTGTTCTGCGGCTTCCTGCATGCACCCCCGGGGCTCTCCTGCCTCCCAGTCCACGTGCAGCCTGGCCCCGGCGTCCTCCTCGGCGGGCCCCACTCCTGATGCTTCCACGTCTAGGGGGACGTGCCAGCCGACGAATCTGGCCGAGACCCCCCGCCGCCAGGCCCCCTCGTCTACGGGTCTAGCCCTCTCATGCTCAGAGTTCGTTGCCGGGAGTGCCTCCCGCCAGGTCCCACGCCGATGGCCGCCTTCTGGTTCCTTCCGCCGATGCCTCCTCTCTGGCGGCGGTCAAGGTCGTACCGGTCCTCGCCCCGGCGGCCCCGGCAATGCCCCTCCGCTCACTTGGATGGCCGCACCAGTGGCTCCGTTATTCCCTATGCCGCCCCGGGGGGGGCCTTCGCCACACGTCGTGTCAGCGGCACCGGCCCGGACCCGGCCCCGCCTCACTGCTAGCCGCTAGGCGCCAGCCGGAACATCTGGCCGATGCCCCACGCGAGCCCCCAGCGCTGAAGAGTTGTCTGCCGGCCCAGGATTTCGCAGTCCCACTCACCGCAGATCTCCACTCGGCTCAGCAGGGTTCCTGCCACGCCAGTCGATTATCTAACCGAAGTCGCAAGGCTATGGGCCCACCTGGAGCCCCAGTGGGTTGCACCAGCACGACCTCCCCGCGTCTCCGCTCCTCTCGGCCTACCAGGCCCCGCTCCGCTTCCCGCTGCCTGAAGTCCATTCGCTATCTCCCGGGCTCGGGTGCCGCCCGGCTCGTTTCACCCCACTCCTCGCCTGCGCCAGGTGCTTTCAATTTGCCGGTGTCTGCACTCTCAGGAGTCCGGCTATCACCGCTCTGCCTCCGTAGCTCCCGCCGCCAGCGGAGCCCGACCACGAGGCCCGCAATCCCGGGCCTCGGCTGCACAGGACACAAGGCGGGTCAAACTCAAGCCTCCAGCCCCAAATTAATTCTTCTGGCTAGCGCTGTTGGGCTGGAGGTGTTTCTATACTTAATTCCGCTTCGTAGAGGACTGCGTTGCACCGATGGGGGCAGATTTGGGTGCCCGGGAGCGGGGAGACGACGGAGAACACGTCTTACCCGCTCGCCATCTTGGCCACGCCCCCATTTTATTTGTTTTAAATGTTTTATAAAGCAATGTATTAGATATTGATAAAAATTTTAACTGTATTGGTACATGGATGTGCAAAGAAAAAGGGGAAAAAAAGGGGGGTTCCCTATGCCTGTAGGCGATTTGTTCGAACTGACTATGAATGAATATGTTATGTTAAGCATTCATGATCTTTGAAATTCGTTTTTTTATATAATGTTTTTACAATAGATCTGCAGTTGTGGGAGACACCAAGTCTTTTTCCTGAAGAAGGTGGTCGGATCATTTTAACCCACCGAAACACGTCGCGCTGGTTCTACAAAAGCACTAAATCAACCCTATCTTGGCCAAACAAGAGACTGTACAAAATAGTTGTTTGACCAATGAATTTCTTTGTGATTAGTGTGTCACAATGACAAAAAATTAATGTCTATGATATTCTCCCATGTTAATTTATTGTGATTTTTGTAACAATGTGTATGATATTTGTGACATTTTGATGTGACTCTCTATTTAGAGTTATTTTATCTTGAAATAATCAATGTTTTTATTATATGCACTCTTTATATGACTTTTTGAACTGATTTTACAGAATAAACATTCATATATTGGATTTTTGCCAACGGTCAGAACACTTTAGTGATATTGGTATGCTTGGATGAATGGTGTATGATTTATTATCGGTTTGTCCAAATACACACAAAGGGAATTGTTGTTTTTGATTATAAGGTAAAATAATGCCAGAGTGCTTAGAAGATAAATAGTTTGTTAGGTGATTGTGTTTTAGTGGAGATTTATGGATGATGACTGGATTAGCTTGGCTTTAGGAGTAAGGATGGTATTGTGTTCAAACCAGTATTAATGGGTTAACACCCTGTTAGCCCGAGAATAAAATGTATCCTTTTCAGAGAAAAGGAACACTGGCATGTCTCACCCCTCCTCAAGGGAGTTATGCTCTGCTGGATGGAGAGTCTTCAGAGTCAGATATTCTCTTACCTGCAGGTGATAATGAAGTGGAGCCCACCCTGGTACCGTGACTCCACATATGCTCAAACAATAATTGATATTTCACAATAATATACCTATTTAGTAAGCAGCACGTCTGCATAACACATGTATCAGAAGGGATATGATTATTATAATGAACACAGCAGATTGTGTGCAAATTAGGGAAAAGTTCAAGAAAGCCCCAGTCTGCTTTAACCACACATCACCAGCTTGTTAATCCATTACCGGCGCAGTGTATTTATTATGGTTTCAGCCACCAAATCTAAATGGCTATATTAAGTCATTAAGCTTTATGATGCAAGGCCGTCAATAATTTCCCAGCGTATCTTATGCTGTCATCAGGTCAGCAGTCAACATTCATCCCTACAGCATCCCCTCAGCAACCGCTCCATGTGTCTAACTACCCCTGCACTGGTACCTTTTATACCTTTATTGAAAATGTTGCATTATAGAAATCATTAGCAATAAATGTATGAAGAAAGACACCCTCATCCTACCAAGATGGATCTCTGCAAAGTCATCTTCCAGTGCAGCTGTGATTGCAACACCTGCACCAGAAAGGTGATGGTTTTCCTTCTCTACCTTAGTTTTAACGGTGTCAGAAAAACATGGAATTTATAAACTGGAAATATGGCAAATTAAGCATATATTTGTTAGCATTACCGTTGAAGCTGTTAGTCTATCATGCTAAAAGCAGTCATGTTTTCATGCAATCCAGCCTTTTGTGCATGTAGTATGCATTGTTAGCATAAAATTGCCCAGCCAGATACGACAATGGGGTTTGCGGTTTTCAAGGCCAGTTATTTCATTATTGCCATCTGCCTCCGTTCTCTTAACAGTGTTGTAGACGTCCACATTTGCAAACTAGTAAGCCCCTGGCTCTTGTCAGGCAATTGGCTTCCAATAGTTCGTAAATACAGTCCAGGGAACTCTTCCAAAGTTCCTCTAGCAGACAGACACTTCTTCATTAAAGCAGCCAATTAAGTATTACCTGTTCTGTTTCCAGCTGTTCATTACAAGAGGAATTAAATTGTTAAATAGAATACCATTGATGACTCAATTCTCCAGTGGTTTCTGTACTCTGGCTTTCCCTCCAGTTTCATACAGTTTTTCATAGGGAAAGTGACTCATTAAACTATAACCTCCCAAAGTCAAGTGGATTAGGGAATCCAACATGGTGGATTTTCTGTACAATGATGTAGTGCTCTCTTTCCTGCCTTTTAGATCTATCTACTTCCATCCTTTGTCAAGAGGCATTAAAGCTCTTCATTGACTGTTTGATTCTAACTTTATATACAGTCTTCACAGGAGCACCAAAACCAGGTGGGGTCCTGTTTGGATTAGCAGGACACCATTCTCCGTTCCAGCTTCAGCAAATATAGGTCTGATTTCCTGACAGTGGCAGCGAGAGGCACCCCACACATCGAGTGCTGATTGGTTGAAATACATTGCAAACGCTTCATCACTGCTGGACTGCTGCAACATTACAAGAGGCACAAGACCAATTTATTGGCCATTCCCAGCTGGGGTTCCTGTTTGGGTGTGAAGCACCCCCTTGATATTCCTTCCCAGCTTTCCTCATAAGATCGGAGGCTAGCACTATGCATAAGTCTTTTTAATGCCACTTCCACAGCAGCTCCTTTAAAGAATAACAACCATTCCAGAAATAAAATCAAACACACTATAGTGGTCCATAGCCTAGAATCACCTCCCTCTTTTAAATGCTGCTTCTGCAAAGATATGTGTTGTGTCAGACAACATGAAACCGAAGACTTGGTGGGTTGAAAGAAGTCTTTAATCATGGACAGCACATGGCCACTCCAACGGCGCCTCCAGAAGTCAGCAACAACTGCCAGACTCAGAACGCGCTCTTGGAACGGCCTTGTAAGATTCTACCACAAGTTCTAATACAGACCAAAATAAGTGACTCAGAACAGAACACCATTTCCCCCCTTAAAATAACTTGAGCATATAACAACCACAGGGGAGGAGATGGCAAGGATGAAAGGAACGAAGCGAAACAACAGAATAAAATAAAGAATGGAAAAGGAATGAGGTGGGGGGCGCTAGAGGGCGCACGGCAAGATGGCTGCGCATTAGTGCAGCTTTGCTGGCCGTTCCATAATCTGTTCACTATCCGGCACCCACATGTGGCAGACATCTACATAAAAAGAGGTACAGTGCCATCAAAGAGCCCTGGAACAGATTGGCGTTGATTGTGGCCCATGGTGCAGAACGGCGAGACGATATTTCGCCAACAAGAGGTGAGGCCGTGAAATCAAGATGGCGGCTGCAGATCGCCGCTGAGAGCTGCACTCGTTCCTACTGGCAGTCGGAGCCCCTGTGTCACTGGGTGTGGCGGGGTGCCTCCAGGAGCTACGGCACAGCCGAAGGTGGAAAGCGGTGACAACGCAGGTGCGGTACTCGATTAGCGGTCCGAGTGGAGCTGCCAGGAGGCATTCCGGGCCGCGCTGCTACCACCGTACCGGAGAGAAGCTGGGCCGCTGCTCAGCCGCTGACATAACACATTGGAAGGCGGCAAGAGGAGTCGATACGACAGAGGCGGACTAGCTTTGACCCCACGGTGAACACAGTGAGTTGCATCTCGGTGGTGGCGGTCGGGGAGCTGGACCCGTGGGTTGTGCTGCGTTCGCCCGTATGATGGGACCCGAGACGGGAGATCCCTCCTAGAGACTAGACTCGAGTTGGTGGCCTGCGCTGTGGATGTGCGGTACTCCCTTGGAACTTCAGCTGCGAGATCCGCGGTGTCACTTCCCTCACATTCAAACTACCATTGATTACGCGGTGGCCCACCGAAGGGAATCTTGCTCCTGCTTGTCACGTTTAGGAGGGTGCAGGCTCACCGCGCAATAGCATCCTGGACATTTTGGCAACCACTGAGGCTGGAGGGGGGGATGGCCGGCTACGCATGCAGTTGCAGCGTGAGTGATTAATTGGGCACCCGCACACCGGCAAGCTGCATTGGAGATCATCTTCCCTGATGCTAAGCCATATGATATAGTGGAGTGTGCGGTGGCCACTTGTGAAGGGCTAGAGATGCAGTGATGGCCCTGAGCTGTAGTGTCATACTTAAACATACCCTTCACGTTTTAGTGCAGATTACGTGGCCTGCTGCTCTGTGAGGGGTCTTCACGCTGGGCTGGTTGAGGGCGAGCACCGGTGTGCTGGACATAATGGGCAAACCAGACAAGACGCCATCGCGCATTTCAAATGTAAGGCGGAAGTCGGGCAGATCACAGCATTAACAAACCTTGGATTTAGAGGCGGAAGCTCCCTCAGATACTGCCCTGACTCTGGAATCTACGCTCCTGGCGATGCAGCACAGCCTGCAGTCGATCGATGGAAAGATCGATGCGTTAAATCTACGCATGGATCATATGGCGGCGATGCTCGATAAGCAGGGCACCAGGCTGGGTGAAGTTGAGCAACGAGTCTCCACGACTGAAGATGACCTGCACACTGTCTCTGATAAAACCCAGAATATAGAAAAAGTGCTTGCAGTCATTCAGGCAAAGAATGAAGACTTGGTGGCGATGTCCAGGAAAAATAACCTAAGGATCACAGGACTGCCGGAGTCGACCAACATCGGGAAAATGGAGATGTATGTGGAGGGGATGCTCAAAGAGATTTTTGGTATGGATAATCTGTCCCCTATGCTGACAGTGGAGCGGGCTCACCGCTCATTGGCAGCTCGTCCGATCCCTGGAGCCCAACCGCGACCTATTATCGCACGGTTGTTAAACTACAGAGATCGGGACACGATCCTCCGCCTGGCCCGTGAAAAAGGTCCAATCACGGATCAGGGGAACACTTTGGTATTCTTCCCTGACTTCACCAGGGCGGTCCAGGCAGCTAGAAGAGAGTTTATACCAGCAAAAAAGCTGCTGCAGGCAGAGGAAATCCCATATGCCATGCTCTACCCAGCACGTCTGAGGATTGGCCCTGATGGTGCCTCCAAGATCTTCGATAATCCAAGAGCCGCCATGGAACATGCGAAACTATTGAAAAAGCACCGCCGTGAAAATACTACTGATCCAGATGAAGAACAGTGAGACTCAATCTGTGAATGCAAATTGTAAGTGTGTGTCTGGGGTCTGAAAGTTAACGCCTGCTCGTTCTGTTGGCTGCGATGGGGCAGGAAGCTCATAGGATTGGAACAATTGTCGTGAGACCCATAATGTACCGGGGAGGCCTCACCCTGGTCTCGCTATTATATGGGAGTGCTGCGTGAGGCTGAAAAGGCAGAGGCCTCAGGAGCTTTAAACACCGACTGGGCTGCCATGTCAAAACTCTGGACAAGTTCGGCCACCTCCCCCTCTAATCGGGAGGCTGTTTGCACTCTTGTGTCCCCTAATGGATGTACCCTGCCTATTTCTCTGGGTTATTTGGGTGATGGGATGTTTATTTGTATTAGATTGGGATGTCTTTATCGAGTTGGGGGTGCCGAAGTGGGTGCGGGGGAGGAGGTAATCTGGCAGTTACAGTATGATATAAATGAAGTGTACTTTTTAATACTTCAGTCCCATCAAGGTAATCCATGTAGTAGAAATTGCAAGGGTATTGGTCAACGCTGGTCCGGGTGGTACTGTTAAGCTAATAACATGGAATGTGCGTGGGCTCAATAACCCCAAAAAGATCCGTAATGTGCTAGCTTTCTTAGATAGGCAGGATGTACAGGTTGCGTTTCTCCAAGAGACACACCTTACTAAACACACAGAACTAAGTGTGGGGGCCCGATGGGCTGTGGTGCATGCAGCTGCATCGTTCTCTGCCTATTCTAGAGGTGTTATGATCCTGGTTAAGAAGGGTACTCCATTCACTTTAAGTCTGAGGAGGATGAACAAGGGAGGGTGCTACTGGTTATGGGCAAATTGGGAGACACAACGGTGTTTGTAAACGCATATGGGCCGAACACCGATGATCCTGCTTTCTTCAATGATGTTTGGAGGCGTATCTCCTCTTTCCCTCCCTCTGTTGTAATATGGGTGGTGATTAAAAAATTAGTCTGGATCCCCGGTTGGACCGCTTTACAGACGCGGCGGGCGTGGAAAACAGGCTGTACAGGTGCTGGCTGAACTGATGGAGGCTGAGGAACTCATGGATGTGTGGAGGTCCCGAAATCCGGGTGGGAGAGAAGGCACATTTGTATCCACAGTGCATGGCTCTTGGTCCAGGTTGGACTACTGATTGGTTTCTAGGGAGGTGGGCCCCTGGACTGCCTCTATAAAGCACTTAGCTAAAACGGTCTCTGATCATTCCCCTGTGCTCCTAGAACTGAATGTGCCGGCTTGTGGTAGGCCACCGTTTCAGTGACTCCCTACTAGACCCAGTGTTCCGGGTCAGAATTGGTGCTGCTATCACTAACTATTTCTTGGAGAATGAGGACTCGGTAGACAGTGCAGGCACACTTTGGGACGCCTTCAAAGTTACTATAAGGAGGGAATGCATCGGAGCTCAGGCGGTTGTATTAAAAGATCTTCGGAACAGGATTCGGGTCCTAGCGGATAAGATTAGTGCGCTGGAGCGTCAATGAGATGAACCGCTCACCCACAATCCTGGCTCATATAAGAGAATTGGTATCTGAACACAATCAAACAGTGGACCAGGAGGTACTACATAGATCCAGGAGATGCAAAGCGCGCTACTATGGGGAGGGGGGTAGACCCAGTCGATCGTTGGCACATAAATTGTCTCTGGCTAAGGGACAGGAGCATATTGATGGATGAGGACTCTATTGCTAGTCGCTCCACTCCAGAGATTAGTAAGGTATTTATTTACTTTTTTTCCAAACTATACGGGACCAGACAGACAGTCAGTGATGATGAGGTCAATCGATATCTAGATGACATCGCGCTACGTTGGCTATCTTGTGGTCAGCGCGAGTATCTGACCCAACCCTTTGATGTGGAGGATGTCAAGGAGGCCATAATGGTCCTACCTACTTGTAAGGCGTCGGGTCTTGATGGTTTACCTAGTGAATTTTACAAGGCATATATTGAAGTTCTGGCCCCGCAGTTGCTGAAGGTCTATGCCGAGGCCTACGAGACTGGTATATTACCCCCTACCCTTAGGGAAGCTCTACTTGTCACACTTTTAAAGCAAGATAAAGCTGCAAATAAGTGCGAGTCGTATAGACCACTATCCCTCATAAATATTGACACCAAAATTCTAGCGAACATTATTGCCTGTAGACTACAACCCTTGATTCCCAATCTGATCCTCCTTGATTAGTCGGGATTTGTCCCCAAGCGTTCAACTGTACATAATCTCCGACCCATTTTTGCTGTGCTACACCACTTAGATCCCGGACTCCCAGCTGTGGCGGTGCAGCTGGACGCGGCGAAAGCCTTTGACTCGCTAAAATGGGGATACATGTTCGTTGTCCTGCAAAGAATGGGGATGCCGTCGTTTTCTTTTAAGTCGGTGCGTCTATTGTTTGCCGGTCCTGTTGCCAGGTTGCGAGTCAATGGGTGGGTGTCAGATACATTCTCGATATGCAGGGGCACAAGGCAGGGCTGCCCTCTCTCTCTTTCCTATGCTCTTCTCTTTGGTGCTCGAGCCACTGGCGTGCAAGATGCATCAAAAACATGCAGAGGCCGCTCTGGGGTTTAGGCAGCGCCCGCTGGCTATTTCACTTTACGTTGACGATATGTTATATGTTCGTGAACCGGCCACACATCTGGCATCTTTACTACGCGAATATGTTTTGTTCGAGAGGCACTCAGGGTTAGGGATGAATTGGGCAAAGTCCACGGTCTTCCCATTGACAGACAACACTGAGGAGTCAGCCCTGGAGTACCCGCTTTCCTGGTCCACAGACCCCGTGAAGTACTTAGTTGTTTGGGTGCATAGAGACCCCGAGACCGTATTAAGAATGAATTATGGGCGTGCTGTCACGAAAATCAATGAACAGCTCTCCCGCTGGACACGACTACTGTTGTCCCTTGCAGACAGAATTGCCGTGGTGAAGAGGACTATCCTTCCCAAGCTCCTCTATTTATTTGTGCACATTCCAATAAAGTGAAATGTAACACTTTTTAAAATTCTGCAGTCCTGCCTGCTGTCCCTGGTGTGGGCTGGCAAACAGCCTAGATGTAGTTGGAGCACTTTAACACTACCGTTTGAGCGCGGGGGGTTTGAAGCGCCTGATCTGCATCTGTACTACCTGTGCGCACAGGCACAATTTGCACACTATTGGTATTTCCCTCAGAGATATCTACCGCACCTGGCTGTGGAGGCGGACGCTGCATATCCAACACCGTTAACAGCTAAGATTCTATATGGTCGCGAGGGTGGCACTAGGAAGGAGATTAACCTTGTCAATTGTACTGTTTGGGCGTGAAATGCCTTTGTTACACGTGTGGGGAGGGACAATATCTATGCTCCAGACATGCCAATCGCTGCACACCCGGGTATTTTGGCGGCGCAGGAACGCGGGGCTCTGAGCGTTCTGCAAAATGCAGGGGTTACTAAACTTGGGGACATGTACAGAAACTAGGTGTTTCTGCCCTTGTCTGATTTTCAGGCCGGTCAAACATACAAAGCAATGCACGGTTTCACATACACTAGGCTGCGTCTGGCAGTGCGCTCCTTATACCCTAATTTCTCCTAAGAGCCACAAGAGTTGAAAGCGCTACAGGTGGTTCTAACAGGGGGTGAAAGTAGAGGGCTGATCACCAGGTTATACAATGCTTCCCAACTGGAAAATGAATGGTCTGACTCCTCCTCGTTAGATAAATGGAATAATGTCCTTGTGGTCCCTCAGTCCCGGGAAAACCGGGAGGCCTGCTGTAAATTGACTGGGCGTCTGACCGCTAATTGTAATCTCTGCATTATTCATTCTAAGTATCTGCACCAAACGTATTACACCCCTGCACAACTGTTGAAATTTGGCCTGCGGGAGGATGCGAGATGTCCCAGATGTGGGCAGGACGGAGCTGATTTTATACACCTGGCGTGGGGTTGCACTGCTATATTTCGCATCTGGCAGTGGGTGGTGAAGGTATTCACAGACATAACACTTGATAAAATTGAATGCATGCCAGAAATATGTTTGTTGGGGCTTCTGAAAATGATAAAACTGTGCAATCGACGCATTGTTGCTATATCTACCTTGTTTGCCAAACGCGCTGTTGCAATGCATTGGAGTACTAAGGCGGTGCCCACCTTGGTAAAGTGGCTTAGAGACCTTGTTTACTGCAAAGAACAAATGGAGGCATATGCTGAGGAGCTCCCAGTGGCTTCTAGGCCTATGGACTTTTGGGCGCTACTCACCACGTACCTGCTAGAGCACCCGGACATGACATAAGAGACTGTGGAAAATTTGGCTGCATGGGCCGTATGCTGTTTGTAAGATCTAATAAGTTACACTGCTCTTAATTGTGCTACAAGTGTTATACCGTGCCTTATCTGATCTGCCTTTGTTTACTTGGATAGGGTTGGGGGGGAGATAAAAAAATGGCTGCATATTATATTTTTTCTTTCATTGTCATGCAGTGTGGGCCTAGACGCACGCTACTGGATGTACCTTGCAGTTCAATAAACAAAGTTTAAAAAAAATTAAAAAAAGGAATGAGGTACAAAATATGCATACAATAGCAACCCACAGAAAATTATGTTTCAAGATGTAAACCCTACATGTTTAGGAAGAATGAAATTCCTCTTGACGCTTACCCTCAAGGGAGGGTGGAAAAGGTAAATATAGTACAAGATATGCATGTAACACCATCCCCCTATAAAAAATTATTTCAAGATTTAATCCCTCAAAAGTTTAGGAAGAATTAAGTTCCTCCTGACACTCGCCCTCCTAGAGAGAGTGGAAGAACAAGCAGGGTCTGCTACAGAGCCTTGAACAAAGTTTGACGGCTTTCCAGAAGAACCTGCGCACAAGTTGGGAGTTGACCCACCCCGAACAATGGAGTCAGAATCCCCAACACACTCAACACTCGTACCAGGGCCACACACCGGCATCCCCTCCCTCCTAGCACCACTTTACTCCTCCACCAACCAGAGTCAGCACCGGGACCAACCGCAGGTAACACTTCCCTACACACTCCCCCATCAGTAGCCCCCTTAACCAATGTTGCATTTCTTTTACTCCACCATTTACCGTTCTCAACCATAATGGCATGTTTGGAAACCTTCACTACATACGAGGCAGGTAAAAACTTGGAACCACCCCTCTTTTGCCCATGAGGTCTCCTAATCTTCACCAAATCACCTGCATGAAATCAGACGTCCTTGACCTTGTGGTATTCATCATATCTAAATTTGCTTCTGTTCTGTCCCTCTGTCTCCTTGTCTCCCACTTCCTCCCAACCAGGTATTCTACTTCTGGTTTCTGTTTTATCCAACACCCATGTAGGAGATAAATCACAGGAAGAGTGCCTACCTCTCAACAAGACAAAAGGGAGACATCCATGGACGAGTGTGGGGTATTACAGTAGCTCCATAACCTGTCCTGGACTGCCTTCAAAACAACCATCCCAGAAGCCAAAGCCACCTGAATACACTCCTTCAACATCCATTTAACTCTTTCCACTTTTCCTTTTCACTGTGGACTGTAAAGAGCCACTGTAAGATATTTAATGCCATGGTCACTAAAAAACTCCTGCATGGCACTTGACTTGAACTGCACCCCATTATCGGTGACCATCACCTGGGGATAACATCCCCTGTTAAACAAAGAGGAGAGGAAGTCAATTTCAACCTCCTTGTTAGGTTCTTTCAAAAAGTTACATTATACCCATTTGGAGTCGTAGTCAACGACTACCAAGGCATACCTCTTTCACACAGGCAAATCAAACACGGGGCCCACAAAATCTAAGCCTATTTTTCCCCACAGGCCATTGGGAAACTCAACTGGACATAGCGGCGTGTTGTAAATCTGCAGAGGTTTGTCAACCTCATTATCCATACCCGGCCACCAGTAAAAATGATGGACTCTTTGTTTTTGTGCCGGTCATACCCACATGGTCTTGGTGTGCTAAACCTACTAACCGGTTCCTGAGTACACTTGGGGGAATGAGCATATTACCATGCATTTCCAATTCATCCTCAATGTGCAACTCATCCTTGACCTTATAGAATGGCTTTATTTCGTCACACACGTACCTGGGGCCACACTTCAGCAATGAATCTCCTTAAGTTAGTTACACAACTGTCTCTCTCCACACATTCTTTCCATTCTTGCAAGGCAATGGTTTTACCAGTCACCATGATGCCATCCACCTTCCCTAAAACCCATTCAACCTCTTCCTCCATTGCTCCCTCCTCACCACGCTTGATCGGACACCTAGATAAACAAGCATTTGCAATGCAGTAGGTCTCGCATTAGTGAAACTTTGAGCTGTTGGTGTTATAAATGCAAATTTATTTTTTGTTTGTTTAAAAATATCCCAGTAGTAGCATAAGTAATAGACTAGTAAATGAAATTCCAGGAATGAAGGAAAGAGTGCAGTGCCAGAGGCTGTTACTAGGTGCCCCTGTGGAGTTGTAAATGGACCTCTATTAGCCACATAAGGCACTGCACCCTTAATGCAATTATAAAGAGCAAGATTGCTGGGGAGCATATGAGATGAGAGGTGGCAGTGTGAGTGTGAGGGAAAGGTGACAAGGTTGGTGGGGGTGTGAGGGAGAGATGAGCAGAGCTAATCCGAGATATTACACCACCTAGATTAAACAGACACACACACTATTTGAAGAAAGATCCCAAAAATGTTATTGAAAAGATGAAGTGACATGATATAGTTATTTTCTCTTTGAGACTGTTATTGCATCATTGTTTAGAGTCTGTGCAGGGAATAGTGTTTAAAAAAAGTTTCCCTCGAGTTTCACATGACGATTTCAGCTTATAACTCTGATGGGGGAATCTCGGGCTCATTCTAATTTGTGTCACTTGTGAGGACCATAGTATCTCCAAAAAAAAGAAGTTAGGATAAAATGAGCTTGATTGCTATGTTTAGAAAAATTTAAATACTTTTATTTGTTCCTTATTTTCATTTTTTTTTTAATATGTAAACAATTTTGCTTCATCAGGGCATAGAAAAATAGAACTCTCACTGAACTGCTATTCCCCGTGATTATTCTTCTGAAGGTGTCAGTCTCATTATTTCTTCAGGAGGAGACTCCCTCAGCAATGGCTCATCAAGGGTCGCCATGGGCGTTTGCTGTAAACACTCCTTTGTTGTGCAACACAAACCCCTTTCAATAACCCTATTGGTTTCAACAGTGGTACAGTTCATGTTTATTATGATCATGTTTCACTACAAAGCGTTATAGTAAGGAACACATCAGAGCTTAAAAGAGAAGTCGCAATCCGATTTTATTCTTCGCATAGTGATACTTCCAGACTCTAGGTGACTGCCTCTGCCCAGCCCTATTAAGGCGTTTTATAGGAACCAATTCTGTTAATCTATACACGGTTTTTAACCAACAGCACTCGGCATGCTAACTCGTATAGACCCATGCTAATATTGGAAAAAGAGAAATTACAATTACCAGCATGCAGAGTAGAAAGTCAGGGGTGTCTGCATGTTCCCTGGTGACATCCCCCGACGCAGCCACATCACACCCCACCTGAAAGACCTGCACTGGCTCCCTGTCAACAAGAGGATAACCTTCAAGCTCCTCACCCACGCACACAAAGCACTCAACAACTCCGGACCAGCCTACCTCAACAGACGACTCACCTTCTACACCCCCACCCGCCAGCTCCGCTCGACCAGCCTCGCCTCGCCACAGTCCCCCGCATCCGGAAAACGACCGCCGGCGACAGATCCTTCTCCCACCTCGCCGCCAAGACCTGGAACACCCTCCCCACCAACCTCCGACAGACCCAAGACCTACTGGCCTTCAGAAGACTCCTCAAGACCTGGCTCTTCGATCAGTAGCAGCACCACCCCCCTCTTCCCCCAGCGCCTTGAGACCCTCGCGGGTTTGTAGTGCGCTTTATAAGTGACATGATTGATTGATTGATTGATTGTCAGCTGAGAGCTATAAGGGTTGAAAGATACAACAAGAAAACGTTACACCGGACAAGGTGGGGATGCGAACCGGCGAAGTGCTGCACTGTTGACAAATGATTTCACCTCTGTGCCACCTAGACTGCATAACCTAATGTTTGACACACATTTTGATAGCTTTAAAATAAATGTTTTATAAACAACAAATCCCGTTGCATTTCACCCTTATAATAACTTAAATGCCCTCCTGTGTTTGTCAATGGCACTCTTTTATAAGCTATATTAGGAAGTTACTTTCCGATTAATGCCCTGAAACCAATCCTTAAAGATGCCATGACACCACATTAAGAAACTCCCGATGTCCGGGAGAAGGCTGTCCTTTGAGAACTTGCAGAGCCCTAGGAAGAAGAGGCGAGTGTGTGCTGCACCCGTCAGTGTCTCTGGCGGGAAGGAACGCATTTGAAGGATGGGGGTCGCTGTAAATATATGCCAAGGACAGTGATGTTGTGAGCAATGCCTAAAGGAACAAAATAATGGTGTAATTTACTCTGACAACACCGCCTGTCCGATGTCAGAACTAGTTTGAAAACGCAATCTTAAAGCTAATGTTCTGTCTGCCTAAAAAACTGGCGGTGAGAACCAGCACGAGCTATGCATTCAAACAAAGTTGACCGAGCACAGTTGTAAAATTTGTCTGGTTCTTGTGAGAAAGGGTGGGGATGGCAGGGCGGGGTAGGGTGGCAAGCAGGGATAAGAGCACGGGGCCAGGTGAGGCCGCAGAATGTAGCAGGAAGAAGAAAGGCTTTAAGAAAAGCAGAGTCCCAAAGGCGAGACCTATTGGCTATGCCAATGCTTGGTGTTTGGAGTAGTGTGGATGTATTTGGTGTGTAGTGGAATTATGTTGCCTGTATTTCTTTAATAAAGAAGCTTTGACACTAAGATGGAAGTTGGATGGATGAGAGGAGAGACAAGGTGATGGATGGATAGGGGGGACGACGTTGGATGTATGTATGAATGATTTTTAGCCACTTGCAAGTGTACAGGGGGGTGTTGAATCGTCAGGTAAACAAGCTGCAGGAAACCGATGGATAAATTGCTGGAACAATTTATTCCAATGGAAAATTAAATCTATAAAAACATGCCCATGAAGTGCACACAGGAGGCGCAGCCAATGCTGTCATCCAGTGAAGCCGTCCAAGTGGAATGCCACTCTGAACAACAGCAAAAATCAGGGCAACAAAACATAAAATGTATTTTTCAAACCAAAAATAAACACCCACCTTGAGGAGATAAATATTGATAAAAATGTACATTCGCTGTCAGAACTGATAACAGAAGCAGAAATCCCTGTTACGGTACGTGTCCTAACGCAGGAAGCACACTCTGAAGTGCTTATTAAAGAGCGAGAAAGATGTTCTGTATATGGTATCAGACTACAATAATCTGCGGTATCACAAGCAGATTCCAACATTTCCAGTCTGAGGTAGACAGTACAAATAAAGTCCCTCTCTGTAACTGCAATATATTCGATATTTCGAATAAAAGTGTGCTGCCATTCTGCCTAGTTTTACAAGCAAATCATAGCGAAATGTTGAATTAGTAGACTTCAGCACAGAGACACTGCAATATGCTAACACGCCTCAGGGATGTATACTGCTACTAATAATGCCAGTTTGCTGTTATATAGCGGTTATAGCACAACAAAATGACACCCACCACGTGGTACTCACAGTTGCTCTTTGGAATGGCTGCTGACCCCCTGGGATTATGCATCGCCCATCACTCCTGCTCATGATTTGGCTGGACTGCTGCCTTACAATATTTCCATTGTTTACAGCATTAGCACGCAGCAAATAATGGCTTCTAATTGGGTCAACCAACATAAAGAGCAGTACCGATGAAGAAGGACAACTGGACAAAGTGACGGGACTAAGGGCTATAGAAATTGAAGACATTCTGTGAGCTTAAAAAAACACTTATGAGTGTATGATTAATTATTTAAGGAAGTACATCCAATTTTGTAATGCATGCAAATATGAAAAGCACGGCTCCCTTGGTACACAGAGCATCGCTGCTTCTGCAACATAAACTTAAAGTAGCATCTCCAGTAGCTCTGTCTGAAGCAGCCATTACGAGGGCAGCAGAGCACCCCTGCCCCCTCACACACATCGCACTTGCAGCATGGTAGTTTTCAGCAGTGCTTGTGTTGAAAGAAGCCTGCCCGTCGGCTGGGAAAAAGAGTTCCAACAAACATTTAAAGGCTGTGTTCAAATCTTAACAGACGATCCAGCAGCTCTCTCATGAATGGATCACGTGAGCAGATAGATGCCGGAGGGGGGAGGGAGGATGGGCAACCTCACACGAGCTCTACGTTTTTTTTAAATCTACGCTGGGAGGAAACATAAATTGTAAACAGTAGTGCTTGAGAAAAACACTGTTGGCCACAGAAATGCTGATGACCAGCTGTGGGATCACCGAGCAGCAGAGCACCCCGCCCCCTCACACACATCGCACTGGCAGCATGTTGGGGGAAACAACCTTTAGAACGCATGCATTACATCGCATGCCATTAGATCGAGGTTTTTACAACGCAAGTCGTTACAACGACTTGCACTGGAGGGCGCTATAGGACAGGAGTAGTTTAATTTACTATCCAACACCTTCCCTACTGTACGTAGGCTGGAGTTGGAATAGTAAATTAAACTACTCCTAAGTCCAGCGCCCTCCAACGCAAGTCGTAACGACTTGCGTTGTTAAACCCGCGATCTAATGGCATGCGATGTAATGCATGCGTGATATCGTCATACATCCGCATGTTGGTTCTGAACCAAAACAAGAATAAAAGGAGTGCGAGAGATGCTCCAGCAACTCTGCATGACGCAAATGGATCAAGTGAGCCAATTGATTGGGGGGAGCGAGGATAGGGAACTTCATGCGAGCTTTGTAGGTTTTTTTTTAAGCAAATTTGCGCCCGGACTCGTAGGAAATGTGAAATGTAGACATTAGTGGTCGTGAAAAGCACTGTAGGCCACAGAATTGCGGATGACCAGCTGTGGGGTAATGAGAGAGTGCACCTGCACTCACCGAGTAGCACAGTACCCCAGCCCCCTCACACACTTCACGCTCGCAGCGTGGTGGTTCTCAGTAGTGCTTGTGTTATGAGAGAAGCCTGCCCGCCCTGTGCTTCTCTTGCAGAGTCTGGAGAGCGAGCAAACTGTGCTGAGCCGGATCAAGAAGTTCGTGAAGGCGGGACACGTCTCTGGGCTTGGTGAGTACTGAGAGAAAGTTCCTGAAGCGGCGTGAGAGGGAGCAAGGGGGTGGGGAGACATGGAAAGTTCTGCCGGAGAGAGATGACAGGAATGAGACTGCTAGAAGCAAAATAGGGTGGAGAGACTGAGGAGTAACGTAGAAGGAGAGAGGCGGAGACTGCAAGTGGATGAGAGAAGGATAGAAAGAAAAGGGACAGTTAGCACCAGGTGGAGATGAAGGTGAGAGAGGGGAAGGAAGCGGACGCCTCGAAGGGCGGTGGGGTCAGGGTGACGAGAGAGGAGCATAGTATTGCAAACAAGCACGCGCGCTGAAGGAAAAAAAAAAGAGGAGGAGGCAGCAGGGGGAGGGGAGAGAGAAGGGGGCCTGCGCCTGTTTCCCTTGCCGGAGCGAGCAGGGGCATCATATGTTTGCAATTTAATTACAAACATATGGTGTGAAAGCTCGCTCCCGCAAGGGAATCGCCAAACGTGCACGCATTGCCATTGAAAGCAATGCAATGCGTGCACGTTTTTGGCTGAAAAGGCGAAGCGATTTCTAAAGGTCTTTTTCCTATGCAGCGCATGCGCGCTGCGTAGGCGAGACCTAAAAACAAAGAGTTCTCCCACGCTACAGCTAAAGAAAGGATGCGTACGAAAACTGTACTCTGCCGGTGCTCCTTGGCCTTGAAACGGAAGTGAGGTATGGCTGGGCAAACGAATTGGAAAGCAGGAAAGAAGACGGACAATGGAGCAAACCTATGCTAAGCAGCAGGAGCGATCAAAGTCGTATTTAGGATTACCACAGGTCTTGCAGACAGCGCATGCACGCTGCCTAGGATCGACCTAAAATTCGGCCCTAGCATTCTTAGGTCCAGGGATGTGTTTGACATCAAAATTAAACTCTTACATCCTTGCTAAAGGTCTGACCAGCAAGAATACCTAAGGTTTATGATCCGTGATGAGGGAGAACTTTTTTCCTCACAGATACGTCAATAAAGTTCTTGTAGCCATCACACAAGCTAGAGCTTTGCACTCAATAGTGCTGTAATTGCGCTCTGCCGACGACAAACACCTGGAAGCAAAGGCTACCGTGCATACTCTTTCATCCACCATCTGCGAAAGCACAGCCCCAAACCAACCCCACTACCATCTACAGTCACAATAGATTTGGTATCATCCCTGAAAGAGCATAAAGCAGGGGCTTCCATAATCAGGCGCTTTAAACCTGCAAAGGCTTCCCATTCATGGACACCTCAAACATACTCAGCTCTCTTATGCAACAGTTTCCTTAGAGGCTCTGTTTGCAAGTCGGATTTCTCTATAAATCTCAAGTAATGCTCGCAAAAGCGTAGGAAGGACCTGAATTGATCTTGGCCGTAGGTTTTGGGCTTTATTTGATTGCATCTACCAAATCTGTCTTGGGGCTGATGCCAGGCTTGGACAGTACATAGCTGAGATACTCAACTTCAGCCGTCATAAAGCTTCAGTTTTCCTTTTTTACAGTCAACCAAAGTTTCTCCAACGTGCACAGTACCTCATCCAAAACTTTCAATTGATCTTCTTCATTACTTGTAAATATCAGAATGCCGTCCTTGATGTATGTTGCGAAATCAAGGTGTGCCTATCGCTCGGAGTGAGCAGGAATGTCTGCTTACAAGGCGTTCCTATCACCGAAGACAGGCAACCAAATGTACATGCTTCACAAAAGATGGCCACCAAATGAAAACAACATGCATTCCTAAGGTAAAGGGGCTTGCAATTCAGCGTCGAGGTGCGTTTTGGGGTCAACAGGATGGCAAGCGGAGAGGAACAATGGAAGCTTGCAAACCCAGCTGTGTGTGAATCAATGCTGTCTTCCAATGAACAAGGCTTGAGGATAATAAACTGAATGCAAATAAATCACTTGGCGTGCGCGTGGCTTGAAATATGACAAAGGATGTAACTTCAAAATTCTTAAATTATGTCGAATAGGGTGCTAAGTAGTGCCAAATAAACAGGTTCCCCTCCAAAGTTGATATACCCAAAGCACTTCTCACTTGGCCCCATGACAAACGTGAGAAAAGGTCCAAACATCCGAAGCACCTTACAGTCGTACATGTGCTGTATGAGGCACACGGAGAACTAGCCACTTGTTGCCAAAGCGAGTTGTGTCAGATAACACGAAACAAAAGACTTGGTAGGTAACCACTCGCGTCCAGAAGTCAGCAACAACTGACAGACTCAGAAAGCTCCCCTGGAACAGCCATGTAAGATTCTACCACACGTTTTAAGACCGAACAAAATAAGTGACTCAGAACATAACAGTAAGTATTCTTTTGTTGTTGTTTTATTAGATATTTATCAAAGAATGAGATTTTATTTTGATTTAGCATGGATGGGAGCTTCTAATTTTCTTGAAGGATGTATGAAAAGTTGTATGGATTTTAACTTAAGAAGTAATTAAAGTATGAAGTTTGAAGTGTAAATATATTATTTGCTGTTTGTTATGTTCCATTCAAAGGGTAAGTAGCGTTGTTTGTGTGGAGTGCTGGTCTAAGGGCTTAGCTCATTTTCAGGCACTCACTGCTGTTTGTTTATTTTCAGGCGCATTTTGTTAGGTCGAGCCTAGCAGCAGCGCTCATGCGCTGCTCGCTCTGCGAGACTGCTGTAGTAGAGTATGGGAGAGAAGCTGCGCCCACTCTCCTCCCATATTTTTCATTGGCTTGTCATTGTCCTTCCTAAATGCTGCCTTCCGATCCGTTAATAGGCTTGTTAGTCCCTCCTTAGTATTGCCTTGTATTCATTTGTAACCTCCCATGGCTACTGGCCCCTTTACTTCAGTTGTTACACGGGACCTGTTATTTAGTCTGTACGCCCTATTTAATTTATGGAGTTTCTCTTACTTCAGGCCGGACATGCGCTGCTTCAGCTGAAACCGCTTGTGTTTTTTTAAGCAGCACGGCCACCCCCGTAACACGGGCGCCCGATTTCAATCATTTTAACCCGGTATTATCTAGTGTCTGTTTCAACCCTACAAGTAAAATGGATTTAGAAATGATTAGTGAATTAAGTCATGTGAATTCCAGGTAGCACATAATTGTGTGCTAAAGGGCTGAAGCTTACAGCACATCTGTGTTACATGTCATCTGCACTAAAGCCACCTGATGGGTTATTTTCAAAAGCCTGTTTTATTAACAACACCAATACCACCACCTCCACCACCACCAATACCACCACCACCAATACCACCATCACCACCACCAACAATAGCATCACCACCAATACCACCACCAATACCACTACTACCACCATCACCAACACCACACCAACAATACCATCACCACCAATACCACCACCACCAATACCACCACCACCAATACCACCACCACCACCACCACCACCAATACCTCCACCACCACCAATACCTCTACCACCACCAATACTACCACCAGTACCTCCACCACCACCACAATACCACCACCACCACAATACCATCACCACCAATACCATCACCACCACCAATACCATCACCACCACCAATACCATCATCACCGCCAATACCACCACCAATACCACCACCATTACTACCACCACCACCAATACCACCACCACCAATACCACCACCAATCCAATACCACCACCACCACCAATACCAATACCACCACCAATACCACCACCACCAATACCACCACCAACAATATCACCACCACCAATACCACCACCACCAATACCAATACCACCACTAATACCTCCACCACCAATACCTCCACCACCAATACCATCACCACCAATACCACCACCACCAATACCTCCACCACCAATACCACCACCAATACCACCACCACCACCAATACCACCAATTCCATCACCAATACTACCACCACTAATACCACCACCACCAATACCACCACCACCAATACCTTCTCCACCACCAATACCACCAACAATACCACCACCACCAATACCACCACTAATACCACCAATACCACCACCAATATCACCACCAATGCCACCAGTACCACCACCAATACCCCCACTACCTATACCAACACCATCAATACCACCAATACCGCCACCACCACCCCCAATACCACCACCAATACCATCATCAAAACTACCATCACCAACACCATCACCAATACCACCGCCACCAATACCACCGCCACCAATACCACCACCACCAATACCACCACCAATACCACTACCACCACCACCAATACTACCACCACCACCAATACTACCACCACCACCAATACCGCCACCAATACCACCACCAATACCACCAACACCAATACCACCACCCATACCACCAATACCAATACCACCCCCCCCAATACCACCACCACCAATATCCATACCACCACCTCAGCGCCTCTCGCTCACTAGTAATAGTAGGGGCACTGTACGAGGCCGGAGCTGAAGCCGAGACCAACACTCCCTCCCTCCATGCATGCCATAAAGCACAGCCCGCCCTGCACCAGGAGGTGAAGCCAGGGCCCTGCTACAGCTGGTGTGTTTTTTATTAGGCCAAAGATAGCAATGACATTATGCTATGCCACACTGCACACTCAAATCACGGAGAGGCCAGGAAATAGCCCTCCCCCCGCTCTTCCTCCTGAACCTAGACAGTGTAATCACAGAGTGAAAGGTGTTGGAGCGCTTTGTTAGTGTTTATAGCTTGGATCATATGTAACTCTCACTTCATACTTTGTGTCTGTGTAATTAACAACACTTCCACATCTTCTTCACTGCACTATTTATCACTACTTTGAAGACGTTGCAGGCCGGTCTCTTCTTCTGATATTTACAATCTAACAAGCGGTCGAGAAGGCCCCTTATTGCAATATAATAGGTCTCGCATTTGCAAGAGTTTAAGCTATTAGTATTGTAAATGACAATGCTTTTTATTTATGTTTTAAAACCCAAAACATAAATAAAAGGCATTATAATTTACAATGCCAATAGCTCAAACTCGTGTGAATGCGAGACCTATTGCATTGCAAATGCTTGTTTTTTAACTATTATCGCCTATAGAAGCAAGTGTGGCAACGCTCATTTACAGTGTTGCTTCTATCGACCGTAAAAATAGATTGGAGTGTTTCTCGCTTCAAGTCTCGCGTGTTTAGGCGACCATATTTGAATGGCCAAGAATCAATAGAAGCATTAGGAAACGAGTTAGCGTGGGTGCATAAAATGTGCACCAGAAGCTGAGGTCTGTTTGAGAAAAAATGTGGGCGCGTCATGAAACAGATTTCAAAGCGGTCTAAAGTATTCTGAAGGAGATATTTGGTATGTGAGGTTTTTAAGAGGTTTGGAGTTAGGTTGTTTTTAGATCAGGAATATGTCTTTTGAACGAGAGCGGAGTGAAACTGATGTACCTGAAGCCATGGTCAGGCGGAATATGTTGAGGAGGTTCATACAGAAAGTGATGAGATCTGCCATGGAAGATACATTAAATATCCTGATGATTCAGGGAAGGAATGATGACTCATCAGAGGGTGAAAATTAGATTGTATCTGATGAAAGGCCAGGTAAGAGGGGGAAACGCCTCAAAATAATGAAATATTAGTTTCTGCACACATTAGAATTGCAGTTCTAATGTGTGCCCCTGATGCAGTTCAGCGGAAGAAACTGCATCATTTTGCTATTTTTCTGTCCAGCCTATGATAGACCACGAAAACAACGCCTGAGGCCACTATGTAATCTTTTGGGCTTTCCTCATTATGTTCATGCACTACCCACTTTACGTTCGGACACAAGAGAGGAAATTGTTATTTGGGATGACAAAATTTTTGTATGCTGCCTGGATTACCCACATACGTAGTGTCAAGTGTTTAAGCAATGAAGTCTAAAAGAAATCTTTTTTACATTTTTATCTTGTAGATTCAGCTCCAGCACCTCTGATGTCTCCCCACTTTATTTATTTATTCTCTCCTATTTTGTTGTGGTATTGATGTTTTACGAGATTGTTGGTTGTCGTCTATTTATTTGTTTTTATCAGGTTATTTGCTATACTGTGTTTTATGGATCTTGGTATCCGAAATAAACATTTTATACAATACAAAATATTTGGAGAAATTTCCGATAATTAAAAAGCAAAAGTTTAGTTTCAGTGCTAATTCAGAGCCTGCGATCATTGATGATTTTTAGGGGAAGGTTGTACTGAGCGGCACCCAGGAGAAGGGTGACTTTAACAGCAACCAAATGAAAGGTGTCTTTAGCGGCATGCACAGAGATACCTTATATGTCAGAATAGAGAAGAATTTAGATTGGGAATTCTCTAATGAGAATGATCAATTTTATGATGAATGTGTTTTAGATCCTCAGAATGAATAGCATTCGTTTGGAGATGTGATAAGGAGGTGGAGAAACCTGCAACATCTAAGGTTGTGATAAGAAATCCTTTCGGTGAGGAGATGTTCTCACCTTATGATATAAGACATCTGTGCAGTGCAGACTGGTAGCCTTTAGAGCATGTGGGAAAGTATATTAAGCATTGGATTAGGAAGAGTTTGGACAAGGAGGTGCGGGTAGTTTTGAGAGCGGAGTGGTTGAGACTCATTGTAGGTGACAAGGTATGCTACACACCTAGATCCTGAATTCACATCCTTTATATTCAAATTAGGTAGGGACCCAGATTGGCAACATGGCTGACAAGAGGTAACTTCATTCAGCTCCGTCCCATGACCAAACATCCTGAAACATCTTTCCCAGGGAAACTATACCGAGTTCCCCTGGACAGCACACCAACATACAAAGCTCCTGCATGCTGAAGGGACAATAGTTTTGGCAGCCCAAGGACACTCTAGGTGGCTGGGCGGAAGGCTGTGCCTTCCGACTGGATTGCCTGTGCAAACACACGGACTCGAGCTGGAGGGCGCTGCCTAGGCCCGGAAAGGAGACCAGGCTCGTGTGTGATTGCGGCCCTCCGATACCTTTCGGATTCCCCAGGGTGGGGGCCTACATCATGCCTTCTCCCTACCTTCTCTGAGATGGAGCCGACAGCAGATGAGTGCGGCGATTTGGGGGATGGCGCTAGTGTCTCAACGTTTAATTATTACTGCTCCCCACCTAGGAGTCTTTGGAGACTCCCCCCGGTTGGAACAACAGCACTGTCTACCTCAGGTGCTGGCTGTGGGGGATCCGCCATTGCGGGCCACTGGGGGCAGAAGACGCAGCGAGCTACGGGGCAGAGTGAGGGCCAGAGGCTGAAGCCTGTGCTAACTAGCCCGCTGAGGGTTAGATGGCCTTCTTGGGACCGGGACATCATCGCTCTGGACCTCCTACCCCCTTGCACAAAGCCGCTCCTGGTCCCGACTTGGAGACCTGCTAAATTTGTGAACCGGCAAAGGGAGCACTAAAGGGCTGCAACGAGGACAGGACTGCAGATGGGTAGATCTCCCAGGATCACAGGCGACCCTTACAACGGCAGCCCTTGGAGACCACTCTATGTCTGGTGAGCAGTTCTGGGGATGAGGGACTGACCAATGAGGGGCTGTGAAGCGGAGCATTGGAGGGGTAATATCCTCTGCAACATTTGAGAAGGGAATCCTCCCATGGCCTGTATTATAAACTGAGATGTGACAGTTGGTGGGCGTGCCCCTAGTGTGACTGTGGCCTGCATGACCACTGAACTGCTCCACAGAAAATATAGAGGGTATGCACCTCAGCTGGGGACATTCAGTTTAAGATAATCGCCTGGAGCCTCTGGAAGGGTCTCAGGGTGCATGTAAGGGACAGTCAACAGGGTCCTGTATTGGTCTGCTGGACGGGCCTGTTCTTCTGAGTACTGCTGCCAGTCATCCGCTGAGGCCATGGGGATTGATCATTATTCTTCAGAGAACAAAGTGGTGGCTTATACTATAGGGTTCGCACATCAGATACATGGTCATGGTAGGAGGAAATTAAGTAAAACAGATAAGGACTGTTCCAATGGTGGTGCTCTCTTAGTACCTATACCCTCCCACCACAGGTGGAAAATCCATCCTGGAGCACGGTCCCAGCATGGCAAGTATAAGGAGAAAATTGTACCAAATCACACAAAAGAGTCCCAACAGTTTACTTTAGACAATAAGTCAATAGTAATGGTCGGCAAAGTTTTCTTTTTATAAGTAAGGATACACAACGGGGTAGGAGGGTCCAAGGGAAATTTTAAAGACCAGCACAGATACTTTCCCCATACGACTCAGAAACAAACTGTATTTTCTGTGGGTCTAACCCGTTACAAAGCGCCCTTTGGCGTCTACAACACAAGTAAATAGTACCTCGTCAAACCCAGGGAAATCCTAATTAAAGGACGGATTCCCATCACTCACCGAAGTGACATGCTTCATCATCTGGGATCTCCTCCCGGCTGTAACTCCTAGTACAGCCGAGGGCTACCACCCCCTCACTGTGAGGGGGGAGCTCAGGGATGTTTTAAGTGTTTGCTAGGATATACTAAAATCCATCAGATGAGGAGCTGAAGTTTTGACTGAGTGATGGGCACAGTGCAAAAAAGAAGAAAAAGGGGATGTGATAAGAAGTGTAGTAAAACTACCTACCAGGAGAAGAAAACTTTATTACGTATCTCCTGGTGTCAGGATTAAAAACCGAGCTAAAGCAGTTTTGAAAAAATAACTGCAACTATCTAGTTCAAGGGTCGGTCTACATGTTTCAGATTTCTTGACCTAAAGAGTGTCTAGCCTTCCTCAGGACCTAAAAGTACAAGCTACTGCGTGATGAGTGATTAAAAAGTGAAAAAACAAAGTGTAACTGAAAATATTGAAACAGATACAACCAATCACAACAGTCGTCTCGTCTCGAGGAACATGGTGTAGTGATCAAACCTGTGTGAGAAAGAAATACACAAAATCAAATACTTGTCTGTATTGTAACCAAGTATGGGTCAGAAATACTCATTAACTCGACTATTATAAATATAGAATTCAGAGCCAATTTAGAAAGAATTGGACTTACCCGTAGTGTACGAGTAAGAGACCTCACCTCACCTGGCAACAGCTCAGGACGTGAGGCACCGCTCTAGGAAAAAAGACATTGTTGACAGAAATCAGACTCATACACATATTCTAGTCTGTCTGTAACAGATTAACTGACTTCTAAAAACCTGTCTTCACTGGAAATCACTATAATGGGGAATATGGATGCAATGTACTGATGGTATCTAAAAATAGCATCGATGTGTCTGAAAATAATGTAAAGATAGACTACACGTTCACCTCAAATCTGAAACTTAGCCTGAGAGGAGGGGTACGGCCTTGAGAGAAAATACTGTCACCAGGCTGTAAGTAGGAAAATTTAAATCTCTCTCTGTCTCGCACTGTCAGAGACCATGCAAAGCTCAGCTCACCAGCTATCATAAATTACTGAAAGAGGTATTTTTGTGGAGCCTAAAGAGTAAAGCTCACTCAAGATACATGGTGCAACATTCTTTCCAAAACGAGTATGTTAATACATATAGTAGTTCTGGATTCTGTGCCAGAAAAAATCATAAGTGGCACAAATGCTCGATATATAGAAATCTTATAGAAATCTTATCATGAGCTGTTTAAAGTGTCCTACACTAGAGGCATGAAACAACTGTCAATTGACCTATGTGTAACAGTGCTCCTCTTGTAAAATAACTTAGGAAACCCATTCCTGCCTTCAAAGCATTGACCAGCGTCTAATGCTGATCTCTTTGTGAAATCATTCGGGAATACAATTTTTGTGCTGCAAACATTCAGAAGTGGGACTAGCGTATGACAGTACTCCCCATATGCAGTTGCTTCGGAAACATTCTTGCCTTAAAAGCATTGATCAGCATCTGATGTTGATCTCTGTGTGAAATCTCTCAGGGGCACAACTTTGCGCTGCAATCATTCAAAGGCGGGACTCGAGACAAACGAGTCCCGTAGCTAATAAAACAGCTTACAAAAGTGCATGCTGGAAGATGCAGAGCGCTGTGATCCTATAGTTTCTCTTACCTCCGTCGGTACCCTTGGCTTCACAGAGCCATAGTCTGAGGTGCCGACGGTCGGGCAGAGAGATGTATTTATATCAATGACCTAATTTGCGTGTTGCTCAGTGGTGATGAATCGGAACTACTCAGTGCGCCTGAGTGTTCAGAGGAAATGTGGTTTATTGGCCGAGATGCACTTACGACCAAATTAGAACTACCGAAAGAAGGGGTAATCATAGGAAATGTAGTCTCCAGGTAGATGCGATTTCTCGGTTCATTGCAATAGTAATGAGCAAGTGAAAGTCGTGAGATTTATAGTATATTTCTTGTACTTGCACAAAAATACACACTAAACTTCCTGTGTCGCTGCAAGTATTTATTAAGGAGAGATGCATGCAAACAGAAACCGAAGTGTTTAAGCGATCAAATTTTAACTCAGCAAGTCAACCATGGCACGTGGAAAGGTGAATCCTCTGCGATGGTTCATATATCACTATTAGAAAAGTCCAAAGAGCTAATTATACTCGATTAACAGGTTCAAAGCTCGGAACTGAGAAAGGGACCGAACAATAAAAGCAAACACTATCATAGTGAGATTAGGAGCTTATCTATGGAAGAAGATAGTCCATTACACCTGAACTGGTTAGTGTCATGAATCAAGGTGTATATAATATGGCGCCCATACAAGTAGGGATATGGAAGTTTCTTCTTCTTCTTATAGACACAACAGATCTCCTAATAGACACACCAGGTCCAGAAAAGTCAAAAGCTGTCAAGATGACCTAAAGTAAGGTCCAGGGCATCTCATCATTAAGACCTTTACTGTCACTCTGCAGCTTAAAAACCCAATGCTGTTCTTTGTGGAACAGGAATTTAGTCACATCAGTTATGTGTGCGGGAATAAATGGTTGCTCCAGCACTGTCCAGCGAAGTTCATCTGCTGAATGTTTGTGAGCTAAAAAATGGTTTGTAAGCTTAGTGGCCTGTTTTCTACACCTTATGGTGCTCTTGTGTTCTGAGATCCGGAGTTTGACCTTGCGAGTGGTCATACCCACATACCGAAGCTGGCACGGACATGTGACTAGGTAGATGAGCTTATCACTATTGCAATTTGTGTGTCTGACTTGGGACCAGGGTCTTGTTGTCCCTATGTCTATCGAGGTAGTATGTCTGGTTTGTGGGCAAGCTGCACACGACCCACATGGAAAATGTCCTTGTACTGGTGGTAGATTCCATAGTGTCTCTTGAGTGGAAAGGGCCATGGTTTGTTTCCTTGGTCGCGTGTGGACCAGACTGTCTCTAAGATTAGAGCTCCTCTTAAACGCAAACAAAGGTGGAGGAATTCTTTGGTTGTCAATATTTAGAATCCGCCAATGTTTGCGTATAGTTTTCTGTATCCCATTAGACAGGGCACTGAATGTGCTCACGCACGTAAGTCTAGGTGGAATGGGCTTAGGTGCTTGGATTTCCAGAAGTGCCTCCCGGTTATTATTGGACGCACGTTTCAAGGACTGACGTACAAGTTTTTTAGGGTATTTACGTTCCTTGAGCTCTCGAGAGAGTGATTTTGCGTGTTCGGCGAACTATTCTGTAGTGGAGAAATTCCGTCTGACACAGAGGAATTGTCCGTATGGCAGGTTATCACGAAGTGATTTAGGATGATGACTACTATAAAGCAGTAGTGAATTGCGTGCCATAGGTTTTCTGTACAGTTCGCTCTCTTGGCCAGTTGCGGTGGAGAAGATGCGTAAATCTAGGAAGGGCAGACTGTTCTTGCTGAACTCTACCGTGAAGCGGTGAAAGGCGTTTCTGGAATTGAGCCATGCCTGAAATTCAAGGATAGAATCTGCTTCACCTCTCACACCACAAGGACATCATCTATGTACCTTTTCCATGTAATGATTTGTTCATGGAAAGGATTGATAGTGTTTAGTACATGTTCTTGCTCAAACAGATGGACATAGAGGTTAGCCAAGCTGGGTGCAAAAACGCTGCCCATCAAGGTCCCTGATGTTTGTAGGTAAATGGTGTCCTCAAATTTGAAAAAGTTCTCTTTCATTGCCAACCTGGCACATTCATAATGAAATTAACAGGTGTGATGGAGTCTAAATCCCGATTGTCAAGCAAGAGCCTGATGGCATCAAGAGTCTCATCTTGCGGGATGCATGTATAAAGAGACTCTACATCAAAGGAGACTAGGTAGTCAGTGTTGGCATTGAACTCAATCTCTGGTATCAGCCTAAGAACATCCGTAGTATCTTTGAGATAGGTGGGCATCTCACTCACCATCGGACGCAAAAAATGATCAACGAAGGTGGATAGAGGTTCAAGAAGGGAACCAATCCCCGATATAATGGGGCGTCCTGGTTGTGGTCTTTGGGATTTATGTATCTTAGGCAATACATAAAAGTACGCCATCACAGGATGCGTCGTAATTAAAAAACTGGCCTCATTAGTCGTAATCCATCCTTCAGTCTTTGACTCGTCCACAAGGTTTGATATCTCACGTGCGATTCTCTGAGTGGGGTTAGATCTCAAATATTGGTAAAAACGAGTGTCGCTGAGTTGGCGCAGACATTCGGCGCGGTATGACGAGGTGTTCATTATGACGATGGCACTGCCTTTGTCAGCCGGCTTGATGGTAATTGACAAATCAGTTGCCAGCATTTGTAAGGTCTTTTCATTACCAGGTAGATTGTGAAAAAAACGGTTTTTAGAGGTGCTTAAAGCGATGACATCATTTATAACCGCTTTCTCAAATGTGAGAACTTGAACTGGGACAAGGTGAGTCGGG
Organism: Calotriton arnoldi; assembly: GCA_963921515.1. Lineage (NCBI taxonomy): Eukaryota > Metazoa > Chordata > Amphibia > Caudata > Salamandridae > Calotriton > Calotriton arnoldi. Next base: position 3,745,731 of record CAWUFW010000438.1, read on the forward strand.
GGATTGAAAGTTGAACGATCTTTCAAACCAGTATTAGTAGACTCCTTTTCCGCACTATTGGTGTCTGTAGCTTTAAAGAAAAATTGGAGTCTGATCTTTCTAAAAAAATGTGCGAGCTCACATTGGGTCTGGAAGGAGTCCCCTCCAAAAGAAGGAACAAAGCCTAGCCCCCTATTCAGGGCTGAGTGTTCGTCCGGTGTCAAAGCACGGTCACTGAGGTTGACCACTAGACTGCCTCTGTGCTCGTCCCTGGTTGTGTCACTTTCGTCTTGTTGCACGTGCTTGGCGGTGATGGCGGAGGGCTCCAATGCACCTGGGCCTGTTGACCTCTCCGTCTTCCTCTGGTGCATCCCCGGCCATGCCCTAAAAAAGGCTGGTTAGTGTAAAACTGGGGATAAGGCTGGAAGGGCATTCCCTGTGGGGGAAAAGGCGGGTTCAGATAACCCCATGGCCCAGGGGGCCACCATTGTGTTTGTGGGGGGCCGGATAGTCCGCCTTTCTGATTGAATCTCTTGTTGCGCCCTCTATTGGATTGTCCTGGTTGATTTGAGGAATGGGAGTCACTGGACCAATCGTCCGTGCCCGAAGACGAATAATTTGATCCGTAGCGCTTGCCTTTCTTGTTAAACTCTGGTGGTACATAATTATCACAAGTATACGGATACACCTTCTCCATTTAGAAACATGCCAAATACTTCTTGAATTTTGCAATTTTAGTTGTCAAAATGGAATCCTTGAACTCTTTGTTGTTTTTATTGGATTCCTCGTTGCTCTTCTTGAAAAGAGTGACTGAAATGACAGATTTAATCTGTGCTTATGTCTGTATTTCAAGAAGGATGGTATCAGCAACGCGTTTGGCCGTACTAATTATTAATACTAGCCAATCAAGCGTGCATCGCCACACGATGAGGGACCAATCCTTCAGGAAGTTTTTATCTTTGAGAAAGAGTCTCTGGGTATTCGTGACTATTAAGCCCATCGGAGCACAGTTTGCTCTTAAATATTCAGTCATGATTGCACCGTGTATTAAGTATTAAGGTGCGAGAATGTGATTTCCTAAGCACCAATAGTGAAGCCCAGTCATCCCTTTGAATAGCACTGACACCTTGAATCGTGTCAACTATGCTGGGGGTAGTTAAAATAGACTGGACAATATCATCATCGTAGACTAAGCCCATGAATTCTGCCATCATGTATTCCACACAATTATATAGCAAAGGCGAATTAAGTATCTAGAGCAGTCTAATTGCACTCCAAGCTCTGGATGCAATGAAATAAAACAGGACCCGCAGCCGGAGCTGCACAAGAGCAAGGATACACAACGGGGTAGGAGGGTCCAAGGGAAATTTTAAAGACCAGCACAGATACTTTCCCCATACGACTCAGAAACAAACTGTATTATCTGTGGGTCTAACCCGTTACAAAGCGCCCTTTGGCGTCTACAACACAAGTAAATAGTACCTCGTCAAACCCAGGGAAATCCTAATTAAAGGACGGATTCCCATCACTCACCGAAGTGACATGCTTCATCATCTGGGATCTCCTCCCGGCTGTAACTCCTAGTACAGCCGAGGGCTACCACCCCCTCACTGTGAGGGGGGAGCTCAGGGATGTTTTAAGTGTTTGCTAGGATATACTAAAATCCATCAGATGAGGAGCTGAAGTTTTGACTGAGTGATGGGCACAGTGCAAAAAAGAAGAAAAAGGGGATGTGATAAGAAGTGTAGTAAAACTAACTACCAGGAGAAGAAAACTTTATTACGTATCTCCTGGTGTCAGGATTAAAAACAGAGCTAAAGCAGTTTTGAAAAAATAACTGCAACTATCTAGTTCAAGGGTCGGTCTACATGTTTCAGATTTCTTGACCTAAAGAGTGTCTAGCCTTCCTCAGGACCTAAAAGTACAAGCTACTGCGTGATGAGTGATTAAAAAGTGAAAAAACAAAGTGTAACTGAAAATATTGAAACAGATACAACCAATCACAACAGTCGTCTCGTCTCGAGGAACATGGTGTAGTGATCAAACCTGTGTGAGAAAGAAATACACAAAATCAAATACGTGTCTGTATTGTAACCAAGTATGGGTCAGAAATACTCATTAACTCGACTATTATAAATATAGAATTCAGAGCCAATTTAGAAAGAATTGGACTTACCCGTAGTGTACGAGTAAGAGACCTCACCTGGCAACAGCTCAGGACGTGAGGCACCGCTCTAGGAAAAAAGACATTGTTGACAGAAATCAGACTCATACACATATTCTAGTCTGTCTGTAACAGATTAACTGACTTCTAAAAACCTGTCTTCACTGGAAATCACTATAATGGGGAATATGGATGCAATGTACTGATGGTATCTAAAAATAGCATCGATGTGTCTGAAAATAATGTAAAGATAGACTACACGTTCACCTCAAATCTGAAACTTAGCCTGAGAGGAGGGGTACGGCCTTGAGAGAAAATACTGTCACCAGGCTGTAAGTAGGAAAATGTAAATCTCTCTCTGTCTCGCACTGTCAGAGACCATGCAAAGCTCAGCTCACCAGCTATCATAAATTACTGAAAGAGGTATTTTTGTGGAGCCTAAAGAGTAAAGCTCACTCAAGATACATGGTGCAACATTCTTTCCAAAACGAGTATGTTAATACATATAGTAGTTCTGGATTCTGTGCCAGAAAAAATCATAAGTGGCACAAATGCTCGATATATAGAAATCTTATAGAAATCTTATCATGAGCTGTTTAAAGTGTCCTACACTGGGGGCGTGGCCAAGATGGCGGCGAAGTAGGACGCAAGATTTAGAGCTCCTACCTGCCGCCCGCCGAAATAGCCTTACTGACCTCTCACGGGAGGCAAATACTGCCTAGGGACCAGGCCGGGGGCCGCTGAGACCGGGACGTCCCAGATCGACCGTTGCAGGCCCGCGGAATCCGCAGAACGCGGCGAGCCCGGGGGGGGCCGCGTGTGAACTTAGCGGCGCTTCTCCTGGGCTCCGCTGGAGGACGGCCGCGACAAGGCGGTGGTTTGGTGTGGCCGACCATCGGGGCCAGCATCTGGCGGAACAGCCGTCCCTCCGGCGATCCGGGAGATGCACGAGCGGTGAGAGCTGCGGAGCGGCTGGGTCCTGAGGGCGGAGATCCTCGGAGGTGCCGGGCCTGGGGAAGTGCTGCGGGAGAGCAGTGTGGCTGGCGAGGCGCCCGGGGACCGCGGGATTGACCTGGGTGGCGCCGGAGCGCCCCGGCTGTACACCGTTGCCCTTGCCGGTCGCCTGGGGGGAGGCCCAGAGAGGAGCTGCGCGCGGCCCGCTGGGCCCAGGGATCCCCGGCGTCTGGTGCAGCCGCGCTGGAGGTGGAGGCGAAGCATCTGGAGCCACCGGAGGAGCGGTGGGGGCTGCTGGAGTCCCGAGGGGAGGAGTGAGCAATCTCGCCGAGTCGCCCCCTGGGGCCGGCACACTCTCGGCGGCGGAGGAGCAGGGGAGGGCGGCGGCGCGAGGCCTGGGAGTAGCGGAAGAGAGGGTCGCACGACTGCCCAGAGGCGCTTGGCTGGAGCGGTGAGTGACAGCGGGGTAGCGGAGAGCGGGGATCACGTTGTCTCCGCCTCTGGCTTCGAGCGCCCCCCTGGTTGACAGCGGGAGAGCTGGGATCCCGGTCGCGGGCGGCGCCTTCGGCGGGATCCCTGTCCCGACCCTCACTACAGCGGCGGGGGCCCGGACTGAGGCCTCCACATCTGCTTGCTGACCGCCGTGGAGCCGGGCTGGTGGGGGCGGAGAAGACGCACACCGCCTGCCACGCACATCACTGCGCTTGCCCGGCCTGCCATCGCGGGGGCCTAGCTTGGTGATAGGAGCAGCCCTTTGACCACACTGGAGTGATTCCGTAGCCCGGCTGCAGCTCAGGACGTACTTGGTGGGGAGGCCTGAGAGGGTCGGGCCTGTTGGAGGGGCCCTGCCCGTTGGACCTGCGCTGGCTCTACCGCCTCCTGTAACTTACCTCGTGCACCGGGGCGCTTGGATTCGCACTCCATCATCAAAGTTGGGCCACCTCGTCTGGGGACGGCGGCACAGTACTCCGGGGGCAGAGGGAGGAGCCCACTGTTGTAGCGTTCTCTCCCCGTCTCCGAGTGGGGCCCCCGCGGCGGCGACAGGAGCCTGGAAGTAGCCGAGGAGACACTCACGGGTGGCTGAAGCTCAGCGGGCAGGCTCTCCATTGATCAATTCGCGGACCTCTCTGGGGCTCCCCTAGCTTTCCCCTCTTTGGGCCCCGAGTCCGGGGGCGCCAGAGGGGCATGTCCACCTCGCGAACTCGGAAGGGAAAGCCGATCAAAGATATCTTCGGCCGCTCACTGTCCAACCCCGGCATGGAGACGGCCGACCCAGGAGGGAAACGCCCAAACCCTCCGCAGGGGCCGGGGATGAGCCCATAACTAAGGCCTTTCTGGAGTCACTGTTTCTCACTCTCCGAGAGGACATACAATCAGTCAAAGCAGAATTTGCGGCAGAGGTCAAAGAGCTGCGGAGGGATGTAGATGCTGTGGGAGAGCGCGTGGTCACTCTGGAGGACAAGAGTGACACAGTGGCGACAGAGTTGACGATGCTTCAGCAAGAGGTCATTAGGTTGCAGGATCAACACGTGGACATGCAATCGCATCTAGAGGACTTGGAAAACAGGTCCCGCAGGCACAACATCAGAATCCGGGGGTAAAAACAACGGAGGATACCAAAGACTTGTTTGCTTTTTCCACCAGTCTCTTCCGACATATCTTGGGTGACTCCCACGATTCTGAGGTTGTCCTTGACAGAGCACATAGAGTGGGGCCACCCCGGGCTCCTGGTGCCCCCCCGGCGGACATTTTGGGGTGTGTACAGGACTTTAGGGTGAAAAAAACCATAATGGCAAAGGCTAGATCCCAGCACCCTCTCTCCTTCCGGGGCCACTCACCAGTGCTATTCCAAGATTTAGCTTTGATCACCCTGCAACGGCGTCGACAGTTCCGCCCGGTGACGGAACATCTGAGACAGCAGGGAATCCAGTACTCATGGGGACACCCCTTTCGCCTGATTTTCAGACACAACGGAAGGCTTCTGCAACTTCGCTCATTAGTCGACACGTGCCGCCTGCTGGGCCTCACTCTGCCGGACGAGGACGAAGATGACCGTGGTGATGAGACTGGCCCTGGGGCCTCCCCATCCGGATGGCAGCGACAGGGCAGAAGAAGACGGCCCCGGAAGCCACACAAAGCTGACATAGCCAAGCACCAGCAGGCAGCTCTCGCGGCTGTGTCGGATGCCCTCGCGGGAGAGGGCCCCAGCACTAAATGACACATGGGAACTTGAGATACCATTTTTGTCATGTTGCATACTCCCTCATTGGGCCTAGGCGGGCGGCGGGTGGAGTGGCACTCTCCCCATTGGTCACGACACGGAACCCCTTACTTTTCGACTGGTCATCTCAGGATGACGGACACTGTTCACTATTTACAATTATTCGAACTGTTCCCTTATGGAGGTTGTTTTGGGGTTTATGTTTAGGGTTTCTTTTGGGGTTTTTTTTTGGGTTGGGTCCCTCGTCCACTTTCTCTCGCCACGCTATGCGGCTCAGCAGTCAGATAGTATAGACTTTGCTATGCCCCAGCTTGCTTCTCCTACCAATCCCGATGCCGCACACACCCACTAAAATTCTAACTCTAAATGTACGCGGCCTGAATAACCCCATTAAGCGCAGGGCAGTACTCAACTACTTGGAACAATCCAAAGCTGACATCTGCCTCCTACAGGAGACACATCTTATCCCTAAAGATCACCACAGGCTGAAATCGCGCGCTTTCCCCACGCAGCTCTTTTCTTCCAACCTTACTAAATCCGCTGGGGTCGCCATCCTCGTCTCCCGCTCCTTCCAAGGCAAAGTGCTTCATAAGGAAGCGGAGATTAGGGGCCGCTTACTCACATATCAGTTCCAAGTCACCGGAGTTTCCTTTATAGTGGGATCCATCTATGCTCCCAATGAAGGCCAAGACACGTTCTTCCACAGGGCACTCACTGAGGCAACCGCTCACTCGGAGAGACATTTACTGCTCGGGGGGACCTGAATATGGTATTCGATAACACTCAAGATCGCTCATGCCAGCGCACGGGCCAGGTGGGTGCTGTTTCCCCGGCTGGGTTAGAGCGTCTCCGGGAGTTGGGTATAGTTGACTTATGGCGACACTTCCACCCCCATAACCGAGCCTACACTTTTCACTCGGGAGCACACAAAACGTACGCTAGATTAGACCACTTTCTTAGCTCCACCTCACTCCAGGAGCTAGCCATTGACTCTGAGATTCTGGCAGCGTCCCTATCGGACCACTCTCCAGTCATTGCCTCATTCCAATTCCCCCCTGCACGACAACCACTGAGACACTGGCGGCTTCGCGACACACTGTTACACCGGGCCTCCACTGTCGATCAAATTAAGTCTGCTATCACGGATTACCTAGCACACAACAGCACATCAGACACTTCACTGGCGACACAATGGACGGCCTTTAAAGCAGTGATACGAGGGGAATTGATAGCTATATCCACAGCTGAAAATGTAGAGCGCAGCCGCAAGCGAGCTGAGCTGACGCAGAGGGTGGAGGAGCTTGAACAAATGCATCAACGTACTGGGGCAGCTAGGGCCTGGCGCCAACTTTGCACGGAGCGGAAACAGCTTGCAGCACTTGACCAGGACAGAGCCGAGTATGCGGCTCTCCGTCTCCGACACTCCTACTATACAGGGGGCGATAGGTGTGGTCGTCTTTTGGCTTATAAGCTACGCGAAGCTAGGCAGCGCCAGGGGGTGCAGACTATCCACACCGCCGGGGGGATCTTACCACCGATGATGGGAAGATTGCGGAAACCTTCCGAGACTTTTATGCGAGGCTGTACGCCAGCGACGCCCTAACACCCCTACATTGCAGTGACTTTTTAGAGAAGGCGGCAATGCCTACTCTTAGCGGGGCGCAGGCCGAATACCTAGACAGAGACATTGGCACTGAGGAGGTTATAGCAGCGATCTCCCGCCTTAAGTTGGGCAAATCACCTGGGCCAGACGGTTACACAGCGGCCTTTTATAAAACCTTCTGCGCTCAAATAGCCCCCTTGTTGCGCAATCTTTTCAATACCTTTGCGCAAGATGGAGCCATCCCAGAGGAGATGCTGGAAGCATCGATAGTGGTGATCCCGAAACCCGGGAAGGACAAAACGCACTGCAGTGCCTATAGGCCAATATCCCTACTGAATGTAGATATTAAGTTATATACCAGCATCCTTGTCACTCGTCTGGCGCCGTACATGGCCCAGTTAATAGAGCCTGATCAGGCTGGTTTTATCCCACAGCGGCAGACGAGTGACCATACCAAGAGGATACTCCATTTAATAGAAAAGGCGTCCCGCACATCAGGAGAATACATGTTGCTAGCGATAGACGCAGAAAAAGCTTTTGACCGGGTACATTGGCCCTATCTGGAGCAGGTCTTGCTTCGATTCGGCCTAGGAGATAAACTGCGTGCCCGGATTCTCAACTGTTATCGCCTACCTAAAGCGACAGTACGGGTGAATGGTCAAACATCCTCGCGGTTTCCCATAGGTAGGGGTACCAGGCAGGGGTGTCTGCTTTCACCCCTCCTATTTGCGCTCTACATGGAGCCGCTGGCTCTGCGGATTCGCAATCACCCCCTTATAACGGGCATCAAATATGGAGGGGATATTCACACCATCAGCCTATATGCAGATGATGTCCTGCTATCTCTCTCGAGCCCGATCCCCGCGATGCGAGCTCTTTTCATTGAATTGCATTGCTTTGGGCAGGCATCCGGCTTTAAAGTCAATGTCGAGAAATCTATCGCCTTAGACATCTCTCTCACTCCCGCCACATTAGCTCATTTGCAAGAGGAACACCCTCTCCAATGGTCGACTTCATCGATTCCTTATCTAGGAGTTCAGCTTGGCCCCAACATACCTGTTACCGCCGCCATTAATTACGCCAACCTCCGTACACACATCCGCAAGGAACTGGGGCAATGGAGACACCACACTCTATCGTGGATGGGGAGAATCGCAGCCACGAAAATGACTATCCTCCCGCAGATCCTGTACCTCTTTCAGACCCTTCCCCTCCGACCCCCCTGGGTTGGATTCAACAGACCCAAACCGACCTAGCGAATTTTATTTGGCAGGGTCGTAAACCACGGTTTAAGCACGCGATAGCTATCCTTCCTCCCGAAAAGGGGGGTGGGGGTCCCAGACCTACAACTTTATTTCCAAGCTGCACAACTTCGTTACTTGGTGGAGTGGCATCGCTCCGAATCGGAGAAACATTGGCTCTTCCAAGATCAGGCGGTGGCTGCTAGGCCCCTACAGGGTATCCCCTTTCTTCGCAAAACGGATAGGCCACCCAACCTATATGCGTCCTATATCACAGGCACACTTATGGAGGTCTGGGATCGAACTAATTTAGCACACGGCCTGACTTCCTTCCCATCCCCCTAACACCCCTCTTTAACAACCCAGAATTTCACCCTGGCACTGCAGCAAAGGCTTTTGTGGCATGGCGCCCCACTGAGTGCCGGTCACTTGGCCATCTCTTTGACTTGGAAGGGGTCCTTCCATTTCCCCAATTGCAGAAGCACTATGGCATACCTGAGTCGGAGCATCTTCCATACCTACAGGTTAGACATTGGGCGCTCCACCCGTCTATCAAGCCAGGTGCCCAACGTCTACTCACCACATACGAACAGTGGCTCGTCACCCGTACCTCCGACAAGAAGCTTATCTCTGACCTTTACAAGCAGTTATTATCGACTTCTACACACACATATAACGCCGGCAGAACACGCTGGGAGCGGGAGCTGGGACGCAACCTCAGCCTTAAAGACTGGGAGGGCATATATCACAGGGCACGACATTCGGCGTACCACATGGGACTCACAGAGACACTGACGAAGGTAGCCACTTACTGGTACTATACACCGGAACGCCTCCACTGCTTCGATACACAACAGAGTGCCCAGTGCTGGAGAGGCTGTGGGGAAATAGGCACTCTAACACATCTGTTGTGGGGCTGTGATCACATCCAAGCATACTGGGCTCACATTTTAGATGAGGTAGACAGGCACTTTGATACGCAGATCCCACGGTTCCCCGCCTATGTCCTATTGGGGCTCCCTAACCCTATCTCATATCCCCTAAAGTCTAGGAGGGGTCGAATGATAGCGATCGCATTAGGGGCAGCTACCCAAAATATTCTTGCACACTGGCGATCCGTACAGCCACCGACACACTTGGGATGGCTACAGCGGCTTTGGCGAGTATTAGGTATGGAAAAGCTGACCCTCACTCTGACTGGCAGGGGGGCCGATTCCCAGACCTATGGCGCCCTTTCTTGACTTTGCTCACTACTGAATTCCGCGAATTGACTTGTCCCCGCTATCTCAGGCTGCTTCGTCTTGCCGACACACAAATCCCGCAGGCCAGCTCGACACATAAGCCTAAGAGGACACGCTGAGCACGCAACTTTCCTTTCTCCCTCTTTTTATTACCCAGCTATGGACGACGGGGAGGGCGGGGGGTCTTTTGTTTGCTCCTTTCCTTATTTATATGTTGTTATTTTTTGTAGACCCGCTCCTTGCATTTACTATGGTAATGCTGCTTTCTACGACACTGAGTGTCTTTAGTGCACGGTCCTCAGGAGCTGGGGGTCTTTTGTTTTTCACTGTTGGAAATTAATAAAAGATTTAAACCATAAAGTGTCCTACACTAGAGGCATGAAACAACTGTCAATTGACCTATGTGTAACAGTGCTCCTCTTGTAAAATAACTTAGGAAACCCATTCCTGCCTTCAAAGCATTGACCAGCGTCTAATGCTGATCTCTTTGTGAAATCATTCGGGAATACAATTTTTGTGCTGCAAACATTCAGAAGTGGGACTAGCGTATGACAGTACTCCCCATATGCAGTTGCTTCGGAAACATTCTTGCCTTAAAAGCATTGATCAGCATCTGATGTTGATCTCTGTGTGAAATCTCTCAGGGGCACAACTTTGCGCTGCAATCATTCAAAGGCGGGACTCGAGACAAACGAGTCTCGTAGCTAATAAAACAGCTTACAAAAGTGCATGCTGGAAGATGCAGAGCGCTGTGATCCTATAGTTTCTCTTACCTCCGTCGGTACCCCTGGCTTCACAGAGCCATAGTCTGAGGTGCCGACGGTCGGGCAGAGAGATGTATTTATATCAATGACCTAATTTGCGTGTTGCTCAGTGGTGATGAATCGGAACTACTCAGTGCGCCTGAGTGTTCAGAGGAAATGTGGTTTATTGGCCGAGATGCACTTACGACCAAATTAGAACTACCGAAAGAAGGGGTAATCATAGGAAATGTAGTCTCAAGGTAGACGCGATTTCTCGGTTCATTGCAATAGTAATGAGCAAGTGAAAGTCGTGAGATTTATAGTATATTTCTTGTACTTGCACAAAAATACACACTAAACTTCCTGTGTCGCTGCAAGTATTTATTAAGGAGAGATGCATGCAAACAGAAACCGAAGTGTTTAAGCGATCAAATTTTAACTCGGCAAGTCAACCATGGCACGTGGAAAGGTGAATCCTCTGCGATGGTTCATATATCACTATTAGAAAAGTCCAAAGAGCTAATTATACTCGATTAACAGGTTCAAAGCTCGGAACTGAGAAAGGGACCGAACAATAAAAGCAAACACTATCATAGTGAGATTAGGAGCTTATCTATGGAAGAAGATAGTCCATTACACCTGAACTGGTTAGTGTCATGAATCAAGGTGTATATAATATGGCGCCCATACAAGTAGGGATATGGAAGTTTCTTCTTCTTCTTATAGACACAACAGATCTCCTAATAGACACACCAGGTCCAGAAAAGTCAAAAGCTGTCAAGATGACCTAAAGTAAGGTCCAGGGCATCTCATCATTAAGACCTTTACTGTCACTCTGCAGCTTAAAAACCCAATGCTGTTCTTTGTGGAACAGGAATTTAGTCACATCAGTTATGTGTGCGGAATAAATGGTTGCTCCAGCACTGTCCAGCGAAGTTCATCTGCTGAATGTTTGTGAGCTAAAAAATGGTTTGTAAGCTTAGTGGCCTGTTTTCTACACCTTATGGTGCTCTTGTGTTCTGAGATCCGGAGTTTGACCTTGCGAGTGGTCATACCCACATACCGAAGCTGGCACGGACATGTGACTAGGTAGATGAGCTTATCACTATTGCAATTTGTGTGTCTGACTTGGGACCAGGGTCTTGTTGTCCCTATGTCTATCGAGGTAGTATGTCTGGTTTGTGGGCAAGCTGCACACGACCCACATGGAAAATGTCCTTGTACTGGTGGTAGATTCCATAGTGTCTCTTGAGTGGAAAGGGCCATGGTTTGTTTCCTTGGTCGCGTGTGGACCAGACTGTCTCTAAGATTAGAGCTCCTCTTAAACGCAAACAGAGGTGGAGGAATTCTTTGGTTGTCAATATTTAGAATCCGCCAATGTTTGCGTATAGTTTTCTGGATCCCATTAGACAGGGCACTGAATGTGCTCACGCACGTAAGTCTAGGTGGAATGGGCTTAGGTGCTTGGATTTCCAGAAGTGCCTCCCGGTTATTATTGGACGCACGTTTCAAGGACTGACGTACAAGTTTTTTAGGGTATTTACGTTCCTTGAGCTCTCGAGAGAGTGATTCTGCGTGTTCGGCGAACTATTCTGTAGTGGAGAAATTCCGTCTGACACAGAGGAATTGTCCGTATGGCAGGTTATCACAAAGTGATTTAGGATGATGACTACTATAAAGCAGTAGTGAATTGCGTGCCATAGGTTTTCTGTACAGTTCGCTCTCTTGGCCAGTTGCGGTGGAGAAGATGCGTAAATCTAGGAAGGGCAGACTGTTCTTGCTGAACTCTACCGTGAAGCGGTGAAAGGCGTTTCTGGAATTGAGCCATGCCTGAAATTCAAGGATAGTATCTGCTTCACCTCTCCACACCACAAGGACATCATCTATGTACCTTTTCCATGTAATGATTTGTTCATGGAAAGGATTGATAGTGTTTAGTACATGTTCTTGCTCAAACAGATGGACATAGAGGTTAGCCAAGCTGGGTGCAAAAACGCTGCCCATCAAGGTCCCTGATGTTTGTAGGTAAATGGTGTCCTCAAATTTGAAAAAGTTCTCTTTCATTGCCAACCTGGCACATTCATAATGAAATTAACAGGTGTGATGGAGTCTAAATCCCGATTGTCAAGCAAGAGCCTGATGGCATCAAGAGTCTCATCTTGCGGGATGCATGTATAAAGAGACTCTACATCAAAGGAGACTAGGTAGTCAGTGTTGGCATTGAACTCAATCTCTGGTATCAGCCTAAGAACATCCGTAGTATCTTTGAGACAGGTGGGCATCTCACTCACCATCGGACGCAAAAAATGATCAATGAAGGTGGATAGAGGTTCAAGAAGGGAACCAATCCCCGATATAATGGGGCGTCCTGGTTGTGGTCTTTGGGATTTATGTATCTTAGGCAATACATAAAAGTACGCCATCACAGGATGCGTCGTAATTAAAAAACTGGCCTCATTAGTCGTAATCCATCCTTCAGTCTTTGACTCGTCCACAAGGTTTGATATCTCACGTGCGATTCTCTGAGTGGGGTTAGATCTCAAATATTGGTAAAAACGAGTGTCGCTGAGTTGGCGCAGACATTCGGCGCGGTATGACGAGGTGTTCATTATGACGATGGCACTGCCTTTGTCAGCCGGCTTGATGGTAATTGACAAATCAGTTGCCAGCATTTGTAAGGTCTTCTTTTCATTACCAGGTAGATTGTGGAAAAAACGGTTTTTAGAGGTGCTTAAAGCGATGACATCATTTATAACCGCTTTCTCAAATGTGAGAACTTGAACTGGGACAAGGTGAGTCGGGGGATTGAAAGTTGAACGATCTTTCAAACCAGTATTAGTAGACTCCTTTTCCGCACTATTGGTGTCTTTAGCTTTAAAGAAAAATTGGAGTCTGATCTTTCTAAAAAAATGTGCGAGCTCACATTGGGTCTGGAAGGAGTCCCCTCCAAAAGAAGGAACAAAGCCTAGCCCCCTATTCAGGGCTGAGTGTTCGTCCGGTGTCAAAGCACGGTCACTGAGGTTGACCACTAGACTGCCTCTGTGCTGGTCCCTGGTTGTGTCACTTTCGTCTTGTTGCACGTGCTTGGCGGTGATGGCGGAGGGCTCCAATGCACCTGGGCCTGTTGACCTCTCCGTCTTCCTCTGGTGCATCCCCGGCCATGCCCTAAAAAAGGCTGGTTAGTGTAAAACTGGGGATAAGGCTGGAAGGGCATTCCCTGTGGGGGAAAAGGCGGGTTCAGATAACCCCATGGTCCAGGGGGCCACCATTGTGTTTGTGGGGGGCCGGATAGTCCGCCTTTCTGATTGAATCTCTTGTTGCGCCCTCTATTGGATTGTCCTGGTTGATTTGAGGAATGGGAGTCACTGGACCAATCGTCCGTGCCCGAAGATGAAAAATTTGATCCGTAGCGCTTGCCTTTCTTGTTAAACTCTGGTGGTACATAATTATCACAAGTATACGGATACACCTTCTCCATTTAGAAACATGCCAAATACTTCTTGAATTTTGCAATTTTAGTTGTCAAAATGGAATCCTTGAACTCTTTGTTGTTTTTATTGGATTCCTCGTTGCTCTTCTTGAAAAGAGTGACTGAAATGACAGATTTAATCTGTGCTTATAATGTCTGTATTTCAAGAAGGATGGTATCGGCAACGCGTTTGGCCGTACTAATTATTAATACTAGCCAATCAAGCGTGCATCGCCACACGATGAGGGACCAATCCTTCAGGAAGTTTTTATCTTTGAGAAAGAGTCTCGGGGTATTCGTGACTATTAAGCCCATCGGAGCACAGTTTGCTCTTAAATATTCAGTCATGATTGCACCGTGTATTAAGTATTAAGGTGCGAGAATGTGATTTCCTAAGCACCAATAGTGAAGCCCAGTCATCCCTTTGAATAGCACTGACACCTTGAATCGTGTCAACTATGCTGGGGGTAGTTAAAATAGACTGGACAATATCATCATCGTAGACTAAGCCCATGAATTCTGCCATCATGTATTCCACACAATTATATAGCAAAGGCGAATTAAGTATCTAGAGCAGTCTAATTGCACTCCAAGCTCTGGATGCAATGAAATAAAACAGGACCCGCAGCCGGAGCTGCACAAGAGCAAGGATACACAACGGGGTAGGAGGGTCCAAGGGAAATTTTAAAGACCAGCACAGATACTTTCCCCATACGACTCAGAAACAAACTGTATTATCTGTGGGTCTAACCCGTTACAAAGCGCCCTTTGGCGTCTACAACACAAGTAAATAGTACCTCGTCAAACCCAGGGAAATCCTAATTAAAGGACGGATTCCCATCACTCACCGAAGTGACATGCTTCATCATCTGGGATCTCCTCCCGGCTGTAACTCCTAGTACAGCCGAGGGCTACCACCCCTCACTGTGAGGGGGAGCTCAGGGATGTTTTAAGTGTTTGCTAGGATATACTAAAATCCATCAGATGAGGAGCTGAAGTTTTGACTGAGTGATGGGCACAGTGCAAAAAGAAGAAAAAGGGGATGTGATAAGAAGTGTAGTAAAACTAACTACCAGGAGAAGAAAACTTTATTACGTATCTCCTGGTGTCAGGATTAAAAACAGAGCTAAAGCAGTTTTGAAAAATAACTGCAACTATCTAGTTCAAGGGTCGGTCTACATGTTTCAGATTTCTTGACCTAAAGAGTGTCTAGCCTTCCTCAGGACCTAAAAGTACAAGCTACTGCGTGATGAGTGATTAAAAAGTGAAAAAACAAAGTGTAACTGAAAATATTGAAACAGATACAACCAATCACAACAGTCGTATCGTCTCGAGGAACATGGTGTAGTGATCAAACCTGTGTGAGAAAGAAATACACAAAATCAAATACGTGTCTGTATTGTAACCAAGTACGGGTCAGAAATACTCATTAACTCGACTATTATAAATATAGAATTCAGAGCCAATTTAGAAAGAATTGGACTTACCCGTAGTGTACGAGTAAGAGACCTCACCTCACCTGGCAACAGCTCAGGACGTGAGGCACCGCTCTAGGAAAAAAGACATTGTTGACAGAAATCAGACTCATACACATATTCTAGTCTGTCTGTAACAGATTAACTGACTTCTAAAAACCTGTCTTCACTGGAAATCACTATAATGGGGAATATGGATGCAATGTACTGACGGTATCTAAAAATAGCATCAATGTGTCTGAAAATAACGTAAAGATAGACTACACGTTCACCTCAAATCTGAAACTTAGCCTGAGAGGAGGGGTAGGGCCTTGAGAGAAAATACTGTCACCAGGCTGTAAGTAGGAAAATTTAAATCTCTCTCTGTCTCGTACTGTCGAGACCATGCAAAGCTCCGCTCACCAGCTATCATAAATGACTAAAAGAGGTATTTTTGTGGAGCATAAAGAGTAAAGCTCACTCTAGATACATGGTGCAATATTCTTTGCAAAACGAGTATGTAAATACATATAGTAGTTCTGGATTCTGTGCCAGAAAAAATCATAAGTGGCACAAATGCTTGATATATAGAAATCTTATCATGAGCTGTTTAAAGTGTCCTACACTAGAGGCGTTAAACGTCTGTCAATTGACCTACGTGTAACAGTGCTCCTCATGTAAAATAACTTAAGAAACCCATTCCTGCCTTCAAAGCATTGACCAGCGTCTAATGCTGATCTCTTTGTGAAATCACTCGGGAATATAATTTTTGTGCTGCAAACATTCAGAAGCGGGACTAGCGTATGACAGTACTCCCCATATGCAGTTGCTTCGGAAACATTCTTGCCTTAAAAGCATTGATCAGCATCTGATGTTGATCTCTGTGTGAAATCTCTCAGAGGCACAACTTTGCGCTGCAATCATTCAAAGGCGGGACTCGAGACAAACGAGTCCCGTAGCTAATAAAACAGCTTACAAAAGTGCATGCTGAAAGATGCAGAGCGCTGTGATCCTATAGTTTCTCTTACCTCCGTCGGTACCCCTGGCTTCACAGAGCCATAGTCTGAGGTGCCGACGGTCGGGCAGAGAGATGTATTTATATCAATGACCTAATTTGCGTGTCGCTCAGTGGTGACGAATCGGAACTACTCAGTGCGCCTGAGTGTTCATAGGAAATGTGGTTTATTGGCCGAGATGCACTTACGACCAAATTAGAACTACAGGAAGAAGGGGTAATCATAGGAAATGTAGTCTCAAGGTAGACGCGAGTTCTCGGTTCGTTGCAATAGTAACGAGGAAGTGAAAGTCGGGAGATTTATAGTATATTTTGTGTACTTACACAAAAATACACACTAAACTTCCTGTGTCGCTGCAAGTATTTATTAAGGAGAGATGCATGCAAACAGAAACCGAAGTGTTTAAGCGATCAAATTTTAACTCTGCAAGTCAACCATGGCACGTGGAAAGGTGAATCCTCTGACATGGTTCATATATCACTATTAGAAAAGGCCAAAGAGCTAATTATACTCGATTAACAGGTTCAAAGCTCGGAACTGAGAAAGGGACCGAACAATAAAAGCAAACAGTATCGTAGTGAGATTAGGAGCTTATCTATAGATGAAGATAGTCCATTACACCTGAGCTGGTTAGTGTCATGAATCAAGGTGTATATATTATGGCGCCCATACAAGTAGGGATATGGATGTTTCTTCTTCTTATAGACACAACAGATCTTCTAATAGACACACCAGGTCCAGAAAAGTCAAAAGCTGTCAAGATGACCTAAAGTAAGGTCCAGGGTATCTCATCATTAAGACCTTTACTGTCACTCTGCAGCTTAAAAACCCAACGCTGTTCTTTGTGGAACAGGAATTTAGTCGCATCAGTTGTGTACGGCAATAAATGGTTGCTCCAGCACCATCCAGCGAAGTTCATCTGCTGTATGTTTGTGAGCTAAAAAATGGTTTGTAAGCTTAGTGGCCTGTTTGTTACACCTTTTGGTGCTCTTGTGTTCTGAGATCCGGGGGGTTTGACCTTGCGAGTGGTCATACCCACATACCGAAGCTGGCACGGACATGTGACTAGATAGATGAGATTATCACTATTGCAATTTGTGTGTCTGACTTGGGACCAGGGTCTTGTTGTCCCTATGTCTATCGAGGTAGTATGTCTGGTTTGTGGGCAAGCTGCACACGACCCACATGGAAAATGCCCTTGTACTGGTGGTAGATTCCATAGTGTCTGTTGAGTGGAAAGGGCCATGGTTTGTTTCCTTGGTCGCTTGTGGACCAGACTGTCTCTAAGATTAGAGCTCCTCTTAAACGCAAACAGAGGTGGAGGAATTCTTTGGTTGTCAATATTTAGAATCCGCCAATGTTTGCGTATAGTTTACTGGATCCCATTAGACAGAGCACTGAATGTGCTCACGCACGCAAGTCTAGGTGGAATGGGCTTAGGTGCTCGGATTTCCAGAAGTGCCTCCCGGTTATTATTGGACGCACGTTTCAAGGACTGACGTACAAGTTTTTTAGGGTATTTACGTTCCTTGAGCTTTCAGCACGCACTTTTTTAAGCTGTTTTATTAGCTACGGGACTTGTTTGTTTCGAGTCCCGCCTTTGAATGATTGCAGCGCAAAGTTGTGCCCCTGAGAGATTTCACACAGAGATCAACATCAGATGCTGATCAATGCTTTTAAGGCAAGAATGTTTCCGAAGCAACTGCATATGGGGAGTACTGTCATACGCTAGTCCCGCTTCTGAACGTTTGCAGCACAAAAATTGTATTCCCGAGTGATTTCACAAAGAGATCAGCATTAGACGCTGGTCAATGCTTTGAAGGCAGGAATGGGTTTCCTAAGTTATTTTACAAGAGGAGCACTGTTACACGTAGGTCAATTGACAGATGTTTAACGCCTCTAGTGTAGGACACTTTAAACCGCTCATGATAAGATTTCTATAAGATTTCTATAGATCGAGCATTTGTGCCACTTATGAGTTTTTTCTGGCACAGAATCCAGAACTACTATATGTATTAACATACTCGTTTTGCAAAGAATGTTGCACCATATATCTTGAGTGAGCTTTACTCTTTAGGCTCCACAAAAATACCTCTTTCAGTCATTTATGATAGCTGGTGAGCTGAACTTTGCATGGTCTCTGACAGTGCGAGACAGAGAGAGATTTAAATGTTCCTACTTACAGCCTGGTGACAGTATTTTCTCTCAAGGCCGTACCCCTCTTCTCAGGCTAAGTTTCAGATTTGAGGTGAACGTGTATTCTATCTTTACGTTATTTTCAGACACATCAATGCTATTTTTAGATACCATCAGTACATTGCATCCATATTCCCCATTATAGTGATTTCCAGTGAAGACGGGTTTTTAGAAGTCCGTTAATCTGTTACAGACAGACTAGAATATGTGTATGAGTCTGATTTCTGTCAACAATGTCTTTTTTCCTAGAGCGGTGCCTCAAGTCCTGAGCTGTTGCCAGGTGAGGTGAGGTGCCTTACTCGTACACTACGGGTAAATCTAATTCTTTCTAAATTGGCTCTGAATTCTATATTTATAATAGTCGAGTTAATGAGTATTTCTGACCCATACTTGGTTACAATGCAGACACAAGAATTTGATTTTGTGTATTTCTTTCTCGCACAGGTTTGATCACTACACCATGTTCCTCGAGACGACTGGTGGGATTGGTTGTATCTGTTTCAATATTTTCAGTTACACTTTGTTTTTTCACTTTTTATCACTCATCACGCAGTAGCTTGTACTTTTAGGTCCTGAGGAAGGGTAGACACTCTTTAGGTCAAGAAATCTGAAACATGTAGACCGACCCTTGAACTAGATATTTGCAGTTATTTTTTCAAAACTGCTTTAGCTCTGTTTTTAATCCTGACACCAGGAGATACGTAATAAAGTTTTCTTCTCCTGGTAGTTAGTTTTACTACACTTCTTATCACATCCCCTTTTTCTTCTTTTTTGCACTGCGCCCAACACTCAGTCAAAACTTCAGCTCCTCATCTGATGGATTTTAGTATATCCTAGCAAACACTTAAAACATCCCTGAGCTCCCCCCTCACAGTGAGGGGGTTGTAGCCCTCGGCTGTACTAGGAGTTACAGCCGGGAGGAGATCCCAGATGATGAAGCATGTCACTTCGGTGAGATTCCGTCCTTTAATTAGGATTTCCCTGGGTTTGATGAGGTACTATTTACTTGTGTTCCTTTTAAGTATCCTTGACTTTATTCTTCTCCAAATCTTCGTATCACATACAACACATCTCCGAAAAAGCAAACGACACTTGTTTCGTCTCAAGACTTTTTCAAGGCTGCATAGAGTGTACATAAAAATGCTCACATTACTGTGAGTTGTGATGACAACCCAGAAAACACATGTAACCCCTGTAGGGTTATACTGCAGTTTATAGGCTGTAGGAAGACGGCTCTACGTGAGGGAAGAAAGAAGAGGTGATCAGAGTGAAAGAAAGCAATTCCCCCATAGCCATTTAGGAGGAGAAGAAGTCAGTTAGGAACTCATGCTATGGCTAAAGCACGAAAAGTACAGATAGAGATAGGTTGCCCCTGTTCATACATTGGAGACCGAGCCCAAGTTGGGACTATTATGTCTGATTTGGTACCATTTTCTCCTAATATTCCTCTGGTACTCTAGGAGCCTCTCCCCAGGAGGCCATGGATGGGCCAACAGTGCACAGATCCTAGTGGCTATTGAAAAGTCTAGCCATAAGCTGGAAGCAAAAATCAATGCCATGTCTCTCGACTTCAATCTTTTGCGTGCTGAACTTCAGAAGGTCAGCGAAAGGGCGAATCAAACAGAGGAAACGGTACAAGGGATGAAAGCAGAGGTAGCCAATATGATAAAAAATACAATACATACTTTGTCAACCCTGGCCCATCAACTGGATAATCGAGTAGCGGACGCAAAGTGCCGAGCATGATCCATCAATTTGTGATTTATTGGTCTTTCAGAGGAGATAGCGGGCTGACACCCAGAAGTATTCCTGGAAACCTGTCTTATGAACCCAGCAGGGTTTTCCTAGTGTTTCGCAATGGGAAGAGCACATAGAAGGTTGTTTCCCCACCTCTGCCAGGGGCCTCGACTCGAGCGATCATTGCGAAGATCCTAAACTACAGAGACACTATCCCGCAGAGAACGAGAGAACTTTCGGAAATCCACTACAAAGCGGCACCGGTGTGGATTTTCCCAGACTACACCCAGAAAGTGCAGCAACTTGGGCGAACATTTGAGCCTGTGAAACAAAAACTCAGAACTATGGGACTCCAATATGTGCTCCTCTATCTGGCAAAATTATGTCTCCTGCACAAGTGAGAATTAATGTTTTTTTTGTTGTTTTTTTTTTGCAACGCCAGAGCAGGTGCTGAACTGGCTTGAGGTAGGGTACCGAGATAGAGCGCGTGGGCAACCCACTGAGATGGTGGCATCTGGGCGCCCAGCAACCCGGCCTGGCTGCTCCAGCTCTCGCCGCAGTCGAAGACAGCAGGGAAGAACAGACTTAGCTCGCCCAATGGTCAACACTGATGGCACCCTGAGAATGCATGCAGATTCACCGAATCATTCCTCTACATGAGCCTCCGGAGCAGATCTCACTTGGGCTCAAGACATAGTGGAAACACGTGACTGAACAATGCTCCTCTGCCTTTTAAAAGGTATCTCCAGTTGTGCACAAGAACACTTCCTGGGTGTAACTCAGCCCCACATACCTGATTTAATTAGGGCTAGATAGGGTAGCTGGAGCGAGTATTTCTTCTCTCTTGACTCCGAATCTCCTGGAAGGTTAGGGGGAGGCATATTGATTCGCCTGCATTTTTTCTTAATTTGTTTAGTGTAGATAGCTTGCATAGTCAAAACAAAAACTACAGTTTGGGGACGTGACCCTCACTGCTCTTGATCCTTAGTGGTTGACAGTGGTGGGGTCACACTAGATGGGCACACACTATTCAGTTCTCATGATGATGTTTAATAGTATCTACTCAGGAGGAGAGTGTGGGGGTTTTGATTGGTGTTTAGTGCAAGTTCAGACATCCATGCTGATACTGACACAACACTGTCCAAAATGCCCGACGGCTGAGGCAAATACACTTTGATTCCAATGACCCCCTCAGAGCAGGGCTTGAAAGCAAGTTGTTCTGCTTCTGACACACATGACACAATTCAGGTAATGCAATGCAACACAAAATGCTAACATAGAACATCAGAAGCCTAGTTAGATGTGACAAAAGTTATAGCGTGCTCTCATTCTGCTGACATTCTTGAAACACTATGACGTTGAGATAGCCTCTCTTCTACTCTTGCCCATCGTCTGTCTCTCCCGCACCCTTCCCCTCCTCAACCTCACATTACTGCATCCCTCACTATCTTCCTCCCTTTGTCTCCCCCTCCCACTCCCCACTTGTCCCACCATTGTCACAGTTCCAGCACTTATTTTATCTTATTTAGTTCTATCACAGAGCCCATCGATGAGATGGATGGCTTTAGTGCATTTGACTCTTGATGGTCCGTTTAAGGATGATACTCTGGCGTGTTCTTTGCACTTTGTTGGTATTTCTTGTATGCACGATGTAAACCCAATAAAGTTCATAGAAAATTAAAAAGGGAGATAGTCTGTCTTCAAGAGATGCACATTATTGACCTAGAAGTCACTAAGGTAGCCAAAAAATGGAGAGGACAATCCTGTGCATCCACTAACTCAGCCAGGGGAGTGGCTATATGGGTTGCACCAGGGGTACCCTTTAAATCACATTATTCCAAAGCAGATTTTGAAGAGATGTACCTACTGATATCAGGTACACTGAATGGTCGAGATATCATCATCATCTTCAAAACTAACACCCCAAACACTGAAGACCATGAATTCTATCTCAAGATGCAAAAGCTCCTGGCTACATACATTGATGTCCCAGTCATATGCGTAGGAGACTTTAATTGTGTCCTTGATGGTGAGCTTGACCGATTCCTACACGAAACCCAGGATGACACAAACATTGAACAAAGCCATGAACAATCTTATATGCACTGTGTAGATATATGGAGGGCACTTCATCCCTCGCCAGAAGATTACTCTTATAGGTCGCTGACGCACAGTATACACAGTAGACTGGATTGCATACTAGTTGCGACTCATATGACCCAGGCAATTCACAAAGCAGCATACCTTAATCGCTACTTGTCAGATCATGCATTCTTGATGGTGGATTATGTCCCTGATATAGACCTCAGGACTCCGAGAGTGTGGAGACTTCCACTGAGAATGCTCATGGACCCCTACAGCGCTTGAGGTCATAGGGACAGACCTAACAGACTACTTTGATAATAACTGGACTACCAGCTCTTCCTGGGGTAGCGACTGGGAAGCCATGAAAGCTGGAATTAGGGAAGCTGTATAGGTCTCATATGTGGGGTACGATGACAACTGCTTAAAGAGCTGAAGGGACTGGAGGGAAAGTTGACTAAGGCACCGAGTAGACCCCCCA
Source organism: Calotriton arnoldi (assembly GCA_963921515.1). Lineage (NCBI taxonomy): Eukaryota > Metazoa > Chordata > Amphibia > Caudata > Salamandridae > Calotriton > Calotriton arnoldi. The sequence goes on from CAWUFW010000438.1 coordinate 3,768,312, forward strand.
CATAGCCCAGATTATGAAACTGCCCTCCTTAGGGTGGAAAAGGAGCTAGGGGATGTCTGGGACAGACTGGAAAAATACACACTGGGAGATTACAGACAGCGTCTGCAGAAGGAGGACGATTAACTGAGTAAATTGTTGGCATGGCTGTTGAAAAATTAACAGCAGCATGCGCCCATGCCGGCATTGCGTACACCCAATGGCACATACACAGCAACACAACCTGCTATTAATAGCACACTTTTGAATCCTTTACAATGCACTTATAACCGGGGATGCCAGGTATCCTGCGACCGCTTACTGACCCTCTTTAGAGAAGAGTTAGAGGGCGAACTTACGTTGTAAGAGGTCAAGGCAGCATTGAAAACATTACCAATAGCAAACACAGCGGGTAGCGAACCAAATACTCTCCTCCTATCCTATGACAAAATTGTGGGAAACTTTGAGGGAATCCAAAGTAGAAGGGATCCTGCACTCATCTATGTGCAAGGGTATTATATGCTTGATTTTGAAGCCTGGAGGAGACTCAATGGACTCCTCCGCATATTATCCTATCACCACGATTAACTCTGACATGAAATTACTGAGTAAAGCCTTAGCCATTAGACTGGGTGGGGTAATTGAGAACCTAGTACAGGAAGATCGATGTGGATTCGTCCCTGGATGTAACACGGCATTGAATATTAGATGCCTGATGCATGTGCTCATCTCTGTACAAGATAGATGGGAGGACATGGCCCTTGTGGCCATGGACCTAGAGAAGGTGTTTGATACCCTTAACTGGTAGTATCTGTGGGAGGTCCTACAACACATGGGACATGGCCCGAAGTCCTGTAAATGAATGAGATTCTAGTATGAGGAGTCCACAGTTAATGTACACACAAGTAAAATAGTGTGCAATGCTGGATGGTTCAGCGGGGAACACGTCAATGATGTCTCTTCTCCCCAATGCTTTTTGCCCTGGCTTTAGAGCCCCTGGCGATAAAACACTGCAATTAAATTGCGGAATGGGGAAATGGTATAGGGGACATGTTTCACCTAGTCTCCCTATTTGCAGACATTGCTCTGTGCTATTTGAGACTCCACCGGGTGTAGGTCCTGCTGCTCTTGGAGCAGTAACACAGTTTTGGGAAGGTCTCGGGACTGAAGGTGAACCTTCACAAGAGCTTGCTTTTCCCCCTAGGTGTGCCGATGTTCAGGCCTCCCATTGAGAAGCCTGATGTCTGTTTGCGGTGGAAGACAGACAAGTTTGAGTACCTGGGTATCATGGTGGCACACACTGCAAAGAAAAAATTTGAATACAACATAGGACGAGTGATGCAAGGTCTACGAGCATCAATTGAGTTCTAGACCTTCGCTATCCCTCTCGGTTATGGGCCGAGTGGCCATTGTGAAAATGGTGGTCCTAACACGCTGTCTTTGTGCTACAGAACACACTCTGCCCTCTCAAAGCACCCACCCTCAAAAGCCTTTATAGCCTTTTGGCTAAGTTGATCTGAGCAGGAAAAAGAAGTAGAGTAATTGTCTCTTATCAAAAAACCTATGGAAGAAGGGGCATGGGGCTACCGGATCTGGAGACCTATTTTTATGCAGGACAAAAACAGCATGCAGCCTGATGAGTGGTGTGGAGGATACTTGGAGAAAAAAACACTCTGAAGGGCGCATTTAGGGGTGCTTTGTTCCCAGATCTACTTATGAAACGTAGTCGTATCCCAAAGGAAAAAACAAGTTACTTACTTGTACCCTGTAGTTCTCCAGTATTGATATCTTTCATAAATTCAGATGTTTGAGTCTTCCCTGTCATGGTGGGAGTCCCATGGTAACAATTAGAAGGAATGCATAAAGAAGCACTGAAAGCAATGGAAAGTTCAAGAGACATTGGTAACCAATTCACATTGCTTTATAGCAACCAAAAAATCAGCTTATCAAAGCACAGCACCTGAAACAGTCTACCCATACAGGGCCATAATACCTCTGATTTCGAGCACAAGTGTACTACAGTGAATTAAAGATGTTCGAAGTGGGAGTAGGCACCTGGACACCTGTGGCCTCAAACTCCTGCTTGTTCCAGACTGATCCAGAGACACCACAGCTGCCTGGGTTTTCACTCTGGGGTTTTCCCACTCACTGTTCTTCCCGCCAACAGAAGCCCCGCCCACCCCAGGACATACTTAATGCAGGCCGCAGAGCGACCCCATCAGTAGGCACCAGGACACCTAGCTTGCCACTTGCCTGTGGCCTCCAGTTCCATCTTGTTCCAGACTGATTAAGTGACACCGAAGCTGCCCAGGTTTTCCCGCTGGGGTTTTCCCACTCACCATTCTTCCCGCCAACATTAGCCGCGCCCACCCCATGACCAATTTAATGCAGGCCACTGCACAACCGCACTGCTGGCGTGCCACAGGCAAGCACGTCTGCGCCCATCCGTGCCTAGACCGCACCCAGCGCGACAACCACTGGCCCTCCCCTACCCAAAGATACACCATTGCTGAGCTCTACACCCTTGACCCGGATGCTGCAACAAACACTGCCATCGCGCCGACCCACGCTCCTAACGACCTTTCACCTGCCCCCACTGCCACTTCACCTGCCACTGCACACACACAAGCCCCACCCCAAACCACCACAGACACCATCTGCACAAAAACACCAGCTCGCATGCGCCCTTCTCAACACACGCTCACTATGCAAGCATTTCACTGAATTATGGGACCTAATCACCACCCTCGCACCCGACATAGTCTTCCTCACTGAGACCTGGCTGATCCCCACATCCGCCCCAGACATTGCCACAGCGATCCCAGTGGATATAAAATCACTCACCAGGACCGCACCAACAAGCCAGGAGGAGGAACAGCCACCATCCACAAAGAGACCGTACTGTTTACCACCACCATCGACAACACCATCACCCCCATGGAACATCTCAACTTCAAGCTCCACACGGATGACTAGACGACCATCAGAGACACCCTCGCATACGGACCCCCAGACCGGCGCTCCAGCAACACCATCGCAGACTTCATTGCGCCCCTAGCCTTAGATTCCAAGGACTACATCTTCCTCGTTGGCCTAAATTTTAACATCGACGACCCCAACAACAAAAACACCGCACATCTCCAGAAACCGCATTAAATTCAGCCATGTCACAGAATTCTCATTGTTACTTTGTGTGTGGCAATGTGAATGCTGTCCTGATGTGTCGTTTTTACGGAGCAATCAGGTTCGCCATGGAAGTCGTGAACTACATTTCCCATCATCCCTAGGGAATGACTTCCTGTTTTCTGCCGCTAGGAATCTTGGGATCGTGACCGGCAAGAATCCTCAAGAGGCGGCTGTTGGGAACGCTCGAGGCAGATTATTGTTGCCTTGGATAGTAGCAGTGCTGCCGCATTCGTTTTCTGGCTGGCGTCAGGCTAACAGAGTTCTTGAAGACTGCAGGGGGTAAAGTAGTGCTTCTGCTTGAGTGTGGTTTCACGCTCGTGGCAGCGCTTTGTAAGTTTATGTGCAGTGGTATTTGGAAGGATTCCGGACTCTCGAAGTGTATTGTACTGTGTGCTTATATTATACGTCGTGAGAGAGGAATATAATTTAAGCCTCGTGGAGAGGGTGATTTTCTCGTAATTGCCTCAACTGAGTCAGGTTGTTTCGTGGCTCCAAGGACAATAACCTGAGGTGCTGTATTCTTTCATTTCGTTACTTTTTTGCTGAAAACTCTGAGTGGGAACAACCCTACGGTTTATTTTGTCCTCACTGTTTTGAATCTTGGAGAATTTGGAGAACAAGTCCTATCATTTGCTTCAGTGTTCATGTGTCATACCTCTGGCAATGTTTGATATGTGTTCATAATCGGATTATTCTCTGAGAGTAAGAGAATACTTGGCTGGGTGATATTGACTTGAGTGACGTGTCTTTTATTTGCCATTAACAGGGGAGGAGTACATAAAGGTGATTTTTCCTCTTCCTCTGTGACGCTGGGCTGTAGATACCTTAGGTAGGTGTTTTGAGGTCTGAGGTATATATAGCTCATGTATTTTTCTCATGACAGAGATTATAGTGATGTTCCTTTTTCTATCATTTAGGTCATTACAAAAAACAAGATTGATCTAAAACGTCTCTTAACCCAGATCAACTAAGAACCTCGTGTTATAGTCTTCTTCTTTTGTTTTACAGGTATTCGGGTCAACACATATACTTCAGCAAAGTAAACATATCTAATTATGTGTTATGAAGCAAACTAATGTGTGTATTTTCTTTGTAGGTCTCCTTCCCTGCTGTTCCCTTCCTTTCCTTCCCTCGCTTGATCATATCAAAATTCTGTGTTACACTAACAGAATTGAGACTATCAAGAGGTGGACCCATGTTTGAGCATCAAATCGACTCTGGGGTATTCTGCAGATGACACTCATGAACTGATCACTCCATCATCCACTTCAGCATCTCCAGCCCCCACACCGCCACCCCCAATATGATCAACGCCCCCCACCGGAGGTGGAACAAAATATCAGGGGACCAGCTGGACGCACACCCTCAGCACCTCCAACCTTGCTACCGCTACCAACCTCGAACAGGGAGTGAAAAACTGCAATGCCTGGATCACCAAAAATACAGACAGCATTGCCCCCATCAAGAGCAACATCAGGAGAAAATCCTCCAAAAAGGGCAACTCGTACACCCAAGAACTGAGAACAGTGAAACGGGACAGCAAACAGTTGGAGGGAAGATGGCGCGCCAGCAAGGACACCTCTGACAGGGCAGCCTTCAAGACCTCCCTTAACCTCTACCACTATGGGCAGCAAAGAAGACAGCCCTTGCCGCACGCATTGAAACCAGTGCCAACACCAAGGAACTTTTCAGTATTGTTAAAGAATTCTCCAACCTTACTGCCAGTAAAAACAACATCATACCTGCACAGGAACTGTGAAAAATCATCGCCCACTTCCACAACAAGATCTCAATCATATACAGAAACTTCGAACCCCAACCCACACCTACACACTTCCTCAACAGATGCACCACCACTGTAACCGACACGAACCACACACTGACCACCTGGAACATCCTCTCCATCTAGGACACCACCTTCAGCATGAAATCCATCCACTCTGAAGCTCCCACAGACTCATGCCTGCATCACATCTTCAACCTCGGAAACCAAAGGATTTTGCCAGGAACTCACCACCCTACTCAACACCTCTATCACTACTGCAACATTTCCCGATGCCTGGAAACACAGCAAAGTCAGACCACTACTGAAAAAACCCTTCGCTGACCCCAGCGAACTCAAAAACTATTGCCCAATCTCCCTGCTCCAATTCCCAGTCAAGGTACTGGAAAAGATTATCAACAATCAACTCATGACACTCCTGGAGCAGAACCAGCTGCTCAACGCCTCCCAATCTGGATTCCGCAGCAATCACAGCACCGAAACAGTCCTGATCGCATCCACTTATGGCATCCAAACCCTCCTCGACCGAGGAGAAACAGCAGCTTTGATCCTCCTCGACCTCTCTGCAGCCTTCAACAACGTAACCCACCACACACTGATCGAAAGACTCCACCACATCGGCATCCAAGGGTACGCACTCAGGTGGATCACCTCCTTCCTCACCGGAAGAACCCAAAGGATCCACCTCCCACCTTTCACCTCTGAACCCAAGGAGATCACCTACGGTGTCCCCCAGGGCTCATTCCTCAGCCCCATGCTCTTCAACGCATGTATGACCCCGCTGGTCATCATCGTCAAATCCCACGGTCTCAACATAATTTCTTACACAGATGACACCCAACTCATCCTCTCACTCAACGATGACCCGACCACTACCAGAACCAACTTCCACAGATGAATGGCAAAATGTCACTGACTGAATGAAGAACTGCCTGCAGCTGAACACAGACAAGACGGACGTACTGATCTTTGGCAACAGCATCAACATATGGAACAACTCTTGGTGGCCATCAGACCTAGGACCCGCACCCACTCCCTCCGACCACGCCAGAAACCTCGGAATCATCATTAACAATAAACTCACCATGAAATCACAGATCAACGCTGTCTCCTCTGCCTGCTTCCTCACTCTGCGCATGCTATGTAAGATCTTCAAGTGGCTACCCCTACACACGAGACGCACCGTGACACAGGCCCTCATCACCAGCCGACTGGACTACGGCAACGCTCTCCACGTAGGACATACCCACATTACACCCCCACCTCGGGCAACTCCACTGGCTCCCCACACAGAAGAGATGCCAATTAAAGTTGCTGGCCCATGCACACAAGGCTCTACACAACCAAGGACCCGCATACATTAACCACCACCTGAACATCTACCAACTGTCCCTTTCACTTGCCCGCATCTACCGAAGCAGAAGTGGAGAACACTTCTTCTCCCACATCACAGCAAAGACCTAGAACAGCCTCCCCACGCACCTTCGGACCATCACCTCAATCCTGGAATTCCAAATGGCCCTCAAGACCTTGCTGTTAGAATAAGCCTCCAGGACCTGCAAGCGCCTAGATACCCTATTGGGTGATTAGCTGTGCTTTATAAATCCTAATTGTTTGATTGATTGAATAATTGATTGATTGAGTGGAGAGCCCCCATGGGGAGCAGGTCGATTGTGAATCTAACAATACTGGAGAACCAAAGTGTACAGCAAAATCACTTGTTTTAGCTCCAAAATTGAATCTTTAATAGATTCAGATTCTTGAATCCGATTAGTGAGTAGTACAAACCAAATGAAGTGGAGGTGGGTATGGCCAACCAATCTGAATAATTACAATAGTATTATCAAACATGATATGTACCAGAAAAAAACATAACATTTTCCCTCATAAACATGAACTTTTCTTAACTGCATTAAGTGTAATGAGGTATAGCATTATAGGAAGTTTTACCCTATTGAAAAAGATAACGTAGAACCACTTGTCCAACTCCGGGATTTGCTTTCCATGATGAATCCAAACAATAATGCTTGGTAAAAGTATGGACATTAGTCCGAGTTGCTGCTCTGCAAATGTCCGGTAAAGAAACTCCAGCAAACAGGGCTGTAGATATAGCCACTTTCAATGTGAAATGTGCTTTTACTTTCGCAGTCAGTGGCCTTCATGCTTTACTATGACAAAAGGTAATGTCTGCAGAGACACAGTGGGCTATACTGCTCTGTGAAATAGAGTAACCCTTCCTAGGCGGGGCAAACACTATTAGTAATTGGTTGGATTTTCTAAAAGTCTTTCTGGCACATGCATCAAGGAAGGCTTTTACGATTCCTTAATTGCGATTATTAAGGAATCGCAATTAAGGAATCGCAAAGCCTATGCATGTAGGAATCGCTATAAAAATAGCGATTCCTAAACATTCCTTAATTGCGAGTCGCAAATTGCGAGTCGCAATTAAGGAATGGCTTCCCATACATTCCTATGGGCCTACAGGCCTACAGGCCCATAGGAATGAATGGGAATTGCATGCGCAATTTGCAAGTACACATTAGGTACTCGCAAATTGCGCATGCAATCTCAAGGGTGCAAGGGTGCCAAAGGGACACCCTGTTGCACCCCTGAAATTGTAATGTGCACCCATGTTGCGCACACACATGCCCTAAGGGCATGTGTGTGTGTTACATGTAACTTTGAAAAATGCACTTTAGTGCGTTTTTCAAACTATTTGCAAATTACGACCTGTTTTATTTTTCGGTAATTTGCGACCCCTGATAGCGGATTCGCTATTTTAAATTGCTTCTAGCATTGCATTTAAGGAATCACAATTTGCGATTCCTTAAATGCAATCGCAATTTGCGATTTTTGCATTTGGGATGATGCATCCCAAATGCAAATATCAGTCGTAAAGGGGCAGATTCTGAGAATCTGCCCGTTCTGCACCAGTTTTTAGTTTGATGCATGGGGCCCTTTGTTCTCTCTATGTACACTTTAAGACATGTCCTGACATCCAAAGAATGTAAGACTTTTTCAGCTGTTGTAGAAGGGATTTCGAAGAATGTCGTCAAGATAATTAGCTCATTCAAATTAAATGAAGTAGGAACTTTTGGAATGAATTGAGGGTTAGTTCTAAGTAATACTCTATTGTCTTTGAATTGTAAGTCTGGTTCTTTTACCGTAAACGCTTGGATTTCACTTACCCTTCTAACTGAGGTGAGAGCCAGGAGAAAGCCCATTTTCCGTGAGACACATTTTAATTCCGCCTTACTAATGTTTAAACGGTCTTCTCATCAGTAAAAACTGTATTTAACTGCCAAGTCACAGGGGGTCTTTTAATGGGGGAAAGTCTCTGAAGAGACCCTTCATAAACTCCTTGACCAGTCTGTTAGACCAGAGAGATACTTTACCCATCTCTCTACAAAATCTTTAGATTTGCCAAATGGAGCAAATAAGACGAAATTTGTTCCGGGGAAGATCTAAAAAGGTGTAGATTGTTACTTGCACACCAACAACAGAATCTCTTCCAATTCGCTCTATAAGATTTACTTGTTGAATCTGCCCTTTATTTCTCTAGAATTGCTTTACATTCCTGCTAAATATTTAAGGAGCCAAATTCATTGCCGTGAGGCACCCAGCTGACAAACTGAGCTATTGTATTTTTGGATGAACAATATGTTCATTGAGATATTGTATGGTAAAGGTTTGAGAGGAATGCACAGAGATTCTGATAAGAGAAGAAGCCCTGTTAACCACGCCAGTGCTATTAGTATTAAATGGCATGGATCGTGTCTCATTTTTTGCAGAACTCTAGGAATCGGAAGAAAAGGAGGGAAGGCATAGGCAAACATTGCTGTCCGGGCTGTGAGAAAGACACCCCCCTAAAAATTGCTCTGAGGAAATCTGCTTGCGAATATTCAACATTTTTTGTTTTGAAGAGTTGCGAAAATTTGTTGTTGGTCTAGTTCCTATGTGTGACACTCCTTCGAAGTTCTGCTAAGTGAATCCGCCCATTTTTTTTCCAATCCAGGAACATGTTCCATTCTTTGTTACCACTCCAGGAACATGTTTCACTCTGAAGGTTATGTTGTGTAGAAGAATCCATTTCCAGATTTGTCTGGCTTGAGCAGATAATATTCTTGATTTTGTTCCTCCCTGCTTGTTTAAATAAAACATGGTTGTGGTATTTTCTGTTCATACCAAAACTGTATAATTAACTACTCTGGGTAGAAAGGACTGGAGACCTCAAAATACTGCTTTCAACTCTAGATGGTTGATGTGCATTTTTGCCTCTTGAGATGTCCGTTTCTCATGAATCTGTAAGTCTTGAAGATGCATCTCCTTCTCATCCCAGTAGGGAAAAGTTAAATTATAAAATGGGGATGTAAAGGTATGAACAATAGGCCAAAAGAGTTGTTTTCTTTTCTCTCCCACCAAGACATTGCAAGCTTCATAACTGAATTGAATTATGTCCTTGAAGAATCTGTGGATTAGAACCCATTTTCTCCTTCAGTGGCCTTCTCTGAAGTTGGCAATTTGGAATAAATGGAATGCAAGAAGACATCAGTCCCAACATTGATTTGAAAATTTGAACAGAAGTGAACCTTCTTTTTGAAAGGGTGACTCCAGTTTTATTATGCAATGAATTATTTCCTTTGTTGGGTAAGGTGTGCAAGCTTCTGTATCCAGAACCGGGCCCTGAAATGTTAACAACCTGGACGGCTTTAGGAAATACTTTTCTTTGTTCGATTTAAGACCTAAATATTTGAACAGATGAAGACAGGCTATTGAAAAACTTCTTGCAGAGTGGAATGATGGATCTTTGATAAGCCAGTTGTTTAGGCATGAGAAAACGTTCTCAAGAATGCCACCACTGGTGCTGTGCATTTGGTGAACATTCTGAGGACAGATTGAAGTCCAAAAGGAAGGACTTTGAATTGATAATGTCACCCTGCCACCTCGAACCTTGAAAGTACTCAACTAGGAGATCGGTTGTAGTCATGTAATCTCCCGAGTTTAGTAGTTGTAAATTCTCCTTTAATGACAGCATTTTAAAAGGCTGTTTCTTAAGTCCATAACCTGCCTTCATTATTCAGACCTTTTCTTGATTAGAAAGAAGTTTGAATAGAAACCCTGTATAAATGGAACGTCCTGGTTTGTTTCTTTGGAAATCAACTACAGGATTTCTATTTATAACAGATCTAGGTGTTGGTGCGACCTCTTGTGAGGAGAATGTCTGGGAGGTTTTTGAACATATTCCAGGGTGTGACCATGTTGGATTATATCTAACACCCACTTTTCTGAAGAAATAGCCTTCCAATGATTGTAAAACCTGGATAAGTTTCTGTCCTGATGTTGCTGCAGAGAGGGGCTGAGGTGATTAGTGACTGAAAATTGTCACTGACGTCTGGATGCCTCGTAACCTTTTCCTCCAGCTCAAGGATGTCTATGAGCAGGTTGTCTTGAGTATGCTGCCACTTTTGTTGTTCTGTATTGTTGTTGCGGGGGGGACTGATTGCAAAGCCCTGGAGAAACTGAGGATAGGGTTGATATCTGTATGTTTGGTAAGAAGTTCTAGGCAGATATTGGCCTTTCCCACTGCCACCACAAAAAGGCTGAAAACGGTGCTGTTGCAAAGTTCCCAAACAACGTGCCATATCAGTATCATCTTTCATAGAGTGGAGGGCGTCTTCCACGTGCTCACATAAGAGGTTCTCTTCGTCAAAAGGCAGGTCGAATATTTAAGCGTGACCCTCAGGATGAAAGGAAGTGGCCTTCAACCATCCTTGTCTGTGAAAAACAGCAACACCTGCCATCTGCCTGAAAGCTGTTGAGGCTATATCCATCTCTTTATCAATTATTTCCGACAAAGTCTTTTCACCCTCTTTTAAAATGTCAGTAGTTTCTTTTATCTTCTGGCAGAGATCCTCTGAAGACTGCCATGTTAGACCTCATCTGTCCATCATACCTTCCTAAAATAGCCAACGCGTTAGACGCTCTTATGGATGTTGCTGCCATTGCTGAGAAACTTTTTCCCATATTGTCCAGACATCAGCCTTCTTTATGTGGTGGTGCTGAACATGGGGTAGAAGGATTCATGGAACTTCTTTGAGCAGCCTGCATTACCACTGAATCTGAACATGGCTGCCCTATCAAACAAGTTGGCGAGTTCTCGGGTGCTTTATATTTTTTATCAAGCTGAGGAATTACTGCTGCCATTGATGCAGGGTTCTTCATAAGTTTCAGGCCTTCATCCCATATGTGATTCCCAATGGGGATTGATCTAACTCAGGCTTCTCCAATGATTAGCTCGTGAGCTACTGGTAACTCTCCAGCTACATGTTGGTAGCTCTCCTGTGAACCTTCTAAATTAGAATTGTTTGCTTGGTTGAATTAATATACTTTTTAACAAAATTGAAACGTGTGTTTTCAACATGAAAATGCGTGTATTTTCAGGACTCGCAAGTGGATGTTTGGAGGAAAAAAGTTGAATGTTGAATTCAACAGTTCTAATCGGTTACAATAAACATAATTTCAGCTCCAAGATACCCTTCAGGATGAATGTGTACTTCACAAATACATGTTATGCTACATTATATTTAAAGCTGATCTTCGAGTGATAAGTCATGCTGTGTTGTGGAGACTTATTCCAAACTTGGTACACCACAGCTATGGCTGTTTTGTAACAATGAAGAGGCATTCCAAACCTATAAAGCCTTTTTAACATTACTGCTGTCAACCCTGCCTGATGCACTGGGGTGGTGAGTGCTGATAATCTTGCATGCATGACCATTAGTGTGATTTTGTATGATGTGGTCATTAGAACAACACTGATCATATTAGTAGCTCGCAATGATTTTCTCTGAACATAAGTAACTCTTATTACAAAAAAGGTTGGAGACTTCTGATCTAACTGATTTTTTTTGCTGAATCTTTAAAGTCATATAGAAAGCACTATGACAGGTAATGGCAGGTCAAAACCCTTGAATACTCTCTGTAGAAGTCTGTGAAAACCTCTGTCTTCTGGAAGAGAACTAATGGGTGGAAGATGCAGATAGTGGGGCGACATAATCATCCCATTTTAGTCCTGAACCCGATTGATCTTGAGGAATTTCACTTTCTTCAGGCTACTCAACCATATCACTGTCTACATAGTATTCATGAATAGTTATCAGAGGTAAAATGTGTTGCTCCGTTTGTGCCTGCGGGCCATTGGGCTTTTAGGAAGTGATGACCTACGAGGAGTATTAGTACGCATCGGATTATGTTGTTGACTTGGTACCACCGATGCGTTAGCTTCGGGGGAATCTTTTGTACTAGTCAATTAATATGTGCTGCAATCAGTTACCAGCATTATAGGCACACTATTAGTATCTTCCTGTAAATGAGGTTGTTCCTCATATGGTTCAACATATGAATAGTGATCCTGAAAACATTTGTAGCGATGTGAGGTATGTCATGATCTATCCTGAAAAGAGATAGAAAGGTTAATGTCTCTTTATCTGGTTCATTATCATCTATTTCCTGGCATTTGACGTGAAGTTGTGTGGGACAATAAGCTGGCTCAATCGGCCCTTTATCATCAGACTCCAGGAGATGTGCAGGGAGCAGTGGAGACAGTTTATTCGGGAATGTCTGATCCAGACGCAATGCTGCCGGGCTCCCATCCTCAGTTATTTAAACAGTCTTTTTATGTTCTGTTGAACGTGCCATCGACATAGAAACCTTAGTTTTAATTACGACAGCCTGAGATTGTGGGAATGTTTTCGCTGGCGATGGCAAGTTGCCTGTTGACAAAATCATCGTTGAGGAAGGCGTCGTCCATATTCTCGTCAATGATGAAGAAGTAGCTGTTGTCATCATGATCGATGTTGTCGTGAACAAGAATAATCGTCGACAAAATCATCTGAGTCACTCTTTAAAGCTTTGCCCGTCAACTGTGGATCAGTCATCAATCGAATCTTGGCAGATGATTCCTTTAAAGGAGTAACTGGCGTAGATGTTGACTTTGAAGGTGTTTTATGAGAGGGAGGATAGCTAGAAACCTCTTTACTTGAAGATTTATCAGTCTAAGCTGATTTTCTGTGAGATCTTACTTCGATATTTCCTCATATGAGGTCAAGCCCTCATTTTTATGCTTTCTAGTGCTTTTTAGTGGGCGAAAATGGGCCCTGGCCTTTATCCTCAGAGGTAGGATCAGATGGGGCCTTTTTCTTCTGTTGCCACAGAAGTAGTCATGCCTCTCTATCATTCAGGGTTTTAGCAGAAAATGTTCTGCAATGCTTGCATTCTTTTATGTTTATCATGCGGATGTAAGCAATAAAGGCATTCCTTTTAAGGGTCCTCATTAAATAATCTCGGTTTCCCACAAGATTCACGAGGTCTGAAAAGTGTATTTTTAGATCCCTCTGACATGTTGTCAGTTAGGAAAAGACACAACAGGTATAGAGTAAAAAAAAAAAACAATTCTCTGACGAAAAAAAGGTCAAAAGTTGATTGAAGCACTGTAGCCTGAACAGAGCTCAGGGAGACTCCCTCACACACAATGTGCGGTTAGAACTCTGACATATGGTGGCTCTACAGTGGAAGAGTATTTCAGGGGCTGTGCTCTGATTGGCTGATTTTTGGTTTTTATAAAACAATGTGAATTGGTTACCAGTGTCACTTGAACTTTCTAAAGCTTTCAATGCTTCTTTATGCACTGTTTATAATTGTTACCGTCTGACTCCTGCCATGATGATTGGGAATATTCAGGCATGTGAATCTATGAAAGATTCAATACTGGAGAATATCCATATTTAATCCGTCGGGAGTGGTGTGGGAGCAGACTGCAACGTGTTATCGGCAGACCATCCTTCACTAAAGAACTTAATATATGGGCTATACCAGTCTTCATTTGAATAACTGAGATGATGACAATGACCCAATGGCAAGGGGGAGGATGTAACACCTTGGAGAACCTTTACCCAGGGGAAATGTTTATTATGTTCCAAAAAGCCCGGAAGGCCTTCAAAGTGGGACCAGGTCAGCTCCTTCAATATGCTAAGCTGGTGAGAACAGCCAGGGAGATCTGGACAGAGTTTCCATCCTTACTGGTCCCAACGCAGACTCTTGAAGCCATTTTTAACACTCTTTCACCCATATGTACAGAGCACTCAGACAGGATACTCCTTTCAAATGATATAAGGGGAAGGGGGCGTGGGAAAAAGATTGTGGGGACCAATTCACTGAAAAAGTATGGGACGCTGCTTGCATACTGATCAGAGGTGTTCATAATGCACAATTTAAATTGATACAATTCAGTTTTCTTCATTACACATATATGACCCCAGCTATAGTGAGCAAGATATATATCGTTAGAAATCCCATTTGCTCCAGTTGTCATGCATCCACTGCCACCTTCCTAGACTTAGTGTGGGAATGTCCCCTACTTCATCGATATTTTCATTACATTAACAACAACCGTGGATACGGCACGGGAGCACGGCCCTGTACAGGGCATACTGGGTGTGGTTCCTAAAGCAAAGGGTAAAAAGATGCACCATAAATTCCTTAGAATGACATTAGTGCTGGCGAGGAAGCGGATGGTGATGGGATGAATGAGTATTCGCATACCCCAACTGTCTCTGTGGGCAGAGATGTCCTAGAATGGGTGTCCGCAGAGGAAAAATATATGAAATTAACTAAGATGGACAAAAAAGTACAGGACGACTTGCAAACATTGGGAGAGGGAGAAAACCCAAATGCGGAACGGGATCCGACCCTCAAAAGAGGAGGGAGGAGTAGCAAAGGTGTGGTAACATAGCTTCGCATCAGACCTCCACTTGTGAAGGGGTAAGCTGAGAGGGGGAGGGGAAAAGATCCAGTGAGCTTAGATGCTTACGTCATGCAATAATGGACAACCTATAGTTACTTACCTGGATATGTAATTACCTTTGATGACTGTTAAACATGGATGCCTTATGTTTATTGTTGTTTACTGTAAAAACTGAACAAACTTTAATAAATAAAGTTTATATAAAAACAAATTAGGTAGACCACTGAAGCAATTTCAGGATAAACTGGTTAATATTCCTGGGCCACCATCATAAATCCTAGATATGGCAGAGGAGGCACATCCTGAGAGATTCCTGTTGATAGAGATCTTTTGAGAGGTTAGTGTCAAAGGGTGATTTGATTTTTAGGAAATGTGAATGCAGGCCGTATTACAGAGAGAAGGAAAGCCATTTTTGTGAAAATAAGTCTAAAGTTGGGAGACATGGCAGGACGAGAGGAGAGTGAGGATGCTAAAGGACTACTTTTTGGAGAGGATTTGGTAAAAGCATGGGTGTGACCGTTTACGCTGACCCCCTAGCCCAGGTAATGATAAACGGTACCACCTCTTCTGTTTTCCGGCTTCAGTGCGGCACAAGACAGGGATATCTGCTCTCCCTATTAATTTTTGCCCTGATCTAGGAGACACTTGCGGCCTTGATTAGATGCTACCCTTTGATTAAGGGACTAAAATGGACAGAGGACTGGGGGACCGGATATCCCTATATGCGGATGACATTCTGCTCTATACCACAGATCCGACCTCCACCCTTGACAGAATTATGCATGTACTCGCCCTATTTCGTTGATACTCGGGATATACTATCAACTGGAATAAATCTTTGATCTATCTCCTTCACAGACAGGCACCTCGCTTGCCCAGTGGTTTTGCAGCTTCTATTGTGGTAGAGGGATTCTGCTATTTGGGGATCAATATCATTGCAGATCTGGGTGTCTTTTATACGAAAAACCTAGAGCCTCCACTCGCACGCTTGTGAAATGATGTTCAGTGTTGGAGGGCGCTGCCGTTGTCACTCCTGGGGAAAGCAGCCTTATTTAAAATGATGGCCCTACCTCACTTACTTTATATACTCCAAAACACACCTTACCCAGTCAAAACATCCTACTTCCAGGCAATAGACCGTGAAACCAGAAAGCTACTGTAGGATGGGGGACCTGTGAGAATAGCTGGCAAACAATTGATGATGAGCTGGTTTGACGGTGGAATTGCCCTACCAGACATATAGAAATATTATTGGGTGGCACAGCTCATAGCCATCAACTATTGGGTCCACCTCCCTGTCGAGGAACCAGCGTATCATATGGATAGGCAGGTCATGCAGCTGGGGGGTTATCTCAGGGTGATTTATGGAGAAACACGTACTGCATCTTTCCCGAACCCAACGGTAGTCACTCTTGGTCTCTGGCATAAAACACACCATGCCTTGGGCTGGCAGGGTAGGATTACAAGGGCTACTTCCCTGTGCGACACTGCAGAACTGGCCACACTTGGGACCCAACCGGGATTCGCCAAATGGGACCTTATTGGTCTCTCTAGAGTGGGAGACCTATGGATGCAGGGAAGGGTTATGCCTTTCACAGAACTACAGGGAGAATACCAACTGACTCCCACTGAGGCCTTCCAATACCTACAAATACACCACGCCTTGTGAAAGGCACTACCAAAAGGAGAGGAACTCCCTGAATCATCCCTGCTTGAGGACAGAGTATTGGATAAATACAAGACAATCTCCCTCACCGTAAGTTGATTGATAACTTACCAGACACTCTGGCTCACCTATGGGAACAGTGGGACCTGGATCTCAAGGGCTTGTAGGATGACGAATGGACTGAGGCCTTGGGATCCCCCCAGAAAGTAGCTAAAAGATCTAGGTTCCGTTTAGTGCAACTAAAAATCCTACATAGATGCTGCTATGCATGCACTACCATGGTAAAGATGGGAAGAGCTACATCTTATTGTGTCTTCGAAAGTGCGGTCAGATAGGAACGTTTTACCATATGATATGGACCTGTCCGGCAATACGGCAATAGTGGGAGTCAGTTGTGGCTTGCCTGAATGATATTTGTGGAATCAGTGTGGAGATTTCTCCAAAGTGGTGCCTCCTGAATGTATGGGAGGAACTTACCTTACTCGAATGGGTCAGATCTGGATGACATTGGGTTTAAGGTGGCCAAGCAAAACATAGCGTGTGTATGGAGAGCTGAACGATTGCCGCAATTGAGTGATTGGAGAAGTTACATGGATTGGTGTATGCTGGCAGAGAGGGTAGTCTGAGAGCAGAGATTGTCAGAGAAAATGGACCAAGGTGTGGGGAAAGTGGAATGATCACTGGGGTGCATTGTGTGCCCCTTTTGAAGGTACTAACAATGATGCTCTGTGCCTGGAACGCCCGAAATCTAATAATGCTTTGTACATTTTTGAGGGGAGGCGGGGCTTTCCAAGAGATGTAGGAGGGTCGATTTTAATTGGCTTTGTTTTGATGCTACAATGTATTGTGTTTATTGTTCTTGTTACTTTATGTGCTTTGTTTGCAATAAAAAGAATAAAAATAAATAAATCCAAGAAGTTGTCAGATTCAAAACAGGGGTTATGTTTTATTTTTTGTTTGGAGCAGAAAATATCATTGAGAGCAGAGTATTTACAAAGGGAAAAAGAATTATATAGCGGATTGTAATTCAGGTTTTTAAGGGATTACAGCTATTCGAAGCTGGATCAGAAGAATTTTCGGAAAATAGACCGAATATGGGGTCCTTTGAAGCTGGATTTGTTTGAGAACATAATAGCAGTCCAGATAAAGGATTACTGCAGTTATTTGCAGATCCAGGAGCAATAGCAGTTGATGCTTTTCAACAAAAGTAGTTGGGGAAAGAAGCTTATACATTTTCACTATTTGCGATTTTACAGAGAGTTCTATTGAAGGTGAGGCAGGAGAGGTGGCAGTTAGCTTTAGAAACTTCTTTTTGAACTGCTCAGGCATGGTTTCTGGTAATGTTGGAAATGGCTTCCAAGATTCCTTTCATGACCGCAGCAAAGGGAGGTCTTTTCACAGGTGGAGAAGGGCAGGAACATCCTTTAGTGATGACGCGGGGATTTAACTTTGTTTGGAAGGGATCAGGAGTTCAAGAGATTTTGAAGGCCTTTTGGGAGGAGGCGCGGAGTTTCTGGAGGAGTTGTGGGCACCGGGAACAAGACTTTGGTATAGAGGACTATGGAGAGTATGGAGTTGTTGGTGCACGGAACAGAATTTGGATCCCGTGAAGACGGATGTGGCAGAAGTAGTGAATTTGTTTAACAGAGCAGTTTGAATGAGGGTTGAATTGCAGGATAATTAATTGATATAGATCCTCTGTAGCAGCAGGAAATACTTTGAAGGATGTAAAATTTATAGGCAGGGATGTTTTAGTCTGTAGAATAATGAAGAGTATAAGGTTTAAGAGGCCAGCTAAATCGAATTATGAAGTGTTATGGGATGTGAATTTGGTTTTGAATCGTTTTGCGTTTTGCCTAGCTAATATGTATTTGGATGTTAGGAGATTGACGTCGAAGTTATCTTCTCTTTTATGTTTGGTTTCGTGTAGAGGGGTTTCGAATGCTACAGCACTGGATTGAAGTAGTAGGATTTAATGCTCCGCAAGTGGTCTTTTTTTAAATAAAGAAAAGGACTACAACCGTGTCATTAGATTTTTTTACCTTAAATATGTGGAGAATGAGAAGTTATGTGTGATTCTCTGTATGTGAGTGTACGAAAGTATGGGTATGGTGTTCAGGCATGATGCAGATAAGCAATTATTGATTTCTTATGTGAAGCCTTTTAGAGCAGTTATGCCTGCAACAATTGCTAGATGGCTGAAATATGTGATGAAGGAGGCAAGTGTGAATGTGGGGATTTTTTCGGCTCATTCATAAAGAGGAGCTATGGCTACTAAAGCAATATGGTCAGGAGCAAGGTTGGAAGATGCTTTAATAGCAGATGATTGGTTAGGAACTGGAGAGCTTGTGAAACATTATTTCAGACCAGTAGAGCATGTTTCGAGCGCTTTTAACATGGATAATTCTAGCCTATGGGCAGGTAATGAAATGGCGATTCTCCAAAGGGTATTTACAGAGAATCAAGATTTCATTAACAATACAGAGGCTAGCATATTCCCTACCTCCTCCCTTTTTGGAAGGGTATATATAGGGGGATTTTGGATAGTTTATTATGTTTATTTGATTTGTTAATAGTAACTAGTGAAACACAGTTAAAGCTAAATGATGTTTGTTTTGTTAACAGAGTGGCAGTAATGTTGGAGCAATAGAGGAGGCAATATCTAGGAGAAGATTTTGGAGTGGAAGAAGATTGGATCTTTGTGAAGCAGATTTAAAAGAGGGAGATGATTCTAGGCTATGGACTTATATATTGTGTTTGATTCTAATTCTGGAATGGTTGTCATGGTAATGTGAGTTCATTAAAGGAGCTGATGTGGGAGTAATGGGAGTGGCATTAAAAAGTCTAATTGATAATGCTAGCCTCTTCCCAGAATATGTATCCAAGGGTCATTTGAATATTCTGAATAGAAGCAATGAAGTCAAATTGTTTAAACCAC
Source organism: Calotriton arnoldi (assembly GCA_963921515.1). Classification (NCBI taxonomy): domain Eukaryota; kingdom Metazoa; phylum Chordata; class Amphibia; order Caudata; family Salamandridae; genus Calotriton; species Calotriton arnoldi. The sequence continues at coordinate 3,787,663 of CAWUFW010000438.1, forward strand.
ATCTGGGGCTATGTGACACATCTACAAAATATTAACTAAACGTTTAATTGTTCTACTAGGTGACACCAACGACTCTACTAAAATAACATAGGGGGTCATCCGAGATGGCAAATCTTGTTTTCTTCTTCAAAGAACTGTTAGCAGCATGAGTTATAAATACTGAAAAAATGGATTTGCAAAGTCCTTCAACAGGCACCCACCCAATGGTCTAGAGGGACAGCATCAAGCACGTGAGGTAGCACATACGCCGCTATACATCATTTGTATTTTGAAGCAAGCCCAAGACCTGATAGTGGCTGAGGTGTTGGCCTCAAGTTCTCTGCGGATTCTTTGAGGTGGGCTACAAGGGTGACAGTCTTTCAGCATGAAACATGATTGGGCGAATGTACAAGGGGACTGGGGTTGGATCGCGTCAGAACTAGAATCAGGTTCTTGTTCCTAAATTTTAATATGGGAATCTAATAACCACAAGAATGCCACAGCTAAGTGGGGGGGGGGGCGTAGCCGGCCACGGCAAGATGGCTGACATGAGCGGAGTGAGCTCCGAGCCCCGATCCACCAGCTGGAGCCAGCCATCCTGCTACAATCATATCATCGCCTCCACTACTGGCTCCGAGTGCAGCGGAGTACCCCTAGAGCTCGTGGAGGCTCCTTGGGGGACACCAAATTGCGCTGGGGCCCACTGGGCACGCCTTGGTACCAGCACGAGCGAGGTCAGATTGCTGTGGAAGAGCAAGGGCTTGAGGACGGCCCTCCCTGCCCAACGGTGGTCTTTCCCCCCTCCCTGTTAATATGGAGGCTGATATCGAGGACTGGCCTGGCTGTGGGGAGTAGAGGGCGGCCTACAGCGTTCGCATCCCAGGGCTCACTGCGAGGAGAGAGGCCAGGGGCTTCGAAGAGACCCGGCGACGGAGCGGACGTTTTAGACCCTGTGCAGCTTGGAAGACTATGATTCTGTTGACCGAAGTGGAGCGCCAAAGGCTGGCAGTCAAGTTGAGCAGTGGACTACGTAGCCTGCAGATGGTGGTGAGTGAGGCTACTGGGGAACACCCTTGCTGGCGGTGACTGGAGCTGTAGGGCCTACCATTGATTTAGCACACCCCCAGTGCACTGGGACTAGAGACCTGATGGGGGCCCTTATAGTGGCAGGACATAAACGAACCCAAGGAAACTTTGGTGTGGGGGGGCTGGGACTGCTCATCCTCCTCTCCTCCCCCTTTTAAATTCCTACTGCCTCAGCTGCAGAATTGCTGCTGGTGGGGAGAGGAGAGGCAGCTTGTCCCGCCTCCATGGCGTACGCCTCCCAGAATGATGCGATGCGCACATACAAGGCCCTGGAGCCCTTTACTGTTGGTCTGGACCTTTCTTCCTCCTCCCTGATGAAGATCTGAGAGGCTGCAACAATCCTGGGGGCGGGGGTTGTCGACGGTGGATTGACCCCTTCATGAGTTGCCTCTCCCCTGGCACCATAGTGAGGTGAGGCTGACCGTGGTGGAGGTGCTGCTGAGGAGCTGACATGGGCTGCTGCTGGAGTGGGGATTGAGGTGTGGGGGGTGCCGGATCCCCTTCCCCTCCTCTCTTGACACTAAAGCTGATACCAGTGATATGGACTCTTCATAGCCCAGCCTTGGCAGGCTGATTCCATCTAGTGGTGGAAGGTCTCCGTAATTACACTATTACACCGAATCGAAAATCATTACACCTGTGCTTGACCTGAGACGACTGTCGTGAAACCTGGGGAGGCAAGGGGCACCTAGGCCGCATTTGTTGGGTCGCCAAGAAGTGAACTCCCCTGATGGGCAGAGAAACGGGTCAGGGGAACCCTCTACAGGCGACAAATTTGACCAAATTCTGACAGCCATCGCGGAAACGTGTCCGGGACCTGCGCAATCGCATAGACACAGTAGCAATAGACTTGAACCTACTATGAGATGACCACAAGAAACTGGCTGGTTGAGTCACGCAGTCAAAGGGCACCCTCGGAGAACTGCAACCCAGTGTGAAAGATCTGGAAGGTCAAGTACATACATTGATGACCAAGGTTGGGTAACTGAAAGACAGGGCAGAGGATTCTGAAGACCATTACTGCGGCAACAACCTTGAAGTTGTGGCATTTCCGGAGTGAGCAGAGGGCCCAGAATCGGTTTCCTTCATTGAACAGTGGCTAGCTCAGGTGGTGGTTCCGTTGGTTCTCTCTCTGCAGTATCAGGTAGAGCGAGCGCATAGGGTCCTGGGGAGGCGGCGGCTGCCGGGATCTCTCCCCAGACCGGTGGTGCTTCGCCTTCTGAACTTTAAGGACAAAGAGACTACATTGAAAGTGGTCTGGGGTGCAGGTCCTCTCTAATACGAGAACACCCGCATCTTTATATTTACAGACTATACCTTGATGGTACAGCGTAAAAGAGCATCCTTCTTTGGTGTTACGAAAAGTCTGAGGGAGGTTGGCCTTAAGTACTCATTATTATACCCAGCAAAGCTTAAAGTGATAGCTAACCAAACCATTTATTTTTTCATGGAGCTGATGGATGCATGGGACTGGGTAGAACAGAGGTGATACGAGTCATCCACCCCAGCCACACCAAGCCACCAGTCTGGAATGGAGAAGAAGCAACGTGCCGGGATAGGGGAGAAAACAAGATCTCGCACTGAAGGGGTGCCTTCATTGGAGCAAATCTGAGAAAAGGCAGCAACGCACACTGTCAGATGTGACGCTTCTGGCGAAGGAGCGCCATTCTCCCCGCCCAACGGACTTACTGATGACTCGCAGTCAGACACTGCATCACTTATCTCACCCAGTAGCACCACCTCACTTATCCTGACGAATGTTACCCCACAGACAGCAGATTTAGTGATCTAACTCACTCACTGTGTTTTTGTTGGTAGCAATGCTGTTAATGATTAATGGGATCATTCTGGGGAATTCCTGCCTACTTGCATAAATGCTGGCATGTATTATACTAATTGCAAAATGTCGGTACTATATTGCATCAGGCTGCACTGGTAGTGTAGTTGGCTCGGGGACCGATTACTTCTCACTATACCTTCTCTTCCATAGGTACTTGTTCTCCTTGTGTTGTAGGAGTTAGAGGGCTGACATTGACAGCTGGTCGCCTCCCCCCCTCCTTTAGGTGGTCCTATTCACTTCCTCTGTACTAGGGGCCTTGTATGCGACCCTGGTAAGAGAGTTCCCAAGAAATAGATCTGTTTGTTCAATGTTTGGGTTACATGCCTGTTGCCGCTTACCCCATGGAGGGGAGTTGGGGAATTTTGTATTCCATTGTTATACAGGGCATGAAACCGATTATCCATAGGCACAGGGCCATCTGCCAGCCCCACTTATTCATAACACTATGATGAACCTCAACATACTCACTTGGGACATACGGGGAATGGGGACAGCACGTAAACGGCATCTGGTTCAACAATAGCTACGCAGGCATGATGCACACATCGCACTACTCCAGGAGACACATGTGACGGGTGGGGAGGATCTCCATTTACAAAAGAAATGGCGAGGGAGGTGCTATAGCACTACATATTCCGGATTTGCTAGAGAAGCACTAATATGATCTGTCCAGTGGTCCCCTTTCGGTCCCTGGCCGTGGAAATTGACCTTGAGGGATGCTACATATTTATGGAGGGACAACTGGATGATCATCCGATATTACTGGGGAACCCTCTACAGGGTTCCCCACAAACATAATGAAGCAGGCCTTTCTAACCCACCTCACCATCCTCCTTGCGAGGTGGGAGCATATTCCATGGCTAGTTGGGGGAGATTTCAACAGTGTGATGGACCTGGGTTGGATCACTCCCATCCCCACTTACTGACCTACCCTGTGGTGTCGACCGCGATGGGACTGGCGCAGTGTATGACGCACTGGTCTCTCCTAGATTCCTGGTGCGTACTTCACCCTGCTGCGAGGGAATACTCTTACTATTCACCACCACATGACTTAGATGTCAGGCTCGATCGGATCCTTTGTCCACTGGCAATACATGCACAAGTTACAGCTGGAGAATACTTAGGCTGCACTTTTTCAGACCACAATCCCCTGCTATTGCACTTACGCTGGGGAGCTCCCCCCCACTTGTCCCCACCTGGCGGCTATAGCCGGCTGTGCTGGAAGACAATGTCTTTCGAGATAGAACGCATCAAATGCTGACTAACTACTTCACAAAAAACTGGGGCGAAACGACAACCAGACAGACGGAGTGGGAGGCACTAAAAGTAGGCTTGGGGGGCACTGCATTAGCACTGTGAAGTGGTGTGCACAGACCTGCATAGGGATTTCACATCTTTGGAGGAGTCCCCGAGTACCCTTGAGGCACAGGCTTGAGAGGCCTCAGTGGGACATCGAGCCCTCACAGATGCCAGAGATCGGCATGCCCAACTGGCGGCGCAGCTGCAACAGCTTGATTTTAGGGCATACCAGGCCGGGATGCATGCAGAGGGAGACAAGGCTAGCCGGCACACAACATACTAAAGAACTTTATATGAACCGCACCCTGTTTCCAGTGAAGCACACATACACGCATTCCTTGAGGCTCTAGAGTTGCCTACTGTTGATCGAGTGGCCCAAGAGGAGTTGCAGCAGCTCATAACACCACTAGAATTGCGGACGGCAATAGGGGAGGTTAGCCACCTGTAAAACTCCTGGCCTGGATTGTCTGCCAGACGAGTTTTACTAGGCCTACAAGAGTATACTAGTACAAAAATCAATGGAGATTTATCAGGCGGCCTTGGAGGTGGGGCAGCTGCTGCCAACGCTTTGCAAGTCCCTCATAATATCACTACTAAAACCTGAAAAGGACCTGTTAGACTTGGCATCTTTTGGCGTGTTTCCCCTGAGTTTTTGCTTTCTGACCTCCCGGTTTTGACTCTGTTGTTGCTGGTTTAGTGTCTCTGCGCACTTTCTCACTGCTGATCAGTGTTAAAGTGCAAGTGCTCCTGTTGTAACTTGTGTTATGGATTGGTGTTTCCATGATTGCCATATGATTTACATGTCAGTCCCTAGTAAAGTGCACTGAGTGTGCCAGGGCCTGGAACTCAAATGCTGTTAGTGGGCTGCAGCACTGGATTGTGCCACCTACACAAACAGCCTGTAAATGTAACTCTGACCTGTCGTTGCAGAGCCTGTGTGCAGTCTGGGACTGCCATGTCGACTTGGCAAATGTACCCACTTGCTAGGCCCTAACCTTCCCTTTTCTTACATGTCAGTCACCCCTAAGGTAGGCCCAAGGTACCCCTGTGGGCAGGGTGCAGTGTATGTGAATGGTAGGACATGCCCTGGTGTGTGTGGCATGTTTTGATAGTGAATTACTGCCAATTTCGTTTTTCAATATTGCAAGGCGATCTGTTCCCATAGGACAGAATGGGGACTTTGTTTATAACATCTTAGAAACATAACTGGCCCTGGGAACAAGGTAGAGAAATAAAGTTTAGTATGCCTGAACTCAGACTCTAAAGATGCATCTTTTAGTGAAGGTGATATATTACATTCTGTGTTTGAAAATACCACTTTTAGAACAGTAGGTATTTTCTTGCTCAGCCATCCGGTAGGCCTCTGCTGGGTTGGTGGATTGACTTTCTGGTTTTGGGATGACAGGGGCTGGGGAGGAGCAGTGGTTCCAGAGAGTCCAGGTGGGTCAGGAAAGGGCTGAATAGACCTGGGCTGCATTTAGAGTAGGGGGAGGAGATTTCCTTTCACCAGAATGAGCCAGGTCTGCCTCTGACAATGCCGTCTCCACCTCCTGCCAGGAAGCTACACCAGAGAGGGCAGAACTGGTTCTGGCTGGGCACAGACACACTCTGCCTGAGAGGACAAAGGATTTTGGACTATAAAAAGTTGGGCCCAAACCCCTGAACTTTAGAACTCTTTTGGACCGAGAAGACTGCCAAGAAGAAGAGCTGGAGAAGCTGTGAGGAGGAACTACCACTTTGCTGAGTGCTTTGCTGTGTTGCCCTGCAGTGGCTGCTTCTGTCTTGGACTGAACTTTCTGCAACTTCTTTCTGTGAGTATCTCCAAGGGCTTGAGGTAGAGCTTGCCCCCTGTTCAAGAAGTCTCAGGAACAGCAAAGACTTCAAGTTCTTCTGCCATCAGCACTGGGCACTGTGTGTTTTGTGCTGCAACAGAAGAAAAAGCAACCCGACGCCATCTATGAAGCCACTGCCGACTCTGTGTCCTGAAGGCACCGCAGAGGGCAACGCCGCACCGCGACCCTGGTCTCACCGACGACGCACTTTGACGCCACCACCGAGATGCTGCTCGCACTGTGACCTGTGGGCACCACACTTCGCACCACCTCGCTTCACAACGCTGCCTTGGTATCCCCGACGACGACGCTCCCCGCCAAAATCAACCCCGCTGCTTGCACCGTCGTTCGAGGGCACCACTCATAAGTTACACGACGCACTGTCTTCATCCCGCCACGCAGCCTTGGTCTACCGACGCCATTGACTACAGTTCGTCAGCTGACAACAGCGCTTCAGCAACAACGACGCCGCTGCATGCACCGCGACCTGCCAGCACCGCAACGAGCCCCGCATCACTTCGCACCGCGACCCTGGTCTCACCGACTACGCCATCTGATGCCGCCACGAGCCGCTGCTCACACCTCGACCTGACGGCATCGCACGCCGCACCGCTGCACTTCGCACCGCTGCACTTCGCACCACAGCACCCAACGCCTGCCGATGCCAGCGTTCCTGACTTCAACCTCGAGGAGTTCGGTCTGCAATGCGTGTGACTTCAAGGGCCCGACGACGCCTGCTTTGACCTCCGGAACAGATGCCTTCAGACGCCGTGCTTTCGGAGCTTGAGAGGCTGCCGACGCCCTGCATTTCTAAAAGTACTGTTTTGCAGGTCTTCCCGACACCGTAGTTAGCCAGCGACGCTGCGGTCAGCCAGAACTGTTTGTATTTGTTTGTTCACGACGCCGTGATAGCCCCGGACGGAGCCATCGACTTCAAGGAACTGTATTTCAAGGTTATTGTGATAACTGAAGATTTCGAAGTACTGTATTGTGGATTTTTATCGTTTTTGGTCTTGTCTTAAGTATATAAAAATATTGGATATTTTTCTAAACTGGTGTGGTGTCCTTTAGTAGTGCTTACACTGTATTACTGTTGGTTATGTGCAAATGCTTTACACACTTCCTCTAAGATAAGCCTGACTGCTCATGCCAAGCTACCAAGGGGGTGAGCAGGGGTTATTTTAGGAGTGTAACTCCCTTATCCTGACTAGAAGGAAGAGTCCCTACTTGGACAAGGTGCAAACCATTGCCAACTAGAGACCCCAATTTCTAACATAGGTTGGCAGCGGTGAGGATAGGACTTGCGTTTGCACTTGACTTACAGTGATTGGTGTGCACTACTACCATATCGCAGACCATTACGTACCACATACTGTTTTTTGGTCTATTTTTGCCTTTCCATTGGTCTTGAACTTGAACTTTCCAGTACAACATGCCTGAATCAATTGCATCATCTGCTGCATCCTTGGAAGTGGCTTTTGAGGAGAGGTTAGAAACCTACAATGTGAAGGAATTGAAGGCGATCTGCAAAAACCTCAAAATCCAAATCAGGGGCCTCACCAGAAAAGAGGAGCTACATAAGGCGCTGAGGGCCTGGGTAGCAGCCAGACATGCTAGTAAGCTGTCTGGGGATCTTGGCATGGAGGCAGAAGAGCCTATTCTAAGGGTGGATGTGCTTTTGGGAGGGGGGCACCCTCTAAACCAGGCAGCAGTGGCTTGTCCCCAGAGGAGCTGGAGGACAGGCGGGAAGCAAGGAGAGTTGCTACGGAACTGGAGAAGCTTAAGTTAGCCATGGAGGAGAAAAGGATGATGCTAGGCCATGAGATCAAGATAAAGGAGCTGGATCAGAGGAGTAGAACCGGCTCAGATGGTGGCAGCAATTCGTCAGGGCAGTCAGACTGAATTGTGCACATCCCCAAGACTGTAGGCAAGGAATTCAAGAAGGGGGATGACATACAAAGGTGGTTCCAGGGGTATAAGGCGTCTATTCATATGAATGGGGGGCCTGAGAAGAATTGGGTGGCATGGTTGTGACCGCTCTTCCCAGAAGAAGCTAGGGATACTCCGATAGCTTTGGGTAAGGGGCAGAACCTCACCTATGCTGATATGAAGGACGCTATCCTCACCAGGTATGGTCTCACTCCTGAGAAGTATAGTTTAGGTCCAGCAAGATAACCAATGCCAACACTTGGTAGGAATGTGTAGATTCTTTCTGCAGGTCTCTGGATGGCTGGGTGAAGGGTAGTAATGTAACAGATTTTCAGGGGCGCTACAATTTGATTGCATGGGAGCACTTGTGTAGTTTATGTTTTGCAGAGCTGCGCCAGCACTTGGTTGATAGTAAGCTAACTGACCCCAGGAAGCTTGCTATGGAGGCGGACCGCAGGGTGAGTACCAGGGTCCACAAGAAAGCGTTAGGGGGAGACTCAGGCAAAGGTGGGCAGGGTCCCCAGCAGAAAAGAGGGAGGGACAAGCGTAAAGCACAGGGGTTCTCTAAAGGGCCCCAAACTAACACCCAGGGTAAAGGTTCCCATCCCCCAGGAGATAAGGAAGCAGTCGTCTCTTCATGAAAGCCTGCAGAGACCGGCACCGCAAGTGTTTTGCATGTGACCAGGTGGGTCACTTGAAGGGGGACCCAAAGTGTCCCAAGAGGGCACAGCCACCCACTGGTGGGCAGACCAAGGTGTTGGCGAGTGTAGCACTTGAGGAGGAGGGGTACCCACAGGAGGGTGGGAATCCAGCAGAAATGACCCTTGTCTCACTAGGGGACAGTGAGATGGGCCCAGGAAACCAGGTGCCCCTAATACAAAGAAATATAGCACCTGGGTGACCATCAATGGGAAAAGGGTAGAGGCTCTCAGGGATACTGGAGCCAGTGTGACCTCAGTCCGGTGTCACCTGGTCTCTGGAGAGCAGGTAGTCCCCGGGCATTCCACCAAGTAGTTGCTGTGGACAACTCGGAGCGTCAGTGTATGGTGATGCAGATTCCCTTTGAATGGGGGGGGGGGTCACAGATTCCTTGAGGGTGGTTGTGAGCCCTACCATGCCTGTAGATTGTCTGCTAGGTAACGACCTGGAGCAGTCCTTGTGGAAGGATGTTGAGCTCAGGTCTCACTTGGAGATGCTTGGGTTGCCGAGTGGGCATGCGTGTCCACTCGGTCAATGGAGGCCAGAAAGGGTGATCAGAAGGACCTGGAGCCTGAAACAGTGGCCCAGGTCCCTGCCAAGAGAAAGGGCAGGGGGCGCGGGAAACCGGCCCCTGAAGTTCCCACGGACCGGTAGGAGGCTGACCTTGAGGGAGACGCCCCGGTGCCTACAGGGGAACAGGTAGCTGAACTGGGGGACATCTCTGAGCTGACCCATTGGCAGCAAGAAGGGGGTCCCACCAGGGAAGAATTCTGCAGGGAGCAGAAAAAGTGCCCTTCTCTAGAGGGTCTGCAGCGGCAGGCTGCAGACCAGGCAGCTGGTGATCAGTCCGGATCACATTGGATCTACTGGGAGAATGGTCTCCTGTATAGTGAGCCTAAGGTCGCTGAGCCTGGGCCAGCCCATGTGCTGGTGGTACCCCAGCGCTTTAGGACCTTCCTTCCTGGTCTGGCTCACGACGTGCCTTTGGCAGGACATTTGGGGTGGGACAAGACCTTTGACGGGATTGTCACCCACTTCTTCTGGCCCCAAATGCGAAGGCAGTCGGATGGACATTGCAGGTCTTGCCAAACTTGCCAGGCAAGTGGTAAGAGTGGGAGGAAGGCCAAAGCTCTTCTCCAACCTTTGCCAGTTGTTGGAACACCCTTTGAAAGGGTAGGGATGAACATTGTGGGGCCACTAGATCCCAAGACAGCCATGGGCAACAGGTACGTCCTGGTCTTGGTGGACCATGCCACCCGGTACCCGGAGGCAATCCCTCTCAGGACAACGACGGCGCCAATTGTGGGCAGGGCGTTAATGGGGATCTTTTCCCGCATGGGTTACCCCAGAGAGGTGGTTTCTGACAGTGGGACCAATTTCATATCCAAGTGTATGACATCCCTGTGGAAGGAGTGTGGTGTAACCTACAAGTTAACCACTCCTTACCATCCACAAGATAACGGTCTGGTGGAGATATTCAACCAGACCTTGAAGGGCATGATTAAGGGTCTAACAGAACCCATGAGGCGTAAGTGGGATGTCCTCTTGCCATGCCTTCTCTTTGCGTACAAGGAGGTGCCTCAGAAGGCTCTTGGGTTCAGTCCTTTGAGCTTCTGTATGGTCACCCTGTAAGAGAACCTCTGAGTTTGGTGAAGGAAGGCTGGGAGGCAGCTCCCAGGAAAACTCCCAGGATGTGTTTAGTTACATGCTGGCCTTCAGAAACCAAACTGCCTGCTTCAGGAAACTCGCTCAGGCGAACCTGGAAGCAAGCCAGGAAGAAATGAAGAAGTTGAATGACCAGAATGCTACTCTGGTCGAAATTCAACCTGGGCAAAAAGTGTGGGTCATGGCCCCAGTGGAACCTTGTGCCTTGCAGGACAAGTGGACTGGGCCTTTTGAGGTGGTGGAGCGCAAAAGTGATGTCACCTACCTGGTGAATTTACAGACTCCAAGGAACCCTTTGAGGGTCCTCCACGTGAACCGCCTCAAGCCCCACTTCGAGAGGTCCGAAGTGAGCATGCACTTGGCGACAGATGATGAGGTGGAAGAGGAGAGTGAACCTCTTCCTGACCTCCTGTCCACCAAGGAGCACGATGGGTCAGTGGAAGGTGTGATCCTCTCCCCTACACTGACCACAGAACAGCAGAGCGACTGTCACCAGTTGTTGGGACAGTTTGCCCCACTGTTCTTTCTGACCCCAGGTGTTACTCACTGGTGTACCCATGACGTGGACAGTGGTGACAGCACTCCTGTAAAACACAAGATTTACAGGTTGACTGACCGGGTCAGGGCCAGCATCAAAGAGGAGGTCTCTAAGATGTTGGCGTTAGGGGTGATCGAGCCCTCCAACAGTCCTTGGCCAGCCCAGTGTCCGTGGTCCCAAAGGCTGCTGCACCCGGTGCCACTCCAGAACTGCGATTTTGTGTGGACTATTGTGGTCTCAATGCCGTCACCAGGACTGACGCACACCCCATCCCCAGAGCTGATGAGCTCATTGATCGGTTGGGAGGTGCCAGGTTCCTCAGCACGTTTGATTTGAACGTCTGGGTACTGGCAGATTGCCTTAACCGATGGGGCCAAGGAGAAGTCAGCATTCTCAACCCCAGAAGGACATTACCACTTCCGGGTGATACCCTTTGGGTTGAAGAATGCCACTGCCACTCAGAGGTTGGTCAACCAGGTGTTGGCTGGACTGGAGGATTTCAGTGCCGCCTGCCTGGATGACATTGCAGTGTTCAGTTCCAGCTGGGAAGAACACTTGCAGCACCTCGGTGAAGTGTTGAGGGCTCTGCAGAGGGCAGGCCTCACGATCAAGGCCAGTAAGTGCCAGATCGGGCAGGGCTCGGTGGTGTACTTGGGACACCAGGTAGGAAGCGGCCAGGTGGACGCCCTACAGCCCAAGATTGACACCATTCTGGCTTGGGAGCCCCCGAGACCCAGGCAGAAGTGACAGCCTTTTTAGGTCTCACCGGTTACTACAGGAGGTTTGTTAAAGGCTATGGCACCATTGTTGCCCACTTAACAGAGCTGACTTCCAGGAAGCAGCCGAAGAAGGTGATCTGGACTGAGTCCTGCCAGAAGGCTTTTGATGCCCTGAAGGGCACCATGTGCACGGCGCCCGTGCTCAAGGCACCCGACTTTTCCAAGGAAATCGTTGTGCAGACCGATGCTTCAGAGCATGGTGTGGGAGCGGTGCTTTCACAATTGAACAGAAAGGGCCTAGACCAGCCTGTAGTCTTCCTTAGCAGGAGACTACTCCCCAGGGAACAGAGGCGGAGTGCCATAGAAAGGGAAGCTTTTGCTGCTGTCTGGGCGCTGAAGAAGATAAGACCCTACCTGTTTGGGACTCACTTCCGGGTTCAGGCGGACCACAGGTCCCTCAGATGGTTGATGCAAATGAGGGGTGAGAATCCAAAACTGTTGAGGTGGTCCATCTCCCTACAGGGATTGGACTTTACGGTGGAACACCGCTCGGGCACAGAACACGCCAACGCAGATGGTCTGTCCAGGTACTTCCGCCTTAGTGAAGAGAACTCCCAGGATGTTGGGTAGTTCTCTCTACTTTCAGCTGGAGGGGACATGTGTTAGACTTGGCATCTTTTGGCGTGTTTCCCCTGAGTTTTTGACTCTGTTGTTGCCGGTTTAGTGTCTCTGCGCACTTTCTCACTGCTGATCAGTGTTAAAGTGCAAGTGCTCCTGTTGTAAATTGTGTTATGGATTGGTGTTTCCATGATTGGCATATTTGATTTACGTGTCAGTCCCTAGTAAAGTGCACTGAGTGTGCCAGGGCCTGTAAATCAAATGCTGTTAGTGTGCTGCAGCACTGGATTGTGCCACCCACACAAACAGCCTATAAATGTAACTCTGGCCTGCCATTGCAGAGCCTGTGTGCAGTCTGGGACTGCCATGTCGACTTGGCAAGTGTACCCACTTTCCAGGCCCTAACCTTCCCTTTTCTTACATGTCAGTCACCCCTAAGGTAGGCCCAAGGTACCCCTGTGGGCAGGGTGCAGTGTATGTGGAAGGTAGGACATGCCCTGGTGTGTGTGGCATGTTTTGATAGTGAATTACTGCCAATTTTGTTTTTCACTATTGCAAGGCTATCTGTTCCCATAGAACAGAATGGGGAGTTTGTTTATAACATCTTATAAAAATAACTGGCCCTGGGAACAAGTTAGAGAAATAAAGTTTAGTATGCCTGAACTCAGACTCTAAAGCTGCATCTTTTAGTGAAGGTGATTTTTAGGTCTCGCCTAGCGTTGCAGCGCGCATGCGTTGCTCGCTCGGCGAGACATATTGGGCCTGATTCACAGAACTAACTTACGTCAAAAACGTAAAGTTAGTACTTTTTGGTATTCACAGAATGCACTTACTCATACTAACTTTATGTCCGCACTCGGGCCGGAGATTCCGGCCCTTTGGTGGAGATCTCCGGCCCTTTGGTGGAGATTCCGGCCAGTTGTGGAGATTCCGGCCGGTGGCGGACATTCCGCCACTGGCCGGAATCTCCACCAAAGGGCCGGAATCTCCACCTCCGGGCCGGAATCTCCACCTCCGGGCCGGAATCTCCACCTCCGGGCCGGAATCTCCACCTCCGGGCCGGAATCTCCGGCCCGAGTGCAGTGACATAAAGTTAGTATGAGTAAGTGCATTCTGTGAATACCAAAATGAGTAAGTGTATTCTGTGAATACCAAAAGTACTAACTTTACGCTTTGACGTAAGTTAGTTCTGTGAATCGGGCCCATTGTGAGAGAGGAGATTTCAGAAGGGGACTTGAAGCCCCGCCCATCATTTTCATTAAGGTCGCGCCAGCGTTTATGCTAAACGCTGGCTTCCCATTGAAAAGGATGCTTTTTGGCCACTGCCCTTTCTCCCTTTCGTCCAGCCCATCCGGACTGGCTCGTCTGCTTCACAGCTGTCGTGAAGCAATTTCTTATCTCAAGGGGGCGTGTAGACATCTGTTTCACTCGGCTGCGTGTTTATTTTTGTATCACGCTTTCACTTAAAGTGAAAGTGAAAGCGCAATGCAAATATAAACAAGCGGCTGCCTTCCCCCAATGGCGAGCGCTTGTATGTGTTGCGCGCTGTTCATGGCTATTTTACGCATGCAAGTGATGTGCGACAAATGACTGGCACGAGGAAAAACAGGAAGTGATCCTTGCGATAACAATTCACGTTGGAGGGTGCGCTGGGCTCCCGCAAGTGCTGTTGCCGTGAAATTGGCGGTTCTTTGGGAGCAGCGGCAACCAGGGGCCCCGAGGCAGCGCATGGACAGCCGCTGCCGGCAGACATGTTGCCGGTGCTCCGAGGCAGCGCATGGACAGCCGCTGCCGGTGCTCGCGTGTCGTTTACGGGCGAGGATGAGAACGGGAAACACGTGATGAACCTTACTGTGCAGACGAGGCCGCGGCCTACGGCAGGTAGGAATCTAGCGACTAGTTCCTGTGTACCGTTCTCTGTTTCTGTTCACAAGCCGTTACACAACACTTCTCGGGACCTACATGGTGTCTCGTATGCAGGCACCAAGGAACAAGCAATAAGCGCTCAAGTTTTCAATGTCGGGATTCCATGACCCCCCCCCCCCTCAGTCATTATTTTTTTTATAAAGCGCATATGGCGGCCGCGCAACTTTATTATCGCGCGCGCCGCCAAAATGCTTTTTTTTTTAAATGTATTTTGTTTTTATAAAGTGCAGCACGCCAAGCTTAGTATTCATGGCGGCCGCACACCTATCTCACGCTTTAGCGTTGGCCACGCTCTTCCCTTCTACCCCGGCCACGGCTGATACAGAGGCGGGGACACATACAAACTTCCCCAGCTGCCTGTTCTACCATTTGCAACGGCCCGATAGCAACACATGATTCGCTCCCAGCAACCATGTGACCATTGTTTACAAGGTTGCTGGGAGCGATGCCGTCCACATTGAGTGAAAACGTGGAGGGCTGCAGGGGGCATAAGCAGCTGATAAGCGTGCTGCTAGAGCCCCTGGAGTACATTGTATTTATTGGACCCCGAGGCGCTCCTTGATCAAGAAAGGTGCATGAAATCCTGACAATAGTTGCGCAGTGTATGGGGAAGTGTTCCAACTCCAAGATTGTGGAAGGTTTTGCTTTGGCTGCTGCTCTTACAACCTGCAATCTGTATGAATTAATGGTATCCCTGTATTCTTGGGTGTCTTTTCAGTAAGTAAGTCACACACACGATCAAAACACACGACCGGCGAATACGCCACAGGCCTCGCGCTAGCCAATGGCAAACACTGTAGAAAGCATTTTCTGTGGTGTGCAAAAGCAGTTTGTTTTAGATCTCGTCTCGCAATAATATCACAGCAAGCATTATTGTGTAAACCGCTTCAGTTAGTCTACAGTTAATTGCAAGTTGTGCTTTTATCCATTCATCTCCAAGAAGTACAAATCCTCTTGCAGTGAAATGGAATATTAGTATAAAATGTACAAATTATTGCAAACGTCCTGCTCTTTCGCGTTCCTTCCTACTTTTTGTTACAGAATTTCACCATATACTCATATTATCTTTGAGTCCATTTCACATCATTTTCTGTAATGAAGACATGTGGCGTTCTCTTTTAATTATTCACTTGCTAGTAGAAATCTGATTAAAATCAAATTCGTCGCCATTGCCTCCCTCACTGATGATTCCTCCCCTGCGCCATCTTTGTTGCCTGTTTGTCTTCCCAGAATTAATTGATGCGCTTCCTGACCCTGCAACACCTGCTCGGTCGTCACAGCAGAGAAAGGCTAACTGAGTCGGACATGCGTGTGCAGACAGAACCCGCGCCTGCTTCTCGCCGGTACCGAAAGTCGCAGAGATAAGATCACTTTGTGGCTAATGGCGCCAACTTTAGCATCTATAGAAACTTCAGGGGGCATGTACCCGCCCAACAGATTTGAGTTTTAAGTCAATATCGTGGATGCCAATTTAGACTGGGTCGGCAGAGTTTTAGAGCAGTGACTATTTCAATACTTTTTTTCTGTTATATCCATGACCCACCCGGTGGATCGTATAACAGACTCAAAGCATGAGTAAGTCGGAGACAGATCATTGTGTGATTGTTGGACTTGGCTGCGCAATGGTGTGCACAGATTTATTTTCACCATTGTGGAAATGCCACTTTTAAACCTTGGCATTTCGGTGTGCTGTGTGCCTGCCTTGTGTAAGGCTGGCTCCGCCCCCTGGGGTGTGTCTGTCTCCCAGACCCCAGCTCAGGAAGGGAGGAGGGAAGTCTGGCAGACAGGGTGCTCTACACCTCCCCCAAAACCAGTTGGGACCGGTTTCCCCAGAGACCCTTCCAGAAGCTTCTGGCCCTTTCTAGTAGGTGGGGTGAGTGGTGTATATATAGAGGAGCTGAGACTCCGTGTGTGTGTGCTTGGACTTTGACTTGGAGGGGACACTATGCCAGGAGGTACCGCCGCAAGAGCCTGCGTGCTGGCCCCTGTGCCCATCTGTACCCCTCTGCTGTCCACAGGACCAGTGAGAGACCTTTGCTGGAGTGAAGACTGCTGTGCCAGGAGGAGTGCCACATTATGGGGGTTGACTGTTCCAAGGAACTGCTGTCCTGTTCTGATGAGCTGCCTGCTGATCTTGCCCAACATTGCCCTGCTCTGCTCCCCTGGCTCCTAGCGCCTCGTGGGCGCCACTTTAGTGTGTGGGACCCTGAACCTTGCCAGCCTTCTAGCGCCCGGTGAACGCTGGGTGCTAGAACCTGCCCAGGGGAAGAGAAAGGAGCTGGAGTCCTGCAGTGCGCTGCTGAGGAATCGACCTCCCCGAGGGAATCCCCGGCGTGTGGGATTCCCCCCTGCATATTTAAACAGCGGGAGCCCACCCCGCGTTTGCCTGAAGACAGCGGGAGCATTGCCCCGCAACTTCGTGCTCATTAAAACAAGCGGGAGCCCACCCCGCGGTTCTGCCGCTTCATGCGACTCCTTTAAAAACCGAGTGGGTGCCCACCCCGCTTTATGCATCAAGTTAAACGGGAGCCTATCCCATATTGGCCCCACACAGGGCACAGAGGAATCACCGGAATTCACTGCCGCCGGCCCGGGAGTCTATGAGCACCGCGCGGGCTCCCCCGCTGACGTCAGAGGGGAGCCGCGCTGGGATTGGTGCTGGCGCCGGGAGTTGCCCGGCAACAGGAGAACTCCGTGTCCGGCCGGGAAGAGGGCATCCGGTAACGCGGGGCTCCCGTGTGGAAGGGAAGCCCCGCGCCCACGAGGGGGAAGTCCGGAGTCTTGCCGGTTTCCCATCGAAGTCCCGGGTCCCAGGAGAGGGCCCGGGTGAAGTGCTGACCGAAGCGGACGCAGGAAAGAGGCTGCCGGCATCCCGGCGGGGCTCCCGTGAGGTGAGGAGCTCCTGCGGTGCAGCCTACCGGCTGGCCAGGAGTCCCAGAGGAGACCCAGGGCTGCCGGTGAGTGGGCCTGCCTGGGGAAGCCGGCCCAGAGCCTCCGTGGGCTCCCAGTCGAGTCCCGGGTCCCAGCGAGGGGGGCCCGGGTGAAGTCAGGAGAGGCACTGCTGTTGGCGGGGCTCTCGTGAGCTGATGAGAGCCCCGGCGCTGCCAAGCCTGCAACGTGGAGAACGGAGGAGCGGGTCCAACCGAGGCGGCACACGATCAGTGCCTGGGACCTGCGCAGAGGAGACCAGAGGAGGCTGAGGACACCCGAAAGAGCCCCGGTGTGAGTGGGGCCTGCGTGTCAAGGGGTCGTGGTGCCCCTGTGTGTCTATTTCCCCAGCGGCCGCCGCACCTGCGGTGCTGCTGCAACGGTTGGGCATTTTCTTTTGACTTTAGAGTCCCAGTGGGGGCTCTGGAGGCATGGTAGTGCCAGGGGGCATTTTCTCAGCTGCGCCGCAGAAGCGGGCAGCAGCAACGCTTTGGGGCATTTTCTTCATTCCGGGGTCCCCGAGGAACTGGCTCCAACTTTCCCGGAACTGGTCTTACTCTGCACAGCTGCACCGCAGTTGCGGGCAGCTGCAACGTTGGACAAACCTTTCTTTTAGAGTCCCAGAGTTGGGGCTTACCAGGCGCAGTGGCGCCGAGAGCTAATCTGCAACGTTGGGGACACTTATCTTGTGTTCAGCTTTAACCTAAGGTCTGCATTGCTGAGTTTGTGACTAATGTATTCACGCTCATGTGGTTAGGCCCAACATGACTTATGCAGACGTGATATATAATGTATTTCACGGCCTAATGTATTCATGCTCAGGATGAGGCCTAAGGGGATGCCTAATGTGATGATGCCTACCGTCATGCCATGATGTTTTAGGGTTATGCCACTGCCAATACGTTATGCCTCTATGCTCACATGTTTGCGCCTCATGCTCCTGTGATTAGACCTAAGGCTAAGAAGTTTATGCCTAATGTTGCATTTATGCTGGTGGTCATGCCTAATGTAATTCAATGCCGTTATAGAGTGTACATGGGGTTACTGTGATTTTTCCTAAATGGCATGCTAATGATGGTGCCTAATGCTTTTCCCCAATGCTCACACTGCTGGTTTCCTGCATAATGTGCCTGATTTAATGTGTCTCCGGCCCAATGAGAATACATATAATATATGTTTCTATGCCTAATGAGATGTTGAGGGTTTTCGGTTCAGGCCTGCCTCACACAGTGATTTATGCCTATCGTGATACATTGCTAAGTTCATGATCTAGCCAGTAGGTACTGGCTGTTATACCTTATTGCTGATGGTTTTGCATTTACTGTTTGTACTTGGTGATGGTTCTGGCAGCGACCTGACTGGCGCCTGCCTTGTACATAATCCCCTGTAAATTGCTACCTGGTGCCGGTTGGCAAGTCAGTGTATATGTATCTGTGATGGTTCTATAATGTGTTTTACCTAATACACAAGTTATTTTTATATAACCTGGTGTGGAGTCTCTTCTGTAGTGTGCCTAGTGTGTCGCCTGTGGAGTGTGTGCTGCGCAGACGCTTTACACATTGCTCCGGAGTTTAGCCTACCCGCTCCGCGCCAAGCTACCCCGTTTCTAACAGTGATGATAAAATCTAAGCTTTTGTTTAATTTTATCCGTAATATGTATAACTAGATCTAACCTCAGCACTGTAAATCAAGCGTGTAAAGAGGACACATTTGGATTCTTTTTCCTGTGTAACCACCCGCGCCCGTAGCGTGTATCCCTTCAATAATAAGTTGTGTCCGATGGGACTGTGCTCAATAATGCTTGCTCCACAGCAGTTCGGATGCATAATGCAAATGAAGGTGTGCCAGCCCCTCGTTTCCCCCCGAAGCAGCTTGCGGTGGCATTGTGCACTTGGGCGGCCTGCTGCAGCCCGCTTTGCAGATGGGCCGTGGGCTCGCGGCAGATGCCCGTGCTCTGTCACGATCCTTTTGTGTGGGCAGGGCCGTCTCCCTGACCCCGGGGGCGCGGAACAGCAAGCCCTTTGTTCGCTTCTGTTGGCAGGCCCTTGAGCGCAGCACGCACTGGTCACAGGTTAAAAGGTTTGGATGTTAGTGAATTAAGTCTGCTTGAGTTTTTGTGTTGTCCTTCTAGTTGCGTCATGTTATGTTATGAGTTATGCTGCACAAGAAGAAGACGAGAGGGCTGGAAGTCATCCAGAAAAGTGAACAACTCCACGATTGTAGTTTCTGCAGCTAATACCGGAGTCTCAGGTTGTCTGGGGCTGTTCGCTTGCCATTAACCCTAAACAAAACGTTTTTGTATTCGGTTGTTCTGATCAAATTGCACTTTAATCCAAGGTCTTTAATTTGCTCTGTATTAAGGGGCAGTGGTGCGTTTTAATTGCACCTTTTAGGTGTTAAGTCAAGGGAAATTTCATCACATTTGCTTTCTTAAATGAGACTGGACCCACCCTCTCAATATAATCCTGGACAGCTGACATGTAAGCCTTTATCAAACCTGCTTACGCTAGCAGTAGCGCCCAACATAAAACACACACTGTTGTTGCCCATCTGGTATAAATATTATGGTCGTTGGGGGAGCTGTACCTTTTTTTGGTTATGGTCATACATAGAGAAATACATGCACTTCTTCTCCTGTCCGAACGATCAGTGTTTTTTTATTAAACTTTAAAATATATTTGTGTTCTCCCAAAAATCTGTTTAACTTCCTGTCGAGTTAAGTACCGCTGTTACCGCCCTTTCTCCTTTTCGTCCAGCCCACCCGGACTGTATCGTCTGCCTTTCGGCTGTCGTGAATCAATTTCTTATCTTTAGTGGGGCCATCTGTTTCTAATTAGCATGGCCTTAGCGTGTTCACTTTCACTTCGCGCTTGTTTGTTGTTGTTGTAAATCTCAATTCTCGAGCAGTGCAAACTGCCGTCAACTCTTTGGCCATTTAATGCATTAACTTGTCGATAATATTGGTTAGACCATTCCTTCTCGAATTCAGCATTGCCTCTAAGAATGCATTCACAATGGGACATATCTAAAATTATATTAAAAACAAAAAGCGATCGCACTTGAAGGCTTTCACCCCCCCCCGAAATCACGCGTGTGCCTGGTTTATGTTATCTTAAATGTGTTGAACAATTCATCGACCGTTTCACATTTTCTGAATGTCAGGAATCCGGTTTCTGTTGCGTCTTTCTCATGGAACCGTCTTAAAAGTCTTTCACTCGGAAAATGAAAATAGTATTTCTGTTTATTTGAAAAGCCGCTGGGCGATCGCAGTTTCCGACTGTTTAAAGGTGGAGAGTCGGAAGATGGTCGTGCAAGTGTGTCACCATTTTAGTAAAATTCCATATAACTGTGCGCGTCACACTTTTACTCCTCCCACAAGCACCCCCTCCAAGAAAAATGAAGAAACTATGCTAAGACATTGTCACTTCACTTTGCTCAAGAAAGGAAGGAATATAGTGCACATGGAAAAGTTTTGCACAACATTTTTAATAGATTTTTGGGGAAAACTGATCTTTTTAATGACGATGCCATGTATATTCCTTGGAGTGACAATCTGAATTGGTGTAAGAATGCCTTTGCGTGTAAAATGCATGCATTTGTATGCTTCTGATATATGGGGCAGTGGTGAGCGCGCTTGTGAAATTATATAAATACCATAAATTGACTCTAAATTGGTATGAGCCCCTGCTTCCATTTGTCAAAAGCTTTGATGCACGTGCTTTTGTTATGATGTTGGTGTTAAGTGTACCACTAATGTAAATAACATTATTGTGATTACTTCAATGTTTATTACTGCAGTTTTTAATGACCTTTTGTAATTTTTAACCTTCTTTTACGTCCCTCCATGTATTTTTAATTGTTCTGTATCGCGCTTGGGTGTCCTTTATGTTGTCTAACCCATCCAGACTCCAATACCCGTCTGTTGTAACAATTCCTACGTTTTTATGTTTGGAAATCTCTGGCAAACTTCTTCACATGCAAACATGGAGTCATATTTTTAGGTACCTGTTGATGGTGGTTAACAAATTAACACCACCCTTATTGTGCGTCATCATAGTGCTTGGCAGCGGTGGCGTGTACGCTGCATTGCTGCGTTCCCCGACCATCCTTTGGAGCGGCAGGGCATCTGGTGTGCCTCGGTGAGTACCCCGGAGTGAAGTGTGGACGAAGGAGGACTCGGATGGGTCATTCTGGGCAGCAGGGGGGTGCAGGGTGAAGCTGTGTACCTGTTGTGCAGTGTTGCCAGATTTTGAGACCTTCCTCGTACTGTCTTCTCCGTGCCTTATTTCCCCATCTCACATGTCTCGTCATTTCTTCTTCTCTCTCTGCCCCCAACACACTTTTTTTTTTTTAACTTTAATAAGCGCAGCGCCGTCTTCACGGACACCGCGCTATGCAATGCAATAGGTGTTGCTTTTGGTATTGTAAATAACAATGCCTTTTAATTTTTTTAAAGGCATTGCCTTACAATGTCAATAGCTCAAAATAATGTAATTGCGAGACCTATTGCATTGTAAATGCTTGTTACATTCTGTGTTTGAAAATACCACTTTTAGAAAGTAGGTATTTTCTTGCTCAGCCATCCGGTAGGCCTCTGCTGGGTTTGTGGATAGACTGTGTCTAATTTTGAGATGACAGGGGCTGGGGAGGAGCAGTGGCTCCAGAGAGTCTAGGTGGTCAGGAAAGGGCTGAATAGACCTGGGCTGCATTTAGAGTAGGGGGAGGAGATTTCCTTTCACTTGAATGAGCCTGGTCTGCCTCTGACAATGCCGTCTCCACCTCCTGCCAGGAAGCTACACCAGAGAGGGCAGAACTGGTTCTGGCTGGGCACAGACACACTCTGCCTGAGAGGACAAATGGTTTTGGGCTATAAAAAGTTGGGCCCAAACCCCTGAACTTTAGAACTCTTTTGGACCGAGAAGACTGCCAAGAAGAAGAGCTGGAGAAGCTGTGAGGAGGAACTACCACTTTGCTGTGTGCTTTGCTGTGTTGGCCTGCAGTGGCTGCTTCCGTCTTGGGCAGTGAAAGGAATGGACTGAACTTTCTGCAATCTATTTTTGTGAGTTTCTCCTAGGGCTTGAGGTAGAGCTTGCCCCCCTGTTCAAGAAGTCTCAGGAACAGCAAAGACTTTAAGTTCTTCTGCCATCAGCACTGGAAACTGTGTGTTTTGTGCTGCAACAGAAGAAAAAGCAAACCGACGCCGTCTACGACGCCGCTGCCGACTCAGTGTCCCAAAGGCACCGCAGAGGGCACCGCCGCAACACTGCACTGCGACCCTGGTCTCACCGACATCGCCATTTGACGCCGCACCGAGCCGCTGCTCGCACCGCGACCTGTGGGCACCGCACTTCGCACCGCCTCGTTTCACACCGCCGCCTTGGTATCCCCGACGCCGCCGCTCCATGCTGAAATTGATGCCGCCGCTTGCACCGTGGTTCGAGGGCACCACTAGTAAGTTACACGACGCACCGTCCTCATCCTGCACCGCAGCCTTGGCCTACCGACGCCGGCGCCATCAACTCCAGTTCGTCAGCCGACGACAGCGCTTCAGCAACGACGACGACGCTGCCTGCACCGTGACCTGCCAGCACCGCGACGAGCACCACATCACTTCACACCGCGACTCCGGGTCTCACCGACGACGCCATCTGACGCCGCCACTGAGCCGCTGCTCGCACCGCAACCTGAGGGCCTTGCATGCTGCACTTCTCGTGAGAGATCCGATGTTCATGATTAACCTGGTAGACGACATGCAGTATGAAATTGAGACAGACTGGTTAGCTACTCTGGACATTTCCTCGCTTTATACTAACAAACCTCAAACTGAAAGTATCAAGATCATTGAGAAAGTATTAGAGACAAGACCTAGACCCATCCAGGTGCCCACCTCCTTCATCATTGCATTGCTGCGCATTGCATTACAAACTACTTTGTGTCAGGAGGGAATTATTACCAACAATGCTCCGGGACCAGCATGGGAGCCGTTTTTGCGCCGAATCTGGCCAACATTTATATGGACTATGTCGAGCAGAAATTTGCCTTAAGTGTCACCAATATGTACCGCCCCAACATAAAATGTTGGAAGCGGTACATAGACGACAACTTCCTCATCTGGTCAGGTACTGAAGTCGATTTCAACAACTTTGTACTATACCTTAATAACATTCAGACCCATCTGACTTTTACGTCCACAGTCCATAAGTCATGTATATCCTTCTTGGATCTCAACATCCAACATTCCGATGGGACTCTCTACACCTCTCTACATAGGAAACGTACCGAAAGGAATACCCTCCTTTCATACAAAAGCCACCATCCCCGTGCCTTACGGGATGGGCTCCCATTTGGCCAATTCCTACGCCTGCGCAGAAATTGTACGCTCAAAGAGGATTACATGCGGGAGGCAGGAATACTCAAAGCCAAATTGGTCACCAGAGGATACCCCAATCGACTGGTGAGGAAGTCATTAAAACGAGCTTGGTTCTGTCCTAGAGAGGAACTCCTTAAAACCAAAGTGAAACCCTCAACAGATAGACTCATCTGTGTCACCACTTTTGGAACACACAAACACCCAGTTCGTAACTTGATTACAAAAAACTGGGACATAATTAAGATTATAGACCCAGAAATTGACACCCCCATGTTTGCTTTCATACGGGCAAAAACATTAAGGACCACCTGGTTAGATCATCTATGGAGACTATCACACGCAGAACGAACACAATACAATCTACATGGGGTCTACCTGAGATCAAAAGGCACCACAAATGTGGAAACTGTGTCTCTTGCAATCTCACATTCAACACCAACACGTTAGAACATGGCAATGTCAAGCACACGTTGGAATTTTTCTCCCACTGCAACACGCGTAATGTATATTGCATATGGTGCCCCTGTGGTCTTCCTTATGTGGGCCAGACCCAACAACCAGTAAAGGCACGAATAGGACAGCATCGTAGCCGAATACGCAAATCTGTTACCAATGCCCCCTTGGTATCACATTATAATGACAAAAATCATACTGCAGAAGATATAAAATGGCAAGTAATTGATATTGCTACTGTCCCTGAAAGGGGTGGAGACATTGCACAAATCTTACAGCGACTGGAATGTCGCTGGATTGACAGAATCAATTCTATAGATGAGGGGTTAAACTCAGCGGAGAGTGGCGAGGCTTCATCACCACATTAACCCACTAATCATGCTCTGACCTATAAGTGTCTGCCTATAGGCACCCTTGCTGCTGTACTACATAAGATCGCCATGCTCGTGTACATCGCTATATGTATTGTATGAACCTGTGTATGAACCTTTTATACACACAATGTTGCGCTCCTTTATTTGACACTAATATTATCCACATGATAAATGCCTTATATCTCTGTTCCCATTGGTATGTGTACCCAATTACTGCCTCTTCCTAACACCACTTGGCTCATTTTACTCTGAGACATGCTTCTTAACTCTGCACCCTGTACTATGAGCACCAGAACTGAATCCTGATGTAAGACATGTATATATGTATTGTCATTATTGTTATGATGCCAGCACACGTAATTGTCTGTGGTATAACCTGGTAACAACAAGCATTGTGTGCCCTATATATATATATATATTTTTTTACTCCATTGACTCCAACTCTGTTGAGAAATCACGCTACAGATATGTTTATATGGATCGCCTCCATTGATATGATGCCAGCATACGTAATTAGCTGGGGTGGAACCCGGTAATATTAGGCATTACGTGTTCAATTCTCGTTATGGACTCTACCCCTGCCCTTGACAACCCACACTACTGATCCGTGATTATAATATCCGGATATTACATTGTTACTGCATATTTTTTACACATCCCGTGTAACTGGTGCTATTTCACGGTATTACAGGGTCCTTCATACTTAACTACACCCGTGCCTTCTGTATCATTATCACTGTAAAATCTCCCCAGCACCGCAAGCCTTCCATTAGCCTTCTGCGGACGCACCTCCAAATAACTTGTGTCCTGTGCAGTAGTATTTCCGTAAAATCTCCCCAGCACCGCAAGCCTTCCGTAAGCCTCTTGCGCACGCACCTTTGATTACCATTCATATTGTGCCTTGTTCTTTAATAGATCACAAGCCCGCTGTGTGCCACCTCTTTCTCTCTCACCCTTTGTCTCTTTTTACCAAAAATGTATGTCACACTTTTTTCTGCCCACCACTGCTAGCTGTCTACCTCACTTGGAGGTCTTTCTTCACTTGCCCGAGGTCATCGTTAGACCGGATGACACCGGATGACACCGCACTTCCGGTGGGTCATCCCTTGATCTGGCGGGAGCCTACTGCATATAACGGCGGCATTCCCAGCCGCTCACTCTCATTGCACCAGCACAACCGACTCACGCTACTGTGTCTCACGTTGTTTCCTCAATCGTGGGTTGGGACTCTTCTTCATCCCGGTAAGCTTCTGCAGCCGCCTGTTGTTTTTCAGTGGCAATGCTGCCCACGCACGATACTTACTTAATTTAATTCCTGTTGTTCACAGGATTGATGGCTGCTTTTAATTCTTCCCAGTATTTACTGAGCGGTCAGTAACCATTGGGTAAGAGCCTTTTTTATTTACACTTGGGACTTGTGAGCATTATTCACCGCCTCAGCGCCATCCTTTTCATTTTTTACTTAACCTTAAGCCCTTGTTGCTTCCTACAGGTCACGGTCTGATACATCCTCTCATACAAAGTGTACTGAAGCGACTCATTCGCTCTAACCACCTCGTGAAGAAGGTAATTGACATAGGTTTTTCGTTTTCAACTCGCAATTAGTTTCTATCCATGAGGCCCTTACCAGTGTGGTTTTTTTCTACAGAGTTCCCTGCAACACTATCGGCCAACTAATGCTGTAGTGTTCCATCCTCCTAATCTTATATCTGCAATACCCAATACTGCCAGCCCCTTCCCCTACTCACACCTGGGGTAAGTGTTTTGTCATATAATAATGCTATTGTTAATGGCAGCTCCCTGTCCACCTTAGCGATACCGAATTGACTGATCTCTCTTTTCCTTTTCCCTTACACAATCAGTACCCGGTTGGGTCCCATTGTGAGTATTCTTTCCTTTTCCTTTCACTCACTTGTGGCACACACCCCTTGACACGGCTGCAGGATCCCTTCCATCAGGTACCCACCACTTCTATATAACTTTCTCGCATTTGTCGCATTTGTGCCAGTAAATGGGCCTCTATGCTTATCCTATCCTTCTCTCTTCCTAGATGTCCCTACATTCCTAGGTCCTGATGAGACCCCACATCCCTGAGCGGGTCGAAACGTCAGTCGACACAAAGAAAAAGCGAACCATTACTCAGCACATATTATTTTATATAGCTGCTGTTTATCTTGTATTTATTTGTTAATGGTCGACTTGTTTGCAACTATGGAAACCTTGTAAAAATGTCACAACTTCCACTACTTTTAGGTTCCTTTTTTCACTTGGGACACCACGCACAAATGTTTTTCATTTCTTCTTTCATTGTACATATCCCTTTTTGAAATATATAAATACTACCATGCTATACTGAACCATTGGTGTATGTGGTTTCTTCCCTCTGATATCACTTGAGCCCTCCATTGCGATTGCGCATCCCATTATCAATATTAACAGTATTATTCCACAGGAACCACTGTCCTTTTGAATCTAATACTTACCCTGGTTCCTTAGTGAGTAGGGTTCCCCTGTTCTGTCTCTTGGCACTTCGCACCGCAGCACCCGACGCCTGCCGATGCCAGCGTTCCTGACTTCAACCTCGAGGAGTTGGATCTGCAATGCGTGTGACTTCAAGGGCCCGACGACTCCTGCACCGACCTCCGGAACAGACGCCTGCAGACGCTGTGCTTTCGGAGCTCGAGAGGCTGCCGACGCCCTGCATTTCTAAAGGTACTGTTTTGCGGGTCTTCCCGACACCGTAGTTTGCCAGCGACGCCGCGGTCAGCCAGAACTGTTTGGATTTGTTTGTTCACGACGCCGTGATAGCCCTGGACGGAGCTATCGACTTCAAGGAACTGTATTTCAAGGTTAGAGGACTGGACTGAACTTTCCACAATCTCTTTTTGTGAGTTTCTCCAAGGGCTTGAGGTAGAGCTTGCCCCCTGTTCAAGAAGTCTCAGGAACAGCAAAGACTTCAAGTTCTTCTGCCATCAGCACTGGGGACTGTGTGTTTTGTGCTTCAACAGAAGAAAAAGCAACCCGTTGCCGTCTACGATGCCACTGCCGACTGTGTCCTGAAAGCACCGCAGAGGGCACCCCCGCAACGCCGCACCGCGACCCTGGTCTCACCGACGACGCCATCTGACACTGCCACTGAGCCGCTGCTCGCACCGCGACCTGTGGGCACCGCACTTCGCAGCGCCTTGCTTCATGACGCCGCCTTGGTATCCCCGACGACGCCACTCCATGCCAAAATCGACGCCGCTGCTTGCACTGTGGTTCGAGGGCACCGCTCGTAAGTTACACTACGCACCGTCCTCATCCCGCACCACAGCCTTGGCCTACCGACGCCGGCGCCATCGACTCCAGTTCGTCAGCGCTCCTGACTTCAACCTCGAGGAGTTGGATCTGCAACGCTTGTGACTTCAAGGGCCCGACGACTCCTGCACCGACCTCCGGAACAGACACCTGCGGACGCTGTGCTTTCGGAGCTCAACCAGAGGCTGCCGACGCCCTGCATTTCTAAAGGTACTGTTTTGCGGGTCTTCCCGACACCGTAGATGGCCCCATCCAGAACTGTTTAGATTTGTTTGTTCACGACGCCGTGATAGCCCCGGACGGAGCTATCGACTTCAAGGAACTATATTTCAAGGTTATTGTGAAAACTGAAGATTTCGAAGTACTGTATTGTGGATTTTTATCGTTTTTGGTCTTGTCTTAAGTATATAAAAATATTGGATATTTTTCTAAACTGTTTGTGGTGTCCTTTTGTAGTGCTTACACTGTATTACTGTTGGTTATATGCAAATGCTTTACTCACTGCCTCTAAGATAAACCTGACTGCTCGTGCCAAGCTACCAAGCGGGTGAGCAGGGGTTATTTTAGGAGTGTAACTCCCTTATCCTGACTAGAAGGAAGGGTCCCTACTTGGACAAGGTGCAAACCATTGCCAACCACAGACCCCCATTTCTATCAGGACCCGATTGAGGAAACGTCATATTGCCCCCTGTCAATGCTAGCCACAGACTATAAGGTATTCAGCAAAGTCGTCACTGGCCGCCTATAGGAGTATTTGCCAACTCTGGTGTACGTGGACCAGAATGGTTTTATCCCGGGTCGCTCGAGCACTCTGAACATACGCAGGCTACACAGAGTACTGGAACAGGCTTCACTCCACTGGCCCTTTGCTGCCTGTCTGGGGATAGACCTAGAACGCGCGTTTGACACACTAGACTGCGAATACATGTTTGGGGTACTCTCACGACTGGGGCTTCCGCTGAGGCTGCTCTGCCTCATTTGCCTTTTTATATACGGCCCCTACCGCCAGGGTTAAAACAGGACCACTTATTTCTGCCCTCTTTGGGGTCAGTCGAGGCACGCATCAGGGGTGCCCGCTGTCCCTGCTTTTATTTGCATTGGCAGTGGAACCGTTGACCAAGCATCTGAGACGCATGGGGGAGGAGTGGGGCATTTACCAAGGGACTGAACTACATGCGGTCTCCCTATACGCAAATGACGTCTTTCTTTACATACAAGACATCAGTCAGGGGCTTGGGAGCATCAAAAAGTGCTTGAGCAATTCAAGAAAGCCTCAGGTTTGGGAGTAAATTAGGACAAGACCTGCCTCTTCCCTGTGAGCCCAACCTGCCCGCCACAGCTCCTCATGATTGGACCTCACCAGGTGAGATGGGAGCAGTCCACGTTTCAATACCTCTGTGTTCGCATCTACCATGGCACCCGTGATCTAATAGAGGGCAGCCTCACGAGGGCAATTGCCTCCCTGAGGCCGCAGATATCTTTTTGTAGCATGTTACCACTCACGGTGCATGGGCGAGTTTCCCTCTCTAAGATGGTGATGTTCCCCCGGCTTTTATACTACTTTCAAAATCTGCCAGTCAGTGTACCACGCTCCACATTCCGTACACTGCACAGAATGGTGGGAATCTTCTTTGGAACAAGGGGTGCAGGTGAATTGCACTGAGGAAGCTCCATCTGCTTGTTGCTCTGGGAGGGCTGGTGGCTCCCAACTTCGAGCACTATTACCTGGTGGCACTGATGCAGTGGCCATCACGTTGGCTGGGAGATCGACACCTGGCCGAACTGGGCTCACCCTCACTAGATCGAGCCACTCAAATGATACATGAACTGCTGTTACTGGCTGGTAAACTCCCCCGCGCTCCAATAAGCTATTGACCATAGCATATGCCAGCTATACCAGAAGCCATCGTTTTACTCCGACAGGTGCCATACACATCCGAGATCCGGGTGTCTATATGACCTTTCAGGGACCTGCTTGGGAGAGAGGGGGTGGAACTCTGGGAGGCAGAAGGGGTGGACACACTGGGCACCTTGTTCCATGATGGTGCACTTGTACCCTTTGAACATTTACAGGAACACCATGGTATCCCCCAGGCCATTTCCTAGCACACCGCATACTGCTAGCCGAGTTACAACAGCTTTGGCACATCACGGACATGGAACCCCTTATCACGTAGTTCACACGTGCGATGACATCTACCTCGCAGGGCTTGATGCAGTCCACGAGAAATCTATCCTCGTAAACACTCCTGCAATGCGAAGTTCCAATACATCCAACACAACATCTTACTCAGAGCCTACCTTACCCCCGAGCAACTGCACCAAATGTATGGGAGCGAGTTTGTGTGCCCCAGATGTGGTTTCAGTAATGCAGACATGGCACACATGTTCTGGAATTGTCCAGAGGCATAGATTTTATGGGGGCGATCTTGGATGCCCTGACGGTGGTCACGGGCAGAGCTGATGTCTGCACCATGGAGGTCGGATTACTAGGGACTTAACGTAGGAAAGGGAGAGGTGCATGATTCATAGACTTAGCCCTAATTATAACTGAGCATGCAATTGCCAAGAAAATTGAAGAATGCCTGTCTCCCAGGCATGTCATACTGGTTTGCGGCAATGCTGAAGTGGAGTCGAGTCCACAGCGTTACGCAGGGAGGATGCCAGGAGCCTATGAAAAGTTCCCATTGCATGGGAGTGGAATGCCCTGGTGTGTGAGTTGCACGCCCTCGCTGGAGGGACCGGGAAGGGGGGGGTCTGGAAACAAAGTGTGATTATGCCCCCTCTACTCTCTAAGCCATGATTGGAACCCTCTCCCTCCCCTGCCCCGCCTTTGCTAATTTTTCCCTTCTATGAATGACTGGAGTGTGTTGGACTTGTCCCTTTTTGGCTAAAGTTCCCAAAACTTTTTGCCTTCCCCCTAGACCTTTTTTCTGACATGGTGTTGCCAACTTAGATGCTTTGGGCACTTTGCCACTGCTGATCAGTGTCAAAGTGCAAGTGCTCCCTGTATAAAGTGTAATGGTAATTGGTTGTCCATAATTGGTATATTTGTCTTACTAATAAAGTCCCTAGTAAAGTGCACTATGTGTGCCAGGGCTGGTAATGCAAATGCTACTAGTGGGCCTGCAGCACTAATTGTGCCACCCACACAAGTAGCCCTAAAGAGAGAACTCAGGCCTGCCACTGCAGTGCCTGCGCGCAGTTTGCTAAAACTGCCATGTTGTCCTGACAAGTGCACCCACTTGCCAGGCCTTACCCTTCCCTTTTTATGCACATCAGACACCCCTATGGTAGGCCCAAGGTACACCCCTGGGCAGGGTGCAGTGTATGTGAAAGGTAGGACATGTACTGAGGTGTGTACCATGTCCTGACAGTGAAATACTCTCCATTTCGTTTTTCACTGTTGAAAGGCCATCTTGCCCATAGGACAGAATGGGGAGGCTGTGTAATATGTTTCCAGCCTATCTTCCCATAGGCTTAAGATGGAGGGGTGAAGTTTAGTGTGCCTGAACTCACAATTTAATAACACATCTTTTTGTGAAGGTGGTTTTTGCATTGTGTGTTTAGAAACCACATTTTTAGAAGTGGCTGGGTTTTTCTGTTCTAACAATTCTGTGTGTCTCTGCCTGGTTGTGGATTGACTGTCTGGATTTGAAAGTGATAGGATCTGGGGAATGTCTTGACCCAGGGGAGGAGGTGAGACAGCAGCAGGCTGACCTGCATCTGGAGTGTAGGGGGGAGGAGTAGCCCCTGGAGGTGAAGAGGCCTGGGCTGCCGCCATAAAACAATGGCTCCATCTCCTGCTGAGTGATTGAGGATCCAGACCCCCACTATCAAAGGGAGACACCCAGAACTGGTTTGGACAGGGGTCAGTGCCCCCCTGAACACAAAGACTTCAAAGACATTTAGGGGTATAACTATGAGAGCTGAAACCCCTGAACTTAGGACTGATCAAGACTGTAAAGGATTGAAACTACTTTGTGGTCAAGAGAAACCTCTGCCAAGGAAGAAACAGCTGAAGAGACTGAAGGAAAGGACTGACCCTTGCTGTGTGTTCTGGGGCTGGCCTGCAGTTTGCTGATTTAACCAAAGAGAGGCTAAGGGACTTTGCTGTGTGCTGTCTCCCCCTGCTTGAAAGGACTTTGCTGTGTGCTGTGTCCTGAAGCAACTTGTCCCCAAGGGCCCGAGGAGAGCTGGCACCCTGTTGTGGAAACTCGGGAACACAAACGTTTCCAGAGGAGTGTCTCAGCGACGCTGTGTGCGTGTGCTTTTTGCAGCCTGAGACCTTCGTAAGAACTGCCCCGTGATCGTGTATACCAGGAGTTCAAGTGAGTCTCAGCGATGCTGTGTGCGTGTGCTTCGTGCAGCCTGAGACCTTCGTGAGGATTGCCCTGTGATCGTGGGCACCTGGAATCCAAGTGAGTCTCAGCGACGCTGTGTGCGTGTGCTTCGTGCAGCCTGAGACCTTCGTGAGAATTGCCCTGTGATCGTGTACACCCGAAGCTTAAGTGAGTCTCAGCGACGCTGTGTGCGTGTGCCCTGTTGCAGCCTGAGACCTTCATCATTGCCATCGGCTCGGACCGGCATCCCCAGAGGAGCGGTGCCGCCGGCCCGAGCCTGCCTTTGCCAAGGAGAGACCTCGAACCATCACGTCGGGGGTCCGTGTTCCACTGCCCGAGATCAACGAAGTCGCCCCGGAGGCCCAAGCCGCGAGGAGAGGAGAGCGAGATCGCACCCCCCAGGTAACGCTCAGCGAGCGTGCGTGTGTCGCCGCCTGGGGCGGGGTGCGGTCTCGGAGAGAAACGCTCTCGGCCTTTCCCATCCTTGCAGCGCGAGCCCCCGCTCAAGTTAGAATCGCGGCCCGTACTTGCCGAGGAGTGGCAGTACCGGGGCCGGAGTGTGGAGCTGCACTTTGTTTACACCAGACCCGTGTTGGGGGCATATTTTGGCAGTAGCTGACCGCGAGTCAGTACGAGTTGCATAGAGTCCGTCCAGAGTACCGTGAACGGTGCTGGTGTACATTATTGTTGGCATTACGAACTGCCTGATTGTTGCATTACGCATTGCATTATTTTTGCATTACGGACTGCCTGATTGTTGCATTACGCATTGCATTATTTTTGCATTACGAACTGCCTGATTGTTGCATTACGCATCGCATTATTTTGGCATAACGAACTGCATTATTTTTACATTACGAGGTGCCTGATTCTTGCATTACGAACTGCATAGCATTGCATTAGGACTGCATTTGGATCATTGAGAATTGCTCATTAATACTGCAAGAACCTACAAGGGCTGGCTGGCCTAATAACCGGCCAGGTGAAATATTACAAATACGCATATGTTGGATTTTTATCGTGTGGTCTCATCGTATATCTTTTTATATAAACTTATACTTGTTTTTTATGAAACTCGTGTGGAGTCCATTTGTGGTGTCATCATTGGGTTACTGAGAGCGGGATTGCAAATACTTTACACATTGCCTTGGAGATAAGCCTGGCTGCTCGTGCCAAGCTACCGAGGGGGTGAGCAGGGGCTATCTGAGAAGGTGTCCTTCCTTTCCCTGACTTAGAAGCAAGGGTCCCTATTTGGACTAAGGTACCTACCTCAGCCAACTGGGGACCCACAATTCTAACCTTGGGTAGCAACGGGTGGGGATTTGAAGCCTCCCCGTTCTAACATTTGTTGGTCAGCGGTGTGGGATTGGAACGTGTATTTGCAAATTCACTCACAGTGATTGGTGTACATCACTAGTTTAGCGCAGACCACGACGCAACCACATATTGTGTTTTGATTTTTGGTTCTATTTTTGAGTGACCTTTAAGCCACACATCATGTCTCAGAGGAGTCAAGTAGCCAGTGAGGTTGCAGAATTGGAGTTCGACATTGAGGCATTGCTTACCTACAAAGTTGATCAATTGAGGCAATTCTGCAGAGCTTTGGGATGTCCCATGAAAAGTAGCGCCAAGAAGGAGGAGCTGCAAACGGCCTTGAGGGCCTGGTGGGAAGCCAAAGAGACTCAGGAGACAGGTGATGTTGAGGTGGATGAGGATGACCCAGGGAATGGATTTGGTCCACAGGATTTGCCAGTGGAAGGACCAGCCTCAGGGGCTGGTAGTAACCATTCAGGGAGGAGTTTTTCCCCAGAGGAGCTGGAGGAAAACCAAAGGGTCAGAGAGCATGAGTTGGAGGTTTTAAAACTTAAAGCTCAAGCAGAAGAGAAAGAGCTGCTCATTGAAAGTGAAAAGCGAGCAGAGGAGAGCAGGAATGCTCTCGCCTTGGAAGAGAAGAAGATTCTCTTGGCTCATGAGTTAAGCATGAGGGAACTGGACATTAAGGCTAAACAGGTGGGGTCCAGTTCAAATGGTGGCAGCGCACAGCCAGTGCCAAGTGTGGATGAGTACAAGCGTGCACTGGATGATTGGGTGATGGTTAGCATGGCAAATGATTTGAAGGGGTTGCTCAATTTGGCCCCCAGGGAGCCTAGGCTCAGTAATTGTTTTCCAGGAGTGCGCCAACCCTTGTTAGGGTGCGAGCTCTTTGATTCCCGGGAGCTTGCACAAGAGCCCGACCCCTGGTCATGGGTCCAAGGGTCTGAGAAGGCATTAGAGAGGGAAGAGAAGCGAAGTAGAGCCGTTAGGTCCCAGAGTAGTGGGGGGGCATGCGGACTAGCACCTGTCTCAAAGGAGAGGAAGGGAGTGTGAGCAGCGTCCCCAGGGGTTCACCACCCCACCCCTGAGACTGGAGGGTTCCTTAGCGGAGCTCTAGGTAGGAGGCCTAGCGCCTACTTGCCAGCTCTGTGAGGAAGAACACCTAGCGTCAGGAGGGCGTGGGGCATCTGTAACCAGAGCTCCCGCGGTCCTGAAGTTTGTGGGTGCCATTCCTAAATGGAAGGCACAGAAATCTAAATGGAAGGTTAAGGGAGGAAGGTGTTCTCCCGTTGGAATACCTGTGGGACAGTGCCCAGCCAGTAGGGCTAGGTCCCCTAGAAGTGACCAGGGTAAACCCCCTCTAACCTGGAGGGCAGGATGACTGGAGACAGTATCCTGACCAATGGGTCTTCCAGGGGTACCACTCTAGGTGGGGGTTGGCAAGGGACCAGCACCCCTAGAGGGCCCCAGACTGCCAGGAAGTACCCATGGAGCAGCATTGTTGGCCCGGGGAGTAGTGACCAAGAGAACCCCCTGGGGTCAGGAAGGCATAGAACAGGAGGGTGTCCCTGCAGTAGCGGGCCTGCGTCCGTGTTCTATCGCCTCCAAGCAGGGAAGTCCATCAAGGTAGTTGATTGGTCTACCCTGGCTTTAGGCTGGGAGGGGCTGTGTTGGACTTGGCCCTTTTTGGCTAAAGTTCCCTAAACTTTTGCCTTCCCCTAGACCTTTTTTCTGACATGGTGTTGCCAACTTGGATGCTTTGGGCACTTTGCCACTGCTGATCAGTGTCAAAGTGCAAGTGCTCCCTGTATAAAGAGTAATGGTAATTGGTTGTCCATAATTGGTATGTTTGCCTTACTAGTAAAGTCCCTAGTAAAGTGCACTATGTGTGCCAGGGCTGTTAATGCAAATGCTACTAGTGGGCCTGCAGCACTAATTGTGCCACCCACACAAGTAGCCCTAAAGAGAGAACTCAGGCCTGCAAGTGCACCCACTTGCCAGGCCTTACCCTTCCCTTTCTATGCACATCAGACACCCCTATGCCAGGCCTTACCCTTCCCTTTCTATGCACATCAGACACCCCTATGGTAGGCCCAAGGTAGCCTCCTGGGCAGGGTGCAGTGTATGTGAAAGGTAGGACATGTACTGAGGTGTGTACCATGTCCTGACAGTGAAATACTCTCCATTTCGATTTTCACTGTTGAAAGGCCATCTTGCCCATAGGACAGAATGGGGAGGCTGTGTAATGTTTCCAGCCTATCTTCCCATAGGCTTAAGATGGAGGGGTGAAGTTTAGTGTGCCTGAGCTCACAATTTAATAACACATCTTTTTGTGAAGGTGGTTTTTGCATTGTGTGTTTAGAAACCACACTTTTAGAAGTGGCTGGTTTTTGTGTTCTAACAATTCTGTGTCTCTCTGCCTGGTTGTGGATTGAACGTCTGGATTTGAAAGTGATAGGATCTGGGGAATGTCTTGACCCAGGGGAGGAGGTGAGACAGCAACAGGTTGACCTGCATCTGGAGTGTAGGGGGAGGAGTAGCCCCTGGAGGTGAAGAGGCCTGGGCTGCCGCCATAAAACAATGGCTCCATCTCCTGCTGAGTGATTGAGGATCCAGACCCCCACTATCAAAGGGAGACACCCAGAACTGGTTTGGACAGGGGTCAGTGCCCCCTGAACACAAAGACTTCAAAAGACATTTAGGGGTATAACTATGAGAGCTGAAACCCCTGAACTTAGGACTGATCAAGACTGTAAAGGATTGAAACTACTTCGTGGTCAAGAGGAACCTCTGCCAAGGAAGAAACAGCTGAAGAGACTGAAGAGAAGGACTGACCCTTGCTGTGTGTTCTGGGGCTGGCCTGCAGTTTGCTGATTTAACCAAGGAGAGGTTAAGGGACTTTGCTGTGTGCTATGTCCCCCTGCTTGAAAGGACTTTGCTGTGTGCTGTGTCCTGAAGTAACTTGTCCCCAAGGGCCCCGAGGAGAGCTGGCTCCCTGTTGTGGAAACTCAGGAACACAAAAGTTTCCAGAGGAGTGTCTCAGCGACGCTGTGTGCTGTGCTTTTGCAGCCTGAGACCTTCGTAAGAACTGCCCCGTGATCGTGTGCACCTGGAGTTCAAGTGAGTCTCAACGACGCTGTGTGCTTCGTGCAGCCTGAGACCTTCGTGAGGATTGCCCTGTGATCGTGGGCACCTGGAATCCAAGTGAGTCTCAGCGACGCTGTGTGCGTGTGCGTGTGCTTCGTGCAGCCTGAGACCTTCGTGAGGATTGTCCTGTGACCGTGTACACCCGAAGCTCAAGTGAGTCTCAACGACGCTGTGTGCGTGTGCTTCGTGCAGCCTGAGACCTTCGTGAGGATTGCCCTGTGATCGTGTACACCCGAAGCTTAAGTGAGTCTCAGCGACGCTGTGTGCGTGTGCCCTGTTGCAGCCTGAGACCTTCGTTAATGCCATCGGCTCAGACCGGCATCCCCAGAGGAGCTGTGCCGCCGGCCCGAGCCTGCCTTTGCCAAGGAGAGACCTCGAACCATCACATCGGGGGTCCGTGTTCCACTGCCCGAAATCAACGAAGTCGCCACGGAGGCCCAAGCCGCGAGGAGAGCGAGATCGCACCCCCCAGGTAACGCTCAGCGAGCGTGCGTGTGTCGCCGCCTGGGGCAGGGTGCGGTCTCGGAGAGAAACGCTCTCGGCCTTTCCCATCCTTGCAGCGTGAGCCCCCGCTCAAGTTAGAATCTCAGCCCGTACTTGCCGAGGAGTGGCAGTACCGGGGCCGGAGTGTGGAGCTGCACTTTGTTTACACCAGACCAGTGTTGGGGGCATATTTTGGCAGTAGCTGACCGAGAGTCAGTACGGGTGGCATAGAGTCCGTCCAGAGCATCGTGAACGGTGCTGGTGTACATTATTGTTGGCATTACGAACTGCCTGATTGTTGCATTACGCATTGCATTATTTTTGCATTACGAACTGCCTGATTGTTGCATTACGCATTGCATTATTTTTGCATTACGAACTGCCTGATTCTTGCATTACGAACTGCATAGCATTGCATTAGCACTGCATTTGGATCATTAAGAATTGCTCATTAATACTGCAAGAATCTACAAGGGCTTGCTGGCCTAATAACCGGCCACGTGAAATATAACAAATACGCATATGTTGGATTTTTATCGTGTGGTCTCATCGTATATCTTTTTATATAAACTTATACTTGTTTTTTTATGAAACTCGTGTGGAGTTCATTCGTGGTGTCATCATTGGGTTACTGAGATCGGGATTGCAAATACTTTACATATTGCCTTGGAGATAAGCCTGGCTGCTCTTGCCAAGCTACCGAGGGGGGAGCAGGGGCTATCTGAGAAGGTGTCCTTCCTTTCCCTGACTTAGAAGCAAGGGTCCCTATTTGGACTAAGGTACCTACCTCAGCCAACTGGGGACCCCCAATTCTAACCTTCGGTAGCAACGGGTGGGGATTTGAACCCTCCCCGTTCTAACAGAGTGGTACTGGAATACTGAATGCATGCCTGCTGTGGACAATAATAGAGCTGTGGAGTGAGATATCCGGCCTGTGCCATGCATATACTCTCCTATATAGGAGACTCACATCTTGACATTTAGAGCTGTTAGTGCCCTGCTAGTTCAAATTGTTATCTATACCACTCATTACAGTTACATTAAAGAAAGAACCAATGCCTCCTGTAGATGTTTACATTGCTGTATGTGATACTCTGACCCATTGGGACATTGTGCATAGATTACTTATTATTATATTATGCTGAATTTACAGTATATATTGTTCTTATGCAAAAACTTAATTAAAACGTTTAAAAAAAAAAAAAAAAGAATGCCACAGCTAAGACTACTTTTTTAGAATGGTTAATAGATTATAGCGAAAGTTCTCATTGGGAGGACTGTGGGACAGTTTAACGGAATATTATAACATCTGCATACAAGAATTATGGGCTACTGAGCTAGTTTCTGTCATCCATCCTTAGCATTCACAACAGGTGGATGATAGTTAATTAAAGCCAATATATTAGTTGTGACCTTAGATAGATGGTCCTCTAAAACATTCTAGTAACTCTCATTGTCATAAAACTATATATATATATATTCCAAACTAAGACAAGAAGTATCATTTGTTGCTGCACCTGTTAGAAATACTGAAAACACTAAGGACTGAACATAAACTTTATTTAACTAGTACTTTAATGAATGTATGAATGGTCTATGGGAGATTCACAAGAGATCTAAACCACCTCAAAAGAAGGAGCCACAGAGGAAGAAAGTCAATGTGGTCTATATGATTTCAATTTCTGTGCTCTGAACAGGAGGGAAGCGGCTGATAGTTCAGTCAGTTATCCACTTTTGCATAAAATGGTGCTTGATTATAGCTTTATTTCTCTGTCCCTTTTTCAGTTTCATAAAGAGTTTTCTATCATCCAATGGGTCAAAAACGAAAACCTACTTCTGACTATGGCTGACTATGCAACAACATAGGGAATAGAAGACCGATATAGTCGTTGGACGTGGCCCTTTTTGCAGGGTCATCCCCAAACATTTTGCCTTTTACCCGCCACTTTTTGATGAATTAGTTTTTTTTGG
Source organism: Calotriton arnoldi (assembly GCA_963921515.1). Classification (NCBI taxonomy): domain Eukaryota; kingdom Metazoa; phylum Chordata; class Amphibia; order Caudata; family Salamandridae; genus Calotriton; species Calotriton arnoldi. Next base: position 3,826,476 of record CAWUFW010000438.1, read on the forward strand.
CCTTAGGACTCTGTACACTTTACCACTGCTAACCAGCACTAAAGAACTTTCGCTCTCTCCTTAAAGTATGGTAGAACTGGCTTATATCCAATTGGCATATTTAATTTACTTGCAAGTCCCTAGTAAAGTGGCACTACCTGTGACAGGGCTTGTAAATTAAATGCTACTAGTGGGCCTGCAGCACGGATTGCGCCACCCATTTAAGTAGCACTTTAAACATGTCTCAGGCCTGCCATTGCAGCCTGTGTGTGCAGTTGTAAACTGTCATGTCCACCTGGCAAAGCAAACCCTTTGCCAGGATCAAACCTTCCTTTTTAATACATATAAGTCACTACTAGGGTAGGTCCTGGACCTCCCAGAGGGCAGGGTGCATTGTATTTAAAAAACAGGGCATGCGCTTTTAAGTTTTACATGGCCTGGTAGTGAAAAGCTCTTAAATTAGTTTTTCACTAGTGCAAGGCCTACCTCTTCCTATGGAATAACATTGGAATTAACTTATTAAATTTTATACGTGTAGTTTCCAAATGAGAACAGGTAAGCAGCTCATGTTTGGTGTCTCTGGAATCGCAACTTAAGATCCTAACTTATGGTGAAGTCGGATTTTAAATTACAATTCTGAAAATTGCATTTATAGAAAGTTTACATTTTCTTGCCTTAGCCATTTTGCGCCTGCAGCCTGTCTCTTGGTCGCATGGGTGTTGTGTATTCCTCCTAAACAGCCTGGACCCTTGATGTGACTCAAGGACGCTGAAATCAAGCTTTGGGGCTCTTCTCGAACAGGCCTGTTTGCACTGAGACCTCATCACTTGCACCGCAGATCAGCTCTGTCGGCCTGACTCTTCGCACTGGAGCATCGACTGCTCGTGGGGATCGCCAACGTGAAGCTCCAGCAACACTCTCCTGTGACACCGGCTGACAGTCTTTTGCGATTCTTTCTCTGCTCCTCGTGGTCCTCTTCAACGCAAATGGGACTCTCTTGGCACAAACTTGAGAGGGTAAACTTCAGCGGGCCTAACCTGGTGACTGTATTCCACCTGGGCTGCATCGCAGTTGGCCTGAAAGTGTGACTTTTACCCGGTCCAGCGCAACCTCTTTAAGTGGTGTTTACACTTTATTACTGTTTGAAGAGTTGCACAAATACTTTACACTGTGCCTCTAATTTAAGCCTGACTGCTCTGTGCCAAGCTACCAGGGGGTTGAGCATAGGTTAATTTGGGGTTTGCTTGTGCCTTACCCTGACAAGGATTGTGGTTGCTGGTTGACCAAGGCTTACACGCCAGTCAACCAGAAACCCAATTTCTCAAATAGTTATATTTGTAGCTCTTGCCAGAGGGGCAGCAATTGCAGACAGAATGGCCTCTAGTGACACACCAAGGGCTGCACACTGCCTTGATCTGTGCACTCAGGTCAGAAGACAACTTCATAAGAGCCAGAAATTCCAAGAGACACCTCGAGATGTCTTCTAAACCACCAACGAATAAGGCCATAGGCTCCACAGAGCAGCTTCCAGCAACTCCTCAGTGACATTTCCCTGTACCATCCAGTACTCCGTGAGGCAGCTGCAAGTAATAATATGGAGATCTGCCTTTTGAAAACAGGCGCCTTGTAATACTATTATTTGATTAGATTCTCTGGCAGCTTGTTACGTTCTTCAGAACCCTTCCTGGACTTGAATCTCCTCTTTCTTCAGGACAACGTCGTACCAGATGTGTGGTGCTTTTTTGGGGGGCAGTAGGGGTTTGCAGGATGAGACAGGAATTGGGTGCAATGGGTTCCTGCACATTTTGCAAATATCCTTGAATAGTCAGAGATCCCATCCTGATAGGTCTGGACCATGTGTGCCGCATCTTGGTGACTTGGGCCCCCCATTTCTACACTGTCTCGCCACCCATTGACTGACCATCTTTAAAACAGCCTGTTGTCTTATACCTTGTTGCTCTCAAAGCAGCCACACCTTTGAGGCCCTGAACATCCCTTAGTGGGCAGCTTACTGAAATAATGAGTGGTACCAAGACTGACCTTTCCTTCTGCCGATGTACGTGGTCTTGTTAACACTAATGACACCAGAGAAACCAGACCCTTGACCTATTCAGCTTGGATCAGAGTAACGTTGTATGCAGGCTGTGCGAACAGATGCACCAGGGTGTACGTTTCGGAATACAATTTGTATGTAATGATCATTCTTTTTGACTTGTACGAACACCTCCTGCTCCCCTCCGTACAGTTATAAACACTTAGGGCCAGATGTAGGTGGCCAAATAGCGAGGGCTAACGCTGAAATTCGCAGAATTTCAGCGTTTGCGATCGCTATTTGGCAGCGAGCAATGTAGGTAAGTTGAAACCTACTAGCAAAATAAGGAATCGCAAAATTGCGATTCCTTATTTGCTCTTGCATTTAAGGAATCGCAAATTGCGATTCCTTAAATGCAATGTAAGTAGCACAAAAGAAAGTGCACTTTAGCCTTAAGGAATCGCTAATTACCACCAACTTCAAGTTGGTGGTAATTAGCGATTTCCTTTAAAAAAAAAACTTCTTTCCTTTTTTTAAAGTGCCATGTGGCACACATTCATGCCCTTAGGGCATGTATGTGCGCCACATGTGCACACATGCACATTTCAGGGGTGCAACAGGGTGTCCTTTTGGAACCCTGGCACCCTTGAAATTGCGCCCCAATTTGTGAGTGCCTCTTGGTGACTCGCAAATTGCGGGGAGTTACCTTATTCATTCCTATGGGCCTCTTGGCCCACAGGAATGAATGGGAAGGTATTCCTTAATTGCGAATCGCAATTTGCGATTCACAATTAAGGAACATTAAGGAATCGCTAAAAATATTGCGAGTCCTACCTACATGGCATTTTGCGATTCCTTAATAGCGATTCCCTAAAAATCGCTATTAAGGAATCTCAAACATGCATTTACCTACATCTGGCCCTTAGTCACCTAACCTCATGCAGCTCTTGTAGGACATGGCCCTTGTTTAACAGGCACAGCCTGCTTCCACTCCTTCACTTTTAAAATAGTGACATTGTGTGAGTGGCAGCCTTGAAACCTTAACCTTATCTTACTAAACCTTTGTGACAATTGTCACCTGACAGCTGCTCTGAGCACCAGAAGGAAAGCGGATTGTTTGCGAGAGAAAGGCTGCTGTCTAAATGTGAGCGGTGGTTGAGCTACCACAAAGACAAAGCAACCTAATTCCTATAAAAGAAACAGGCTTCTAGGTCACCCTTGGCAGACTGGCACAAGCAGCAAATTCCATCTCAGGGAGATTTGCTTGTGATACATACACAGCCTCACAAAACAGCATTAGAGAGAAGAAACAATTAATTCAAAAATGCCAACCCAGTTTCAGGGAAAAGGATGTAATGTAATGATTAAAATGAAAACAGCTTGAAGAACTAGGAACGTTGGGATCAGGAGTTATTAAAATATAATTGTTAAAACCCCCTGATCACTCTTCCTTACATGTGGCATTTAAGGAACGTTGTGCTGTCCCAAAAGAACAGCGGTGGGAATAAGGCAGATCGATGCTTGATGGTATACTATCTGGAAGACCTGTGGACATCAAACTTCTGAATTGTATGTGGTTAGTAGTGGTGTGACACTCCACCTATAATGTGGGAAACTTTGAGGGAACCTTTTATGGCTTCATAGATGGCAACGACTTTTCTAGTGTGTATGTAAGGATATATTTCTGAACTTAGTCTACCCAAAAGTATATTGAAGACAGTGAGGAATATTCTCTGCATATAACACAGCAGATTAGTTGTTGAAGCAACGCATTCGACTTTTGAAATAGTGGCATTATTTTGCTTTGGCTTTCAGTGGCTGATGTACCATCATTAAAATATTTTTATTTGTATTTATTTTTTTCCCTTTGCTTTACTATTCTCTTGTAACGGATGTAATTTGTAACTCGTAACGCAATGATCCTTATGTAAAGCGCTCGGATACCTCCGGGTCTAGCCAGCGCTATATAAAACTCGTCAAATAAATAAATAAATTAAAATGATTATATTATCAAAGCTCTGTATCTGAATTTGACCCTGCTATATTTAGGGTATAAGACGCGATGCCATGCCTGCACGTTTTTTTAAAGTAGAGTTGTTGTCATCTCCCTACTTTTAAACTGTACTATTGGGCACTCTGTGGCTGCCAAATGCTGCCGTTTTAAACATGAGGAAACAACTCGCCCCCCCCCCTCCCCCACTGTGTGCATTTTTTAGGTCATCAATATCCATTTCATAAACCTGCTTATGAATCACTGAAAAATGTTTAATTGTGGCCACTTGTCAATAGCTGCCTCAGTGTCCAGAGAAACTGTCACATCCTCCTTACTAGAGAAGTAACCTTAATGTCTTATGAGAGAACCTCACAATTTACATGTGATTGCTTCGTGTCCTCGTTCAAGCAGTCTTTGGCACCAGCTTTTTCATTTTTTTTAGCTATTCATGTCACAACGCAATTCAGAGTTATTCTTGCACTATCTGATCCTAAAGGTAAGCTTTGTAGCCCCTTCTTATTGATTGCAATTGCCATTGCGCTGGGGGGGTGTATCAATGTAATAACATTGCTACAATCCCTGATTCAGAGATTTCTGAAAATTGACTCTTTCCCAACCCTAGCACCCGACACCAGCTTGAGATTTGGCCCCTGATGTGCATGCCTTGCCGGCAGGCATAGATATCAGACAATATGTTGCCGCTCTCCTCCACCACTACAATCTTTTCTAAGGCACCAGTCTGATATTTGTCAGACACTTCCCGAGCCCTACCTACCTAACATTTGTCTTTCAGGGTGCTAAAATGCCTTTTGATGAGATCTGTGTCTTACCATTTATGAGTTTCTAACTCGGCTTTCCATTCCTTGGAGATGAGCGAAAAGAGGCTTATTATGCTGGATAATAGTTAAGCAGGCAAAGGAGCTTAAAAACTCGGCTCCTGACGGGAGTGGCCTAAGTTACTAAGATGGTGGGCACACTTTGGCAAATCTCCCTCTCTCTGGCACTTTCATCCGACAACATCTGTTTATATGTACACACATCATATTGCGAATCGTTCATTTTGATACAGAAAAGGCAAACCTGGCATTATTGGCTGGATCCCAACCTCCAATGCATATGAGATCAGTATGGGAGGGGGAGTGTTGGAGCCTGCTGCATTTAAGTACCTAAGGCTGACTGCTATAGGGAAGTGCAGCTGGAGCGTTCCATACTTGTTTGTTAACATGCGCCTAAAGGTATCATGGGGAAGCTTGGATGCAAAGGGAAAGGCTTAATACTTGTTTGCAGACAATTGCTTATCGCCACTGATTCCCCCCCCTGAGGCTGATGCACTTGCCTTTATCCTTCACATTAGGCCAGCCAAACAAGATTAAGACTTTAAAACCACCTCCCTCCATTGTAATCCTCTGTTTCCTCCCGTTTGTGCTTGAAGGCTAGACAACAGCGATCAGAGTGGGGAAGAGTGAACAGAACGTCAACTGATCACCGTTTGAAAGGCTGAGTTTATCTTGGCTCCCCCATTTTTCAGTCCTCCATGACCTTCGTCCAAAGAAGCTGCTCATATGCAAATTAGCAAACCCTTTTACAGCTTTGACTATCTGTAATCCGAAGTCCGCTACACTACCTGGTGGCTTTTGTGTTAAGGGCTAAGCAACTTGGTTCAATGCAAGCATTGTCACTGTGGGAAAGGAAAGAGGTGACACCCCAGCACAGTAAGCCAGGATTGACAATTAAGCACAGTCTCCTCATGAATCCATCACGCTCGCATGCTCTTTTGATGGGATGGTCACGGATGGCATAGATCCCAGGGCCTCCTCTCCACATGCTATCTCAAAGGACATCCAAGATATAAGCACCTTCCTGGAAACGAAGATGGGCAAGGTGGATGTGGCCATAGCCATCCTCTATCAGGATCTGCAAAATGAAGTAAATCGTGTCACTGAAGCTGGGGACTAAATCTCACCTATGATATAAAGTGCCACACCTATGGAGACTACCAAGGAATGAAGAGGCAGACGGGAGAACATGCTGCAACAACATCAGACTTGTGAGAGTACCAGAGGGAGTGGAAGGATCGTGGCCCATGCAATCTCTCATCTCTTGGCTCAAGGCCTGGGTCCCACTGGCAGACCTAGTCCCATACTTTATTATTAAATGTGCACATCGGGCATTGCGTCTGAAGCCACTCAGGCGCATCACCTAGGTCGATGATAGCAAGAATCTTAAATTACAGGGACTGTAATCTTATCCCTCTTGCATCCTTTAAAATTGAAGAATTTGTTTATGACTTTGCCTCTATTATGCTATTCAAGGCTTGTTCTGGAGTAGCAAAGATTTTTTATGGCAGTCAAACAGAATCTCAAGCCATGCAATTCGGCTACATGTTGCGGTACCCAGTCATATTTAAACACCCTTGCATTCCAATTGTTCAAGAGGCTAGCGTCTGCACCAGTCCCACAGATTGGGGCATGAGTGACAAAGCTGCTGAGATAGGAACCCTCTCTGAGGATCTCAGTGCAGCATTCATTGCAGTTGTGCCTAAGCCTTGGAGCACTCCTGATATACATGAACCCTTCTAAATGATTTCCCTTATCATTATTGAGTCTATTTACCAATTTACTAAAACCTTGGCCATCTAACTTACCAAGGTGATAAATACCCTAGTACATTCTGATCAAAATGGCTTTATGCCACATCAGACGACTAGACTGAACTTCCACAAATTGCTCTTTGTGTGTGCACTCAGGGTTTCTGGCCCAATAGCTATTATACTAGTGAATTTCAATAAAACATTTGATTCTTTTAGTTGCGGATATCTGTTTAGAAACTGCCATAGGACAAATATAGGCCCTTACTTTCTTAACAGCTACAAACAGTGGGGAGCTCAGGTATGACTAGATGGCCATCACTGGCAGGATAGTAGGGAGAAGTTGGGCTATTTGAGACTCCTTTACTCCAGATCAGTTGCTAAAGGGAAAATACATGAAAGTGTATAATATCTGTTTTGTATAGAATGTGGGCCTGGGTTTACTGGGATGGACTGGTGCAGAAACCTGATTGGGGAAATGATATGGACAGCCAAGTTTCTCACTGTGTGCATGAACATACTCCTGTTTGTTAGATACCCGCACTGGACAGGTGAGAGGCTTATGAAAATACTGAATATCTTCAGCAGTTCTGTCAGGTATAACTATATTACTGGGCATCCTGCTGGTAGTGTTCAGTTCTTTTGCCAGAGAAATGACGGTGCATTACATCTAGAACTTAGTAGGCTTAAGGTGCAAACCCTATTAACATGTTATCTGGTGGTCCTATACCTACATGCCTCCCTCTAGAGTCATGCTAAATTGCTGGAATAAAAGTCTCAAATGTATAGTATTGAAATGTATGCGGAAGCAGGGGATAAACTTATGGACAGGTACCCTGCTGACCCAGACTGTCCAAATTCCTGGTTTCAAAAAGTGGGACTACAGCAGTATTTCCAATTTGGGGAATATTTGGGTGCAGGAGCAAATGAAATCCTTCCAAGCATTCAGTGAAGAGCTCTCACTGCGCAAATACACAATACCTTCAAATGCATCGTGCTCTTGAGACACACAAGTCAAGTCTAAATTTCATTTACGACGTTAGCTAAATTGACCATGGGTGGATTGGAGACTAAGGGTATTTTAACATTATCATGTCCTAGTTACTAATGATATGACTGTATACAGTTCGTCTGACCTTCGTTGTATGTAATCCACACTTTTGTTTAGTTCTACTTGAGTACACTAGTTACCAGTTTATCGTATCTCACTTTATCTTCTTCCCTATAAATTTCAGCTCTTCTCTCAGGCTCAACTATTTAGAGTCCTGATGATGATTCCACATCTCTGAAGGGATCATAATGTCATCGACTGTCGCGCTGTCGTGCCAGTTTAAACTTTTTGTATTAGATGTAAATGGTCTGTGCTGTTCTTATACATTTGTTATGAACAATATTTAACATTATCACACATGTGTATCACGCAGTAGCGGCTGCCAGGATGGAAAACTGGTGGGGTAATTATAAATAAATGTAAATTAAAACGTTCCTGCTTCCTCATCGCCTGCCACCTCTGTGCTCGCAGCTCTTCTCCTGATCACAGGCTGCCAGACTCCCCTGCACTAAACAAGAAGCTGCTCTGATGCTGGTAATACTATTACACAGCATGAGAGCAGCGTCAGGATTGGGCGGAGCAGGCTGATTCAACAATCCAAGAAGGACTGGGAGCCTGTGCCAGCTTCTCTCCATGCACCAGCCTAGAGACATCTAAGCTCGCATGACAGTTTGGCCGTCCTAAGACCGCCGGCCAAAGCGTCATGCGCACTTTCAGTGCCCACCACTGCAAGTGCCCTCCATGCTTGCCTTGGCCATGCCCCCAAGACTCAGCAAGGGCTCTGTTATAAAAAATAAAATTATAATAAAACTGCTTTATTATCATTTTATTATACATGATTTGATGCTGCTGAGGCAGTGGGGCGACACTCCTCCGCCATAATACAGGAGCCGCCGCTGATATCAGGTTAAAGAGAGCACTGAGCAAGTTTTTTCATTGGCACCCATTGGTTTGTTGAAAGAAAAAAATCTTTGTATTTTATGAAAAAAGCTTTTTTTGTTTGTGATTAAATTCCATTTGGTTTCGATACAAAAATGTTCTTTATTGATATATTAGGGACCGCTGTTCTTGTACTAACTATATCCGAGAAAGCACTTTACCCCGAATCTATTTTGTTCCAGCTAGTACTTTTGCCAGCTTCATTATGCTCCTGTATGCACACGCTGCTAGCTTCTGCTTTGTCCTAGAGATGCAAATTCCCAATTTTCGCAGCATGCCACTTTGTACACAACGCCGGTTTCCATATTTCGCCAGCACGAATGAGCAGTGTCCATACTGCCTGTTTAATAAAGACTCAGTATATATGCATTACCAGTTTCCACAGTAGACACTTGCTCACAAACTTCACATTTTGAATATGACCCAGCATGCATTAGCATTGCCCATAATCTCCTTGTTTGCACACATTGCCTAATTGAATAATGGGCTACTTTGCATGCAATACTCTTCCATAGTGCCCCAGTTTGTACGTTTGCCTGCTTCGAAGAGCAGTCCCAGTGTAGTGCCTGCGTCCCAACCACGCTTCTACTGCTCACTGCATATATAGAGGAAAGGGACATTCTTCTCATGCATCATACAGAAGTATAAAACAGTAACTGGTGTTATAATATATAGGACTGAGCCCCCTTCTTATTATAATTCATTAGGGGAAGGCTCCGTTTTCCCCACTCATGCATTATTTAGAAGCATGCTACAGATGTGGCAGGAGTAAGCCGGCCATTATTCTCAAGACAGCATTAATTTAATTTCTAAATCATGATTATAATTTTGCAAGGAGAGAGATTTATTCGTACATTAGCTTTTATTGAGATCAATGTGATTCATAGATGGCCTGTTTAGCAATATACACAGCTGACAGGTCACTTAATTAGATTGAGGGGTTTGTCCTGCTCTGCTAATGTGGACATCAATAAAAAATGAATATAATATCATACAGCAAATACTAATATTTGTTCTTGACAAACACTTGAACAAGTCAGCGGATATAGATTTAAAATAGTAAGCTAATACCGCAGTCACATTATTTACATGCATATAAATGTATACATTATTTTGTTTTATAAATGTACCCAACATTTATTTTTACTTTGTGTGTATATGCAGTGGACCAGCATTCCTTCTTGCAGATGCCATTAATGCCAGGGGGACTGTCAGAGTTGAACCACTTTGGGCTGATATCACCCCTTCGTTGGGTGTGGACCTTTCCACTTTGGCTCGTGCACACTGCTTGTTAAGGGGGCTACGTAGACGGAAGCAGTTCAAAGACTGGTATTTCGTTATTCTTTAACAGTTCATGCATTTCCCGTCCATGAGAGAAATAGCCAGGTGTTATGATTCTTTTTGCTGTACCTCGGTTTGTAAGTCCTAAGAAAATGCTGCACGATTTTTCCTGTTATGTTTAAGGTGTGATGTCATTGTGCCCGAAGTGTTACTTGTGTAGCCATTATTAAGGCTCATACAAAAATAGTGGGAAAAGGAAAGCAGCCCAACCATTATACCCTAGCCGTAACAAAGCACACTGTCTAGATGACCTAGAAATGGAATACTGTAAGGAGTCTGCGCAGAACATGTAGAATTCACCGTGTGCTAGATAGTGTGAGAGGCCAGTGTCACGTTTATATTAAAATCCAAAGAGCCTACTTATAAACCCTCGTTTTTATTTCCATTGATTAAATCTCTTTCAAATGTTAGCCCGGTATTATACCTGTCCATTCTACGTCTAATTATAACTGGGCCGGGCGAATTCTTACTTATGTATGTGTTATTAAATAGCGCAAATCTAGCTGAAAGGCAGCAGAGCGCTGTACCAGTAGCATGTCAAGGGTGCCTTTGTCCCTAATACAGGCATAGAAAATCGCCCCCTTTATCAATTGCTGGGTAGTAAGGCATCCATAATTGCTGTGTAGAGGGCTCTTTACCACTACACCACCGCATTATTGATGGCTACACCTAATGCATTGTACAGGCTCCACAGCAAAGACACTGTCAAGGTGTAGGAAGGGAGAATGTCTTAAGCCCAACTTCTCTGTGTGCAAACAGGCGCCTTCAGTTTGCCTGCACTGTCCATAACCCCCGCACTGTGCCCACTCCTGAATAGCATGCAATCTTCTTACTCATGCATCTCTAATAAAACAGCCAACATGAGTTGTAGTTTTTGTGGTCGTTGTTGGCCGCAGTTTTATTACCATTATATGCATAATCATCTCTTCATTACAACACCCTGGTCTTTGTCAAAATAAGTTGCCCCCTCCCACTGGAAACCCAACAGGTGGAAGCTAACAGGATGAACCGGGAGGCGGCGGAATGCGGACTCGATGCCGGCTTTTGCCATGAGTGCTCCTTGGCCTGATGCCCTTACTAAGTCAATGGCGTCATCGACCGTAGCGTAACCCACTGAATATGCCTCAGAGGTGATCCCGTCGTTAACTGACATCCCTTCCGGGAAGGAGAGGTGGTGAATGAGTCTAAACTGACCTGCCTCCTTCTTGGGAAGTACCCCCAGGGGGGAAATTACCAATCCTGTCGGTACCAGGAGAGGAGGGACCCTCTATCCTACCAAGGGATTTTTCTTTCTCTAGCGTTTTGCGCACCATCTCTGGTTGCTGTAGTGCCGATTTTAAGTTCTGTCCGATGCCCTGGGGTAGGGAACCCTCAAATGGTATAACAAAACCTTCCTCAAAACCTTTCACTAGCAGGGCGGCATCCTTCTTGTTGTGATATTTGTTGGCTACCCATCTGAGCTGGTGTGTGTGGATGGGGGACTTGGCTAACCTGTAGCTGTTCACTTCCTTCAGTTCCCCCCCCCCACCTCTAGCGTCTGTACTAATGCTTTTTCTTTTTCTCTTTTTTGTCCCCTCGCTGCTCTTTCTTGCATCTGCACCCTGCTGCTGGGTGTCCTCACCCACATGTGGAGCATATGTGCTGGAATTTGCAAGAGGCTTCCCATGTGCACTCATTGGAATCGTACTTCCAGCAGATGGCCGCCGGCCCACTGGTGGCTGGGGGTTTCCAATTATTATATGTTTTGGGTCTATGAAATGACTTGCCCTTCTTCCTGTAAAAGGAACCCCGAAAGGGTTGCTCGCTTTTCCCTGTTCATGTTCGAACCTCTTTTGTCCATGTTCTAACCTCTTTTGCCACCATCATTTTGTGAATGAAACCGGACACGTCCTCCTCATTCCATTCCAGGCTGTGTCTGCATTTTTAGTCTAAAGCCTTTGTCATATTCCAACCATGCATCCCCCGGGAATTGCCTATGTGCCCTGTGGATGTTTGCCTCATACAGTCAGAGGTCTGCTGCGCAGCGTGGGAACTTTTCAACAATAATGAAGGCCTTGATTCTAAATACGTCTAACCAGTTATCGAAATTCCATTCTTTTCTCTCCCTTCTCCTTTCCCTCCTGTCCTCATCTTTTTTTATCACACACTGTCAGGTTTAGCCCGTCTAATTGAATCTCTAACAAGGAGAAAATATCAGTAAATTCTTTCCTCCATATCCTTTCTTTTAGCGCTAAGGGGATAAGGCTCGCCAGCCCGGTGGCCTTTGTGGTAAGTGATGCGGGACCTGGAGATGACCTAGTGTATGCGTCTGGGGGTTGCCCTGATCTCGCTGGGTCATTTGCTGTGCCTGCACTGCCCCATGCCGCTATGGGGGACTCTGTTCCCCCACTTATCTCCTGCGTGACTTGCCCCTGCAAGCGTTCCTGTCGAGAACAGCCAGGGTCAACCAGGTGCCATGGTAGCCCTGATATCCCCTCTTGAGGTTGGGTGCCCCTGTGCGCCCAAGCCATTAAGCAACAAAGGTGCAATTGATTTTCAGCATTCCTGTACTATGGTGCCAATATGCTCACCACTTGTTGCTGTGCTTCTGGTGTCTCTGCTAGCTCCTGCCGTTGCCGGGATGGCTACAGGCGGCAGGTCGGTCTTCTGGCACCCTTTCTTGGCTGCCGTCCTCTGGTGGATGATTACTTGTCCCTTCGCCGGCATCCCAGTCTAAGTGTGACTGCAGCCAGCTGGTCCCGTGCACCTCAGATGCTGCTCGGATTTGCCTTAATAAATCCCCCAACTCTCTTGGTTGCTCCTTTCCGCCCTGGTTCTCCATCCTGCGTGCCTTTCGTTTACCTCCTCTGCTCCTTTCCTTTCCTCTTCTTTTTTTTTTTTTTTTTTTTGTGGTTTGGCGGGGTGCAGTTGCCCTCCTTATGCACCAAAACCTTAGCTCTGTGTCGTGAAAACTTCTTCTTCTTTTTTTAGTGGCTACTGTTGTGTTTCCCCGGAGGGGAAATGCCGCCTTGAATCTGAACCCCCAGGAGGCGATCTCCTGCCTGTGTTGTCGAAGCAAATTGTTCGGTGAGCTGTAGCACTGCTACTCTCAGGCAGCTGTTGATCCTGCTCCTGGCCCTGCCCCTTCGCCTTCAATTCCGCTTCAATCTCACTCGGTAGGGGAGGCACGCCGCAGAGCACTAGTGGACGCTACACAGCCCTCCTTCTGCAGACCATGCTATGCAGCCAGGGCCTCCATGTGCACTGGGTAACTGTGCACCGGGCACCTACCCGGGATCGGAAGACGCGCTCACAGGGTGAAAGGTGAGGTGCCTCGGGGCTGGAGGGCGTTCCCTTGGGCTGGTGTCTACGCCACACCTGCTGCCGGCACAAGTGGGCTGCGTCGGCGGCTTCGATGTGTCTCTTCTGGTTGTGCCGCTTCACGCGGTCCTGAAAAAACATTGCTATGCACTGGGAGTTATCCTGGAACCTCCCGTAACCGCGCCGGCTCTTACTATGTCCCGGATCCGCACTCTTGGCCTCAATTCGGATGTCGCTCTCTACTCGGCAGGGGAGGCAGCGCGGGGTGATCTGGAGCTGGATGTGCCGGTTGCTGCGGGGAAAAACTGGTATGGGGGGTGGGCAGCCGATGATCGAACACAGTCCCCCTGCCGCAGTCCACGCGGCCCTCGGCTATACGCCCAAATCCTCAGCTCAGGACCAGTCTCTTCCGTCCATTCCTTGTGCCGGCCCAAAGACAATGCTTTGACACCCCTGCTGCCAGGGCTCTGTTGTCGCCTTTCCGTAGGTAAGCTAAATCATGAAATTCCAGATGCGCTGCACCCCCAGCTCCACGATGATATTGAGCTGTTGTGTGTGGAGCCTTAAAACACCCCCACAGCATTCCCGCCTCTGAAGGCGGTTTCCGCGGTTTCGAAAAACGCCTACCCGCTCCCCCCCATTGGCTCGGCGGCTGTTAAGGTGCCGGCCCTCGAGACCCCTTTTGGGGGTGGTGTCTGCAATAGTATACTGAAAATGCGTTTAATTCCTCAAACTGGCACATTTTCACGTACTGTTTTAAGTCTAGGAGGCCACATGTCACAACAGCATACAACCTATAACCTACTGAACAGGACTTTTGGCCAGCGCTCTTCACCCACTGGTTTGTTTGGGGGAGCCCCTTTAAGCCATTGGCTTGCTGAGCTTTGCGTCATGATTTGGGACATGCCCTTGGCATTTTCGGTACTTTTTAGGTAGTTTGTGTTGGTGTGCATTCACTAAGTAGTTCTTCAGGATGGCATTTTAAACATGCACAGTGATTTTATGGTGTTTTGTTTTGTATTCAGGCACTATTGAGTTGGATGCTGGCAGCCACAGTATGAAAGCCAGGTCGCTGATGCTGTCAGTGGGCGCTTCTGACTGATTGAGAGCACTCATTGGGTTTGCTGTCTGACTCCTGCTGCCACCAACTCGCTACTGACCGGTTCACAGGGCTGCCTGATGCTGCTTTGTGCGCCTCAGCCCAAACCTGGTTCTTTCCTGTCAGTAGCTCACTCATTACTTAATCAGCTGATAATAGGCCAAGGTGGGCTGGGATCAGCGCCTGCTTTGTTTCTGTGGGAGATGGGCAGCAGCAGGGCCAGGGAGGTGTAACAATCTCAGAGAGAGCAAGAAGGGAAGGCCACGTTATATATAGGTATTGCACAAAACAAGTATTACTTAATGAGCCTTTTTCAAAATATTATTCTGATGGATACTTCTAACAGCAGATTCCTCATCTTTAGAATATTCCCAAGTGCTAGGCTAGACCCAGAGAGTTTTTCCATCAGTGCTCCCTATGCACCAGTAGATGGCACCATATGTCACCCTGGGGACGTTATATCACTTTGGAAGTGATGGAGTAGAGTTGCTTATGGTGCCATCCTGCACGGTGAAGTACATTTCTTTCATTCTACATCCTCAACATGGATCTGGAGCTGCGCTCCCAACTTTTCCTATAATTCCAAACAATAAGCCAAATTTATATGTTGAGTTAAATATCAATGGGGTAACCCGTAAATCCACTGGACTCGGGTGCAATATGGTACAAAAAGAAAGGTCACAGTGGAAGATAATCTAACACAATATGTAGCAATATACACAAATGATCATTGTTACTAAATCATATGACAACACCACCATTAGATCATACCATCAAATGGTCTTGATTTAATTGCATCAACAATTTGAGCAAATCAATTCATATTAAATACAGTGCTTGTAAATCTTAATGATATTAAGATTGGTGCAAATTGGGAAAAAGGGGGGAGGGGGGTGGGTTGTGATCAGTGCGTGATGTGACAGGGAAAGGTAGTGTACATGTGGACATCAACAGTCAATATTTACAACCTATCCAGCCAGACGACTGGCTTCTACATGTATGATGAATCATAACACAATAAAGGGATACAGATAACCAATCTCTGTCATCCACGTTTGATAGAGAGAACAATTGTCAACGTTTCGACCCCTATGGGTGGCAGGGAACTTGGATCCTTGCGAATGGAGTCTTCATCAGGACTGGGACATAGCGATGGGGAAGCACCTATAAATGATAAGGTTGAATCAGTATAGTGGTGTAATAAAGGGATACTATTAATGGAGTTATACTCTGAGGTATTATTTACCAAACAACAGCGAGAAGGCTTCAAGCTGACGATAGGAAGAGTGGGCCTCACAGGCTCCTGAAAGACAGAAAGAGAGCCACTGCCGTCAGCGTGGCGAGCAGGTGGGAGGAAGTATAAAGGAGGAGCTAAAGTATATCAAACCTCAGGTTAGTGACAAGTGTACGTTGATTCAGGTGTAATTGAGCAAAGGTTGATGAGTAACCTGTAGCTGGAACAAGGGACAATAGACATATTAAAGGGAGGCCATCTCTGGGCAAAGTAGCATAACGTTACATTGGGGGTCTGACAGATAATGGAGGTTGTGCCTGTAATTAGACCGGGTGCTCGCCAGCAGGGATGTTTAATCTATTACCGGCATATGGACGCGCTTGGTGGCGGTGAAAACTACATTAAAAACTACATTTAAAAACCAGGCGTGGAGGCTATGTGTTCATAGCATCTTGGCGCGCGTGTGTTAAAGGACTCAGAGCCGGTAAGACCACCAAATAGCAAAGGACATTATAGAAAAGTTTCATGTTGGCACGTGAATTTCATAAATAATGGCCTACTGGAAAGAGACTTTCATAGCATCTTGGCGCGCGTGTGTTAAAGGACTCAGAGCCGGTAAGACCAGCATTTAGCAAAGGACATTATAGAAAAGTTACATGTTGGCGCGTAAATTTCATAAATAATGGCCTACTGGAAAGAGACTTTCATAGTTGTGAGCGTGTGAGCGCGCTGATAGAAGGATTCAAATCATAAAAGGACACTCTGAACGCTTTTCGTAATGGCCTCATTCTAAACGAGGGTGAATAGATCCATTAATAAAGAAGTGTCTGCATTTGTACATGGACGTATTTAAGGGAAATATTGTGAGCCACTGAGGCAGGTCAATGAATTACTGAGCAGAGCCTGCATGAGAACGTACCTTACGGTTGCTGGAATGATTCCGATCTGACAGCTAACACCGTGTTTCTGTCAGACTCGGTAATTATATACGTCAGAGAAACGTGCACGTGGGCACGCACGTTGTGTTTGGAAAAATGCCAAATGTATTCTGTCAGTGCCTGCAACAAAACTGTTTAGGAACCTCCTTTCAAGTTAGAAGAAAGACGACATTACCACTGACTGCAACTAAGCAGTGTACAATCTTAATGTGAGGAAATATGTCACGTTTGAAAAATTGAAAACTATCCGTGCCTGGCAATACAGTGTTCATTTGTAGCCACTACATTACATACATAATTAGCCTTAAAGTATTTAACTTTGTGCACAGATACTCTGTTATGTTTTGAATAAATGTGGTACAGAAAGTATGACCGCCTAATAACACTTTTTTAGAAACCACTGCATCATTACTGTATGGTGAATGGTCAATTACCACTGGAGTGGGAACCATACGACAGTGCAACATATCAAATTGAATACTTGAGTCACAGTATATTTAGTGACAGTAGAGAGTAGGTAGTTACACATTGGATGCGAGGAACAAAAAAACAGACAGAAAAAACCAAGGGTACTTATTCATTGTATGAGCCCTATGCGACATGCATGTACATGTAACATAAAGGGTATTGAGGCCTGTGTGTGTTAGATCCCAATATGTTCCCAGTGGGATATTTATACATGGAACAAGGTAGTGTGCACAGGTGGCCTAATTATCATTTAATACAGAGAAATGTACACAAGCGGCCTAATCCTTATTTAATACAGAGATTTGGGCATATGTGGCATCCATTTCATTTAGGCCTTTGTGAACCGAGTTAAAAAGATCCATCCATTTACATTCCCTGACGTTTAGTACATGGCTAAGGTCCCCACCCCTAATGCCCAATTTAACTTCTTCGAGCACTAGCCATCTGATGGAGACAGGGGAATGATTCTGAGCTTGGAAATGGTCAACCAAAGGCGCTCCCACTGTACCACACCTTATCCTGCTACAGTGCTGCAATATCCGTGCTTTAACTTTCTGCGTGGTTTGGCCTACGTAGATTTCATCGCAAGGGCATAGGATGGCATAAATAACATTGCTCTTATTGCAGTTGGTGTGGGTTATTAAGAACGATGGAGCAGTTGTTGTGACTGAACTGTTTAGTCTCTATTGTCATGCTGCACGCCTTGCAGTTAGCACATTTGTAGTGGCCCTGTATCGTTGGAAGTCCCCACATAGATTGAATAGTGGGTTGTAGTGCGGGCTCCAAAAATGATCTGACCACATGGTCACGGACATTTTTGCCCTTCTTTTTTTTAAATTTATTTTTATTTATTCATGAAATTTCGTGACAAACATGCATACATTTTGACAACTATTATTAGCTGGCTGCACTTGTTATGGTACCTTGCACGGAGGTTGATAAGACAAACATTTCAAGATGTTACATCTCTGTCTGTATTTCTACGCAGTTCTAACTCCACCACGGGCGATACACAGATATCCCCTCTATATACGTTCCACTTCATCCATTTTTGTCCCATTTCTTCGGGCACCCCTGGTTATAAACACCTCCTTCTCTGCAATCATACACCTATTTAGTTCCTTCAGCCATATCAATTCGGAAGGCGGTGTCACTCCACCCCATCCTCTTGCGAGTTCTCTTTTCACTAGTGTGTATCCCAACGTCACCAGCTGCTGCTCAATCTCCGTCAGGTTAGTGTCTGCCCATATGTTCAGCAAACCCAGCTGCGGTGTCATGTCTACCGTCTTCCCCAGTGCAGACTGTACATGGTGTGTGGCTCTCTCCCAGATGTAGTGTACCCGGGGGCATTCCCATATTATGTGATAAAAGGTTGCTGGCTGCTTGCAGCCCTTTAGACAGAGGTCATCTTGTCTCGCACCTATTTTTGCGAGGGTTATCCCGGTCATATAAGACCGATGTAAGATTCTGAGTTGTATCAGTCTAAATCTAAGCGTAATGGCCGCCTCCCTGGGTGACATAAGGGCCAATCGCCAGTCGTCTTCTGCAATTGGACCCAGGTCTCTCTCCCATTGCTCCTTAAGCTTACCGAAATTGTCCGGAAGATTGTTACTAAGTTTTTTATATGTTAAGGATATGGCCTTAGATTGCAGTGGTCCATCAAGCAGACGGTCCTCCAGAGGCGACGAGTCTGGTATGTCCTCGCAGCTCGGGTTAGCCGCCCGTAGGGCATGACGTATTTGCAGGAACCTAAATACCTCCCCTGGAGCCATCTTGTAGATCCTCTGGAGGTCGTCAAATTTAAGGACCGCACCCTTTTTAACTAAGTCCCTCACCATCGAGATTCCTATCGTTCCCCACTTATCAAATCCTGGTTGATAGCACAGCATGCCTAGCTTCTGAGTATACCACAGTGGTGTTGCTTTGGTAAGAACGTTAGCCCATCCCAGCCTTGAGTTTGCCAGCCGCTAGATTTGTATTGTGTGCAGTGTGGGACCAATATATCTTCGCTTCTTAGTGCAGGAATAGAGGGCTCCCAAGTATCCTGAGCGCTCCATCTGATATCTATCTAAGGCGTACGCCGGGTCGGTCGGTGGGGCGCACATCCATTGATTCACGTCCACCAGCTGAGAGGCCCAGTAATACAACCTGAGGTCTGGCAACGCTATCCCCCCGTCATACCACCCTTTGGTTAGTTTCTTAAATGCCACTCTAGGGGTCCCACCATTCCACAACAGTGTCCGTATCTCCCCTTCAACCGCCACAAAGTACGCATCCGGGATTCGATGCGGGCTATTCTGGAGGATATACAGAAATCGCGGGAGCGCCAACATTTTAAAAAGAGCAGCCCGGCCCACCAACGACAGAGGCAGCGACCTCCAGTGTTTTACATCCGTTCGCAGTCTGGTCAATGGGGCTACTAAGTTATGACTATAGAAGAGGGCCGGGTCTAATGTCATAAAGACTCCTAGGTATTTAAATCCTTCCTCAGCCACTACTAACTTGCAATCCTTGGGGAGACGAGGGGTCTATCCCTGGAGCACAAACAGCACCGACTTATCACAGTTGATTGCATATCCCAAGTACTTCCCAAAATTCGTAAAAATGTTCAAAACTGTGTGTATGGACTTATACGGGGAGGCAAGATACAGCAGTACGTCGTCGGCATACAGGGATATCCTATCCTCACATTCCATTGTCCATCGCAAACCCCTCACCCTCACATCGCGACGGACCCAGGCCGCCAGGGGTTCCAGCATGAGGGAGAACAGCAGTGGGGACAGTGGACACCCCTGTCTGGTGCCCCTCTTCAGTGTGAACGCCCGAGATGTGTAATTATTGACCCTTACCTGCCCCTGTATGTCGGTGTACAGCAGTTTCACCCAGCCTATAAATGACCTATAAATGACCCTAGCCAAAACTTCAAATAAATACGGCCATTCTATGGAATCGAACGCCATAGAGGCATCTAGGGACAATATGACTGCGTCTTCCATCAAGAAGTCCCTGCGCGCCATCACATTATGCAGTCGGCGAATGTTAAGAGCCGTATTTCTTCCTGGCATAAAGCCAGACTGATCTGGGTGCACCAGGGAGGAGATCACCGTCCCAAGTCGCATGGCCAGAACTTTGGCCAAGATCTTTGCCTCCACATTAATCAACGAGATAGGCCTGTAGGAGCTACAGTCATCTACCGGTTTCCCAGTCTTGTGGATAACAACAATACTTGCTATACGTTGATCTACTGGCAAATGTCCCTTCTCATAGCTTTCCTCATACATAGCCCGTAAGTGCGGGACTACCTGAGGGGCCATGACCTTGATGAACTCAATTGGGATGCCATTTGGTCCCATCGCTTTCCCAGACTTAATTTGGCCTATAGCTTTCTGAATTTCTTCGTTAGTCAAATCGGCATCTAGCGCTTCTTTATCGAGTTCCGAGAGGGCTGGCACGTCGCTATCCATCAGAAGCTGGCGTGAGTCCTCTGCTGTATACGTAGTGGAAGGAGAATACACTCCTTCGAGGTGGTCTGCAAATGCCTCTGCAATATCCTTCGGATGATGAAGAACCTCACCGCTAGGCAGTGTCAGTCGAGGCACCCATCGAGTACCTTGCTCCCTTCTTTCCAACCACGCCAGGGTTCTCCCGGCCCTATCCCCCAGTTCGTACAGCCTATGTTGGGTGGCGCGATGTATAGCCATCATGTGTTCGCGTGTCTTGAGTCTGTACTCATCCTGCTTCAAGGTCAGTCTATGCTGTGCATCGCTCGAGGGATTATTTGTGTGTTCTGCCTCTAGCCCCCGGAGCTCCTCCTCTAACTGAACCAATATCTGGCGCCTCTTTGCTATATATCGTGTTTTTAGCGACAGGGCATGCCCCTTTAGAACCACCTTATATGCCTCCCATATAGTTTGTGCCGAGTCCACTGACCCCTTATTATCCGTCAAATAATTCCCAGTTTGGGCACGTAGTTCTTCTTTGATGTCAGGTATTTTCAGCAGCCATGTGTTAATAACTATCGTGGTACGTGTTTGCTGTTCCCCATGAGTGAACTCAATCCCGACAGGGGAATGGTCCGAGATACCCCTGGGTAGCGTCTGGGGGCGTCTAAAACTACTTATCGAGGCCGTGTATGTTAGAAAGTAGTCAATTCGGGAAAGACTGCCATGTACACTAGAAAAGTACGTATATTGGGAATCTGCCGTTTGTAGTTCCCGCCCCACATCCGACAGTCCCAGCGCCATGGTAAATTCTGCCATGAGTTCATTCGGTCTGGTCCTTTGTCTCTGTGGGTGTCTGTCAATTGTGTCATCCATAGTCATATTGTAGTCCCCCCCCCATTATCAAGCTACCCTCTGGGAGTCCAGTCACCACTTTGCCAAGATCTGCTAAGGCCACCTTACCCAAGGCTGGTGGCAGGTAAACAGAAACAATATTGAGAGCTCTTCCCTCCCATTGGGCTTCGGCCACGGCAAATCGACCCCCCGGATCGCCCATGTCTTGTGGACCATAAGGGGCGTGCCCTTCTTAACCAGGATACACGTACCTCTGGAACCCGTGGTATAATCGGCATGGACCAGAAGCTTGTACCCCCATCTATTGAGGGCTTTACTTTTATTACCCACCAGGTGGGTCTCCTGTAACAGCACAAGGTCTGGGGAATGTCTCTTCAGATACTGTTGGACTATACCCCTCTTTATTTTATCACCCATTCCATTAACATTCCAAGACAGGACAGAGAGCACTAATTCCTTGTCAACCCCCATCCCACAGCATGGTAATATCTACAGCATGAAAGGTCAGAATTAAGGTAACTACGTCATGGCACACCACTTGCCCTAGAGCAACCCTTCTATGCGTGTGTCTGTCACTTCCGAAGCCAACCTGAAGCTTGTCACAAAGCAAACTATCACATTCACAATTCAACTTGTCGCAAAAACACCCCTCCCTCCTCCCCACCTCCTCCCCCCTCCCTGCCCCCCTGCCCCCCTGCCCGTGGATTTGAAACTACCCACTCCCAAACATGGCAGAGTGCCTCTCTCCCACCCAAAAATGCTGAAAATGCACGGGGTCGGTCCGTCCCCCCTCCCCCGCATACACATATCACAATTTATGAGTTTTGCCATCCACACTATGTGATCTCATACGTCTTGGGTGGGTCTTACCAATTAAGTCTGCGTTATCATACTGAATCATCAGCGCCCACCTTCAGCATCATTCGCGAGGTCCCAACTGGAACCCCGTCTCCACCCCACCTTAGTTGCTTTGCCAGCAGGGTTTCAACTCTGTCCGGTTCCCACCCTGATTATCTTATTCCTGTTCCTTTGTCGGGTCCCCTTTGTCCGTCGAGTCCATCCCAGGCGCTTCCATACGGCGGTTTCCTTGCTGGCCTGATCTGCCAGCTCGATTTCTTCTCTGGCCCCCAGCTTTGCTCCAACCGTCCATCCAGTCCCGCGCTTCCTCCGGTGAGTCAAAAAACCACGCTTTCCCTTCTGATTCCACTCTAAGCTTCGCCGGAAATAGCATTGCATACTTCACTTCACGGTCGAGAAGTTCTCTCTTCACTGCTTGAAAGCTACGGCGTTGCGCCTGTACCTTGGCCGTAAAGTCTGGAAAGAAGGCTACCTCGTAGTTGTCGACTTCCAAAGGGGGACCAGATCTCGCCGTTTGCAGGATAATGTCGCGGTCTCTGTAATTAACAAGCATTGGCATAGCCAATAGGTCTCGCCTTTGGGACCGTATAAGTGTTTAGCCATGCAACGGTTGATGCTGTTGCACCAAGGATATTGTGCTGCATAACTAAACACTTATAAGGTCCCAAAAGTGAGACCTATTGGCTATGCCAATGCTTGTTAGGGTCCTACTGTGGAACTTGTCCATTTCAAACGGTGCAAGAACAGTATATTGGACATGAGTGAGATCTGTAGTCCTTCACACCCTCTACCCTGGACAGCGGGCACCACTTCCTTTGAGCGCTACAGGAAAGGAAGTGGCATGGAATAAAGGCCATTATATAAAAGGTTGTTGGTTGGAGACCAGACTGGGAGACAAGCTCCACCAAAAGAATTACAAATAGAGGTTAGCACTGAATAATGAAGGAAGTAGTCAAAGATTCTAATTGGTGTCCGCATTTTCCATAGGAGATGGGTGGAGCCCATATTTCCCTATCTGCAGATTATAGACTTGGCTCACGTTTCTTCCATTTCTAGTATCCACACCTTTGGCAGAAAATGGCAGACAAATAGCGGACAGAGTTATGCAAGAGGACCACTACAGAGTGCCTGGAGCCCCTCTGCACTGAATATACCACTTGTTTTTCTGGATTGCAAAGTGACTAAGGAAACTCTGACTGCCCCACTTGTCTGGTCCAATGACAGAGATCGCCTTTCAGTGGTCGAAATGTGGCAAATCAGAACTGTCGAAATAACCTAGTGTTTTTCAAACTGATCATCCTACCTGAAACCAACCAGAAATTATGCGTTCGTACAATTGTGAGTTTGACTTAGAATACATAGGTAAACCTATACACTTCAGACCAGCTATGTAGTCTCGTAAAGCGTAGGAGGCATGAGGCAAAGAGTACGGTGCAGAAGTGGCTAGGTGGACAAACTCAGTAGCATGGAATTGCAATGCAGATTGAACTTGAATGTGGTTCTGCCTGCTGAGTGTTCAAATGAGTGGGTTCCTCCACTTCAAACCCCTGGAATAGTGTTTCCCACCCCTACTCATTATACATGAAAGAAAGCTAGACACTTAAATGCAAGAGCTACACATTTTCTAATTTGATCACAATGACAGAAACTTGAATTATTCCGACATTTTATTATGGTATGTGACCAGCAGCAATCGCATTCTGGTATAGTAACAGAATTTAGTAACCAATATATCACCTGAAGCAAAATTGGGTCCTAAATTTCGCTTACAAAAATACTGCCCCATTAGAGTTAATTATAAAATAAATCCACACCCTGGGACAATTAAACAATATTTACAAGACCAAATTTGTGTCAGACAATATTTTTTCTGGCAATAGCCTCACATTTCAGTGTATGCGACAGCCGGGCTGCTGAGCTGGTGTAGAGCTTGTCTGCCACTTGGACCCTTGCATCACCGGCCCCAAAGGACATCACCAAGGAAGGATGGCGAGGTTGGAAATTCTGCTTTGTTAATTACCTCCCGGCCTGGGAATGGCGCCCTCATTAGTGCACGCAGGGTGCAGGGCCGGGAACAGGCTCCATTTAGAA
This sequence comes from Calotriton arnoldi, assembly GCA_963921515.1. NCBI lineage: Eukaryota > Metazoa > Chordata > Amphibia > Caudata > Salamandridae > Calotriton > Calotriton arnoldi. Next base: position 3,850,681 of record CAWUFW010000438.1, read on the forward strand.
GTCGCCATAGTGTGAAAATATCATTAGGAACCCACACTTTGCTCGTGTTCCTGCGAGCGGCGAGCGCCTGCAGCCTGTCTGTGGTGGCGAAGAGGATGGCGGAGCCGAGACGCCTCGTGGGCTCTGTCCATACTTGCCCACAGGCCGCAATATATTGTTTCCTTCTCAGCTGCTGGAGGAAGGAGGCAATCTGCATAACATGAGGATGGGACGGCAGAAGCATGAACGCATTTTCTTTCGCCCCGCCTAGGGCGGGTGGGGGTCATTTTCCTTGCCGCTCCAGAGAAAGATTGTTTAGGTCGCCACGAAATGGGGTTGATTTCAATTCGCTGATGCATCACTGCGGTCGTGGAATGCTAGAAAGCTGGAAATAAATATATGAAGGCAGAGCGTGAGAGGGAAGTGAATGAAGAAGGGAGCGTGCCAAGTTTGAAGGGAGAACTGATGAATGAGGGAGCAAAGAAGTGAGGAAAGAAGAAAAAAAGACTGATGAGGAAGAAAGAAGGGGAGAGGAGAAAGGGAGTGGGAAGAAAGAGAAGGAAGGGGAAAGGAGGAGTGGAAGAAAGTATGCCAAGGGAGAGAGATGAGAGTGAGGAGGAAAGAAAGAAAGGATGTGATGAAGAAAGGAAACAACGAAGGGAAGAAGGAAGGAGGAGAGTAATAACTAAGGGGTGGATGGAGGGAGTAAAGGAGGAAGATGAACAGAAGAAGAAGGGAAAAGTGGAGAGAAGTGTGAATGAAAGGGTGAAGAAGGGAAAAAGAGGAAGGAGAGAACGAAAAAAAGCGTAATAAAAACAAACTTGTGTTGGGGGGGGACGAGGAAGTGCTTCCCTTATTCTGCTCCAGGAGGACTTGAGTGATGCCCACTCAACGCGTTGCGTGCTGAATGAAAGACCCATATGAAACTGCAGACAGAGGGCGCAGTTGGGCCCAGCGGTGAACGTAGTTAGGGGATGTCTAAGAAGCTGCAGTGCCTCGGGAGAGGCGACGGACCCCTGTGGAAGCGCCTTCGATGTTTATCATTAGGGCTAAGCACAGGGGAGACCCGAGGAGCAACTCTTACGGATGCAAACCGAGGTTCGTGACGCAGGAGCCTTCGACAAAAGGATAACAAAAAAAACAAAAAAAGAATAAATACAAATTGAAATGTAAAACGTTTTTATATAGTGCACAGTTTATTTGATGCAAATCGAATCAAACTCATGACCATTTGGAAACAGGGCGCCTGAGAGGGAGGGCGAGGGTGAGACAGGCAGGGGAGAGAGAGTAGAGAAATGTAAACAAGCGCGCGCGACCACGCTAATTAGAAACAGTATTAGAAGATAATTTGCGAGGGGGGCGAAATTTCTACTGCCTAGGGGGCCTCCACAGGGTTTAATCCGGCACTGGGATGGCTGTATGTGTTTGCCCGTGTAGAAGAGAGGGTGCGTGAGTGGCACCCTCTACCCCTCCCCACTACTCCTCATTACAAGCAGCCACTGAAAATCTGAAGTACACCAAATGGGAAATATTAGTTTTCGCCATATGTGGCCCCAGAGGCATTTTTTTGTCCTCAGTGAAACCCACAGTGCTGCCAGAGGTCTGGGCCAGGGCGCCGCTCTCGCTGACATCATTTACCCATCGCCACACTTCGGGAGCTGTTTACTCTCCTCTCAGCAGCCTCTATCAGACCTGGGATCTACGACATGCATCAAGCCAACATGAAAGGGCCGCGCGCGCTGAACCTCGGAGCTGCTGTCACACCTCTTATCAGCCATCCGCGGACTCCCGGGCAATTGTCTCGTGAATGACAAATGCTCGCGGCGGCGCTTTAGCTGGGAGCGGGAACATAACGCGTCCGATAAAATCCCCTTGTAACTGTCAAAAACAGATGAAGATTGTTTGGCTGACGCTCTGCAAATAAGATCTTGTGGAGTCGGATAGTAATATCTTTGCAAAACATACTTGGGGCGGGTGCCTCGCAGTCCGCTGGTCCCTGAATGAAAACTCCACAATGAATGCATACCGTAACAAGCGCGCGCTCGCGCTGCATAGATGGGGGCTGCAGCGGGAGAGAGAGGCGGAGGGAGTTGTGTGCGCGCGCGCGCTGCGTGCGAAAGCACTTAATGAGCCATGACGGCTCCTAACTGTAGCAGATGGCGGCTGCGCGCGTTCACGCGCACATGCACGCAAGCTTTAGGCCACAAGCAACAGCTTGTGGTCGCATTTCTGAAACCCACTACTAAATGTCTCGCCAGACCAGCGCATGCGCTGGCTCAGGCGAGACCTAAAAACTCGGGCTATGAGGGGCCTCGGGGGGGCTCCCGGTTTTGGCCTACCTCCCGGCACCCTGTGGGCTCTTTCAATTGAGAAATAGCTGGACAGCGTCTTGGGTTTGAGGTGTTTGGTGATTAGGTCTTCCACATAGAGGTCCGCAGCAGGCCCCTCTTCCCGTTCTGGAACCCCCAAAATACGTATATTATTACGACGGGCGCGGCCTTCATAATCGTCCAGCTGCTGTGCCATTCGCTCTTGTTTCTTTTGCAGCTCGACCACCTGCGTTTGGAGCTCCGACGTATCCGTTTGCAGAGCAGAAGTGACTATCTTAAGCTCTTTAACCTTTTCGTCCATCTTTCTAAAGTCTGCTCCGATGAGTGAGACCTCCACCGTGACCGAATCCAGTGAGGTACGCACCCCACTAATCGCTGCCATAACATCGTGTAGCGTCGGCTCTGTTCCCTGTTTAGGGGCGTTCTGCCCTCCGTCTTTCTCCATTTGTTGCGGCTCACCTGTATCGCCGGTCTTAGACCATGCAAATTTGGCCAACTGTTTCTGGGCGCTTGCTTTAGGACCTCTTCCTCCTGTCGCCATGTATGAAAAGCTGTGACCCGGGGGCCGGAAGAGACCTCGGGCCCCACACAAGGATATCTCTCAGGTTCTACTCACCCCTTCCGCAGGGTATGTGGCCAGCCCGGTCACGGCCTATTCCAATGTTGGTTTGGATCTCAGACACAGCCAGGCCCCACCATTGTGTCTATTGTCCCGCACTTTTCATTTCCCTGTGGCACCCAGAGAGAAGTATCTCCTCCGTGGAGGTCTCCTGAGACCCAGCAAAAGCCGCAATCCAGTCCTCTCCCTGCGTGTGTTTCAAGCCCGACCTAGCTGTCTCCGCAATCACCCAGCCGCGACTCCAGATTACGCCAACCTTGCCATCAGAGCTTCCAATAAGGGCGACTCAGTCACCGATGCAGGGACCGTGCTTACCGCGTCGTAAGGCCAGGGCATCTACTCTGGTGTGCGCAGGCCGTGGTCACCACCTCCCGGAGGACGTCAAAGCACACCCCCTGTGCTCTCACAGGCAGCAGTTCTCTGTGTACAGCGCAGCCACCGGTATCTGAATGCTGCACTTCAAAGGAGCGCAGGGCCCCTGAGCAGCGTCGCCGGCAGCGGGGATGCTGGTGAAAATGTATTGAGGGGCATGGGGCCTCCGGCCTCCTCAAACCATTTCCTGGTGGCGTCCTCAAGAAATGCGAGGTTTAGCAGGCCCCGCCGCCTGGGCTTCAATTAGTGAGGCCCGCCACCCCACCTGCGTCGGGCCTGCGGAGACTGCACTCACCGCTCCGCGATCGGCTCCTCTTCCCCCGGTTGCCAGCTGTCGTCCAGACCTCACGGACAGGCGCCGCAGTCCTTCCGGCTCCGCTTGTCTCTGGCCCCCTCAGGAGGGACGCAACCGTCTGCAGCACTAGGCCTTCAGGCCGGGGCCTCAATTAGGAGCTCCAGTCCCTCGGCTCTCACCTCCCGGGCTCCGACGCCACTCGCGGCTCCTCTCGATCTTCCTCTTCGCGGCTGCCGGATCCCCGCAGCCGCCCGTGCGACCTCCACACACCCGCTGGGCACTTCGGGATGGTCACTTTACCGCCGTCTCCCGGCCTCGAGTTTCAGCTCCGGGAGGCCGCCATTACTGCCGTCTCTACGCCTCCAAGAAGGGGGCTCCAGACCCCCACACTCCGATTTTGGATCCCGCCAACTGCGACCTCACAGGTAGGGAGTGCGGCTCCGTCTTTCTTTGTCGACTTTTTCCTCGTGGATGGCACAGGATAAGTAAAAACCATGTGAGGAAGCGGGAGCCCACTCAGGCAGCGGCCATTCTCGGTGGCTGCTAGCCATGCCCCCCATTTTTGCCCTTCTTGAAGGAATGCATGGGAGTAGTTTGAAGTTGTAGGTCGTCTGCAATCAGGGGCCAGTGTTTGTTGATAATTTGTTTGATATCATTGCTCCTTGTGTTAAAGGTGGTTACACAAATCAGTCTATCTGGGTGGTCATTGTGGCGATCTTTGGGTGTCAACAGCGCTTCCCTTGGGTTGTGCCAGGCCCGTTTTCTAGCGCGTTTGACCATGCGTCTAGGGTAACCACGATCCGTTAGTCTGTTGATCAGGTCATCCGATTCTGCAAAGAAATCCTCTTTTTTGGTACAGTTTCTCCTGATCCTCAAGAACTGCCCAAACGGTAAATTGTCACGTACTCCCCTCGGGTGGTGGCTGCCATACCGTAATAGTGGGTTTCTCTCTGTGGGTTTACGGTACACCGTGGTATAAAGGCATGAATTGGCAGCTTTAATTGAGAGATCTAGAAAATCAATGGAGTTTTTATCCGCATGGATGGTGAACTTGATGTCGGTGGACCTGTCGTTCAACCAATCAAAGAAGGAAGAGAGTTCTGATTCACATCCGGTCCAGATCATGAAAATGTCATCGATGTACCGTTTCCAGTATGAGACATGATGCATGAAGGGGTTAAGAATGTTGTATACAAATTCCTCCTCAAAATTGTCCATGTATAGAATCGCTAGATCAGGGGCGAAGCTCGCCCCCATGGCAACCCCCTTGGTTTGTATGAAATAGTGACCTTGGAAGTAAAATACATTTTGCGTCATTGCTATTTCTAACACTTGTATGATGAACTCTGTTGGGACTTGTGTGGTAAGTGGTCTTCTGTCCAAGGCTTTCCGTATTACCTCTAGGGCATGTCTTTGGGGGATGCTGGTGTATAAAAAGACGATGTCCAGTGTGACCAAGAGTTGTGTTTTGGGGTCAAAGACCATGCCATCCACCAGATTGATAACCTGCATAGTGTCCCGAAGGTACAATTTGGTTTTTTCGGCCAGGGGTTTAAGAAAAAAGTCTATATATTTACAGAGGGGTTCGAGAACTGAACCACAGCCAGAGACAATGGGCCGGCCAGGTGGTTGGTCCTGGTTCTTGTGGACCTTTGGTAAGGTGTATATAGTTGGCAGTCGTGGCTGCTTCTGATTCAAGTAAAGGAATTCCAGGTCCGATAAGAAACCAATCTCCTTCCCTCTTTCCGTTGTCCGTAGGATCAACGTACTGATCATCTTGGTCGGGTTACTATTAAGTCTTGCGTAGCTCACTCCATCATCCAATTGTGAGTAGATCTCCCTCTTATAGGACTCTGTGTCTTGGACGACAATGGAGCCGCCCTTGTCGGCGGGTTTGATCACAATAAGACGGTTGTTCTTGAGGTCCGTCAGTGCGTTACGTTCTGCAGCTGTCACATTGTGTTTAACATATTTTTTGGACGCACACACCTTCAGTGCTTCCTTAAGGACTATGCTTTCATATGTTAGGATGCGATGTGACATCATCTGAGCAGTTGGGGTAAATGTAGATGGAACCCTCAGGCCAGTGTGAGAACCGGTGGGTGAGAAAGGTGAATTTCTGAAATGGTATCTCAGGCGGATCTTCCTGAAAAAACTGTGGAGTTCTGTTTTGAGGTTGAACTTGTTAGGATATGTTGTTGGCACAAAGGAAAGGCCTTTACTCAGGATTGACTTCTCATCCTCCGTCAATTCATGTGTTGATAGATTGATGATAGGATCCTTTGGCCTAATGACCACTTGTAGACCCGGCGCCGAGTCTGGATTTCTCCATGTTGCTCCTGGGGGAATCGGACCTGTTTCTGGGTTGGCCACGCTGCCGGCCTCCCTCCCAATTCTGGCCTTGTTGCGGTGGACCTCGTGGTGGGCTCCTGTTCCAGTTCATATTCCTGCCTCTTGGTGGTCTCCATTGGGCGTCCTCTAAAAAAGAAGATGAAGGGCCTGGTTGGGGCTGGTACCACCCGTCCTGGTATTGGTATCCAAAGCTGGTGCTCGGCTGATCTCCCTCACTCCCGGAGGAGCCAGAAGACTCAGAGAAAGTTGTGAATCTACGGTTGCCCCTGTAACCTCCTCTGCCTCTGTTGGTGAAGCGACCTTGTTGGTCTTGTTTGAAATAGTCTTCTTGCAAATAAGGATAGGTCTGTTTCTTGTCATAAAAACGTATATCCTTGGAGAGTTTATCAAGTTTCTTTGTTTGTGTATTAACGTCAAATTCCTTAATGGTCTTCTCCAGCCTTTCGAGGGCCTCTTTGGCGTTAATTAGAGCGTTGTCCTCGGAGATCTCACGTTTAAGATCCAATATCTCTTTCATTAATTTTTCCACCTGTTCCAGTGCCGTCTCCACACCAAGCACCTGCCTCAGTGGCTCACAATATTTCCCTTAAATACGTCCATGTACAAATGCAGACACTTCTTTATTAATGGATCTATTCACCCTCGTTTAAAATGAGGCCATTACGAAAAGCGTTCAGAGTGTCCTTTTAGGATTTGAATCCTTCTATCAGCGCGCTCACACACTCACAACTATGAAAGTCTCTTTCCAGTAGGCCATTATTTATGAAATTTACGCGCCAACATGTAACTTTTCTATAATGTCCTTTGCCAAATGCTGGTCTTACCGGCTCTGAGTCCTTTAACACACGCGCGCCAAGATGCTATGAAAGTCTCTTTCCAGTAGGCCATTATTTATGAAATTCACGCGCCAACATGAAACTTTTCTATAATGTCCTTTGCTATTTGGTGGTCTTACCGGCTCTGAGTCCTTTAACACACGCGCGCCAAGATGCTATGAACACATAGCCTCCACGCCTGGTTTTTAAATGTAGTTTTTAATGTAGTTTTCACCGGCCACCAAGCGCGTCCATATGCCGGTAATAGATTAAACATCCCTGCTGGCGAGCACCCGGTCTAATTACAGGCACAACCTTCATTATCTGTCAGATCCCCAATGTAACGTTATGCTACTTTGCCCAGAGATGGCCTCCCTTTAATATGTCTATTGTCCCTTGTTCCAGCTACAGGTTACTCATCAACCTTTGCTCAATTACACCTGAATCAACGTACACTTGTCACTAACCTGAGTAAGTTTGATATACTTTAGCTCCTCCTTTATACTCCTCCCACCTGCCCGCTACGCTGACGGCAGTGGCTCTCTTTCTGTCTTTCAGGAGCCTGTGAGGCCCACTCTTCCTATCGTCAGCTTGAAGCCTTCTCGCTGTTGTTTGGTAAATAATACCTCAGAGTATAACTCCATTAATAGTATCCCTTTATTACACCACTATACTGATTCAACCTTATCATTTATAGGTGCTTCCCCATCGCTATGTCCCAGTCCTGATGAAGACCCCGTTCGCAAGGATCCAAGTTCCCTGCCACCCATAGGGGTCGAAACGTTGACAATTGTTCTCTCTATCAAACGTGGATGACAGAGATTGGTTATCTGCATCCCTTTATTGTGTTATGATTCATCATACATGTAGAAGCCAGTCGTCTGGCTGGATAGGTTGTAAATATTGACTGTTGATGTCCACATGTACACTACCTTTCCCTGTCACATCACGCACTGATCACAACCCACCCCCTCCCCCTTTTTCCCAGGTTGCACCAATCTTAATATCATTAAGATTTACAAGCACTGTATTTAATATGAATTGATTTGCTCAAATTGTTGATGCAATTAAATCAAGACCATTTGATGGTATGATCTAATGGTGGTGTTGTCATATGATTTAGTAACAATGATCAAATTTATATGTTGGCAGTGTTGATACTCTGTCGCAACAGCAATGGAGTATATACATCACCAACATAATGGTCTACCTGCCCAATTTAATTGCGGGCGAACCATAGATTTGGCTATGGTGGTGACTACTCATAAGCGCCATAGCCAAACCTTTCTGATGGCCCGACAGAGTAAGGGCCGTCAGAGAAATGCCCATATGTCCTGCCACCCAATCACAATGCAGCCTTTTTTTTCTGGCAAACCCTGCCGGTGAAGAACAGTCAGAAGCAAATAATGCTCTTTCTGCCATGCGAGATGACTCCCATTGGGAGGGGAGCATTACTTTTTTTTTTTTACTTTCAAAAAGAAAATTCAGTTTGGAATTTTCTTTTTGAAAAGAAAAAAAGAAAACTGTTTGGTGCAGGGTTGCGTCATACTGACACAGCCCTGCACCAATCCGCGAGATGCATTTATAGGAACCACCGTGCCATCTGTCAAGTTATAAATCTGGCCCTATGTGTCAAGTAAAGTGTGCCAGGGAAGATGTCTCCACGAAAATGACGCAAAGGATGCGTGCCGTGACTGAATGAAACCGATGTCAGTTACTGACCCGCATGACATATGCCTATGGTGCTTGGGCTCCAGTGATAAAGTTGTGCAATGAGTGTGCTCGAAGGGAATCAGGAAGCAGGAGGAGAAGCTTTACATTGCAGAGCATAAGAAGAGGCCGCAATTGAAAGAGCAGTCCTGCTCCATGTCACGAAGCCGTTCTTGATCCCAGTCATGAAGGTCGGTCCCATGTGAAATTCAGTTCCCCCTCAAAGTCTTTCAGTAAGTCAGAAGCACACCATTAGCCACTCAAGCTGCTGAGAAGTAGCTAGGGTGTCACTTGAAGGTTCTGGCATCTTCTAACTCCGAGCTTGTCTCGCATTTGGGCCTGGCACACCACAAACTCTCAGGCCCGTTGTCCACCCAGCAGCAAATAGCAGCCTTCTAGAACACCTTTCTACAGGCTCCCTCTGGTGTGCCTCAGCCCCTACGGGCCTCAGGGGCCCGTAGTTGGATCGCCACTGGTGGCCCCTCCCTTTAGAATTGACTGACCCCTGAAGACCTGTTCCTGGGCCTGTGCCAAAGCTGATCCAGACTTCTGCTTTGGCCCCCACAGTCAATGCAGTTATTTCAGTGCCAGCCCCTCTAATGCTCTGTCGGATCAAATTGCAATGATCGTTTCTGACCCAAGCCGATGGCAGCCACACCAGGCCTGTGTTGTGCTGTGAAATAACTAAGGTACAACCAGTTGTTCTGCAGCCAGATGTTCAGCCTTGACCTCTCCTCCACAACGCCAGTACTATCAGAAGATAGAGACCCACTTCAATGCTGACTCCAAGGTGATCAAGGGCATATCCAGTGACCCTCACAACACTGACAGTGACGAAGAGGAAAGTCAGTCTGAATGCCTTTCCTTTAACCCCCCCCCCCATAAGGAGTCAATAAATATCAATGCCATTTAATGCGGTGTGCTTTCTGGACAAGTATGCCAATGCCTTGCTGGCTATTCCAGAGGACTTCGGAACTCACTGACCCAAATAATGCAACACTGACAGGACGCTGAAAAGTATGTGTTGTGTGGAGGCGTGGAAACTACTGACTGCTTAGGCTTTTTGAGTGCGGCCATTGCAGTACTTAGAAAGCACACCTGGATTTTATCAACCATGTTTTCAGGGGATGCTGAGGCTTCCATTAAGGACATGCCCTGTAATGGATCTAGGCTGTCTGGAGAGTAGGTCGACTTGGCGTGCGAGTGATTAAAGAATAGCCATATAACAGTTAAGTCTTTGCGGTTATTTTCCCCAGCTAAAAAATGTCACCAACATTACAGAAAGTGTAGGGGCTATTCCAGAGACCTAGCGTACTGACAGCACCACCCTTATTAGCCGGTGCAGCAGCAAATGCAGTCCTTTTGAGGCAGAGTGCGCATGGGCGGCCGAGGCTATTCACATCAGTTGGAACAGCTATGCTCTGTCTTCCTCCCCAGCTGCAGCAGTTCCTAAGCTGCCTTGCTTTGCTTTCCCAAGCCCACCAATAGTCCATAGAAAACAAGACAATATTTCCTCCTCAGCTGGTGATCCATCATCTGACACTGGTGAGTCTTACAAATTGTTTAAAACGGCAGCTCCCTGCCTTTCATTTAATTCCCATTCCTTACACCACCAACACCACAGTGATTTTCGGTTGACCACCATCAAGTGCATACCTGACTCGGAGAGGGGCAAGAAATGCAATTCACGCTACCTCCTCATCCCGGTGAAGGACAGAGGGCTTAGGTCCATGTTGGGCGCTAGCTCTTGAATGCTTTTATGAAGAATGATGAATTCAAAAGACATACTCTACCTCACGATCCCCTCTGCTCTAGGTCTTCGGTACTAGATGGCGTTCTAGGAGCTGCAGGATACACATTTTTAAACACTTGCCCTGCAGCCACACAGATGTTACCTGCGATTCATGGTGGGGTCGGAACTTTTCCAGTTAGCCATGCTGTCCTTGAGCCTTACCTTGGTCCCTTGGAGGTTCACGAAAGTGATTGCGGTGGTAAAGGCTCATCGCGGATAAATGTATTCCCAGATCTCGATCACTGACTGCTCAAGAAGGGCTTGTCTCACTCAGTCACAAGCCACTTCTGGATGAAGACCGGGCTCTTAATCTCCTTTGGGTTTTCCATCAGAGCCAAAGGATTCCCTTCATAGGGGCTAACCTGGACATAGTAGCATTCAAAGCCTTTCAACTGCCGCAGCAAGTCTGCGCATTCAGGTAATGATCCCGACATTTCGGGTTCATTCCTGTGTTTCAGTGAATATTGTCAAGAGGCTTCTTGGGCTCCTGACTTCAGTCATCCTACTCATACTTTGCACCAGATGTGATCGCTGCAACGGAACCTAAGTTTTCAATGGGCCCAGCACCTTGGTTGCCTCTCCGAAGCTGTCCATCTCTCACAAGAGATGGCTCAAGACACCACATAATGGCAGACAAGTGCAACCTGATCTGCAGCAGACCATGCTCCCTTCTCCATTCAGACTTTATGGTTGTGACAGGCACATTACGGATGGGGAGGGTCATCTTAGGGAGTTGGAGATCAGAAGACTCTGGTCTTCAATGGCAAGCCAGCTCCACATTTTCAGGCCCTCCAGTAGATTTTTGGGATCCCAGCTTTATACACATTTTACAGACAACAGATGTGGCTCCATTGTCACATGTTTCAAAATCGTTTTGGATTGCTTCCCGATCAGATGTCATTCAGAGGCTGCCCTCCACACAAAGCTCTGCTCAGTAGCCCAGGGTTGGTGCAATTAAATGTCAGCATGCCGTATGCCAAAGCTGTGTAGCGTTCAATTCACCTCATTTCTCTTTAATCCACTACCAGACACTCCCTCTCCCTTTATCTCACTCTTGCAGGTCCCTGCTTTCTCCTTTGGGGATGGTTTTTGCCATCTTTCTCTTCCTCCGTCTGTCCTCTGTGTGTTTTTCCTTGCAATCAGCAAGTGTCTTGTATAGAAAAATAAGTGCCGGTCCCCAAAAGAAAGTGCTGGTGACCCCCACCGGAAACCACTGGCTCAAATTAAGCACTACTTACTGTAAAGTGATGTTCCTCACAAAAGGTACCACTGTGGTTGGCTCAAAACAGGAGTACCCAGAACAGTTACAAAAAGATGTGCAAGTTCTCTGCATGTGGCTGTCATCATCCTTCCAGAAGTAATATTTGGAGACAAACAAAAGGGAAGTTCTGGCCTAGAAACTTCCCTTCGGAGGAACAACAGGTACTACAGTCCCACCCTACCATTACTATAAACAAAATGTCAGTGCTCTAGAAGAATCAAACAGCAGCCAATCATGGAATTTTCAAAGGTAGACCTGACTCCATCCCCCTCACTTCACTGTCTAGATTGCCACCGTCTAGCTAAAGGAATGCAGAATACACTTCCACTATCACCGAATGATAATCTCATCCACCTTCTTGTGCCGTACTAAACTTGGGGAATACAAAATTGATCCCACTGCCTTCAATTCTCAGACACACATTCACACAGAGTCCTGCTACCACACATAGACCTCACGCTCACATATTCAACATGCATATGGAATGTGGTACTGAACTTCGCATTGTTATGGACAGGCCTAAGTCTCGGCAAACATGCTAGATTACTATATATATATATATATAATCAGACAGTAGACTTAGATGTGTAAAAAATAAGCAAACAAGGTAGCAAGCCTTTTCCATTTATGTATCGAGGATCTGTAATAACATTTCCTTATCCATCAGGGCTGCCCAAGCACTGCTCAAATTTAAGGAAAGAGTTGAAGATGCACCTTTTAAGGAACACTACATCCCTGTTGTTGGACCTGGCACCATTGGCGTGGGTCTCCCCTCCATCTCTCGCTTTTTGTCTCCTCTGTGTTTGCTGGTGTTAGATGCTCTGGGGGCTGTGCCATGGCCATTCCGTGCCACAGAGCGAATGCTCCCTATGGTAAATTGACTGTATGAATTGATGTTCCCATAATTGGCTCATTTGGTTTACCTGTTAGTCTCTAGTATAGTGCACCGTGCGTGCCCAGGGCTGGTAGACCGAATGCTGCTGGAGGGCCTGCAGCGCTGATTGCGCCACCCACAGAAGCAGCTTGTAATGTGGAAAGTCGAATTTAGTATGCCTGAGCTCAGAATATTAAAGTACATCTTTTAGTGAGGGTTATTTCTATATTCTGTGTCTGAAAATACCACTTTGGGAAAGTGGGTATTTTCTTGCCTAAGTCCTCCAGTGTGCTCTGCTGTTATGTGTATTGGCCGTCTGGTTTTGGAGGGACAGGGTAGGCTGAACCCGACCTGGGTCGAGTAGAGGGATCTGCAGCTGCAGTATGGGGAGGGGTGACCATTTGATCTGAGCAGGGCTGCGCCTGGCAAGGTGAATGATGGCTCCCCCTCCCACGGTGCGTCTGATGGCAGACCCCCTCTCCTAAAGGGCAGGATGCCGCCTCGTAAACAACGTGCCCCCAGGACCTCCCCGAACTGGTTCTGACTGGGTTCAGTGACTTGTGACTTTTGCGAGAACAAAGGCGAGGGGGGTATAAAGATGTGCTCGAAAACCCCCACAAGGGTGTTACTTCTGGATGCCAAGACGAACCTCTGTCCGTGTAACTAGAGGGAAAGGACTTTGAAACTTTCATCCATCTTGCTGCAGCAACTACCCAAGGGCCTGATTTGAGCTCACCTCCTGTTGAAGTCTCAGGGACATTAGACTTCACCCATCAGCCGTCTGGATTCCTATTTGAGGGGGATTCTACCCGCAGGTGAGGCCTCTGTTGAGAATTCCAGAGCCTCTGGTTCTACTGCGGGGAACGTGGGCTGAAAGTCGCTATCGCTATTGTGGGCCGCTGCAGCTGAGGAGCTGTGCCGCTGAGTGCCCGCATTTGCCATCCTATGAAAGTTGCTATCGCTATTGTGGGCCGCTGCAGCTGAGGAGCTGTGCCGCTGAGTGCCCGCATTTGCCATCCTACGAAAATCATCGCTATCGCTGTTGTGGGCCGCTACAGCTGAGGAGCTGTGCCGCTGAGTGCCCGCATTTGCCATCCTACGGAAATCATCGCTATTGCTGTTGTGGGCCGCTACAGCTGAGGAGCTGTGCCGCGGAGTGCCCGCATTTGCCATCCTACGGAAATCATCGCTATCGCTATTGTGGGCCGCTGCAGCTGAGGAGCTGTGCCGCTGAGTGCCCGCATTTGCCATCCTACGAAAATCATCGCTATTGTGGGCCGCTGCAGCTGAGGAGCTGTGCCGCGGAGTGCCCGCATTTGCCATCCTATGGAAATCATCGCTATCGCTATTGTGGGCCGCTGCAGCTGAGGAGCTGTGCCGCCGAGTGCCCGCATTTGCCGTCCTACGAGAATCATTGCTATCGCCATTGTGGGCCGCTGCAGCTGAGGAGCTAGGCCGCTGAGTGCCCGCACTAGTCACCACTTCCAGGATCCTGTTACCACCTGCGGGTACCGCTGGGTGCCCGCCTTTAAGCCCCGTCCCAGGATTATCGTGAGTGCACGCCGCGGACTGCTACAGCCGGGAGCTGTTGCCGCTGCGAGTCCGCCTGTCATCACCGCGGCTTCCTTGTGAGGCTGCGTGCGGTGCCCCTTTACATCTCCGGTACATTGTGCATCACCGGCCCCGAACTAAGTCCGTTCCACCCCCGTTTCGAGTGCCTTTATTGCTTTTGAAGTGAATCTGTAATTGTGTGCATTGTGGCTCCTTGAGTGCTTTTAGCCTCGTGTTCAGTCTATATAAAGATAACTATTTTTCTATAACTACTTGTGGTGTCCGTTTGTAGCGTCTCTCCTGTGTTATTGTGTATGGTCATAAATGCTTCACACACTGCCTCTGAGATAGGCCTGTCTGCTCGTGCTACATTACCACAGGGTTGAGCAGGGGTTATCAAAGGGTGTAGCCCCCTTACTCTGACTTAGGAAGAAGGATCCCTATTTGGACCACGGCGCCAGCCGTGGCCAACTGGAGATCCCCATTTCTAACACCTGTGTAGTAATAGTACACTTCTCCTTCCAGTACACAACCTCATCTCTTACTAACTGTATGCTTGCCTTAAACCCTCTGCTGCTTTTTTTATATAACCAACTTTTATTGATTTTAACAACATTAATAGCACACAGTATGACCAGTTCCACACAACTACACAGTAGATGCAAAACCAATATACATACATTAAGGCTCCACATCCAGTCCATGGTAGTCCCACCATTTGTCCCAAATCTTGTCATCTTTGCCTGGGCACCCCTGCGCTGCATAAATCAGCTGTTCTTGATGGGCAAACCCGTCCCCACCTTTTCTCCATTCAATCAATGAGGGGGGTTCTGGGAATTTCCATTTGTGTGCGATGTCGGGTTTGGCCACTGATGTTGTCGCCCCAATAAAAGTCCATTCCAAACTCGACCCCTCACCCTCCTCCAGTAAGCCCAGCAGTGCGACCCTGGAGGTCAGCGGTTCAGAACTGTGGAGAGTTCCCCCTGTATCCCGTACCAAAAGTGGGTCATTCTGGGACAGGCCAAAACCATGTGGAAGAAGTCCGCTTCTGCCAGGGAGCAGGGTGCGCATCGGGCCTGAGAGAATCTGCCGGCCCGGTGAAGCTGCAGTTGAGCCATGTAGGCAAGATGTAGATAATTAAGTTAGAGCATGCCGAGACACGAGGAGATAGCAAGTTGCCTGGGGGCCAGTCTGGCCTTACGCCAGTCGTTGTCGTCCAGGTCTCCCACCCACACCGCTCACGCAACTTTTAGAAGTAGTCTGGGGCATTAATAATGAGGGAGCAATAGATCCTAGATGTAGCTCCCTTGCCCAAACGTCCCAACAGGATCTTGGCTTCGAGAGGGTTGAATTCTGGAACTTGTGTGCCCATTGGAACATGCTCTGATAAGGCATGATGCAATTGCAAATATCAATAAAATTGTGTGGTGGAGAGCTGGTACTGCTCTTTCATGTCATTAAATGGCATCATGGCCTCCCCCGCCAAACATCCCCTTAGTGAGTAATCCCTATTCTGTCCCATCACGCAAAGCCCTGCAGGCCATCCGTATGTTGCATCTACATCCCTTGCCGCAGCGGAGCCAGTCCTGTGAGTCTGCATTCCCATCTGATGAATCAAAGCACCGCACAACAGTGTCCCCATGTACAGTCATGGAGGGTTTGTGGGATCGGGGCTTCTTGGAGCAGGCCCAAAAGCCTGTCAAGACCCAACAGATTCAGTTCCACTCAATATGTAGAGTCATACCACCCCCCATTAAACTAGTTATTAATCGTCGTGAGTTGCGCAGCTATATAGTAACCATAGAGGTATGCCATTCCCAATCCTCCTTCATAAGGGGAGTGTCAGCCATTGAAAATGGCAAAACCAAAGGGGATGATGGACGGAGTGTTGAACATTGCAAGCACTCACCCCCAGTCAACTGATCTGGGTTTAATCCATCATCATTCTTTAGCTCACTCCGCCACCCCAGTTCAGACATGGCAATTTGCAAATCAGTCTGACCCTGTGCCTCATGGGAACAGTCCAGCCCGAACTGCCAAGCCATGTCTTCCCTGGACCGGAAACAAGCATCCTGGGACCGCTTTCTGGCTTATGTTCAACACTCCGTCCATCATCCCCTTTGGTTTTGCATTGTTCGCCCTAAGTTGGCAGGGTATGCCCAGACGTGGGTCCCTTGCTCACTTTGCCACTGGATTCAAGATAGCCTGGCTGATGAGGGCTGTGAGCCTGAAACCGGTCCCAGGTTGCTTGTTTCTGGTCCAGGGAAGACATGGCTTGGCAGTTCGGGCTGGACTGTTCCCATGAGGCACAGGGTCAGACTGATTTGCATATGGCAATGTCTGAACTGGGGTGGCGGAGTGAGCTAAAGAATGATGATGGATTAAACCTAGATCAGTTGACTGGGGGTGAGTGCTTGCAATGTTCAACACTCCGTCCATCATCCCCTTTGGTTTTGCATTGTTCGCCCTAAGTTGGCAGGGTATGCCCAGAAGTGGGTCCCTTGCTCACTTTGCCACTGGATTCAAGATAGCCTGGCTGATAAGGGCTGTGAGCCCGAAACCGGTCCCAGGATGCTTGTTTCCGGTCCAGGGAAGACATGGCTTGGCAGTTCGGGCTGGACTGTTCCCATGAGGCACAGGGTCAGACTGATTTGCATATGGCCATGTCTGAACTGGGGTGGCGGAGTGAGCTAAAGAATGATGATGGATTAAACCCAGATCAGTTGACTGGGGGTGAGTGCTTGCAATGTTCAACACTCCGTCCATCATCCCCTTTGGTTTTGCAGCCATTGAAAATGGCCATGCGATAACCCCCACCCAAAGAAAGGGGCCAATCCTCAAGGCCAATGAACGGAACCACTTACTAGGAACTGGATGGGGGAAGTTTGAAATGGTGTATAAAAAGCATGGAAGACATCGTTTTAAACACAGCTACTCACCCCAGTGAATTCAAGGGCAAACAGCCCCATCACTGTAAGTCTCTGTTCAGCCCGGTTATCAGGTGAGTGAGGATAAGACTCCATGGGAGATGGCTAATAATTAGAAGGACAGGCTACGGAATGGAATTGCAGCGCACCAAAAATTAACCACCTGTATCTCCTTTGATTGGCACCAATAGATATTTAGATTTGTTGACCAGGTGCCTGGAGGCCTCTCCATAGATACGGAGACTCTCCAGGCATCGCGGACTATGGGTCTTCCTGGAACAGCAGAATATTATTGGTGTAGAGGACTATAAGCTCTTCCAGTCCTCCTCCCCAGGACCATCCCCTCACCCGAGCATCGCAACGAATGAGACGCGCTAAAGGCTTGATTACCAAGGCAAATAAAAGTGGGGAGAGAGAACAGCCCTGACAAGTACCCCTACGGATTGGGAAGGGCGGGAAGAGGGTCCCATTAACCTGAACTTGGGCAGTTGGGCTGGAGTACAGGAGGACAACAAGTTTGCCGAAGGTCTGCCCTTCGTAATACCGCTTCCGAAAAGGACTAGACAATGGTATCGAAGGCCTTCTGACAGTCTACTAGCAACAAGGCCATAGGGTTGCTGATAAGGTGTGCTTGAGATAGGGCCATTTGAACTCTGCGTATACAGTGGCAGGTACTCCTGTTTGGCATGAATCTACCGGGTGAACCAGGTAGGGTAGGACCCAGGTTAGGTGGACGCCCAAGACCTTTGCGAACACCTTGACATCTACATTGATAAGAGAGATAGGCCTGTACAAGGCACAGCGGTTCGTGGGATGACCCACCTTAGGGATCAAAACAGTAGTTGCCATGTATAATTCCGGGGGAAACGACCTCTGATCGGCCATTTCAATATATAACACCAGGAGGTGGGGGAGAAGGAGAGATGGAAAACGCTTAAACTCGATCAGGAACCCATCCGGACCCGTGGTTTTCCTTGTGCTCAGAGCAGACAGCGCCTCCCCAATCTCTTCCACCATTAATGGCTGATCTAAATCGTGGGCCTCAGACCCAGAAAATCGAGGACAGTGGAATACCTTGTAGTATCGGAGATGCAAGTTCCCACAGGGCGTGGGCACTGCTGCATAGAGCGTGCAGTGGTAGTCCACAAAGACCTGGGCCACATCTGTGGTCCTCTCATGAAGACAGTCTGTGGCATCATGGATAGATTGTACTATTCAGGACATCATGTTTCTAGAGGCCAGCCAGTATAGGAGCTTACCGTTTGGTCCCCGTGCTCATACACATGTGGGGTCGATGCCCACAGACACTTCCTAACCTCCTCTAGGGAGACCCATTGCAGTTCAGACCTTGCCAGTGCCAGTTTACAGGCCTGATCCAACAATGATCGATGACTCATCCACCGCTCCAAGGAAAGGATTCTTGCCTCATAGGTCTGTCATTCACCACAGTTCGCAAGCTTCTTTGCCCCGGATATACCCTTTAATCAACCCTCTCAGAGTGGGTTTGCTGACTGCCCAAAGGATCTTTGCAGAAGGCACTGTGCCCTCTTTAGTATAGAAGAACGACTGGATCTCCATTCCAACAAATACGGCACATTCCTGGCCTACGAAATACTAAACGTTAATACGCTACATGGGTCTCAAGTGTGCCTCTGCAGGGCCCATCTCAAGGATGATGGGAACATGAGCCATTATACCTCGGGAAAGGATCTGTACACGAGTTAGGTGGAGGGCATCAGGGGCCAATATACATATCTGGTCGATGCGTGATAGTGTTTTATGTGCCACGGGTGCGAGGATATATGTCCCCTGGCCAGGGTGCCAGATCCTCCATGCATCGCAAAGACCCACCGCGCACTGAAAGCATGCGTCACAGAGAGGCAATGTCCCTGCGGTGTACTGTATTGTTCAGGTACCAGAATAGCTCCACTCCAGGTAGGGATCAAAGTATCAAGGAAGCACATCTGTGCCCTCATTTCAGGAGCAGAACAGGTCCAGGGTGTTAGAAAGTGAGGTGTCTGGGTCGGGGTTGCCAGTCTCAACAGTACTGCGATTTGGACTTGGTGCGGGGGGCCTCCTCCGCAGGCCAGAGTGAGTCCTACAGGAGTGGGTGCGTTTCCTCTGGGGTGGTTTAGAATAGGAGATGGAGGCCCCACCACCCCCGAGTTGTCCCCCTCTTGTCCACCAGGACGTCAGATTTCACATTGTTCCGTCGCCCACTCCCAGGCCTGTCAAACAAATAGGTTGAGTAAATAAACATCACCTTTAGTCTAGCTGTAAAGAGGAGCCTATATGAGCTCTCAAAGTTTTGGCTTGAGCTCTTCAAAGGAGCATCTACGGTGCTGGACTGTGCGGGCGTAGTCAGGGAAGATCAGGATCTTAGTGTAGGTCTTGATGCAGCTGGCCTCACGGAGAATGACGTCTCGGTCCCGGTGGTTGAGGATACGGGTAATGATGGGACGAGGTTGCGCCCCCGGAGGGGGCTGATGGGCCAGAGATCGATGCACCATCTTCACCACGAAGCATCAGGACAGTTTGTTTGGGGAGATCCAGGATCGCAGCCAGTCCTCCAGTAGTCTTTCTGTGCCTGACATCTCCTCTGCCTCTGGGAAGCCGACAAATTGAAGATTGTTCCTCCGTGACCGATTTTCAGCATTTTCACCACATTCCTGCAGTGAGGTCGTAGTGGAGAGAAGTTTAGAGACTTGAAGTTTAAGGGTGCCCACCTCGTCTTCCACCATGGATATCCTGGTCTCGGCTTCTATTACTCGGCTAGCAGCGTTGCAGAGGTCTTGCAGCAATAGGGACATGTCCACGCAGACCTCGCCCACCTTCGCCTCGACCGCCTCCCAAGACTCCTGAATCGCCTTTAGGATGATGTCTAGGTCAGCCTGCACGGGCGGGGAGGCATGAGAAGGCAAGCCCCAGCGGCTCCATAGGCGCCCGAGATATGCTTGGCATATTGGTCCATCTGTGTCTGCACCGGAGCCGGTGGGGAGTCTGTCCCATCCCATCCCCAAACGCGTGGGCTGCTCACCCCGGTGTGAGCAGCACAAGCAGCTAGCCTCGTCTGGAGTCTGTCTGTTGATCAAGTCGGCAACGCAAGGAGAAGGCAGCGCAGATCCTGGTGCATTCCCAGTGGAGTTACCCCTCACCTCTACAGCCCCCCCACCCCCGAGAAGCGCGGCCTCCAGAGTTCTGATGAGTCCCCAGGGCAGGCCCAGTGCAGTCTGGCACAAGGAATCAGGTGGGGGGGCCCAAAACACAGTCTCAAATGCAGCAGGGGCGGGCGATGTTACACAACCCCCGGGTGCCGATGGCCCCCGCTCCCGTGCTCGCGCTGCAAGGCCCGAGACCTTCCAACTGGTGAAGGAAGCGGGAAGAACGTGGTGCCTCAGCCTCACTACAGTCAGGCTTCACCACTCCAAACCAGGCCCACAGTGGGCCACATCAGCAAACTCCCAACGGCCACATAGAAGCTAAGAAGAAAATAAATGGGGCAGTGGGGGAGGGGTGGGGTCCACGATCTTTAAGCCTTGCAGATAATGAATGGGGGCCCTCCACCACCACCCAGGGAAGCAGCAGCTACAGTCGACGTCCGGGGGAGGGGCTCTGAGGCACAGTGAGGGCCTTGTGGGCTCTAGTGAACACGGGGAGGGAGTCCTACCCCCGCGTCTGATAGGAGGCAGTGCTCACCTTGTCGCGGCCTCCAGCTGCTATATGGCTTAAGGCCTGTACATCAGGCTGCCCTTATGTCCGCGGCAGCAGTCAGTCAGGCCCTTGTTCCCTGGCGCAGGGAGCCAGGAGAGAGTCGCACCACAGCGCTCACGGCGCCCCCCCCTCCCCGACACCACTGGCGCCAATCCAGCCTCTGGCGTTACTCACCACAAGGGGTCAAGGAAGAGGGTAGAGGGCCGCCAGGTTGTGCAGTCTCTACACCTCACCTGACTTGGGCTCAGGGGGCGGTCGCCATCTTGCTTGCGCTTCTCTGCGGGTGCTTAAGCTCGGTTTGGGGGCATGGCATGCCCGATCTCAGTGGGTCAATTCGGGTCACTGGCGGCTCACCCCACACGCAGCATGGCGGAGGAAGCGAGTATGTCTGCTGTCGGGCAGGATGGCAGAGGATACTCGTGGAGGACATGGGAGCCAACTCAAAACACTGCCGCCATCTTGGCTGTCCAAGCCCACATTCCGCTGCACTATACAGATACCACATAAATATATACATACATACAGATCCCAAGGTCAAAATAAAAGTCAGGATACCAGTTTCACATGCAGTCGAGCATTCAGTACAGGAGAACAGGACTGTATACTATGCAAGGGATATTTTCGTTCCAACAAGGGTGATATAAGAAACAGGCCAGGGGTGGATTCAATCTAGTCAGAAAGCAGCATGGGGTGGAATCAAAACTAGTCAGCCTGTATATTCCGCAACCCCTGCATTTCACAGTGGGCTACTAAGAAAACTGTATGCACCTACACGTACTTCTGTCTTTTATTTTTACAAATTAAACACTGGTTGAGGAATTATGTAAGTGCAAACTAGCTAGAAAAAAATGCATACTTATGGCCTGATTTATATAAATGAGATTATTGGATGAATTACGCCGAAATATTAAAAATGATTAAGGGAGAGTGCTGATAACCACAGAATGGGCTTACAACCAACAAGATAGCTAAGCACTCTTAATTCATGTTTCTGATCCCGATCTAAAAGTTCTTTAAATACTTTTGAAGAAACTTCTTTGGTTTGAGCATATATCTTCGGAAGGTTTCACTGCCATGCTAAAAAAAGGGCTTTCTCCTCAAGATGTACAGCCACAAGTTCCCTTATGATATATGAGGCGGGAAATGGGATTTCAATTGAAACTTAGTCCTTTATATGGAAAGTGTCAGAGAATAGCGCAAATATGAGAGACAAACAACTCCAAGGTGACTTTTGCAATCAATCACCGCCTGCCGAAATATTCAACCAGAGAAATAGACAGTTCATTTTAAAATTTACAAAACACCTTCAAGGGTCCACATCTATTTTACAAAGTACACCCCTCGAGCTATTTGACAATAGCTGGTAAAAATAAATGGATGAGAATGGACTTCAATGATGCAGAATATTTGGAAGATTATAGAGCAATCAATCGCGGTTATGACACAGCAAAAAAATGAAGTTTGCTTTAAAATTATGTACTTTTAAGAACATCTTCCTCTTGCAATAAATGAGAAACTAAATAGTTTGAGACATGTAGCTCCCATTTTCTGGTTTCTGTGTGAAAATCTGTGAAGTGAAGCATCAGAAGGGACAAAGGCATATGGTGTGGCCATACAAATATTTGATGAGAAACACAATTAGAAGCGTGGAACTCTCACAACTATGCCTTACCTACTCAACCGTTCCTCATCACATGCCTTACTTATTGAGGTGTACTACTTCACTCAGGCAACCCATTAGCTAGCAAAACAGTCTGGTTCTTTCTAACCTCCTCTTCCATCATCTCTCAGACGCCCCTCCCAATACCAGGATCTAGACGAGACCATAAAGGGTGTGGAAACCTACTGCAGTTCCTGTTTGTGCCTGCTCCCCCAGAAGGTGCTACGCGACCCTGCCCGACCCAGGTCGCCAATCTGGCAGTTCGCTCTTTTCCATGTGTGTTGGCTGAAGAATGGGGCTCTCTGCCAGAGCAGGGCTTCCTTGTTTCTTTTCATGTAGGGCCCCTGCACCGTCTCCTTGCTGACTTTTGCTTTACAGACGTAGTCCCGGGCGTGTAGATGGTGTGGATGGTGAGCATGGCTCTCGTTGTGCCATTCTCCCAGTTTGCTGCTGCAGTGCATCCTGGCCTGCCCTGCCGTATCCTAATGGCTTCTGGAGTTTTTCTTCTGGGTCCTGGCTAGACTGCAAATGCATGTCTTTCAGGCCACGTTGGTCTGACTGGTGGCCTGGTGTGGAGGGTACATTGGCCTGTGGCCACAGCCTCTTCTCGCTTCCCGATGTTCAAATGGCTTGATTCCTCTTGTGTTTTTATGTGCAAAAGTCCTGAGGAGTAATGGATGCAATGTGCATGGCTTCATATTTTCTGAGGTAGGGTCTTCTTTTTTACTTTGTTCTATTCCACATTTGCAGTGCTATGTTTTTGGACACATGCTGTCCTTTTTTTTTTTTTTGGGAAGATAGTGCCTTCTAGCACCCAGACGCATTGGTTTGTGCTGTTGACGTGGTTGCTCTTGTGTGCTATGGGCTATGCCTTCTCCTGTTTTGGACCAGATCTGTGTACGCCTGCATTGGGTTTCTGTTCCATGAGTCCTGTTTCTGGGGCAGTAGGATGCTTGTGGCTGTTTTTCTCTGCCCTGCCCTGTGCTGTTCTTACTTGGTTTGGACCGAGATGCCACTTGTACTAGGGTGCTGTGTTGCGCTTCTAACCTGTTTGTACCCAGTCTGTGCTAGTATTGTTGGGTTTTGGCTCATGGTCGGATCTCTGCCTGCAATTTCCTGGTTACGGGTTCATGGCCCCTTCTTGTCCAGGGTCTGTTTCTCATCCTATTCTGTTTTCTCTTGGGGTGTTTCCTGTCATCTCTTTTTTGTGATGGTCCCTGGATGTCCATTTCTTGCCTTTGCACTTGTTACTATGATGGGGCACAGGCTTACTCTTCTTTGATAGCTCACTTCCTCCAAATGAATGGAGAGATCTACTGGCCTCCTCTGTCATTGTTTTTTTGGGGTGGGCTTGCTCCTCCCATGTGTTCTCGCTTAGACTCTTTGGGCTTGGGTGTGTCTGCTGTGGACATGGTTTGGGTCACCCGTGCTCTGGGCCATTGTATGCACCCCTGTTTTGACTCTTGTTGGCTGCCCTTGCGATTCTCCCTGCGGTCCTTGATAGCTTTTGCGATTAGTCCTCTGACCCCTTTTGTGGGTCTTTGTCTGGCCCTCTCCTCCAGACAGTGGTTTCTCTCCCCATATCGCTGGTCTCCTTCCTTGGCTATCATGAACAGCCGTTCTTGTCTTTTCTAGCCTCGGTTGTGCAGGTGTCTATAGGTACAAGTGTAAGTTACTACTGCTAAAAAGAAACAGTAGTAAGTCCAGCACCACATATGACCAACCACTAATACTGCCTGACCACAGTGTCATCCTATGGTAAAGGGAAAAGTAAAAAGGGTAATTTAAGTAGAAATAAAATAGTAAATATATTATGATTTGAAATATTATTTTAAATTAGGAATTTATTTTAAGTGTAGAATATAAGAAACAAAATCTACAGCGTGATTAGCTTAATTTTGAATACAATCTTTAATAAATTTAATAAATTCAAATATTTTACATTAAATTGCAATTATTTTTCTGCAGTTTAAACAATAAAATAAATTCCCAGCTAAAGTGCAAAAAAAATATTTTATTATGCATTAATAGTTATTAAAAGTGATTCATGGAATAAATTAAAAGTAATTTAATTGTATTTTATTAATGTAATCTTACATTAAATGTTAAAAAAAGGCTGTTAAAATATTTCATAATTAAATGTTTAATTTCTCTCTATTTTGTAACATTATATTACAGTTATTTATGCTTTTAAATAATTTAAAAAATAATTTAATCTAACATTATTTTTATGGGGTTTTATTTTAAGTCCCCATGAGAGGGTGTTGCAGTAACAGACTGATCCAGAAGAATGCTTTGTACTAGCAAATATTTCTCTTTCCCTTCCCATCCTCCCTTCTGGAGTCCTGACAGGTATTTTGTGTAAATTAAGGTCTGCAGATACTGATGGGACAAGCAGGGGCATTTTTTAGAGTCCTGGCATTCCCACAGGGTAGAAAATGTTGCAATCTAACATTAGCCCGCTGGGCCCACAAGACAGTGATAAGGCATTAGTGGGAGTGTGTCAGCCAAATGCATGAAACCTTCCGTAGTTAGTGGTTAGTTTAAATTATTTGGTGTGAATGACATCTTGTTCGATCCACATAGTTTTAAAAATCACTACTGGAAAAAAAAAACAATCAGTGAGAAGGATATTAGTTTTTAAAACAAATGCAGCCAGAGGTTAGAGAGAAGGATTAGTGGAAATGGACTAACAGCCTGATTATCCCAAGAGGTCCGGTGTTCCCACATCTGGGATTGCACACTGTACAAACTTTACAATGTACAAATCCCCCATCAGAATCCCTCCTATGTGATGGCAGAGTATCTGTTTGTAAGTAGTTACCTAAAAATGCTTTAAACAGTTTTTACTGTTCAACAATAGCCCGGTGGGGCTTAAATAAGGTAATTGCTTTTACGATACCCTACACATGTGTCATATATCAGAGAATGGGCAAAAAGCCAACAAAAGCCAGTAAATGTGAAGCGAGAAAATGGCAAGGGGAAAATAGTGGAGAGCAAGAGAAAAGGGGCAAAAGAAAGAAAGAGCAAGAGAAATCCAGAGACAAATGCATGATTATAGAAGAAAGACAGATAGAAAGTGCGGTTGAAGGAAAATCCAAGAGAGTTTGGACATGCAGCTAGAGGAGAAATACATAAACGGGAAATGGAGAGATGGAGTGAGAATACAGGGAAGACGTAGAAAAAAGGAAAGAAAGAAACTGAGGCAAAGAACTAAAGGGATATTGGGGAGAAAGAAAGAGGGAATGAAAGATGAAGTTAAAAAGAGGAAGAAAAATTTAAAAGTAGGAATGGTGGATGAGAAGTATTGATGAGAAGAAGCAATGATGGAAGAAAAGTAGGATGAGAAGCAGGGAAGAGAGGTAGGGATGATGGATAAGAAGCAGGGATGAGATGTAGGCATAATGGATGAGAAGTAGGAATGATGGATGAGTACTAGGGAAGAGAAGTAGGGATGATGGATGAGAAATAGGGGTGAGGAGTGAGGACTGAGGATGTCCTAAAATGGGTGCTGTAGTGGTGTGTGCAGTCCAATTTTATTTTAATGCCTTATTAGGAGGCACTGGTGAAATGCAACTGATTATTTTATCAGGGTGCTTCCATTTTGACACTACAAAAATAAAAAAGGTGAGATTGCCATATCAGCATTATAGTGCCTATTGTATCTGCAAAGTCACCCTTCTGCCCATTAAGCCAAGAATCCTAATGCTGATGCCCATTACAGTAACTATGAGCATTCAAAGTGGTAGTCTCCTGTTGGAAAGGGGGTTATTAGTAGTGGTAAACCTGCATCTACCACTGGCAACAAAGAGACTGACACAGACTAGGGCTCAGAATAGGTTTCAGTAAATTATTCCCATGCTCATCCCTGGGTAGCTTAGCTGCGACCAGGCATGCTTAACTTAGGAGACCGGTATGTAAAGCATTTAAAAATACCAATTCAGTAAATAATTAAGACACAACACACAATATGAATACAAAACCATTTTATAAAAATAGGAAATATTTTTATCTTTATAATTACACCAAAATGACAAAAATCTAATGTAGGCATCCGGAGATATGAAGTTTTGAAGAATATACTCTTTCTAGCACTTAGAAACCTATAGCGCTAATCTGGGAAATCTGGACACAATTGAACGGGACAAAGTCAAAGTTTCAGGCCAACCGCGATGAAGCCCTGCTCGGATACCCCTTGCGGTAGGCCTCGGTCAAACTTTCACCTTTGGACTTAAAAATGTTTCTGGAGCTTTTTCTGCCGTGGTCCCTCAAAGCTCTTCACCAGTCCGGATTTGAAGAGGGTTTCCTGGCTTGCTTTCTAGGGAGCTCCCGGTCAAACTTTGGAAGTCAGACCTCCAGAGCTTTTCAGCGGGATGAACCTGCAGTCCTGGTAGGGTTGCGGTTGAAGGTGGCCGGTTTGGCTCTCGCAGTTGAGTCGGTCCCCTTATAGAGCTGTTTTTCAAAGTTGCTCCAAACTTTTCCAATCTTCTGAAACTTCTACCTGAAGTTCCTCTTGAGGGTCCAAAGTGTCCAAAACACAATACAAGGGTCTGGAATCTCCAAGGTGGTCCTTGAAAGTTTGGGACCAAAATTCCCACAATGCACCTGGACAAAACCCTTACAAATCCACTGGACGCACTCCAGGCAGGAGATTCTTCTAGGTGAGGGTCCAGGTGAGCTCTGTTACCTTGCAGCATGCAGGGAGTCGACTATTTGTTCCTCTTGAAGCAAGGTACATCCACAGGGCTGTAGTTCCAGATAATGTAGCAGGAGCAGTCAGTCAGAATGAAGGGCCTGATGGTGCAAATCATGTTTCCAGTTTACCACTCCTTCTCTTAGTTTCAGGTAGCAGATCTGAGACGCTCTGCTCCTCTCACATGTTTATTCAGTGTTCTCTTGGGTCAAGCAGGAGAGCACTCCTGTCCAGTGAGGTGCAAGGCAACATCCCAGAGCATTACCACTTCCTCCAAAGTGTGGCATAATCTTTTTCCAGAAAGCACTATTCCTCCAAAATTCAGTGTGGCTGAAATCTCAGCAGAGGAGTAAGAACTAGTCAAACCAACCTCCAGGATGGCTCATTTCCATAGCTCTCCTCCCCCTAACATCTGAAGATTCTTGCCTTAAGCCTGCTATCTGACTGGGTCATAGGGGATGGGTGTAGATGGACCTGGCATTCCCTGCCTGTCCTATTCCTCCTTTGAAGCTTCATGCTTTACGACCCCTCCCCACTGCTCTGGCATTCATGTGTAGCAGAGCTCTCCAACAGATTTAGCCTCTCCCTTGGTGAGCCACTTATCACTTCATCAAAGCAGCCTGGCTAATCCTTTTAACTCTGACCAATCAGGACCGACTGCAGGAAGGCTGAATTTTGGCTTACAGGCAAGAAAGTCTTAACTTATTTTCTGAATATTTTAGGATAAATTCAACAATAGCATATTATTGGATTTATCAATACCATTCTCCTACGTCCTTGGATGATATTTTCTTTAATTCCTAGCAATATTTATGCGTTCATAAACTATTGCAATGTTATTCTATGTGGCTGCGGATCTACAATGGGGAAAATGAAATGTGCAATTTCTCCAACACCGGGGTATATAAAACATCTTTTATAATGGGCCTCCTCATAATTATTTGAACCCCCCCACCCTTGGGACACCTAACGTAGACCCTGGGGGTACTTAATATACCATAATATTGTAGATAATCACTTTTTAATTGCCCCTACCACCAAAGTCAAGTTTGCTGTGAATTTACTTTTAAAAGCAGTGCTGCAACACAGGCCTGCTTTTAAAATGACCTCAGGCGCTCAGCAGTGCACACATGCAAGTGCAGGAAGGGCTAATGGCCTCTAAACTGCCATGCCCTATTATATACTAGGGACTTGTAGGTAGTTTTTAACCCCCTTCCCAATAATATCTACTAGGGACTTATATGTCAATGGAAAGTGTACCCTAATACATAGTGTACCTTAATGTATGTGTGTGTTTCAACATAACAGTGGGTGTTTTAGCACTGGCCCTGCCCAGCAGAGCCCAGGGCACTCTCAAAGTAGTAAAACCAGCACCCATGGGTCTTAAATGGGACCAAAAGTGGGGGGACACTGCAAACAGGTCCTGATTTCTAACATCTCCTGAAGTAGGATTCTACCTTCCGAACCTCATTTATTATGCTATGATAAATTTATTTGTGTGAATTCAATAAAGGTTTTCTAGAGCTAAAGTATATGGACATTTGTATTTATATATCTTAATTCCCATTCTGTTCTACTTTTGCATTTTCCACTGAGAAACATTAGTTAATGTTTGACCTCATTGTTATTTCATTCATTGTTATTTGTGTCACATTTCTTTCAGCTTCTTGCCTGATTTCATCAATGGAGACTTTGATTCTATAAAGCAAGATGTTAAGGACTATTACAAAAACAAGGTAAGGTCTTCTCTTGTATATAGAAGCCCTCTACTCTATTAATTCAGTTATATTTAAAGCAAAATAGTTTGAACATAACTAAAATATGTTTTAAAGGGCATGGTTTTGGTGTCAATAGACCATAGTAGAAATGCATGAAGAGTGCAAGTGTCTTAAATGAATTGCATGCCAAGTGTATAGCATGTGAAGTCATTGGAAGCTCTTTTCCGCAACGTCCAATTACGTTCCACTTGTTTAGTCAAAACATTGCAGTCCCCTTACCGCCAAATGCAGGCAATAAACATGGATAAAGTATAACACATGTTCTTTGGTTTTGTTGTTTTTTTCGTCACCACATCAACTTCAGTGATCTAGATGATGTACATGATGTACACCTTGGCCTAAGAAGGTGAAAGCCTACATTTTTTAGGTGTACCTCCAAATTCTTTTAGCGAAAAAGTAGGCCTCATTAAAAAGGATTAGCACCACTCCCTGAGTAGGTGCATTAATCAAATAAACAGTTATTAGAAGCACAGTGCAATAATATGTCTTAATATATCTTAAAATATATTTCCTCATAATTTTGTGTGTACCATTTTTAGGTTTGGCACAACTAAAACGAACTTCACTAACTCAACTAAAGTAATATAATATCAAAATATGGTGTACTTTGGGTCAGCCTCAAGCTCAGCAACCTTCAGACAGTGGCTTGAGGTATTACTATTCACCTAATTCTGTTTATTCACTTTTGTCAGTGATCGAATATGAGCCGGACCCTAACATAGCTGTCTTTGCGTTCTGAAAGACAAAATTCAAGTACTTAATGGGTATTTCCCAGGTAGTCCCCATCTGTGCTGCCTTGACTGTGTGCACCTTCGCTATGCTGTGCAGCTTTTTCCCCTTGATCCCAGAAATCTACCTCTATTGTTACCTAAACCAGGATGGCAGCCTAGGTGAACTGCATCAGTGGGCAGAAACAGACAGGAGCTGGGAGTGATCACGTATCTTGGTGCACAGATTTTCGTAGATTTCTGCCCTGGTTCTTTATCTGGCAAAGCTATGCATGGCTCTGCTTTGTTCGTACCTCAGATCCATTGGTTATATATACGTATGTATACGTGTATATATGTAGCTACCACAGATAGTATTAGGTTGATGAGGGTGGGACGGCTCTCCTGATGCTGCTGGATCTTTCAGCAGGCTTTGACACGGTCTTACCCATGCGCCTGGTGCAGCATCTTCATCAGGCAGGTGTCAGTGGGAAAGCCCTTAATCTCTGCTATTCCTTTCTCACCAACAGGATGCAGGTTGTAAGCTGTGGTGGCTTTAAAGCTAAGGCTTTTAGTCTTCCTTGGGGGGGGGGATCCCTCAGAGGTCTTCGTTGAGCCCCACCCTTTTCAATCTGTATATCTACCCTCTCGCTGAACTGATGCACTCCTGCAGTTTTAAAGTACTTTTATATACTGACGATACTCCGATTATTGTATCCATCTCTGGCAACTTGTCCTTAGTAGCTGACCAGTTTAATTCTTGCGTGAAAGAAACTTTTCTTGAA
The DNA here is from genome assembly GCA_963921515.1 of Calotriton arnoldi. Taxonomy (NCBI): domain Eukaryota; kingdom Metazoa; phylum Chordata; class Amphibia; order Caudata; family Salamandridae; genus Calotriton; species Calotriton arnoldi. The sequence continues at coordinate 3,880,892 of CAWUFW010000438.1, forward strand.
TTGAATGTGGAAAAAAACGGTGGTGCTGGTGTTTGCTGTCCAAGAATCCATTTGAGATTGCTGTTGGTGGCCGAAGGAATGTGGCCCTCTACCCACTCCTGTTAATGCGGCTAAAAATATTGGGGTTGTAGGAAAGTGCCCCTTTTTGCATGGTTACCCTCTAACTTTTTACCAGATACCCGATGCAAACTTGACTGAGTATGTGCTGGGACCCTGCTAACCTGGACCCAGCCCCGGTGTTCTTTTCCAAAAATTGTACCTTTGTTTCTACAATTGGCACACCTCTGGGCCACATGTAAGTCCCTTGTAAACGGTACCCCTGGTACTAAGGGCCCTGTGACCAGAGAGGGCCTCTTAGGGCTGCAGCATGTATTATGCCACCCTCAGAGACCCCTCACCTTAACACCCACACACTGCCAGTGCAGGCTGCATGTTTTGGCACAGACCAAACTGAGGAATCGACATGGCACACATCCCTGTGTGCCATGCCCACCAACACTGCCTGTGGCATTGGTAAGTAACCCCTCTAGCAAGCCTTACAGCCCTAAGTCAGGGTGCACTATACCCCAGGTGAGGGCATAGCTGCATGAGCAGTATGTCCCTCAGTGTCTGTGCCATTCACAGACATTGTAAGTGCAGTGAAGCCATTTTGAGTACGAACTCTACAGCTCTATGATGGCTTTACTGAAAACTGGTAAGTTTGGTACCAAACTTGTCCGCATAATAACCCCACACTGATGCCAGTATTGGATTTATGATAAAATCCACTCAGAGAACATTTTAGAGATGCCCTCTTGAAAACGACCAACTTCTAGTGTATTGGCTGACTTTTCCCTGCAGCCAGCCACCACCAGACAAGTTTCTGACCTCATGGGGTAAGAGCTTTTGTTCCCTCGGAGGTCAGGAACAAAGCCTGCTCTGGGTGGAGGTGCTTCGCACGTCCCCCTGGCAGGAACAGCAACACTTGGGGGTTAGCCTCAAAGGCTCTCACCTTGTGATGTGCTGATTTGGGCAGCTCCAACTAGTGGAGATACCCACCCCCTTGTCCACGCCCCACCTTTGGCAGCAGGACACGCTGGAAAATTAGTAAGCAGAGTAGGAGTGTCCACCTCAGCCTGGCACACCCCTAGCGTAGCTAGGAGCTGAGGTGAACCCCTCTCTTAAAAATTCTCAATCTTTAATTGGAGAATTAGGCCCAATAGGAATAGGGATGTGCCCCTCTCCCCAAAGGATGTAATCACCCTAGAGGACAGTAGCCATTGTCTACTGCCTTCCGACCTCAGGAATGGCTTTAAATTGAGTATTTAAGGGCTCCCCGGAACCTTGTTTCTCAGATTTGATGGACCAAATAAGAAGACGTATCAGGACCGCTGCTGGACCAGGAACTGAACTGCTGCAGACAGAACCCCGCCAGAACTCTGCCACCTGCACCCGGTTTGACAATGGACCTGCTGTCCTTCCAGAAACCCTGCCAGGCCTTCAAGAATCCTCTGAGAACCCGCAACCTTCGGCAAAGTGTAAAGAACCTCCCTCCGAACTAGAGGCTCTAGTCCCTGGCGTCCACTGGTACAAGACTTACAAGAACCATCGCAGGGAGGACCAACAGTTGTGTTGACTTGACTCCCTGCTACAGGAGAACTCCAAGAATTGCCGCAGTTGAGGACCGACACTCCTGTTGACGCGACTCACTGCGACCCAAGACCTCCAAAGGCCGCAGTGGTAGAGCACCAGCACTTGTGCCGACACAACTCTGCCCTGCCAGAAGAAAGCACCACAGCCGGACGGCCTCCACGACCTCGAGGGTTCCTCCCGGCCACACAACCACAGCTGTTCACAGCCCGTGCCCGAGAGGCCGTACCCTCCTGCAAGTGGCCCTGTTGGCCTGCTCCTGCACCGCCAGCTCGAACACATCCGATCTACAGCAACCGACCACCAGTGACCGCGACGGTACTTGTGTTGATGACGTGCTGAAACCTATCCCGCTCATTTCCTGCCGCCGACCGCAAGGGTAAATATAATTGCCGGTATTGACTGCCTTGGCGCTGATACTGAATTCCACAACTTTCGAGTGGTCACAGCCCCCTACGACCGACAATGTGCTCAGTCGTGGCCTGTATACAAAGTATCTTTTTGTAGACTAAAACGTGTTTCATGTACGTGAAAAGTGTTGGTTGATACTATGCACTCCTATTGCCAAGAATATTGAAAATATTGCATCATTGGAAAGTCTACTTGTCTGTAACTGAGTTCACTTGGTTCCTAAAATAAAAGTAACTAAAGAAATATTTTTACAACCATTGGCCTGGAGTTAAGTCATTGAGTGTGTGTTCCTGCCTTGTATGAGTATGTACAACAAATGCATTCACACTACTCTCTGATAAGTCTAACTGCTAGACCACACTACCACAAATAGAGCTCTTGGTATTATCTGCTTAAACCTCTGCCATACCTTTGAGGACTCACTGGACTCTGCACACCATACCTCTTTTTGGTATAGTATATACAGAGCTTCCAACAGGGATGATCTTTGATACCTCCTTGAATTTGGGGTTACGGGTCAGTTGTACCATGAGTACCTGCTTCTACATAATTTGAACATTCAGGAAAATCTTTCCATTAATTCCCGGTGAACTGCATCATTCTGCCCTGATGTGTGTGGCATGTCCTGATAGTGAATTACTGCCAATTTCTTTTTTCACTATTGCAAGGGTACCTGTTCCCATAGGATAGAATGGGGAGTTTGCTTCTAACATCTATAAGCCTAACTACCCCTGGGAACAAGGTAGGAAAAAGAAGTTTAGTATTCCTGAACTCAGAATGTTAAAATGCATCTTTTAGTGAAGGTGATTTTTACATTCTGTGTTTGAAAATACCACTTTTAGAAAGAAGGTATTTTCTTGCTTAGCCAACCAGTGTTGTCATTGGTTTAGTGTACCAGTGTAGTCATTGGTTTAGTGTCTTCCACACTCGATTATTGCAATGCGCTTTATTTGAACATTAACGCCTCTTCTTTGAATAAGTTTCAAGTGCTACAAAACACGACGGCGCGCCTTATTCTTAACACCCCCAAACTACTGTCTGTTAGAGACGGTATTAGAGTGCGGCTTTGTGTCCGAGTTAGGAAGCGCATTGTCTTCACGGCTGTTTGCCTAGTCTTCCTAGCTCTCCATCACAAAGGGTCTAAATATCTTGGCACCCTCTTCATCTGGTACATTCCAGGAAGGTCACTCAGAACCTTCTCCAGTAGGAAAGTCGACGTTCCCAGGTTTCGCAAAGTTAGATTGGGCGGCCGGTTCATTTCTGGGGCTGCTGCTAAGTTATGGAACTTTCTGCTCAACCACATTGCTAGACTTCAGTCCTTTGTCTTGTTTTAAAAGTCTTTGAAAGCCTGGCTTTTTTCATCTTAGGCTCTATGGCTTTTCTGTGCTTAATGAGCTCTGTTTTCTGGCAAAGCGCTTAGATACCCTAGGGTTTAATGCGCTCTATAAATTCATTTTTCATTTCATGTCATTTATATATATATTCATAAAGTAAGGGCTATGGGTGGCTCATGTTGTGTTTGGCAGCTTTTCTCGTCAATCCCCAACAACCACTGCTCCCACATTGGAAGAGCTGACATGTGGCCCCATGCCACTTGTGACGCCATCATTTTGCATGCTTTGGCTTGTAGATTCATTTTTACCTGGGCAAGCCAACCACAAAATGCACACTGTTATGGCTAATGTGAGAAAGTACATAAGGGACACAAACAATATGAGGTCACTACTACATCTCGATGTTTTGGCCCCGGTTTGCTTTAACACTTTTAACTCACTTGATTGCTATATGTACAACACAGGAGGTGGAGCCAACGCCGACACCATGTTTTCCCACAGGCTGTGGTTTCAGGTTGCGTTGCAATTGGTGGCAACCCTTTACTTGAGACTTGTGCAGGACAGGCACACTGTAGTACTCATTGAAGACACTGTGTGGGGCTATAGACTGCAAGCCCCAGTTTTTGGCACCTTAATAGCGCATCAGCTTCTTTGTCCAGTACTGCATGGAAATACATCCTAAAGACAAACCGTCAGGTACATGCTTACATACACCCTCAGGGCACGGCCTCTGTGTGGACTGTCCCCCCTCCTAGTTGTGTTTCTCTTTTCCCTTCCTTGAGAGAGTTCTCCTGCTCACATTTTGGCCTTTGCCTCCTTAGAGCCAGTCCTTAGTGCCACTGTCTGGTTTACCTCACTCTTCACTTACAGAATTGATGGAAAAGCAGACCATGGACCACATGAACTGTAACACCTTGGAACTTCAAACTGAGTATAAAATTGTTTCAGGAACATTAACATGTTCACTTTTTACTTTTGTTAAATAACTTTTAAGTAGTCACTTGAAGATTCAGAGTCTGCCAAAATACAGGACATTTATTTGTTAATATTTTAGGATTCTGGAAAAACCAGGTGCTGGTACTAGAATAAGGATTGTGTGTAAATTCCTCTTATATCTTTTCAACATGGCCTTTCTACTATCTGTGCTTTAGTAATGATTGAGGAACAGTATAGTTTGAGTATACTGTTTTAAGTTTATATTATTTCAAATTGGAAAAATACCAGTGTTAATTTATTTAGCAATTTTTGTAATGGCTGTGACATAAAAATACATTAAAGACAGACTTATAGGCTTTGTGACTGTAGTAATGTCTAGTCCTCACATTGCTGTGCTGACATTATTCCCTCAAATGTTAAGGGATTTTTTGTGAGTGTGTGCTCATTCGTTAACATTTTTTCATTTTTGTCTTAAAATCTCAATTATGCTGATAAACCATTCATCAACCTCATTTCTTCACCCCTTTTTCGCACAGAATAATGATTACAAGTGTGATAAAGTGGATTATTAGTTTGGCTGGATGTTAGTCCACCACAGTTAATAATGTCAGTATTCTTGTTAGCTACAGTAACATTTTCAGCAAGTTAAACCTGAGCCCAACCCCTGGTAGCTATGGAACTGAGCAGACAGAATGTGTAAAGCATTTAAGAGGACCAAAACTGTTTAAAAACCAAAAACACAGCACAATAAAAATCCCACTCCATTTATCAAAATGGAGATTAATTTAATGAACAAAATGACCCCAAAATGACAAAAATATAGAGGGAAGTTAAACTTTTAAATAAAAATAGCAACCCCCTCATCTGTGGTCACTCAAGACCAGTTCAGGGGGCATCTCTTCTCCCATTAGGATTGGTATCCAGCTGACTAGAGAGATATAGGAGGGAGGAGGCCAAAATGTTAACTACATCTGCCTGTGACAGGATGGGCATCTTTTGAAGTTAATTAATTTCCTGGGCATAGCCCATATGTCCTCCTGTCAAAGGATCTGAACACCTCCCTATACTCAATCTCTTTGTCTCAGCTCCGGGATCAAGTATACTCCTCATCAAGAGGGCTAATTTTCCCATGGGTGAAAGTTGGAAGCTGATCCAAATGGGCTTCTAGAGGCTTTAGGCAGCGAAAAGTTAACTTTATATCAGTACCTTTTGCAAAATATTTATTACAAGTCTGCCTTTGTCAGTGAATTGGAATTGTCATAAATATTTTCCAAGTTCCAGGAATGAACTTTGTAGGTGTTTTCTAGGCAGAGAAAATATTATTACTTTTAATATTATATCCAAAAGCTTCCCCAGGGAACAGCTATCCCTGCAACAGTGAAAATAGCTTTTGAGGCCTTTTCACTGTAAGGACATGGTTACCATTAAACCTTTACCTGTCCTTCTTTTAAATACCATGCGCCATGCCTTATGGGCATTAATGCCTACTTAGGGGTGACTTACTGATATTTAAAAAGATGGTTTAGGCATGTCATAACAGGTTAATTTGGCAAGTTGACTTGGCAGTTTTATAACTGCACAGACAGGCTATATTAGAAGGCCTACAATCATGTTTTCACTGCCACTGTAGTGGGTTGGTAGCACAATAGCTGCAGTCTACTAGTGACATTTAAATTACAGGCCCTGGGTACACTTTGTACCATATACTAGGTGTTAGACCTGGCAGCCTTTGGGTGGTCCTCTCCCCAACATTTTGCCTTCCTCCTCCAATTTATCTGATCTCGTTTTTGCTGGGCTTAGGACCCTGCACACTTCACCACTCCTAACCAGTGGTAAAGTGCTTGTGCTCTCTCCTTAAAATATGGTAACATTGGCTTATAACCAATTGTCATATTTAATTCACTTATAAGTCCCTAGTAAAGTGCACTACATGTACCCAGGGCCTGTAAATTAAATGCTACTAGTGGGCCTACAGCACTGATTGTGCCACCCACTTAAGTAGCACTTTAAACATGTCGCAGGCTTGTCATTGCAGCCTGTGTGCAGTTTCTAACTGCCATGTTGACCTGGCAAAATAAACCTTTTGCCAGGCCCAAACCTTCCCTTTTTACAGTATGAGTAACGCCAAGGGTAGGCCCTGGACAGCCCAGAGGACAGGATGCAGTGTATTGAAAAGGTAGGACATGTACTTTTAAGTTTTACATATCCTGGTAGTGAAAAACTCTTAAATTAATTTTTCACTGCTGCAAGACCTACCTCTCCCATTGAATAACATTGGAATTACCTTATTACATTTTATAGGTGTAATTTCAAAATAGGAACAGGTAACCCCTTCGTGTTTGGTGTCTCTAGAATTTAAATTCCGAACTTAAGGTGAAGTAAGATTTTAATTAGCAATTCTAAAAATGCCACTTTTAGAAAGTTGCTGTAGCAAGAAATGATGGCTGGAATGCTGAATAAATCAAAAATTCATCCCCAGTGTTGATCCCCAGAAACCGATCCCAGGATGCTTGTTTCCAGTCCAGAGAGGACCCGGCTTGGCAGTTCGGCTGGATTATTCCCATGAGGAGCAGGGTCAAGACTGATTTGCATATGGCTGTGTCCATACTGGTGTGGCGTAGTGCACAAAAGAATGATGGATTGACTGCGGGTGAATGTTTGATTGATTTAGCATTCCGGCCATCATTTGTTGCCGCTGCACTTTTCGCCCTAAGTGAAATGGGTATGCCCAGACGTGGGTCCCTTCTTGCTCGCTGTGCCACTGGATTCAAGCTAGCCTGGCTGATGAGGGGTGTTAGACCTGGCCCCATTGGCGTGCATTTCCCCTGTATTTTTGCCTTTGCCTCCTGTGCTTTTGCTGTGTGTTGGACTTCGTTTTGCTGGTCTAGATGCTTCGGGCACTTTGCCACTGCTATTCAGTGCCAAAGTGCAAGTGCTCCCTTTGTAAATTGTTGTTATGAATTGGTGATTCCATGATTGGCATATTTGATTTACTAGTCAGTCCCTAGTACAGTGCAATGTGTGTGCCTAGGGCCTGTAAATCAAATGCTGCTAGTGGGCTGCAGCACTGATTGTGCCACCCACATAAGCAGCCTGAAAATGTAACCCAGGTCTGCCATTTGCAGAGCCTGTGTGCAGTCTGGTACTGCCATGTCGAACTGGCAAGTGCACCCACTTACCAGGCCCTACCCTTCCCTTTTCTTACATGTTAGTCACCCCAAAGGTAGGCCCAAGGTAACGCTGTGGGCAGGGTGCAATGTATGTAAAAGGTAGGACATACCCTGATGTGTGTGGCATGTCCTGATAGTGAATTACTGCCAATTTCTTTTTTCACTATTGCAAGGCTACCTGTTCCCATAGGATAGAATGGGGAGTTTGCTTATAACATCTATAAGCCTAACTACCCCTGGGAACAAGGTAGGAAAATGAAGCTTAGTATGCCTGAACTCAGAATGTTAAAATGCATCTTTTAGTGAAAGTGATTTTTACATTTTGTGTTTGAAAATACCACTTTTAGAAAGAAGGTATTTTCTTGCTTAGCCAACCAGTGTGCCTCTGCTAGGATGTGGATTGACTGTTTGGGTTTGGAGTGTTAGGGGCTGGGGAGGTGCAGTGGCTCCAGAGAGTCGTCTGAGTCAGGGCTGGGCTGAATAGACCTGGGCTGCATTTAGAGTAGGGGGAGGGGATTTCTTTTCACCTGAATGGGCCTGGTCTGCCTTCCACAATGCTATCTCCACCTCCTGCCAGGAAGCTGCACCAGAGAGGACAGAACTGGTGTTGACTGAGCACAGGGCTTCTCTGCCACCAGAGAACAAAGGATTTTGTAGTATAAATATTGGGGCCCAGACCCCAGAACTTTAGATCACTTCTGGGACTCAAGAGGAACCTTTGCCAAGGAGACGAGTCGGAGAAGCTGAGGAGGAATACTGCCCCTGTGCTGTTTTGCTGTCTGGGGTTGGCCTGCAGTGGCTCCTTGCTGCCAAGGAAAGGAGAAGGACTTTGCTGTTTGCTGTGTCCCCTGCTTGAGGAAGATCTCCAAGGGCTTGAAATGGAGCTTGCCTCCTGTTCTGAAGTCTCAGGGATACAAAGACTTCATTCCTTCTGTCTTTCTGCATCTGGAACTGCTGTTTCAGCTGCCACAGAAGGAAATTGCAACACTAATGCCGGCGAGCGACGCCCCAACCTGCACCAAAGCCGTGGGCACCGCTCGTGAAGAGCACGATGCACCACCCCGATTTGCACCGTAGGCCCGACGCCTGCTGATGCCGTGCTGCATCCCCTCCGAAGCCAACACCACCGCTGATGTCCACGACGCACCGTCCCGACTCACACCGCAGCCCCGACTTCACCGACGCTTCATCAACGCTGGTTACTCCCAAATGCATCCACACCGCACCGTCGTAAGGAACTGATGGCTCTCCGCCACCGTGACGTCACCTCCCCGACACAGTATGAACCGACATCTCACCTCCCCTGCATCACAATAAGGAACCGTGGCTTCACCTCCCCTGCCAATGAAGCATCACCTCCCCGACGCTGCGCACTGTCTTTGCTTTCATCGTTTCCAAGGTAATGTTCTTTGGGGGTCTGTTGGACTCTGCGCCTGACGCCGCGTACGTCCCTGTCGGCGCCGTACTTTGGGATTTTCATCTGTCATAACGTCGTAATAACTCCAGGTGGAGTTATTTGTTGCTGCAAGCTTTATTTGAGTGAATAACTTATTTTTAAGGATATCTTGATAACTGTATTGCGGATTTTTGTCGTTTTGGTCTTGTTTGGTTTAGATAAAGATTACTTATTTTTCTAAACTGGTGTGGTGTCCATTTGTAGTGTTTTTACTGTATTACTGTATGTGTTCACAAATGCTTTACGCACTGCCTCTGAGATAAGCCTGTCTGCTTGTGCCAAGCTACCAAGGGGGTGGGCAGGGGTTATTTTAGAAGTGTATCCCCCTTACCCTGACTAGGAAGAAAGGGCCCCTACTTGGACAAAGGTACCTACCTCTGCCAACTAGAGACCCCCATTTCTAACATTGCTGGTCAGCGGTGAGGATCTGGACTTGCATTTGTGTCTTACATACAGTGATTGGTGTACACTACTAGTAGAGTGCAGACCATCACGCAACCACATACAATTGGTAGAACTTTTTTGGGGGACTATCTTTTTTCTTTGCTACTGAGAACTGCCAATCTTCATCATGTCAAAGCCAGCATCAATTGCATCCATGGATCTTGAGTTTGAGGAAGATATGGTTGAAACCTACACTGTGCCACAATTGAAGGCTATCTGCAAAAAGTTTAAAATCTCTTTAAGAGTCCTCTCCAGGAAGGAGGAACTCCAAAAGGTGCTGAGGGCCTGGTTGGAGTCAAGGGATGCCAGCGAGCATGCTGATCAGCCTATGAAGGAGGTGGAGAATTTAAATGGACAGCAGGATGGGCCATTGTGTCTGCCTGGGGGGGAGGATTCCTTCCCGGGAAGCAGCAGTGTCTCTTCAAAGGGGCTGTCTCCAGCAGAAGAGCTGGAGGACAGCGAAAAAACCAGGATGCATGAGTTTGAACTCACAAATCTCAAACTGGGGAAAGAGGACAGGGAGTTTGCGTTTCAGAGGGAGAAGTTAGCCCTGGAAGAGAAAGATGCTCTTGGAGCATGAAAGAGGTTTAAGGGAGCTGGATCTAAAGGCAAAGAGTTTAGAGTCCAATCCCCATGGTGGCAGCGCACCATCAGTGCCTGGAGAAGGGAGGGTGTACATCCCCAAGGATGTTATTAAGGATTTTATGAAGCTTGAAGACATTGGTCAGTGATTTAAAGCATACGAGGTAGCGATGAGGTCCCACAGAATCCCTGAGAGAGACTGGGCAGCTGGGTTGTGGAGCAGCTTTGTCAGTGAAGGGAGGGACACGTTGCTAGCATTACCCACTGAGGATCATATGTCTTATGCCCCCATGAAGGTAGTCTTGGTAAGGAGGTATGGTTTGACTCCAGAGCTTTATAGGCAGAAGTTGAGGGCTTGTAAGAAGCTGGAGTCAAGCACTTGGGTGGAGTATGTCTCTTATTTTTGCAGAGCACTGGATGGATGGGTAAAGGGTAGCCAGGTAAATGATTTTCAGGGGCTCTATGATTTGGTTGCATGGGGGCACTGGTCAGATAATTGTTTTCGAGAGCTATGCCAGCATTTGATTGACAGTAAGCTGACTGACCCCAGGAAGCTTGCTGTGGAGGCAGACCGCTGGGTCAGTACCAGGGTCCAAAAAGGTCGTGTGGGAGACTCCTTCAAGGGTGGGCAGGGTCACCAGCAGAAGAGGGGGGGACAAGGGTAAACAGAAGGAGTTCCAAAAAGGGCCCCAAAGTAATTCTCAAGCGAACCAAGGGAAAGGTACTCAGCCTCCCACTGAGAAAAAGCTGTGGATCCCTACAGGTAAGCCTGGTCAGAAGGGCCCCAGGGCTTGTTATGGTTGTGGTCAGGTAGGCCACTTCCAGGGGGACCCTAGGTGTCCCACAAAGATTACCACCGCACCCACTGGTGCACCACCCCGGGAAATGGCTAGTATAGCCTTGGTGGAGGAGTCGGGTGCCCAAGAGGGGTGGGGTCCTGCAGAGATGACCCTGGTCTCTTTAGGAGACAGTGAGATGGTCCAAAGAGGTAATTTGCCTTATAACACTAAAAGATACAGGCAATGGATGACCATCAGTGGCCATAGTGTGGAATCTCTGAGAAACACTGGAGCCTGTGTGACAGCTGTCAGTTGTCGGCTAGTGTCTGAAGAGCAGGTGGTCCCCAACACATTCTAACCAGTAGTTGCAGCTGACAACTCAGAGTGCTTCTGCAGAGTGGCACGGGTTCCCTTTAGTGGGGGGGGGGTCTCGGGTACCTTGAAAGTAGCTGTGAGGCCAGCCATGCCTGTTGACTGTCTGCTAGGCAACGAATTGGAGAGCTCCCCTTGGGAAAAGGTGAAGGGGAAGTCTCATTTGGAGATGTTGGGTCTGCCTGAGTGGACGTGTGACCACTCGGTCTATGGCAGCCGGTAAAGGCAATCAAGAGGATCTGGAGCCTGAAAGAGTGGCCCAGGTGCCTGCCAGAAAGAGAAGAGGCAGGGGGCGCGGGAAACCGGCCCGAAGTTCCCATGGTTCAGGAGGAAGCAAACCCTGAGGGGGATGCCCTGGAGCCTATAGGGGAACAAGTGGCTGAACTGGGGGACCTGCCTGAGCTGACCCATTGTACAGCAAAAAATGGTCACAGTGGAGATACGTTTTGCATGAAAAGAAATTAAAGCATCACCATGACAAATTAAATAAATGCAATTTATTCTCTAATCATCACATGATTGTAGAGGACAGCATAATTGTCTGTACATTTCTAAAAAACCGTGCTCGAAAAAGGGGGAGATAGAGTGCTCAGGGAGGACTGTGTGCTTGTGAGGGTTGTAGAAAAGGAAAGGCAATGTGAAATATATACATCAAAGATCGCTGAAACCTATCCAGCCCAGTGAAGGCAAATAATTACAAAACAAACATAGTATTATTCTAACACAGATAATTAATTTCTGTCGTCTGTGGTTGAAGGTTTGTGAAGGACCGTCGACGTTTCGACCCCTATGTGAGGTAAAGGTTATTTGATCATTTGCCCGGGGTCTTCATCAGGACGAAAAGGGGCGGGTGGGAGGAGACACTGATTCGCAGCAGCGAGATGAATCAGGCTGGTAAATTGGAGAAGGTGGGCCCTTGGGCTCTTCATGGTGTAGGATTAGATCCTAAATGGTCTTCTAAATGAGTGGGCGTTGGAGCTGAAACTCCAAGTCGGTTGGTGGATCCTAGTTCCCCAAGCCGGAGCGAGGTATGTCACTATCCTCCTTACATGCAACTGAAACAGTATGTAAGAGTTTTCAGATGATGCGGCGAATGAATCTGCTCCTGCTGTCTGACTCAGGTCACCCCATTGTTGTATAACTGAGCTGACCCATTGGCAGCAGGAAGGAGGCCCCTCAAGGGAGGAATTCTGCCAGGAGCAGCAGACGTGCCCTTCTCTTGTTGGTTTGCGGCAACAGGCTGCAAACCAGGCAGCAGGTGATCAGTCTGGATCACATTGGATTTACTGGGAGAATGGTCTCCTGTATAGCGAGCCTAAGGTTGCTGAGCCTGGGTCAGCCCATGTACTGGTGGTACCCCAGCGCTTCAGAGCCTTCCTCCTGGGTTTGGCTCATGATGTGCCGTCGCAGAGCATTTGGGGCAAGAAAAGACGTTTGAAAGGCTTGTCACCCACTTTTACTGGCCCCAAATGCGGAAGAACTCTGATACTCATTGCAGGTCTTGCCAGACTTGCCAGTCAAGTGGCAACAGTGGGAGGAAGTGCAAGGCTCCTCTCCAACCTTTCCCTGTGGTCAGCACCCCCTTTGAGAGGGTGGGTATTGACATTGTGGGGCCTCTGGATCCCAAGACTGCCATGGGCAACGGATAATGAGCTGCCATGAGCAACAGGTTTATCCTGGTCTTGGTGGACCATGCCACCCAGTACCCAGATGCAAAAGAAACAATTGATGGACGGAATGCTGGACAATGCAAACATTCACCCCCAGTCACAAAGATCTGGGTTAAATCCATCATTCTTTTGCTCACCACACCACCCCAGTTTGGACCCAGCCATATGCAAATCAGTCTTGACCCTGTTGCTTGTGGGAACAGTCCAGCCCGAACTGCCAAGCCAGGTCCTCTCTGGACCGGAAACAAGCATCCTGGGACCGGTTTCAGGGCATCACCCTTCTTCAGCCAGGCTAGCTTGAATCCAGTGGTGTAGTGAGCAGGGGACCCACGTCTGGGCATACCCTTCCCACTTAGGGCGACAAATGCAAAAGAAACAATTGATGGACGGAATGCTGGACAATGCAACATGACCCCAGTCACAAAGATCTGGGTTAAATCCATCATTCTTTTGCTCACCACACCACCCCAGTTTGGACCCAGCCATATGCAAATCAGTCTTGACCCTGTTCCTTGTGGGAACAGTCCAGCCCGAACTGCCAAGCCAGGTCCTCTCTGGACCGGAAACAAGCATCCTGGGACCGGTTTCAGGGCATCACCCTTCTTCAGCCAGGCTAGCTTGAATCCAGTGGTGTAGTGAGCACGGGACCCACGTCTGGGCATACCCTTCCCACTTAGGGCGACAAATGCAAAAGAAACAATTGATGGACGGAATGCTGGACAATGCAAACATTCACCCCCAGTCACAAAGATCTGGGTTAAATCCATCATTCTTTTGCTCACCACACCACCCCAGTTTGGACCCAGCCATATGCAAATCAGTCTTGACCCTGTTCCTTGTGGGAACAGTCCAGCCCGAACTGCCAAGCCAGGCTAGCTTGAATCCAGTGGTGTAGTGAGCACGGGACCCACGTCTGGGCATACCCGTCCCACTCGGGGTGACAAATGCAAATAGAACAATTGATGGACAGAATGCAGAACAATTTCATACATTCACCCCAGTACAGAGATCTGGGCCTAAATCCATCGTTTATTTGCTCACCATGCCATTCCAGTTTGGACCCAGCCATATGCAAATCAGTCTTGACCCTGCGCCCAATGGGAACAGTCCAGCCCGAACTGCCAGGCCAGGTCCTCCCTGGACTGGAAACAAGCATCCTAGGACCAGTTTCGGGCTTGTCACCCTGAGTGGGACGGGTATGCCCAGACGTGGGTCCCGTGCTCTCCATGCCACTGGAGTCAAGCTATCCTGGCTGATGAGGGCTGAAAGCCCGAAACCGGTCCTAGGATGCTTGTTTCCAGTCCAGGGAGGACCTGGCCTGGCAGTTCGGGCTGGACTGTTCCCATTGGGCGCAGGGTCAAGACTGATTTGCATATGGCTGGGTCCAAACTGGAATGGCATGGTGAGCAAAAAAACGATGGATTTAGACCCAGATCTCTGTACTGGGGTGAATGTATGACATTGTTCTGCATTCTGTCCATCAATTGTTGTTTTTGCATTTACCCAGTACCCAGAAGCCATCCCTCTCCGGACTGTGATGGCCCCCGTGGTGGGTCGTGTGTTGATGGAGATTTTCTCCCATGTGGTGTTCCCCAGAGAGGTGGTGTCCAACCGTGGTACCAACTTCATATCTAAGTATATGAAGTCCCTGTGGCAGGAGTGCGGTGTTACCTACAAGTTCACCACTCCTTACCACCCCCAAGGTAATGGGCTGGTTGAGAGATTCAACCGGAGCCTGAAGGGCATGATTATGGGTCTTGGTGAATCTGAGGCGTAAGTGGGACGTCCTCTTACCATGCCGTTTGTTTGCTTACAGAGAGGTACCACAGAAGTCCTTAGGGTTCAGTCCCTTTGAGCTCCTGTATGGGCATCCTGTAAGAGGACCTCTAAGTCTGGTCAATGAAGGCTGGGAGAAAGCTCTCAGTAAACCTCCCCACGATGTATATAGCTACATGCTGGCCTTCAGGAACCAGGCTAAGCGCTTCAGGCAATTAGCTCAGGTGAATCTGGAGGCCAGCCAGGAGGAGATGAAACGGTGGTATGATCAGAATGCCACTCTGATCGAGTTTCAGCCTGGCCAGAAAGTGTGGGTCATGGCCCCAGTGGAGCCTTGCGCGCTCCAAATTAAGTGGACTGGGCCATTTGCGGTGGTGGAACGCAAAAGTAACGTCACCTACCTGGTGGACTTGCAGTCTCCAGGGAACTTTTTGCGGGTCCTACATGTGAACCGCCTTAAGCCCCACTTGGAGAGGTCCGAAGTGGGCATGCTCCTAGCAACAGATGCTGAAATGGAGAAGGAGACTGAGCCTCTTCCTGACCTCCTGTCTGCTAAGGAGCATGATGGGTCAGTGGATGGTGTAACCCTCTCCCCCGCCCTGACTCCTGAACAGCAGAATGACTGCTACCAATTGTTGGGACAGTTTACTGCTCTGTTCTCCCTGACCCCTGGTGTCACTCAGTGGTGTGGCCATGATGTTGACACTGGGGACAGTTCTCCTGTGAAGCACAAAATTTACAGGGTGACTGACAGGGTCAAGGCTTGCAGCAAGGAGGAGGTCTCCAAGATGCTAGCGCTAGGGATGATTGTGCCCTCAAACAGCCCTTGGGCCAGCCCAGTGGTGTTGGTCCCAAAGGCTTCCGCACCCGGTGCCACGCCAGAACTCCGGTTCTGTGTGAACTACCGAGGGCTCAATTCGGTCACCAGGACTGATGCACACCCCATCCCCAGAGCTGATTAGCTCATCGATCGGTTGGGAGCTGCCCAGTACCTCAGTACGTTTGACTTAACGTCTGGGTACTGGTAGATTGCCTTGACTGATGGGACCAAGGAGGTCAGCATTTTGAAAGGCAGAGGGGCACTACCAATTCCGGGTGATGCCCTTTGGGTTGAAGAATGCCCCTGCCACCTTTCAGAGGTTGGTCAACCAGGTGTTGGCTGGACTGGAGGATTTCAGTGCCGCCTACCTGGATGACATCGCAGTGTTCAGTGCCACTTGGAAGGAACATCGGCACCACCTCTGGGAAGTGTTGAAGGCTCTGCAGAGGGCAGGCCTCACGATCAAGGCAAGCAAGTGCCAGATCGGGCAGGGTTCAGTGGTGTACTTGGGACACCAGATAGGGAGCGACCAGGTGGCGCCCCTACAGCCCAAGATTGATACCATTCTGGCTTGGCAACCCCCAAAGACCCAGACAGAGGTGAGAGCCTTTTTAGGACTCACCGGGTATTACAGGAGATTCGTCAAGTGTTATGGCTCCATTGTTGCCCCCTTGACAGAGCCGACTTCCTGGAAGCAGCCCAGGAAAGTGAACTGGACTGATGCCTGCCAAAAAGCTTTTGATAGTGTCGGCAGTAGTGGGCATGGACGTCCCCTTAGAGCCCAAATGGTTCCTCCTAATAACAGAGGCAAATGACGACTGGCCATGGCATGTAAAGCAGTGGTTGGTGTGGGCGGCTGTGGTTGCTAAGCGTAACGTGGCTAGGTAATGGGGAGCGATGTCTACCCCAACACTGGAGGAATGGGAAAATGATCTGGACTGGTGTTGGCAAGCTGAACTAACGATTTACAAAAGTAGAGGGTACCCCAAGAAGGGGGGAAAAGTCTGGACAGCATGGTAGACATATCGAGGACTTTAGGGGGGGAGGCAGGGTACTAATGTGTTCACTATTAACCTGGACCTGGATTTGTTCATAGAGGTAGACAAGTTAACTTCCAAAGAGGGATTAATGATGCAATGTAAATGCTCTTTGTATGTACAGCAATTTTGTGTATTGATAAAAAGAGTTAAAAAAAAAAAAAAAGAAGCTTTTGATGCCCTGAAATCTGCCATGTGCACGGCGCCCGTGCTCAAGGCACCCAACTTATCACAGGAATTCGTGGTGCAGACAGATGCTTCAGAGCATGGTGTGGGAGCGGGGCTCTCACAGCTAAATGAGTAGAGCCTAGACCAACCTGTAGCCTTCATTAGTAGGTTACTTCCACGGGAACAGAGGTGGAGTGCGATTGAGCGTGAGGCTTTTGCTGTGGTCTGGGCGCTGAAGAAGCTGAGGCCCTACTTGTTTGGGACTTGCTTCTGGGTTCAGACCGACCACAGGCCCCTCAGAAGGTTGATGTAGATGAGGGGTGAGAATCCAAAGTTGTTGAGGTGGTCCATTTCCCTACAGGGGATGGACTTCACGGTGGAATACCGCTCTGGTACAGAACACGCCAATGCTGATGGTCTGTCCAGATTTTTCCGCCTTAGTGAAGAGAACTCCCAAGAGGGTGGGTAGTTCTCCCCACATTTCAGCTGGAAGGGACACGTGTTAGACCTGGCACCATTGGCTTGGATTTCCCCTGTATTTTTGCCTTTGCCTCCTGTGTTTTTGTGTGTGTTGGACTTCGTTTTGCTGGTCTAGATGCTTTGGGCACTTTGCCACTGCTATTCAGTGCCAAAGTGCAAGTGCTCCCTTTGTAAATTGTTGTTATGGATTGGTGATTCCTTGATTGGCATATTTGATTTACTAGTCAGTCCCTAGTACAGTGCACTGTGTGTGCCCAGGGCCTGTAAATCAAATGCTGCTAGTGGGCTGCAGCACTGATTGTGCCACCCACACAAGCAGCCTGAAAATGTAACCCAGGTCTGCCATTTGGATGAGCCTGTGTGTAGTCTGGTACTGCCATGTCGACCTGGCAAGTGCACCCACTGACCAGGCCCTAACCTTCCCTTTTCTTACATGTTAGTCACCCCTAAGGTAGGCCCAAGGTACCCCTGTGGGCAGGGTGCAATATATGTAAAAGGTAGGACATGCCCTGATGTGTGTGGCATGTCCTGATAGTGAATTACTGCCAATTTCGTTTTTCACTATTGCAAGGCTACCTGTTCCCATAGGATAGAATGGGGAGTTTGCTTATAACATCTATAAGCCTAACTACCCCTGGGAACAAGGTAGGAAAATGACGTTTAGTATGCCTGAACTCAGAATGTTAAAATGCATCTTTTAGTGAAGGTGATTTTTACATTCTGTGTTTGAAAATACCACTTTTAGAAAGTAGGTTTGTTCTTGCTTAGCCATCTAGTGTGCCTCTGCTAGGATGTGGATTGACTGTTTGGGTTTGGAGTGTCAGGGGCTAGGGAGGTGCAGTGGCTCCAGAGAGTCGTCTGAGTCAGGGCTGGGCTGAATAGACCTGGGCTGCATTTAGAGTAGGGAGAGGATATTTCCTTTCACCTGAATGGGCCTGGTCTGCCTTCCAGAATGCTGTCTCCACTTCCTGCCAGGAAGCTGTACCAGAGAGGATAGAACTGGTTTTGACTGAGCACAGGGCTTCTCTGCCACCAGAGAACAAAGGATTTTGTAGTATAAATATTGGGGCCCAGACCCCAGAACTTTAGATCGCTTCTGGGAATCAAGAGGAACCTTTGCCAAGGGGTAGAGCCGGAGAAGCTGATGAGGAATACAGCCCCTGTGCTGTTTTACTCTCTGGGGTTGGCCTGCAGTGGCTACTTGCTGCCAAGGAAAGGCGAAGGACTTTGCTGTTTGCTGTGTCCCCTGCTTGAGGAAGATCTCCAAGGGCTTGAAATTGAGCTTGCCTCCTGCTTTGAAGTCTTTCTGCATCTGGAACTGCTGTTTCAGCTGCCACAGAAGGAAATTGCAACACAGACACCGGCGAGCGACGCCGTAACCTGCACCGAAGCCGTGGGCACTGCTTGTGAAGAGCACGACGCACAGCCCTGACTAGCACCATAGGCCCGACGCCCGCTGCCTGCACCGGAGCTGAGGACACCGCTCGTGACGTCCACGGTGCACTGTCCCGACTTCACCGACGCCAGTGCTTCATCAACGCAGAGCCGATACTCGACGTGGGTGACTCCCGAATCCATCGACACCGCACCGTCGTAAGGAACTGCCGCCACCGTGACGTCACCTCCCCGACACAGTAAGGAACCGACGTGTCACCTCCCCTGCATCGCAGTAAGGAACCGAGGCTTCACCTCCCCTGGGGTTGTAAGGAACCAACGCCGCACAGCACCAACTAAGTATCACCTCCCCGACGCCGTGCACCATCTTTGCTTTCATCATTTCCAAGGTACTGTTCTTTGGGGGTCTGCTGGACTCCGCGCCTAACGCCGCTCACGTCGCGGTCGGCGCCGTACTTTGGGATTTTCATCTGTCACGACGTCGTAATAACTCCAGGTGGAGTTATTTGCTGCTACAAACTTTATTTGAGTCAATAAACTATTTTTAAGGATATCTTGATAACTGTATTGTGGTTTTTTGTCGTTTTGGTCTTGTTTGGTTTAGATAAAGATTACTTATTTTTTTAAACTGGTTCGGTGTCCATTTGTAGTGTTTTCACTGTATTAATGTATGTGTTCACAAATGCTTTACACACTGCCTCTGAGATAAGCCTGTCTGCTCGGGCCAAGCTACCAAAGGGGTGAGCAGGGGTTATTTTAGAAGTGTATCCCCCTTACCCTGTCTAGGAAGAAAGGGCCTCTACTTTGACAAAGGTACCTACCTCTGCCAATTAGAGACCCCCATTTCTAACAAGGGGTAATTCCCCGAAACTGGTCCCAGGATGCTTGTTTCCGGTCCAGGGAGGACCTGGCTTGGCAGTTCGGGCTGGACTGTTCCCATGAGAAGCAGGGTCAAGACAGATTTGCATATGCCTGGGTCCAAATTGATGTGGCTTAGGGAGGAAAAGAACAATGGATTTAACATAGATCTCTTGACTGGGGGTGAATGTTTGATTGATTTAGCATTCTGGCCATCATTTGTTGCCACAGCACTTTTAGAAAGTTGGCATTTTTTTGCCTTAGCCATTTGGTGCTTGCAGCCTGTCTCTGGGTCACATGACTGGGTGTAGCTGAGACGTGTGCTTTGTGTATTCCTCATAGACAGCCGCACACTATGGGGAGCTTAGTTGTGACTGGTTGGGCCATCACTGGCAGGATGGGAGGGAGAAGCTGGGCCCAGCCATACGTAGACTTGAATAGGCTGTGTCCTGTCGTCACACAAAGGGCTGCATAACCCCTGTAGTTATTCTGGAGCCAGGGCCAGGAAAGCAGGGAATCTGTGCACTTCAAAGGCATGCTTCTAGAAACTTCTCCCCACTTCAAAGGCACAACGGTGTATAAATACTGGACCTCAGACACCAACTCTTCAGTACACTCTGGGCCTGTGGATATTCTGCCAGGAAGAACTGTTTTGCTGCTTAAAGGACTGCCACTCTGCTGGACTGCCACGATGAAGGAGCTATTGCCCTGCTTTGCTGACCTGCTGACCTGCTGCTGCCTGCTGTCCTCTTGTCTGGGGAGGAAGAACTGGACCTGCAACCTCATCTTAAACCCAGGACCCCAGAGTGACTCCAAAGGCTAGTCTGCTGGCCTCCTGATCTGTGCCTCTGGGGCATAAAATGCTCCCCAAACAGCCTGTGGACCTAGCAATGATGAG
Source organism: Calotriton arnoldi (assembly GCA_963921515.1). Taxonomy (NCBI): domain Eukaryota; kingdom Metazoa; phylum Chordata; class Amphibia; order Caudata; family Salamandridae; genus Calotriton; species Calotriton arnoldi. Next base: position 3,901,107 of record CAWUFW010000438.1, read on the forward strand.
TTCCTGACTCCCAAGTGGTGCCTCTCAGGTCCTGGACCGTTGGTGTGGCTCATTGGCTCTTTAATCAATCTTTAGGGCTGTTCGCGACCGCGAATGGGCCCGATCGCACTGACACCGCACTGCTTGCACTGAAAATCAGCGCAAGCCACTGCCAGACCATTTCTTTGCACTGCAGCATTGAACTCACTGGGGACCACCTACAAGAAGCACCAGCCCGCCCATCCGCAACGCCTGGCCTGCTCTTCGCGCCATGCCAACAGCCTCCTGTGACACCCTCCTTGCTCGTCATGACCCTTTCCAATGTGAACAGGACTCTTGGCACAAAACTTAGGAAGGTAGAACTTCAGCGGGACTAATCTGGGACTGTAGCTGACCCGTGCTTCATTGCGGAAAGCCTATACTTTTGACTTTGACCTGGCCCAGTGCAACCAGATAATCGCAGTTGTCGATTTATCCTTTTAGGTGCTATTTTACACTTTATTCTTTAACAATTCATTACTCCGATTCTACTGATTGGATTTTTGTTGCTTTGGTCTTGTTTTATCTATTAAATTTGGCTCTATTTTCTAACCTGATGTGAGATACTTTTTGTGTGGTGTTTTCACTGTTTTACTGTTTGAATTGTTGCACAAATACTTTACACATTGCCTCTAAGTTAAGCCTAACTGCTCTGTGTCAAGCTACCAGGGGTTTAAGCACAGGTTAATTTGGGATTTGCCTGTTTCTTACCCCAACAAGGCTTGTGGTTGCTGCTTGACCAGGGCTAACACTCCAGTCAACCATTAACCCAATTTCTCACACTAGGGACTTATAAGTACGCTGTATATGCCAATTATGAGTATTGCTAATGTTTTAGGGGTCAGAGCACATGCACTTGGCCTGGTTAGCAGAGTCCCTGTGCACAGAGTCAAAAACCAGCAAGACCAGTCCAGAAAATGGGAGTGATCATGTAAAAAGAGGCATTTTCCTACAACAGGGATCCCCATGTCCCTTGTTTTATTTGATGAATTCCCAAGTATGCAACAATATGGCAAACGTTTGTTCTCAAAACAATTCTTATCCCTTATATCATTGATTTTCTAACAAGAGTCTACTCCAGTTTTATGGTTTCCATGTTTCTACACTTTGTGCCGTACAGCACCAAAATATTTTGATGAATTATAAAATATTTGCTTTATAATACTGAAGAAATGACTGGCTGAAAATAATGCATGCTGCCAAAAAGAGATGTTTCTTAAGAAAACGGAATTGTGAGTTGTGCGCTCTACAAATATCCATAGAATTTCATAACATAACATGATTACATTTTGAGGCATTGTTGAGAAGGAAAAGGCATAATCGCCCAGTTGTGGCTGTATATAAAGGGACTGCCATTTTCAACAAAGGGTAGCTTTTACCGTGAATTAATCATGAACCAGGACACAACAGAAATTATGATCCTTGGGTCTTTTTCTTCAGCGGAAATGCCCTTCATATGTAAGGAATTGTTTGACTTTGCTCCTGTCACCACTCCTGTTAGCTGCAATATTGTAGTGCTGCTTGATCGGAGGCTGCCCTGAGCTCTGAAAACCTTAAATAGCTTGAAAAGCTTCTTTCCTCAACTCAAGCTGACCAGAAACATCACATTGTTTATCCCAAAAAACCTCAAAATCTCTCACATTCATGTCATCCAGTCGACCCATTGCAACACCATGTGTGATGGCCTCCCACACACAGCACTACTGAGGCTGCAAATAATCCATAATAAAGATGCTATGTTACCATTTAGCTTCAAATGGCGAGAGCATATCATCCAAACACTAGGGTAACTAAACTGCTCCTGTGGAGGTAACAGTGCAATGAAAATCAATATACATTTGCAGCCACACCCCAGGGCTAGTGTCTCATATAATCTGTGCATCCTTGCCACCAGATGCACTGAATAAAGTGTTGCTTTCCTCTAAGACCAACTTGTTGATGGTTTTCAAATTCGGTGCTGTTAAAATCCTTATTTAAAGAATTATCGCTTGAAAAAACCACCCACCCTCTGAAAAGCTAAAAACTAACCACTTCTGCTGAGTTTTCCCAACGATTTCCCATAAGTATGTGTCTAAAGTGTACTTTGCTGAATTAATATTTCCCCTATTGCTACTCCCCATTTGTGGCCATAGTTATCCTGTAACTTCCCAACCCCTACCACGTCCCATGCTGTTATATTACCTGGCTGTGGCATGAGTAGATTTCATACTCTTCATACTAATAGTTGTGCAATATACTGCTTTGATGAAATAACAACCAGACCACGAGAATACCCAATATGCATACATCGTTTGACAGCCATGTTATGTTGAGAGTTTATTGTCAAGCCATCTTTCATATTCAATCTATCAATCAGGCGTTTGTATAGCGCGGCTACTCACCCGTGAGGGTCTCAGGGCGCTGAGGGGAGGGGGGAGGGGGGGTCTGCTGGTCCACCTGGGTGCGGAGGTTCAGTCGAATAGCCAGGTCTTGAGGTCCTTCCTGAATTGGGTTAACAACGCTGATTGCCTGAGGTGGAGGGCCAGGGTGCTCCAGGTCTTGGTGGCGAGGTAGGAGAAGGATCTTCCTCTGGTTCTGGTCTTGTGGATCCATGGGACAGAGGCCAGGGCGAGTTGAACAGAGAGGAGTTGTCTGGCGGGTGTGTGGAATGTGAGGCGGTGGTTCAGATATTCTGGTCCTGCGTCGTGGAGAGCTTTGTAGGCATGTGTGAGGAGCTTGAAGGTGATTCTCTTGTTGATTGGGACCCAGTCTAGTTGTCGGAGGTGTTGAGTTTTGTGATTGCGGCTGGGATGTCGAGGACCAGTCTGGCTGCAGTATTTTGGACGTTCTGTAGTTTCCTGAGCTGTTTCTGGGTGACACCAGCATAGAGTGCATTGTCGTAGTCAAGTCTGCTGGTGATAAGTGCGTTGGTGACCGTATTTCTGGATTCTGTGGGGATCCATCTGAATGTCTTTCAGAGCAGGCGGAGCGTGTGGAAGCAGGATGAGGATACTGCTTTGATTTGGCAGTTCATTTTGAGTGAGGAGTCCAGTATGATGCTGAGGTTGCGTGCGTGGTCCGTAGGAGTGGTAGGGGTTCCTAGTGCGGCAGGCCACCAGGAGTCGTCCCAGGTTGAGGGGGTGGGTCCCAGGATGAGTACTTCGGTCTTGTCCAAGTTGAGCTTGAGGCAGCTGTCTTTCATCCAGGTTGCATCGGCCTTAAAACCGCTGTGAAAGTTGATTCTGGTGGCTGTGGGCCCGTTGGTGAGGGAGAGGGTCAGCTGGGTGTCGTCGGCGTAGGAGACGATGTGGAGTCCGTGGCTTCTGACGATGGCGGTGAGGGGAACCACGTAGACGTTGAAGAGGGTGGAGCTCAGGGAGTAGCCCTCGGGCACTCCGTAGCTGATCTCTGTAGGTTCTGAGAGGGACAGGGGTAGTCTGACTTGCTGTGTTTGGCGCCGAAGCAAAGAGTGGATCCAGTACAGTGCCCTGTCACAGATGCTTTCTGACTCATTACGGAGCTGCCGGTGGTGATTATTCAACCCAGTCCGGACACCCAGGTGTACTTGTGGCACCCATTAATTTCATTAATTGGAATCTTGCAGTTCTTTCAAGAGCTTACGGGCCCTCATCTTGCAAATACAGCCTGATTACACGCGCTGTCAACTAATGGTGCCCCCTTTCCCCTCACTCACCTTCCCTTGAGTCCTGATGAAGACCCCCCAATAAGGATGAAGCTACCTTTATGAATACAGGGGTCGAAACGTTGACATATTGGCATTTGTATCAAACATAGGCGACAGAGACATGTCTATCTGTGCCTATAATGTTATGTTTTGTTTACTTTACTGGTTTGCCAAGTAAAAGGCCGGATTGGATCTAAAAATTTGAATGTATCTGAACCACATTACCTTTCCGTTTCTCTACACCGTCACTCATTTTTCCTTGACCACTCACACCCCACCTCCTTCCCCCTTTTCTCTTTCTGAGCACCAATGTGTATTAATGTTGATTAATTGTATACTCTTATATTTGGATTGATTTTGATTCTGTGATGCGAATTAAATCATTAGAAATCATTTGTTTTTGTAGTGACGTTTGAATTGTTTAATGCATTTGAATTTGGTTCTACATACGTGAATTCTAAATCAATTCTCCACTGTGACCATTTGTTTATGTACCATTGTTTACCCGGGTCCAGTGGTCTTACGGGTTACCCCATTTATAATACCTGTCACAGATGCCAGCATCGTGGAGTCTCGTGATTAAGGTGCGGTGGGAGAAGGTGTCGAAGGTGGCCCAGATTTCCAGTAATGAGGGCTGCAGTTTTGCCCTGGTCGAGGAGGGAGCAGATGTTGTCAGTGACGGCGAGGAGTCTTGGTGCTGTCATTGCTTTGGAAGCCGAATTGGGTGGTGTCCAGGACGTGGTTCTCTTCGATGAACTCGGAGAGTTGGGCATTAATGGCCTTCTCGATTACCTTGGCTGGGAAGGGGAAGAGGGCGATGGGTCTGAAGTTCTTGAGGTCTGTCGGGTCGGCGGACAGCTTCTTCAGCAGGGGGTTGATCTCGGCGTGTTTTCAGTCGTCGGGGAAGGTGGAGGTTTCGATGGAGCAGTTGATGGTGCGCCGAAGCTGTGGGGGTGATGGAGGCAGCTGCTCTATGGAAGATGTGGTACAGGCAAGGATCCGATGGGGCTCCTGAGTGGATGCTCTTCATGGTCTTGAGTGTGTCGTCTGTGGTGAGCAAAGTCCAGTTGAGCACAATCTGTTGAGGTGCAGCGTGGTTGTGTGCGGTGGTGGCAGGCATAGTGGCAGGGTCTTGGGTGTTGAAGCTGTCGTAGATCTGCCTGATCTTGTGGTGGAAGAAGGTGCTGAGTTTGTTGCAGAGGTCTTGGGAGAGTGGGACATCTGTGGTGTCGCTGTTGGGCCTGGCGAATTCCTTGACAATGGCGAAGAGTTCTTTGCTGTTGTGTGCGTTGGCGTTGATTCTGTTTCAGACGGCCATTTTCTTTGTGGTTTTGAGGAGAAGGTGGTGTGCGTTGATGGCGGATTTGAAGGTTGCGTGGGTTTCCGGGGTTTTGTTGTTCCTCCATCTCTTCTCAAGTCGTCTGCAAATGCATCCGGATTTGTGGAGGGCGGAAGTGAACCAGCTGGCTTTCTTGGAGTATTGCCTGCCTGGTGTCTTCTTTAGGGGTGCCAGAGTGTCGGCGCAGTTGGGGATCCATCGGTGAAGGTTGCGCGCTGCGGTTTTGGCGTCTGTTGGTGTTTACTGAGTGGTCGTGCTGAGGAAGTCAACAAGAAGTTCTTTGATGGCCTTGTTCCAGCTGCGATGGGGGGATGAGGGTGCTGGTGTACGGTGGATGTGGCGAAGGCGAGATGCACGCAGTGGTGGTCGGTTTCTTCAAGACCTGAAAGATCCCTTTAGTGCTGTTGGTAGAATTAAACCACTACTCATGATCCACACATTCATTCATGCAACCTCTACATTCATTCCATTCAAACCTCACTGGTACTTCCAGGCTGTTATCTGTGGGTTACAGAAAAATTAGAGCATTATTCTTTTACATTAGTTAGCACATGGCCCTGCGAAATTTGGTGTGCAATCCATGATTCACTGCACCCATGACTACTGGTGCATTTGTGTTGCTAGTAAGTATGACACGGACAATATACACTGGACGCTGTGAGTCACCGTGCACTGGCGTCATGCGTCCAGCATCTGACACTGATTGGAGAGCCCAAACCTGGAAGACTGTGGATGTTAACAAAAAGATGCTGGCTGCTCCTGAAATATAATTTGTTCAGTGGACATGGACATGGATAGTCAACATGCCAGGAGGTACCTTTGATATATTAAGTGACCCAACGGTTATCCTCTGTTACTTGCCAGCTCAAGTAACATTTCAGTTAGACAATATAACAACTGCATTGGTCTTTATTTACAGAGCGTGACACAAGGTCCACCAGTCACTAATTCCCTGTGAGGCATGTTTAAGTCTATATACGAGTATATACCTCTTTCAATGTTGCCACACGTTATGGATGTGTGAGTGTGGTACACTAAGATATCATAAATCTATATACTTAAGGTGTGCAATGTTTACTGCAGGGTCTGTCAGTATCTAAAAACCTGCCTTGGGGACCCTGTTTAACCGCCGAGTGCCTCAGCAGTAAACAATCTGTACTAATACAATGTGAGCCATGATATACAATGAGGAATGGCATGCTGGAACACCGACAGTGTGCATGGTATTGAGTGTACTGTAATGATGAAACACTACATGGTTTTATGAAGCATGCAAACACACTATTGATAGGTGAGAGGAAAGTAATTATCACACAACTGTTTATTAATTACTGAAGTGGGCAACAGTTGTTCTGATTTTCCAGTAACCTGGAAGAACCAGTGCGGTTCCTAGGGAATGACTGTGTTGGTTGCACGAATGATATAAGATTATAAAGAGTAGTGATTTAATTTGACCAGTACGAATATTGGGATCTTTTAGGTCCTGGACCTTTAGGAGCTCTACTAATCTCCAACTTCTTTCAGCGATTTCTATTTCCCAAAGGACCCCTTAAAATAAATAGTGTAGAGTTTCCTTTGTGCAACTTTAACTGATTTTTGCAAATCCCATAACAAGAACATCAAGGGATCCCTACAAGAGTGAGGTTGAGCTGCCTGGATGGATTTCTATACCGGGCAAGGACTCAATGATGAAGCATGCCACAGAATGTCTGTGTGAGAGAGCCCTTTTAAGGGCCATTGGGTCTTTTCTGTCATGGTGCAGAGACCATAATTTTGAAAGAAGTGGTCAATCCTTTGTACTAACAGCATAGGCAGTACATACCCGTCATTGGTCCTGAAAAGAGAGAAGACCTGTTAGTCCAAAACCTCCAGCGTTAAAGAAAGGATTAGAAACTTTAGGTGCTCACAAGCTGGGTGGCCAGGCACCACATCTCGAAGAGCCACTTTCATGTAGTGTCCCTGGGAGTAGTTGCTGGGCTGTACGTAAGTGACACGCAGTGAGTCACCACTAAGGGCTACCAACCTTGTGGGTGTATTGCTGGACACGCAGGAGTGCACATGGGAGGTGCCTTCCAACACAGACGTTGGCCAACAGCCATTACTGTACACCGTTACAGTACCTAGAGATCATTGACGTAGCCCAATATTTTGTTGGACTAGAGAGGGACATTAGAGGAAACTCTTTCCACACCCGCTTGCACAACAAAGTGTGTCTCAGTGATTACTGCTTTACTTCCTACTGTAGGTTTAAGACACCTCTGGGTTAGACCGTCAGGCCCAGAAGTGTGAGGGTCCCTGCCCAAGATGGAGTGCAAGGAGAGTTGATACCTCTCTAGTGTGAGTGAGCTGCGAGAGCAGCAAAATGAATACAAGCATGAGTGAGTGTACGTACCCGGAGGCTGTAGTGTTCCTGCTCCTGTACAAGTAGTACTAAAGTCAAAACGGGACTCACACAGATGAGTGCCACCGAGGGAAGTTTGAAGTGCACTGAATGTGAAAAAGCAAGATACACAATCACCAATAATAAGTCACTAGGAAAAAAATAAAATTGGAAGTAGCCATAATAACTGTTTAAATGTGAAACGTGAGGCTATGTAGAACCATTCTCTGGTAGCATTGCTGTTTATTCTTTCAGAGTACATTTTCACGTTAGTTTAGCTGTATGTGGAACGTTGGCAGTCATCTATAAATGTAATGTTATTGTTTTCAAATCCTAATGGTATGTATATGTACGTGTACCTCTCTTTTACCTAGTTGGGAACAGAGGAAAGGGAGTGCTGCTTCAAATACATTGAATGTAAATATTCCCTTGTTCTTAATAAATTAAATGTAATATCCTTAAATCTTTTTGCAACGGGTGATGAAACCTTCTGACTCAATTGTTGACATGCTGCCTTTGATCTACGTTACACTACGGAATAGGGCAGAGGTGGACTCGGTTTGAGGAGTAATCGAAAGGTGGCATTGAAATGATTAATACATTAGACTTTTGCCTTGTAGCCACTTTAAGGGTAACTGCTTTTATCACTTCAATGTGTCTAAAAGGGTCCATAATGAATGGTCGCTTAGCATACACAGTAGTGAATGATTACTGTAAATCTAACCTTGTCGCCTTAAGCGCGCATCCGAGTGCAAAATAAATTGTATCATGAAAGGTTCACACCAGCAGCATTATTGGTTGTGTTTTCAAAATACCGACCTGCTGAAGTGCTTTCTGCTTCTGCTTTCAATTTACAGCGAAACTTCAAGGGTGATTTGTGTGCACCTTTTTGTCCCTGCAGACGTGCATTGCATAAACAGTGGTAAAAACCTTTGCCACTGTCCACATCCACAGGAGAATCAGAATTGCCACAAAAGCATGCAAAATACTCATGTACCTGCACAGTGACTTTTAAATTGTGTGAATAGTACCTGGAAAGTTTGCAAAGGTATTTAGTTGTCAGGAAAGTGTGTCCATAACTTTTAGCGTGATCTTTGTGTGTAACCCACACGTCCATCCTCCAACCCATGCCTTTTGCAAGAAGTGCCAGTTTTTTTACTGTGAAGGTAAATGCCCAGCTTTTTATGTTTGTTTCTGTGTGTAATGGGTGTCGGACTGGCTGCATCGTGGCAAACGGCATCTGCTCCACCAATGCAGCCGGTTCTTGCCACCGAGATCCACATTTAAAGCATGTGGGTTTCTTTGCCATTCAGTACCTCCGTTATCACGCTTCAGTTACTACTTTTAGGAATTGCAGTATTGGACTGAAATATGCTGTCTAGGCAATTTATCTGGACAAGAGAAGCAAGGTCGCCATGCATCAATATTCTTGCGTAGCAATGACTCTTCCATGCTGTGGTAATCTCTCATGTCTCTTAGATTGAATGTAATGAAGGAAAGCTCTGGTCCAATGTCCCCTGCAACCTTGTGTCACGGTATCTATGTCCTAATATAGAGTAGAACCTGTATTAGCAGAGAACCTCGGCAAGCTGCAGAGCCAAATAAACCTGCAGCTACAGAATACAACCCTGTAGCAGGTACACTGTGTGAGCAAAAGCAGGCATAGTCCATTGAGCGGTGGAAGCGGACAGCCTCAAGCTGCCTATACCTACCTGTCTCATGGAGGAAGGAGAAAATCCCATCAAATTCCAGAGACATTTACAGACAAAGAGTAAGTGAGCGAACAGAAAGAGCATAGGAAGGAGAACATAACACACAAGAAGCACTTCCCTCACTTGCTCACAAATGACAGCAGAAAGCTCAGAGAAATGGAGGTTCAGGATGAGATGGATGGAAAATAGTACCAGGAAACTGAATGCTTCAATGCAGTTAATTTATTATCTTTCATTATTTTGGTATAGTACTCACTTACCTCCAAGGAACATCAGAGCACTTCTTAAAATACTCTTATCATTGTAGCACATGCATCTCTATTTTAATTATTTTTTGGTTTCAAAACTTTGAAAACCATTATAGCATGATACATCAATTAAATGCAATCCTATACAGTAGCAACAATTAAATCTGTTATGATTGAATGAAAGGATGCGTCACACACAGAGCATCGAAAACAGTGAATAAATGGGATATGAAGATATACAGTGTATAGTCAGTCGTAGAATGGCCAGGAGTCCCATATTCCCCCAATCCCATCTCCCCCACCCACCCCCTCAAACCACAGAATGATTCCAGTATCCTCCATGGGGCTCGAAATGCTCCTCAAGCATTATTTCCCTTCCATCATGGGGCCCGGTACAATGTGGAACTGGGTTATATGGATGGATGACTCCTCACCCTTACCCAGGGTTACATAAACCAACAAAACCTGTTTATTTCTGAATTTTGCCCCATACCTCATCGAACTTCATTCAGCTTGTAAATAGTTTTTTCGTACATGGCCATTGTATACATATCCATTAACCAGCCCTGGTAAGGCTTTACTACAGCAGTTTTCCGGTTACGTAATACCCCCACCTTGGCTACTGCCAAGGCTGTTGAGAGCCATCAATTTGTAGGACGGTGGCATTTGGGTATCTGTGATAAGTCGTGCAGTGTGGCTATTCTCCCTGGTAATTGAGTGGCTCCCAATTGCTTCTTAATCGAGTCCCATATAGTACTCCAGTAATGGGAAAGTGATCTATATTCCAATACTATGTGAACTATATCACAGTCTAGGGCATTGTACCACCAGCAATTAGTTTGTTTTGGCTGGGCAGTAGTGCCATTGATGTAGAATTTTATAGTAGCTAAATTTTAGCCCAGCTTAGCTTAATTTTTTATCATGATTCTCCAAAATTGAGAGACTATCATCATCCAGGATGTCAACCCCAAGTCGTGTGTCCCACCAGCATTGAAGAGTCGCCACATTTTGTTTCTAAAAAAGGTTATCTATCAATGTCTGATACATCTGGGACGTGATCCCTCTGTGTTCTTTCCATTTGATGATGTACTGCAAAAGAGGATCTGCATTGAGCATATATGGCTGAGTACAAAATTGGCTCTGTGGAAAAACGGCAAGTATCACCATCGCTGTGAAAAGAAGACCATGTTTTCGTTCAATAGTGTTAAAAGGGATTATATCACCATTGTGTATCAAATCTAAATATCGTACTCTCTTTTCTTTCCATAAACACCATTCAATCTCAGCTCCTCCAACGTGTAACATTTTGTTCCTCCAAGGGGAGGAACGACAAAGGATTGTAGCAGAGGCCTGTATTAAAAAATGTGCTCTTGCACAAGCATATTGTGTAGACTTCAGAATAGGTTTGATATTGTGTTGTGTTTGGGAGAGATCAGTGTAGAGTATTGCCAGATCAGTAGTAGACTGAGGAGGTGGTGTTCTTTGGGTTGCCATAGTGGAATATCCCTATGTGTTTTCAACATGTACGCTGTCTGCACTAGTTGTGATTCCAGCCAATAGGACTTCAGCCAATAGAACTCAGTTTGAGGGAGGCAGTGGTCTTTAGCAGTTGCTGTGGCGTATAATTTAGATGCTTTATATGTTGACCTGTTGTCGCCCGAAATAAACCTCTTGATCCCTTTAAGTGCCATCGTTCTCTCTGAAAGTAGGAGTTGGTATGATGAGAGGGACCATACTGAAAATGTAAATAAATCTGAGCAGTAAGTTCATCTTCACTATCAGATTTTTACTCCACATAGACAATTGTAGTTTAGACCAGTTGCAAATTCAGTTTTAAATTTGGCTAACATGATAGTCACGTTATCCCTGACCATATTGGTAAGACCCATATTTAGAAAGACGCTAAGATATTTGAGGCGTTGGTGGAGCCATTTGAATGGCCAGTTTCCGATATAAGCTTTAGTTGCGTTTGGTGGAGCTACACATTTGGACCAATTGATTTTGTAGACTGAGAATAGGGAGAAGGAATCAGTCATGTTTATTAAGGCTGCTATCGAATTGGATGAATTTGAGAGGGTAACTAAGATATCTTCAGCATAATAAATAGCTTTATGTTCCCTTACAGTTATATGATTAGCTTGGATAGCCTGTTCTTTGTGAATAGCTATGTCAAGATGTTCGATCATAATCAAGCACATTAGGGGAGAGAGGGGAAATCCTTGTCTTGTGCCTCGTTAGATTTCCAAATAAGGAGAGGGGAATCGACCACAGTTAACTGATGCTGTAGGTTTGTTATACAGTCATCGTACCTTTTGAATGAAAAGCTAACCGAGTCTGCCTTTATCTATTACTCGGAATAGGTATACCCATTCTTCTCAATCAAATACCTTCTCTGCGTCCGCAAGTGATTTGCCGAAGATTTCTCAGGAACAAACCCTGAATGATAAGGGTGAGTTAAAGAGGAGATAAACGTTTTAGGGCATTATTTAGATCTTGGTGGGACTCCCGTCGTTCCTCTGTGGCAGAGCTTACAAGTACTCTGTTGAGCTGACGTATTCCGACCCGCCCTATTTAGATGTGTTGTGGCTGGTCCGCCGTCTGCCTTACCCGTCGCGCAAGTGGCTCACCGCTGTAGACGCGGCGTACTCCTCTGCTGGCTAACATTACTGAGTTTCCGTTAGGCTGGTGGGATTCTGCCAAGCCTTTTTAGATTTCACAGTTGTACTGGCATTTTTCCTAGTGTATTGCCGATGTAGGGATTCCATCACAGAACGCATTCAACATAGTACTATTCCAGTGGCTTTTGGATGAATTCTAGCTTCACACACCTGGTTTGTTATGGTTAATTGTTAGAACCTGCATACCACACTATCAAAAACACTCCATTTCAGACCTTGATCCTTCCATTCCACTGCAGCACAGCATTGTTCCAGAGCATTTTTTCACCCAAGTCAGGTTGTTAATTTTTGCTTTCCCTGTTACTTGTTCATTTTGTATTTTTGTTATTTATCATCTTGTGGGTTATTACAATCATTTAAGTTTATCATTTCAGAATGGCAGGGAGGAGAAATCCACGGTTTACTGAGGGAGAATTGTCAGTCATGGTGGATAAAAATATAAGAGTAGAGCCACAATTGTTTGGAGCCCAAGTCCAAAATACGACTATATCTCAGAAATGGCAAATATGGACCAGAATAGTTGGCAGAGTGAATTCTGTTGCAAACAACCTGCGCATACAGGAGGAAATAAGGAAGAGGTTGAACGACCTGTGGGGGAGAGTGCGTTCCCTGGCCTCCAAGCGTCACCTGAATGCCCAGAGGACTGTTGGCGGTTCTCCCAGCCCCCCCCCGTACAACATTTTTCCTGAGAGTTGAAGGTCTTGCAGATCCCACATCCTGAAGGCTTGACAGGAATCCCTGGTGGAGAGGAGAGTGGTAAGTTAGGCTTTTGAATGTGTCACTAAACCTAAATGTCGATTTTGATTTTCATTTAGCTGTTGCTAATGTGTTTTGCATCTTTTTTAAACATAGAAACCCATATTAAATTTTTTTTTCCTCAAATCATTTATGTAATTTGTAGCATTATTGTTGTTTCCCTCATTTTGCTAATTGTTCATATGTGTTGTCAATGTGTGTGTTTTTCTTCATGTTAAGTTAAATTTCTATCTGCCTTGTTTCGTAGTAAGTCTGTATTTTGTTGAGTTTAAGATTACAGGTATCAATCTCCATTTAAATTCACAAGATGTTATGGTGCAGGTGTGTTTTTTTCACCTACACCATATTACATTTATGTGTTTTATATTGAAAATGTCTGCTCATTTTCACTGCATATAATTCAGTAGCTGTGTTCAACTTACAATTTTTCTAGTGTTGTGAATGCTTATTTGAAATGACTACAACTACCATGATGCCTTGTTTTTGTTTTGTGACAATAATATTCCAATGTTATTTTGGTCTTTCTCTCTTTTCTCTTTTCTTTTCACATATGTTAAAGTGTCATGTATTAATCAATATCTATATTATGCTACGTTTGAAAATGTCATTGTTGTTTAATTTTGTATGTTGTCACTTTCTTGTAATTTCTTTGAATGGATGTCTCTTTCAGTAATCAAAGTATGGTGAATCAAAATTTCTAATGTATGCCATGTTGAATGCGGATTATAAGTTCTTTTCATAATGAATGTCCTTTGAAATGTTTACATGATGACTAATGCTATTTATCGTTCTAAGTTGTCATATTTACAGAATTTTATCATCCTAGGCCTTTGAATGATTTATCTTGCATGTGTCATCTCTACCGGGTTGTCTTGAAGTTTGCTAAATTCTATGTATACTACCTTATTTTTTCACCCATTTCAGGACATCACTAGTGCTTTTTATAAGTATTTTAGGGCCAGATGTATCAAGCATTTTTCCCGTTTGCGAACGGGAAAAAGCCTTTTGGGATGTATCATCTCAAAAGGCATTCGCAAAATAGGAAATCGCAATAATCTTGCGAATGCATTGAAGGAATCGCAATTTGCGATTCCTTAAATGAAATGCAGGAAGCAAAAAAAAAATTTGCGACCTGGCTTTAAGGAATCGCAAATTACCACCAATTTCAAGTTGGTGGTAATATGCAAATTCAAAGAAAAATGCACTTTATTGCATTTTTCTAGGTGCCATGTGGCAGGCATGTATGTGCGCCACATGTGCACACATGCATATTTCAGGGGTGCAACAGGGTGTCCATTTGGCACCCTTGAAATTGCATGCGCAGTTTGCGAGTACCTATTGGGTACTCTCAAATTGCACATGCAATTTCCATTCATTCCTATGGGCCTCTTGGCCCATAGGAATGAATGGGAAGCCATTCCTTATTTGCAATTTGTGAGTCGCAAATAAGGAATTTTGCGAAACCTACATACATTGCATTTTGCTAGTCCATGATAGCGAATCTGTAAAATTCGCTATTATGGACTTGCAAAAGCAATTCTTGATACATCTGGCCCTTAGTCTGTAATTGCAACTGTTCTTGTAAGTTATCATACAAATGAAAGGTACATTCATCATATTAAATTACTTATTCCTTTTAGGTTGCTTCTCCTTTTTACTTCTAACTCATTTGATGTATCATCCAGACTATTAAAATAATATTTTATCTAAATTCATAGTAGGTGCAACACGCAGAGTATGTGGACAACCATTTTCTACTGATGATGCATCCATTCCAGACCAGGAAGAAGCCTTCAGTGAGGAACCCACTCCTGGATAATGAGGAGCATCCTGGTCCATCTGGTCTGGCTGGGCAGACAGCTACAGTGAGTCTCACTCGGCCCACACCTAAACCTCCCACTCCAGCTGTTACATCACCGCAGCATCTAGATACCTCCACTTCCTGTGTCCAAAGGACCATCACCCCAATCGTGCGCCCCCAGTCCTGGCTGCTTTTGAATCAGCACTAACACCACCACCTTCAGTCCAGACAGGAACCAGTAGGATGGGGCACACTGGGTCAGGGGCACAGGATAGAGGGAGTAGGGGTCGTGGGCGGAGATCTGTGGGCCAGCAAAGTGAGGCCACTAGGTGTACTGTCACCCAGGCCACCATCAACCTAATCTTTCGAGCCAGTTCCTTACAGAGTTCCAGGAGATGAAGCAGTTGCAGAGGGAGCACAATGTAGAGATGGGGAATCTTAACTCCAGTTTTGGATCCCTGACTGGGGTGCTGCATGATATATTTACCCATATGTGCAGGGCTTTTCCAGCAACACCTTCCCCTTTCTGTGATCCAACAATATCTGGACCTCCTACATCTGCCTCAGCCATAGAAAGGGAGGCCCTGTCACAAGAGGAAACAAATGCACTCACCTCAGGCCCTGCAACTGTGGATCAAGTAGTCTCCCTCAGGGGGCGACGGCCAGCCAGACTAGTAGGAGAGGATGGCAAGACCCCCCCACCCCAAAACCAGCAAGAGACATAGAACCTAATTTCCTCCAGTGTGTGACTATCATTCGCTATGTGGACTTTTTTCTGGCCACATTAACCTTTTTCTGTGCCAGTTGTATTTTGGACATTAGATTACAAATATTTTGGCTCTTCAATCTTAGTTTCATTCACCATGATTATTTTATCATGTTATTTGTTTTTTATGTTAACATCCTGTTTTAATTCATTTGGTTGTATTGATTAAATAACAAAAAAATACAAAGACTGGTATTGTATTTGTATTTCTTATCTCAATTTGTTCATATTTTTGTGTCCCGTCCTATAATTTAAACTGTTACATAAAAAATAGTTTGTCAATTCATAATTAAATTCCATGTAGGTAATGTTTTAAATTTTTTTTAAAGTAGTCCAAAAAGTACACAAACCACAAATCACAAACTAATATATTTTTTAATAAGAATAAAGAAATGTTTCGCATTTTTTCCTAATACATTATAACCCATGCATATTCCACAAAAATCATTCAATTTTTTCATTTACAGTTCCAGAACTTGCGACCATAGAAGAACGAGGGATATTCACAAAAATCAGATTATATCGCCAAACCCTTATTGATGGATCAGCTGGAGCCAGATTCCTGCCTCACAATAGGAAACCCACATCAGTAACACCAATAGTGAAAATAATGGCAGTACTCCCTTTTGTGGTCACAGGATCATTACAATACACAGTATCTGGTGGAATGTCACAACCAACTTTAAGTGGTGTGCTACAAGAAGTACTGTGATCGGTTGCCAGTGTCAGCCACCCCAACTCCCCTCCTTAGAGTACTCTTACGCCTTCTAGGTTCTGGGTATGTGTGTTTATTTATACCCCTTCCTTACTTGGAGGGTACCAACAGTTTGTGGGGCATAGGCCTTATTTAAACAGGTTAGCTTCCCAGTCTCTTCGGGAGAAGAACAAAGTAAAAAGAATAGTCTCAAAACAAAAGAGGGGTGCTTTGCAGGCGTCTTCACTCTTCGCCTTGTCCCAGGCTTTTCGTCAGCGCAGGGCTTCTCCTCAAGAGGGAAACAAAAACAAATAAAGGGGGTCAGGCTAATGTTCAAATATATCAGAGGGGAATAGTGCTTCCTTCACCACACCAGTGTCCTACCTAGGTGAGGTGCCTAAGTGCAGGGGTATTGTGAATCAGGTTGGTGCAGCCGGTAAACCTGCCCACCAACCTTTAAACGAAAAAAACTGTGAGCTAGGCACTTGCCTTAGTCCCAGCTTCCGCTTCCTTCCTTGGAGCACTGGACTCGTTCTCGTTGTTCCCAGAGCGGTCTCTTGATCTTCAGGCGTCCTCCGTTCCCGGCGGTCCCTCAGGTAGTCCTGACTTCTCGGCTCCCTCCTGTGGCGTCTCGTCTTCTCCCACCGCGTTACACCTCATCAGCTGTTCCTCCGGCTCCATCTTCTCCGTGATTTCCTCCTTCCTGTGGGATTCCGTCTTTGGCGGTTTTACGTCATCCCAGGCCCTGCCTCTCAGGTCCTGGGATGCCGCCTGCAGACTTCTGGGTTTCAAGTGCTCAAGTAGAGCGGGAAGTCCATTTCCTGTGTGGAAAACCGTGGCAGCCATGTTGGTGTGGGCGGTACCTTCACCGAGCTCCCCTTCGGATCGGTTACAAGTACTTTCTTCAGTTTTGAGGCACATCAACAGCTACATACAGTTAACACAAAATGTGGTATTTGGGCAATGTGAAGGAAGATATGTATGCTTTGGGGGGGCTACCACATGTGGTTGGAGCTCTTTAAGCAGCACATATTGCCTTGGTGGTCACAACCAACTTTAAGTGGTGTGCTACAAGAAGTACTTTCTTCAATGTTGCGACACATCAACAGGCTACATACAGTTAACACAAATTGTGGTATTTGGGCAATGTGAAGGAAGATTGGTGGCAATAATCAACAGAAAACAAGGCTAATGCAATCTTAACAAATACAATCTAATCACTGTGCAAGTTGTCTTTGTACAAGATATGTACATCCGAAATGTGTGTGTCTTTCACAGAATCAACGCATGTTCCCTTTGTACTTTGTAACAGCAGCATATACATGCAAATGTCGCAAAGTTGAAATGTCCAAATGAAGATGACATGGTGAACAAGCCTAAAACAGATTAAAACAAAAACAAAATATTTGTATGACATTAATAAATAGACACTTTACAAATGCTAAAATTTGAGGACACATTTTCTAAAAATAAGCAAGGCTGAAAAATGTAATTAAACATAGTAGTCAATGTGCCCAAACTTAGATCAACAAACATCTTTGCCCTGGATTTACCTTAACTTGCCCTTTCACAAAAATGTTTAGCAAAGGCTCTTATTCTCATTAGATAAGAACTTTTTTTTAATGTAATATAATTGTGAATATATACTTACACTCGTGAAGAAGTTGTCAGTTACATCTTGATATAAGTCTATTTTTTCTCTTCACCATTATCATCTTCTTTTGGCATTTCAACATCCTCACCCAGTGGCTCATGATGATCTTCTTCCTCTGCAATGTATGGGATGTTCCGCCACAGGGCTATGTTGTGTAAGATGCAGCTTGCCAAGGTGATTTTGCACACTTTATCGGGTGAGTAGAGGAGGGCTCCACCAGTCTTACCCAGACATCGAAATCTGGCCTTTAGGAGCCCAGTCCACTGGCCTCCGTGTTCTTCCATGGGCTTCATTGAAGCGGACTTCCCCTGGCGTTGTTTGATGTTTCAGCGGTGCTAACAACCAATGTCGGTTAGGATAAGCTGGGTCTCCTATATGAAATTAAAAAACCAAAGAGGCAAAACATTTAAATTACAAACTTCTTTTTGTTTATTAGACATGAATTAAACAAAACATTGTATTGACAGATTGTACTTACCCACAAGCCAGGCCCTCTCAGGTCCAAGTTGTGACATTTGCAGGGGCATGGTGCTGTTCCATAGTACAAAGGAATCATGTGTTGATCCTGGAAAACGAGCACACACACTTGTGATGTGCAAATCTGGTAAGCATTCATCTTCCACATTGATTGAATGTAAGTGTTTCCGATTGCAGTAGACTTGTTCTCTGTCGTGTGGTGGCACCAAGGCAATATATGTGCCATCAATTGCTCCAACCATATGGTAGGCGACTCAAAGCGTAAAACTCTCCCTTCCCATTGGCAAAATCCTCTATTCATGGAAACGGTATGAAGCCGTTGATGTTTCTCAACATTGAAGAAAGAACTTCTTGTAGCACAGCACTGAATGTTGGTTGTGACATTGCACCAGATACTAACAGTGTATTGGAATGATCCTGTGGCCAAAAAAAGGAGTACTGCCCATAATTTCACTATTGGTGTCAATGCTGTGGGATTCCGATTGCGAGGCAGAAGATCTGGCTCCAGCTGATGACATATATTCTGAAAGGTTTGCCTATTTAAATGAACGTTTTTGATAACATCCCATTCTTCCATGTTTGCAAGGTCTGGAAATGGTCTCCAAAGTTGAGACTGTTGTCTCCTCACTCTCCCTGGGTTGATATGTCTGCATGTAAAAAAAATTAAAAAAATTACAAATTTTGCAAACAATTTTTTGTAATAAAACACACATTTCATCAGTTGTACAAAATTAAAACACTTTTTAAATTAAATTTACACAACATTTGTATTATGTTTGTAATGTAATAAAAAATGACATTTTGTGCATGTGTAATTGATTTTCTTGGGAATTGTGTAAATATTACATTCCAAATGTATTGTTTACACCTTAGGTTTTATTTTTTATCTTAAATTCCGTCAACGGAGGTATAAAAAAAACTGTGCTACTATTGCTTTTAACCACAGTAATGCACTACATGACACTTTATCGTTACAACAAATGACTAACATTAGCATTTCGTATATGTAAACAAGCTAGCTACCATTTTTAGTGCTGATAACGCGCTTAGCATTCACGAACACACTATTTCACTATCTAATGGCGGACACCTGACTTCGCCGTCATGATATTTCCAGTTTGATGGAAGTCGGCGGAAGTAAACTAAATAGTGGGTGGGAATCTCCACAACGGACACAGCCATAGGCTAGTGTGTGTGAAAGCAATGCATGACAGCCAATGGGTGTGTCCGTCTCCGTTGACAATCTTGCACGTTGCGTAAATGTATGCAGCGTTCAGAAAAAAAGCTCACTTGCCTCCTAACACTGCAGCCAACATCACTGCCTCAACCTTTGCTGCTGTTTCCGACCTCTGGGAGCCACCATGCCAGGAGACAGGGCCCCAAACTTCTACCCAGGGTAGCTGGAGTGGCTGGCTACGAATGTCCTGACCCTGTTCAGCCAGGTGTATGGCTCACCAGAGGAACAGGTGCATATTTAAAAATAAAATGTAAATCTGACTAACTTATTTTTTTATTTTAGCACAGGCTACAGTGTCCATTTTAGTTCTTGAGTGAAGTGTAGTGATTTAAGTGAAGTTTCAGTTCTATTTAATTTACTTTGGAAGATAATGGTAAGTATTTTTTAACACATTATAATTAGACTGTTGTGTGTTTGGCCAATTTTTTGGGTGTGTATTTCTAAATATATATATATATATATATATATATATATATATATATATATATCACTGTTGCTCGAAATGCATCTGCTGCCAGCGAAACAAAAACGAGTGCAGACCTCCAGTAGTGCAGTATATTTTATTTTGTCAGTCTTCTGCCATTACGCGTTTCGGCCGTACAAGCGGCCTTGATCACATGACAGCGCCCAGCATGTCACCCCGCAAATTTAAAGTGCCCGTGCTAATTTATTCATAAACATAGACAAACTGATAGGATCATTCCACAAATTTTCGCTTGAATGCTTTCAATACATATAGAATAACATTTTCAATATCCATTACGCTCTCAGCATGTAAAATATTCATCATTATAGGAATATAAATATTAAGAAGACTATATAGTCCAAATGTTATAATACATCAGAATAACAGCTTAAATGCATATTGACCCGTCTTGTCATATTTCATGAATTGCAATATTGTGTGAAAAAAATTATATATACACAAATTTAAAAGTGCCCCCTAAAACGTGGAAATGAACTAATTGCAACAAATCCTTGTCAACAAAATTAACTTAAATAAAATACATAATGAATAAATTTATCAAAAATCCCGAATTCCTCTGCTCAATATGCCTCATATTGTTTATACAATATTCATAAGTGTAAGGCTTATATTGGGCCTTTACTGGTTGGAAGTATACCACTGCTGTGCTTCAAATTTTTCCTGGCATTAATGCCTTTTGTGCACTTCAGTGGACCATTCAAGATCCTTATCGCCTTATTTTAATAAATATATAAAGTGACATAGTGCAACAGTACTTCGGAATAAAGTGACTTGTGCCTATTAAAATTCAGCTATAGAGAAATTAGAAGTTCATATTTTTGAAAATATACAATCAATCACAGTACAACATTGGATCCATTACGTTCCTAATGGAATCTCATAGTAAATCAGATTTTTGATGTTTTAATTTTGGCTAGAGAGTGGCCCAACCAACAATAACAATAGGAAAGTGTCAATAGAGAGATATCATTAAAACCCTGTTTAAAATGGCCATAAATGAAACACTACAATAAAACCACCCATGTCTAAAACCATTCCTTAAAAACCAAGGCTAGTTCTAAAACAACGGATAGTTGAACTGCTGTCTCATAATCAGGGTCCATAGATAGAAAACCTTGAAGAATATCTCTATAAAGTTTTCTATAAAGATAATGATGACAATATCATTGCTTTGAATTCACTTTACATAAAGTTGACCCGTTCATTGTTATATGCCATTGGTACATTCATAATAATCATAGAAAAGTATAAAGATCTTCTGTAATATTGAGCCCGCCCGGAGACTTGGAGTCGAACTCCAATATATAACTTGTCTCCAAGCGTCTCAATTTTGCTTCTCTATCACCCCCTCTTTTCATTATGGGGATGGCTTCAATGGCATAATAACGCAAATACTTTGGGTTGCTATCGTGTACAGTTTGAAAATGCCTTGCTACTGGGTAGTTCTGGTCCTTATTGATTATTGCCCTAATGTGTTGCAATATGCGTTTATGGACTGCCAATTTGGTGCTGCCTATATATTTCAAATGACAGTCACACTCCAAGACATACACACAATACTCTGTCTTACATGTTAGATGTTGCTTGATTTCCTTAATTGTTTCAGAAAAGGCAGTTGTGTATGTCTTAACATTGATTCCAAATTGGCAGGCCTTGCATGTTAGACATTTAAAAAAACCATTTCTTATAGTCAACCACATATCTTTGCGGCTACTCTCCTGGCAATTTTGGACTAACATATTCCCCATACTCATTGATTTCCTGAATGTAATCGAAGGATTCGAGGGCATCAGGTCACCTATCACAGGATCATCCTGGATAAAGTGCCAATTATGTCTAATGATGCTCCTCAATTGTTGTTCCTGTTTAGAGTAGGTTAGGATAAGTCTTACAGGTTGTATATTCTGATCTACAGTCACCTGGGATGCTTTAGACTTATAGACAAGGAGATCCCCCCTAGTCCTCGCTTGAGATTTTCTCATAGCGGCGTCCACTATTTCAGTGCTGTAGCCCCTGGCTAGAAATCTGGCACGGCTTTCCATTTGCTTCATCCTCGCATCCTCAGGATTACTACAGATTCGACGGATGCGGAGCATCTCCCCATAGGGAATGCTCCTAATTAAATGTGCAGGATGTGAGCTCGACGCATGTAAAAGTGTATTCCCTGCCGTAGGTTTTCTAAAAAGGGTGGTAATTAAGACATTATTTTCTACTAAAATTTGAACATCCAAAAACGTCACTGAGTGCCTGCTAATGGTAAAAGTGAATTTAAGATTAAAATCATTTTGATTGATCTCATCTACAAATTTTAGGGCACTTTCTTCACTTCCTCGCCACACAATAAAAAGATCGTCTATAAAACGCATCCAAGAGACAATGTTAGTGGTGTATACTTGTTCATATTTTCTCATGAGGACCAGTTCCTCCCACCAGCCCATAAACAAACAGGCATAACTGGGGGAGAAACTGGCCCCCATGGCTACACCCTGAGTCTGTTGGTAAAACTGGCCATTAAAAAGGAATAGATTATTCTCCAAGCTAAAAAGCAGCATATCTAACAACATACGTGTGTGTTGTGCATACATCATAGGTCTTGTGTTAAGAAAATACTCCACTGCCCTCAGGCCATCCTGGTTTCTAATACAGGTATACAAAGAACATACATCTAGTGTTACAAGCAATAGGTTAGAATCCCATGACATATCATTGATTTTATTTATAAAGTCACTTGTATCCTGGATATATGATTTTAACTGTTTCATGTGAATCTGTAGAAAATAGTCTATGTACCTAGAGAGATTTTCCAGCGGTCCGTCACATGCTGCAATGATCGGCCTGCCTGGCGGATTCTCCAAGTTCTTATGGACTTTTGGTATGAAATACATATAGGGCACCAACGGATGTTCTTTTTTAATAAATTTATATTCATTCCAACTCAAAAGTCCCAAACTCTTCCAGGCCAACAAATTCTTAGACAAGGAGTCCTGAGTGCTCTTGTATTTTAGTGGAGTACTTTTTCTATAGCATTGTGAATCACTTAATTGACTGTATGCTTCCTTCAGATAGTCTTTCATAGGCCAAAGGACGATGTTACCGCCCTTATCAGAGGTTCGAATCACCACATCCTCTTTCTGTAGTTTTAAAATCAATTGATTGTACTTTCTCTCTCTGTTGGTATAAACTTTTTTCGATCTATTAGTGGTGTGAGTTAATTTCTTGATCTGACTTACAACTTGATCACTAAACGCATCAAGACCATCACGTGCTGCCACAGGGACAAATTTTGATTTCATTTTGAATGGGGTCTCTGGTCTGGCCTGACCAGACAAAAGAGGGATATTCTGGCTACTAAATTGTTCCCCACTCTCCAATTGACACAGATCTTGATATAGGTCAATATCCGAGACCATTAGTCCCGGAAAATCATTGATCATTGGATTTTTGGTGGTTATGGCCATTCTATCAGGTGTCGACCGTTGTAGATGGAATTTTTTAAGTTTTAATTTGCGTATGAATTGATACACATCAGCTCTCGTTCTGGTATACTGGAAGTTTGACTCAGGGCAGAAGGAAAGTCCCAGGGAGAGTAACTGGGTTTCTGCGGCTGACAGGTTAATTTTGGCCAGATTTACAATTGTATTCGCCTCCTGTTTTTCAGATTCTCCGTCAGAGCTTTGCTTTTCTCCATTTAGATCTGCTAGTATCGCTTGGCTCGGCCTCGGCCCCGCTTCTTGGGCTCTCCATTTCCTACGGGCCTGGCGTCTCTCCCTTCTCCTTTGGGATTTGGTTTTACAGCAATTTCTTGTTTGCGTGGTCGCAATGTATCCCTTCTGCCCTGTTTTAAAATGCCTAATTCTTCCCCCAATGTCAGCCTAATTCCTTGCTCCACATTTGATCTACCACCTTCATTGTCCGATTCACTCTCGGGTACTGAACTTGTCTCCGACTGTGAAGACAATTCAACGTGCTGTTTATTTGCTCCATTATCCCCCTGCAGCCGTTTATTTGCTGTCGCTACCCTCAGTGAGTCATATCGTCGTGCGAAAGTGAAAATTTGGCCATTGATATAGTCGTTGCGATCTCTTTTAAATTTATAAGCCTTACGTATCTTAATTTTTTCTTCCTCTTTTGCCAGTCTGTTTATCATTTCTTCCCTCATTTTATGTCCTGATCGAGAATCACCTTCTTGCTGTTTGATATTTTCCTCCAGGGCTTCAATCTTTATTTGTAGGTCAGCCCTATCTATTTCAGCGTACTTCACCAGTATCTGAACCAGTCTTCTAGAAGATTCGAGGTTGCATTCACCCCACTCCGCCATCATCAGGGGGTTAGGCGCCTCATAACTAGGGGCAATCATAATGCGCAGACCCCTAGGGATTCTTCCTACATCAAGATATCTTTTCAATGAGCGCGCCTCCCACCATTTGGACTGTTCCTGGCGTTTGTACTTTTCCAGCAATTTGAAGTTCTCCTTCAGGCCATTGATTCTGGCATTTGAGACTTGTGCTCCCTCTGTGTTGGCTTCTATTTGATTCTCTACAGCATCTGAGAACATTTCCGCCGCGGCAAGCTCGCGGTTCCTGAGCGCGTCGGCCGACATCTGACTTTATTTCGTTTGATATAATGCCTCCTTGATTCAACCCTAATGACAATGCAGATATATGTCCTAGCACCGTCCAAGGCTGTACGGGGACAAGCACACCTCCCAACCCTTACAGCACTTAAATACACGGAGTACCTTTGAGATGATGAGCGTTTGGTGTCCAGAGACTACACCCGTCTTGTACCTGCTCAGCCGAGCGATATCCACTGACGAGCGACGCCTTCCTTACTTCGCGCTGCCTCGTATCTCCGTTTCCTTTGATGACCAAATTTTTCCGTGCCGTAACTGGGGAGCTCCGTCCGTTTCACTTCAAACTCTCTTACGTGCCCCAGGGGTCCCCGCCATAGCACTGCCACGAGCCCGTGGCGCTGCAAGCCGGAAACCTTCACGGGGCAGACGGACTGCCTGCTACGGAGCCTTCTTCCTGGGAGGGGTCTGCCAACCGGCAACAATCCAATGCCGGTAAATATCACTGTTGCTCGAAATGCATCTGCTGCCAGCGAAACAAAAACGAGTGCAGACCTCCAGTAGTGCAGTATATTTTATTTTGTCAGTCTTCTGCCATTACGCGTTTCGGCCGTACAAGCGGCCTTGATCACATGACAGCGCCCAGCATGTCACCCCGCAAATTTAAAGTGCCCGTGCTAATTTATTCATAAACATAGACAAACTGATAGGATCATTCCACAAATTTTCGCTATATAAAAAATTCCATTGAAATCTACAAATTTAACATTATGTGAATTTAGAAAATGTTATATTTTCTAAATAATTGAACATATATATATTTTTTACATACCAAGTAAAAATGAACTTAGCTTTTTGTATTAGCCCAAAAATCATTCACCTAGATGATGTCACTGCCTTAGATTAGTAACATAAGGACATGACAAGGGATAAGGGTGCTGAACCCGTTACTACAATTTTGTAACTTGGATATTATAAAACATGAAAAAGAAAATATGCTGTTGTAACTCTTTGAAAATGCTTGTGATTGAATTCACTAAATTGTGTCACATCAATACAGACAATCAAAAAGTCACAAAACATTTTGTCTCTAATTTTTTGTACCCATACAGGTCAACGCCCATCAGAAGAAGACAATCTGGAAGGCCATTGCGAAGAAGGTGTGGACCCAGGGGGTCTACAAGCGGCACAGCATCCACTGTAGGAAGAGATGGGAGGACCTACAATGCTGGACAAAAAAGTCAGCTGAAGCCCAGCTCGGCCAGTCCTATCAACATAGGAAGCATGTGCGCAGCACCCTGAGCCCCCTAATGGCCTGCATACTTGCAGTGTTATGTGCAGAAGATAAATCAATAATGAAAAAAAATAGATTAGTTAAAGGGACTTTTTAAAATGGAATTTTCCATCACATATATGTTGGAGTATTCCATATGGAAAACTACAAATCAGGCACAATAAATGACTCATTAGGAGATTTTAGACATTCATCAAGGTTGAACAATTTCCATATTGTGATTAGCACTTTTGTTTTAAATTGAAACATATATGTGAATCAGTGTAAATTTACTGTAATGTTGTACCAATGTTTGCCAAAAAAGAAAGCTAGCATATTTTTTAAAACCTGGTCACAATGGTAAAACGAACAGAAAATAACTTAAGATCATTTAGAGTCAAATGTATAAATATTTTTGCTCTGTACTGAAGTGGATTAGAAATGTGTCAAGCCCTATGTATTTGCTTATGCTGTAGAAGTCATTAGACTATACCAACAAAATTAATTTAGAATTTCTTCAACAGCATAATTAAATACATAGGGCATGATATATTGATAAGCAACTTAAGCACTGAATACACGAACATACTTTTCTACATTTGAAGTATACTTAAGTTACATGGAGTAAGTGTTACCATTGTGAAATGGCCAAGCAAAGAAACAGGCTTTCAGTTTATACAAATATGGGTACATCATTTCAGTAAATATTAACACACATTGATTTATATTTTTATATTAACAAATTAATAAGAAATCAGCTTTTTTACCTTGTACACACAATGCACTAATGGTTTTTTGCTTTATATTGTTTTTGTGGCATAAGTTGAGTACAACCAATGAGACCCATTCAGGGTGTTAAACAGTTCCTGGAGAGATTCGAAAATGGTGAAGGTAAAAGATCAAAAATAATATCAGAGCAATAATTGGAACTTACAAAATTGTGACCAAATGGTTTCAGAAGATGTTCCCTACATTCATGAGATAAGCCTTGAAGCAGGTGACACATGAAAATTAGGAAAATGTTTTGAGAGAAAACATCATGATCAGTCCTATTGCACAGATTCAATAAAACTATTGCATATGTCTTTTCGGCATCTTCAAGAGCAGGCGAAGGGGACATTGGCCACGTAGGCGGGAAAGCAGTTGGCCACTGTGTTTCGGGTGATGAGACCTCAGACACTGATGGACAAAGTGGCACGAAGGGTGGGGGGGACTGAAACGGAGGCCACCAGCTCATCATCATCTTCGAAGGCCTTCACAAGTGACTAGTCCCTAGTGGTGATGGAACCTACAGTAACTGTGCCAAGTGCATCCTTGTCTGCCACCCATAGACCCATCTCCTCTCTCCCTCATGCTCCACCCCCCCAGTTGGCCAAACCTAACCCCCTAAAAGGCTGGGGTCTCCTTCGCCACAGGCACTTCACCCCCTGCCCGTGTCACCCGGCTGCTCTGAGTGAGGAGGCTTTAGACCTCTTACGCAGCATCTCTATCGGCCAGACTGCGCTCCTGAATGAAATCCAGGGCCTTAGTTGCCAAATGCAACAAATGGTAGCATACCTGGAAGCCATTCATAGCTCAATGTCTGACCTGCAGAGAGCATTTGCAAGACTAGCCTCCTCGCTGACCGCAGCCTTTCAAACCAGCTCAACCTTCTGCCCCCAACTCGGGTCCCTTCATCATCACAATTCCAAAGTCCCAGCCCGATCCCAAGTACACTTACTTCTTTGCAGGCGCCCACTCCAACAGACACAAGCAACATAAACACAAACAAAGAAACACAAACACCCAAACAACATGCACACACTATTGACACTACACCCACAACAACCACCACACCCACAACCACCACCCCCACAACCACCACCACGCCCACTACTACCACAATCACCCCACCACACCCACACCCACTGCCACACCCACCACCATAACCACCAGCACACCCACAAGCACCACAACCACACCAACCACCTCAATAGCACACTCATCCAAAACAACTCACTCACACACAAGCACATCTACACGCAAAACAACACCTACCAAACTGAAACACGCACTCACCAGAATACCAGACACCAATCAAACCACACACATCTGAATATACACCAGACCCACATGCAACTGCAAAACATACAGACACATAAACCACAACCACACCAACCACCTCAACAGCACACTCATCCAAAGCACACTCACACACAAGCACACCTTCACCCAAAACACCCACCAAACACAAACACACACACTCACCCGAACACCAAACACATGCCAACCCACACACATCCAAACATACACAACAAACTGCAAAACATACAGACACATGCACACTCATCCAAACTAACACACACATCCAACCCTACACAACATACACCAGACCCACATGCACATCACCCACTCCAGCTCCCTTTACCTCCCTAACCCAATCCTCTCCCACCACTCCTACCCGTATTCCTCCTCCCAATTTGACATCCCACCTGTCCCTGACCCATGTCAAACCTAAACCCACCCTTCCCAAGAAAGATCCTTGAAATGCCTGCCCTATGCCTGCTAGATGCCCCTTCCTGAGGAGGTTACCCTTTGGCAGTCTGTTTAGGAGGCACTTTTTGGGCAACAATCACACAGGCTGTTGCTGTGAATTGTTTCTCCTTCCTTTATGATTTTTTTCCAAATAAAATATTTGAGAGAATTCTCATTTATAAATATAAAACATTGTACAGAGTTTTTCCTGACTTAATTATTCATATAAAAGTCATTGATTATTGACAATGTTAATGATGAAAATGTGTAATAACTATTCTAACTTAAATTTCAGACAGTAAAGACAAAAGCTTTTTTAAATTGCATATTTGTACAGTGCAAATATTAGTGTGAAAAATGTTTTCATGGGCAGAGAAATTTTGGTGCAAGCATTCATCACATCATGATAATGGACACTTTCACCCAAAAATAACACTTTAAAAAATATGTTTTAAAGAGTTAATACAGGTGTGTTTATTTTAACTTGATAAGTGATAAAAATAAACATGTATGCATTACACTTTAAAACATTTTACAGTAAATTAATATGCATTTATGTACGGAAAATGCACTAGACAAGGGGTATGTGCCATAAATAAATATCTTAGAGGTTTTAAGTTTAGAACTAACATTGATTTAAAATTTATTGAAAACAAACATTTTGCCTTGTCTAGTGCAATTTATACATTTTAATGAATTTAAAATATTCCAATTATGTGTAGTACATATGTATATGATTCAACAGTTTACAACAAATGATTAGACACACCTGTATGGACACATTTTGATTTTTTCTTTAATGTCTATTTTAGATTACATGTACATTGTCTTGAAGGCAGCCTGCACCAAATTTTACATTAAAGCTAAAATATACAGGTGTGTTTTTCTACAATTCTTAAACGACAACATTACACGCTAATGCATTGCACATTACTAAAACATTGCTTATTGCCCTTGCAGGTAGAGAATGAGAGTACCATCAGCTATTTATTCAGGCTCTGGCGTGCCAGGCGTATCATTGCACAGTTATAGTTTTGGGAGGTTTGCTAGAACCTGCTAGAATGTGCTGAATGCTTGTGAGCCCTCTTAAGTTGATTATGATATATGATGTGACAGCTGAGGTCTGATTGGTTAAGCCAGCCAACTCTAAACCCAGAGTTGACACCAGCCACTTGACTGTCTCATGAACTTATTATAAAAGACAAACATTACATAAAATAAGTACCTTAAAATCAGTTTTTTTTTGTTGTAGACAGGAAATACATTCATGTAAGTATCACGGTTTTCTTTAATCAATGTTGCTTTCTTTTCTTGTTTGGGGGGATCAGGGGTGTGAGTTGATTGAAACACCGGATCAAGACTTGACAGATTTCACCAAGTGCCTTCAGATACTTCACAGAAAGATGACAGAAAGACAGCTGCAGGTATACATTTTCAATGCTTAATGCTTTTTTTTGTAATTAAAAAAGAGCCTCGCTCTTGATTTCGCTGCGAATCTTTCCAACGTGTATATTTATATAAGTTTAGTTGCTGTTGGCTCCTACAGTTATCGGGCTAATAATTGAGGAGCGCATTACTTTTTTATATGTTTTTTAAAGGACGTCAGTACATTTGTTGGGGGGGGGGGGGGGGGGGGATACTCAAAACAACTATTAATTCTCCTTTACAAATCAAGTGTTTATTCATTAGGGTCGAGGCTGAGCATATCAAGCAAATACGTTGCTGCATTAATAGTATACATTGTCACTTTCTCCGCAGGCACCATGAGTTACAAGAAAATAAGCTATAAGATAATAAATATATAGCAATATACACCGTCACAGCTTGGTCTCAGATTCAACAAATTGCTACAAATACATGTAATACCCCACACTCCTAAATGTACGGAAAAAAGCTGAATACGTTGTTTTAATTCACCTGAACTCACGGAGAACTCAGTGAGAAGAAAAACCTGCCCATTGCGTTAAACATGCAGCCCCTGAAGAAGCACAGTGGAGGTGTGGGCTCGTACGTGTATGCATACACTTGGTAGTTACTAGGCAAACTTTACGGCCATGTTTACTGCAGTGCACACTAATTTGTAAATGAGCATCTTTAATGACATAATTTGGCAGCCAGTATTCCTGCATTCCTGAAGGTCTTCCAAGCACAGTTTGTACCGAGTATTTAATTGTGAGGCGAATGTGCATGGAAACACGACCACGTGATCACTTGCCGTAGAGCTGATGTTCCCTGATGCAGCCTTCGGTGAATGGTTTTCAAACTTACTGATAATTTCCGTGATGTTCCACTATGGTGGCTGATAATTGTATCGTGACTTCCAGCTAAAACCCTCATCGGTTCCGGCTCTTTCTACTTAAGAGTGTCTGCTACTTATTTCAGGACATGTCTGTGGTGAACGCCAGGTGAAGTACAGGGGCATAGCTTAGTCAGCTAGATTTGCGAGGTGTGAATCTCAAATTTCCCAACTTTAAAAGCAGAGGACTGCAGGGCGGCGAAGTGAGATGACCAAAGTTCGTGATGGGCCGTTTCCATGAGCAACAGAGTTGCATTAGGTGGGCCTGTGTCTACAGTGGCACAGTGGGTGAAAAACAATGGGTTGAAATGCTACTCGAGTGATTGCGACTGGTTAGACTATTTGACATCATTTATCCTATCACCTTTAGGGTGTTTGATTACCAGTAGCATGCCTGGAAACGATAGTGGGGCAACATTCCAAGCCTATTACTGCCAATGTTTGTGAATTCCAAAAAGTAGTAAATTTGCATCCATTCAAGAAGTACTTCTAGGGTGCAGATTACTACTCATTCGGTAAACAATCTTTATATAGTTTTAATATCCTGATCCAAATAATGAACAAGTCTAAACCTCTTAGTGAAATGAAAACAACGAGAAAAAACAATACCGACATACCCGACCTGAATCATGGCCCCCAGACATAACTACCAATCCAAGAATGCACTTGACGGGTGTCACACCCCAAACATCCCTGCTGAAGCTACGGCCCTGACCATCCGACTTGCGCCCTGGTAATTCTCCCTGGGAACTCATGACTATGGTCACGTACAGCACAACAGCCTGGAGGCCCTGCTATAGGATTACTTATTTTAAAAGTATTTTAACTAAACGTACTCTTTTTTCGTCTATGCTGCAAGAAGCCTTGATGGTAGGGTTGTCAAATTGGTGCATGAGGCCAGGTTTCCATGTTTCTAGTCCTCGCCTTTTACAAATCATTTTATCAAGTGATTGACAGCCTCATGTACCAAGCCCAAGTCACAAATAGAAGAGGGAGCGATGGGAAACTATTAGGGCAAGCAGAGCCAGACCTGAGCCATGGGTCTGGCTTGGCTGTAAGAGTCCTTGCAGAAGCTGAGCCATGAAACTGTTTGGCAAGTACATTGTGCAACAAACATAATGTAAAATTATAATGTAATCTCTTCAAAATTCAAAAAAGGTTATTTCTCTTCATATGCAGGAGTGTGTGCCATTAGTGAACTTAGAGCCAAGTCAGTCGTCATGTAAACCCTAAATGTCCTACATTCTTATTATAGATGGAGCAACATTACAGTCTACTAAATCAAATATGAGAGGTGCTTGTGAAACCCACATCCTGAACTCATGTATTTAAAAGTGTGCTCATTTGAGATAATACATTTAAAAAAAGGAGGCTCTATGAAATAAAATATTTGACTAGGATCACACATTTTGGGCAGTCAGGAAAGCCAATTTTGATTCCTGGTTATATGGTGTCACATTTTGCAATTCAGTCAGATAGGCCTCTGTCTCTCTCTCCCGTTTACATCAAAGAACACATTTTTATCTTTCGTTCTTTGCCCACAGCTGGAAAAACAGACGCAGAGCTAGCATACATGACTCGGGGCCCGCAGACCCAACTACAAAGGAAATAATGCATTTATTTGAGGGGTGTCATACCCTAAACATCCCCCCTAAAGCTACACCCCCTTACCCTTTTTAAACTAAGGGAATTTTACCAAAAGCAATAACTCTGCAGCATCTGTAATTCCAAGTCTCTCCAGGCCCAGAATTTACATCTCAGCAAACTCTAGACCTGATAATTCCAGGTCTGGAGACACTTTGCCTTTCCTTACTGCTGAGGTGGCAGATACTGAAGACCGCATCACAGCCTAACCACTGCCCAACCCCGCCATCAGTACAGGGGACCTGACAATGTTCACCCCCCCCCCGGACAGGCACAAGCATGCCCAACTGAACCCCCCCCCCCCCTCCCCTCACTGGCTGTCCCCTCACACTTTCCATCTAGTCTGAGAAGGCAGATGTCAGCGGTTTTTCCTCCATCATGCAAAAAGGACTCTGTATTTCCGGATCCATAGAGTTATTCCTTATTCCGGCAAGAGAACTTGTGATTGCCAAAATTGGTGTGGGATACTGGTCGGAATCAGAGATTCCATATACTGGCAATCTCGTAATGGGAGGTTGCTTCCCTAGTTCCTCCTCTAGTTACTTAGTCCAATCTGCTGCTTCGCCAAGCAAACTGGTGACTCCTGTTGGTAATGTCCTGTGCTAGTGGCTTTCTCTAGAAACAGATTATTATTAATTGTACCTACACCAAACAGTGCAGGGTGCGGCCCTTAAGGATTTGTCCTGCGTGCCAACTCTGGAATGGCTAGATTTCCAGGCACCTGTTAGTCTATGGATATTAACCCCGACTAGAGATTCAGGTCTCAGGGTGTGACCCCTGAGATGAGAGTAGTGTGAGCCTTCGGCTTAAGGTTGTAGTCCTCCACTGTGAGAGCATCAGTAGGCTTGAGCTTGACTTATTTATGCCCGTTAGATGTGCGAGAACGACCTGGCAGAGGGTATTTTTAATACAGGACCCCTGTTTAGACCTACTAATGGTAAGAAGCAGACCTAGACCTTGTGCCTTTCTCTGACATAAGATTGATAGCACTGAAACAAGTGATTCACACAGAACAGAATTCATTGAGCCTAATGGCCTTGATTATGTCAGTGCAGGCCAAAGGGACCAGCAGGTGACTCTTTGCCAATCCTCAGGCTAAAAGTGAGGCCAACCCCAGACACCGGTAGGTCAGTGAATGATCAGTAGCCTAGTTAATCAAATAGGCAACTACTGTCATTTTTTTATTATGCAGGTGGTGTCTCACTCATCCTTTGCTTTTTGTTTGCCCTATTGTCATAGTTTGCCTTTCTGTAAGGAAATGGCACTTCTACAGGAGTCAAACTGGCCCACACATACTGGTTGGTCTGCATAGTTCCTGTTGATTTATGGGCTACATCTACGGACCGACTAGGATCCTTGATAGGAGGTTGGGTTGGGTTACCCATGGATCAAGGTAGTGGTGGGTGTAGAGCCTGACAGAGGGCTTCTTATAGGTCTAAGGAGGGACGGAAGAGGCACCTTTCTGTGCATATTCAGTGGGTTGTCCAGGTTTTTTCCCAGGTTTTTCCCCCGGTGCAATAAAATCTTCCAAGCAAAAGGTTAGGTTTTTGTCTCTCTTAGTTTGGGTATAGTGTGTGTTGGAAAATCTGCTTCCCCACCACATTTTTATCTTTTTATGAACCTAAATTACTCGTGTTTTTGCACCTTTGACCAGTAAGAGTGTGCTGAAAACGCACACTATCTCTGTTTTTTCCCTTATAACATGTTGACACTTCGGAATATTTGGCTTTTATGTATGACCACTGAAAATATGCATAGTGATTATGCAAGAGGCATAAAAGTGAAACACTAAAGTGGGATGTAGCATGGCTTTATGTCACCCACATGTGGGATTGCAAACTTGGTAAAATGGCTGAGATTTATCCGTGTGGTACTGTAGACAAAGCTACGTGGTTAGAATGATGCATCAAAATTTTTTTTTTTTAAATGCATCAACCCATTTTTGCATGCTTAGGCCTGCATTTAATATGAAATAATTCAAGTTTAAAATCTGCCTTAAAGTCCACAAGGCCTAGTAGCATAATGGCAAAATGTGTAACATGAAAGTCATGCTAGCATGCCATTTCTGTTCCTCAGGCTAGGGACCACCTAAAAATTATTTTCTTGCGACATGTTGCTAATTAGTGAAAATCTCATTCATTAATGAATTTAGACGTTTACTACAAATTTCAGAAAAATGATTTCTAGAAATTGTTTGACTATGCCTTCTACATAGAAGAATTAGATCCAGTTTGCCCAGAAGGAATGCTTCTACTTGACGTTAATTAGGGTTCATCTTCAGTGTATAGAAGGAGGAGGGCGGTCGTAGGCATGAACTTTCTGCATAATTACGACCTTTTGGCTCGCTGGCTCCTTCTGTGGGTCAACTGTCTACACTACAGAACTTAAAGAACCAACATCTACAGGAATGAGCCTCACTGTGCTCAGTTGATCGTGGTGAGGGGAAGAGGGAATAATTAACAGCCATGCAACACAAAGGAATACCCCCTTTCTCATTCAGTCCCACTCATAAGTCAAAGGAAGAACACTGCAGGAGAATCCATTTAAAAACAGTCTCCTCAGGCACACACGTGCAGCTTATTTGGAGAGGAGACAATAGATACACTACCAGTATAGGGAGTTTCTCTTTGATGGAGAAAGGATGGGATTATTGAGCGTTGACAAACTTGGGACAGACTTGGAGATCCCAAACAGGTGAACTGGCCTAAGCCTTTTTACTGCCATTTTAGAAAACCCAGAAAGGGTTCTTCCTGGAACAGTACAGCCCAAAAACCCATTGAATTGCTGGAAAATGTAGGCGAAGACCGGATGGGAATTTTATAGTGAAAGGTTTAAAACTCAGACCAGTCACTACTTGTGTGCTTCTATAAATTTCACCCTGAGTGGAAATGTGAATGGTGACTGGAACAGAAAAGGAAAGTAAAGAGGATGCATGTGTGGAAGTATTCTTGATTCTCCTGGAAGAGGATTGTGGAGTGATCGACTCGGCTGTCCCTTGAATCTCTGCTTCTAATAGTCCTTCATAGGAAGCTGGTCTCTTTCACGCCACAAGAACAAAGTCGGCCCCAGATATTTATGTGAACTATATTTCCTAGGCTCGGAAGAAGAGAGGGACCCAAGAAACAAAGTATGCAGTGCTAATCTGGAAAAACCAGCAAGACCAGGAAGAACTGAATGTTTGGCTGTTGTCTTGAAGACAGCGGCTGAGAAGCCTATCTCCCACCGAAACTGGTGGTTTGGTTTCTAAAGATCTGTCTGTGACAGGCAGGGACATTTGGGGCATCACCAGAGGTGTCACAGATCTTTCACTACAAAGTAGTGTTCAATTCAAATACAAACGCAACCTCATTCAGACTCAAATAAGATGTTGCCATTACCTAGGAGTTGCCCACAAGCACTCCACAACCTTTTTGGATCTGACTCTGACCATAACAAGGCTTGGGTGATGACAATGGAGAGGATGGGGATTATGTGTCCCACTAGTATGATGATGACAGTTTGCTAATGACTCTACAAGACCCCACTTCTCCTGACTCTGGGTTGTGTTCTCTTCCGGAGGAATCAGCATAATTTGCTTCTGTAATAAGTATGCACGCCAGAGTCCTAGGTTTGCAGCTCCTATCCGTAGAAATCAAAAGTAATGTCCTGACACAAGTTTTGCAGCCTGGTCAGGCTTTGACAAAGCCAATTTTACCTTTTGATGAGGCTCTCATGGATATGTTAATGGATTAGATCCACAGCTTTTTGGGTGACGTCCAGGCATCATTAGTGGATATGCCATTTGATGGCACCCATCTCTTCGGAGATCAGGCAGATTCTGCTGAGTGTTTTAAGTAAAGCCGGGCCCAGCATGCCCCATAGACCTTTCTGTGCCCATGCAGCAATATCCCTAGTAGAGATTTGGCTTAAAGAACACACCAAGGCCCATTCCCTAGCAATAGACCCTTCCCATCTTTTCTAGGACGGGTTCAGGGATCCAACCAACAACATCCAGGCTAGTCCCCTGCCCCTTCCGCTCTCCAGTTGCTTTAGTTTGTCTTTAGCAGCTCATGGTCACCCTGTAGGATGCAGGTTAACGTATGACCTTCAAGGTTGGCAGAGTATTACATCTGAAAAGTGGGGTCTCCAAATAGTCCAACAGGTTTATGCCTTTCCATTCCTGTCTAACCCTCTGCACATCCCATCTACATCAGAGTGTCTTTCGGGCTAACCATTTGTCCATTATGCAACAGGAAGTCCAGGCTCTTCTGGACTAACGAGCCATCAAGAGGGTTCTGACATCAGAAATATGGACAGGATATGATTCCCTTTATTTTCTGTTGCTGATGAAGGACGGAGTCCTTTGTAATATTTTGGATTTGCCCTCTCAACTTCTTCCTAAAATAGGATACATTCAAGATATTCAATTTGGCTCAGCTTCTATCTGCCCTGGATCCAGGAGCCTGAATTGTAGCACTGGATCTGCAGGATGCTTATTTTCATAATCTCCTCCTGCGTACTGACAGGCGTTACGTTGCTGCTCAACGAGGGCCAAGAGCATTTTCAGTTTCTTTGCACCCCTTTACCCTCACAAGTGTCCCTCAGATGTTCACAAAAGCAATGACGGTGTTCAAAGCAAATCTTTGGAGGTTGGGTATACCAGTCATTCCTTACCTCGATGACTGGTTGTTGAAGATGGGCTCACCACAGTCGGTCATGCACCACCTCACATGATGGTGAACATCCAAACATGTTTGAAGTTCTCAATCAATGTGCCAAAATTATACTTCCTTTGCAGAGGCTTTCATTCATCAGAGCCATTCTGGATGCATTTCAGTTTTGATCTTTCCCTCTGAGTCACAGAGTCCAGGACATTCAGACTTTGGTCCCAAGGTTTCAACCTTTGCCCTGGATTTCAGTGAGAGTGGCTCTGAGACTTCTTGGCCTCTGCGTCATGCATGTTAACCATGCCAGATGGAACATGCAAGCTCTGCAATGGGATCTCAATTCACAGTGGGCTCAGCAACAAGGGAATGAGTCAGAATCCATCCAAGTTTCGGAGGACACTGCAAAAGACCTGCAGGGGTGGCTGCTTGACTACGATTGGACAGGCAGCAAACCTCTCTCCCTTCCCCATCCAGAGTTGGTAGTGGCGATAGATGCATTACTCTGGGTTGAGCAGGTAATCTGGAAGAGGTGGAGATCAGAGGACTTTGGTCTCCAGCAGAGACCCAACCAACTCCACTATGTCAGAGGTATGTGTCATTTGCTTGGCGTTGAAGGCCTTCCAACCCTCCGTCAAACAGAGGCTGGTTCAGGTCCTCACGGACAACACCAGCACCATGTGGTACTGAACCAGTACAGTGGATTGCGGTCAGAGGTCTTGTGCCAAGAGGCTCTGCACCTCTGGAACCTGCTGAGCCGTCGGGGCACCTCATTCGTTTTGAACCACCTGGTGGGATCTTTAAAGGTCAGGGAATACAAACTCAGCCAGTGACGCTTACCTAATCATGAGTTTCACAAAAAAGTGATAGATGGAATGCTTTATTAATCTCAGCCACTGGTAATTAGTTGGGTCGCATCCCAATCCATTGTTATTTTGCACACCATGTCACATCAGTTTGGACCCAGCTATATGCAAATTAGTCTTGGCCCTGCTCCTAATGGAACAGTTCAGCCTGAACTGCCAAGCCAGGTTCTCCCTGAACTGGAACACATGAAACCTAAGACCGTTTTTGCCCTAGGTATGGGCTCATCAGCCGGGTACAGCTTGGTTCCAGTGATATAGAGTGCACAGGACCCACGTCTGGGCATACCCATCCCACTTAGGGTGACACAAAGTACACAAAAAAGTGATAGATGGAATGCTTGTATTAATCTCAGCCATTGGTAATTACTCGGGCCGCATCCCAATCCATTGTTATATTGCACACCATGCCACCTCAGTTTGGAACTAGCTATATGCAAATCAGTCTTGACGCTGCTCCATTTGGAACAGACCAACCTGAACTGCCAAGCCAGGTTCTCTCTGAACTAGAACACAAGCAACTGGAGACCAGTTTTGCCCTAGTTATGGGATCATCAGCCAGAGAACAGATTGGTTCTAGTGACACAATGTGCACACGACCCACGTCTGGGCATACCCTTCCCACTTAGGGCAACACACAAAGTACACAAAAAAGTGATGGATGGAATGCTTGGATAAACTCAGCCACTGGTAATTACACGAGCAGCGTCCCAATCCTTCGTTATTTTGCACACCATGTCACCCCAGCTATATGCAAATCAGTCTTGACCCTGCTCCAATTGGAACTGTCCAGCCCGAACTGCCAAGCACAGGTCCTCTGTGAACTGGAACACAAACAACCCAGGACCGTTTTCGCCCTAGTTATGGGCTCATCAGCCGGGTACAGCTTGGTTCCAGTGACAGTGTGCACAGGACCCACGTCTGGGCATACCAGTCCCACTTAGGGCGACTCATAAAGTACACAGAAAAGTGATGGATGGAATGCTTGAATTAATCTCAGTCACTGGTAATTACTCGGGCCGCATCCCAATCCATTATTTGGCACACCATGCCACCTCAGTTTGGACCCAGCTAAATGCAAATCAGGCTTGACCCTGCTCCAATTTGAACAGTTCAGCCCGAACTGCCAAGCCAGGTCCTCCCTGAACTGGGACACAAGCAACCCAGGACCGGTTTTGCTCTAATTTGGGCTCTTCAGCCAGGTATTACTTGATTCCAGTGTCAGTGAGCCCAGGACAGATGTCTGGGATCATAACTAGGGCAAAACTGGTCCTGGGTTACTTGTGCTCCAGTTCAGGGAGTACCTGGCTTGGCAGTTCGGGCTGGACTGTTCCAATTGGAGGAGGGTCAAGACTGATTTGCATATGGCTGGGTCCAAACTGAGGTGGCATGGTTGACAAAAAACGATGGATTGGTACACGGCCCGAGTAAGTGCAAGTGGGTGAGATTAATTCAAGCCTTCCATTCATCTCATTGCTGTTTTCGCATTTGCCGCCCTAAGTGCGCCGGGTATGCCCAGACGTGGGTCCCAGGCTCACTGTGCCACTGGAACCAAGCTATACCTGGCTGTGGAACCCTAATTAGGGCAAAAGCAGTCCTAGGTTGCTTGTGTTGCGGTTCAGGGAGGGCCTGGCCTGGCAGTTCGGGCTGGATTGTTCCCATGAGGAGCAGGGTCAAGACTGATTTGCACATGGCTGGGTCCAAACTGGGGTGGCATGGTTGTAAAAAATGATGGATTGGGATGCAACCCCGAGCAATTGCCATGGCTAAGATTAATTCAAGCATTCCATCCACCACTTTGTTGTTTTTGCATTTGCTGCCCTAAGTGCGCCGGATATGCCCAGACCTAGTTTCCAGGCTTAGTTTGCCACTGGAACCAAGTTATACCTGGCTGAAGAGCCCTAATTAGGGCAAAACCTGTCCTAGGTTGCTTGTGTTCTGGTTCAGGTAGGACCTGGCCTGGCAGTTAAGGCTGGACTATTCCCATGAGGAGCAGGATCAGGGCTGATTTGCATATGGCTGGGTTCAAATTGAGGTGGCATGGTGGGCAAAAAACGATGGATTGGGTTGCAGCCCCTAGCGATTGCCAGTGCCTGAGATTAATTGAAGCATTACATCTATCACGTTGTTGTTTTTGCATTTACCTAATCATGAATGGCAGTTACATCCCGAGGTGGCACTGGGCATCTTTCAGAAATGGGGAGAAGCCTGGCTTGATCTCTTCTCCACTGTTGAGAACGGACAATGTCAACACTTTTGTGAACTGGAATTCCCAAGACGGCTCACCCTCAGAGACACATTATACTTGGGACTCCTGTAGGCCTTCCTGCCCCTGCCTCTTCTGCCCAGAGTTTTGAGTAGATCCAGTGTGATCCAGACTGATCACCGGCTGCCTGGTTCGCACCCTGCTGCCGCCAACCCTATAGAGAAGGGCATTCTTTCTGCTCCCAGCAGAATTCTTACCTGGTGGGATCCTCTTCTTGCTGCCAGTGGGTCGTTGTTTTGCACACCATGTCACCCCAGCTTGGACCCAGCTATAAGCAAATCAGTCTTGACCCTGCTTCAATTGCTGAGAACTAATACCCACCTTCAATTGACTCAGTCACATTCCTGGACACCTGGAAACATACCACCATCACAGCCCTGCTCAAGAAGCTATCTGCTGACCCAGCCACGATCTCCATCTACTTTCCATCTACTGACCCATCTCTCTCCTACCATACCTGGCAAAGGTCTTAAAGAAACTTAGCAACTGATGCCTCACCGACCACTTCAGTAACCATCAGCTTCTCAACGCCACATAGTCCAGATTCAGGCCTAACCACAGTACAAAAACATCACTTATCACCACCACAGATGACATCCGCATGATCCTCAACAGAGGAGACACAGCAGTCCTCATTCTCATGGACCTCTCTGCAGCATTTGACATGGTCTCACACCATATCCCGCCTACACAAGATTGGCATCCAATGAACTAATCTCAGATGGATCTACTGATTAACAGATATAACAGAAGTTGCCAGCCTGGCACCTTACTCCTTAGAAGCCTGCAAACTCATCTGCGGAATGCCTCAAAGTTCACAGCTCAGCCCCCCCCTCTTCAACTCATACATGATCCCTCTGGCCAACGTCCTCCATTGATGATGGCTGGTAGTCAACTGAACTCGGGCCCACACCCAGTACCCACGCCAGGAACCTTGGAATAATCATCAACATCAAACTGGGCATGACCTCTCAAGTCAACGCCATCACTGCATCCTGCTTCCAGACTTTGAAGATGATGAAGAAGATCTTTAAATGGCTCCCAAACAACAAAAGAAAAACTGTCACTCACCCCCTAGTCACCAGCAAGTTGGACTACAAGAACACCCTCTACGCAGTAATCACCAAACAACTCACTAGAAAACCACAAATCTTCCAGAACTCGGCAGCCAGACTCATTCCTCAACCTGCTACACAGAAGTCACAACACACAACCCCTCTGGGCGCTCCACTGGGTCACAATATACAAATGCGCTCATTTCAAACTCCTCACACATACATTCAAGGCATTACACAACTTAGGTCCCACCTACCTGAACAGTCGCATCTCCTTCCATCAACCACCCAGACACCTCTG
The DNA here is from genome assembly GCA_963921515.1 of Calotriton arnoldi. NCBI lineage: Eukaryota > Metazoa > Chordata > Amphibia > Caudata > Salamandridae > Calotriton > Calotriton arnoldi. The sequence continues at coordinate 3,942,443 of CAWUFW010000438.1, forward strand.
CATGACTCCTACTCATACACATCCCACGCATAACCAGAACCAGATCAGGACGACGGTCAATCTCTTACATCGGTTCTAAAGTGTAGAACTATCTCCCTCTCCACATCAGTGCCTCTTCCTCTCCTCTTCAATTCCGCAAGAAGCTGAAGACTGGCTTTTCAGTTAGCCAACCTACCATATGCAGTGCTAGACACACACATTCTCAGTTCCAGGATACCATTGTGGGTGATGGTGCGCTTTACAAATATACATAACAAAGACCATTATGTGGACGATAAACTCTTTGTGGTGTTCTCTTGGGCAAAGAAGGGCAAGGCAGTGCAGAAGCGGACCATATCATGATGGATAGTCTTTATTAAGATCTGCTGCGCATTGGCTGAGAAGCAGACTTCAGAAGGTACGAGGGGCTATTCCACCAGAGCCAAGGCTGCTGCCACTGTGTTGGCACGTGGACTGCCTGTCCTGGATGACTGTCAAGCTGCTACGTTGGCATCCATAGACACTTTCATGAATCACGGCTACCTTGACAGCCAGGTTCAGTGGGAAGGGCACTTTGCCCGTTCGGTCCTGCAGGACTTGTTTGTCTGAGCCAATCCACTGATCCGCTCCTTGAAAGGTACTGCCTTGATCGCTTTTCACTGGGTGAGGAGTCTGTGGTTAGAAGTATCCTTCAGAAAAACAAGTTTGTTACCTTCAGTAACTTTCTTTCTTGTGGATACTCTATCTAACCGCAGATTCCTCACCATTCTCCCTGTTCTGTGAAATGTCTCTCTTTTCCATACAGAAAAATGTCCCAATCTGGAGATCGGCACACTGTCACATCTGATCACTTGTTGACCTCTGCATCTGAGGTCGCGAACAAAGTCAATGATGTCAGCCTGCTGGGCTGGTGCATATGTGCAGCTCCGATGTCACTTCCACTGCGGAGCAGGACAGAGTAGATGTGGAGCTGCACAACGCCACCTACCAGCGTTTGGGAGCAATGTTATGAAAAATCTCCAGATCCAGTCTGGCTCCTGGGGGCATTCAGAGAGTGAAAAATCTAATGTTAAATAAAGCATCCATGAGAAAGAACATTACCAAAGGTAAATAACTTGTTTTTCTGATGGATATTAATAACCACCTTGTGAATAGGTATCAAAGCAGTACCTCGCAGGCTCTACATCAATCTGTTGGAGTTGCGGGCCATTCACTTGGCATTTGAAGGCCTTCCTACCATCCATCAAATGAGGCTAGTTCAGGTCCTCATGGACAACAACACCTCCATGTGGTAATACAATAAGCAAGGTCGGAGGATGGGGTTTCTGAGAACTCCACCCGACAGAAGATACAATGAGTAATCAAAGCAGTAGTATTTCTATTCATTTCAAAATGGATCTCTTCAGTGGATGTTAGTTGATTTGATTGAGTTCATGTCAGCTATAAACTTCAATGAAACCTATTTTCATATCCTCGTTTATGCTCTTCACTAAAGGTTTCATTGCTTCGCGGCAAAAGCCATTCGCTTTCATTTGGAGATCTTTGAATTCAGACCGAAGCTAGCACAGGTGATTTCACAAAGGTCTTAGACCCAGGAACAAGATGACCATGCACAGCCATCAATACCTACATGACTAATTAGCATATGTAGATATGCCTGCCACTTTCAGATAGTTATACATAATGTTTACAGTGTATTGCAGGATCATGACTGATTAATCAGCCAGAACTCATGACCACATGATAAATGCTTTACCAGTCCTTGGAGTTCTACGGGCACTGACTGAAAGATCCAAGAGAGAGGTTTTCTTCTGGAGGTTGGTGCTCATGGCACATTTTGCAGCCTTGTTGTCCAGGGTCAGACTGATTTGCATATGGCAATGTCTGAACTGGGGTGGCGGAGTGAGCTAAAGAATGATGATGGATTAAACCTAGATCAGTTGACTGGGGGTGAGTGCTTGCAATGTTCAACACTCCGTCCATCATCCCCTTTGGTTTTGCATTGTTCGCCCTAAGTTGGCAGGGTATGCCCAGACGTGGGTCCCTTGCTCACTTTGCCACTGGATTCAAGATAGCCTGGCTGATGAGGGCTGTGAGCCCGAAACCGGTCCCAGGATGCTTGTTTCCGGTCCAGGGAAGACATGGCTTGGCAGTTCGGGCTGTACTGTTCCCATGAGGCACAGGGTCAGACTGATTTGCATATGGCCATGTCTGAACTGGGGTGGTGGAGTGAGCTAAAGAATGATGATGGATTAAACCCAGATCAGTTGACTGGGGGTGAGTGTTTGATTGGCTCAAACGTTCCGTCCATCATCCCCTTTTGTATCGCTTTGTTGTCAAGAACAGCAGCAAAGTCCTAAGTTGCAGGAGGAAAGGACTTTGTGCATGTTAGTGGTGTCAAGTGCTTGATTGCTTCTGATGCCACTGGTACACTGTGCATTGAGACATTGGTTGTCAATTTTTCTGGAAATGAATTCTCAGCGATCCATTCCATTTCCCTGACCCTTCAGTGGCGGCTGCTGAGAGAAATATTTCTTGAGAGTTAGATCTCAGTCGCTCGATTCCCATGACAGATGTCAGCATGTTGGATTGGGCAACATGGAGTTCATCATCAGCTTGAGTCTACAGTCCCTTGGAACCTGGTTTGGCAGTGCAAGTGGGCAACCAGGTACCTGGGCTTTAGAACAAGTAGGTTCACAGATATGGATATGGGTAGAAGTATGCCATACTCACCAAGGGCAGATCACCAGGTTTGTCTTTACCTAGGGTTTCTTACTGGGAAACATTTGCTTCAAAGAATAATAATTTTCATTTATGGCTCTATTCCTGATCCAGGGATCCATTTGCATAGGGATGGAAAGCTGTGTCCCTCCTGTAACCAAGAAAACTAGTATTCACATTCCCTCCCTTCCCTCTAATCTCAATGGTTTTAATGAAGATCAGGCCGCAAAGAGCCTGTTAATTGTGATAGGGCCAACTTCATATTGGGTGTCTTTTATTCTCCCTGCTGCCTCGCTGCAGTGGCCGATAACCATTTTCAACCATTCTCCACCTGATCCTATACATGGGCATTGAGTAGATGGTGTGTAGCACTGGGCTCATTTACAAGAGGTAGTTGAGTTGAATGCCTAGCTATTCTTAAATCTATCAGTACTGAGCAGCCTTTCAATGATTGGGCTAAACCAGGCACCTTTAGGCTTTGATTTATGATTTTGTCAAGATTCTCGATTTTCTGTGGAAGGGTTTTCTCCTAGGATTGGCAACTTACTCTGTTAAGATGCAATCAACAGTGATGAGGTCAATTGGCTTGACATAGTCAAGAGTTTATCCATCAGAGGTACATACATCAAGATTTCTGGCAGATTTGAATTATCACGCTATCAGGTTAGGTCACTCGTCCAACTTCAGATCTGCCAGCTCCCCAGAGTACCCCTTGTTAACCACTGAGGGAGGTTTCCTTACAGATTTTGACACCCAAAGTGGTTTTGTTGGTGACCTGACTGTTTTGAATAAGCAAATTGAGGATCCTATTATGAAGAGACTTCTATTTAACAGTCTGAGAGTGATGTCCAATCTGCATTTGAAATAGGAAATAAACCTAGTTTAGCTACCATAAGGACTCGGGGAAAGTGAATGTATACACCTGCAAGTTGGGAAGGTGGTTCGGGTTGGCCTGGATTACACCTTTGAATTCAGAGCTTCAGATTCTTTCTTTGTAACCCTTTGGTCTTGGGAAGAAGGGCAGAAGATATCTTTGGTAACTTTAAGTAATTGATTTGGTCTTAGAATGATATTGACTTACAAAATGTTGATCCAAAACGCTGAGAAAGGTCACTCAGAGCGATAGCGGCTGCAAAGAAAGAGTGGTGTGGAGCGATAATCTGTAATGTTTGCAGGACCTTTAATTGGGCTTACCACACATGTTTCAGGATAAACTGGATGGGTGGTTTGGGGGATTTTGGTCGATAGGTAAAGCCAGTAGTCCTAGCGTCTGCATCCAATAACCTATGTGATAATTTCTGGATAGACTAACATATCTAATTGAATTTCATGTATGTGACAATGTATTTCATCTTGCTTCAACAACTACTTCATATGTCCCTATATGATTAGGTCAGAGATGAGCATAAAGGACAATGTTGTCATTCTCAGACTATTTGCTGCTGATTATGATTACGTTGAGTTTGCCTCTTCCCCAAACTAGTCCTAGAATGGTTTGCAAGCTATAAATTGATGAAGCGTGAAGATTAAACACAGGACTCGCTCAAAATCTGTGTTGTTCTACTCCCATCAGTGGTTGTTAAGGATTTTCACTTACTTTAGTAGTCTGCTGACATGGCTGTTCCCTAAGGCTGTCATCCTTTTAAGATTTGGACGGAGGCAAGAAAGAGTCTATCTCAATGGATTGAAGATTACTGGCAAATCATCCTGGCATTCCTGGCCATGATCACATGTGTTGCACCAAATTTAGGTGCCTGTCCTTTTTGGGGCAATTACTGTGTGTTTTGGCTGTCGGCCTTCACTTAAAAGCAGACAGTTTTACTGCCTTTTGTTTTGCAGTACTTCCTCATGGGCGGGTCAGATTCTCCTTTAGGACTTTTGGGCTGTGTCCCTCTGAAATTCCTTCACGTTTACCTCCAAAAATATTAAATAGATCGATGTATTTAGGAAAAGGATGTTATCGCTAAACAAATCGATGTATTTAAGACTGGGCTGCCTGTCCCAAGCTGTCTGCCACACCTCGCTCTAAAGCAGGAGGCGGGAGCCAAGCAGTAAATCAACTTTCTGCAATGTAACGCACGACGCAGGGGTTACCTTTCTAAAGCCCTTCATTGCCATTGTAGTCTTTGTGTCAGTGTCATGGTTTCAAGCGCCAGAGACTGCATTCCTGCGTGAGGCCAGATGTCCCTCATTCACAGGCATAGATCCCACCCTTTCCCATAAGTCACAGGATAGGATTGGATGCAAGCAAGTGTGATTCGACGCCTTGTCTCTGTAATGGTAAGTGTTATAATGCTAATCTTGTATTATGTATATTGTGCTGAGACCCCTGGTCAAGCTAACCTCCCCTACTTTGACACCTCAGGCCCTGGCTGCAGGTCGCTGGCCCCTTTAGAAGTGGAGCTGCTGTATTTGTTCCCCCGTGAAATTGATCCAAACGACGAGCAGGGTTTTAGTTCTCCTGCTAAGTCGATCCAAATTTCGGAGTCCAGCGCAAAGGGAGAAATATGGGCTTATAATAAAGACAGTTACATGCTGTATGGCATTAAAACTGACCTTATCATCATGTTCTAAACATTAATGCCAAAAACATGGCTTGATTTAGGAACATTGAAATGCTATAAACGTTAAGGTAATGCATGTCAACAATTTAGTTCCTCTTTTATTTCATGTATTTTACTGAATCTTGCATTCCCCAAGAGTGTTATCTATTCCATCATGTTGTGTTTCTGAATTTTTTTCATGCATCTTATTACTTTCTGTATAGTGCATACTTTGAGGCGTGCCAGGTGTTAATGAGGGGCTTTGATTGAGAGCTCTGGCGCTGAAGCTGAAGACAAATCAAAGTGCCTGTCCGTGACTTATCCTCTCTGCAGAGCACACAGAAAATGGTTGTGTCTTCTGGTTGCAATTGAAATTCTGTGTAAATGTGTGTGAAGGGTGTACAGAGATGTCAAAATATTTTAAGGCAAAATTAAAAGAAAATAAAGTTCTTAAATGTAAGTGAGTGCAGTGTATGTGTGGGGTGGAGAAGTGAGGGAAGTGCATTCGGGGGAGAATGAAAAAAGGGTGCTGATGAGGAAAGAGATGTGGTTGAAGATGTGCAGATGGACGAGATGTGCTGAGAAAAAGAGCATACATATTGTTGGACATGGCTCTTTCTGCAGGGCCGACCCAAACATTTTGCATTTCTCCTCCCATTTTTGCTGAATTCATTTTTTTGGGCTTTAGGACTCTGGGCACTTTACCATTGCTAACCAGTTTTAAAGTGCATATGCTCCCTCTCCTTAAAATGTGGTGACACTGGCTTATACACAATTGCCATATTTAATTTACTTATAAGTCTGTAGTAAAGTGCAGTGTATGTGTCCAGGGCCTGTAAATTAAATGCTACTAGTGGGCCTACAGCACTGAGTGTGCCCCCACTTAAGTAGCCCTTTAAAAGTGTCTCAGGCCTGCTGCTGCAGAGCCTGTGGGTGCAGTTTAAACTGCCATTTCGACCTGGCAAGTAAACCTACTTGCCAGGCCCAAACCTTCTATTTTACTACATATATGTCAACCCTATGTTAGGCCCTAAGTGGCAACATGGGCAGGGTTACAAGGTAGTACATGTACTTTTGAGTTTTACGTGTCCTGGTAGTGAAAAACTCTTACATTTGTTTTTCACTATGGCAAGGACTATCTTTCTTATAGGTTAACATTTGGGTTGCCTTAAAACATCTTCTAGGTGTAATTTCCAGTTGGGAAAAGATAGAGATTTGGAGTTTGATTTCTCTGGACTCACAATTTAAAATCACAACATATGGTGAAATCGGATTTTAAATTGTAAGCCTAAAAATGCCACTTTTAGTTGGCATTTTCCTACTTTAACCATTCTTTGCCTCTGTCTGTCTTTGAATACACGTCTGGGATGGGTGACAGCTGGGCTTTGTTCATTCTCTCTAGACAGTTACACAAAAGGAGCTGGGGTGTGACATTTGCATCCTGATAGCCCATTACCAGACCGATGGGCCTTTCTGAGGTAAATTGGGAGGGATGAGCTGACACTTGCACCTAAATAGTGCTGTGCCGGTCCCCACACAAAGAGCAGCATACCACCCTGTAGTGAGTCTGGTTCCAGGGCAGGAAAGGCAGGGACCTTGTGATCTTCAAAGGCCTCTTTGAAGTCTCCACCACTTCAAAGCCACAACTGGGTATAAGTAATGGACCCCTGACACCACCAAATCAGAACTCTCCTAGAAGCAAGGACATTCTGCCTGGAAGAAGAGCTGCTGTGCTGCAGTAGAGGCTGCCACTTTGCTAACTGCTTTGCTGTGTGGGCCTGCTGCCTGCTGATTGCTGTGGTACTTGCTATTGCTACCTGCTTTGCTGTATTGGCCTGATGCTTCTTGCCTGGGAGTGAGAAGCACTGGACCTGCCCTCTACATCATTTAACCCAAGTTTCTCTAAGGGCTTCCTGGTTTGCCCCTTGTTCTTGAAGTCTCAGGGCCATCAAATTCTTCCTTCAACTCTGCTTCAGCTGCTGGACTCTGCCATCTGTAAGTCCTCCCTTGCCTGAGGTGCCCCTCCAGTCCTGGGGCTCAGAAGTGAGTTCTGCAGCTGTTTTGCTCCAAAATCGATGCATCGTCATCTCTGTGCTGATCGGAACAGACGCAGTGCCCTTCAATGCCGACGCAGTGCGGATCCCAAGGCATCCCTGCACAGCTTGCCGATGACACGGGACCCAATTGCGATGTTCAACGATGATGCAGTGTTGATTCCAAGTCCCGACTGTGAGGCATGACGACGACGCAGGTCCCACTGTGAGGCTCGAATTCGACGCATCGACCGGACTGCATGAAACGGAACTGACGCATCGAGTCTTCGACTCCGACGATTGCTCCATCCAAGGTACTTTTTCAGCAAGCCCTGCGTGGGTCCTGTAGCCAGTCTGTCCTCCATTGCGGTCGGCCTGAACTTTGGATTTAACCTTTTAGTGCTATTGACTTCTAAGCACTGTATTTGGATTAAGGGGCACATGCATCAAGCTATTTTGCGTTCGCAAACAGTGCGATTCGCAAAAATCGGCGGTTTGCGATCGCAAAATGGGCTTTTCTAATGCATGAAAGTTTTTTTAATTCGCAATTTAGGGAATCGCAATTCCCTAAATTGCGAATGCAAATAAGGAATCGCAATTTATAATTCCCTAATGCACCTGCGAAAAGTATTTCCTAAATGCGAACTGTGCATTTAGGAAACGCTAATTACCATCAACTTCTAGTTGATGGTAACCATGTGCATACTTTGAAAAATGCACAAAACTGCATTTTTCAAAGTGCCATGTGGCGCACACATGCCCCTAGGCGCCATGTGTGTGCCTTACATGTGCACCTTTTTTTTGTTAGGGGCGCCTCAGGGGCTCCTTATCCCCCCGGGCATCCTTGCCTTTGCATTACCTAATTTGCGATTACCAATTAGGTAATCGCAATTTAGGTAAGGCAAGACCATTCCTACTTATGGCCCCATAGGAAAGAATGGAGTCGCAATTGCAAATAGCGATTCCCTAATTGCGTTTGCGATTCTTAAGGAATCGCAATTAGAGAATCGCTATTTGCTCTCTCTTTTGTTGCATTGCATTTTGCGATTACCAAATAGCGATTTCTAAAAAATCGCTATTTGGTAATCGCAAAATGAAACTTTAATCTTTAAAAATTCACATCTCGAGTTCTACTGATTGGAGTTTTGTCGTTTTGGTCTTGTTTTACTCAGATACATCTTCTCTATTATTCTAAACTGGTGTGGAGTCTTTTTGTGGGGTTTATCACTGTGTTACTGTAATTAAAGTGTTACACAAATACTTTACACATTGCCTCTTAAGTTAAGCCTGACTGCTCTGTACCAAGCTACCAGAGGGTGAGTTCAGGTTAATTTCGGTTGTGTATCTGACTTACCCTGACTAGGATTGTGGCTCCCGCTTGGACAGGGTGTATACTCTGCCAACCAGAAACCTCAATTTCTAACAATGGTGATTAGCGGTGAGTATAGGACTTGTATGTGTGCAGCACCTTACAGTAATTTGGTGTACACTGCTATCCACATCTAGACTAATTCAAATGAATTGTCTCTGATCTTCATTGGCATTTTTTCCGTTCTCCCTGTTTGGCATTTTTCCTTTTCCCTAAAATCATGTCTCTGATTGGAGGTTCTGCATCTGCAAGAATGGAGTTTGAGCTGGCCAAACTTGAGGGTTAGCCTGTTGCCCAGCTCAAGGATTTCTGCTAGGACTTTGGGCTTCATGTAAAGAGCACGACCAGGAAGGTGGAGGTGCGATAGGCACTGGTAGCTTGGTCAGAAGCCCATGCTGCATTGAATCAGACCCCAGAGGAGGATGAGGATGAGCGGGATAATTTGGACAAGGGCCTAAGAGGAGGCCTTGGGCTGCTGTCTGCAGAGGAGGAGGGCAACTTACATCCTGGAGTGGTGATTCCTTCTGGGGCAGGGAGCAGTGTGTCATCCAAAAGGCTATCCCCAGAGGGGCTGGAGGACAGGAGGGAGGAGAGGAAATTAAAATTGAAGCTGGCTAAGCTCAGACTGGAGAAAGAGAAGGCCTTGGAAGAATCGAAAAAGGCCTTCGAGAAGAACGGGCTAGCTATGGAGATAGAGGAGAGTCGAAAGAAGTTGGCTGTAGAGGACAAGAAAATTATGTTGGTTCAGGAATTGAACCTGAGAGAGCTGGACATCAAGACCCGGCAGTGGAGTCAAGCAGTGATGGTGCCAGAAATTCTTCTGTGCCCTCTTGACAGGAGGGCCCACATATCCAAGGGTCTGGTGTCTGATTTTGTGGTGGGAGACAACATAGACAGATGGCTTGAGGCCCATGAAATTGCACTCCAAGTGCACAAGGTCCCTGGGGCATATTGGGGGTGGGGGCAAGTCTTTGTAGGCATATTCCTAGTGAGGGGAGGGGCACTCTCTAGCCCTAGAAGGGAGTGACAGGATGAGGTATTCCCCAACGAAGGAGGCCCTAAACAGGAAGTTTGGTTTGACCCCAGAGAAATATAGACAGAAATTCAGGGGTAGTCAGAATATTTCCAAACAGACCTGGGAGGATTGTGTGGATTCCTTTTGCAAGGGCAGTGGATGGTTGGGTGAAGGGCAGTAAGGTAAATGATTATCAGGGGATGTAAAATTTGTTTGCAACAGAGCATATGTTCAGTCTTTGCTTTCCAGATCTGTGCCAACACCTTGTTGGCAATGGGCTCTCAGACCCCAGAGATTTTTAAGGATACGGACCTCTGGATCAGCACCAGGGTCCAAAGGAAGGTACCTGGGAGTGACCCCAAGAGGGGTGGTTCAAGCTTCCGCCAGCAAAATGAGGTGGAGGTTCAAGGGAGGCTCAGACAGGTCCTAGGGTAAGGGGGAGGAAAGGGATCCCATGCCCCTTCTGAGAAACAGGGAGGAGGTTATAGTGGGTGGTAGCCAAGGGTGCCCCATTTCCAACCCCGCTGCTTTGATTGTTTCCAGCAAGGACACAAGCAGGGGGACTCTGTCTGTCCTAGGAAACCACCCACTAGTGGTGGCCTTAGGAGTAAGTAGTCCTGTAGGAAAGTGCCTCTTTTTGCATGATTAGCCCCCACTATTTGCCTGATGCCTGATATGATTTTGAACTATTTGTGCACTGAGCTCCTCCAACCAGGTTCCCAGTGCCAGATCTCTTTCCCCAAAACTGTACCACGATTGGCACAACTTCAGATCCCCCTCTAAGTCCCTGGTAAATGGTACCCCTGGTTCTCGCGGACTGCAGCACTATTTGTGCCACCGCTGGACCCCTCACCAAGGCTATGCACTCTGCCACTGCAGGCTGCATTTCTTAGTGCAGAGAAAACCAAAGAGTGGACATGGCACACGGCCCCATGTGCCATGCCACCCTTCCACTGCATAAGATATAGGTAAGCCGCCTTTACTGCAGGACTTTAGCCCCAAGGCAGAGTGCACTATATCCTCTGTGAGGGCATATCAGCATGAGCAGATATGCCCCTGCAATGTCCCGTCCATTCTGGGTGTTGTAATTGAACAGGAAAACCATAAAAAGTACATGGGCTGGATACTTGTCAACATGAGGTTTCTAGCTCTAGGATGGCTTCACTGAGTTCTAAGATGTTTGGTACCAAACATCTTCTCTTAATAAATCCTTACTGAAGCCAGTATGGGATTTATTAATACATTCACACAGGAGTCCTTTTCAGAGGGTCCCCTGAAACCTTACCAAACACTGGTGTTGCTCCTCACTGTTTTTTCGTCAGTCTGCCAGCACCAGAATGATTCTGGATCCATGTGGTGAGGGCCAGTGCTCTCCGGATCCAGGAGCAATGCCTGCTCAGGGCAGAGATGGTCACATCTTCCCTTAATAAATCCTTACTGATGCCATTATGGGATTTCAGAGATTGACTATTGCCTGAACTCCCCTCTAACGCAGTATTTAGGTGTCCCCCGGTGAACCTGACTTCAAATTCAACTGACCTAATTGAAGACAACAGAAGAAGGGACTGAACCCTGCTGAAGACAAAACCGGTGCAAACCCTGCCAACTGCAAAATGACTCATTTACTATGACCTGCTGTCCTTACTAAAACCTTTCTAGACCTTTCAGGAAACCCCGGAGACCTTGCAGCCTTTGCAAATTGCCAAGAACCTCCCGTTGGGCTCGAGGCTCTAGTCCCCGGCCTCCTCCGGTAAAGAAACTCATGGTGGTGAGGACTGGCACGGACCGTGTTGACGCGACTCACGACTCAATGTATCCATCAGCTCTGAGGGCTCCTCACAGTCTATTGACCAAAGCAGGAAACAGCCCCACTCCTGTGAGCCTGCACCCTCCTGCTGGTGGCGTCGACTGCGCTTAAGCAGCAACTGGGACATAACCAACATCCTCAACAGGCTGCCCTGCATCTGACCTGTGGTCCGACCGCTGCCGGTAAGGACAGAAAGTGCCCCTGCTACCTCTGGTGCATACCAGCCAGGACATTTGAAAAGGCCTGCTGTGCTCGAGACCTGGGCCACCAAAGACCTCCATCCTTCCAATGAAGACCACCTCAGAACCCCAAGAGACCGTGGTCTACCAAAACCCCATGGCAGACTGTATGTTATTTTCATATAAACTGCTCTCAGATTTATTGCCTGAGTGTGTCTCATTTATTGCATCTGTGGAGTACAACAAATGCTTAGCACTACCCTCTGATAATCCTAACTGCTCGCCCACACTACCACAAAAAGAGCATTAGAATTATCTACTTGTACCTCTGTTTACCAATTGGGGATCTCCTGGGCTCTTTATGGTGTACATCATTTTAGTGCACTATATAGAAAGCCAGCATCCTTCATTTGGTCGGTCAGCGGTGGGATAGAAGACTTTACATCTGCTGAAACCACTTTGTCGATATTTGACCACATGAATAAATCTAAACATTGCCTTTAGATAGTCACATTTTTGATTGGACTATTTTTTCTAAATTTTTAAATAAACTGCTAGGGCCTTCTTTAAGTCCCTGAAAAAAAACAGAAATTTAAAAGTCAGCACTTTAGCTAGGACAAAAAGTGTGGTGTAGTGTTTTTTTTTTTACTTCATAAAAAGGTCCCCGCTTTATTAAAATAATGCCTGAAATCAGTAGCCAGGATCAGGAGCTCGACCTGACCCCTTACATGGACCTGACCCATGCTCAATGCAGGACCATCTGTAAGGGCTATGGTATCACAACAGGCAAACGTCCTAAAACTGAACATCTCAGACAACTGATAGCTTAGTTTGAGAAAGATCACCCAGACACGGATGCCCAGTCTGAGGATGATGACATTATCAATTATAACGATGCTGAGAATGGACGTCCCCTCAGAAACAGCTGAAGTAGAAAGCTTGGCCAAGAGGCTGAGCTTAGAAGCCCAGCTATTGGAACTAGAAAGACAAAGGAAAGTGATGGGCCTAGGACCTATCTCTGGTGGCAGCATACAGATAAATAGGGAGAGTGAACGTTTTAATGACTTAAAACTCCCTAAAGGGGTTGTCCCTAAATATTCAGATGGTGATGACATCATCAAATGGTTCACTGCATTCGAGAGAGCCTGTATTGGTAGGAAAGTAGACAGAAAAAAATGGGCTCCTCTCTTGTGGGAACTATTCTCAAGTAAATTCAGGGTTAGACTCCTGACATTGTCTGAATAAGATGCTGAGTCTTATGACCTAATGAAGGGTACCCTGATTGATGGCTTTGGACTCACCTCTGAAGAGTATAGGATAAGATTCAGGAAGACCTGAAAAACCCAGAGTCCGTCCCGAGTGGAATTCGTTGACTTTTCAGTGAAACCACCAGGTGGTTGGTTAACAGGTAATGTGAATGACTGTGAAGGGCTTTATAATTTGATTATGAAAGAGGATCTTTTGAGTAATTGTTACAATGAGAAGTTACATCAGCATCTGGTAGACCTAGGTCCACTTTCTCCTCTAGAGTTGGGGAAGAAGGCAGACCACTGGGTCAAAACAAGGGTGACCAGAACTACCACCGGGGGGAGGGGAGGAGGGGTTGACCAAAAGAAAGAGGCCAAAAAGCCCCCCCAAGGGAAAGACGGTGACCCAAAAGATAAAAACCGAAAATGAGTCTTCTTCAAGCCCCCAAAATCCTGCTCAGGAGGGTGGGCCCCGAAACTCATCACAGCCCAAGGGTGGGTACCAGGGTAAGACCTGGGATCCCAAGAAGGCTTGGTTTTGATTGCAAGGCAACTGCACACCGAACTGGAGACCCTAGCTGTAAAAACAAAAATAAAACCTCTAGCACACCTACAGTTAATATACTTGTAAGTCTCCAGATGGGATTACAGGTGAGCCCTGACCATGTTAAGGTGCTCAGTGAGGGAACTCTAGTCTCAGAGGGAGGGGTAGATGCAGCTGCCCTGGCTGTCTGGCCCAGTAACCAGGAATGATGCAGACCAAAGCCAAATATTAATGGGATTAGGGTGGAAGCCCTCAGGGACACTGGTGCCAGTATCACCATGGTGGCTGAGCCACTGGTGTCCCCTGACCAGTACCACCTAGGAGAGACCTATACAGTCCTCAATGCTGACAATCAGGCTGAGGAACATCCAATGGCCTTGGTGACCTTAGATTGGGGAGGGGTTAATGTGATATCTCCCACTATGCCTGTACAGTGTCTACTTGGAAACCATTTGGAGCACTCAGCATGGGCTTAGGTGGAGAGGAAAACTCATGCAGCAATGCTGAGAATACCAGAATGGGTTTGTGACAACAACAAGGGCACAAAGCAGAACCTAGGTGAAAAAGATGTGTTGGTGTCTGAAATTATGGACCAACCTTCCAAGAGAAAAGTCAAGAAGTCTGGAAAGCCAGCTTCAAAACATGCACCCAGTCATGTCCCCTCTCAGGGGGAAGACCTGACCGCCCCAGAGGGAACAGAGCCTCAGGAGCTTGAGCCTTACACGGCTGAGCTCTTAGGACCAGGGGGACCCTCTACGGAAGCTCTGTGTCAGGGGCAAAAAACCTGCACCACTCTTGCAAGCTGCTGATCAGCAAAAAAAGGAAAGTCAGTGGTTCCCACAGGACATATTGGGAGGAGGGACTTCTATACACTGAGGCCAGAGACTCCAGCATGCATTCCGCAACAATCTTGATCACTAAGCATTAAATATCTCCCATTAGAGCGTACCATAATGAAGGGGAGAATTGCGGGAACCAGGATTCCTTTTAAAAAACAAGCCAGATTAGGCACTGAAGTATTACATGCGCCATGAATTTTAGCATGTTTATAAACAATTAAATGTCTGACAGAAGTGTTGCATTCCTCTCCAGTAAGGAAAACTTCCTTTTTTAGCACGTTCATAACTATAAGATAAGGGAAGTGAACCTAATTCATGAATGAAGCTGCATCCAAGGGGTTCATATCTACCTACAGGGAAATGTTTAATGCAAGCTGTGAATTGAAATGTCGAGATAGGCAGGGAAATAACACTGAGTATTAACCACACAGCCGAAGGCGTTTCAGCTATGGTGAATGGAAGTTGTTCTAATTTTTCTAAATGCTGCATTGTGTAGGTTGTGTCTTTCATGGCCATCAGTTGTTGTTTTTGTGTTAAATTAAAAGGCAGAAATAAATCACTGCAATTAAAGTAGTGCCATGGTACGCCATTTTGAAGTGTTTGAAGCGTCAAGCTAAACTGCATAACAGATCTAAGCTGACTTTGTCCATGATACAATGTTGATAGATCATTTCGCATACTGTCAATAACAGAGGATACAATGTTATTTAAATTGTAAATATGAGAAGATAACATATTAATGCTATTATCAACAAAAGCAAGCACTTTATCCAAATTATCTTGATCAATTTGTCTTAAACGTACAGCAGCTTCCATCTGGGACAATTTCCAAATTTCATTATAGGCAGCATATATAAATCTTTTAGAACGTGGAGATTTAGGACCTAAAAGAATCTGATAAATTCATGTCCTCGGACAGGTGAGAAAGATGTTTTTGACTGCAGACAGTGTGGTGTTCTAACCATTGTTGGCACAAGTTTCCCACCGAATAGGTTGTAGCAATAACAAAGTTGTGATTGAGAGTATCGTGGATCGGTTCTGCTTGATTTGAACTCAGATGTGGAATTGAGAAAACGAGCATGACACCTATTAGTGTCTACTGGCCACAATAACCACCCGTTAGGACCTGTAAATGTGGACTTAAATGTACCATTCTGCACCATGATATTGAGTTGTTCTTCAGTGTAGTTTGTCGAACTTTGACAATTATCAAAGCAGGCAATAGAGGGAATTGTCGGGGCATTCATTTCTTTACTTTTTGCCAATCCAAGACAGGTAGTTTATTGGATTGTGTCATTCTAAAAAATTATTTGTGTGGGAATTAGACAGGCTCGAAACAATGTTTCTGTTCCCTGCACCTGCCAAGATTTGGTTCCCCAAATTGAATTTAAATCAACAATGTCCTTCCAGTAATCATAGCCTTTAAGGGCTAACTGGTTGACAAATGACATGGGGTCTAAAGTGTCATATGCTGTAAAATATGTGAACTTGTCTTTTTGCTTTTTTGAACTCCCTTGTGGTGCAGTTGGACAATGTTACCAATGTGTATAATTAAAATGTGGACGCTGACCACTAGCTCTGTGCAGAAAATGATGTGCATAAGATAAC
This sequence comes from Calotriton arnoldi, assembly GCA_963921515.1. Lineage (NCBI taxonomy): Eukaryota > Metazoa > Chordata > Amphibia > Caudata > Salamandridae > Calotriton > Calotriton arnoldi. The sequence continues at coordinate 3,958,327 of CAWUFW010000438.1, forward strand.
GGAGCATATCGGCATAATTAGTAGAATTAAGATATAGGTCCTCTGATTCAAACACAGTATAATACTCTAGTTCGGAAAGCATAGAATTTACAGTATCGGCATCCCAATCGTCTGAATGTAACCCAGGTACTATTACATCACCCATAGACACTTTGAACACATATGGTAACTGCAGGATCTCCATAGGACTGAATATGTCGAAAGGAACTTTATCCCAAACAATGCCATCTGTCACTGGAAGGGCTGAAATGTGGACGAGGGACAAGTCTCTTTTCAGTTTATGCGATGAAGAATGGGGGAGCCAACACCCCGTCAACCAGTTCCGTAGCAGAACGTTCCGGGAGGTAATGGCCATTGATTAACAGGAAAAAAACAGTCACAAATCCAAACCACAGAAACATATATCCAAGGTGGGACTAGATAAGTTCATTTCAACCATGAAATGAAAAAACACAAATCGGTGCTGGTGGCTGTTGCAAAACAGAAATGTCGGAAGAAAAATCATCTTGATCCATATAGTACCCGGAGGTACTCAGCTGGAAGATTGGAGGCTGTTACTCAGCAGTAGGACTGTGAAAATCCAATGGAGAAGTATTTGCCAATGGCGGTTCATTGTAAATAACATCTGTTGTAGAAGACTTAATAGTAGAAACCAGTACTATGTCTGTCAGGTTGTCTGCTGAGGACTCTACTTCTCCTCCACCCTCAGCCGGGGAGAATCAACATCGGTAGAGCTCACGGGCTGCAAAGGAAAGTGTTCTGGGAAATTATGAACACTCCGTGGCATACTATGGAGAATCGGCCACCTGGTGTAATTTGACATGTTCATTGGAGACGAAGCGCTTGTCTTTATATCCTGGAAATTGTGACAAAATTGCAGTGCGTGTACCTTGGACACCAAGGACTGAAACCGGAGCACAGTAAGTAGGGCTGAATTCCTTCTCCCGAATTAGATCTCCAACCTTTGGAAGCCAGCCGGAAACTGGAAGTTGATCTTCAGCATTAGAAGATGCAGGTAAATGTTTGCGAGACTGAGCATCACAGAACTTTTGTAGGTCCTGTAAGACAGCACAATGGTTATGTACGTCAGAGGTTGTGGCAGCCGCCACAAGGTCTGGACTGTCAAGGTCTGGAACATACATCTTGATGCCAAAAAACTACTTCGTACAGGGTCCGCCCCCTAGAAATCTTTTAGGAAGGTTATTCAATGCTCGTTGAATCCCATAGAGATGGTTCAACCAGTCACGCCCTGTACCTAATACTCTAGCTGTTAAGGACAGCTTTAAGTCATGGCTCATTCTTTCCACAGCATAACTGCCCTCGGGCCTATATGGAGAAGATTAATGCACTTGTACACCCATGGACGTCATTGAATCATGGTACCCTTTAGAAGTGAAAGTCGGACCTTGGTCCGAATGGAATGCACAACAGGCATAAGTCCTGATGAAGACTTACAAGTCTTTAATAACAGTGTGAGTGTCAGCCGAGCGCTGTGGCCAAAGCCAGAGGAACCTAAAGCAAGAATCAACTGCAACCAAAATAAATGGAACGCAGTATCTGAAATCAGTGAACCACAAGGGTCCAAGTAAATACAACCAAAAGGCTTGTGTGAGATGTAGAGTTGTGCGGTGGACGAGACAAAGTAGAAGTTTTGATTTGTTAACATATGTCACAACATAAAAGTATTTTTTGTTTTTTTGGTATAGCTCTCGCGACCAATATAGTCATTGTAGCAACAAAATTGTGGCCGCAACTCCTGCATGTGCGGAAGCAGCACCTTCATGTGCTGCGACAATGAAGGTATGCCTTTGGTCTTGATTGGGAATCAATCGATCGCCAACCCCGGGAATTGTTACAAAAGGGTCATTTTGGTCATTTAAATAAGAGTATTTAGAAGGAAAACCCTTCAGTAAAGGAATGCTGTTACTAAATGCAGTCACAGAAGCCATGATATCATTGTCGATACGAGATTTAGAGCGTGTTACCACTGCAATTTTAGCTGTGGCTACTGCTGATTTGACTGCTTCATCAGCCAGAGAATACCCTGCAACGTGTGCTCCCACACGTTGATGACTCAATGTAAGTTTTACATGAGTTTGTGACAACGTATCTCTAAGATTTGCCACTTTAACCCAAATAATTTTACTATCCTTGGATTCCCGAAATTCATTTTGTTGCAAAAAATGTAAATTATCATTAACGGACTGAACACAGTAATGCGGATCACACACTATAAGTGTGGGGAATTCAGGATTTGTATTTTCAAGTGCTAGAAGTAAAGCTTTCAGTTCAGCTAACTGCACAGTGCAGTCTCCTAGAGACTGTGTGAGAGTTGTTTGGGGGGAAAAAAATACCCTCTGACATAGTGCCAATAACGATGGCGCACGCAGCAGAATACTGCTGCTTAGAACCTATAGCAGGTTGTGCGGAACCATCAGTATAAATGATATGTCTGTATTGATCAAGAGGTAGAATTGAAGAAGGCAATGGATAAACATGCTCATATGGCAAAAACTCTTGTATTTGCAAAGAAGGGTCAAAGACGAAGTCTACATCTACGGTTGTCAAGGACGTAGCCCATTGTATCCATCTAGGATGGAGGGCTTTCGCGTTCGGAACGCTAGCTTTGGTGACAGCCTCTAAGGCTGGCACTGGAGAAACAACAAAAATGCGTTTTCATTGAGCAAGTGGCCGTTCCTTAAGGATGGCTATCTGCACAGTAGTCAGTATTTTTTCAGTAGAAGCAAAACACATTTCTGCATTGGAATATAAATGCGATCTATATGCTATAGGCACCGTTCCACCTTTATTAAAAATGACATACGTAAATCCAATTGCACCCGGCAAAACGCGGCTGACTACATTTGTTGAATTGACACGCGTATGTAAGTGGCGTGTTTCAAGTAAGTCAGATTGTAAAGATCTAAGAGTGCCAGTATGTTCTGACTTCCAGCAGGAAGCAGAAAAATCAGGGCGTATTAAAGCATAAAGTGGTTGAATACGTTGTGCATATTCAGCTATGTAAGTCCTACCCAAATTCAAAAATCCTAGCAGGGACTGTAAGTTTTTAAGAGTACTTGAAAGCTGCAATTGTGCACACTTCTCCAAAAAATGAGGCAAGACATTTACCTTTGTGTGTCAGTTCATATCCTAGGAAAAGGACACTTAGAAATGTGATATTAGACTTTTTAAACTTGAATTTATAGCTAAATTGAGATAATCCCAAAATTATGCAATCTACTCTGGCCAAATGAGGATTTAATTCATCGTCCGTGAAGTAGATATTATGTACGTAGGATAGAGCATCTAGGTCAATGTCATGAAGAATTGACACAATTCGTGCTGTAAAAACTCCTGGACTGTTTTTATAGCCCATAGGAATTTGTGAGTAGAGCATCTGAAAGCCTAAGGCGCTAAACACGGTCCAGTCACGGCTCTCAGGAGCAAAATTGTGACTGAAAAAATCATTGGAAATATCCAAGGGAGTTTTTGTATTTTTTACAGACAATATTATTAATAAGAGCCATACTGCGGGTATTCTGTACTGCAAATGTGTGTGTATGACTATTCAAATGTCAATAGTCAAGTCTATGCAGTAGGAATGATCAGGTTTCAAACAGGAAAAAGGGGATTATTCATTTGAGATACAAAGGGTTCAATTACTCCCTGGTACTCAAATTTGGAAAGAATTTCTTTAACAGGAGCTTTAGCATCCCATTTAATTGGATATTCTCATTGTACCTGAAGCGGCGATCATATAGGATCAACATCCCTATCCCAACCTGTATGATTACGATAAAGTGCAGGGGCCAGTGCGAGGGCCCATTCGGATGCATACGCTACCTTGACTTTGTCTGGGACGAGGTGTGAGAGAAGGGAGAATGACATCCACACCCTGGGGGCATGCAAGAACAAAAGGTGGTGGCCAATCGACCTCCGCCAAGAGAATGTCATAAGAAGTAGTCAAGCTGTCACAGAAGATTACTTTAATGGTGCGTTTGACATCACCTTCAATTTGAATATCTAAGATATACTCTGTCCGGAGGGCCAACGCGGGGGTCTGCGGTTTCAACTGTAATAATACTGTTAGTTACTTTCGTTACCAGTAATTGGTGGAGATTCCGGCGTATTATGGTGACCTCTGCCGCGCTGTCGAGGAGAGTCACTGACCAACTCCTGTTCAGGAGGAGGGTTCTTACCGTCTGTGGCATATTTTGCAGTCAAAGCCGCAACTTTCTTTTTTTGAAAAGGGGGTTTATCTGCAGGAGGTCTAGCCTTCTTCTTTATTATCATGTCAGACGAGCGTTGTCCCCTTTTTTGGTTTCACGGACTCTCCTCGTCTGCGTTCAGGCGCCCTCTGTCATATTGTTGATCAGCCGAGTCCTGAAAAGAACGAGGAGAACATGTATCAGATGACTGATGTCTGCCTGGAGTCTTAATTTTAGTGCGATCACGAAAATCGTATCGTCTTTCAGAGGACTCCTGGGCTGGAGAACCGCCACGTTGTCTACATTTTTTGCAGTTGTTGTTTAGATTTATCTCATGGTTTTTTAGCAAACTCACGGGCTGGGCTGGCATCCTTGTCAGAGCTAGGCTTGCCAAGAGGTGGTACTGAAGGTCTGGTTCCCAAACTGTTACGTCCTAGCGACTTGTATACATTAGCAATAATGACAGGCAACTCGCGTTCGAGGTTGGCTACTGCCATTGCCACTGCGGCAAGTCGCTGGCATATAGCCAAAGACGCTGCTTCACCCTAAACATAAGAAAGAATTATTTCAGAGACAATAGGAAAATTACCTGCAAGTTTCATCCCCAAATCGAGGGCAGGACCTGCCTCATGTTCATTCTGTATTTGTTTGAGGACATTCGGTAGAAAGGCCTTCGAAGGAGTGCCATGACAAAGAGTGTAAACTGTGGCAAAATAGTCCCCCAGATGTTGCAGTCAGCTAAAGTGGGAACCAGTCCAGTGGGTAAGCACATGGTGAGAATTCTGTGCTTGTCTTGTGGTCCAGTAAAGGGAAACACAGCTTCAAGTTGATAGTTTTTTGGTTTTTTTGGGCGATGCAAAACAGTATTTCTTCACGGTTTGTGGGCCATTTTCATAACTGAATGAACAATTACAGGACTAATGACAGGTCCTGCAGGCTGTTAGGCCTGTGCTAGCAGGCCAATTCTAGCTGGGCCAGCTTGTAAAGCGCAAGAGATATATCGTGTAAGACGTCTATCTAAGGCAGCAAGAGCATTGTATAAAGCGCAGGTTTGCGCTAGATTTATATTACCCAAATCTGGATACGATCTATAGCCTGCTAGTGCCGGCTATGTGGCCCCTTCAATACTTAAGGGGCCTATTCGAACAGTCTCAAGGACGTGGGGAAGGGTGCCATTAAACCAAGTCTGGTGTTCCCAGACTGTAAGAGGAATTTCAAAAAGTGTATATGGACGATGCGCATTAGCAGCCGGGCGTGGTGTATTTATGAAAAGTATTATCATTACCATCCAGAGCTGGAAACGTGACCCAGGGAAAAAAAACTTCAAAGTGGAACGCTGCGTCTGCTTTGACTACAAGAAACTCTGTGTTGCATTAAATGTTGAGTGACTGACCGGCCATTATAGACTAATGGGGTAACCCAAACAATGTCCGTGGACCTGGGTATCGTATAGTATAATTAACAAATGGTCCCAGACTTATTTAGAGAGCACCAAGTCAGAGATTTTCAGAATTTAAATACAATGAGTTGCTTGAGACAATCAGCACATGGTAATTAATACAAAACAAAACATATTTTTTGAATATGCACCTGGAAACGGAAAGAAAAGAAAAGACACCCTCTGTTTTTTATGAAACTTTGTATTATTGTATTTTTCAGAAATATCAAGGTAATAAACACATTACCAGATATATATCAATTGAAAAGGTTGCTCAGAGAAAGGGGTGCAAAGGAGTAGTGCTCGTGTGTGTAGTAAATGGGAGAAGAAGAGACTTCAAAGTTAAAGTAATTAAACGGATATAGTTTCAACAATTTTCTGATCCACACTGGTTAATAGAACATGCACCAGTGTGTTGTGGCCTGTCCGCAGACAATCCTTCTGATATTGTTTCTTTACATTATTTAGTAGGTGCCGAGAGACATCATCTGTAGTTTGGACGGGAAGGTAGGATGAGGTACGGGCCCAGGGTTAGGGATATGTGTTGACGTTTCAACCCGACTTAATTGCGTGGGGGGCAACTTTAAACCTCCGCTTGCGTGTCTTCTTCAGGACAAGGCAAAGTGTGGGAGGCAACCTAAGAACAGGTGCCTATTATTGGCAACCCAATCGCAGCTCCCGGGAACGGGTAGTCCTCATAAAAGCAGTGGAAAACACTTAGCAAGGCGTCCAATCAGCTGAAAAAAGGGTATCCAAGACCCAAAACAGACACAGCCGTGGTGTTGGATGTATGGCGCAATAATTGCGGAGACAAACAGCATCTTAAATCTTAACAACTGCTAACCAGTGCTAAAGTGCATGTGTTCTCTCCCTAAAATGTGGTAACACTGGCTTATCCACAACTGGCATATTTAATTTACTTAGAAGTCCCTAGTAAAGTGCACTGTGTGTGCCCAGGGCCTGTACATTAAATGCTACTAGTAGGCCTGCAGCACTGACTGTTGCCCCCACTTCAGTAGCCCTTGAACCAGAGAGGTTTTAAGGCATGGGCAAAGTGGGCTCAGACCCAGGGCCTAGGCTTTCGGGTGCCCCCTGATCGAGCCAGCTCTGTTCTGCAGAGACTCTTGTCCTGATTATCTTGAATAATTCTTAAACAGATTGTTTTCCTTTATTTTTAATGTGGGTGATGTGTGAGAGTCTGTTACAGACATTTTGCAGAGAAATGTTGTGTTTATTTTTCATGCTACATCCATAATTTGTTTCTTTTAGATCAAAACAGGACCTCACATATGAAAAATGGGAGGGTGTCACAAAGATTATTTGCAGTAATATTAGTGAGCTGCTGCTTTGTTACAATATTAAAAACACACCTCACTATCCCTGAATATTAGATGTGAACACATTTAGAATTTGGATGAGTGCGTCTGTGCACTGTCAGGGACCTGGCCAAAGAGGGCATGAAAGAGCTCAAATTGGATCATAAATTCAAAACTGTTCCAAACATGAGCCCCCATAATCCTTAAGACGTCACCGTCTGTAACCATTGCTTAGGCCTGCCACTGCAGAGCTTGTGTGTGCAGTTTATACTGCCATTTCGACCTGGCAAGTTAACCTACATGCCAGTCCCAAACCTTCCCTTTTATTTTGTTTAAGTCACCCCTAATGTAGGCCCTAGGCAGCCCTACGGGCGGGGTGCAGTGTATTTACGAGGTAGGACATGTACTTTTGAGTTTTACATATCCTGGTAGTGAAAAACTCTTAAATTCGTTTTTTACTACTGCAAGGCCTATCTTTCCCATAGGTTAACATTGGGATTGCCTTAACACATATTTTAGGTGTAATTTCCAATTGGGAATAAATAGAGATTTGGAGTTTAGTGGCTCTGGACTCACAATTTAAAATCACAACTTATATTGAAGTTGGATTTTTAAATTGTACGTTTGAAAATGCCACTTTTAGAAAGTTGCCATTTTCTTAAGTTAAACATTCTGTGCCTCTGCCTTTCTGTGAATACACATCTGGATTGGGTGTCAGCTGGGCTTTGTGCATTCCCTCTAGACAGTCACACAAAGGGATCTAGGGTGTGACATTTGCATCCTGATGGACCATCACCAGGCTGGTGGGTCTTCCTGAGGTAGATTGGGAGGGAGGAGCTGACATTTGCACCTGAATAGGGCTGTGCCTGTCCCACACAAAGAGCTGCATACGCCCCTGTAGTGAGTCTGGAGCCAGGGAAGGAAAGGCAGGGGCCTTGTGTTCTTCAAAGGCCTCTTTGAAGTCTTCCCAACTTCAAAGGCACAACTAGTTATAAGTACTGGAACCATGACACCACAAATCAGAACTTTGTTGGAACCAAAGACATTCTGCCTGGAAGAAGAGCTGCTGTGCTGCAGGAAGGACTGCCCCTTTGCTAACTGCTTTGTTGTGTTTGCCGGCTACCTGCTGATTGCTGTGCTTTAGGCGGGCTGCCACTTTGCTACCTGTTTTGCTATGTTGGCCTGCTGCTTCTTGCCTGGGAGCGTGAAGGACTGGACCTGCTCTCTACATCCTTGTACTCAAGTTTTTCCAAGCGTTTGCTGGCGTGCCCCCTGTTCTTGAAGTCTCCGGGCCATCAAAGATTTCCTTCAACTCTGCTTAAGCTTCTGAAATCTGCCATCTGTGAGTCCTCCCTTGCCAGAGGTGCCCCTCCAGTCCTGGGCCTCAGAAGTGGGTTCTGCAGTTGTTTTGCTCCAAATTCAACGCATCGTCATCCCTGCGTTGATCGGAACCAACTTAGTGCCCTTCGGCGCCGACCCGACTGCATGAATCGAAACTGACGTATAGAGTCTTCGACTCTGACGCTTGCTCCATCTAAGGCACATTTTCAGCAAGCCCTGCGTGGGTCCTGTAGCTGGCCTGTCCTCCATCGCGGTTGGCTTGAATTTTGGATTTAACCTTTTAGCGCTATTGACTTCTAAGCACTGTTTTTGGATTTAATCTTTAAAAATTCATATCACGAGTTCCTCCTATCAGTTTTTGGTTGTTTTGGTCTTGTTTTACTCAGATACATCTCTATTTTTGTAAACCGGTCTGGATTCTTTTTGAGGGATTTTTTCACTTTGTTACTGTAATTAAAGTGTGGAACCAATACTTTACACATTGCCTCTTAAGTTAAGGCTGACTGCTCTGTGCCAACCTACCAGAGGGTGAGCACAGGTTAATTTAGGTTTTGTATCTGACTTACGCTGACTAGGATTGTGGCTCCTGCTTGGACAGTGTGTTTACTCTGCCAATCAGAAACCTCAATTTCTAACACATATCTAACATAAAGCGCACATAACTAAAGGCCAGTACTCCTTCTACAGGCCTCAATAATATTTGATTCACAATTTCAGAATTGAAAAATTTCCAATGTTAATTATTTACAAGAAATCATTGTTTTCACTAATTTATCTTAAACAGCTAACAACTATTGACAAAGTCAACAGTACTGACAGGTTTTAGGTGCATGTCAGTTGTGTTATATATATATAGATGCAATAACATCTGAGAGAGAAACCAAAATGCCAATTGGGTGTCACATTTTACATGTTGCCTTTTAGAGAGTCCCGACTTTCTTCATCCCACTTCAAGACCTGTCTGCACATATTTGTATATGACTGATTGCAGGCAGCAGCTATGGTTGCTTCCAGAAGCCTGGTTAGAGTATTTTCTCCCAAGGTTGATGCCGCATGCAATGCTAGACACTGGGCAAGCACACACTTTAAAGGGCCTGAGGTTGTAGCACTGTACAATATGCATATTATAGTAACTGTTGAACATATTAATGCAGTACGACATGCAGCAGTTCTTAATGTGTTTAATGTTTCAAGACTACTGTTCCCAATGCTTTATAAACCTTGCTTTCTCACTAAATTTGTTTGCTTTAAAATCCACCATTTCAGACTAGCCACCCCCACGAACCCCAGGTTTGTCCATTAAGCTTGCTCGCTTCGCTTGTTACATATAATTCATACCCAACTTTTACGCCTCACTACTTTCAAATGTCACCAGCTGCCACTGCTCATGGTTGTAATACCACGTGCTGTTAATGAATGTGGTATTTTCACATTTCTCGAAATGAATGGATCCAGTAGTTATATGAAGTAATTGCTTTTCTACATATCTTTACAAATACTCCTGAACTTTCAATGAGGTTTTCAGTCTTTAGCGCCAAGAAGCCACTTCGGGGGAGAATTCTTTCCCTTCACAAATCTAATTTAACATAACCAGTTTGACAAATCGGTAATCCTACCATGCGCCGTCAACCCTCTCTCCTAGGGTGACCAACTGGCATGGGTGCAAATTCAGGACGGTGAGTGTAAAAATTCAGGACAAAGGGTCAAAATTCAGGACAAAAATTCAGGACAGAAGGTCAAAATTCAGGACAAAAATTTGGGACAAAAAGTACCTTTTACAGACACACCAGAGGAGGTCGCGCAATAGTATTTAAGTAAGTAGACAACCAAAAAAAGTTTATTATTTCCCTCCTCAAGCAATCCACTATGTACCCAGATCATATTTTATTCTTGTCATGCCAGCCAGAGCCTGGTATCTCTTGTTTTAGTTACAGTCTCCAGAGTCCCCCTGCTGTGCATTTGTCTGTCACCCTTGATATATGTCCCTTGGGTATGCTTACTTTGCAAGGGGACTGATTTGGAGGGAAGAGTGGCCATCAGAGGAATAAACTGATCCTCCTCAAGAAGTAAATGGCCTTAGTAGGGACAAGTAAATAATTCAGATGAGGATGAACTCCAGAATGGCATCACCAGCCCATGGATTCCGTCTGAGGGACGAGAGAGGGAATTAAAGTCTTTGTAGCCCAATGGTTGTTTTGCCTGACACAGGGCGCACTCCTGGTTTGATCGCCCAGGCCAACCTATTGCCATTCTGGGCTTGACAAAGGTCCACAAGAGCTGTCGAAAATACACACATATTTCTAAGGCTCCAGCAGCCTTAGAAATCTTTTTCAATGTGAGTATTCGGCTGAAAGAGCAGGATAGAAAAGCTTTGTGAACTACTGTGAACTTCTGTCTGGACAAGCACTGACTATGCCAGGGGAGGTATACAAAAGAGGACATATGAGGAAAAGGCCAAGGAAAGCTGCGAGACCGTAGCAGCCCTTCAGGATGAGTGCCACCCTAAGTCAGCGGCAATGCACTGTAAGGGGCTAGGATTTGAGTGCCGCTTATGACCCTTCAACAAAAAGGACATATCACCCCTCACCACAAAGGGTACATCATTATATATATTGTATTTCATTGTATGGAATATACATGAACTCTTTTTAAGTATAAGTCAGGTTGTCAATGATTATATAACATTAGAGACTGAAATCTGTGGGGTTGGAGTGCTGACGCTGTGATAATTCTCCCGCCACCAGGCCCACATTAACCAAATTTAATTAGCCACACGATGTGGCAACCAGCCATTTTCAAATTATAGAAACATGCATTCAATGCAATGAATGCTACCGGGCAACAATCTCGCTGTTGAATTTTCATCATCCCCCAAAATATCTGCATTGAGCATGTTGTATATGATAATCCAAAATTGTTTAATTGGGATCACCTTCTGGGCCAGGAGTTTCATATAAATCTGGCAACTCATTGTACCTTCAGGTCAAAAGTGCATCTACATGACATTAGCACACACCTCCGATACATGGCTTAAGGTCTGACACAAAACAAAATTAAACGGACACAAAAGGCGAAATGCATTGGGGATTCGTTGCTGGCTTTGATCATCATGGCCACGTATTCTGCTTTTCGGTGACTTACATTCTAAGAATTTTTGCAACTACTTCAAGAAAGACCCATTAGTCTACGTTTTAAGTACTGGAATCTTATTACAGAAGGCCAGGCACCAAGCACTATATGTCCCATATATGCAAATACCATGAAGTTTTTCTGGTCTTCTTTTCTTGGGCTGAAAGAGGCATTAGCATCAAACCAAGTGTTTCTCTATCAACAGGGTGGATAAAGACAGAGGAACATATAACAAGAATAACTTCCTATTTACCGGGTTTATTTTAACCCAACTGAGTTGTAATCAGTTTATCAGACTTGGAAGGATGAATAGCTGAACGAGCCCCGACAGGATTCAGACCTGTGTGCTGTAGGATATATGGAAGTGAACAACGGGAATTTGACTCACTGAGTCATCTTATAGTTTACAGTGCTATTGCACACTTTTGCATACTATTTCATAAAGTAGAAAATATACACTTAGAGGACCATATGTCTTTGCCAAATGTCTAGGTGGCTATCCCACGGCTTGCCATACAGCAGTTGAAAATAAATTACACATCGCCTGGTATTAAGCTGTTCGATCTCTGTGCCCTTTTCTTTCTCAAGTTTGCACTGTGCTTCTCTGTGTGTCTTGCTCTGCTCTAATCTCTTGGTCTTTCAAGTTCATGAACTCTGTAAATATCGGGTCATCAGGAAGCTCCAAGGATTCCAGCAATTAACGCCTCACAAGCAGCCTTTACATTTGCCAAGTAACCATTTACACACATTTGCATTTCTTTGGGGAAGCAGACACCCTGGGCTTATTTCCTTTAGCCGTCTGCCCCTCCCTCCGGAATGCAGCACAAGAGACTCCCTTGCAGTTCAGCTGGGGAATTTAAATTGTGGAAAATAACTTATGGTATTTGTCTGAAAAGCTAAAATTACGGACAAATGCCGTCCGTTAAGACATTCATCACGGACAACGGACATAAGGGCTAATTTACGGACAGTCCGTGAAATTTACGGACGGTTGATCACCCTACTCTCTCCAGGCACCCCCGGCAATCATAGAAACTAGTAGGATTTTATTTAATGAGGACCACCATAACCGCACGCTTCGTTTTATTGTCCCATTACTTCTAGAATTATCGTCGCGTACATTGAGCCGTCTCCAAGTAACTGTCAAAAACCGGTTGTCGTTTTGTGATCTCGTAAACGGTTCAGCAAGATCTAAGGGAGAAAGAAACGGATGCCGAGGCTGAGAGCAAGATTCTCAGCGCTGCTGCCTAACCTCGCATCCAAGCTAAATCTCTTTTTCTGTGCTCTCACAGACATTTAACAGCGATAATGATGGCAGTTCGTCACCTGGATTTCAAACACTTATGTTGCCTACAGGATGATGGGAATAGCAGTTAAGTGATGCCGTGAAGCTGCACAATTTGAAACACTGATGTTCCGAAGCTTCTAAATACCCCTTTTTGAAAATCTACGTGCATTTTAGATGTTGCATTTCTGTTTCCCTCCCACATTTGTTGAAAACGCGCTGTTGAAACTAATCTTGTGGGCGCATAATATTGAGAACGATTCACAACATGTAAATTGTTTAAAAGGTCACGGTACTGTTATGTCCCACATTATTTGTCCAATATCGCTAGCTAATCATGACAAGTTAAAAGCAATTGACTTGAGGCGCAAATGTGGTTGGTCTTGTTGTCGAAATGAAACTGATTTATCGAAGGACTTTGCAGCTTTTGTAGCCACAAATATTCAGGGACACTGGAAAAACGTGATTGTGCAGCCTCAAAGATAAAAATTTGCTGCACTTGATAAAAAATCCGTTATTTGCCTGCATAATTTGCAGATTAAAAAAAACATGTTTCTAACTCCAATTAAAAGTTATTAAAATCACCGCACAGACGGTGCAAAACCACCCTTTGAGCCTTGCAAAAGTGAACAGTTAAACTTTCAGCTGTCGATTGCTGTTTTTAGTAGTTTAAAGAGGTGACAGTTTGCCAAAATAGTTTGAACATCACCTCTTAATGAAGTGGGGGTTGGCCTGGAGCAGGAACCTAAAAGCTAAATTATTTAATTCAAATAGTGTAAAAAATATTCCAACTGTATTTCTTGTAGCATTCACATGAATTATTGTTTAAACCACAGACACTTCTCAAACCTGCCATTACAAAAGGGAAGCACCAACTTGAAAATAATCCAAAGCATGTTTCCCCTCATTGTAAGGTTCAGTAGCTTAAATGTTAAAGTACTTCCATGTGAGACTTGTATATAATGAATATGAAATGTACTATACCCATCTACAAAGCGCTTTCTGAATGGAAGGAGTGCTAAGATGCCCTATCATGTCAAATGATGCTTAGCCCGAATTTGGACACATAACTGGGATGTGCTGTATAAATGAGGCACACCTTTTATAACAAGAAGCGTGTGTGTGTGTTCATATTAACTGACAAAAACATTAAGGGTGAGTTAAGGGTTTGCCTGATCATAAGACAATAATGAATCTTTAAAAAACATCAGAAATTCCTTGAAAAAACCCAGCTAAAGTGACATCATGGTTATGAAACTAAACCTAAAAACTCTGAAATCGTAGACTTCCTTATGCACTTCTGGGATCCATTGTGAGTCCCACAATAGAAGAACATTTGCGCCAAATGCAGGAGTAATCCTTGCAGAGCAAAGTTCCAACTTTATGGGCCCTATCTTTATGAACTGGACCTTAGAAGAGAGACAAGGGAGAAAGAGGAGGTTAGACAGGCTGCAGATGTATCTTCAGATAGAAAAGTTAAGAAGAACAGAACCAGAACTTCTACTAAATCCTCAGTACCAGCAAGAGAATGCAGGGAGAATACATGGTGAAATGTGTTCATTCCAGCAAAAAGGGCATTGAAATTGCAGTAAGAAGGCGAAGTGAATAAATGCAGCAATACAAAAGACTGCAGATATGAGAGAAATCCACCCACAAAAACATTATCAAAAGATTATGTGGAAAGATCAAAAAGAAAGTTGTGCACACATGCAAGAAAGACAACAATGAGGACTCAAATGAAGGTCACAGGGTAATCAATAAAAACTTGCAACATTGCTGAAAGAGACTGTCAGTTACACAACCAGTCACATAAGAGATTACAAAAGAAGCAGTTCTACCGTATTAGCAATATAGTCTAAATTAGAGGCCTCCAATTAATTGCTTTGGGGCTACTAGTAGCTCACTAGCACCCTAGAAGTAGCTCTTGGAAGTGAAGCCAACCCTTGTACACCATTTGGATGGTCAGAATTAGACCTGTCATCTTTAGGGTGGTCCCCCAAACATTCGACCTAATTACCTCAATTTTTATTCTGAAATTCGTTTTTGTTGACCTTAGGACTTTCTACACTTTACCACTTCTGGCCAGTGCTAAAGTGCTTGTGCTTACTCCCCTAAACATGGTTAAATTGGTTCACACCTGATCGGCATATTTAATTTACGTATAAGTCCCTTGTAAAGTGGTATATCATATACCCAGGGCCTGTACATTAAAGGCACTAGTGGGCCTGCAGCAAATACTGTGCCACCCACTTAAGTATCCCCTTAAAACCTGTCCCAGGTCTGCCATTGCAGCCTGAATGCAGTTTTAAACTTCCTTTTCGGCTTGGCAATAAAGCCTCTTGCCAAGCCCTAAACTCCCCTTTTATCGCATATTAGTCTTCCCTAAAATAAGCCCTAGGTAACCCATAGGACAGGATGCATTGTAAATAAAAAAAGGTTGGATATGTACTTTTAAGTTTTACATGTCCTGGTAGTGTAAAACTCCTACATTCGTTTTTCCCTACTGAGAGGCCTACCTCTCCCATATGATAACATTGGGTTGCCTTATTACATTTTAATACGTGCTAGCATTTTATTGGGACCAAGTTCATCTTTGGTATCTATGAAATTGTAATGAAAAATCCTCTTTTATGGTAAAGTTGGATTTTAAATTGCAAATTTGAAAATGCCACTTTTAGAAAGTTGAATCAAATGTGTGAGAATGCACTCCTTCCCTTAGATAATTTAATCCTTTTACAATGAAAAACTATATGTTTGTAATGCGTGCGCCCAGATACTGTGAAACGTCCCATATCACAGCGATTAACAAGTCCAGCCAAGGGCACTTTCCTCGCGCACCCATCTGTCGCACTGCTGAATGGGAAGAAATTTCTCCCAATACGCCACTTATTCCTAAACCATCCTTGTTTGTCATTATTTTCAATCATTATACCACTCCTTATGTATTTAATCCTCCTGCTTATTAGATCACTGCGGAGACAGCATGATTGCATAATAATTCTTTATTCAACATTTTCAAATGCCTCCTGCTGCCAATCCAGGCTTTCAACAGTGGCACGTGAGGTCAATCATGTTTCAAAGTAGGCTCATTTCATGAATTACACCCAATGCATTTCGAGCCCACTGGCTCTTCGTCAGGGGTTCACTGAAACAAAATGAAAAAACCGTTCAACTAACAATTTTTTGTTGTTGTTTTTTTTCTTTTTCTTTTTTTTTCTTTTCTGTGCACATAGTAAGTTGGTAATGAGCAGTTAGTTGAACGGTTTTTCATTTTGTTTCAGTGAACCCCTGACGAAGAGCCAGTGGGCTCGAAATGCATTGGGTGTAATTCATGAAATGAGCCTACTTTGAAACATGATTGACCTCACGTGCCACTGTTGAAAGCCTGGATTGGCAGCAGGAGGCATTTGAAAATGTTGAATAAAGAATTATTATGCAATCATGCTGTCTCCGCAGTGATCTAATAAGCAGGAGGATTAAATACATAAGGAGTGGTATAATGATTGAAAATAATGACAAACAAGGATGGTTTAGGAATAAGTGGCGTATTGGGAGAAATTTCTTCCCCATTCAGCAGTGCGACAGATGGGTGCGCGAGGAAAGTGCCCTTTGGCTGGACTTTTAGAAAGTTGGCATTTTTTTGCCCATAGCCATTTGGTGGCTGCAGCCTTTCCTGGGGCACATAACTGGGTGTAACTGACAGACTTTATGAATTCCTTCCAGACAGTCACACAATATAGAGGGATTAGGTGTGCCTGGATGGGTCATCTGCTGGCAGGATGGTGGGACGGAACTGGGCACAGCCCCACTTGCAACTGAATAGGCTGTGTCCTGCCTTCACACAAAGGGCTTGTCACCTTCACATTGTTTCTGCAGCCAGCTTGGAGGCAGGGAAGGCATGAAATTCCAGGCACTTCAAAGAGAAACCTCTAAAGACTTTGCTCAACTTCAAAAAAGACCCCATTTATAAAAATAGGGTCCTCAGAGCAACTCTTCAGTTTACTTTCTGGCCCTGTGGAGAGACTTCACAGGACTGCCTGCTGCTGTGGCCCACTGGGCACTCCACAAGACGGCTTTGCTTCACCTAGTAGGATAACTTTGCTGCCTGGTGCCTGCCTTGAACCCTCAGAGGCCAGCCCTGCCGGTTAAGCCCTGCATCTTCAGCCGAACACAGGACTACCAGTGTGACTCCAAGGGCTAGTTTGCTGGCCTCCGATTCAGAGCCACAGGGACATAAAAGGCTCCCACCACCTTGAACCTGCAGCTGGACCCAACCTGAGTGAGTCCTGTACCCCCACATGGTGTCCCATCAGTCCTGGACCCTTGTTTGTGGTGCTTAAGGTGCCCAGAGAGCCAAACTCCAAAACTTAGGACTTAGAACATTTTGGGCTAAAAACTGCTCTGAGAACCAAAGGAAGACCGGGTCCAACCTTTTTTTGTGAGTTTTTATAGCGCGAACTAGACCCGAGAAATCGGGTATCAGAGCGCTTTACATGAGCACCAGTTTCGTTACAGATGGACACATTCATTTTTGTTAGGCATTTTGACATTTTTGTTAACCTTCTCATCGATCTTACCAAGGTGCATCGCCGGTCGGCCTGACTTCGTGGCTACTTCTGCTATGTTCTCCTCAGCAGCAAATCTTGTACAGCGGTCCTACGCCAAAGGGGTATCTGACCTCCTGGAACTGTCTTTGGCTACAGCCTCCTACCTCGTTCTGCAGGAGATGTTCGACTTCCATAAAAATGTGACTAAGTCCGAACGTAGAAATCTTCACTGCCACTTCGTACAGATGCTCCCTTGTGTCGACACTCCCTTCTCAGACACCGACTGCAACCTTGCCCGTGGAACTTTCTTTTACAGAACATACATAAGGTAAGAGTTGACCAGGCTCAATCCACTTTTTGTATCCAAACCGCCCTCCATCGTGGTCGGCCCCACAGTAACACATAAGCACACCCTCTGTCAGCCCTTAGGTGCTTGTAACATGACCACCTGTTTCCACCCTCAATTTTGCAAAATTGGCAGTAGATTGGTCATGATTAAAAATATGTCAATCAGTCACACTGTATGTGTGCGTCAACACTGGGGGGCTCGGTAAGAAGCATGTCTGCTGTAGTCAGAGCAAAGCCAATAGAGTGTGGGACTGCAGGAATCAGATTGAAGTTGTGTGAATGCAATCACAAGCAAACCAGGAGCCAAGGAGTGCAGGTGCTGGATCCAAAGTTGAGAAAGGTAAGAATTTACCTTGTTTCAGGGGAAGAGGTGTTGAGTGTGGTGTGCGTAAGTGTGTGTTTATTTATGTTTGCAAGTGTCTGTCTGCATATGTATACATGTATACATGTGTACACATTTTTGTCTGGCTGGCTGGTTGGCATTGCATCCCACCTGATGCACAGTGTCCCTCCCTAGAAACCATGACTGTTATTAGGGACCACCAGAAGTATTTGGTACTCCCCTCATAAGAAATTATTCTATGCAACAGTAGTTTGTATGACTGCCATAATTGTGGCCCTGTCATAATAGTCGTTATTGACATAATTTGAGCATTCTTGGTCTAGTTGTAGTATAAAGGCAGTCATCCTTGGATTATTGTGAGTATCACTGATCTAATTGTAGCCAAATGGTGGCCATCCCAGGCATAATAAATGCCATTACTGGTGTACTGTGGAAAACTGAGTATTATCAATCCCAACCCTTGTGCATTGGTGGCCCTGACAAAATAGTGGGTATCCTTTGCATTATAGTGGGCATCCATGTAAAGTGATGGTAATGCCTGGGCGTTAGCGGTAGAATCTTTCCAGGTGAGGTATGAGCACATGTGTGTACCTGGAAGAAATGCCTCTCTTTCAGGACCATGTATTTGCAAAAAATGATAACTAGAAGTTTAAAGTCAAGTTGTATTTACTCCCGAAAAAGTTTTTCATTGTAGTTCTTTTCTCAGAATAGAAACTTGTTTTTGATTAGTTGCATTTCCAAAACATATTTAAAGATCATATAGGGATGATAGTTAAAGCTTAGATGGGGATACATATTGCTGGGTTTAGGACATTTGTGCTAGTGTACATGATCCTTTGGCTATTATTTCTGGAGGCATGTGCAACCATTGCATATTTTAACACTTTTTTGACATTATTGCTGATAACGGATGTGTTCATTATTGCAACCGTGTTAATTGCTTGAGATGATTTTACTTAATGAGATGTAGCTCTCATTGAAGAAAGTGTTGGACTAGATACTACGGTTAGAACCAGGTGCAGAATACACCAGCACTTGCTCAAGAATCTGTGCAGTAGACATAGGGCCTGAATTAGATTTTGGCAGACCTGGTCCCACCACCGCTTTTTTGACGGTTTCTCCGCCACCTACTAGGTGATCCATCCACCGCTCTATTTAGATGCTGGCGGTTTGACAGACAAAAGACCGTCAGAGTGCCGCTGACTCCACAAGGTATGTTCACCCGCGCCGACGGCACAATAGGCAAAAGCGGCTGTCGGAGGAAAGACAGCCAGTTTTGTTTGCCAGGCCAATCACGATGTGCCTTCCTGCCAACTTGACTGTGGCAGTATAACCTCCACACCTGACTTGGTGATTTCGAAGGGAAAGGAAGAAACTCACCTTTTTTTCACTTTCACACTTCCTCTTCCACCATGGACCTGTTCTTCCAAGTCCTGCCTCTGCTGCTGCTGCTTGACAATGAACAAAATCAACACTGTCATGGACGGAATCGACGGTAAGCTCCACTTTTACCTGTTACCTTTTGACTTGTCTGTCAGCATTTAGACTGGACTTGTGCATTTTCAAAATCTCTTACAAACTATAGCATACCAATGTGCAATGCATATGTCTGTAATGTTGACTTTGAAGAAATATAAAGAAACACACCTGTCTGATTACATTGTATTTCTAAATTTGGTGTAAGCTGCCTCAAAAAAATGGACACTTGCACAAAATAGGATATCATTCAAAAATCACAAAGTCACCATACAGGTGTGTTTAAATACATTTTGAAATTTGTCAAATTAAAGACATATGCATTACACATCATTGGGATAAGTGCAATGTAACAAGATGTAGAAATTGCACTAGACAAGGAGGTGTAATGTGGATGTGTTGGTGCATGTGGGTGTGGTGCCTGTGTGTGCTGTTGGTGGAGTATGTATGTGTGTGTGGTGGTGGGGGATGTCTGTGGGTCTGCTGGTGGTGCATGTGGGTGTGGTGGTGGGGAATGTCTGTGGGTGTGCTGGTGGTGGTGTATGTGTGTGTGTGGTAGGGGTGTTTTGTCTGGGTATGCTGGTGGAGCATGTGGATGTGGTGGTGGGGGAGTGTCTGTGGTTGTGGTGGGCTGGGGTGTGGTGTCTATGTTGTTTGTGTGTGTGCCTGTTTTTTTGGTATGTTTGTGTTTGTGTGGGTATGCTGTTTGTGCGTGTTGGAGTGGATGTGTGGAAAGGTGAGAGTGTGCTTAGGACAGGGCTGGGAATAGGGAATTGGGATGGGGAAGGGGTGGGAGGTGGGAGGTGGGGCCCAAGGTTGGGATGGTTGGAAAGCTGCGGTCAGTGAGAAGGCTAGAGCTTGAAAAGACCTCTGCAGGCCAGACATAGAACTGTGAATGTCTTCCAGGTAAGCTACCATTTGTTGCCTATGGCAGCTAAGCCCCTGGATGGCATTCTGTAGTGCATTCTGGCCTACAGAGATGCTGCGGAGGTGGTCAGGGGGACAGGGGCAGGGGTGAGGCGCCTGCAGCGAAGGAGACCCCGGCTTTTTTAGGGGCGATGGGTTGCCCAATTTGGGAGCGAGCAAGAGGGAGGGTGGAGATGGATATCTGGGTGGCGGACAAGGATGCAGGTGGAATTGTCGCAGTATGGTCCGCCACCACTAGGGACTAGTCGATAGAGGAGTCCTCCGGAGGAGATGTAGAGCTGGTGACCTCCATGCAAGTCCCCTCACCCTTCGTGCCACTGGGTCCCTCGGGGTCAGTGGTCTCAGCACTCGAACCACAGTGGCCAGCTGCTTTCCCGCCTAAGTGGCCAATGGCTCCTCCGCCTGCTACTGATGATGCTGAAATTACTTATACAGTAGTTTTATTGAATCTGTGTAAACAGAATTGATCATGATCTTTGATCACAAAACAGTTTCCAAGTTTTCATATTTCACCTGCTTCAAGGCTTTCAAACTTTGGTTCTACATTAGCATAAGCTCATGCATGTAGGCAACATTTTCAGAAACCATTTGGCCACAGTTTTGTAATTCCCCATTATAGCTTCTATATCATGTATGATCTTGTCTCTTATCCATTTTTATTTCTCTACAGGAACTGTTGAACATCTCCGAATAGTTGAGCTTTGTTGTTTAGAATAGTGAACTGATGTCACCATAAAGGATTTGAACCAAAAATACCCTTGTACAGTGTGCTTACAAGGTCCAAAACTCTGCATTATTTTCATTCACAAAAAGTAACATATGAATTAGCGTGTGTCAGCAAATACTGCAATGTTCTACCAATATTTGTATAAACTGAAAGGCAGTTTCCTATGTTTGGGCATTTCACAATGGTAACATCTACATCAAGTAACTAAAGTATATTTCAAATGTACAAAATTATTATATGGATTCTGTACTGAAGTAGCTTCTCAATCTGTCACGCACTATGTCCATACCTATGCTGTTGAAGAAATTAAGAAGAATATATTTGAGTGGATTGATTGACAAATGACTGAAACAGCATAAGTAAATACATAGGCCTTGATACATTTCTAATTCACTTCAGTACAGGGCGAAAACATTTTCACATTTGACTCCTAAATATCTCTAGTTATTTGAAGTTTGTTTTACCATTGTGAAATTGTTTCACAAAATATGCTGGCTTTCACTTTAGGCTAACTTGGTACACCATCACAGAAAATAGTACATACAATGATTCATATATAATTTTATTTTTACTTCAAAGATTCAAATATAAATCACAATATGCAACATATAACACCTTGATACATTGCTACATTTGCCTAACGAGTAATGAGTTGGGCCTGATTTGGAGGTTTCCTGATGGGATACTCCTACATATATGTGATGAAACATTCAATCTGCCAACATTACTTTAAGTATCACGTTTGAGAAATGGTTTTGAGTGTGTGTTACTCTGTCATCAATGTGTGCACATTCCTGTCTGTGTTTCAACAAAAATTGTATGTCTGTCACAATCATTTGTTCAAAAACAGACTGGCTTACACTCATTTGTGGAGGTGTAAGACATCCATGAGAATCTGTCACTTTTAACATGTATGAAATAGTATTTCTGATGCTAAACACAATTTGGATATGCTTCGAATCCACAATGTAGCCATTAATTCTAATGTCATTTTTGGCTCACTTGCTCAATCTTGTTTGTGTAGAATCCCACCTTACCAATGTGATGTTTGGTACATCCATTGTATGATAAGTGCATATTATGCTATGTCTCATGTAATGGGGCTACCATTACATCATCCAGAATAGTGAAGGAGCATCATACCTGACACAATAAAGACTAGTGGCCTGTTTGGTAAAACTGTCCCTTATGACAGCAAACAACCTGATGTATATTGGTATTTTAGGCAGCCATGTGTCTACTTAGAACAGTCCTTTGGTAGTGAACAGAAATCAGGTGGGAACCTTTTCCACAAACCCACATACAAAGCACATCATCATACACCTTGTACAAAACATACACCTTCAAGATCTTCTTCATGGGTCAACCTTAATGTTGATGGCAAAAATCCTTGCAGGAACACAAAATTACTCTTGTAACATGTTAAATTTAAATAAGAATGTACCCCTTTGATGCTACTGTTGGGCTCTCAACTTCCCATCAAGCTGGAGAAAGGCCACCACAAGAATGCGGGCCATAGGGTGGATCAGGGTGTACCGCATGTGCTTCCCACATTGGGAGGACTGCCCAAGCTGATCTTATCTACATAGAAATGTAAGAAAAATTAGATACTTTTTTAATGCTAAATTTGAGGTTTGCAGGGGACTCTGGGTAGGAAAACATTGAGGAATCCACGCAAGCCACACCTCCCTGGACTCCCCCAGGTGTCTAGTTTTCAGAAATGTGTGGGTTTGGTAGGTTTCCCTAGACGGCCGCTGAGTCTGGGACCAAAAACGCAGGTGCCCCCTTGCAAAACCAGGTCGTTTTGTAATAGATAATTTTATGTCCCCACAATACGTTTTGTCTGTCGCAGGTTCTTGGCCCACCCACACAAGTGAGGTACTATACCTGGGGGAACGCTGGATGGTAGGAAATTTATGTCAGCCCGGTGATACCACAACTTTCCCACACAGAAAAGTGAGAACAATTTGATTTTTTTCAGCTAAATTTGAGGTTTGCAGGAGATTCTGGGTAGGAAAACTTTAGGGGATCCACGCAAGTCACACCTCCCTGGACTCCCCGGGTGTCAAGTTTTCAGAAATGTCTGGGTTTAATAGGTTTCCCTAAATGGCCGCTGAGCCAGGGATCAAAAACGCAGGTGACTCCCTTGCAAAACAAAGTCTTTTTGTAATCAATAATTTTGAAGTCTTCACAGTACGTTTTGGGCTGTTTCATGTCGCGGGCACTAGGCTACACACACAAGTGAAGTACCATTTTTATCGGGAGACTTGGGAAAATGGTGGGTGGAAGTTTGTGGCTCCCCGCAGATTCCAGAACTTTCCATTTCAGAAATGTGAGGACAATATGTTTTTGTTTTACAAAGTTTGAGGTTTGCAAGGGATTTTGGGTAACAGAACCTGGTTTGAGCCACACAGGTCACCCCATCCTGGATTCCCCTGGGTGTCTAGTTTTTAAAAAAAATGTATAGGTTTGCTAGGATTCCCTAGGTCTAGGCTGAGCTAGGGTTCCAAATCCACAGCTAGGCACATTGCAAAAAAGAGGTCAGTTTTCTGTGTAAAAATGTGGTGTCCACGTTAAATTTTGGCCCATTTTCTGTCGCGGGCACTAGGCCTACCCACACAAGTGAGGAACCATTTTTATCGAGAGACTTGTGGGAATGCTGGGTGGGTGGAAGTTTGTGGCTCCCCAAAGATTCCAGAACTTACCATCAGAGAAATATGAGCAAAATATTTTTGTTGGGACAAAGTTTGAGGTGTGCAAGAGATTCTGGGTAACAGAACCTGGTGAGAGGCACACAAGTCACACCATCCTGGATTCCCCTGGGTGTCTAGTTTTAAGAAATGTACAGGTTAGCTAGGTTTCCCTTGTGTCGGCTGATCTAGGGCCCAAAATCCACATCTAGGCACATTGCAAAAGAAGGGTCAGTTTTCAGTGGAAAAATGTGATGTGTCCACATTGCGTTTTGTGCCGGTTCCTGTCGCGGGTACTAGGCCTACCCACACAAGTGAGGTACCATTTTTATCGGGAGACTTGGAGGAATACTGTGTGGGTGGAAGTTTGTGATTACCTGCAGATTCCAGAACTTTCCATCACAGAAATATGAGGAAAATGTGTTTTATTTACTAAGTTTGAGGTGTGCAAGGTTTTCTGGGTAACAGAACCTGGTGAGAGGCACACAAGTCACCCCATCCTGGATTCCCCTTGGTATCTAGTTTTCAAAAATGTATAGGTTTGCTAGGTTTCTCAGGTCCCCGAAGTGCTAGGGTCAAAAATTCATAGCTAGGCACATTGCCAAAAAAGTGTCAGTTTTCACTGGAAAAATGTGATGTGTCCACATTGAGGTTTGGGCCGTTTCCTGTCGCGGGTACTAGGCTTACCCACACAAGTGAGGTACCATTTTTATCGGGAGACTTAGGGGAACACAGAATAGTAGAACAAGTGTTATTACCAATTGACTTTCTTTGCAGTTCTGCCTTCCAGATTTAAGACAATGTGTAAATAAGCATTTGCAATGCAATAGGTCTCGCATTGGTGAAAGTTAGAGCTATTGGCGTTGTAAATGGTAATTGTATTCCTTTTACACTAGCTTCGGAGGCTCCCATAAGTATTACTGAAGCATGTTTCACACCACACGTGAAAAAACAGGTCATTTGACTAATGAAGACTGTCAACAGTTTGAAAGCCTGTGTTTAAAGTTTGCCAGCTACAAAACAGGCTCCTCGTTGTGTTGCTGGACGAAGGAAACTGAATACATATGTTGCCTTTGCTTTGGTTTGCGATTCGGTACACACATAAAGGGGAGGATGAAAATGGACCTTTGCAGATGTCAGCTGGGCTGGCTGCTTGGAAGCAGTGCTGTGCACGGTGCCCCCTAGCCTTGTATGCCACCTGCTCTGAACATCCCAGAGTTGAGCTGTAATGCGGTAAGGCACTGCCCCGCTGTGGGCTCGGCTGTCTGCCTATTTTGTTCGCGATGCACCTATAAGTATGGAGCTGAGGGGACAGCAGAGACGCGGTATGTAATAACAGTCCGCTGCTGCCCTCAGTGTAGGTGACTGCTGTGGGGGAGAGGGAGTGATTGACAGAACAAACACAGTTTTGGTTTGAAAGGGGCCAGGCTATGCATTGAAGTCCTGTGCAGTCTCGTAGTCCGAGTGCTTGGTGAACCTAGTATCACCCGGAATGCCAGCGATCGTCTTCCTCCGTAGAGGATATTTTTGGGTAGATGGTATACTATCACTGCTTGAACCTGTAAGGTTTCCATCACCTGTGTGACAGCACTATACCACACACCCCTCACAATTCACAAGCAGCAAGGGTGGGGGGGGGGCACAGCACTAATTCACCAAGGACAATGCTGCACTTAACATAAAAATCAACTCTGCAACCCTTTACATACCCTGCAGCTCAAATAATGAAAGTGCGGTGATGCGGAGATCAGTGCGTGGCACGTGCCAGGACTCCACAGGTAAACTGGGTTGAGATGAGCGGGGGTAGTCTGGGACAGATCTGTAACGCTGCACCCCCCTCTCCGCCTCAGGGTGCCTCCTGCTCGCGCAGGGCTGCGCTGCTTTACACAGCTCGGCATGCAGTCTGCACCAGGGGGCGCTGTGGTGCGTTACTGCGGGCACCTCACTCTGCCTTGGCGAGGGCACAGAGGGTTTCTTCTGCAGGATGCCCGTTACCCCTCTCTGCCACTATTAAGTACAAAATACCCTGCCACGGGTCCTGGTACGACCCTCGCCCCTGTGGCAACACTGGTGGCAACACGGAGCCCCAAAGGTGCCAAGGAGATAAATACACGAACACAACATGACGGAACAAGAAACAACCAGACAAACAAGCGCTGAAACACAAGCGCGGCCCCGCGGCCGCGAAAGTGATACAGTACTCGTACATGCAGTGGGGGGAGTGCGGCTGAGAGCACACACAGCGTTTCTCTTGCGGGAGCGAGCAGGGGCACCATCTGTTTGCAAGTTAATTACAAACAAATGTCGCCAAAGCTCGCTCCCGCAAGGGAATTGCCAAACGTGCACGCGTTGCCATTGAAAGCAATGCAATGCGTGCACGTTTTTGGACTAAAAAGTGAATCGATTTCAAGAGGTCTCCTCCTATGGCGAGACCTAAAAAGAACTCATTTTGAAAAATGTCCTTTAATTCACATCCTAGTATGGGTACCCACAATTTCGGAGATGTGCAAATCACCACTGCTTCTCAACTCTATACTTTGGTCCCATTTCGGAAATATATAGGTTTCTTGGATACCTATTTTTCACTCTTTATATTTTACCAAATGAATTGCTGTGTACCCAGTACACAATGTGAAACCATTGCAAGATGCAGCGCAGTCATTGGCTCAGGGTACGTCGGGTTCTTGGTAAACCTACAAGTCCTATATAACCCCGCAACCAGAAGCGTCCAGCTGACGTAACTGTATATTGTTTTAAAAAATCTGCCATACTTACAAGAAGTTACAGGTGAAAACGTTGGCACAAATGGCTTTTTATTCTCAACTCAATTTCAATATTCTTTTTATTTCAACTGTTGGTTTCTATAGGAAAACCTTGAAGGATCTACACAAATGACCTCTTGCTGAATTCAGAATTTTGTCTATGTTTCAGAAATGTATAGTTTTCCGGGATCCATTATTGCTTTAACACACATTTCTACTACTAACTGGAAGGAGGTTGAAAGCACAAAAAATAGGCTATGTCCCAGTAAAATGCCAAAACTGTGTAGAAAATGTTGGTTTTCCGACAAATGTTTGCCTGTTCCTAAAAGCTGGGAAGATGGTGATTTTAGCACCACAAACCCTTTGTTGATACCTTTTGCATCACCAGACACTTTCTTCTGCAGCACTTTTTTCCCCATTTTTCTGAGAAAAAAACAAAAATTAGCTGTGTTTTGGTTAATTTCACAGTCCCCTCCAGGGGAATCCACAAACCCTGTGTACTGTTAGAATCCTCATGATGTTTGAAGAAAAGGACGCAAATTTGGCGTGGATACCTTATGTGGACAAAAAGTTACAGGGGCCTAAGTGCGAACTACCCCAAATAGCGATAAAAAACAATAATAATTAAGTGTAACTAATACATATGAAATGTATTATTTAATATAATTTTGTTAAATCAATAGACATGTAAAAAATGATGATTGTAAAAAAACAACAAATAGTTTACATTTTGTATTAAGATATGTAAAGAACCCATATATATTTTTGGCTAAACATGACATTTGTCTCATTTATCTAAAAATAAATTTGTACATGTTTTAATATGTGGTGAATTTTTTAATGCAGACATATGAACCCAGGGAAAGTGAGGAGGTGACAGCCTCAGGTGTATCGACCATTTCCAGACCTTGCCTCCATGGAAAAACGGGATATTATCGAAAATCAAAAATTCAGATTAAATAGGCAAACTATACTGGATTTATTAATCAGTTGGAGCCAAATCTTCTGCCTCATAATAGAAATCCCACATATATTATACCAATTGTCAAACTCATGGCAGTGATTCATTTTGTGTCCTCAGGATCATTCCAAAACACTATGGGCAATATCTTTGGAATGTCGCAACCAACTTTCACTGGTGTGCTACACGAAGTTCTTTCTTCAATGATGAGACACATCAACAGCTTCATCCAGTTTCCACAACAAGATTTTGCGAATGTGAAGGGTGATTTCTATGGTTTGGCTTGCCTACACATGTGTTTGGAGCAATTGATGACATGCATATTGCATTAATGTCATCACACGCCAAGGAAAAAGTCTACCGGAATCGGAGTCCTTCCATTCAATCAATGTGCAATCTGTCTGCTGACCTGATTTGTACATCACAAGCATATGTCCGCGTTTCACCAGATCAACCCACGATTCCTTTGTACTATGGAACAGCAGCATACCCTTGCAAATGTCACAACCTGGACCTGACTTGGTAAGTACAATCTGACATAATATTTTTCTTTTTTTTTAAAAATAGAGTTTTATATAGCGCAAACTAGACCCGAAGATATCGGGTATCAGAGCGCTTTACATAGCACCAGTTTCGTCACACAAGGACACATTCATTTTTGTTAGGCACGGGAAGATTAAGTGATTTGCCCAGAATCACAGGATGTTGAGCGTCGTTGCCGAGACTCGAACCCGGTTCCCCAGCGTGGACGTCGACCGCTCTAGCCATAAGGCTACATCCTCTCCCCTAATATTGTTGGGATAATTTCAAGATGAATAATCTGAAATTGTGTTGCATATCTTGGCTAATCTCTTTTTTTCCATTTAAGAGACTCAACTTATCCTAATCGACCATGGTTGTTGGCACCGCTGAGGAATCCAAGAACGCCAGGGGAAGTCTGCTTCAATGAGGCCTATGGAAGGACACAGAGGCCAGTGGAGCTTTCTGGCTCCTAAAGGCCAAATTTCGATGTCTGGGCAAGACTGGTGGAGCCCTCCTCTACTCACCCGATAAGGTGTGCCAAATCACCATGGGCTTCTGCATGCTGCACAACATAGCCCTGCAACAGAACATCCCTTACATTGCAGAGGATTGAGACCATGAAGAACCATGGGGTAAGGTTCCTGAAATGCCAAATGAAGATGATAGTGTTGAGGAGGAAGGAGCTGACTTACGTCAGGATGTCATTGACAACTTCTTCACATGAGTGTAAGTATCTCTCGACATATTATCACATTAACTGTTAAACCAACTATTGATGTCATGAGGAAAACGTATGTGCTGGACATTTGTTAGGAAGGGCAAGTTCAGGGAAATCCAGGCCACAGGTCTTTGTTGATCAAATTTTTGACACATTGACTTTTGTGTTCATATTCGTTGTTTATCTCTGATTGTGTTTTTGAAAATGTGTCCTCAAAAAGATGACTTTATAATATGTCTATTTTATTGTGTTTCATTACTCATTTTTTGTTTTTATCTGTTTTAGGTATCTTCATGTCATCTTCATTTGGACTTTTCAAAGATGTGATATTTGCAGTTAAATTGTGCTGTTGCGAAGTACAAAAGGACCATGGGTTGATCGTGGGGAAGACACGCACAGACTTTGGGTGTACATATCTTGTACCAAGAAAACTTGCACAGTGACTGATTGGAAGTTTTGAAAATTGCATTGGGCTCATTCTCTGTCATGTGTTGGCACTAAGGCAATATGTGTGCCTTCAGTTGCTCCAACCACATGTGGTAGTGGAGTCAAAGTATACTAATGAAATATTTCCTAGCTATCGTAAAGGAAAGTTTCAATTCTATTTAGGACTCAGAGGTGAGGATTAGGCTTTTCTTTCTCCACTTTATTTTTTATCCAGCAGCCATAAGTAGTTCATAAACATAATAAAACTACATTTCCCATGAGACTTCAGGAAATGGAAAGAAAAACCTTCAACATCAATGTCCAATCAAGAAACAGGTCTCCCAAAAACTTTCCCAGAGGATGCTCTATCCTCGTCTATCTTCCTGCGACCACAGCCAGAGAATCCCCATATTATTCTTGTTTATTAGCGTCCATTCCTATGAAAATAAAAGACATTGTAACGCGTGGTAGAGATATTCACTTTAAGAGCAAATTCCAATCAGACTAAGCATACATCATTGTTTGTTAGGACATCAGATTTCAATCAAGATAAAAATTACATAATCAGAAGAGGTTACTTGCACCACAAACGTTGATGTTTCGGGAGGGAAATGAAAACTTGGGTGGGCTAATCCTCACTTCCGAGTCCTTAATAGAATTGAAACTTTCCTTTACGATAGCTGGGAAATATTTCCTTCTATGTCAGGACCCGAGGCGAGGATTAGGCTGGTTTAAAGCTTGTCCACCACCAGAGATGCCAGATTTAGCACCGGCATGAAGTAGAATCTCTTGAAGGTAGAATCTGAAGACGACCAGTCGGGGGCATTTATGGTATCTTCCAGCCTCAAAACCCAGAGAAAATGCCTTAGAGGCCATCGCTCCTCGAACCAAATAGGCACTGAACTGGGATGTATCTATTCCTGCTTCTTTGCATTGCCCAGCGGACCCATCTTGCAATGGTTGGGGAGGATACTGCCCTGTGTGGTTTTGTGAGTACAATAAACAGTTGCCTGATGCCCTGTGGACGTATGTTTTCAGTCATAACCTCATACGCTTTGAGTGCTCGTACTACACACAGTTCTGGGACATCAGGTAAGGATGGATAGGATGCAGACCTCGAATTATACTTCGTCCATCTGAATATATGGATCGTAACTCCCTCTGGAGTAAAAACTCTACCTGTTACTTCCAGAGCTCTCACATCCGAAACCCTGCGACAAGAAATCAAACATAGAAGGGTTGCCAATTTCGCTGACATCTGTTTACGAGAGAGAGATTTATTAGAAGGCCATGACCTAAACAAATTCAGAACTCTGTTAACATCCCAAAGGGACGAATATCTGGGTTTAGGGGGAACTGATAATCTGATACATCGTAAGAGTTTGCAGTCTTAGCGGATGCTCTCCCACTGGATGGCCATTTACCGGAATATGCCCAGCCAATCTGAACTTGTTAATCGACTTATACGCTAAACCTTCTGTCACCAAAGAGGCCAAAAAATGTAGGATGTAGACAATGCCGGCTCCCATTGGATCCAACTGTTGTCGATTGCACCAACTGTGAGAAGTTGGCCTGGTATATGCTGTCCACTAATTATAGTGGGCACCTTGCACCAGTCCAAACAACCCCTTATTGGAGATAGGTTAAAGACAACCTTTATTGAAAGCTATCCTAGTGGTAGCTATGGAGAGCAGCCTTCAGGCTAAGTCTTGAAGGAATGTAAAGCAGCTTGTTTTACCAGCCTATAATCTCTTGAGTGACCAAATGAAAGAGGACCACACCAGGTATATATTCAAAATATATGTATTTATTGCTAAACACACCCCTCTAGTCTCTTTATGAGGCTAGAGTTCGAAGTACATAAGTTATAAGTTAGTTATCAACAGTAATAGCACAAATACACGTTTGAGCCCTAGGGGCGTACCAAACCATATACCAATAAAGTGGTATAAGAACCACAACTGAGCTAGACACAAGGCCTAGAGCCTGTAGAAGTGCTTGGACCACAAGGAACCACCCAAGGTAGTGACACAGGGGACCCACGGGGGACGCGTGCAGTGTGAGAACACAGCCGCGAATCGCCGTTGACTTTTTATGGGGAAAGTCGCGGTTGGAATTTTAAAGAAAAGGGACACTTAGAGGAGGACTTGGAGCAAACCCTTTTAGAACTGGGTCGTTCTAGAGTCTATACCCACGGGAGCACCGGAGTACTCGTGTTACCTCACCCAGGGAAGCCGGGTGCATAGGTGTCTTTGGGGTCGGGTTTCGTCGTCGTTTTCAATGGCGATCTGCTGCAAAGTGCTGCTGGCGGCCAAGTCGAAAGTGTTCGGGTGGATCCAAAGGTGGATCGAAGATCTGAAGAACCTGAAAGCGGAGGGGACAGAGTCTGGGTCACTAGCCAGTGACCAGGAAGGCGATGAGCGGATGCCCACCGATGTCGAGTGCTTCAGGTAGGTTGACGGTCGTCTAGACTCTTCAGCCACGAGGTCCAGGAGGCGTCGACGACGACCCGGAGCTGGATTCGAGCTGTCCCACGACGTCTGTCGATTGCTGAGGTGTCGGCGACCGGATTGGACCCAACAAGCCTTGGCAACGGCAAGTCTCGTGGAAATAGAAGAAGGACGGTGGTGCAGACCAGCAAGGTCTGAGGGACTCACCCAGTGAGGGTAAGTCAGGGCACGCCTGGAGCAACCAGGGAAGCCCAAGCAGGAGAAGATTGGCCTTCGGGAGGGCCTACTAGCCAACGGACTAGCGACCGCGAAGGAGCCTCGAGTGGACGCACTTGGAGCTGGCTCACGGGACACTCGTGGAGTGGAGGCAAGTGATCTTCGGTGCAGTTGGTGCTGGAGGCTGGGGCTACTCTGAGCCCAAAGCACGACTTCGTGGGAGACCCAGAAGAGGATGCACTTGCAAATGCGTTCGGTGTCCAGGGGTCACAGTTCCACGTTACCCACGACAACTACGGGCCTCAGCTTTGCTGGGGTCTCAGGGCAGCCTCGGGGAAGTCTGGAAATCCACCTCTGGTGATGCAAAGACTTCGGCGTCCGACGGGAGCTTCAGCGATGCAGACCGGACAATTGCTTCTTTGATGCCTGCCAAGCAGGGGAGTCACTCCTTGACCCCAAGGGAGATTCTTCAGTCCTCTAATCTTGAAGTAGAGCGTCGAAGGTCCAGGATTCTGTATCAGAGTTTCGTCCAGGTAAATCTAAAGTCCTAAGGACTGGGTTCCCCTACTTATACTAAGGTAGGGGGTTGGACATACTCTGTGGCCCCACCTATGGGAGGGCCAGGGCAGAGGGGTGGTTACACCCCTTTCCCTTTGTCCAGTTTCGCGCCAGAGCAGGGGCTGGAAGCCCCTGAGCCGGTTTGAACTGGGGTATGCACAGGGACACCAAATGTGCCCCCAGTGCAGGACTTCAAAGCACCAGAGAGTGCTCCCGCCCAGCCCCAATACACACTATCCTGTCTGGGGAGGTGGTTACACCTCCCTGGGACAGGAAACCTATTGTCCAGGCCTCCCCTGCCGGAGTTTCGGTCAGCAGCAGGAGGCCAGACTCGTGTCTGTGGCAGCGGCATCCATTTTGTGATGCCAGGGCTTGGAAAGAAGTTACCGGGCAGGCCGGTGTGTACATGTCTCTCCCTCTAGAAGGGTGGTAGTATTCCAAGATGTTTGACACCAAACACGACATGTTTCCGTGCAGCCATCCCAAAGTTAGCATTTAACGCGAGGTTATAATGCGCTTAAGAGTATATGGTCAGGCTGCACTACAAACAGCATCAGAGAAGGGTCTCCGAACGCTGCAGAGGGGCTCTGCTCATGCAGGGGCACCCTTTCACATAGGAACCAAGCACTCTGCCTTCAGGATTGATAAGGCCTGCCATAGGAGTGACTTATAGGTTTATATGTGTGTATGTATGTAGTGATATAGGTAGCCTATATCACAGTAAGGGGTGCATGCACCACCTTACCCAGGCTGCAGTAGCAGACCTGTGGTGTCATTTTGGATGGCCTTCCAGGGGTGGCACAATACATGCTGCAGCCCCTGGCAGGCCTCTGAGGTACCTATGCCCTGGGTACATAGTATACCATATACTAGGGACTTACAAGGGCACTCCAGATTCCAATCAGAGATGTGCCTAGGGCACATGGAAACCATTTTAGAGAGGAAGCAGCTAGGCTGGGGTTCTGATTAGCAGGGCCCCAGCCAGACTAAAGTCGAAAAACAGTGAAGCATCAGCAAAAAGTGGGGGTACCCATGTGAAGCAGATCCTACTCTGCTACACAACCCCCCCCCCAAATGTAGGGACATTAAACTAACCTTGCCCAGTTAAGTCTTCATGTTCTAAGTGGAAGTACCTAGAGAGTCCATCTGCATTGGCTTGGTTACTCCCAGATCTATGTTCCACTGTGAAGTCCATCCCCTGTAGGGAAATGGACCACCTAAGCAGTTTGGGGTTTTCACCCTTCATTTGTTTTAGCCATAAGAGGGGCTTATGGTCTCTTTGAACAAGGAAGTGAGTACCAAACAAGTATGGCCTCAACTTCTTCAGAGCCCAGACCACAGCAAAGGCCTCCCTCTCAATGGCTGACCAACGTTTCTCTCTAGGGGTCAGCCTTCTGCTAATAAAAGCTACTGGCTGATCCTGACCTTCATCATTCAATTGTGACAGTACAGCCCCTACCCCCAATTCAGATGCATCTGTTTGGACAATGAACTTCTTGGAGTAATCAGGACTCTGTAGAATGGGAGCAGTGCACATGGCCTGCTTTAGGTCATCAAATGCCTTTTGACAGCTAACTGTCCACTGAACCTTTTGGGCATTTTCTTGGAAGTTAAGTCATTCAGGGGTGTCACTATTGATCCATACCCCTTGACAAATCTCCTACAGTACCCAGTCAGGCCTAAAAAGGCTCTCACCTGAGTCTGGGTAGTTGGAGCAGTCCAGTCCATGATGGTCTGGGTCTTGCCCTGCAGTGGTTGAACCTAGCCTCCACCCACAAGGTGGCCCAGGTACACAACCTGACTCTGCCCTATCTGGCACTTGGTGGCCTTGATAGTCAGGCCTGCTTTCTGCAGGGCCTGTAAAACATTTCTGAGGTGGACCAGGTGATCCTCCCAGGTGGAGCTAAAGACAGCAATATCATCTAGATATGCTGCACTATAGGCTTCCAGACCTGTAAGGACTGTATTCACCAACCTCTGAAAAGTGGCAGGTGCATTCTTCAGACCAAAGGGCATCACCACAAATTGATAATGCCCACTAGGGGTTGAGAATGCTGTTTTTGGCTTTGCATCATCAGCTAGTCTGATCTGCCAGTAGCCAGCTGTCAGGTCAAATGTGCTTAGATACTTGGCTGAGGCCAAAGTGTCTATTAGCTCATCTGCCCTAGGTATTGGATGGGCATCAGTCCTAGTGACTGCATTGAGACCCCTGTAGTCCACACAAAACCTCATCTCTCTTTTCCCACCATTGGTGTGAGGTTTTGGCACAAGGACCACTGGACTAGCCCAAGGGCTATCTGAGGGTTCAATAACTCCCAAATCCAACATCTTCTGGACTTCTGTCCTGATACAGTCCCTGACATGGTCAGGTTGCCTATAAATCTTATTTTTAATAAGCAGACTGTCCACAGTGTCCACTTCATGAGTGCACCAGGTGGTCTGACTGGGTGTCAGTGAGAATATGTGTCTGAACTGATTGAGCACCTGTCTGCAATCAGTTTGCTGCTGGGCAGTAAGGCTGCCTGCCAAGGCTACACCATCCACTGACCCATCATCAGGGTTCTGTGAGAGCAGGTCAGGGAGTGGGTCACTCTCTTCCTCCTGTCCCTCATCAGTAGCCATGAGCAAGCCCATGTCTGCCCTGTCCACATATGGTTTTAATCTGTTGACATGGAGAACCCTGTGGGGACTCCTGGGTGTTTCCAGGTCTACTAAGTAGGTAACCTCACCCTTCTGTTCAACAATGGTATGGGGTCCACTGCATTTGTCTTGGAGAGCTGCTGGGGCCACTGGCTCCAACACCCACACCTTCTGTCCTGGCTGGTAAACAGTCAGTACAGCCTTTTGGTCATGCCAGGCTTTCCGAAGTTCCTGGCTAGCCTCAAGGTTTTTAGTTGCCTTTTTCATGTACTCAGCCATCCTGGAACGGAGACCAAGTACATAGTCCACTATGTCTTGCTTTGGGGGCTTGAGAGGTAACTCCCATCCTTCCTTCACCAAGCACAATGGACCCCTGACAGGGTGACCAAACAAAAGTTCAAAAGGGCTGTAGCCAACCCCTTTTGAGGCACCTCCCTGTATGCAAATAAAAGGCAGGGCAAGAGTATGTCCCATCTTCGCCTAAGCTTTTCTGGGAGCCCTTTAATCATGCCCTTCAAGGTTTTGTTGAATCTCAACTAAACCATTGCATTGTGGGTGATAGGGTGTGGTGAACTTGTAAGTCACTCCACACTCCTTCCACATTGCTTTCAAGTATCCAGACATAAAGTTAGCACCCCTGTCTGATACAACCTCCTTAGGGAAGCCCACTCTTGAGAAAATTCCCAGGAGGGTCCTTGCCACCACAGGTGCTGTAGTGGTCCTAAGGGGAATAGCCTCTGGGTACCTGGTGGCATGATCCACTACCACCAGGATAAACCTGTGCCCAGATGCTGTTTGGGGATCCATGGGACCAACAATGTCAATCCCCACCCTTTCAAAGGGAACCCCCACCACAGGTAGTGGTATCAGGGGGCCTTTGTAGTGCCACCTGCCTTGCCACTGGCCTGGCAGGTTACACAGGAGCGACAAAACTCCTTGGTGTCTTCAGACATGTGGGGCCAGTGAAAGTGAGGGACAATTCTATCCCAAGTCTTGTTCTGGCCCAGGTGACCTGCTAAGGGAATATCATGGGCTAGGGTCAATAGGAAGCCCCTGAACTTCAGAGGTATAACCAACCTCCTGGTGGCACCAGGCTTGGGGTCTCTACACTCTGAGTACAAGAGTCCATCATCCCAATACACAGTATGGGGACCACTAGCTTTCCCAGCAGCCTCAGCAGCAGCTTGCTGTCTGAGGGGTTCAAGAGAGGGGCAGCTCTGCTGCTCCTGGCTCAGATCTGCCCTGGAAGGGCCCCTGTCCCCAAGAACTCAACCTGGTCAGGTTCAAGCTCCTCTGGGACAGTTCCTTCCTCAGGACTGAGATCATCCCCCTCAAGAGACTGATCTTCCTTCTGAGCCAAGGGGGAAGGCACTGCCTTTACCCTACTACTCCTCTTCTTGGAGGGCACTTGGTCCATTATTCCAGAATCCAAGGCCTGTTCAGTGTTAGACATTTTGGCTTGTGACCTGGTCACAGCAAACACATCTGCAGGGATGCCCAGCATTTCTGCATGGGTCCTGAGCTCCACTTCTGCCCAAGCTGAAGTTTCTAAATCATTGCCAATCAAGCATTCAACTGGTAGGTCTGCACTTACCACAACCTTCTTAAGGCCAGTTACCCCTCCCCAGGAGAAGTTAACAACTGCCAGAGTATGGTCTGTTCTGACATTGCTAGCATTGGTCACTTGGTACATTTCACCAAGTATAATCTGCCCAGGATTCACAAGGTCTTGTGTCACCATGGTGACACATGCCCCTGTGTCCCTAAATGCCAAAGCCTCTTTTCCATTGATTAAGGGCTGTTGCCTGTACTTGCCCAGATTACTGGGACTCACAGAGGAGGTCACATCCATGCCTCCATCACAGACTAGGACAGCCTGAGTGAGTTCTCTGACTAGGTCAGAGCTCATCTCCTTACCCAGGGTCAACCCTACTAAACCCTTGGCTTGTGTAGTCCCACCACCAACTGTAACTGCACTAGGGGAGCAGGTGCCTTAGGGGCATTGGTGGGGGCTGGAGTAGAGTCTTTGGACTTGGTGCAATCACTGGTCCAGTGGGTCTTTTGCTTACAGACCTTGCACCATGGTTTCTTTTGGCCTTTCCCTTTGTTAGACTGTGATCCCCACCTGAAGAAGATTTTTGGGGGCCTTGTGAAGACTTCTGGTCTTTACCCTTCTCCCCACCCTTATCAGAGTTCTTAGAATCTTGCTTCTTTGGGTCACCACCTTGGTTCTGTACCTTCTGCCTCACCCTGGTTCTGACCCATTTGTCTGCCTTCTTTCCCAATTCTTGGGGAGAGGTCAGATCAGAGTCCACCAGGTACTGATGCAACAGCTGATTTTGACAGTTATTAAGAATCTGCTCCCTCATGATAAGATTGTACAATCCTGTGAAGTCACACACCTTACTGCCCATCAACCAACCTTCCAGAGCCTTAGCAGAACAATCCACATAGTCTACCCAGTCTTGAGTCTGTGCTTTTTGGGTATCTCTGAACTTTAACCTGTATTGTTCAGTTGTTAGGCCAAACCCATCAATCAGAGCACTCTTCAAGACTTTGTAATTGTCAGCATCCTCTTCTCTTACAGTGAGGAGCTTGTCTCTACCTTTGTCTGCAAAGGAGAGCCACAAGATTGCTGCCCACTGCTCCTGGGGGACCCTTTGTACTTTACAGGCCCTCTCAAGTGCAGTTATCCATTTGTGGATGTCATTCCCACTCTGGTAGGGAGGGACAATCTTGCTCAGGTTTCTATGGTCATAAGACCTTTCCCTATCTCTGGGGAAATTGCTGCCACCATGGGACTCTAGTCCCAACTTTTTTCTCTCTCTATAGAGATCTAGGGACTCCTGTCTATAGCCAATTGCTGTTTTCTGAGTTCAAGCTGGGCTTGCTCATACTGAATCAGTCTCTTCCTCCTCTCATGAGAGGATTCCCTTCCACGAGAGGAGACAGAGGTCCCTACTGAGGTGTCAGAGTGGTTAGACTCCTGAGAAGGAGATCTAGACCTTCTGGGCACACTCACAATTCTTCCTGGGGGGACAAAGGGAGGTCATTCTGATCCTCCTCCTCCTCCACAGGAGGAATTGGGTTTTCCAGGTCAAGGTCATTTTCACCTTCCTGGCCAGTTTCAGAGGGGGCCATGGGTTTCTTCACCCCTGACCCCTTCCTCATTTTCTGCCCCACCCTCTCTGCCTACCCCTTCAGACCCTAGGGGCCTGCTGAGATCATCAGCCAGTAACACCTCCCTGAGGTGTTGGGTGCTGGCACTTTTGCCTGCCTTCAGCTTCCTAGTATTGCATAATGCTCTCAATTCCAAGAATGGGAGTTTATCATACTTGGAGGAAGAAGCCCACTGGCTTCTGGCAAGGACTCACTGGGTCCTGGCTTTGAAGACATTACTAGTGAGGTGTGGTGTATGCACTACCTACTCTAGTGTGGCCTACTAAACTCTCTTGAGTTGTAGAAAGGGTGTGCTATCCCTTAACACACAACTCTAAGTTCAGTAGAACTTACTGTATCCTAAGCTCGATTTATATGTACCTAAGGTACCCTTAGTGGTTTTCAGTTGATCAATTCAATTGAGATTATCTGGTAAAACAATAGCAAGCTGGAATCCCACACGCTGCACACCAATGTGAGAAGTTGGCCTGGTATATGCTGTCCACTAATTATAGTGGGCACCTTGCACCAGTCCAAACAACCCCTTATTGGAGATAGGTTAAAGACAACCTTTATTGAAAGCTATCCTAGTGGTAGCTATGGAGAGCAGCCTTCAGGCTAAGTCTTGAAGGAATGTAAAGCAGCTTGTTTTACCAGCCTATAATCTCTTGAGTGAGCAAATGAAAGAGGACCACACCAGGTATATATTCAAAATATATGTATTTATTGCTAAACACACCCCTCTAGTCTCTTTATGAGGCTAGAGTTCGAAGTACATAAGTTATAAGTTAGTTATCAACAGTAATAGCACAAATACACGTTTGAGCCCTGGGGCGTACCAAACCATATACCAATAAAGTGGTATAAGAACCACGACTGAGCTAGACACAAGGCCTAGAGCCTGTAGAAGTGCTTGGACCACAAGGAACCACCCAAGGTAGTGACACAGGGGACCCACGGGGGACGCGTGCAGTGTGAGAACACAGCCGCGAATCGCCGTTGACTTCTATGGGGAAAGTCGCGGTTGGAATTTTAAAGAAAAGGGACACTTAGAGGAGGACTTGGAGCAAACCCTTTTAGAACTGGGTCGTTCTAGATTCTATACCCACGGGAGCACCAGAGTACTCGTGTTACCTCACCCAGGGAAGCCGGGTGCATAGGTGTCTTTCGGGGTCGGGTTTCGTATCGTTTTCAATGGCGATCTGCTGCAAAGTGCTGCTGGCGGCCAAGTCGAAAGTGTTCGGGTGGATCCAAAGGTGGATCGAAGATCTGAAGAACCTGAAAGCAGAGGGGACAGAGTCTGGGTCACTAGCCAGTGACCAGGAAGGCGATGAGCGGATGCCCACCGATGTCGAGTGCTTCAGGTAGGTTGACGGTCGTCTTGACTCTTCAGCCACGAGGTCCAGGAGGCGTCGACGACGACCAGGAGCTGGATTCGAGCTGTCCCACGACGTCTGTCGATTGCTGAGGTGTCGGCGACCGGATTGGACCCAACAAGCCTTGGCAACGGCAAGTCTCGTGGAAATAGAAGAAGGACGGTGGTGCAGACCAGCAAGGTCTGAGGGACTCACCCAGCGAGGGTAAGTCAGGGCACGCCTGGAGCAACCAGGGAAGCCCAAGCAGAAGAAGATTGGCCTTCGGGAGGGCCTACTAGCCAACGGACTAGCGACCGCGAAGGAGCCTCGAGTGGACGCACTTGGAGCTGGCTCACGGGACACTCGTGGAGTGGAGGCCAGTGATCTTCGGTGCAGTCGGTGCTGGAGGCGGGGGCTACTCGGAGCCCAAAGCACAACTTCGTGGGAGCCCAGGAAGAGGATGCACTTGCAAATGTGCTCGGTGTCCAGGGGTCACGGTTCCACGTTACCCACGACAGCTACGGGCCTCAGCTTTGCTGGGGACTCAGGGCAGCCTCGGGAAGTCTGGAAATCCACCTCTGGTGATGCAAAGACTTCGGCGTCCGGCGGGAGCTTCAGCGATGCAGACCGGACAATTGCTTCTTTGGTGCCTGCCAAGCAGGGGAGTCACTCCTTGACCCCAAGGGAGATTCTTCAGTCCTCTAATCTTAAAGTAGAGCGTCGAAGGTCCAGGATTCTGTGTCAGAGTTTCGTCCAGGTAAATCTAAAGTCCTAAGGACTGGGGTCCCATACTTATACTAAGATAGGGGGTTGGACATACTCTGGGGACCCACCTATGGGAGGGTCAGGGCAGAGGGGTGGTTACACCCCTTTCCCTTTGTCCAGTTTCGCACCAGAGCAGGGGCTGGAAGCCCCTGAGCCGGTTTGAACTGGGGTATGCACAGGGACACCAAATGTGCCCCCAGTGCAGGACTTCAAAGCACCAGAGAGTGCTCCCGCCCAGCCCCAATACACACTATCCTGTCTGGGGAGGTGGTTACACCTCCCTGGGACAGGAAACCTATTGTCCAGGCCTCCCCTGCCGGAGTTTCGGTCAGCAGCAGGAGGCCAGACTCGTGTCTGTGGCAGCGGCATCCATTTTGTGATGCCAGGGCTTGGAAAGAAGTTACCGGGCAGGCCGGTGTGTACATGTCTCTCCCTCTAGAAGGGTGGAATGCTACCCCCGCCGCCAGAACTGGCGGGGGGGTAGTATTCCAAGATGTTTGACACCAAACACGACATGTTTCCGTGCAGCCATCCCAAAGTTAGCATTTAACGCGAGGTTATAATGCGCTTAAGAGTATATGGTCAGGCTGCACTACAAACAGCATCAGAGAAGGGTCTCCGAACGCTGCAGAGGGGCTCTGCTCATGCAGGGGCACCCTCTCACATAGGAACCAAGCACTCTGCCTTCAGGATTGATAAGGCCTGCCATAGGAGTGACTTATAGGTTTATATGTGTGTATGTATGTAGTGATATAGGTAGCCTATATCACAGTAAGGAGTGCATGCACCACCTTACCCAGGCTGCAGTAGCAGACCTGTGGTGTCATTTTGGATGGCCTTCCAGGGGTGGCACAATACATGCTGCAGCCCCTGGCAGGCCTCTGAGGTACCTATGCCCTGGGTACATAGTATACCATATACTAGGGACTTACAAGGGCACTCCAGATTCCAATCAGAGATGTGCCTAGGGCACATGGAAACCATTTTAGAGAGGAAGCAGCTAGGCTGGGGTTCTGATTAGCAGGGCCCCAGCCAGACTAAAGTCGAAAAACAGTGAAGCATCAGCAAAAAGTGGGGGTACCCATGTGAAGCAGATCCTACTCTCCTACACCAACCACCCCCACTCCCAGCGAGACGAGGTGGAATGGTACCTCTTGTTGGTGCTCTCAGCCCAAGATTTTGCAAGCAATGAGGAAGCATCTGCCGAAAGGCCCGGCACTTTCCAGCGTTCCCTGTAATCTGCCAAGCCATTACGTGAAGCACACCCGTGAGTAGCAGATGATGAGGATTCCTGTGAGGATCCTGCAGGAGATCTTGAGACGGGGTAGACGGATTGGAAAATCCCAAGAAAGCTCCATCAGAACCGGAAACCAAGCTTGAGATCTCCAAATTGGTGTAATCACCACCAGATCTGCCTGTTGCCTCCGCACTTGGGTTGATAATCTCATGATCATCTCAAAGAGATGGAACTCATAACCCTTCTCCCTGCTCCAATCGTGGACAAATGCATCCACTGCCACCATGCCCGGACGCCAGCTGCAATACCTCTCTAACTGGAAGTCCAGCCGGGAGGCAAAGAGGTTGATCGAGAAGGGGCCCCAACGGGACTGAACGTCCTAGAATACCGTCTGGTGTAATTTCCAAAGGCTCGTGTCCTGCCAGTGACGCGAGTGCCAGTCTGCCACTTAGTTGGAAGCGCCAGGAAGGTGGTACTCCAACAGTGAGATCTGGTTGGATAGGCAGTACTCCCAGAGATTGCGGGCCAGATCCGATAAGGCCTTGGACTTCATTCCGCCAAGGTGGTTGACATAGTGCACTGCTCCCACATTGTCCATCCTGAGAAGGACCCAGCACTGGGCTTTGTCCTTGGTCCAGCATTTCACCACGAAGAACCCTGCCATTAATTCCAGGCAATTTATATGAAGGCCCGTTCCACGAAAGACCATGTTCCTCCGGCAGAGACAGCCCCGCATCGAGCTCCCCAGCCTGAGCCTGGCATCCGACTCGATCACCACATCGGGTTGAGAACGGAAAATGGCGCAACCATTCCATGCTTCCATGTGGGTGATCCACCACTGCAGTTCGATTTTCGCCTCCTCCGTCAGAGGAACACACTGGGAGTAAGAAGACTCTGGGCAAGTGT
This sequence comes from Calotriton arnoldi, assembly GCA_963921515.1. Classification (NCBI taxonomy): domain Eukaryota; kingdom Metazoa; phylum Chordata; class Amphibia; order Caudata; family Salamandridae; genus Calotriton; species Calotriton arnoldi. The sequence continues at coordinate 4,000,777 of CAWUFW010000438.1, forward strand.
GAGCACTTGAGGCGCTGAAGAGCCCGATAATGAAGAGGACCCGGAAAGATGGCCTGTATCGATGAAGCTACGAGGCCCACCACCCTGGCTAGATGGCGCGGAGAGATTGTGGGCTTGGCCACGGTGCGCCTGAGTTTGTGTAGGATTTTGGATAGTTTGAGGGAGAGAAGGCTCAGGGTAGCCCTGACTGAATCCACCTTGAACCCCAAAAACTGAATCCTCTGAGAGGTAATGAGACTTGACTTTGAATCGTTGATCACAAAGCCCAGGGACTCTAGTAGACTTACTGCCAACCAAAGATGAGAAAGCAGGCGCTGAGGGCATTGGTTCATAATGAGAATACCGTCTAAATAGAATATTAGTCTGACACCACCCGATCTCAGGTGCTCCACTACGGGTTTCATCACCTTGGTGAAACACCACAGAGCAGAGGATAGACCGAAAGGAAGGGAGGTAAATTCGAAAATCTGAGATCTCCATTGGAACTGAAGGAAGCGTCTGTAAGGGGGAAATATGGGGATCTTGAGGTAAGCATCCCTGAGGTCCAGGCGGACCAACCAGTCTTGCCCCTGGAGAAGGTCCCTGAGGGAGGTGGATTCCCTCCATCTTGAAGTGGCGATAGATCAACCTCTCGTTGAATTCTCGGAGATTGATTACTGGTCGATGACCCCCATCCCGTTTCCACCGGGAAAAGGTTGCTGAGGAATCCCCGGGGATGCAGGGTAGATGGCACAATCGGCCCTTTTGTCAAAAGCTTGGAAATCTCCCCATCTATCAGTCCCATCTGTTCTGCCGGGAAGGTAAGGGGTCTGGGTGGGAGACTTGGACGCGGCAATCAAAGAACTCTATTTGGAAACCCTCTACTGTTTGAAGGACCCAAGCGTCCGAGGTTAAAGAGGCCCAGTTGTGAGAGAAGAGCCGCAGTCTGCTCCTGATTTATATGCCCACTGAGTTCTGAGCACTCACCTTGCTGGGTGTTGTAGGACCCATTGTCTCTTCCTCTACCGCCTCTTTGCCAAAGGTATGATCTTGTGGGGTAGAAGTTTCCAAACTTAGCCGGGTCCTGCCACTGCCCTCTGCAGGAACCCGCGCCCTTGTAGGGAGCTTGGTTGTAGGCACGGCCAGTCGAGCGCCCCCTGTCACGATCGGCTGCGCCAAAAACACGAGGCACAAAGATACGTTTGATTGACATTTGAGCCTTGTCAAGGGAGTTGAATGTATTTACAAATTCCCCTAACTCTTTCATGAAGGGGTCCCCGAAAAGGTTGCCCTCTGCTACAGGTTAGGCCTCTGAGGTGGCCAGTTCACCCAGTTTAGGGTCAATCTTTATTAAAAGAGACCGGCGCCTTTCAGTGGAAATCACAGCATTTGCGTTTCCCCAAGAAATGTTTGCCCTCTGCGCCCATCTAGAAAGTGCCTCAAGGGAGATTAATGCGCCAGAAGTTTTGGCGTCCTCTGCCATATCCGGAATTTTTGCTAAGGGCCCAGTGATGTCCAACAACTTGTCCTGGCATGCACACGAACAACGATCAATGCCCTTCTATGGGTCTTGAATAAACTTTGCCTGGAAGGTGGCCATCTTTGCATTTACCTCCGGCGTGAGAGCTACCTTCCCCTCCAATGCCGGCCTCGGGCACTCCGCGCTGAGGCAGCTCCTCACCTCCTTGTCGAGCGATTTGCGCTGCCTGGCTGCTATATAGGCCACCACCTTATGGGCAGGGCTCCATTCCACCGACCTAGGGTGCAGAAGGTCATCTGGGTTCAGCATACCAGTCCCGTGGGGTTCTGAGGCAGATCCTGGGGTGCCAGGGTCTGCCCGAATCCTCATCTGAGGTCTGGGGGAAGGCATCTGGGTCCTCCATGGGAGGGGCATCGGGGTACCCGAAGGGACTGCCCAGGTCCCCCAAGGCGTGAGTGGGACTAGGGGATGTTTGGTAATCCATAAAGGCTTTCTTCAGATGTGCATACGCATCAACATCCACTCCTGCTTCCTCTTCGTGCTTGCACTTGGAATCTGAGACGACGGTGGGGTTTTGCCCTGGAGGTAGAAGGGTCTGAGGCCTTGAAAGTTCTTCCCTCGGTTTGGATAGTTTTTGGTACTGGGCCTGGAGTTGGAGGATTTTCCTCTCCAAGGGCGCAACCACCTGGGAAACTGCCTTGAGGATAGAGGCATCCATCACCTGGCAGGTGTGATCATCGATGGGGAGGTAAGTAACCTCCTCCTCCTCCTCATAATAATGATCAAAGTCCTCCATGGTACAGTGAGGACTGTGGAGGATAAGGGGATAATAGTGGGGGGATTATCCAGAATTGGTCACCCAAAGTGTTAATGAAGAAGGCTAAGAGCCTGGTACCTCTGCTCCCTAATAGTACTGAGGGTTACGATTGCCTGGGCTGGTCCCCAAGTAATGCAGGTCTTACAAGATACCACTGGAGTTTTGCTCCAGGCAAGGGCTCTCATCTTTGGTACAGAACAAATTCAATCAATGTATCTTTACCCTCCCCTGTGGTACAGTGGCGGTCGTGCGTGTCTCTCTGCGCTCCAGGAAGCGGATGGTAGACACGCCGGCCACACGGGTGGTAAAGATGCGCCAAGCGCATGATTAATCAATGCGGTTCCCCTAGCGGCCGGAGGGCCGCATCGCGGAGAGAGCCTGCAGGCAATGTGGGTGGCCGCAAAGGAGCGATAACGCTCATGCGGACGTTGCGAACCAAAACAAGTGTAACAAGCATTGGAAATGCAATAAGTCTCACATTTGCTTAAGTTAGGGCTGTTGGCGTTGTAAATGACAATGTCTTTTACCCATGTGTTATGGAGTGTATGTATGTGGTGTGTTGTGGAAATGTGTGTTGGATTGGAATTGTTAATTGTGGAATTGTGTGGCATGGAATTGTGTGGTGTGGAGTGAATTAGTGTAGTGGAATCATGTAGCATGGTTTGCACTGGAAATATGTGGATAGTAATTATGTGGTATTGAGTGTAGTGGAATTATGTGGAGGGGGATTGTGTGTTATGGAGTGTAATTATGTGGAGTGGTATTTTGTGTTGTGGTATGTAGTGGAGTTTACGTGCAAATCAAATAGTATCTGCATGGCAGTCCTCTGTATATCAAATTACACACTAAAGGCTCGTGGGAGGTGGGGGGCTGTGGTACAACATGTGTCAAAAGGGGTACAAAAAAGGAACCTCTGCTACTACTGTTGATGGGCCTCTTCTGTCTGCAACTCGCCAGGCAAAGGCTGAAAATTAACGTGAAAGGGAGGGAAGGTGAGTGGATAGATGGATGAGCTAAATGGTGGATGGGTGGGTGAGTGAATGGTGGATGGGTGGATGGATGCGTGATCAGGAGAATGGATGGATGTGTAAAAGGGTGGATGCATGATGAGAGAAAAGATGGATTCATGAGTGAAAGGATGGATGATGAGTGAAAGAGTAACTGGATGATGGATGGATTGGTGAAAGGCTTGATGGATGGACCAGTTGAAAGGGTGGATGAATGGATGATCGATAGATGGGTGAGTGAAGGGTGGATGTAAGGAAGGCTGAGTGAACGAATGAATGAGTGAAAGGGAGGATAGATGGATGACTGGGTGAAAGGGTGGACAGATGAGTGAAGGAGTGAATGGATGGAAGGATGAGTGAGTGAATGGATAACATTGATGGGTGAATGAGTAAAAGGATTGATGTAAGGATGGATGAATGAAAGACGGTGTATGGATGAGTGAGAGGATAAATGGTTGGATGTGTGGGTGAATGAATGGATGGATAAGAGAAAGGATGATTGAGTGAGTGAAAGGATGTATCTATGAGTGAAAAGTTATATGAATGTATCAGTGAGCAGATGGATGAACTGAGTGAAAGGGTGGATGGATGAGTGAACGGATGGATGGATGAGTGAAAGAATGGCTGTAAGAATGGATAAGATAAGGATGGGACGGATGAGTGAAAGGGAGGGTAGATGGATGGCTGGATGAAAGGGTGGATGTATGGATGAGTGGGAGGGTGACTGGATGGACTGAAAAATTAATGAATGAAAATGCACCACAATAGCAAGTGCCAACTTCAGCATTTTTGGTCCCTAAGCAAGACATATATTGGGGCCCTCTGTTAGTAGCAAGTTTGAACTTTATTATCAATTTTCTGCTAATTCAGGCCCATATTATGCCATACAATATTGAATGACAGTTAAAATTTCTGGCCTGGGGTCACACAAGAACAGGCAGAATATGTTTTTCCCAGGTCCTTAAAAATCCGTGCACTGATACAGGGCAGAGACAGACAGAGTGAGCGGTAGAGGTTGGCAAAAGAAAGGAGAGAGGTTGAGTTAGATGGGCATTGAGATAGAGACAGAAATACCATCTTTCCTGAGGGGGGGGGCTTGGAGGGTGGAGGCCCTGGGCAATTGCCTACTCTGCCCATGCCTTAAAACATCTCTGCCAAGAGCACACAGAGGATGAGGAACACTTAGAGAAAGAATGTACAATACAAAATATACTCTAAAGCACACAGCGCACATGACAATGGGGCACACACAGAACTAACAACCCAACACACATCAGTAGCAAACCTTGCATGAGACTGGGGCACGCGCAAAGCCGTGTACCTCCTGGACGCTAAACTGGCTTTTATATGCATCCATGATGTACAGAGGCAAAGAAACAAATCATGTTCGTGCAGTGCTGAAATGATGCGACCCTCGAGGTAGAACCTATTGACTTTCAAATTTGTACAATAGCTTCATAAGAACTTATTTTCGATGGCATGTATAAAAATAAAATGTTTACCGGCTGTTGGGTTTAGAGTAAGATTTTATTCTCGTGTAGTTTGGTTTCTTTGTCTTAATCCCCGGAACTCAAACTTGTGCTGAAAAGTTACAACGCAGAGGCAGCAGCGAGATCACTTTAGTGCAACTATCCCAATGTCCATGTGTTTCCCCCATATATGAATATAGTTGATGCTGTTAGTTTTAGTGTTTACCCCAGCTCGGGGCTAATGACCCTTGTGACCTATTAACTGAAGCATTGACTGGGCTTCCGTGTCCATCACTTCAGAAACTGGTTACACAAACGGGCCTCTGCACATTGACATGTTTGCACTGCAATGGTGGTTTGAAATCACGTGACTGCGACCAGGCTCTGTCCCCGTATGAAATGAAATTAAATTAGGCATTTATAAAGCGCACGGATACTCACATAGAGTGTCCCGGCGCTAATCTCCAAAACCAACAGGAAAAACCCCGCCCCACCTACCAACGTGTTATTGTTGGAACAGCCATGTTTTAAGTTGTTTCCTAAAGAACAGCAAGTCCTGAGTCAATCTGAGATGTAGAGGCAAGTCGTTCCATAGGCGAGCCGCTTGAACCTGAAAGGAACGACCTCCAATCCGAGATCGAGTGAATTTGGGAATCACCATCAGGGATTGTCCAGAAAACCTTAAGACTCGTTGAGGCAGATAGCGTTGGATCCTACTTCTCAGGTAAACCGCACCCGTATCGTAGAAGGCTCGATAAGCAAGCACCAAAGCCTTAAACTGAATCCTCTTTCTCACCGGGAGCCAGTGCAGCGCTTTCAGGTGGAGCGACATGCGCGTTCTGGGGCTTACCATAAGAATAGCTCTGGCTGCGGCGTTCTGGACAACCTGCAGCCGATTGAGCAAATATTCAGGAAGCCCCAGATACAAGATATTTACGTAATCCAACCTGGATGTAATTAGGGCTTGCACCACGATCTTACGGGATTCAGCCGGGAGTAGAGGAAGAAAGTTTTTTACCATTCTAATCAGTCCGATACAGGTGCCAGCAACAGTTTGGATGTGGGACTTCATCGATAGACTAGTGTCCAGCTTAACTCCCAAGTTTTTTACTGTGCTAACTGGGGCCGCAGGAGGGGACATGTCGCACGGCCACCATAAGCTCCAGTCGACACATGGGGGGCAGCCCCAAAAAATAATTTCAGATTTTTCTGGATTACACTTAAGTATGAGAGGGGTTGTGCACGTTGTAGTCCAGCAGAAGCATGTGTGTCTAGGACAACCCTGAGGACAGATTACATGCTATGGACTGGTAGCTGGGTCAGGTGGCAGTTTTGCACCAGCGTTTGGACTGACTGGCGAGGGCACAACGACATGTGGCTTGACATCTCAGCAAGATGACATTTTAATTGAGTGAAATTACGTTTTGCATTAGTTGGTCATTGGTTATTGCAAGTTTCAGTGCAAATCACTTGCCACCGGTGGGTGCACTGATTGAAATACTGCCATTGCCAGGTGTAAGTTTAGTGACCCTCCAACGACATGTTTCTGACCTCCCAAGACAAGCCTCGAGATTGTATCACTCATTTCATACGCTCAAAACATTTTAAACATATTCTTAAAAATGCCCTAACATTCAGTTTGACTGTGTTCACTTGCAGTGCGGACTTTGTGCTGGTTCTCTGCACACAGGTCTTCTTGGCGCGCTGTAACGGAGCGGATGCAATGGAACCCAGCACCTCAGCCCATTGAAATGGATACATACTAATAGTGTCTGGTAAGTGAGCGGGCTGCCAGTCAGGCCTTCCCTGAGAGCGCATGGAGGTATTTTGTCTTTATGCTGCACTCCTTTTCAAAGCTGCCCCTTTCTATAAAACCATAATAAGGCGGTGAGTCGGGCGAGACCACATCAGAGGCAGCCGTCGTGGAGCATAGGGGCAGGACAAAGGCGTAGAGGAGAGCCACTGCACCCTGTTTGAAGTCTGCCGGGCAGCACCTGATATGGGGCTGAGGGGTGTTTACGTTAAAGCTGATATTAAATATCCTAACTTCAAGAGGCAGCGTGCATCGGAGAGCGCTCCCTCATGTGTTGTGTCTATGTACGTGGAGGTGCAGGAACTAAGTGGAGGTAAACCGGTGGCGAGGGAGAGAAAGATGCGAGATGATGTGCAAAATCACAAAACTCCAAACTCTGAACATACGCACCTTGAGGGCCACTCTGCGGGCGAGGCGTGGATAAGCCTGCTTTCCTTCTCCCTCGCTGAGCAGGAAATAAATGTAGTCCCCACATGAACATTTAAGAACTTGCAGTGTATGAAACTGTAGTTGCCCGGTGCTCCCGAGCAAAAAAAGGAAGTGATGTATCGGGAGCACCGACCAGTGAGGAGCCAGCAAACACTGACAAAGGAGTGAACCTATGGTAAGCAGCAGGCGGGATTACACGCCGATTACACGCCAATAGCGAATATAACGGGTCTTGCAGACAGCGCATGCGCGCTGATGCTCGACCTAAAAACTGACAGGTACGTGCTTAACACGCTATCACAATGCAAGCACTATTCAAACCCATACAAATACAAGCATCTAAATACTTGTCGAAGCCTGTAAACACAGTAAATTGCAGTACGACATAAGAGAGACCAGAAACACTTAGCTTATGCTGCTGTAGCAGCGAAGAAAGAGGAGGATAGAGGGTCATTGGAAGACCTGTTTCCTGATTGGACATTGATGTTGAAGTTTTTTCTTTCCATTTCCTAAAGTCTCATGGGAAATGCAGTTTTATTATATTTATGAACTACTATGGATGCTGGATAAAAATAAAGTGGAGGAAGAAAAGCCTAATCCTCGCCTCCGGTCCTGACATAGAATCTGCCTTAACATTGGCTAAATCCTCATTTAGTGTAAAGTGTATGATTCTGCTGATGTCTCATCATTGTAGAACAAACGTCTTGTAGCACACCACTTAAACTTAGTTGTGATGTCCACTAGATACTGGGACAGTATATTGGAATGATCATGTATGTACAAAATGTAGTACTGCCATGATCTTGTCTATTGGTGTTATTGATGTGGGATTCCTAATGTGAGGCAGATGATCTAGCTCTAGCTGATGAGAATTTGACCAGTTGAATCTGATTGTTTTTGTATTATCCCCTTCTTCCATGGTGGCAAGTTTGGTACTGATTATTTGTGTTATGTATGGATTGTTATGTTTGTGAAAATGTTGATAGACAAATCTTTTGTCAGAAGTGATAAATTACTGGTTGATGTGTTATTAGTATTTGTATTTTGTTGTCATGTTTGAGAACTTGAGAGAAACATCACCTACTTGCAATTCATTTATGATTACACATTTGCTTTTTGACATTGTAAATTTATGATGGAAAGAAACAAATCAATTAATTGAGTTGGTAAATATAACACCCGTCTTTGATTTTGTGAGTTTTGATCTTATTAAACAAAACCTAATGAACTACAACAGGAGGAGAATGGAAAAGCTAACCGAAGAATAAAAATTCAGTCATGGTAAATGAAACCATTCTTGAAGAGCCAAGTGTTTTTGAAGTCCAATGTTCAAAATACAACTGGCATCAGAAAGGTACATGTGTCCAGAATATAGTCCACAGAGTGAATGGTAGTCCCACACTGGAGGAAATTAGGCTTGGCATCTCTTGCTGGTGGTGGTAGAGGTCTCGCCATCCTCTCCTGCTTGTAGTCTGAATGGACGTCCTTTCCTGCGAGGGGGAGGGGGAAATTCCCCAGTTCCATGGACTGGGGTGGATGCCGATGTTTCTTTTTTTTTTTTTTTTTTTTTATTGTCAAAAAGGGAACAACAGACAGCATTTGTTTATGATGTGGCAAAACAGAAAACAGTAATAATACATTACAAAACAAAGCATAAGATGGATTAAACAATATACCCTTACTACAAATGCCATCTAGGTTCATAACCCCGTGGTCTCTATTCCCTGTTCTAGCCAGTATCCCGGGCTAATCTGATACCCTTAAGTGTCTAATAAGCAACCCCATATAGAATCTAATTTCTTCAAGGAGCGAGTTGTACTTGCTTTAGCCAGAGCCTTCTCCATTTCGTGGGTTTCTCTCACTATTGCCCACCATTCAGCAACCGAGGTGGGTTTGGGTGAGATCCAAGCCCTAGCTATGGCTAGTCGAGCAGCCACCAGTATGATTGAGGTAAGAAGTCTATGGCCATGGCTATCCTCTTTGTAGCCCAGCATGATTTCAGCCACTGTTAGAGAATAATCGATCCCTAGGCGTAGCTTCATAGTGTGGTATATCTTCCGCCAAAAAGTATCTAGCTCAGGGCAAGTAGCGAACATGTGCACTATATTGGCAGCGTACAGTCAGCATTTTGGGCATTTATTGCGATCCCCACCTTGACCTCCCCCTCTCTGAGCCCAGCTAGTAATCCTCTCTGGAGTATAGTATAATATGCAAATCGTGCGGAACTGCTGCAATTTTAAGCTGACAGAGTGTATCGATCTATCTATCGTACCTAGCGCACAATTAATTGCTTCAGAAGTAACATTTATCCCCAGAGTATCACTCCATCTTGCAGCCAGCTTTTCACAGCTATTCTGCCTGAAATGTCAGAAGCATTGGTACAAATTACTTATTGCAGATTTCCGATTTTGCCCATACAGGCATTCCCATACCCTGGAGCTCGACACTGCTAATAGTGCTTGATGTCTCATAAAATAATCCCTGATCTGGAGATATTTAAAGAACATCTGACGTGGGAGATCAAATGTGAGTTGTAGGCTTTGGAATGACCGAAAGCCGTTATGATCATGCAAGTGACCCAGACGGTCGATCCCATAACTAGCCCAGCGTCTGCCAGCTGGTTCCTGAAATACCTCCGAAACGTAGGGTTACCCCACAAAAGGAGATTGTCGTGGAAAAGCGAGAGAGAACATTTGGTTAAAATTCCCTGCCATATGTGTACGCTGTCACTGGTGGTCTTAAAACGGACTCGTTTGAAATAGTTAGGGTCACTGATTCTGTATAAAAACATTCGGCTATCAGGCCCCAGGGTGCCGATGTTTCTTCTTGTGGCAGGGCCTCCCTTTCTGTGGCTGTGACAGATGTACTTGAGCCGGATGTGGTAGGACCACAGAAAGGGGTAGATGGTGCTGGGAACGCCCTGCACATATGTGTATGAATGTCATGCCGCATCGCAGTCAGGGAACCCAAATTGGAGTTGAGATTCTCTATCTGTACATTGTGCTCCATCTGCAACTGCTTCATTTCCCGGAGCTCTGTGAGTACCATCATATCTTGGGACTGATGGAGGCATCCCAAGACTTGGTCGATGGTGGCCCAGGTGACAGTTAACCAAGTGGCTTCACTTTGCTGGCCCACCAGAACCCTCCCACCACCCCTATCCCCACTACCATGTGACCTTGGCTCAGTGTGCCCCAACCCACTGGTTCCTGGCTGAACTTGAGGTGGTGGTGGTGTCGGCTGACTAAGCAGACAGGACTGGGGGGCACAAGATTGGGATGAGGTTGCTTTGGACACAGGAAGTGGGGGTATCCATGGCCTGAGATGTGGTAACAGCTGGGGTAGGAAGTGTAGGTGTGGGCTGAGTAAGACTCACTTGAGCTGTATGCCCAGGCAGACGGGATAGGATAGCCAGCTCCTCATAATCCAGACTTGAGGTAGTCGAGTCCTCACTGAATGCTTGCTCCAGGTGTGGAATGGATGTCTCCTAAATGGCAGGTGTTTGCCCACTGACCTATTATGAATGAAAAAAACAAATTATTTAAAGTCTGGATTATACATCAAACGTGTTTGAAGTTAAGAAAGTAGCAACCTACAAGGAAAAAGATATTTAACATAATGATTGTATGTTTCAGTGGTATTTATAATCCATAACAGAGACAGTTTAACCCCTTCGGTGCTCATGACAGAATGGTTCCGTCATGAGCACCGGTGTTCCTGTGCTCATGACGGAACCATTCCGTCATGAGGACAGGGGCACGAAATCCCTCTGCTGTAAACAGCAGAGAGATTTCCATTTTTTGGGGGCCTCGGGAGGTGGGGAAGAGCTTCCCCACCTCCCGAGGCCCTTCCTAGTTTTCATTGTAATGACGATCGCGCGCATGGCGCGCTGTCGTCATTACATTGAAAACGAAACTGAAACTTAGTTTCAGTTTGTGTTTCAGTGCTCGTGGGGCTATCTCAGCCCCCGAGCACCGAAACACTTGGGAGAGGTATCGTTGGAAAGGGAGAATCTCCCTTTCCAATGGTACCCTTCCATAGTGGATCCCTGCTTGGGGATCACCCCAGGAGGGCGATCCCCAAGCAGGGATCCACCCACTAGCACCAGGGAGGGGGGAGCGGCCCCTAGGGCAAGGGCCTTTGCTCCCCCCATTGTGTTTTGGGCACAACAGTCTTTCTGCCCCCCCGGGGGGGCAGAAAGACCACTAGACACCAGGGATTTTTTTTTTTACTGACTGGGTGGTGGCTGCCCAAAAAGGGCATGGCAATGCCCCCCCACATAGAAATGTCAGTCTTTCTGCCCCCCGGGGGGGGGCAGAAAGCCCACTAAAAACCAGGTATTTTTTTTTTATTGACGTTGGGGGTGGGGGCTGCCCAAAAAGGGCATGCCAATGCCCCCCCTGTTAGAAATGGGATTTCTGGTTGGCTAAGGCTTGCGCCAAAGCCAGGCAGAAACCACCACTCTAGTCAGGGCAAGGGAGTTACACACTGATGATAACCCCTGCTCACCCCCTTGGTAGCTTGGCACGAGCAGTCAGGCTTATCCCAGAGGCAATGTGTAAAGCGTTTGCGCAACACACTCACACAGCAGCAACACACTAGGCACACCACAAAAGGAACTCCACACAAGGTTATATAAAAAATAGCCTTTGTATTGTCATAAACACATTAGAAATATAATCACATATTTACACTGTGCCAACTGGCACGGGCAATATTCACAGGGGAATTATATACAGGACCAGGCCAATCGGGCCACGGTCAGAACCAACAGAACAGGTAAGTAACTGTAAAACACAACCAGTAACTACTGGTACAATAATGACCTCAGCATTATCACATTAGGCATAAAAGACATCAGGCCCAAACCTCATTAGCATAAACACATTACGCAATAGGCCTTACCAGCATAACCATATTATGCAATAATCATGGTGCATAAATCACATTACACATACATCATTGTAGGCATAACATTACGCATAAATCACATGATGAAAGGGGCATCACGTTAGGGCTTTGCGCCCTACCAACATTAAACCTGTCCCCCAGGCCAACTGGCCTACTCTAGGGCTCCAATGCCCTATGTCCAGAAAAGTCAGGGCTCTAAGGGGGACCTCTCAAATGACCCCCTGGCTGCCTCAGCAGCAAACACAAGGTGCGCAAATGCGCTGGGGCATGGGGTGCACTCACCCCTCCTTTACGTAAAAGAACTGGCCCCCAAACGTTGCAGCTGCCCAGCGCCAGGCGGGGCAGCTGTAGAACCAGCATGGGCACTACGGAGCCCTCAGTACAACCACAAGGGGCGGGCACCGACAATGTGCCCCGACACCACCTCCACCAAGTTAGAACTGAGCCCCACTCACCGGGCTCTGTGAAGGACTCCTCGCGCTGCTCTCCGGGCACCGACAACGTGCCCCGTCAGTCCCGCTACACCAGGACCTCCTCTGGCTGCTACAAACTGCACGCGGGGCTCTCCTCACCTTGTCTCCCTCACTGGAGACTGCCCATGGTGCGGAGGAACGGATGCAGGAATGTGCCTAGGACTCCTCCGGCCTCCCCCACAGGCACCGACAATGTGCCTCGCCTCAAGGTGCAGCCCCCACTCACCGGGGCGTCTCAGGATTGCAGTCACCGGGGCTCGCGAGGCTCCCATCTCTCCCTCGGCGCCTCCTTCTCCGGGCTCTTCCGCTTCCTTAGCAGGCCCTGCCCTCAGTCAGGCGCGGCCTGCCTGACTTCCGCTTTGGTGCTCCCGGGCCGCGGCGGTGATTCGGCGGCTTTCTTCCCTGCGGTGAAGTGCGGGGTGGGCACCCGCCTTACATCACGGCGCCAGCATGCGGGGTGGGCACCCGCTTTGAGAGAGGCAAGTGCGGGGTCCCGCCCGTTTGTGCACACCAGAGAGGGGTGGGCACCCGCAAAAGGAGCAGCAGTGCAGGGTGGGCACCCGCTTGGTGATAACCTCAATGCGGGGTGGGCACCCGCAGAACCAAAGGTGAATGCGGGGTAGGCACCCGCTGCTTAATTGTGCATAAAGCGGGGTAGGCTCCCGCTTCCCCCCCCAGAGCACACGAGGGAATCCCCACGCCGGGGGTTTCCTCCAGACACGTCGCAGCCTCGCGCTGCCGGAACACCCTCTTCCTGAACTAAGATAAAGCGCTCACGAGGCGCTAGGTGTCCACAAAGTCCTTAAAAAGGCAGAAATAAAGAATCCTTGGTGCAGGGTAAACCACAGCGCAGCCAGGCAGGCCAGCACGCAGGGACCCCCAGGAGACAGCAGCTGTGTCCCGCGGCGGTTCCTCCTGGCAGAGGGTCCCCTCCAAGTAAGCACCAGCACACCATTCATGGGGTCACAGCCCCTACATTTTATAGGACATTTTTCTTTTGTCTGCAGTACAGGGCTTGGGGGAACCAGATGCAACTGGTTCTGGGGGGTTTTGGAGCACTCTGCTTACAGTGCTCACACCCTCCTTTCAGAGATGGGGCTCTGCCATCAGACACACCACAGGGGGGCGGAGCCAGCATTCACTAGGGCAGGCCCAATCCTATTCAGGGACCAGGGACTTCCCCTCCCACTACTCAAAATGTAGATGTTCCATTCAGCCTAGCGCTGACTCACCCTGCCCCTCCTGGAGCCACACACACCTCACCAGCCCCTGTCACTCAGAAGCCAGACATGCAATTCACATCAGGCAGGCAGACACATAGCACACAGAAATGCCAACTTCTAAAAGTGGCATTTCTAAAATAGTTATAATAAATCTGCGCACACCATTGCGCAGCATTTAATATCACTATTCCAAATATACCAATCTTGACCACGCTGCGCCTCTCATATCAGGAATTACCACTGAAACACTTATCAGGGAATCCCCAATGCATTCCTATGGGAGGGCAGCCCCACAGTAGTGAGAAACGAAAATGGCTGTTTGTCACTACCAGGACATGTTACACACTTAAGGTACATGTCCTATCTTTTACCTACAATGCACCCTGCCCATAGGGCTAGCTAGGGCCTACCTTAGGGGTGACTGACATGTAGTAAAAAGGGGGGTCACGGACATGGCACACACTTTAGGTGCCACGTCACAGCGGCAGTAACACTGCGCGAACAGGCCCTGCAATGGCAGAGGCCTGAGACATGTTTGAAAGGCTACTTTGGTGGGTGGCGCAATCAGCGCTGCAAGCCCACCAGTAGCATTTAATCTACCAGCCCTGGGTATATGAGATACCACTTTACAAGGGACTGACAGGTAAATTAAATAGGCCAAACAGGTGTAGACCAATCTTACCACATTTATCACAGAGAGCACACGCACTTTACACTGAACAGCAGTGCTAAAGTGCCCAGAGTCCTAAAACCACCAACACTATGTCAGAAAAAGGGTAGGAGAAAGGCAAAAAGTTTAGGGATGACCCAGCAAAAAGGGCCAAGTCCAACACACCCCCCTTCCAGCCAAAACGCAGGGTAGACCAATCACCACCTTGATGGGCTTAACTGCCTTGGGCGATAGAACACGGACGCGGGCCCGCAACTGCAGGGACACCCTCCAGTTCTACGCCATTCTGAACCCATGTGGTTCCCTCTGGCAAAGCTCCCAGGACCAACTAAGCTACCCCACTGGTACTCCCTAGTTGTCCTCGGCCAGGACCAGGCCCTAGGCCATCCAGATGTCACTGGTCCTTGCCAATCCACAGAGTGGGGGGCAGTAACCCCTGGCACATAGTGACCATTCTCCACTCTACCCCTCATCAGGGCAGTCCTAAACTGCCACTGATCTTCCAGCCTAGGGTCCGCACCCTCAGGCTGACCAGAAGTCACGGGCGAGGCTCTCCTCCCCTTACCTCTCCTTCTAGGGTTCCGCACTCTCCTCCTTTGAGAGGCACCCTCAGAGCACAACTCTCCCACCTGTTCAGGACCTCTCTCCAGCAACTGGTCTCCCAACCTAGGGTCTAAACCCTCAGGTTGCACCGGGGTCAGAGGCGAGGACTCCCTCCCTCTGCACCCCCTTCCAGAGTTCTGCACCCTCCCAACTGGAGCGGTACTCCTGGAAGCCAAACCGGTCAGGACACTGGTTACAGATGTCCTTCCCTTCAGGTCAGGCAGATCCTGAACCTGGCCTCCCAACCTTGGGGCTGAACCCTTCGGCTGAGCACTTGCCTGGCATGCCAGGACTTCTGGGGACTCGCACAGTATCCCCCCGGTCAGGACACCACCTATCGATGCCCTTCCCTCCAGGTCAGGCAAAACCTGAACCTGGCCTCCCAACCCAGGGACCAACCCCTGCAGTTGAACACTTGCCTGGCACGCCAGGACTTCTGGGGACTCACACAGTATCCCCCGAGGGTAACACATGACTCATGTGTCGTGTGACAGTCTGCCTGGCGCAGATCTCCCAACCCCTGTCCATCTGACAGTGCGTGAAGATCCCCCAGGACAGAAGTGGTGTCACCATGGTCACTTCTAGGAGATCCAGCCCTTCTGGCTGGTCCCTGACCCACTGGTTCATCCACTGGGGAACACATCCCCCTCTCACCCCTCACTCTGGACTTCTGCACCCTCCCAACTGGAGCGGCACCGCCAGACACCAGAACCACTGGAACTCCATTTACAGACGCTCCAGGTTCTCCTGACACTAGGAGCTCCCCCTCAAATGGTCTACCAGTACAGCCTAGGCCCTCAACCTGGTGTTCCCTTGGGGAAGCCTCCAGGCCCTGAGACTGGGTTTTGGGCACCTTGGGACACACAGCCCCACACTCACTCCTTCTCCACTGAGACAGGACGTGAGCCCCTACACCCCTCCCACTACACTGGGACCTAGCTGGGCTACTCTGAACCTCTTCCCCCACACAGTTCTGGAAGATACCTGAGCCACTTCTTTTGGGATCACTCCCCAATGCCTCTTCAGACCCTCCGGCACACAGCCAGAGGTCTGCCTCCCGTGCAAGCTCCCTGGCATCAGAGAACTCACACTCCAACAGGTGTTGGCGTAAACCCGGAAAACAATTACTGAACATGTGCTCTCTGACAATCAGATTGAACAGCCCTTGAAAATCATTTGCCGTGCTACTCATCACCCATCCTTCCAGTGCATCACAACATTCATCCACAAACTCCCCCAAGACTGGTGAGACAGTTTCTTACTGCCCCTGAACCTCAACCTATACCCTTCAGGTGTGACACCCTCCTCCTGGGAACTAGGTACCACGCTCTGGGATCTGGGAGTGGGACTTCCTGCACTGGACTCCATATTGCTGCCACCACTGGACCCCACCCTCACTGGTGAATCCAGACAACTAAAACTACTCTCATGGGACGATCTACCCTCCAGAGCTAGTTTCTCCCTGGTGAAGGCCCTCTCTGCGTCCGCCATCCTCTCCTGAGCTAAGACCCTTTCGGTCTCTAGCTTTTGCTCCTCAAGGCCCAATGCCTTGAGACTTAACTCATGGGCCAACTCCTTGAGCCTCAGCTCCTGAGCCAACAAGGCCTTTTTCTCCTCCCAACCCAGCCGCGCTATCTCTGTGGCATACTCCGACAGGAGCTTGTCCAAAGCCAGCTGATGCTCCCTTTCTTCCTTCCTATCCACCCACTCATCTGGGGACAGGGAAAGGGATGGGGCACTGCCCCCGACACTGGACCCAGCAAGGGACTCACTATCTATGGGGTCCTCATTATCTACTGGCGTCCCTGCCCTGTCATTTTCTTCCTCTTCTTCAGACTCTTCAGGGCCACCCTCAGACCCACCACCCTCTTGGAGTGTGGCTAGGTCCTCCCTCTGTCTCCACCAATCCTGTTGCCAGCGTATCAGGGCACTCCCCAGGTTTCCCTGAGTGCCCTCTCCACTTACTTCTAAGCCTCTCTCATCACAGTACCCCCTTAGCTCCTCTAGACTGTAGTTCAACATGTCTTTCAGGTCAAAGGTAGATTCCATTTTGGCAAGGTACTTAATACACAGGTGCAACACAAGAGACCTAGGCGTCTGAGCTGAAGCAAGAGTACACAATTTAAAAATGACACTTTTGAGGAGAAAAATAAATCTCAGGAAAAATAATCCCCAAACATGTGATTATCTAATTAGAGTTTGTAGTGCAACCAGTTGTCGCTGTGGTACTGCGCAAACACAAGTCCTATCCTCGACCGCTGACAACCAATGTTAGAAATGGGATTTCTGGTTGGCTAAGGCTTGCGCCAAAGCCAGGCAGAAACCACCACTCTAGTCCGGGCAAGGGAGTTACACACTGATGATAACCCCTGCTCACCCCTTTGGTAGCTTGGCACGAGCAGTCAGGCTTATCCCAGAGGCAATGTGTAAAGCGTTTGCGCAACACACACTCACAGCAGCAACACACTAGGCACACCACAAAAGGAACTCCACACAAGGTTATATAAAAAATAGCCTTTGTATTGTCATAAACCCATTAGAAACATAGTCACACATTTACACTGTGCCAACTGGCACGGGCAATATTCACAGGGGAATTATATACAGGACCAGGCCAATCGGGCCACGGTAAGAACCAACAGAACAGGTAAGTAACTGTAAAACACAATCAGTAACTACTGGTACAATAATGACCTCAGCATTATCACATTAGGCATAAAAGCCATCAGGCCCAAACCTCATTAGCATAAACACATTACGCAATAGGCCTTACCAGCATAACCATATTGTGCAATAATCATGGTGCATAAATCACATTACACATACATCATTGTAGGCATAACATTACGCATAAATCACATGATGAAAGGGGCATCACGTTAGGGCTTTGCGCCCTACCAACATTAAACCTGTCCCCCAGGCCAACTGGCCTACTCTAGGGCTCCAATGCCCTATGTCCAGAAAAGGCAGGGCTCTAAGGGGGACCTCTCAAATGACCCCCTGGCTGCCTCAGCAGCAAACACAAGGTGCGCAGATGCGCTGGGGCATGGGGTGCACTCACCCCTCCTTTACGTAAAAGAACTGGCCCCCAAACGTTGCAGCTGCCCAGCGCCAGGCGGGGCAGCTGTAGAACCAGCACGGGCACTACGGAGCCCTCAGTACAACCACAAGGGGCGGGCACCGACAATGTGCCCCGACAACACCTCCACCAAGTTAGAACTGAGCCCCACTCACCGGGCTCTGTGAAGGACACCTCGCGCTGCTCTCCGGGCACCGACAACGTGCCCCGTCAGTCCCGCTACACCAGGACCTCCTCTGGCTGCTACAGACTGCACGCGGGGCTCTCCTCACCTTGTCTCCCTCACTGGAAACTGCCCCTGGTGCGGAGGAACGGATGCAGGAATGTGCCAAGGACTCCTCCGGCCTCCCCCACAGGCACTGACAATGTGCCTCGCCTCAAGGTGCAGCCCCCACTCACCGGGGCGTCTCAGGATTGCAGTCACCGGGGCCCGCAAGGCTCCCGTCTCTCCCTCGGCGCCTCCTTCTCCAGGCTCTTCCGCTTCCTTAGCAGGCCCTGCCCCCAGTCAGGCGCGGCCTGCCTGACTTCCGCTTTGGTGCTCCCGGGCCACGGCGGTGATTCGGCGGCTTTCTTCCCTGCGGTGAAGTGCGGGGTGGGCACCCGCCTTACATCACGGCTCCAGCATGCTGAGTGGGCACCCGCTTTGAGAGAGGCAAGTGCGGGGTGGGCTCCCGCCCGTTTGTGCACACCAGACCGGGGTGGGCACCCGCAAAAGGAGCAAAAGGGTGGGCACCCGCTGGGTGATAACCTCAATGCGGGGTGGGCACCCGCAGAACCAAAGGTGAATGCGGGGTAGGCACCCGCTGCTTAATTGTGCATAAAGCGGGGTAGGCTCCCGCTTCCCTCCCAGAGCACACGAGGGAATCCCCACGCCGGGGGTTTCCTCCAGACACGTCGCAGCCTCGCGCTGCCGGAACACCCTCTTCCTGAACTAAGATAAAGCGCTCACGAGGCGCTAGGTGTCCACAAAGTCCTTAAAAAGGGAGAAATAAAGAATCCTTGGTGCTGGGTAGACCACAGCATAGCGCAGCCAGGCAGGCCAGCACGCAGGGACCCCCAGGAGACAGCAGCTGGGTCCCGCAGCGGTTCCTCCTGGCAGAGGGTCCCCTCCAAGTAAGCACCAGCACACCATTCAGGGGGTCACAGCCCCTACATTTTATAGGACATTTTTCCTTTGTCTGCAGTACAGGGCTTGGGGGAACCAGATGCAACTGGTTCTGGGGGGTTTTGGAGCACTCTGCTTATAGTGCTCACTCCCTCCTTTCAGAGATGGTGCTCTGCCATCAGACACACCACAGGGGGGCGGAGCCAGCATTCACTAGGGCAGGCACAATCCTATTCAGGGACCAGGGACTTCCCCTCCCACTACTCAAAATGTAGATGTCCCATTCAGCCTAGCGCTTACTCACCCTGCCCCTCCTGGAGCCACACACACCTCATCAGCCCCTGTCACTCAGAAGCCAGACATGCAATTCACATCAGGCAGGCAGACACATAGCACACAGAAATGCCAACTTCTAAAAGTGGCATTTCTAATATAGTTATAATAAATCTGCGCACACCATTGCGCAGCATTTATTATCACTATTCCAAATATACCAAACTTGACCACGCTGCGCCTCTCATATCAGGAATTACCACTGAAACACTTATCAGGGAATCCCCAATGCATTCCTATGGGAGGGCAGCCCCACAGTAGTGAGAAACCAAAATGGCTGTTTGTCACTACCAGGACATGTTACACACTTAAGGTACATGTCCTATCTTTTACCTACAATGCACCCTGCCCGTAGGGCTAGCTAGGGCCTACCTTAGGGGTGACTAACATGTAGTAAAAAGGGGGGTCACGGACATGGCACACACTTTAGGTGCCACGTCACAGCGGCAGTAACACTGCGCGCACAGGCCCTGCAATGGCAGAGGCCTGAGACAGGTTTGAAAGGCTACTTTGGTGGGTGGCGCAATCAGCGCTGCAAGCCCACCAGTAGCATTTAATCTACCAGCCCTGGGTATATGAGATACCACTTTACAAGGGACTGACAGGTAAATTAAATAGGCCAAACAGGTGTAGACCAATCTTACCACATTTATCACAGAGAGCACACGCACTTTACACTGAACAGCAGTGCTAAAGTGCCCAGAGTCCTAAAACCACCAACACCATGTCAGAAAAAAGGCTAGGAGAAAGGCAAAAAGTTTAGGGATGACCCAGCAAAAAGGGCCAAGTCCAACACCCCCCCCACAGAAGTGTCAGTCCTTCTGCCCCCCCCCCCAGGGGGCAGACGGGGGCAGTAGCCCCCAATCTGCCCCTTGGGGGGGGCAGAAAGCCCACTAGAAACCAGGGATTTTCTTTTTATTGATGTTGGGGTGGGGGCTGCCCAAAAAGGGCATGACAATGCCCCCCCAGAGAAATGTCAGTCTTTCTGCCCCCCAGGGGGCAGACGGGGGCAGTAGCCCCCTACTGCCCCCCGGGGGGGGGGTCAGAAAGCCCACTAGAAACAAGGGATTTTTTTTTATTGATGTTGGGGTGGGGGCTGCCCAAAATGGGTATATCAATGCCTTCACCCCCAGTGAAATTCCAGACTTTCTGCCCCCCCTGGGGGGCAGGGGGGGAAGAAAGCCCATTAGAAACCAGGGATTTTTTTTATTGATGTAGGGGTGGGGGCTGCCCAAGATGGGCAGACCAATGCCCCCACCCCCCCCAAAAAAATGCAACAGTCTTTCTGCTCCCCCCAGGGGCAGATGGGGCAATAGCCCCTGATCTGCCCCCGGGGGCGGGGCAGAAAGCCCACTAGGCACCAGGGATTTTTTTTTAAAAATAATGTAGGGGTGGGGGCTGCCCAGAATGGGCATAATGCCCCCATCCCAAAAACAAGTACCACAGTCTTTCTGCCCCTCCCCCGGAGGCATATTGGGGCAATAGCCCCTTATCTGCCCCCCCGGGAGGCAGAAAGCCCATTAGGCCTCAGGATTTATTTATTTTAATTCAGGGGTGAGGTCAGCCCAGAATGGGCATGCCAATGCCCACATCTCCCCCAAAAAATGCCAGTCTTTCTGCCCCCCCCCCCCGGGGACGGATGGGGGCAGTGGCCCCTGATCTGCCCCCGGGACGGGGCAGAAAGCCCACTAGGCGCCAGCGATTACGCTTGCTTTTTTTATGCGTGGGGGGTGGGGGCTGCCCAGAATGGGCATACCAATGCCCCCACCGCCAAAAAAATAGCCACAGTCTTTCTGCCACCCTTGGGCGCATATCGGGGCAACCCTCCCCCCCAGATTTCCCCCCAGAGCGGCAGAAAGCCCACTAGGCACAGACTTGTTTTTAGCAATGTGCCTACCTGTGAATTTTGGGCCCTAGCGCAGCCAGCACATAGGGAAACCTAGCAAACCTGTACATTTTTTGAAACTAGACACCAAGGGGAATCCAGGATGGGGTGACTTGTGTGCCTCTCACCAGGTTCTGTTACCCAAAATCCCTTGCAAACCTCAAACTTAGTTAAAAAAAAACACTTTTTCTTCAAATTTCTGTGATGGAAAGTTCTGGGATCTGCGTGGATCCACAAAATTCCACCCACCCCGCATTTCCCAAAGTCTTCCGAGAAAAATGGTACCTCACTTGTGTGGGTAGGCATTGTGCCCGCGACAGGAAACTGCCCAAAACGCAATGTGGACACACCACATTTTCTCTGTGAAAACTGACCCTTTTTTTTGCAAAGTGCCTAGCTGAAGTTTTTGAACCCTAGCTCTGCCGGCACCTAGGGAAACCTATACATTTTTGAAAACTAGACACCCAGGGGAATCCAGGATGGAGTGACTTGTCTGGCTCTCATCAGGTTCTGTTACCCAGAATCCCTTGCAAACCTCAAAATTTGTCCCCAAAAACACATTTTCCTCATATTTCTGTGGTGGAAAGTTCTGGAATCTGTGTGGATCCACAAAATTCCACCCAGCCCGTATTCCCCAAAGTCTTCCGAGAAAAATGGTACCTCACTTGTGTGGGTAGGCCTAGTGCCCGCGACAGGAAACGGCCCAAAACGCAACGTGGACACAACACATTTTCACAGTGAAAACGGACCCTTTTTTTGCAAAGTACCTAGCTGTGGATTTTGAACCCTAGCTCTGCCGGCACCTAGGGAAACCTAGCAAACCTATACATTTTTGAAAACTAGACATCCAGGGGAATCCAGGATGTGGTGACTTGTCTGGCTCTCACCAGGTTCTGTTACCCACAATCCCTTGCAAACCTCAAAATTTGTGAAAAAAAACACATTTTCCTCACATTTCTGTGGTGGAAAATTCTGGAATCTGTGTGGATCCACAAAATTCCACCCAGCCCGCATTCCCCACAGTCTTCCGAGAAAAATGGTACCTCACCAGTGGGTTGTACAGTTCACTACGTCTTTTTTTTTTTTTTTTCCTGCCCTGGACGTGCTCGACTGAATAGGACCCACATCCCTTGTGGCTCTGGTTTACGTACCATATGGCTAATATGCCTGGACAGACGTAGTGACCTGTACAACCCACTGCGGTTGTATGGAGTCCATACTGAACAGTCAGATTACTGGTCCAGTATCTAATTTTTGATTTATTCACGTGTTTTCTAAAAATTATATTTTTTCACGTACACACACTGTATAACTGCAGTAGCTGAATAAATTGACCCTGAAGAAGGCCGCGATACTACCTAGGTCCTCCTGGCCGAAACATGTTGGTCTAGCCACACATGTGCTTTTAATGTCGGCACGTGTGTCATCAGCTCCTCATTGTTTTTAATCCTGACACCGGGTAGCTGAATAAAGTCACAATATAGCTAACCCTGTAGCCAGTTTTAACTTTTCACTTCACTTTACAGCACTGCACTTTCTTGCTCCATACACACACACCGGCTCACATAGGGGTTTAGTATACCCTGCCTGACCAAATAAAAACATCCCTGAGCTCCTCCCTCGTAGAGAGGGGGTTGTAGCCCACACTAAGACTAGGTCTTCCGTGTGAGGAGGTACCCCCATGATGAAGCATGACACCTCTGGTGTGTGAGGGGAACCGTCCTAAAAAGGGAATCCTCCTTTCCTCCCCCTTGCATAACACACTAACCTCCTCCTAACCCGGACCCGTGGCTTGTTTCGTGTGCTACATTATTTGGTGGGGAGTCAGCTCACGCAGGTCCTTAAATCTCCTCAAGCCCTCAAGTGTATTGATTGTTCTACTAGTATCTGTATTAAATCCATGCCACATTGCCTGGACATGCACAACACACTTGCCAATATATTGCTAAGAGGATCACCGTAATTATTCATTATTATGCAATGTCAAATTTTCTTAGTTTGTTTTTTAATAAAAAAGGTATGTGTTATGTTTCAATTGGATAGTCAGTAAAATCTACTTTTTTCAATGCCCCTCCTACAGAATCACAACATGTTATTTATTAATTCAACCTGGCATTTACTATTCACTCAATGCATTTCACCTTTTAGCTTCACCAGGTGTGCAAGTCTACATACCTAAAAATACACCAAACTTTATCTTGAATATTATTAACCCAAGGAAAAGATTTGCATGCATCTTGACCTCTGTCTGTTACGCTGTGTCTCAGAAACCCTTTTTGATTAGTGCAAAAGAAACAAGAACATATTACATTATTTCAAATAATCACAACAATTCATATATTATTTTTCATACATGTATAAGCTTTGTCCATTTCCCATGTTCACATGTTTGTTTAAGTCAATATAGTCTTCTTATAGCCTTTACATGCAAGAAAACTTGCAGCATAACTCTATCCGGGCGTAGTAGATTTTTCAAATAAAATCATGTTCTCATCTTGAATGTCAATTCCAAAATAGTTGATTGTTCTGTGGATTTCCATTTTTGTGTGATGATGGATTTTGCTTCAAGGGAACTGTACATTACATTATTCAGAAATCTGTTTTAATTAGCTATTTGTCATCTGCCCTGTCTGCAGGGTCACCCCAGATTTTTGCTTTCTTTTGCTGAACCTCTTTTTGTTCTCCATAAGACTGCGCACTTTACTGCTGCTAAACGGTGGTAAAGTGCGTGTTCCCCCTAAAGTAAGCAACTGAAAGATGATCAGTTAACCCTGGAAAGGGCTTTCCACTTTGCGTCAACACGTTACTTCATTTTTTGTAACCTTTGATCTGTTTGAGCTTTTTTATGTTGTTGTTAAAATATGAAGATTATGTAGCAGATGATGAATTATGAAGCAAATGCAACAAATCCATAATTATGCAGAAAAGCCAGGGCTAAAGAATCACGTAATACCAGTGGCCTTGCCTATAAATCACCCCTAAGGTAGGGCCTAAATGCCCATAGAGCAGGGTGCATGGTATTTTAAAAGCGGAGCATATATATTTAAGGTTTTGCATGTCCTGGCAGTGACCAAGCTTCAAAGTTGCTTTTCACTGTTGCAAGGGTGTCTCTCCCATAGGCAAACACTCAGTTACACTATAACAAATTATAGTGCTTAGTTTCAGTTTGGGAGCTGCTAGAAAAATGATTGAATTATTAATTTTAATTTTAAAGCGAAATGGTCCATTCTGCTAGTGTCCAGTGTCATCTGACTGCTGATGGCTTTCCTGTGGTGAGATGTGACTTGCTCCCAGTGGACAAAGGGCTTGGGTGTGAAGAGGTGTTGTTATTCCTTGAGTAGGATGGCCTGGATGGTTGTGCCCAGCTGCTTCCTGTGCTTCAAAGGATGCCTACTCTGTTACTGGCAGATATAGCGCACACCTAGGCCTGCCTCCCTTTTTAGGTCGAGCCTGAGCCATCGCCCAAGCGCTGCTCTGGCGATCTGTTGTAGGTGGAGTACGGAGGAGAAGCCCCACCCATATTTTTCATTAGCTTGTGTCTCTGTCCTTCGTACATGCTGGTGTTTGATTCCTTAATAGGCTTGTTAGTCCCTCCTTAGTACAACCATGTCGTCATTTGTATCCTCCCATGGCTGCTGGCCCCTTTACTTGGTTGCTACACGGTACGTGTACTTTTTCTTTATTGAGCCGGGACAATGCGGCCGCTTGTTTGCAATGCCACAGGTCTCACATTTAAATGCGAGACCTATTGCAGTGCAAATATTTTTTTTCATGTGGCACCCTCTCGATCTGGGGGTGCCATCGGGCGACTGTGTCTGTTGTTGGCTGAGAGGCTCCTTATTGCGAACATTGCTTTAATGTGCCCCACAGCGGTACCTACTAAAAGTTGTTTCTTTAAATAATAGATAGAATGACGCTGCACAGTGCACACACGTGTTTTTCATGGGTCACTGTTTATTCGTGAATCACTGTGTTTTTTAATCCACCCTTAAATTTGCTTTATAAATTTGTATTGTAATGTTTTCTATGAGACTGCATTGTAAATGGGAGACTTTTCATGGAACTCACTTGGCGCATTATCCGGTCTTCACAACAATGGTACATCATGTTGGGTAAAGTGTTGGTTCATTCTATTTGACATCCCACAAAAGCCGGAAGAAAGTAATATCAGTGGATTGCCATTGGCTAAAAATCTTATATCTTTCAGAGGCCAATAACGGGCCCCTTCAAGATCCCGTCGGGAGTAGTACGCGCTATATAGATGTAATTGCAATGTAATCGCTTTAAGTCAGCTAACGGGAGGACACGATGCTGGATAATGCCTCTTCCAGAATATATCGAGCCCCTGAAATTTTCATCTGTCATGCATAATTGTGTGGCCATTACTGTGTCATGCTCAAACCATCTATGTTTAATGACAACGTCGTTCGGGCTTGTTACATTTCAAGTTTGGGCTCTAAAACCGTTAGTATGAAGACTAGATGTGAGCAGATGTAGATAGACTAGAAAGGGCCGTGCATGAACTCTAATAAAAATAAAAGCGCATTAAACATTCCTGGAAGGCTCTGGGCGTTGGCTCGGCGCCTCTGAAGAGCCCTTCTGTTCCTGGATGCCGCGCCTTGCCTGCAGTCCATTGATGTGGGCGGCCGGCATTTCATTAAGATTGGGCCACGAACCCAGGAGAGACGAGAGCTTTAGTGGGGCTAGAGAGGGAGTCTGTCTGCTCACTGTTACCTCAGCCTGCTCGGCTGTTTCTGAATAATACGTGCGAGAGCGTCCATACAGTACTTCATAGCTGGGCAGGGCGCTCTCGGTTTTGGAAGGGGCATGAACTAAGGTAATGTGAGATTACGTGATTTGCCCAGGAGCTCGCTATGAGGTCAAAAGGGAAAGCTGGGAAAATAGTTAAGCTGCCTTAGCTTCCCCACCGACATGTTAACCACTAAAATGGATCTCAACTGAATGTAGTAAGGAGGGCTAGAGAACAGAGCAGAGTGTGCAAATATTTTAAACCTACCCCTCCAACTTCCGAGACAACAGATGATCTGGATTTCTCTTCTAGAAAAGATTAAAGCAGAAGTATAGGGGCAGCTGGAAATTAGGCTCTTTTTAAAACAAATAAAAGATGTGCACCTTTAATTCTGTTCACATATCTATCATTTAAGACGACTGTAAGGGCCGTTATATTTAAGGAAGGTCACACAGTGTGCCAAATGAGGAGATGCATTACTTGACATCAGGACTGCCAAACTGTAGCTCAGATGTTCGTTGGGGGAGTGGGAGGCAAGATATCTGACGTGTGAATAGGCTTGTTTATAAACAATGTTTACCATTTTAATATAGTGAGGTGCAATTTGATGTACATTCATAATTCATTTTGGCATTTGTCTAATAAACATGCATATGATTTTCAAACATTGGCCCCACATATTTTCATTTTTTTCCTGCAGAATGCTAAAAAAACCATTCTGCATATTTTCACATACATTTCTGCGGCAGTGGGCAGCCTCTAGGTATCGTGAACTGTTCATGGTGTACCAGATAAATCATCCTGCAATAGAGCTGGCTCACTCTGACCTCTATAATAGGCAAGCATCAAACATATGTGGAGTTAATTAAAAAAACGTTTCCCCCTGATACATTATATCGATTTCTGGACCCATGCCTTTCCTCCTCTTCTGGACTATTCCTTCAGCTATCTAGGCGCTGTCTTTATTAATACTAGAGTATATGTTGTGTGGCCACACTTCTGACCATCATAACAAGCTTATTTCGATTTAAATACACCTTAAAATATACTTTATATAATTTTAAAAATAATAAATAGAACAATATAACAGTAATAAATCCACAAATTGATAAGTTCATGAATTTTGAAAAGTTAATAGCCATGTACTTAAGTGATTAATTAATAGATAACAAATTTCTTTGCTTGACAGTTCCACATAAAAATGCAGGTCTATAACTAGTGTAACTTTGGGATGTCAACAAGGGAGTAAGACATTTCTTTGAAGGGATTTTTATAAAACTTGCAAAAAAAGTGCACCGAAGTTTGAACAGACAATTTATCACAAGGACAGGGGATAGACAAATCAAATATTGCCCACCCTTTTGAAAAAGATAAAGTGCATAGTACCCATTCCGAATTTTGTTAGTAACCGTTTTACTAATACGTGGGAGCTAACTGAAGGTTTCTTAATCTCTGTCCAAGCCTTTAAATTGAGGGAATGCCCTTTTAGCCCAAGGCTTGTCTTTTGAATGTGCCAGGGTTGTATTAATATATCAGGCCTCCACATATTGGCGCAGAAGTTTAAAAAAATTATTTGAACCAGTGAATCTTTTCTCTGTCTCTACTCTTTTTTTTTTTTCTTTTAAAAAGTGTTAATGACACTTCGGAGCAATTGAGTCCAGCGAGAAAAGAGGGTTGGCTCATATAAAAGCGGTTAGGGTCTTCTTTATACAAGGCGTCTATATGATAGATTGTACTTTCTGACCCACGTTTTCAGGTCGAGCCTGGGCAGCGCATGCACTGCTCTGTGAGGCATGCTGTATTCAGGTATGGACTTGAAGCTCCGCCCACTCTCCACCCTTCTTTTCAATTGGCTCCTGCTACTGTCCTTTCTAAATGGTTGCTTCTGATTCGTTAATAGGCTTGTTAATCCCGCTTTAGTAACAACTTGTCTGCATTTGTAACCTCCCATAAAGACTGGACTTTTTACTTGTGTTGTTACACAGTCTGTTTTAGCTACAGTCTGTGGGCACTATTTACTTTAATGTCTTTAACCAAGCTGCTTTTGCAGGCACGACAGGCTCTCCCTAACACACCCTGTTTTCATGACAGCACGGCGCCCGGTCATGGACGCTGCGCTTTAGCTTTTTCAAAAATGCTCCCTGCACAGCAAAGCACTTCTGCATGCACTATGCTGCTTAACAAATGCTTTTTATTTTTAAAAGCGCCCCATACCGTGCTTTTACTTTAATGTCGGCCGCACCTTTCTTTAGACGAGCTGCCTTTCGAAGAAAGGGACGGGCCGACATTAAAGGGAAAGTGCAGCATGGGGCGCTTTTACAAAAAAAACACATTTGTTTGTCAACTTGACAAACGAATGTTTTTTTTTGTGTAAAAGCGCCCCATACTGCGCTTTCACTTTAATGGCGGCAGTGCACATTTCTTTACATAATCCGCGTCTAATGAAAGGGGCGTGGCTGCCATTAAAGTGAAAGCACGGCATAGGCCGCTTTTATAAACAAGTATTTGGAATGCAATAGGTCTCGCATTTGCGATAGTTTAAGCTATTAGCATTGTAAATGACAATGCCTTTTATTTATGTTTAAAAACCAAAACCTAAATAAAAGGCATTGTCATTTACAATGCCAATAGCTCAAACTCATGTAAATGCGAGACCTATTGCATTGCAAATGCTTGTTTTCTTGCTAGTCAGTTTGGCTCCAAATCCAGTGGGAGACAAAGCTGCCCCAGAACTGGCTTGGAATGACCACAAGGGAGGGTATGCCCATTTTCATAGTCACACCTATGAGTAGGCACAGGAAGCTCTTAGCAGGGGAAGAGAGATTCTTCCATGTTGGTTGCAGGGAAAGAGCAGTACTGCTGGATAGCTTTCAGTAAAACATACTGGAAGTGCTTCAAAAGTGGGTAGATGAAGCCCTGGGAACTTTTACCCCATTGGATAAGGATTGACCAGGGTTTTCCCCCTCCCACAGTCTGGTACGGGGCATAATTGTGGTACCCCAGTAGCCACCTCAGAACACTCCTGGTCCTGTGGAGAATCAAAAAAAGGATTGCTCTGCTGTCTGAAGATGCTGAAGGAATACTGGACCTGTTTGCCTTGGACCTAGGATGCCAGAAGTGACCCCAAAGGTCAGGTGGCTGCCTTCCTGTTCGAGCTACAGGGACACAACAACCTTCCTGGGGCCCTCTCCATGCAACTGCCCAGCTGACCAGCACCAACTGGACCTGCCCTGGACTCTGCTGCTAGCCGTGGTTGGAGTGAGTTCTAGCCCCCAAGTTGTGCGCCCCAAGTCCTAGACCCTTCTCTGGTGTTAGAGTGAACCAACTTTCTGCCTGGAGAACCGACAGAGACCAGGATCGCTGTTGAAGCCGCAGCTGTCGATGTCTACAGACAAAATAGTATTGAATACAGCTTAGATTCGAGCTTACTGGAATCTTATGTATGACTTTATTATCAATATCACATGCATCTGGTCTCAATGCGTACCCAAGT
The DNA here is from genome assembly GCA_963921515.1 of Calotriton arnoldi. Taxonomy (NCBI): domain Eukaryota; kingdom Metazoa; phylum Chordata; class Amphibia; order Caudata; family Salamandridae; genus Calotriton; species Calotriton arnoldi. The sequence continues at coordinate 4,030,296 of CAWUFW010000438.1, forward strand.
TCTTCCAACCATCAGGCTCGCATCTCTTCCTATTCTGGGATTTTAGTAATGATTAATAATTCGTATACTCTCCCAATATGACCCTTGCTGGGGCCCCATCAGAACACCATGTCAAATAATTCTGTACAATTAATTAATTTTCCTCTAAAGTAGATCCAGATCTGCAAATTCTAAAGTCCTCTCATATTATTAAAGTATGCTCAGACCACCTTTACTGGTATATATTTCATACAGATTTAAGATTTTTGTATTCCCAATTTTATTTACATCTATCAAATGTAACCATGTTTACTTCTTGATATCTTTGTATCCGTCACCCTCTCTTTGTTTCTTTCTTAATGTTATATAAGCGTTCTTTTATTATACATGGTATTTTGTATTTTTGCAAATAGTGTTAGCCTGTAATGTTTGTTCACTGGCTGTATTATGGTTATCACTATGCAATACAGTTAAGCAACGGCATGCAGCTCATCCCACTATGAGAGTTAATATAGATAGATTATCAGGCACTAAGGCACTGGAGTGCCACCCCACTGGGCCGAATAAAAGGTTTAAATCGAGCATAAAGAAATTCTGCATTAAGGACATCGAGTGCCCCTTCCTGCTGGTCCTCATTTGGAAGAGTTCTACCAGGCCCTATTGTCTTTCAATTAAATCTCTTTCCTAAAAGTCGGAGATTAAGCTGGAAACATGGCATAGAGCTACCAAAGGGTTTTGAAGCCTTAAACTTTACTATACCTAATGAATGTCAGTAATTTCGGGCTCTAATCTGGTGATCCTACTACTGAGCGTGGAACTTGATGGTGAGCTTTTTTGTTGTACGGTGTATTGACGGCACTGAAAGCACATCTCAGGACGGCAATTTTTTGTTCGTTTAATTATGTGGGTCCATCTATTGCGCTTACCTACTACTAATATCTACTTCAGGGATCAGAGACCCCTTTTGAAGCTGAGCAAGAAAAAAACGGGAGAATACAGATGTTCATCTAAAATGAGGGAGTTGGTGCTTGTGAGACATTGGCATGCACTGTATGGTACTAGCTATAGCAACTTATCTAAATTATCATGTGTTTTTATAATGTGTAGAGTTACTACGTGGTACAATCATTCTATGAATCTATAGATTCTCGAATAGAAGGAATCTTGCGGCAAGTAGACTTGTTTTCTTTGCCCACAAAGTTACAGGAGTGAGAGAGCATTACATTTTTATTGACTGCCCTACAAAGATGCATCTCCAGACTAGCTATTTGTCTGCTCAAACCATTTAAGACTGTCATCACACATATTCACTAATGTGTTTTTTCACTTTCTCGCAATTATTGGTCCTGGACAGCCTGACAACGCATATTAAAATATATTTTTTTGATACTTATTGTAAAACTCTTCACACTAACTTTATATGTTTTTTAGGTTGACAGCATCGTAGTTCTAGGTGGGCTTGGAGGACGCTTTGATCAAATCATGGCTTCAGTGGAAACACTCTTTCATGCGGTATCTATCACCCCACTACCAGTAGTTGTTATTCAAGAGTTCTCTCTCGTTTACCTGCTCCAGCCTGTAAGTACAAGAACATGCAGAGTTGTTATTGAAAGAATATTGATATGCATAGATAGCTGGTAAAATTTGTTCAAAGGAAATATGAAAATATGAAATTGTTAGCAAATATGACTGTGCTCTCCTTTGCCCAGCTCATGCAGGACCTTGAAGAATTACATATAAAATCCTGATGTCGCTGCTTTAAATTGCAAGTGTTTAAATAAAGACAGGTTGGGGATGTGACTGCTCAGAAAAATGTTTACATGAGCAGGAAACTTGTGTCAGCTTAACGAAATATGTCTGGAATGATTGTCTGCAAGTATTGTATTGTATTGTATCCACCATGGTGATAATGGATGGACTGAGCTACCAAGGCTTCTCTCCACTGCTCTTCTAAGCTGTCGTGGCAGAGTGTGATGCCCGTGGAGGGATGAGCTGCATGCAGTCTCTTAACTGAAGGACAGCAGGCACAGCATCAAGATCAACTGCTACTGAATACAATTTCACTTTAATAGTCAAACTATGATCAGAAAACCCTTCATTTGAAAATAATTTTACAAAATTTTACTTCTGTGGAAAAAGATCAATATCTTTGTTCACTACTGACACAGTCTGGGACATTGAGCCATGTTTCATACTGCATGGATGACTCACGATCAGCAATGAACATAAACTGACACACTCCAATGGGCACAAATTGGTCTGGCTCCTCATACAAATAATCACAATTTGTGACCTAAGAGTTAAACTTGAATGACCACTACTTGTTATAGTATGACATTTTGTACATACCACATCTAAACATGACACAGCAACACCCACTTCAGTACAAAATCTTAGACAGATATAACTTTAGACCTAAAAAGTACAACCTTATCCCACAAACTCTGCAGGCTAAACACAGAAGTGTCAGCTGCTTTTGGCAGTTCACTCTGAATAAGGATTTACACAAATAATGAAGTCAATCAATACTAAACTCTGTGAATTATAACTAGCTCACAAGCAATTGTCTACATCAAATAGAAACACATACATATTAGAGACCTAAAATACATCCCAGCCCTCAAAGCAGGCTGTCAGCCATTTACGTAGTCAAACACTTACCTACAATTCTCAAAGACTAAAATTCCCCAAACCTCCTTTAATGCACCCCCTCCTTTTCATTCTCAACCACACTCAATTATCACTTAATAATCTAAATTCTTTCATCAGAATTGTGTTTGAGCTAGAAACAAGTTACTAGTCTGGAAATGTTTATTTTTAATATTTCTGTCAAATTTTCTATATGAATCAAGGCATTCAGGAAAATACAGTGGAGGGTCATTACTGGATGATCAGTTCATCTAAATGCCTTTTTGGGACTCCCATCTGTGTAGAGGAAGGAGTCAGCAGGAGTTCTGAGGGTCCCCTGGATTAGAAATAGTTTGCAACACTACATAAAGATCTAAAGATGTTCAAAATAGTGTTATTAAACCCTTTTGTTCATCCTCCATTTAGGTCACCTGCTATTTCTTTGAGGCCTAAGTGGGGGAGAGTTTTTCCTAAACATCATAATGTCCCTGTTTTGACTATTTCCCTCTTTCAATCTAGAAGCGTTCCGTACCTCAAATGTTGTTTCATCGCCATCTTTTGTCAATTTTTCTTTGTTCTTAGAGTACTTGAAGTGTGATGTATTTCACATGACCACCAAGTCTTCACGTCTTACAATGCTTGATACCGATTCACCTTGCCATGAATTAGTTTCAGTGTAAATTTGTCATACCTGCTGCTGTGTTTCTGTCATCTTGCTCTTTGACACAAAATCTGTAGCAGTGATCCTGTGTTAATTGGATCATTTGAACTGCTATTGTAGGACTTATATATCTTTCGCTAATGATATTTGCTTGTTGCTGCAGGGAGTGTATATTTAAGACATATTCAGATATTTTGCAAATTTTAGAAGGCCTTGTTTGACAGAAAATTCTGTGTGTCTGTTTCAATGCCTTGACGGCCTTCATGTCCACTGGTCTAAAGTGCATTAATATGTTGCCAGCATGTCACCATCTTGTCATTTAAAAGGTTAATGCTCTCTAGAGTGACAGACAGGTTTTGTGCGAAGTATCACAAAGTTCAGATACATTATTTTGTTTGGATGACGTTGCTTGTTTAGAGGTAGAGCGAGTGCATCAGATTATCTTGTGTTGATATTTGTGTTCCTTCCATAGTTTGTGAATAAGTTTGAATTTTTATTCCTGTAAACTTAGTCCTCATGTCATAATTCTTGAAGTCATTATGGATATTTTATTGATGTGTACGCCCAGGGACACCTGAGGAGTTAAATCTATTGACAACTTTTAATCCACTCTTCATTCATAATGCAATGCTTACTTCTCTACTAGTACCTTCAAGAGCCACTAGCATGCACCCTTAGTTCAACCCAGAGATACACACCCTAAAGACCATTATGTGCGTTTGTTTTTGCAGATGGAGAAAAACAAAAGCACCTTTTTATATTAAGTCCCTCAAGGCACTTTCCTAGGCACTGCATGCTGTTGAACCTGCCTTCTACCAGCAATGCCTTACCTACCTTTGCTCCTACAGAAATGTGCCCCAAATGGTCTTCATTCCTCCCTTCACACTCAGATAGCCATGCACACTCTCCACTAATGACAAACATCACCAGTGCACCGCCAATCCCTTCTGCCTCAAACTTTTAAAATGTTAGCTTTCTCTTCCCGCATTCTGATCTGCTTCACTGAATTCTTCATTTACTACTTGCCCACCGGATCTCACACATTCGGCTTTCAATATGCCATTGATCTCCCCAGGCTAAACATAATCCATGGCAGACTCAATGTCTGCTGCTAATTTTCACTCCAATCATTACTCTTTTCTTCTCTAAAATTCTCAGGTGTTTTGTATTTTCCAAACTCTCCTATATCTTACCTCAGCATCAACTTAAATCCACTTATATCCCCTGTTAGAAATGAGGGTCTCTAGTTGGCAATGGTTTGCACCTTTGTCCAAATAGGGACCCTTCCTTCTAGTCAGGATAAGGGGGATACACTTCTAAAATAATCCTTGCTCACCGCCTTGGTAGCTTGGCACGAGCAGTCAGGCTTATTTCAGAGGCAATGTGTAAAGTGTTGGCACGTAACACACAGTAATACAGTGAAAACACTACAAAAGGACACCACACCAGTTTTAGAAAAATAACCAATATTTATCTGTGCAAACAAGACCAAAACGATAAAAGACCAACATACAGTAATTAAAAATATGCACTTTGCAAGAATAACTGTAAAATGCAGTTCCTTAAAGCCGGTAGCTCCGTCCGGGGCTACCACGGTGCTGAAAATAACAGACTCCAACAGTTCCGGCTGACCGCGTCGGTGCGGACCTGCGTCAGTGTCAGCAGACTCGTAAATAGTACCTTTGTTTCCGGCCGACAATGTCGGTGCGAGCCGGTCGTGGCAACCGTTGTGGTTGCGATGTGAAGCGTAGCGGTGTGGCGCGTGGTGCCCTCAACTCGCGGTGCAGGCAGCGGCTTGGTGACTGTCGTTCAGCGGCGTCGATGAGTCTTGGGCTGCTGTGCGAAGCGGGCGGTGTTCATTGCAGTGCTGACAGATCACGGTGCAAGCGACAGTGCCGGTTGAAGGGAGCTGGCGTCGGTCGGCCCAGACTGCGGTGTGGGACGGGCGGTGCATCGTGTGACTTATGAGCGGTGCCCCCAATCCATGGTGCAGTCACGGGTGTCAAGGTCAGCATACAGCGATGTCGTTGGTGATACCAGGGGGGCAGAACGTAGTGAGGCGGGGCGGAGTGCGGTGCTCACAGGTCGCGGTGCAAGCAGAGGCTCGGTGGCGGCGGTGGTAGTGAGAACAGGGTTGCGGCACGAAGTGCACCGGTGCCTTCTGCGCCTCCTTCAGGACATGGAGCCAGCAGCGGTGTCGGTTGCTTTTCCCCTCTGTGACAACTGAAACCCATGGTTCCAGAGGCGGTACCCAGAGGTAAGTGAAGTCGTTGCTGTCCCTGAGACTTGGGGGTCGATTCCGATTCGGGCCGGAAATTTCTCCGACCGAGCCGGACCCGGAGAGATTTCCGACCGAATCGGACCCGTGCAGTCCGACCGAACGAGTACGATGCGCACGTATGCCATCGGACCCGAGTCGGTCGGACTCCCATTGAAGTCAATGGGAGCCGGTCGTACAACGCGTACGCGGGCTCCCATTGACTCAATGGGTGCGAGTCGGACAAGGGCGCCCCCTACAGCGGGTACGCGGCGAAGCGATTCACGCCGTACACGCACAGGTAGGGGGGACCCATGGGTCCCCCCTGTGTGCGACTCGCGCGGCTACGCGTACAGGGGGGTCCGACACGGACCCCCAAAGTACGGCTCCGACAGCTCTTTCGAGCCGGAGTGCGCGGCTCGGTCGGACTGCTCGCGGCGCGCATCGTACTTACCCGGCCGGGGAACGTCTCCATTGCGCGCTGCGAGTCGAGTCCGAGCGACTCGGTCGGTGCGGTTCGAGCCAGGAACGAGTCGGTCGGAGCGGTCGGGACGCCCGGACGAGTCGGTCGGCGAATTCGCATCGTACTCGCTCGGCCGGACCCGCGTACGGTTCGGTCGGGAAACAGGGCTCCGAATCGGATCCGGTAAAGCCGAATCCGATTCGGAGCCCTACCGGCCGAGATCGGAATCGGCCCCTTGGTGTCCAGGAGGCAAGCTCTATTTCAAGCCCTTGGAGATACTCAGCGACAAGTGAAGAAAGTTAATTCCAGTCCTTTCCCTGCCCAAGGCAGTAGCAGTGACTGCAGGCCAACCCAGCAAAGCAACAACACAGCAAAGGGGCAGAACTCCTCCTGGCAGTTCTTCCAGCTCTTCTTCTTGGCAGGTTCCTTGATCCAAGTGAGTTCCAAAGTTCTGGGGTCTGAACCCCAATATTTATTCTCAGTGTCTCTTCGTTCTCTTGGGCAGAGAGTGTCTGTGCTCAGTCCAAACCAGTTTGGTCCTCTCTGGCCCAGCTTCCTGGTAGGAGGTTGGGACAGCATTGTCCAAGGCACACCAGGCCCATTCAGGTGCAAGGAAATCTCCTCCCACTACTCTAAATACAGCCCAGGTCTATTCAGCTCAGCCCTGACTCATCCAGGAAAGGCAGGACACACCTTGACCCCCCAGTGGCTGTCTGAAGAGAATGCACATTCCCACCCGTCACACCAAAGCCAGACAGTCAATCCACAACCCAGCAGAGGCACTCAGGATGGCTAAGCAAGAAAATACCTACTTTCTAAAAGTGGTATTTTCAAACACAGAACATAAAAATCATCTTTACTAAAAAATGCATGTCTAAATACTGAGTTCAGGCATACTAAAAACTCAATTTCTTCATCTTGTCCCAATGGGAAGATATACTCAAAGAATGTTAACCAGTACTTCCCATTCTATCCTATGGGACAGATAGCCTTTCAATAGTGAAAAACTAAATATACTGTATTTCACAGTTAGGACATGTCATCTGTCGCCAAGAGTATGCTCACTTTGGACCTCTCAAAGTGAGGCTTGAGGCAGTTCACATCGAGGACCCTCAAAGGGTTCCTGGGAGTCTGCAAATTCACCAGGTAGGTGACATTAATTTTATGCTCCACCACCTCAAAAGGCCCAGTCCACTTGTCCTGCAAGCCACAAGGTTCGACTGGGGCCATGACCCACACAGTGGCGTTCTGGTCGTACCAACGTTTCATCTCCTCCTGGTTGCTTCCAGGTTCGCCTGAGCGAGTTTCCTTAAGTGTGAAGTTTGGTTCCTAAAGGCCAGCATGTAGCTAAACACATCCTGGGAAGATTTCCTGAGAGCTGTCTCCTAGCCTTCCTTGACCAAACTGAGAGGTCCTCTCACAGGGTGCCCATACAGAAGCTCAAAGGGACTGAACCCTAATGACTTCTGTGGTACTTCCCTGTATGCAAAGAGAAGGCATGGTAAGCGGACGTCCCACTTACGCCTCATGGGTTCTGTTAGACCCTTGATCATGCCCTTTAAGGTTTGGTTGAATCTCTCCACCAAACCATTACCTTGTGGGTGGTAAGGAGTAGTGAACTTGTAGGTCACACCGCACTCCTCTCACAGGGATGTCATATACTTGGATATGAAATTAGTCCACGGTCAAATACCACCTCTCTGGGGAAACCCAGATGGGAAAAGATCCCCATTAACGCCTGGCCTACCACTGGCGCCTCGTTGTTCTGAGAGGGGTAGCCTCCGAGTACCGGGTGGCATCGTCCACCAAGACCAGGATGTACCTGTGGCTCATGGCTGTCTTTGGATCCAGTCGCCCCACAATGTCCATTTCAACCCTTTCAAAAGGGGTTCTTACAACTGGAAACGGTTGGAGTGGAGTCTTACTCTTCCTCCCACTCTTACCACTTGCCTGGCAAGTTTGGCAAGACCTGTAATGTGCATCTGACTGGCTTCGCATTTGGGGCCAAAAGAAGTAGGTGACAATCCTAACAAAGGTCTTGTCCTGCTCCAAATATCCTGCCAAAGGCCTGTCGTGAGCCAGGCCCAGTAGGAAGGTCCTGAAGCGCTGGGCTGACCCAGGCTCAGCGACCTTAGGCTCGCTGTTCAGGAGACCATTCTCCCAGTAGATCCAGTATGATTCTCAGTTATTTCCAACTCTCCTGGAAGATGGCACGGTCACTAAGAACCGATTCAATCGGCATGAAATGAACCACGTTTCAAGTCAGTTTGGAAAGTTTCACCCCGGGATCCTTGCTAAACTTGCGGGGGCATACATTGGATATGGATCCAATCTGGACATACGCCTCTTTTCTTTTACTCTCTGTTTGTGCCCGGATTGTAGATTATATCTCACCTAGCACATCCAGGGATTGGATCCTTGTGGACCTTTGTTCTAACTGATTTATAGGCCCCCAGGAGCCGGCCGGCCCTGAATGTGAGGCCCCCCCACCAGTCTCCGACCAGTGGTCTTTAAGTTGCTTGTTACCCTGTCCCCATGAAGACCCCCACTTAAGGAATTAATTGGCCTGCCTTCTACTTGTGGTCAAAACGTCGACACATATAAATTACCTGTACCGGAGATATGATTCTCGTCTTATCTTTGTTCCACAATATAGGGTGCTAAGTAAGATGTTAGAAATCAGTATTAAAGCGAACTCCGTACAGGCTTTTTCTATATGAATTTGTATATATTGGTTTTATGTATTGTTTATTGGCACTCAAACCTTTGCCCTTCACTTGATCTTTTTCACGAGCACTTTCTTCAATCACTCTTTTACACACGTTTGAGCAACGTTATTAGCTAAGGAATGAACGTGTAAAAATATATCAATTATCAAACTTATGATAAAGATTAGAAAAAACTGTTTCGCATATCCTGAGTGTGTTTTCAATGTTTTGGGTACTATCGGCGATAACATAATCCCGCCGGGACCAATTGTTTCTGTACTAAAGGCACGTCGTCAGCCAGACCTAGTAGGAAGGTACTGAAGCGCTGGGCTGACCCAGGCTCAGCAACCTTAGGCTCCCTGTACAGGAGGCCATTCTCCCAGTAAATCCAGTGTGATCCAGACTGGTCACCAGCTGCCTGGTTTGCAGCTTGCCGCCGCAAACCCTCCAGAGAAGGGCATTCTTTCTGCTTCCTGAAGAATTCTTTCCTGGTGGGACCACCCTCTTGCTGCCAATGGGTCAGCTCAGATAAGTCCCCCAGTTCAGCCACTTGCTCCCCTGTAAGTGCTGGGGCATCCCCCTCGAGGTCAGCCTCCTCTCGGACGTGGGAACTTCAGGGGTGGGTTTCCCGCACCCCCTGCCCTTTTTCTTGGCACAAACTTGGGCCACTGTCACCCTTACTGGCTGCCATGGACCGAGTGGTCACGCATGCCCACACTGGCAACCCAAGCATCTGCAAGTGAGACCTGAGCTCAACATCCTTCCACATGGACTGCTCCAAGTCGTTACCTAGCAGACAATCTACAGGCATGGTTAGGGTCACAATCGCCCTCAAGGGACCCGAGACCCCCCCACCCCCATTCAAAGGGAATCTGCGCCACCATACACTGTCGTTCTGAGATGTCCAGAGCAACTACTTGGTGGAATGCCCCGGGGACTACTTGCTCCTCAGAGACCAGGTGACACTGTGACTGAGGTCACACTGGCTCCAGTATCTCTGAGAGCCTCTACCATTCTCCCATTGATGGTCACCCAGGCGCTGTATTTCTTAGTGTTAGCAAGCGCCTGGTTTCCTGGAACCATCTCACTGTCCCCTAGTGAGACGAGGGTCATTTCTGCAGGATCCCCACCCTCCTGTGGGTACCCTTCCTCTTCAAGCGCTACACTAGCCAACACTTTGGACTGCCCACCGGTGGGTGGCTGTGCCCTCTTGGGACGCTTGGGGTCCCCCTTCAAGTAACCCACCTGCTCACAGGCATAGCACTTGCGGAAGCCAGTCTCTGCAGGCTTCCTCGATGAGACCCCTTGTTTCTTATCTCCTGGGGGAAGGGAACCTTTACCCTGTGTATTAGTTTGGGGCCCTTAGAGAACTCCTGTGCTTTACCCTTGTCCCCCCCACTCTTCTGCTGGGGACCTTGCCCACCTTTGGCCGAGTCTCCCCCATACACCTTCTTGTGGACCCTGGTACTCACCCAGCATTCCGCCTGCATAGCAAGCTTCCTGGGGTCAGTCAGCTTACTATCAGTGCTGGCGCAGCTCTGCAAAACATAGACTAGACAAGTGCTCCCATGCAATCAAATTGTAGAGCCCCTGAAAATCTGTCACATTACTGCCCTTCACCCAATCATCCAGTGACCTGCAAAAAGAAAATGCTACCCAGTACTTCCCATTCTACTCTCTGGGACAAATAGCCTTTCAATTGTGAAAAATGGAATGTACTGTATTTCACTATCAGGACATCTCACACACACCCGTACATGTCCTACCTTTTTAAATACACTGCACCCTGCCCAAAGGGGTACCTTCGGCCTGCCTTAGGGGTGACTCGCATGTAATAAAAGGGAAGGTTAGGGCTTGGCAAGTGGGTGCACTTGTCAAGTCGACATGGCAGTAAAAACTGCGGGCAGACACTGCAGTGGCAGATCTGCGAACCCTTTGAAAGGCTGCTCGTGTGGGTGGCACAATCAGTGCTGCAGGCCCACTGGCAGCATTTGATTTACAGGCCCTGGCACTCTCGGTGCACTTTTCTAGGGACTTACAGGTAAATCACATATGCCAATCATGGAAACACCAGTCCATAATACAATTTACAATAGGAGCACTTGCACTTTTTAACACTGGACAGCAGTGAGAAAGTGCGCAGAGACATTAAACCAGCAAAAACAGAGTCAAAACTGGGAGGTAAGAAAACAAAAAGACAGGGGAAACACGCCAAAAGATGCCAGGTCTAACATTACCTCAATGTGGGTTACAACCACTTCATTAAGATTGCACTTACCCAAAACTCAAACTTCATCATATTTGCACACCAGCATTACCTCTCCTCTATTTTCATTCTCTTTCATCTCAGCAGTCTGTGACATGCTATATCACACATCCTTGCAGGGTACTCATTCCTTTGCAGGCCAGTCCTTAATGATATCACGGTGCTCATTTCAGTCTCAGTCCACCTATTTCTTATATGCCCCCACACTTTGTTCTGTGCATCATTCAATTTGTTCACTAAACCACCTCTCTGTTACATCATGTCTTCCTTTGGCTTCTATACAACACTGATAATACAAACATCTTCTTCTCATCCCACTTTGAGCGTTTTTTAATGTCATCCGTCACAGGATTGCTCTTAAATTCAACTTGATTAAATCCTTCAAAACTATGATATTTTACCACCTTTCCCATTCTCGTTCCAACTTACATACAGTCACCATCTTGTGTAGCTAGAAAGGCAAGAGTTCTTCTTCACATTTAAATGAGCTTTCCACCTTCAGCTCCTCCTCCTCAGTGGAGCCCAGGTTTCAATTATTTGCCATCTTTGAAATCTACCCAACTCTACCTTTCCTCAGTTCTAAACTGCTCTTTAACACCCTAGTGCTGAATGAGTTGGATGATTGAAACTGCCTCCTTGTATACACCCCCGTTAGTCTTTTGTACCCTTGATTAAATCTTCCAAGTTGCTTTTTTACTACCCAAATTTTGCCTTTGTGCCACATGCTAGGCACATTAAATGCTTCTCAACTTAGTTTTTAAAGCAGTCCACTGCATTTTCTTTCAATCTTCCAAGTGGCTCACAAATTACATCCATCTAAGGCCCTTTAATTTGTTTCTTACTATCTTGATACACATTTTAACCCTGTGTGTGCAGCTTCATGATACTGACCCTGCCACACTACTGGACTATGATCACCATTGAAATATGTGATGCCTGCCCACGACTAGCATTTGATTCTGTTCTCAGTACCAGCTTGGACAGAATAGACTGTCCCCCTGAGAGCGAGCATTGATCATCAAATGCAATTACACTACAATACCGTGTACCCTTAAAATACCCCTGTTGATCCTAAATATGTATATTTTGCTAATTGTAAATATATGTATAGAATAAAGTTTCTTACAAATTGTGCATGTGTATTTCCTTAAAGGTTCCTTAGACCTTTTCTTTGCTTATCCATGTGTTCTTGTTACACTACCATCAACCATGTCCATGATATCCTCATAACTATAATCCATTCTTTTGTGCTGTATAAATTTCTATTTAAAGTGCTTCATGTGAATTATACACTTCCCTAGTTGTTAGGAAGGAAAGTTTCAGTTCTATTGAGTAAAAGAAGAAAGTTAAAGGCATAATTCTCACCTCTGGTTCTGACATCAAATCATTATTTACTGCCACCATATAATAAATAAGCTACACATATTTTCCTTACAAAAATAGTCTGTGATGCTCCTATGCTAAGGCCACCTCCAGGCTTTCCTTCTTTGCTTGGGAGTAAGCTCTCATGGCATTTTTTTATACATTGTGTATGATTCCACCTTAGAGCGGTGCATTACCCTTATTTGTGTTGCAAGATTACACCCTTCCATAACAGGCTGGCATTTGAGCATATGAGGATGTTTGAAAGGCTGCATGATGGCTATGCTGTCATTTGATTTATGTTCATTTTTCTCTGACATCTCAGAGCCATTTACGTTCTTTACCTAGGCACCAGTGGACACAACGTTGCTGGTTGCAGAACGTGAAGTACTAAAATCAATTTTTTCAATATTGGAGAGGCTAACCAAGAATACCCAGCCAAGGACATTGCTTTTTAATCTGTTGTCCACAGTAGTTTACGATCACAATAGGTTCTACCATGTGCTACTATATGTATTTTATTAATACTGACAAGGGAGTACCATGACAAAATACATTAAAAAAACTAGCACCACACTAAATTACAATAATAAACTTATTGAAACAGAAAAAAGGAGAAAGATTACTTATACCGTAAGATCACAATTGCTCATCGTTGATTGTGCTAAAAAAGATCATCCTGCAAATATCTTAACATCCTGTCTCTTTGTACTTAGCCACAATGTTCTTCTGAACTAACCTTTCAGATTGAGGATTTCTTGCAGGCATGGTCCCCACATTTTCTCTCTCTTTGTGTATACTCCTTATGAGGAATCGGGTTGTTGGTTGACTGGGGTGTGAGCCCTGCTCAAGCACCAGCCACAATCCCAATTCAGGGTGAACCAGAAAAAGTCACTAAATTAACCTGTGCTTAATCCTGGGTATCTTGACACAAAAAGCAGTCAGGCTTAAGTTGTAGGCAATCTGTAAAATATTTATGAAGTACACAAGCAGTAATAAAGTAAAAACACAACACAAGAAAAATCCTACCCCAATTTAGAAAAAAAGAGTACATTTTAACATATTATTTGACACCAAAAAGACAAAAATCTAATTAGAAGAACTGGAGTTATGATTTTGTTTTAGTTATTAGTAAAAACTAGCGCCTAAACGACCGAAACACCAACCGTGGATATCTAGTCACACAAGACCAGGTCAAAGTTGAAAAATATGGCACAGTGCGATTCAGATACATGAAGTGGATTGGGCCCTGTCAGCGCTTACCTTCAGACTTAGAAGAAATTTTGAGAAAATTTTTCTGAGAAGGTAATGTTCTGCAGGGCAAGACTGCAGGCGATGTCCAAGGAGTGAGCGCCATTGTCGGGGAGCCTTGGATCGAAGCTGCGGTGAAGATTTCTACGTTCAGACTTGGTCTCTTTTTTGGAAATCAAAAATCTCGAGTGGGACAAGGCAGAGGGCTTTCGCCGAAGACAGTTCCGGAGGCTCAGATACCCCTTTGGCAAAGGACTGCTGAACAGGATTTGCTGCTGTGGAGAACGACATAGTGGGATAAGCCACGAAGTACATCCGACCAGCAATGCAGCTCGGACGAATAGGGGAGCTGGCAGGTCCCGATCTCCTCTCGGTTCTCAGTGTAGTTTTTGGCCAAAAATGTTTCCAAGTCCTCAGTATTGGGATTTGGCCATCTGGGCACCTTTAGCACCACAGCCAAGGGTCCAGGACTGGTAGGACACCACATGGAGGTTTGGGCCTCACTCAGGTGCTGGTTCAAGATGATGGAAGCCTTTTGTGGTCCTGTGGCTCAGAGGCCAACAAACTAGCCCTTGGAGTCACTTCTGGTAGTCCTGGGTTCAGGTGAAGATTCAAGGCTCAACAGCAGGGCTGGCCGCTGAGGGTTCAAGGTAGGCTCTAGGCAGCAAAGCAGTCTTTCCAGGTACAGCAATGCAGTCTTTCAGAATGCACAGCAGGCCACAGCAGCAGGCAGTCCTCTGAAAGTCCTTCCGCAGGTCCAGGAGTGAACTGAAAAGTGGGTCTGAGGAGCCTATTTTTATATCTGATGCATTTCCCTCTGGAAGGTGGGAGCGGTTTCTAGACAGTTTCTTTGAAGTGCATGGAATTTCCTGACTCCCCTGCCCTTACTCCAAGCTAGCTGCAGTGACACTGTGATGGTGATACTTCCTTTAAGTGAAGGCAGAGCACAGCCTTTTCAGTTGCAAGTGGGGCTGTGTTCAGCTCTGCCCCCCCCCCATTCTGACAGCAGATGGCCCATTCAGGCACACTTAATTATTTATTAGTTATCTATTGTGTGACTATCTGGGAGGAATTCACAAAGTCTAACTGTCAGATACATCCTGTGATGTTACCCAAGACAGGCTGCAGGCATAGAAGGGCTAACTAAAGGCAGGAAAATGCCAGTTTTCTAGAAGTGGCATTTTCAAAATTGTAATTAAAAATCCGACTTTACCATTAAAAAGGATTTTTCATTATAATTTCATAAATACCAAACCTAAACTGGCTACCTGGACCCAATCAAATTTTAGCACTTATTAAATATAATAAGGCAACCCAATGTTATCCTATAGGACAAGGACGCCTCACAGTAGTGAAAAATGGATTTTGGGGTTTTTCACTGCCAGGACATGTAAAACGTTATGGTACATGTCCAACCTTTTAATTACAATGCACCATGCCCTATGGACTATCCAGGGCCTACCTTAGGAGTGACCTATATGCAATAAAAGGTTTAAGGCTTGGCAAGGGGGTTACATTGGCAAGTCGAATTGGCAGTTTATCACTGCATTCAGGCTGCAATGGTAGGCCAAGGACATAAGTAAGTAAGTAAGTCAGTTTTTATATAGCGCAGCTACTCACCCTTACGGGTTTCAAGGCGCTGGGGGCCGTCGTGGAAATTAAGTGAGCTATTGCCCAGAGTCACATGGTGCTGAGCTGAGCTGCCGCCGGAGCCGGGGATCGAACCGTGAACCCTGTGCTCCGAAGTCAGCTGCCCTGGCCGCTGCACCACACCTCTCCAGGACATGTTTTAAGGCGCTACTTAAGTAGGTGGCACAATAAGTGCTGCAGGCCCACTAGTAGCATTTAATTTACAGGCCCTGGGTATATGGGATAGCACTCTACAAGGGACTTACAAGTAAACTAAATGTGCCAATCAAACCATGTTTAGGGGAGTGAGCACAGGTACTTAAGCAGTGGTAAAGTGCAGATAGTCCTAAGGCCAACAAAAACATTCAGCAAAAAGTGGAGGTAAAAAAGCAAAATGTTTGGGGTTGACCCTGTAGAGAGGGCCAGGTCCAACACTCCTGCTATCTTATAAAATGTAATTTCCCATTTCGCCAAATCATTATTTAATTTCTTCCAGTCACTAACTTCAGGCGCATTGTTATTTCTTCAATCTCATTATAATCAATTTCCTAGATACTTCCTAAATAAACAATGCTATCAATTGGATTGCGTTCAGATTTAAAATATAGCAGGTAACCTCATTAAAGCTTTTTTCTTTTTGGATCTCCACATACATGTTGGTTACATTTGATAAAAACATTTGAATAGCCAACCATAATTTCAGCTTCTGACCACAATCAGTAAACGTATGTTCCCAGTTTCCTATTTCATTACACAGTGCACATCCTAAGGTAGCCTTTGGGAACCAAGAATTCATCAGTGTGTAATTCAGCTGGAATAAAGAGAATATTTGAAGTTTTGGTAATTGTCGCCCCCATCCCCGCCCCTACCCTCAGTGTTAGGCTATGAATTTAGTAATACCTTTGAATCGGTTCTTCATCAGACACTTAAATTCCTGCGCACATTCATTTTTCCTTTATTTCATTACATTGAAGATCCCATACACAGTAAGAAATCTGCTCTTCTGCTACTCCACCTGGTTGCAAATATTCCCATATTTATGTTTGCCAATTCATCAATTATAAATATTTTTGAAAAGTACCTTAGGAGGGCAACTTATATTGATCTTCCAATTGTGAGTAGGAGTTGAAGTCAGTTCCTTCAAAAGGCTTCTCCACACATTGCATTTAGAGGCCCATAGAAATCGCCTTCTTGTAGTCCTAACTGATGTTGGGATTGTCCCAGATGGAAGTTGGTGCATGACTGTTAAGGATTTTGTGAGTGTTTTTTGAAATCCCATTAATTCAAATATAGTTTTGAATTACTCTGTATGTTGTTTTTTTTTTTTTTTTAAAGTAATTGGAGAGACAAAATTTAAAGAGAAATCTTTCTTTCCCTCCAGTTATCACTGGTAGCAAACTGCTATCCCTTATTTTATCACTTTCTGGAGCCATTAATCATCTAACGTACTGCAGTGTTGCTGCAATTAAATATTTCTATATATCCGGCAAGGCCCACTCCCACTTAACAATGTAGGGGAGAGCTTGTTAAGATTTATTTTGCTCTACTTATGAGTTGAAACAAATCTAAATATTATTTTCTTTAGATCCTCAAAGAATTTCCTAGTTGGCTCACATGGAATTGTCTGGAAAAAAATAAGCATTGGGGGAGAATGCTCCTCTTAATTAGATTTATTCAGCCTACTAGCGACAATGCTTTATGATCCCATCTTTGCAGTTGACCACATATTTTCTTGGTTAGGAGTACATAATTCAAATCATATAATTTATTTACATCATCTGTAACTTAAATCTGTAGGTATCACACTTCCTTAATAATCTTGATGTTCTTAAGAGGTGCAGGTAAATTGTCACTCCTCTTTCCGGCTAAATTCAGTTTAATTTTTGAATGGTTTATTTTACATCTAGAAACATTAAAAAATCACAATGCCCTTAAATATCCAGGCCGCATTATCTCCGTCAGGTTTTAGGTATACAACCACAACAGTATACAGTTGAAGCTTGCGTTCTACTGGAAGGCAAATCGATACATCTGCTCTGAGTTTAATTTTGCAGTAAAGGTTTTGCTATCTAATGCAAATAATAAGGGGGACACTGGGCACCCCTGTCTTGTTCCCTGGGGGTCACTTTCGATACTCTTTCCTATCATGCTGTTCATCTTAAGATGAAACTTAGCTCCACGTTTACTAGTGATATTAGCCTGATGAACTGGTTATATATATTTACTTTCTTAAGAGCGTCCCATATGATCACCAGGTCAAATGATTTTTCTGCATCTGAAAAGGCACTTAACCCGGGTGTCTTTTGTTCTTGTAGATCAGAATTAACTTCTGTTAAAAAATATGTCTGGCCTGTTAATTTCCACCTCGGCATAAATCCTGTTTCTCTACCCACCACTCTCCACAACACCATTGCTAATCTGTTAGCTAATACTTTCATTAAGACTTTATAATCGGTGTTACTGAGAGTGATGGCACGATATGAATCACATTGCTTAGGACTTTTATTTGGTCTTAAGAAACTGCAGAGAACACTTTCCCTAAAAGAATTAGGTGGTTCCCCAGCTCTCCATATGTGGTTGAAAACTTCTGATATCACTGGGTACAAGTAAGTTCAAAAAAGCATTTTACATTTTGATACCCAACCCATCTGGCCCACGAGATTTCTCTACCAATAAGAATTGGATTGCTTGCTTCAGGTCTTTTGTTTCTATTGGTCGACCTAAATTTTCTGCCAGCAGAAGATCTATTTCCAGCGTGAATATTTCTTGAAGGAATATTATAATTAGGGCTCCCGGTTTTATGGTATTTATTTTTTTGACATTTCCGTCTGTATTTATCCATATTTATTTTTTGTTAATTTTATCTGTATTTATCCATATTTATTTTGGGTTTTGTGAAAAATGAAGCTGAAACTTGTATATTTCCACATTTATTTAACTGATAAATATGCACTCATGCTTGAATGCCTGCCAAGTTTCAGTGATATGAACATCCGCAGAAGATAAATCAATGCACTTATATGAAAATATGCAAATTTCAGTATCAACCTAGTACATATCTACTGCTGTTTAGGCCTCTTTACTAAAATTCCTTTCTTTTTTAAACACTTAACTATCAATCCACACAGCTATTGGCCTGGACGAGAGTATTTAGATCAGTGAAAAAGCAACCCAATTTCCGTTTTTATCCACATTTAAAAATAAATACAGACAGGAAAATAAATGATTTTCTGTCTGTATTTATCTGTAAAAATCAGTAAAAAACGGAAAACAGGAGCCTTAATTATAATCTATTCAGGACTCGGTTTCAATTTCTTCGTATACAGCTCCTCATAAAATTTTGGAAAGATTGCCACGATTTCATTTTACTCATATACTAATTATTTGGTTATTACATCATCTATGCAACATATTTCTTTTCTTGCTTCTTCTTTTTTCACTTGCTGAGCTAAAAATTTACCTATTTTATTTCCTTCTTTGTAAATCTAATGTCTGTAATTTCTGACATGAAGTATCTGCTCTTGCTCCTAATACTTTATGATTTGTTTCCTTGTTTCTGGCACTTTTGTAGGGGAATCCACTATCTCATGCCGCTTTAATAATACTTCTAACATTGTTTGCAGTTTTCTATGTTAGCCTAGTTTGCACATAATATGTGTCCCACGGAGAACAGCTTAAACCCATCCCATTACATTGTGATAGGGGTTGTATTTCCATTTATTTCAAAATATGTCAGTGTTTCTAACACTTTCCATATTTAAGTTCACTGTCCGCTGCACACTGCTGTGATCAGAAAAATTAGCAGATTATATTTAAACTCCATGCACCTCTGTGCCTCTGTAGACTAAAAATTAATCTAATCTAACCGATGTTTTAAAGCAGGGGCTGATATACATATACTGTCTTTTGCCTCTTTTTTTCCTCCATATTTCAGTTAAGTGGGTCTTAACAGATTTCATCCTTCTTTTTGCCGATATATGTGTATAAGCAGAATCCATTTTAGAAAGGTGCAAACTGAAATCTCAACCTAAAATTAGATTTTTAGGGTACTTAGTTAAGGCTGTTTTAAGTTCTGTCAGTGCCTTAGAGTCATTACACGAGGGGCCATAATAGGAAACTAGAGTAAGAGGTCCATCTGCTACCCGCATTTGCACAGTTAACCATCTCCCTTGTTTATCTCCTTTGTGTTTAATAATTTGCAAGTTGTTCAAACCACGAAAATAATAGCAGTACCGTTGAAGGAAGTGACCTGTTTAGGGTCACCCGGGTCACTCTCGACCTCCTCTTGCCTTCCAATAATGAAGAGTCGATGATGCAGTAGAGAATACAAGCAAAACTAGTTTATTCACAAAGTACACTGCAGTGGAGTCCAGTCTGACCAGCCCCCTATGATGGCTGACGAGGGACTGACTTTTTCCAGCATAAAGAGAATAATTATACATTTGAGCATCAGCACAAGACACACCCACCCAGTAACTTTCCACAGAGAGCAGCGTAGAACAAAGGGGCACACGGAGATGAGCTAAGAGTCTGAGACCGGCACACACTATCTGTGTGCCAAGGTCATTCTGTCTGCCTTCACAGCAGAGTCAGGGGAGCAAGCTTCTATCTCATGGGGAAGGTATGCAGAAGTATTAACAATGTATTCATCAGAACAGCGAGGCCCAACCTTGGAGAGAAAATGCATCACAGCAGTTTTCTAGCTGAGAGAGCAGAAGAGAGACAGAAACTTAGTTTCAATCATAGAGCAAAATGGCGGCTACTAATAAAATGGCGCCATGATTGCTAACTTAACGCAGTTATAGGCATGAGCAAGGGGCAATAACATTTTCAATTCTAACACCATTATGGGCTAAAATGGCGCATGAGGAAAACAGTTCCTGACCTAAATCATATTTCTTCTTCCAGTCATATTTCAGAACTCTTTCCTGTATTAGATGTGTTTCTTGTAGCATAATGACATGCCTTCGTATCGCTGAAAAAGACAATTATTTGACCTCCTTTGCTGGTATTCACATTAATGCCAAAAATTAACATCATAATTTTAATCTAAGATAGGTTCTTATATGGCAGACTCCCTTGTTATTTTTCCCCATTATACCTCCCACTTCCCCCTCCTTCCTATCCCACATCTCTCCGACTCCCTACCTTGTTGGCATGACACGACCGCGTACACCGAGACTGGTCACGGCTGAGCACCTCCTGTCCCTTTTTTGCTGGTAGGACTGCAGAGTTTAGCATTCCAGAAATATGCTAACAGTGTTTTGTGTCTAGGAGATGGAACCCCCTTTCTTGCTTTAATTCTTGCCAGTCATGTTTCATCCCTACCTCTTTATATCCTTTCAAAGAAAATCCCCTTTACTTCTTTTTCAGATCATCCAATTCGTTTTGTTCTTCTTATGTCCCCTCCTCCCCCTAAGTTCTCAGAGGTCCTCTTGTGAAGCCTACTGTGGTTATTGCTGACTGTGGGTATTAATCCCCAAACTCTGCCCCAGTCCTCTAACCCTGCCTTTTTATTGTTATTAATTTCTAACTTCTATTTCACCAGTAGTAACTATAAGGAGTGGTAGAGAGTCTACCAAAAATTTGCTAAATACAGGTTTATGATAAACTTGAAACCCCGTCTTTATCTAAACGCTCTAAGTCAGTCTTATACGATACCTTAGGCAGTAGTCACAATTCCCTGATATTGTTGTCATTAGTTAGTAGCTGCTTAGCTGATACAATGTTTCAAAGTCTGCTGATGTCATTCCATAACCTGGGAGTCTGATTATTTGTTATTCCCTGATTGCACTGTAGCACACAGTAGGGTAGCACAGTCTTCCCTCAGGAGAGGATTATGTAGCATAATATGTTATTGGCTTGCAAAGACTGTACACTTACATTGATATGTCAAAATAAGTTGTTTAGAATACCAGTATTGAGTATGCCTCTTACTATTCTCAATATTCTAATATTTTGTTTGGTTTCTTACTTTGGTCCCTTGATTGGATCTATTCGGCCAATCATCTAATGTATGTTAGAAGGGTTTTCTAAAACAATTCCTTCAGGATTTTTTGTGTTGTTTGCACTCCCTGGTTCACGTTTCAACTCTGGTTTTCATCATTAACAATGCATCAAATGTATTAATGCCTTTTCAGCATCAAAATACATATACCCTCTATACTGTCTACCTCCCGGACTCCTCAGGTGAGTTGTAGCCTCCTTGACAATCCCCAGCTCTTCCCCAAACACCTGATGGCCAGCGCCGCCTCCTCCTCCATCATTTATACCATCAGTGGCGTAACTTGAGGTAGCACCCCTGCAAAGTACATGGAGGGGGTCCCCCACCACTTTTGCTGAGGCTCCCCCCGCTCCGCGGGGGCTTATGCTACACCACTGTGTACCATGTTTCCTTAGTCTTGCAAGTATTTGTCTTGCTTAATGCATAGATCTCTGAAGTCCTTTTTTCACCATCCTCTATTTTATATCTTCCTCTAGTCTTCTTTTCCAGACATATTGATATAATTAATCGGCTAAAGTTCCTTGTGATTGCCGGACATTGAGCTGCTTTCGAGGGACAGCAGGCCACCATGCAGGGGCGTAGCTTCGGGGGGGGGGGGGGAGATTGAGGTGTTACACCCCCTAATAAATGCATTTTGTGATAAATAGTTGGGTACAGCTGCTCTCAGTCGGGTATGGTGAGGAGTCTATCGGATTTCACTAGGAATTTTTACACACAGACTATAAACACAAACACGCACACACTTTCCCGCTTTCTGTTTGAAAGAGAATGAAAACATTTTTGGTTATTTCACAAAATAATGTGTTTTCTATCATTTAGTACCCCTACCAGTCTGCATTTCTTTCACTTTCCACTGCCCCTTAAGACCCTTGCATTAAAACCTAACGCCCATTTCAAATAGGAAATGCTTTTATTTCTCCTTTCTTTTCCCACTTTGCATGTGTGCTGTACTGTTCAGCACACATACAAAGTGGGAAAAGTTTTAAAGTTAGTCTAAGCATTGTATTTTGTACTTTCAAAACCTATGCTAGACTCACGCAGCCACCCTTGCACTACGTTGCAAAGGTGTGTGGTTATGCACGGCTACCTGATTGTGCGCTGGCTCTAGAGAGAGGAAAGGAGAGTGCCATACACTGTAAGTATGGCACTCTCTTGCTCTCTCCTACGCAGGCAGCACAACATTTTTGGCTGCTGCGTCAGAATTTGGTAAATAGACCCCTGTGTGCCAGCGTCATTGTTGGGAAATCTGAAGCTCACCCCCCCTCCATTTGTAATGACAATGCTACCCTCCTGCCACTGCTTTTAAATAAAGCAATGGTTTTTTTTACTTTTTTTTTTTTTAAATGCAGCCCGTTTTCCTAAAAAGGAAAGCGGGATGCATTTCAAAAACAAAAATGAAACGTTTCAGTTTCATTTTTTAAGAGTAGACCACTGCCTGCTCTTAAAAAACGTTTTCACCATTCACAAAGGGGTCCCCACTCTTCCTGTTTGCTGCTGGGTTACCACCTACTTGAAGTAGGTGGTAAAATTACAAATGTTTTGCGACTGCATTTCGGTTGCAAAACATTCGTCCATGTCACTGCTGGTCGCTATTAGGAAAGGACGCCTATAACGCGCCCCTTCTAAATACCGAATCACAAAACCCAAATTGTGATTCAGTAACAAGTTAACTGAATCGCTATTTGGACTTTGTACATGCCAAAAAGCCTTTTTGCGTTTGCAAACAGGCCGTTTGCTAATCGACCTGTTTGTGGCCTGCAAAAAGGTTTGTACATGTGGCTCACATGTGGCTCACTGTTCGCACTATTACATCTATAAGAAAAAATATCTTCATAATAAACGTTTATAAAGCATGTATGTTTGTGATCATTCTGCAGGATCCGTCGCATTGCCTGTAACTAGCCGGGTAGTTACAATAAATCTAAGTAGTACATGATTGAAACCCTGAAGAGATGTCTTAAGTGGCTGTTGATAAACAATTCACACAACATTTTGTTTTATTTTATGCGGTTGATTCATTCATTTGATTCATTGCTCGTCTCGTTATTGGAATTTCTATTTGATTTAATGCTGGCTGCTTTAGCGCTCTACATTTTGAGTTGTTTGTCAGTGGTACTAGGCGATAATTTTGCAATGCTTTTCTCACAATTCAGAAGTAGTTAACAGTAATTTAAAAATTATACTGTTTTAGCCTATGAAATACAGTTTTGTAAAGTGTGAGCTGTGGTTTCCCTCGAGCATAAATAGTCTTATTGATGACTTTCATTTTTGCCATAAACACGCTAAGAATGTGATTTGCATTTTTGATATTAAGAGTTAATAGTTTTTTCAATGCTGCGTCTTCTGGCACTCACACAACGTGCGATTGAATTTGTAGAGCAGAGCTCTACACAGCCACGATAAGGGTAACTGTACAGTGGCAATACTATCTACAATTACTCCTCAATCAGAGAACGCAAAAGTCTTGTTCCTAGTAATTGTTTGGGAATACTGGTATGTTAACAATCATAGTCCTTCTAAATGGTGCAGAACCTGCCCCTTTAGATATTTAATGTATGTCACAGTGCTAGAAATTTCTCTATTGCCCTTTTGCCGTATTCTTTTTCGCTACTACCTCCTAACTTGTGCATTCCAGGTTAGAAACTAACAATAGTTTGCTTCAGCATACAGTGCGCATATTCAGTGTTTTGAAGTGTGAAAGACTGGGGATTGTGATTATTTGACTTGTTATTTTTATGTTGGCAAGCGCAATTTTTAACTTCACTAATAACTTTGGCACCTTTTGAGGACTCGCCACTAAATCTGGTAGCCATAAACTCAGATCCATGTTTCAGATTTGCAGATTAGTCCGTGAGAAGCTAATTATTGTTTTGAGCCAGCCCAAAAAAACTAATTTCTAATTTTAGGTTATATAGGAATTTTTGTTCTCGACTAGAGCACATTTTACTGAGTGAAAAAAAAAGAAAACTTGGAATGAAGATGGAACTTTAGCTAGACTATGCCTTTTCTATTCTGGTGCAGATCCGTCCAGCAGCTTTTGAGATCTTTGCATTTCATAGCGATGTTGGGATGGCTCAAAAGGTTCATCTTTCTTTTGTTTGGACTGTTAATCTGCTAATAATCCAGCTCTGCATCGACAGAGTATCTAAGGATGAAAAAAATATATATATTCACAATCCCAGATGGATCCCGTGAACTAGGCAAACTTCCTTTGTGATTTCTTTATTTTCTGGATGCACGTTGGTGTAATTACTTCATAAAATATACTCAGCTGATGCAACACAAGGTGTTACTCTTATATAATTTGGGTCCACATGCAGGGGTAAAGGTTAGTGCTGGACGCAGAGCAGTAATGTGTGACGCAGGAGCCAGAGCCGAGGTCAGAGCAGAGTCAGGAGCCACAAGAGTTGTCTTTCAGTCTGCATTGTGCACACTACCTTGATTTTGTGTCTCCTGCCCCAGATGTAAAGTTAACAGCTCCACCTCCCTAGAAGGCTGGATGTCTGGGTGGTCTTTGTCAGTTATGCTGTTGGTACCTATCCATCACTTTTTAGTATACTTTAGTGTGTTGCCCTAAGTGGGACGAGTATGCCCAAGCGTGGGTCCCGTGTACACTGTGGCACTGGAACCAAGCTGTATCCAGCTGATGAGCCCATAACTAGAGAGAAACCGGTCCTTGGTTGCTTGTGTTCCGCTTCAGGGAGGACCTGGCTTGGCAGTTCAGGCTGGACTGTTCCAATTGGAGCAGGGTCAAGACTGATTTGCTGGGTCCAAACTGAGGTAACATGGTGTGCAAAATAACAATGGATTGGGATGCGGCCCGAGTAATTACCAGTGGCTGAGATTAACGCAAGCTTTCAGTCCATCACTTTTTTTGTATAATTTAGTCGGCATCTATTAGGCACTGACCACCGAGCCCCGCACACACTTAGGAGAGTGGGAGAGCGAGAGATCCTCAGCGCTACAGGAGACAGAGGCAGCACAGAGGGTTGCCCAGTTTGTCGTTGAGTGCTGTGATAAACCAGGCCCCAGGATTCCACTCAACCTTTTCAAGGAGTCAAGAGCTGAGGAGGACATCGGGGTTGGGGAGGACAGAGAGCCCAATGGTGATCCTGGTTGACCGGGGTGCTTGCAGGTTTGGCAAGCACTAGTGCAACTTGTGGCCTGTGCCTGTACCTTGAATGCCAATATTTATGAAATGTAAATGCATCAGCCCGGGCTATAATCCAGCCACAATCCTAATGCCTTTTAAGGTCTAAAGGCAAGCCACGGAGGTTGCATCTGGTTGTGTGGACAGGACCAGCTTTAGGGCATTGCGACCGGTGCAGTTGCACCTGGCGCTGCCATTGGTGGGGGGGCGGGGGGGCTGTGTTTAAAAATAACTATTGGTTTAAAAGCATGCGAACGTCCTTGTGCGTCCAGCAGTTTTGAGGCAACGATAATGTCAAGATAACTCAAGGTGATTAATGTTCCTACTGGCCGAGAGATGGACTTCTATCTAGTGGCAGTTTCGACTCCTCATAAAACAGTGTGGAGGGTTAATAATGTGCCTGCTGCAAAGAATGTGTACCATGCAGATAACAGAACTGAGTGTGGGTGAACTATGAGTAGCACTATAAAAAATGAAATGTATTTCGGTGAGAGGCTATGGAGAGCTGAGGGGCACTGTTGGAGAGTGGTAGTGAGGGAATTCATGGAGACGGATGTCATGGGGGGATGTCAAAAAAGATTGTCGCACCGGGCGCCACCAGTGCTAAAGCCAGCCCTGTGTGTGGATTAAGGTGCAAGCAGCCACTGAGGCTCTAGAACAGGGAGGTGTTACCGTTTGTGACTTGCCTTTATTTCCAACAGCCGCAGCACTGAAAAGGTTCGAAAAGACTTGAATATCACACAAGCCTAGCCTGGGTCTGTGTCCAGCCTGAAGGAGGCTCTCCACTAACAATCAGACAACTATCGGACAAGTGTCTTATTAACTTGTTTTAATCTTCCTATGAAACACGGAGCACCCACTATTGAGCATTGCACTACACAAAGTAGTATTCAGTTCTTATGAGCCATATTTAGGTGTACAGGCACATTTTAAACTGTGGAATCTGGTTTCCTTCGAGGCTGGAATCGCTTAAGGAACCTGTTCAACTATGCAGAGATAAAATAAAAACTTCATAAAAATGTAGGGTTCACTTAAACAAGGAACTTTATAACGGCTAGCCAGTCAACTTGGCCTTACATAAGCAGCAGGATACAGTAGTGAAATGTAAACCCAGAGCAGGAGTCCAAAGACTGAGTATGCTGTGGACAATTAGAAAACCAACTTAAATCGGACTCTGATACTTGAAAGCTACCATTTGCGAAACGAGTCTTGGTAGAAAGTACATTAAGGTGCTTGAGATAGGGGGGTGAAAAAAAGGTAAACCACCTGGAACAAAGATACGGAGAATCAAGAATAATTTAACAGCAATAAAGCAAATAAAAACGAATCCCCTGTGGTTTGAGAAAAAGGAAACCCAAACTTGACTAGTCAGATAAGTGTGACAAGGTTAACAAGGTGGACAAGTCTCACAAGACGTGAACAAAACACAAGGCGAATTGTTAACGAGCAAGATTGAGTTAACTCTGACACCACCAATAAAAGCATCCTTATAATGTTAAAAAGTCCAAGAGCGCCATCTATATGGAAAGTATAATTAAATTAGTGTATATTGATCCCACTGTGATTCCCTGGGTCAAAGGTCCACGGACCCAGAAGATAACACGGTAGCAAAGGCATCCTCAGGGTAAGAACAAGCCATAGACAAATTGGAGGCGGAGCATCAGCTCACCATACTTGACTTCATGAATTCAATTGGTAAAAATAGCAAATAAAGAAGGGTTATGAAGGCACGATCCCTGGAAACAATCCAGGTCCTCTCCTCAGTTACTGGAAATACCCTTCAAATGCAGGATAATACCAACAGAAAGACTAAGAAGGAATATCTACGGGTCTCGATAAATCCAAAGGCAGAGTGCGCCTAGGGCCAAAAGTTGGACACGAATAAAATTGATATTAGCTTAAGGAAGAGGGACTTACAAAGATCCCCTGGGTAAAAAAACAGAACCACAAATCATGGTTCATGCGGAAATACATCCTGAAATTTACAGTCCCGGGTTATACTCTAAAGGGCACCCCAACCTGATGAATGATCAGGATAATGTTGATATCGTGTATAAAGAATCTAATGTAAACAAACTAGGCAATCATCTCCAGGGGATTTATGTGGGAATCATCAGATGGCATAATGCATGGTAAGGAAGTTTGCAAGGAGAGTACCTGGATTCCGTAACACTATGCTGCCAACAACATAGTGAGAAATAAATCAATTCTGACTTGGTGACTGAACCAAAAGATCAGTTGAATATGCCTCTGTGCTTGATGGCATCAGGGAAATTCGAAGTATGTGAGGCAAAAAATACTTCCAGCCCTATACTCAAAATGGAACAAAAACAACACATTTATGCTAGTAAAAACCAGTCCCCAAAACCAAGAAGATTCTCCCTCTCTTTTATGATCGATTTGTCAATCAAGGATGGTAGCACGCTTTTGAACGGAGGTAGATAGTCTACCAGTGGGGGCTTGGGAATAGGTGCTAATGTTTTTGTCCACCTCAGAATCGGGTCAACCGTAGGCTCTCCTACATTGACAGTGATCCAAAACCTCTTAGAATCCACCCTGAAGCTTCTAGAAAGAGTAGTGAGTCATTCTGACCAAAACATCGATATTTTTCTAATTATATTGCAACCCTAACAGAACTGTAGTTAGGAAGTACCAAAATTAAATGTGTGACCCCAGATAAGGAAAAAGAGGGGAGAGCAAGGTGCATATTTACATACTGCCCTCAACAGTCGCATCATTTAGGGTGTGACAAAATTGCCCACACTAAGGGCCCGATTCTGATGCGGGTTGGAAAAGCTTCCTGACTGAGGGCCTGATTCTGATGCGGTTAGGAAGGCCTCCTAATGGCATTTGCTCCTTCCAAATCGGATCGGGAACATGTCTTCCCGACCCAGGGCCCAATTATGATGCGGTTAGGAACATATGCTCCCATTGAAGTCAATGGGAGTCCAACCAAATCGTATCTGGAAGCATCCGGATGCATCGTACTCCGTCGGTCGGACTCTCCCGATCCGAGTGGGTCGGAAACCATTTCCAAACCGATTCGGTCGGGAAGCTTTCCAACCTGCATCAGAATCAGGCCCAAAGTGTTTATTTGATAATTTGCTATGACACTCTAGCTCAGAGAGAGGTCTTTGTTATCGAGCAGTTCAATGGCATCCACTCCTGAAGAAAACAACTGTATGAAGAATGCTGATCAAGAAGATCAAGATCATGATAACTGTGACCCAAAGATAATATAATGGAGAACGTAGGTGCTTTGGAAACCAAGGATGTTTTTTCGATCTTTAAAAAGTAAAAGCCATTGATTGATACTTATAAATATAAGAGAGGTAAATTTCAAAAAGACAAAGAGGGCTTTGACTAGATAAAACTAGTGAAATTGGTCCGGAGGAGCATGCTTGCAAAGCAAACTTAGAAAAACAGAGAAAGGCCTCTCTTTTAGCCAGAAGCCCGACTGTCGAACAGTCATCGAAGGAAATAGCTCCTCCTGAAGGCGTCTTGATGGCAAAAGAAAAGATAATCGAGGATCTGGGGTTATACACAGAGGAGAAGGAAACTGGCAGCCCCTGGATTGAAGAATTGCACACTGATATTATTAGATTTGAAGAAAAGCACAGTTACACAGCTATGGGAGGAAGAACAGATATCTGCCCATGTAGTCGAGAAATGCTGTTGAGGTCAGAAAGAAGAATATTAGAGTATCCAAATCATACAGACTATTTAGTGACGCTTTAATTCGTGGATATATTTGCAGATTGGGACCAAAAACATTTTTGAATCATTCTAAAATTCTAACGATTTTAAATGCAGCCCAAAGGCTTTAAAAAATCCTGTCACATGACATTTATCTGGTTGCGATTCCTCATGACTAGGAACACACAATTGATTGGTCTAATACAATGTTTTTTTCCACTTGAGAATGGTAGTAGATAGAGTACTAAAATACAAGGATAAAATAAGACAGTTAGGATACGATATATATGAAATCCATGATAATAGGAAGAATCCACAATATACCCAGACAATTCAGAGACAGTAGGGACTGGTGGATACAATCGTCGCGGGGCATGCAAAACCAAGGACTTTTACATCAAGATAAGATCCCAAGCTGGTGAACCAACAATCCTAACTAAAGCAGAAGCTGAGAGAAGGAAATACACAGTCTCTTTCAATGAAGGATAAGGATTGGAACTGGAGTGCAGCAGAAATTAAGCCTGGGACCTCAGTATCTAAACCTTATAGCTCCTGATGTTAAGTCACTTTGGCTTTTGTCCTGAAACATTGCTGGTATCAAAAGGAACTGGAAATCATTAAATTCAAAGTTGAAAGAAAACGAGAAAACGATTGCAGCTTTGCAAGAAGCATGGGCAAGTCACAATGTGACACTCAAAGATTATTTGATCTATACCAGCAGCATTGACGGGTAAACTTGGCCACCTAGCTGGATAAATGATCTTACTGGTAGCAGTTAAAATGGAGATCAAGAGTGAGAGAATCTTGGCTAAATTTCAGATTTTATTACTGTATTGTTTTCCAGAATGAAGAAATGTAAGCTTAGCACTGGAAAAAGAAATCTGAAGCCCTAACTGTTATGAATGTATATCTCCCACCAAAAGAAGACCACGCTAAGATACTAAAAACCTTGGGTCAGATGTACAGACTTCTTTTAGCAGGTGGCAAATAGGAAATCAGCCTGTTTGCGACCGCTAAATAGGTCTGTGCAATGCACAAACCCTATTTTGCGAGTTGCTAACCTCTTACTGACTCGCAAAATATGGTTTGCAGCTTGCTATTAGGAAAGGGCGTGCCAATGGCGTCCCTTTCTAATAGTGAATCACACTTCTATGTACGATTGTTATGCGTCCGCAATTGCGGTCGCAAAACACTCGCAGTTTACCACCTACTTCAAGTAGGTGGTAAGCTACTCGCATACCGGAAGGTGTCCCCAGGGGACCCCTTCGCCTTTGTGACTGACAGCAAAAATATTTTTTAAGAGCAGGCAGTGGCGCCACGGACCACTGCCTACTCTTAAAAAATGAAACAAACGTTTAATTTTTCTTTTTTAAATTCATCCTATTTTCCTTTAAGGAAAACTGACTGCATTTAATAAAAAAACTGTTTTTTTCTATCCCTG
Organism: Calotriton arnoldi; assembly: GCA_963921515.1. Classification (NCBI taxonomy): domain Eukaryota; kingdom Metazoa; phylum Chordata; class Amphibia; order Caudata; family Salamandridae; genus Calotriton; species Calotriton arnoldi. The sequence continues at coordinate 4,060,791 of CAWUFW010000438.1, forward strand.
TGAGTACTGGCCATTCCCAATGGGGTCGCAAATTGCGACCTGCCTCATGAATATTAATGAGGCAGGTCGTTTGCAAACCTATTGGGAATCGCAAACAGTGTCTGAGACACTGTTGTACATTCCATTTTGCGACTCGCAAAATGGAATAGTCGTACATCTGGCCTCTTGTCCTTCTAATCGGGCAAATGGAGAGCATTACTTCTGAGTGATTTTAACTAAAAAAGTCTGACTTGTAGATTAGGATAGTTTCCACTAGAAAGGGAAAAAAGGTCTCGGTCAAATACCAGTTAGCTGCAAAGGAAATCCATTGGGAAAGTAACTTGATAGAACTTTAAAAAGCTCAAATCTAAGTATAACAAAGGGAAGAATGAAAAGCGAATCGCCAGAAAGTAGTACGTACGTGAACAGTAGGATATCCTCCCTCATCGATTACACAATTATTTCATTCATACATGTCTCGCTGGTCAAAGTAAGAGAGCATTCAGGCAGTGACCACAAACCTCTTCTGTTAACATTGGGCTTCCTAGTTAGTGCAAAAGAAACCTGGTTCAACAGTCAACAAATTTGTTGCAAGAACAAAAGGAAGGTAGTGTGAACCAGAAATTAAAAAAACAGTAACAAGTTGATCCTAGATCAGCGCACACCGATAATGTTCAGATATCGCAAGAAAAATTGGAGTATGGAAAATTGATCCAAAGTATAAGCTATATCTCGGACAAAGAAAACCCAAACAAGACAAAAGGCATTCCTGAATAATATAAGGAGGAAATTACTCTGAACAGAAACATTTAAATTAGAGCAAAATTTAACAGATCCTTTGATAAAAACAGTATAAGAAACAATAATGGAAGGTGTTCAGAAGAGCCACCTCGTCTGAAAAGGAAAAGAAATGGATGGAAGTCATACAGCCTTACTAGAAAACAGATGAAAGGTTTTTTGGGACCTAACCTTGAAGACTTTTGGAAGTACGAAACAAATGGAAGCAACTGTCTTTGTAGAAGAAGTTTAGGTTAAAAATATTTTGAAGCTTTGATGTGAAAAACAAAAACGTAGACAACAGGGACCTATCTCTGGATATTGGAGCAAAAAGTGATGTAGCTGTTAACAGCACATAGGATCTTTCGATTTCAACTGCTAAAGAAATTGAAGACTTAATTCGTAAGCTAAAAAATTCAAGGGCACAAGGACCAGATGGTCTACCTGCAAATATATTAAAGACAAACCCTGCTGTATGGGCTCAAGTTCTTACCCCTCATCAGTAATCAATGCTAACAAGATCCTAGGTACATGGAGAGGTAGCATAAGAGTCCCAATCTACAAAAAAGGTGCATGGTAATTGCGTGACAACTATCATATGATAGCCCTATATACCCCAAGCAAGATCTATGCAAACCACCTACTAAAGCACTTGGAAAGTAGGTGGCTAATGCTAATGTACTTCCAAAGAGTCAGCTGGGATATAGGAAGAGCTGCTCTACAATTGATGGATGCTTCTTACTGAAGTTATTAGCGGAGAAGTTTGCACTAAAAAAAACAGCAACTCTACGTTCCCTATATAGATCTACCCACTGCTTTTTATACCATCAACCGTTCCTGCCTTAGGAGACAAATGTAAAATTGTAGTATCCTCCTGGGCGTCTTGAAACTGATAGGTCAGCTGCTCAAGGGGTCTTGGAGGCAAGTTGAGTTGGGCAGAAATGGGGCACTGTCTCTGAAAATTGAAACCCCTTGTCAGTGAACTGCTTCCCTACCCACACAGCTCCGCCTGGTAGCTGCTGCCCCTGACCCATGCTGGTCTGTGTTCGAGGCCCTCCCCCACCCACAGGCACCCACCTGCCCCTCATCCGTGGTGGTCCAGTGGGGAGCTTCTCTGCTCTGTCTCTCTGCCTTTTTTCCTTCCTTTCATTCTGCTTTGCTTTTTTCACTGTTTTCACTTTTCTTCTCTTTCCCCTTTTTGCACCTTTTTCCTTCTGTGTCCCTGCTGCTGCTTGTCACTTGCGGCCCCGCTTTCCCGCCTCCCAGCTGTCCAGCCCTCCCCCGCCCACTGCTTATGGCGGCCGCTGCACAGTGAAAGGAGCAGTCTCACTGACCTTGTCAGTGAACTGCTTCCCTTCCTGCACAGCTCCGCCTGGTATCTGCTGACCGTGTCCCTTGCTGGTCTGTTTTCGAGGCCCTCCACCTGCAGGCACCTCCCTGCGCCTCATCCCTGGTGGTCCAGTGGGGAGCTTCTCTGCTCTGCCATCTCTCTCTCTGCCTTCTGCCTTTCTTTATCCTTACTTTCATTTTGCTTTTTTTCACTTTATTTCACTGTTTTCACTTTTCTTCTCCCTTTCCTCTTTTTGCGCCATTTTCCTTCCATGTCCCTGCCGCTGCTCATCCCAGCTCTCTGGCACGAAGCCCGTCTGTGCCTGGACCGTGCCCAGCGCCACAGACCCTGGTTCTTGGACCATCCACCGCTGTGACACCAGCACCCTCTACGCACTCAACACCGGACGCCATACCGCCTGCCGCCAGGCATTGCCAAATGACACCCAGGATTTTATTCCTGACGGAATCGCAACTGCACCTTCGCCTACCACCGCACACAAGCCCCACCCACTGCACGACCGGCTCAACTGCATCCTGCTCAACACACATTCCTTCCACAAACACGCTGTGGAGATCTCAGACTTACTTGACTCCTTCAACCCTGACATCGCCTTCCTCACAGAAACCTGGATGAACTCCACCTCCACTCCGGACATTGCCACCGCCATCCTGGACAACTACAAGATCATTCACAAGGACCGCATCAACAAACCAGGGGGAGGCATCGCCATCATACACAAAAGCACCTTCTGCCCTACCACCCACGCTGAAGACCACTCGACCTCCACTTCCAGGTCTAGACCATCCCGAACACCAACCTCCGTGGCACCCTCATCTACAGACCCCTCGGACTACGCCCACCCTTCAGCAATTTCATCATTGACTTCATTGCACCCCACGCTCTAGCCTCCACAGACTGCATCCTCCTTTGTGACCTGAACTTTCATCTGGACAACTCCAATGACAAAAACACCTCGTCCTTGCTGGAGAACCTCGCCACCATTAGACTCAAAGAACTGGTCACCTCCCAAACCCACTCAGCAGGACACACGATCAACCCCATCTTCTCTGCCAGCGACAGTGTCACCTTCAGCCACACCACCAAGCTCCTGTGGAACGATCACCGTCCACTTCTCCTTCACCAAACCCACCGTACACCACCAAGCCCACTGCTATCCTCGCAGAAGTTGAAGCAAGGTCATGAAGAACAGCTCACCACTTCCTTCGGCAAAACCCCTCCACCGACATCCACGGATGTTAAAACCTCAGCACGCAACCTCCACCAATGGATTTCCAACTGCGCCGACACTGTGGCTCCCCTGAAGAAAGCCCCAGGCAGACGACACTCCAAGAAAGTCAGTTGGATCTCTCCCACCCTTCATGAGTCCAGGCGCACCTGTAGACGGCTCAAGAAGAGATGGAGGAGCAGCAAGACCCCGGAAGACCACTCGGCCTTCAAGACCTCTGTCACCGCACACCACCTTCAAGACCGCTGTCACCGCACACCACCACCTTATTAGAACAACAGAGAAAGCAGCCCTACAAGAAAGGATCAACGCCAATGCAATCAATAGTAAAGAACTCTTTGCTGTGGTCAAAAGATTTGCCAGACCCTGCACAGAGACAGCAGACATCCCATCTTCCCAGGTCCTCTGCAACAACCTCAGCACTTTCTTCCCCCACAAGATTAAGGAGATATACGACAGCCTCGATACCCAAGACTCTCCTGCTCCACCCACAACCATCGCATCCAACTACACCGAACCCCAACAGATCCTACTCAACTGGACTCCTCTCACCACTGACGACACCCTCAAGATCATGAAGAGCATCCACTCCGGAGCACCCTCAGACCCCTACCCGCATCACATCGTCAGCAGAGCTGGCACCACCAGCGCCCCCGAACTCTGCCGCACCATCAACTGCTCCATCAACTCCGCCACTTTGCTGGGAGACTGGAAACTTGTAGAGATCAACCCCTTGCTGAAGAAACCATCTGCTGACCCGACGGACCTCAAGAACTTCAGACCCATCTCTCTTCTCCCCTTCCCAGCCAAGGTCATCGTGAAGGCCATCCATGCCCAACTCTCCCAGTTCATCGAAGCGAACCACAACCTGGTCCCTCCCAATCTGGCTTCCAAAGTAACCACAGCACCGAGACCACCCTCCTCACCACCACAGACGACATCCGCAGCCTCTTCGACCGAGGCGAAACTGCAGTCCTCATCCTCCTGGACTTCTCGGCCACATTCGATACGGTCTCTTACCGCACCCTATGCACAAGACTCCATGACGCCGGCATCCGTGACAAAGCCCTGGAATGGATTCTCTCCTTCCTCACCGGCTGAACACAGAGAGTCAGACTACCACCGTTCCACTCTAAACCCACAGAGATCATCTGTGGAGTGCCTCTGGGCTCCTCCCTGAGCCTCACGCTCTTCAACATCTACATGGCCCCTCTTTCAGCCAACGTCAGGCACCGCGCGCTCAACATCTTCTACATTGAAGATACCCAGCTGATTCTCTCCCTCACAAACAAACCCACAGTCACCAAAAACATCTTCCACAACGGGATGAAGGCTGTCACCACCTGGATGAAGAACAGCTGCCTCCAGCTCACCTCAGAGAAGACCGAAGTCCTCATCATGGGCTCCACCCCCTCTGCCTGGGACAACTACTGGTGGCCCACAGCACTTGGAATCCCCCAACACCCTCAGACCATGCACGAAACCTCTACATCAACCTGGACTCCTCACTCACCATAAGCCGCCAAATCAATGCCGTCTCATCATCCTGCTTCCACACACTACGCCTGCTCCGAAAGATCTTCAAGTGTATCTCCACCGAGCCCAGAAAGACAGTCTCCCAAGCAACTCATCAGCAGCAGAATCGACTACGGCAACACACTCTACGCCAGCATCACCCAGAAACTCCTCAATAAATTGCAGAATATTCAGAACACCTCCTCCAGACTTATTCTCAACATCCCTTGCCGCAGCCACATCACTGGACACCTGATAGACAGGCTCCTCACACCCACCTACAAAGCACTACACAATGCAGGACCTGCGTACCATGACCATCGCCTCGCATTCCACGCACCCACCAGAGACCGCCACTCCTCCCAATTGGCTCTGGCTACCATTCCACGTTCCCGCAAGACCATGGACGGAGTAAGATCCTTTTCCTACCTCGCAGCACCCACCCTCATCACCTCAGGCAATCACAGTCACTGCCTCAATTCAGGAAGTACCACAAGACCTGGCTCTTCGACTGAACTACAGCACCTTTGATGGACCAGCAGCAGACCCCCTCTCCCCCTCAGCACCTTGAGACCCCTTACAGGTGAGTAGTTGCGCTTTACATGCCACCCAATTGATTGACCGAAACCCCGAATGAGTTAAGGCTAGGATATATTTTGACTCCCCTTTAATTTTCCGTATATATATTTATCTGATGCTGCAGAAAGCCTGATGACTGCCCATTCATTTCCACCAAAAATAGGAGGAGAAACTATTTCACATTTATTTTACGCAGAAACAATATATTGATTAATGTTACTATGATATGTCTGCCAAGACAATTAAAGGGCTTTGATAAGTACTGCTCTGTGAACGATCTAAAAATAAATGTTGGTAAAATGAAAACCATGATTTTCTCTACATATTTTAAGGAAAAAAAGAGAAGTGGTAGATCAGTGGGCAGTTATTTGAGGCAGTGACCAAATACAGGTACTTAGAAGTACACTTAAAAAAAAAAATCCTAACTTTAAGAACCGCATTGAGTGCTTGCAACAAAGAGGAAAACCGTTGCAGGAGGTCTGAGACGTTTGGACTATGAATTGGGCCACAGGTCAGTGGCAGTGCCGGAAGAAACATAGAACGTGAAAATTGTTAACTTGTTGTTATATGGAAGTAAGATCCTGGAAGAGAAAGACATAATGCATACCCAGACAGTGGAGATGAACATTTGGAAGAACTGTCTGGGCCTACCCGGAGGCTTGGCTAATTGTGCGGTTAGGTTGTACCATGGTCTCATAAACATAAGATACCACTGGTTTGGTATTACCACTGCTGAATAGTTCTCTAAAACACACTATAAAAATCTATCTCCAGTCTGGAAGCAAAGTAGCTTGGCATGATAATCTACATAAGATCAAGGTGATAGTTGATCCAGTCGGTCTAGTGACACCAGGAGACCCCCTGGTAGTTTTTAATTGAAATAATTGCTCAAATGTCTTGAAATGGAGTAGGCCATTAAAAATGACCTGGAAGATAGTGGAAAATTAAAGCTACCATGTTAGGATATGGAATTTAGTGGTTGTTAGAAATGGGATTTTTGGTTGGCTAGGGCTTGCGCCTAAGCAAGGCAGAAACCACCACTTTAGTCAGGGCAAGGGAGTTACACGCTGAAGATAACCCCTGCTCACCCCCTTGGTAGCTTGGCACGAGCCGTCAGGCTTATCCCAGAGGCAATGTGTAAAGCGTTTGCGCAACACACACACAGCAGCGACACACTAGGCACACCACAAAAGAGACTCCAGACAAGGTTATATAAAAAAAATAGCCTTTGTATTATCATAAACACATTAGATCCTAATCACACAATATACACTGTGGCAACTGGCACTAAGTAGTAATTTACAGGGGATTATATACATGACGGGGCCAATCGGGCCACTGTCAGAACCATTAGAAAGCACAAGTAGTAACCATGAAAAAAACAGCAACTACTGGCATTAGCACTTAGCACATATCACGTTATGCATTAGCATTAGGCATCACATTAGGCATACATCCTACTAATCAGGGCACCACAGTAATACTCCTGCGGTGTACACGTCACCTTAGGGCCTTACACCCTACAGAACCACAAAATGATCCCAGGCCAACTGGCCTTCCTCGTGGGCCCGTCTGGGCTGTCCCAAATGCCCTTTGTCCAAAGTCAGGGCTCGATAATCACAGGGCCTTCCAACTGGCCCTCTGGCTGCCTCGGCAGCGAAGACAATGTGTGTGATGCACTGAGGGGGCGGGGAGTGCATCTCACCCCTTCCTCTTCATAAAAATACAAATGCCCCCGTCGTTGCAGCTGCCCGCGCTCTCGCGGTGCAGCTGGGAAAAAAAAGCACTGGCACCAACCATGCCTTGAGAGCCCCCTTCACCGGGGCTCTTCCGGTGCCACTCACAGCACTAACAATGCGCACATTTCAGCCCCACTCACCGGGGCTGTTCTGGGCAGGATTCAGGCAACAACAGGGTGCCTCGGCAGGCTCCCACTCACGGGGCCTCTTCTCGCTTCGCCCGGCCCCCTCCGCTACATGCAGGACTTCGGCAGGGAGCCCGCGAGGCTCCGCTCCCTCTCTTGGTTGCTCTTCAATGCGGGGTAGGCTCCCGCCCACCGTCAGGCTTTGCTCCTGCCTGACTTCCTTCGGTCGGCCCCCAATCAGGCCGCAACCGCCGGACTTCCTCTTCTGGACCAGCAACGCGGGCAGGCAGACACGCGGGGCTCTCCTCCTCCTTACGGGAAGCCCCGCCCACAGTCAGGCAAGCGCCACCTGGCTTCCGGGTTCGCTCGGACCGAGCGGAGCTGGAACCCTTCTCCCCGGGGCTCAGCAATAGTCCGCAAAGGGCAACGCTGCAGTGCTCGTCACGCACTCGGGCTAGACAAAGTTGGAGCCCACCTTCTTGGGATCTCGGCAGCTCACGGGGCTCTCCTACCACGGCGCGACGGCGCCCTCACAGCGGCAAGGTGAGAGCCCCCCTCCTCGGACTCCTGGCACACAGGCAAAGTGGAATCCCACTCTTTGGGATCAGGCCCTTAAGATGTAGCGCTCACGAGGCGCTAGGACACCAGTTCTCAGAGTGGCAGAGCTGGGCACAGGCAGGCCAGCATGTAGGGACCCTCAGGAAGCGGTAGCTGGGTCCCACGGCGGTTCCTCCTTGCCCAGCAGTCCTTCCAGCCCCTAGACAGGTACAAGTCAGCACAAGCACACTTATATGGGGTCACAGCCCCAATATTTATACTAGGTTGGTCTTTGTTCTGCCCTGGCACAGGGCTTGGGGATCCAGTCCCAACTGGATCTGTGAGGTACCGGAGCACTTTCTTTACAGTGCCCACACCCTCCTTTGTCAGGTTGGGCTCTATCCTCAGACACACCACAGGGGGGGCGGAGCCAGCATTGAACCAGGCAGGCACAGACCCATTCAGGGTCAGGGGCTACTCCTCCCACTACTCTAAATGTAGATCTGCCTATTCAGCCTAGCGCTGACTCACCCTGCCCCTCTGGAGCCACACACCTCACCAGCTCCTGTCACTCCAGAGCCAGACATGCAATACACATCAGGCAGGCAAAGACACATAGCACACAGAAATGCCAACTTCTAAAAGTGGCATTTCTAAAATAGTGATCATAAATCTGCGCACACCATTACGCAGCATTTATTATCACTATTCCAAACATACCAAACTTGACCACGCTGCTCCTCTCATATCAGGAATTACCATTGAAACACTTCTCAGGGAATCCCCAATGCATTCCTATGAGAGGGCAGCCTCACAGCAGTGAGAAACCAAAGTGGCTGTTTGTCACTACCAGGACATGTCACACACTTAAGATACATGTCCTACCTTTTACCTACAATGCACCCTGCCCATAGGGCTAGCTAGGGCCTACCTTAGGGGTGACTGACATGCAGTAAAAGGGGGGGTCACAGACGTGGCAACCACTTTGCGTACCACGTCACAGCGGCAGTTAACTGCGCGCACAGGCCCTGCAATGGCAGAGGCCTGGGATAGGTTTAAAAGGCTACTTTGGTGGGTGGCGCAAGCAGCGCTGCAAGCCCACCAGTAGCATTTCATTTACTGGCCCTGGGTATATGAGATACCACTTTAATGGGGACTGATAGGTAAATTAAATACGCCAAACAGGTGTAGACCAATCTTACCATGTTTACCACAGAGAGCACACGCACTTTACACTGGACAGCAGTGCTAAAGTGCCCAGAGTCCTAAAACCACCAACACCAGGTCAGAAAAAAGACTAGGAGGAAGGCAAAAAGTTCAGGGATGACCCTGCAAAAAGGGCCAAGTCCAACAGTGGTGATTTGTAATCTTATTTAAAAAATGTCAAAGGGGCTAGATCCTGATATGTATGTTTTCATTAAGCTGTTGCATTATGTACCATGGAATGTGGGCTTATTTGATGCTTTTTTTACAGGGACATGAGTCTTCAATTTGTTTGGCTTTGTTGTATGTTTTATATTCAATAAACAGAATTTACATTAAAAAATGTCAAAGACAGAAACAGCAGAAGGTGAGTGATTACGTTTAGTCACAGAACTATGCTTGGGACCATAGAACATCAGTAGGTATGGACTGAGTCACCATTCCACCTCAGTACTAGCTGTAGTGTCTCACTTGCCCTCCTACTCATAACCAGAGGAACAAGTGAATTGACACCCCAGAACACAACACTCCTGACCCTCTCAGGGATCGCAGTGACAGGACACTCCCTTTCGCTCACACACTCGTCCACAGTAAGATATGAAAGAGACACGGAAGAAGTTTGATATGTTTATTTAAACTATTGTGCACTGAAATGCAGTATACGTGCCACAATTAGAAAACTACTGACTTGCAAAAATACCATCAGCATTGCCAATAAAACGTATATTATGGAAAGCCCTGTCATATAAGACAGTATAGCCTAAGGCCCCCCTTCCCCTTCTACAGAGGAAAAACTGATTATACAGCAAATGTCTCTGGGTTTAGCAGCTGACCCCGTACCTTAGCATACACAGATGAATATATTACATCTGAGATATGGCTGTGATCTTCTCTCAGGAAAAATCGATTGATCTGTCTGTTACAGTGGTGTGCATACCTATGGCAAGCTTCACATGTTCATAAACAGCTGCATTACTGTGTTGTGTCTAGGTGCGCGTGCCTGACCAGAATATAATATCAAGGGACATTGTTGTTTGACCTTGTCTGCTTTTCAGACTAAATCTCAGGAAAGAACAGAACTAGAAAACAACTACAGGTTCTTTGTGAAAATATAATGTGGCACAAAAGCAAACATGATTATGTAGTAAAGTATGCAAAGCTAATGCGGCCTGTGTCGTGCACATTTAGGCTAACATAGGGAAAACTACAATAAGCCCTGTATGGGACACATGACAGATCAAGAGCAATATCAGAGCTCTAGATGTGAAGTTTGCCCTTTTTCTAAGACTGATGCTTGATTGTATTTTGCATCGATTTCCTTCTGGACTGAAGGCAGTTGTTACTCCCTGTTTTCAGGGAACTCCCGATCAGTAAAGTAGATGAATTACTATCATTTATAATGACATGTGCAAGTGTACAATTATGTTTTCACCTAGGAAAAAATGTTTACATTGTAACTGAAAGATTAGAGCGACGGTTAATGTACTAATGGCAGAATATTAACTAGGTTTATCTAGTGGAGTACCATTGTTAAAATTAGTGGTCTAATTATGGCACCATAATTTATTTAGAATGTATCCAGCTCCTTTTGCATATTATTATCTTTAAATTATTAAGTTCATCTCAGGACTCTGTTGAAGATTACTGAGCATGGTTGTGCTTTTTTAGTTTAATATAACACAAGGTATCAGATTTTATACTCGCCTTAGTGTGGTTTGTAGCACTGAGTGTAGCTGCCCTTTGACACTGACGGTGCACCCTCTTAAACACTTGGAACAATTAGAACAGCTGTGGGACTTGATTTAAAGTTGGGTGTGGTTTTAGATTCACCATAGAATATGTTTCAAATGTTTAATGGGAGGTTAATAATGGAAGGGTGTTGATGGTTATTAATAAAATTAGGAAACATAAGATGATAAATGTGTATGTGATTACAATATTAGTGGTTTAATGCTTGTTTTCTTAGTATAATATAACATTTAACCAAGCTACTGTTTTAATGTTTGTTTTGCCTAATCTGTACAATATCAAACATAAATTAAATAAACTGAAACACATACAAGGGTATGGGTGCGAGGAGAAAAGGAAGAACAAAATGTGTCCTAGTACTGTCAAAGTTCAGCATTTAATGAAACATCAATTTTTGAATAGATATTTCTAACTGCATATTGCTCACCTTTCGATTTCCCACAAGTGCCATACTGGATCTGAACCTTTTCATAGCTATTGCTCCAGCGCACTGAAAGGTGGCACTATTTTACTCTGCAACAACCTCACTGCTTCTAGAAGTGAAGGCACAGACCCATATATAGCTGCCAACCCCCGCACCAAAAAAAGTTTTTTTTTTTTCGTGCTGCTTGATGTGGGTGTTTCATTATTTCCAGAATAATTTTTCTTTGACAGTGTGCGAGGTATGTCTTCCAGAGGGCCACAGACTTCAAACCATGCCGCAACCGCAGGAGGCATATGTTGGTCATAGGTCTGAGATCTGCAAGACATCTCCCTTTTTTGTCTGGAATCTAAGCACGACTCGAAGTCCTCCAACAAATGCACTCCCTGATGCACTCAAAGGCCATCAGGGAGCAAGAAACGTGGCAGGTCACACTCCAAGCAGTGGAGCTACTGCAGGCCCTGGCTCTTCACCAAGTCACTGTCCTCAGTTAAGTCCCAGGAAAAGTTGAGAGACAGTTTTCGCCTTTAATGCAAGAAGTCCAAGCAGGAGTTGTCTGTGTCCTGTTACTTCCATTCCAGGGGGGAGTTGCACACTGAACACTCGTAGGACCCAAATCCTCTCCCATCGTACAACTTAGAGCATGTTCCAAGGTTGGTCCCGGCTAGTCCAGGGTTCCCTGGGTCATCACTGACCTTGCAGCAACTTATTCAGATGATGCCAGCTCCCTCCAGAGTGCCTTCAGTCCCCATGAAGCCTCAGGAGCCCTTAGTCACACTTCCACCAGCGGGACCTGCTCTGATTCCATTGGGCCTCCACCCGGCCCTATACCTGCGTCGGACCATGGCTACACTTGTGCACTTGAGCCTTTTGGGGTCCATTCGCTCCAGTACAGCCTCCACTCAAGTCGCATCTACTCCGGATCCAACCCTGTTGCCCGTTTCTGATCTGGAACCCATGTCTGATGGCTCCAGACATGGATCTTGTTACAAGATCACAAAGACACAACTTCCTGCATTGGACGAATCTTAGCCTCTTGTTCTATGCCAGTACTATCATAGGCAGGAAGCCTTGTTCTCATCATATTCTGACGCCATACAAGGCCTTCAAAATGTTCCACATGACAAGGATCATGAGTAGGCAGATAATTTGTTCAGTCTTCATTGAACTGATGCTGGCCTATATTTAGATTTACAGAGTGCCAGTGGGTTGGACAATTCCCCGGGGAGTCAGAGTTGGACTCCCCACTGGTACCCCCTCACACATAAATGAGAGGTCCTCTTTTGCCATTGTAATCTCCAAAGCAGCAGAAGTGCTGGGCCTTCAACTACCTACAATAGAGACTAAGACAAATCTAGTGAGTGAAATCTTGCAGCCTTGGCTTGTTACTTCAGAGCCCTAACTACCTTCTAATGAGATTTTGACAGAAACATTAGTGGTCAGCTCCCCATGTAAGTGGTCCTGTGTCACAGGCTGCCTCAGGGGACCCAGTTTTCTCATCGAGCACCCAACTCCTATGAGCTTAGTGGTTAAAACTTCCACCAGCAAAGTGAATTCCATTGCATTCCCTACTGTGTCGCCACATAGGGAATTGAAGCACATTGATACATTCACGAAAATAATCTTTTCTACAGTCAGTTTGGCTTTGAGGTCCCTGAACACTATCTGCTTTATGGTATGCTACACATGTGCCCTTTGGGCCATCACTAACGACATCTTGCTGGCCATCCCACTGATGTTTTGGGTCATCATACCCATGAAACATCTCACTGTTTTTATCTCTACCATTGTACCTTAATAGTAACAAGTATTGGTAAATGCATGGAGTTTTGACTGTGATTAATAATAAGCTGGTTTTTTAGGTCGAGCCTAGAGTAGCGCGCAAGCGCTGCTCTGGCGAAGACTTTATGTAGGGGGTTTGAAAAAGCTGACCAGACGCTCGTGCGTCATGGCCTTTTCCCTGCGGTTACCCGCACGGGCGCCATGTGGTTTCAATTATCGTGCCCTGACACGGGCGCGATAATTAAAACCAGATGTCTCGCTGTGGCGCGTCCGCGCGCACCACTCGCGTCGCCCCCCCTCCTCCCCGCTCGTGCCTTCAAATGCTTGTTTGAAATGTTCAAGGTAATGAAATGAAAACAGCGGTCTGGACTGGGTGTCACTGATGGCTTGGAAAATGTGTTTTTTTTGGTGAAACTGCTGCTTTTAAGCCTTGGTTTTAAAATGTTTTGCTTCTCTTTGGATAGCTGGCTTGCGTACTGCTTTACTGCCTCATCGCTCTATCTTATTGCCCTTCCTTTCCTAAACTCGCCATGTCCTGAGGGAGGGATAGCACCAGGCTGTTGCTCCTTACAATTTTCTTTGGAAGGGCCACCCGAATATCTTAGGGCGCAGTGTCCATGGTTCCGCAGTGATCAACCAGCTTAGAAACCTGAGGTTGCCTTCCATTGCTTTGTTTTGTTTTTAGCCATGCTGCAAAGAATCCACAAAAGCCTCAGATGCTGCCATCCCCGTCATTTTGTAGGCATGCGCACCTGCAAAACGACAGAGGCTTTTTTTTCTTTTTAGTTACTGATCAGAGTCGGATCGTTAACTAAACATAAAATAAAACGCACAAATGTTTTTTTTAGTTAAAGTTGGCGGGGTTGCGGAAGCAACACAGGTGAGGGGGAGGGAACAATGTAGCAGCACAGAGTGCTGGGCAGTGGCGAAGCAACACGGGGGGCGATCAATGAAGCAGCATGGGAGGGGACGCAAAAGTAACGGGTTTGAAGGGCTGGAGGGGACATGAAAGCAATGGGGGTAAGAGGGGAAGCTAAAGCAACACAGGGGTTGGGGAAGTAATATGGAGGATGTGAGTGGTGTGGAATCTGCACACTGGCAAGCGCAAGAGAAAGGGGTCGGGGAGAAGCACTCGGGGAAACAGAGAGCAGCGCTGATCCTGGGAGAGACATAGATAAGGGAGGCCACTTAAAAACACACAAACTTTAATAGAGTGCTTCGCACAAAAGAAACCAGCATTGGCATAGCCAATAGGTCTCGCCTTTGGGAGTTTATAAGTGTTTAGCCATGCAACAGTTGATGTTGTTGCACCAAGGATATTGTGCTGCATAACTAAATACTTATAAGGTCCCAAAGCGAGACCTATTGGCTATGCCAATGCTTGTTTTGTAAGTTGTAGTTTGCTGAGTAGTTGTACAATATAATTTACAACAAGTCTGTTAAAGATTTATGACTTGTTTAGGTACAAATAGGCAATATATTGTTCTGTTACTAATGGTATAGTGCGGGAAATTAATAGCCAAATTTTGAAAAATGAAAGAGGGAAACGATAGAAGGAATTGATGTAAAAGCAATAATATGTGTTTAGAGGAGTTCTGACAACTTTTGGGCCCGGTGACCCTGCACCTGCTGCACCATTCAAATCGTGCCCTAGTGGCTGCAAGATACCTGCATTTGTGACTGCCTGTTTAGTAGTAAAATATTGTAATATTTGGTGTTTGGAGGAGTTATGACAACTTTTGGGCCCGGTGCCACTGCACCTGCTGCACCATTCAAATCATTAACCTATTGCCTGTAAGGTAACTGCACTTGTGACTGCTTGTTTAGTAGTAACATATTGAAATATTTGATGTTTAGAGGGTTCCTAGAGCTTTAGGCCCTGGTGTCACTGCACCTGCTCCACCATTGAAATCATGACCCTAGTGCCTGAAAGGTAACTGCACTTGTGACTGCCTGTTTAGTAGTTAAATATAGTCGTGAAAACATACATTTGACAATTGGAGCCCTGTGAATTAAGGTGAAGAGCATAGGATGTTTTGCAAATGAAATGTAGGTGCCAACATTGTGCATGTATATTGCAAGCCTTTTATCTATGTTAGTAAACCATACGGACACGTAAGGAAAATTTGCTGCATCCAACAGTGCAGAATAGAGCAAGTGCATATTGGCCCGGTGGTGTATGTTTTTACTTTTGTTGTGTGTGTATGTTAGCATTTTCAATCAGGTGGTAGTTGTGGAAAAGAAAATCGGGCAACTGTAAAACGTAGTTATTTCCCAGTACTGCAGTTAATGGTTTCTTTTTTGTCAGTAAATGTTAGTGGTTTGTGTTCTTTTGACCTTTTGTGTTTATTGTGGGGTCTTTTATACGTATTTGTTTGAAAAGTGGTACAACTTTGTAAGTAAAGGAAAAAAATGTAAGTTAGTAAATGTTTGCAACACAATGTAATATTAATTACCTAGTGCCTAAATAGTACTTGGCACAAACGTGTAATGCCTCAAGCATTTGTTGAGCTCCACAAAGTCATAAACAATGATTAGAGGCACAGGGTTAGAAGGTGGAAGGGGATTCCCTAAAAAGACATCTTATTGCATAGTTTAACAATCCTTGAAGTCTAGATCATGTTTTGTGGTTACACTGTGGCAAGTGGCCTAAAGCAACATATGTGATGTTTACGGTGTAATGTGAAGAGTGAAGAGCGAAAGCCTTGCCGGATGCCACGAGAAAATGCATGCAGCCAGAGAAAGTAATCAAAATGTGCGATAAAATAATAATAATGTAGCCGTGCGGCCAGGGAAAGTAAACCCCCAAAAAACGTTCCACACAAAAGTGGATGAACACAGTGCTGTGGGACGAGAACTGATAAGAGCCCCCTTTTAAGATATATTAAATACAAGAGATTTCACAAGCACAAGCTCTGTCCAGGCGAAACCTAAAAAGGAGTTAGGATCCGGAAAGCATTTTTAATCTACTTATAATCCCTCATTCTTAGCATGTGAGCTCCACTTACAAACTGCGTCAAGCCCACCTACTCACACTAGGTGTAGTGGGAGAACAGCCAATGATGAAGCATGCCACAGGTGGTACCTGTGGGTGAGGATCCAACTATAATATCCAAGAGATGCCTGGATTGCACTAATTTACCTGGGTGCAGATCCTTTACTATCTTGAGATATAGTAGGACCCTGCAACCGATCTCTTAAATTGAGGAGATCACAATAGCAATGGTTTACCCTCTTTTGTGTAGTTACTTCATTCCTGATGAATTGAGGACTGCTTTTGCTCAGATAATCCAAAACGGACCGGAAGTAGCTATCTATATATGGAGGGCTGCTCAGAGCATGAAGAAACGAGTAGGGCGTGCCATTCGCACCAGCATAGTGATCAGGCATCATGCGTCAATGTACGCCACAGGATTTTCTGGGGGGACACAGGTCCCTTTTGGATATGCCATTTAGTGGATATAGACTCTGTGGGGGAAAAGCTGACTTTTTGTTGCAGCACTTCAAAGACAGGCATGCTATTGTCTACTCTTTGGGTTTGCTATCTCAAGCTGACGTTTTGTTGCAGCACTTCAAAGACAGGCATGCTATTGCCTACTCTTTGGGTTTGCTATCTCCGGCTTGCTAATTCCACCATCAATAAAGAAAGTTTTGATTATGCTCTCGGAACCTAAGGCAGCTTTTGCGACCTGTACTATAGCGAGCAATAACCTTTCATGGCTCCAGGGGCCGTGGTGATAAGAGGCCCTGGCCGCCGCCATGGACAGCAGTCCTTCTCATCCTCCTCACCTGCTGTGGCTGCTTTCAAGCAACTTTGATTTCCCCCTCTCTTGACCATGCACAGCCTGTTGGAGGCAGAATTAGTTTTTACTTTACATGCTGGCATTTCAGAAACCTCATAACCAGTGGGTGCTGCCGGTCCTTCAGCATGGTTATGTCCTCCTCTTTGCATCCACCGTCCCCCCATATTCCACCTGTGTTTGTTCATAATTCTTGCTCAGGGAGTACAATCTCTGCTGGCCAAAGGGGCAATTGAAATGGTCCCTGAGACACAGAAGGGCAGGGGCTGTTACTCCTGATACCGTTTGGTGTTCAAAAAAGATGGAGGACTCGGGCCAATACTAGATCTTAGACTTCTGAACACTTCCTTTGGAAATGCAAGTTCAAGATGTTGACTTTGGCCCAGGTTTTTGCGTCCTGGATCCTCACTCGTCTATGGAGGAGAAGAGGTTTCACTGGTTGGACCTAAAGAGAACTCTTAGCTTTTACATCGAGTGCACAAAGGAGCACTGGTTGGATGACCAGCTTTTTATTGGCTTTGGAAATGTTTTCCAGAAGTCAACCTTGTCCAAGTAGATCATCCTGTACAAGACTTGCTATATCCTGGCAAAAAAGGAATCTCCATAGTGCCTTGCAGCTCATTCTACCAGCTCCAAGGCATCTTTTGTGTGGGTTGTTCCCACTTTGGACATATACCAGGCTGCTACATGGAGGTACTACACACCTTCAACAGACGCTATTGGGTCAATGTTAAAGTCTGCAGGTAGGGCCATTTTGGCACTCAGTCCTGCAGGACCTCCTCGTGTAAGTCCACTCCTCAGACATTCCATTTTTGGGGAGCAACTGCTTTGAAATCCATTCAAATGGTGAGGACTATGCGGTGGGTTTCCATCCAAGTTGCCTCTGGTAATGCACTTTCTAGTGGATACTATATCTGACTGCAGATTCTTCACCACCCTCACTCCTCCCCATTCCATTGAGTGGACTTTTGAGATTCTGAAAAGGTCTCAAGTTTGATTTGTCAAACCTTCAATCTGTCATGGCAGATCTATGTGCGGAAGAGTTCCAAGGAAAACTGATGTCAGCACAGAGGGGTGGAACCTAATTACAGCTCTGTGCATTCACTTCTAGGGTCCGTGAAGCACACAGGCTTCCCATTAGTACACACTCATGTTAATACCTGGAATCTGTGGTGCCTGTTAACCTACAATCTAGATTACTGGAAACTAGTACTCCACTGTTCATGAGCTTCAGATCCAGACTAGACACTGCTAGGACTCATAGGTTCCAGCTGTTAATATTTTAAGAGGGTGCTCTGATCCTTAAAAATTCAGTAGATTGGGGCGTGGCCAACCAAGATGGCCGAGCGGACCTAAACCAGCGAGGCACCATGGCGAGCCGATGGACAAAGTCACTTAAATGCGTACATGAATGGTTCCCTTTGAGGCAGAAGAGGTGCTGAGAGGCCAGAGGTAACGGAGGCATTGTGAACTGACCGGGGCCCCGCCAAAAGGAAACTAGCGTTGCCGGAGCAGCGGAGCTACGCGGCAGCCCGGGTGGCAGCTGGAGGGCCTCACAAAGGGCAACAGCCAGCAGAAAGAAGCTAAGAGGGGTGGAGAGCCGGCCTCGGCGGCGGGAGAAGATAGGACGGTGGAGACGCTGAAGCCACGCTGGCCCCGGGAGCAGAGGTGAGAGCCCCATGAGCGCCGATAGGAAGTAACGTACCAGGCTCGCCTCAGACACAGCGGGCACCACTGAGCATGGGCGAGGGCTGTTTGACGGTGGGGGCGCAGAGGGGACAAGTGAGAGGGTTCGCCCCTGACCCCTTTCTGGTACCGGGGCGGCCACTGGGAGAGCACGTGGAAGCTGAAGCCTGAAGTTAAGATGGTGGCCCAGTGAGCTGCTGAAGGCCCCGAGACACTGGGGGGCTCAGTTGGAACAGGCCGAGTGCGTGAGTCTGCCTGAAGCACTGAGCAATGGAAGCGCCAGGTGGCTCAGCAGGGAAGACCATCGGATTTCCAGGCACCTGACCTGAACATGGCCGTCGCCCAGGGGTATTAGATCCGCACCGGCCATTATAAGAAGCACTCGCGGATCCCGGTGACCGGGTAGGAGCGGTCTTCAGTAGCAGCGGCTCTGCACGGAGGAGACCTCATTCAACACTGAAGGGCACTATTCCCCCGTGGATATACAGACTGCGGGAGTGACTACATAGTCAGGGAGTAACAGCTTACGGGGCCCACCGGGTCTCTCGATCGGCAAAGGGTGGGGGATCTGGCATGACATCACCCTTGTTTCGCTGCGGAAAGTTCCACCCCTGTGTGAGGAATACGAACAGAGAACATGGGGATGCGGGACGGAGGGGCCTCAACCTGAGCACTCAGGAAGACAGATGGGGACATTGAGCCCACAGCCGCACGCATAGGCCTGAGATCACGAGGAAACTCGCTGGCTGACTGAGAGACCCAGGTACTGGACGTACTGCTCACACGAAGGGAATATAGCACATAAAGAAGCACCACTCTGCCCTGGAGGGGACTCTCAGTGGACATTGTGGGCCCTATGCCACCCAAAAAGACGCTAACAAATAGAGTCTCCAGCTACTTTGCCCCTACGGAAACGAGAGGGAACCCAATAGAAGGCAGACAAGGGGGAGAGATGGCGCTCACCAAGGAGGACCTGCTGGCCTCCTTGAGAGAGTTCAAGAAAGAACTCAGGGAAGAAATTAAGGCGGACCTCGAGGGGTCAATGGAGGCACTATGTTCCGACATTCAAGGCAAGCTAACAACGCTACAACATGATGTCGACTCCGTGGGCACTCGCACTCTAGAAGTAGAATCAAAGGTGCAGGAGCTAGAGCTTAAAATGGCGGCGATGGAAAACGCGACAAAAGGGCTCCACGAGTGGTTACAAGTCAATAGCCTCAAATGTGAAGATCTCGAGAACAGAGCCCAGAGCGATAATGTTCACCTGCAGAACTTAGAAGAAGGAGCGGAAGGGGCATATCTGGAAGCATTAGTCGTAGGAATGTTCGGAGAGGTGCTTGGCCCGGGAGGCATGAAGATAAAAATCGACAGGGTGCATAGAGTGGACCCACCGCCATCTGGAGGACAGAAGCGACCAAGAGATGTCCTGGCTAAATTACATTCCACAAGATGCGGGAGGCAATCCTCCTGGCGTCTCGTTCAAAAGACGAGGTATCTTTCCAAGGCTTCAAGTGTGATCTATATCAAGATGTGTCACCAGCGACACTGGCACGCCGACAACTACTTCATCCAATCATGAAGAATCTACTTCAGGATCATATAAAATACAAGTGGACCTACTCTTTTGGTATCGCTTTCTCCCTACACAATAGGATACACCACTGTACCTCCGATGCCGAAGCGGCGGAGCTTCTAGGCCTTGCACCCCCTGAAGACTCGGAAGATGGAACTAAAGAAGGCGACACAAGGAGAAGGACGGCGGAGACACATGGAGAAGGACAATGGCAACAACAGAAAAGAACAAAACCGCAAAAGAGGAAGTGACGTTGTTGGGGAGAGAAGGAACAAAAGGAGAGATGATCCAGACTGATCCCTGACCCCGAAGCCAAGTTCTACAGACCAGGGTCTGAGACAGTTGTACAGGTCTACCTGTGAGATTGGAGGTGTCCCAGAGTGGTGAGAGACCTGATAACCTCCAGGGGACAAGACAAGTTGGAGGTCGAGTTGAAACATCCCCTTGGGAACGGGGGGAGATCCAACTATTCAAAGCAGTGGCCTGTGGATGGTGGCGGGGACTGGTCTCATGGGGCCAAACTTGATGTGGGGGGAGAGGGAATCGACATTAAACTAATGTGAGGTCACACAGGGTGAGAGCGAGGTGGCTCCTGGAAGGGGGCTTACATTACTAGAGGCCCTGTTGGAGACCACTCAGGAGTAAGTGACTGGATTACAACACTCTATAAATCGCCAAAAGCGGTCATGGACCGATACGTCCATGGTAGGTACACGACAAATGTACTTCACTAACGTATTTTCCAGGAAGTTGGGTCAGGTTGGCCCCAATTGTTCTGTTTTGGGAGTCTTTTGTTATTATGTTTGGGGTGCACGGAGGACCTTAATCTTACACGGGACATGCACGGGGGCGGAGAGCATGAAGAGGAGATCTTTTGCGACAGGGAGAGGAGGGGGGAGTAGCTCCAAAGATGTGCTGAATCTATGGATGGTAGGTGGGCACAAAAACCTATACCTTAAACACAAATGGTGCTTACATCGCTCACATGGAATATAAAGGGGCTTAACTCCCCGGGTAAATGCCAGAAACTATGGAAGTATCTCCAGGACCAGAGGCATGATGTCGTAGTGCTGCAGGAAACACACATGAAAAGGGCAGAGGACCATTGGTTGAAACACAGGGCATACCCTCTTGTCTATCGCTCTTATGTCACAACTAAGCACAACGGGGTGGCACTGCTCTTTCATAGATCCCTGAGATTTCAGCCAGAAGGAAGCAAAGGTGGCTAAGGAGGGCAGGATACTTATAGTCAAGGGGAAACTGCAGGGGTGCTGCTGTACCTTTGCCTCTATCTACTCGCCTAACTCTAATAAAACGACATTCATCTCCAAATTCCTATCGTGGTTCGGGGGGTTTGCGGAGGGGGACATTTTCCTACTTGGGTATTTCAACTTAACCAGTTGAATAGCACATAACCCCCAAGAGATCGTCTAGCACTTTCACTAAAGCCCTGAAAAAAGCTTTTAATGCGTTGGGGCTAATAGACACGTGGCATCCTAAAGATAGGGACTACACTTTCTTTTCTCATACACAGGAGTTATTCTAGGATAGACTATATCTTTACAAGTAAGACCTTAAATCCAGCACTGCAGGCCACTTGCATACATCCCATTACTATATCAGACCATGCCCCATGCACATTAACACTGACCTGGGATAGTCCTCCCTCAAAATATAAGAGATGGTTCCTCCCAGTGGCTGTCACATGGGACTGCTTACTGCTTGAACTACGGAAATCCATTAAGGAATATTTCCTTAGAAATGACCCCAAGGATACCTCCCAGGCCACTAATTGGGACGCCTTCAAGGCAGTTCTGAGAGGACAATGGATCACGCTTAATGCAGAATTGAACAAATGCAGAGTACAAGAGAGACTGGCCAGGCAGAACTGAAAGAGGCAGAAAGGAAATACAAGAGATAACCTATTTTAAGTCTGCAAAGAAAGGTTACGGAGCAGAGTTAACCCTTCTACGCCTTAAATGCTCCACATACGAGAAAGGCAATAAGGTGGGAGCTCACCTGGCCAGACAGCTGAGGATAAAAAGGGACTATATAGGAGATATACGTACACCAGGGAGGGGGGGATAAAGCAACCGCGGAGACAGACAAGGCATTCGCCTTTGGCCAATTTTACCAAAAACTATATCTAGCAGAGGGCTGCGAAACAGCGGCGCAAGCCTGATATCTAGAGGAGATAGAACTCCCAAAAATTTCAGCAACACAGAATGATAAGCTGGGGGCAGCGATAACATCTGAGGAACTTAGCAGTACTATAGCTAATCTAAAGTCACATAAATCACCGGTCCCAGACGGTTTGATGGCCTAGTTTTATTAAACTTATGGGGCTGAAGTTATCGCACACCTGGTAAATTTATATAACTCTATGGCGGAGTCGGGGAGGGTGACTAACTCTACGGGAGAGGCCCTTATTTCGGTGCTGCCCAAGCCAGGGAAGGACACAACTGTGCGGCTCCTACCGACTGATAGCGCTCCTCAACCTGGACGCCAAAATTTAAACAAAGATACTGGCTAGTAGACTAGAATCACTAATGCCAGAACTGATTCACCCGGATCAATCCAGGTTCATCCACGGCAGGCAAACTCACGACAACCTGTGGAGGGTCTTCCACCTCATGGATAAGGCAAATAAAAAATTGTTACCGACGGTCCTCTTGGCGCTTCGATCTGGTGGATTGGTCCTTTCTTTTTCAGGTCTTGAGGAAATACAGGTTTAGTGACCGATTTAAAGTCATAAGAGCAAACTATGCATGCCCTAGCGCCAGGGTCCTGGTTAACGGGGTGAGCTCAGCAATGTTCGCCCTGGCGAGGGGGACTCGCCAGGGATGCTCCCTTTCCCCACTGCTTTTTGCCCTCAGTATAGAACCGTTGGTAGTTAAAATTCGTATGACGCCTGAGAAACAGGGCATTCCATTCGGAGGGGATGAACACAAGATCACCCTATTTGCGGATGATATGCTCCTATCAGTCACAGCACCGGAAACTTCACTGGCGAGGGTGATGGAGGAACTGCAGTGGTTTGAACGGGTAGCTGGGCTAAGGGTTCATCTTACTATATGCTGAACCTCACATTGCCGCAGAGGGTCATGGAAGCTTTAGTTAATTACACGCCCTTTCAAAGGGCTAAAAAAGAAATTGTTTATTTGGGAATAAGAATAACACCCAAGCTCCACGACCTCTACAAGGCAAACTTCCCCTCACTTCTACAGCAAATAAAAGTGGATTTTCATAGATGGGCTCCCGCGTATCTCTCGTGGATAGGCAGAGTCCAGGTGATTAAGATGATGATACTGCCTAAAGTGCTATACCTCTTCCAGGGCCTCCCGATTGAGATAGAACAGGGGTACCTCACCGCATTAAAATCACTGATCATTCGCTTTATCAGGGGGAGGAAAAAGGGCAAGAATATCATTCTGGTCGAGACCGGTCCAAAATGACGGTAGGGACCCGTGTCCCCACTCAGCTGTCTGACTTTGTGAAGTCAATGGGGCTAATAGACTTGTGGCGTCGGCACCATACACTAGAACGCACCTTCTCCTACTTCTCGGGGGCGCATAGGACCTTCTCCAGACTCGATTACTTGTTTGCTCCAGCACGAGAAATACGGTCAATAGATGAAGTTGAGTACTTGGCTAGAGGTATCTCTGACCACTCACCGTTGAGGCTACGAGTGGGAGGGACTGCACGTGGAGCTCTATCAGAATGGCGTCTGAGCACATGGGAGCTGCGCGATGAGGCAGTGGTGGAGGTTATTAAACGCAAAACTGAGCTGTTCTTCCAGGAGAATGACGGCTCAGTGTCCTCTGCTGCCACCCTTTGGGAGGCCTACAAGGCAGTCATCTGAGGTAGGCTGCAGGATACTGTAGCGAGGAAATGCAGAGCGGAAGCTCACCAGATAGAAACCTTGGAAGGCCAACTTCTTGACCTAGAACACAATATTACCCCTGGAAACGAGGCTTTCGCTTCGACAGTTAGAGATCACCAGCAGGCAACTTCGAGCGTTGCTCAATAAGGAGGTCCAGACACAAATACGGGCAACGCAGCACAGACTCTGAGTCAGGTGACTGAGCAGGGAAACTCCTAGCTTGGCTGAGCCGGAAGGAGAGGGAGGCAAATTGTGTTGGCCAGATAGTTGAGGCAAGTGTACAGTACACCACGGCAGCAGAAATAGCAGGAGCATTTGAGCGGTATTATACCAACCTATATCAGGCGAAAGCTACAGCTGATGATGGTGATATAGAGAGTTATCTTAGTGGAATTGACATGCCAATCCTGAGTCAAGAAGATACAGACGCCCTAGATGCAGACTTCACCCTTGAGGAGGTACAGGCTGCTATAGCCAAACAAAAATCAGGGAAAACCCCGGGTCCCAATGGGCTACCTGGAGAATTTTTTTAACGGAACAATAGTCTGCTGGCCCCATACATCTTACGAATGCTTCTGGCGGCCAAAGAGGAGGGAACCTACTATCCCCGGATCTCTGTCAAGCCACGGTGGTGGTTATACCAAAACCTGGTAAATATCCAGAAAGACTGTGGGTCCTACCGTCCAATCTCGCTTTTAAGCATCGAAACTAAGATCTTGGCTTCTATACTTGCCACGCGACTGTTGACGGTTATCACATCATTGATACATAAGGATCAGTCGGGCTTTATGCCCAAAGGTTCTACTCGCCTTAATTTACGTCAACTGGCGAACTGGATGGACACGGCTAAAAGGGGAGATAGGCCCTGGACACTCCTATCACTCGACGCCGAAAAGGCGTTTGATACGGTCCATTGGCCCTTCATGAGGCACGTGCTCCTAAACACTGGGTTCGGGTGTAATTTCCGGTCGTGGGTAGACATATTGTACACAAACCCTACTGCCAGGATTAAGGTCAATGGAGTTAAACCCGCGTCCTTCCCCATCCAACGAGGGACCAGACAGGGTTGTCCACTGTCCCCTCTGCTTTTTGCATTGGTTCTTGAACCATTGGCATGCTTAATCAGAGCACACCCGGCAATGAAGGGATTCCAGGATGTTGAGGGGCAGACGAGGGAGGAACAACTCTTCCCTCTATGCAGATGATATCCTACTATACATTGCCAACCCGGACATAACGCTTCCCGTTGTATTTGAATTAGTCATGGAATATGGCAAGCGAGCTGGATATAATATTAACTGGGGGAAATCCAGCATATACCCTATAGGTGGCCCTGCTGATACACCACTCATACCGCTGCAACTTCCGATTGCAGCTGAGGGTTTTAAATATCTGAGACTGTTCATCTCCATTAATGACACGGATTGCCTCACTCACAACATTCAACTTGTCCTGGTAGAATTCCGGGAGGACGTGACCAGATGGAGGTGCCTCCCACTGACGCTACTCGGACGAGCTGCCATGTACAAAATGATCACACTGCCAAAGGGCTTATATATTCTTCAAAACACGTATCACAAGATCCCGGACGCAATGTTTCAGGCAATGAAGTCTGCACGCTACTATGGGACGGCGGCCACCACCGAGTAGCACTCCAGACATTACAACGCAGTCAATATAATGGGGGAATAGCACTACCAGATATCCAGGCGTATTATCGAGCTGCCCACCTCACAGTACTTAACGAATGGGGGCATGCACACGGAGACCACCCCACATATTCCCCTGAGACTCTTCAATTTCGAAAGCACTCTCACCTATATTACATATATGGAGGGAGGGGGATCCCGGGCCTATTACCAGCGACACGGAGAGTAATAGAAGCATGGAAAGCAGCAGAACGTCAAATGAAATGGGGGAAAAAAGGTTGACAAGGGCCACCCCCTTATGGGAGGGAAGGCGGTTTCAGGAGATAGCAAAACTGCGGGGGTTCAAAGGGTGGGACACCATTGGGATAACTTACCTGGGTGACATTATTAGACACGGAGATCTGATGACCTTTCCACAACTACAAGAGGAATATAATTTGTCGGACAGGCAATACTACAAGTATATTCAGCTCCGACATGCATGGAGAGCGCAGGATCCTGCTATCGCTGACCTCCCCGGGTATGCCCCATTAGAAGGTAGATTGCTCCAGGAGGAGATACCTGAAAAGGCAGTCTCGTGGACATATAAGACTCTAATAAATAAAATGCCCGACAGCTTACTAGTACTGAGAAGTAAATGGGAGGCTACAACGGGCGAATTAGAGGACATAGACTGGGACATGGCCCTGGTGCACCCTAGAGAAGTGGCAATAAGACTTAGGTTGCGATTGATTCAGTTTAAAATATTACATAGAGTGTACTATAACAGGGCGAGACTTCATGCAATGGGTCGAGCTAAGACGCCCGAGTGCCTACGATGCAAAACTGAGAAGGGCTCCTATATCCATACTTTGTGGGAATGCCAAGTAATACATAGATACTGGTTACGGATAGTACGAGAATTGACTAATATACTTGGGACACAAATCCCGATGGACCCCAAATACGTCTTGCTGGACATACGCACTGAGGTCGACTTGCCCAGATATAACCTCTTGCTAAGTAATTTAGGATTAATAGTAGCAAAATGCGACATAGCCAGGAACTGGGGAAAAGCAGACCCGCCAACTATGAAAGATTGGAGGGCCGGTATGGACATGCACATGGGGGCGGAAAGGACAGTATACCAGGCAAGAGGATGTCCCAAGAAATCTCAGAAGATTTGGCAACCTTGGCTGAGTTATTATGGTCTAGAGATAGACGATGGATGCACGGACATCACGCAATTGATTTCACGGGGACATGTGGGAGCAGAGCTCAGAGCCCCAGATTATGAGTCTATTGATGGAGGTGTGCGATAGTTACTGTGAGGGGGAGAACAGTACGAGAGACCTAGAAATAGTGAAATGTAAACTCGTATATCCCATATTCCAACCAATTGTATTCAATATCTACTCCACATATAAGGGAGATGTAAGAGATATACCTGCTGAATATTGTTTTGGTATCTTGTGTATTTTTGTTATTTCAAATAAAAATAAAAACAGTTTAAAAAAAATTAAAAAAAGAATCATTCTGCCAACTCCGGCTCCCCAAAAATAAAGGGGGTTTGGCACTGC
The DNA here is from genome assembly GCA_963921515.1 of Calotriton arnoldi. Lineage (NCBI taxonomy): Eukaryota > Metazoa > Chordata > Amphibia > Caudata > Salamandridae > Calotriton > Calotriton arnoldi. Next base: position 4,087,926 of record CAWUFW010000438.1, read on the forward strand.
CAGACTTGAATCTATATTACAAAGCAGCTCAACTCCGAGTGATCACAGAATGGTCATCCAGGGTGTCAGACAAACACTGGCTACATATGGACAGGGCAGTGACAGGGAGGAGTATTTGGGACCTTCTGTGGTAACCTAAAGCGGAGCGTCTGCCTAATGTTTATCTAAGTACACCTACTAAAACGACCCTCAAGGTGTGGGACGACATACACAGGGTGTCAGCCCTAACCACTTTCCCTTCACCGTTTACCCCCGTACACTATAACTCAGCATTTCCACCAGCAGGGGCCCGGGGTCCCTTCGATGCGTGGAAGGAAGGGGGATGACTCACGATCTCCGAGCTGTTCTATAAGGGGGACATGCTCACATTTCAGCATTGTCAGAGGGAGTTTAACCTTACAGCCAACGAATACTACCACCACACTCAGCTGCGACATTGGGTCCCTACTCGGGGAATCCAGGAAGCTGCGCCCAGAGAACTCACGCCAATAGAGAAACTAGCAAAATTAGAGAAGGGTACAAAAGGCATGATCTCGCACCTCTATAAAATACTCCAGTCTACATTGCATACTAAGCAGCCCAGACACAGGCTATTCTGAGAGCATACCTTGGGGGTGAGTCTCACAGACAAACATTGGGACAAGTTATATACATACACAAATTTAGCCACTCAATGGGAACTCGGGAGGCCCACTATAAAGTACTTAATGACGGTATCTGTACCCCACGAAACTTAAAAGGATTTACCCCGAGACGACTGACTTATGCTGGAGAGGCTGTGGTTTTCAAGGGGACTTTAGGCATATCTGGTGGGACTGTCCAACAATCCATCCATTCTGGTTAGAGATTCTGGCACAAATTAAAGACATATTGGGTTACCCCATCCCTTCTGACCTGGGGTCGACACTGTTGGGTATTCGGTCTTACACTCTCAAACGTCAGACAGTTAGTGATAGAACCATCTTCTTGCTGTGTCTAGGGCCACTCAAAACAGCAGTAGCAGCGGCATGGAAGCAGAAGGGGGCTCCTTCTCTGACCCAATGGCACGCTCGCTTATGGCCGGCTCTCACTATGGAAAGAATGGTAAGCGTGTTAGCAGACACCTTTAAGAACTTCGAGTACACATGGGGTCCCTTGGTGGAGTACCTATCGCGGGGTCTCCCCCTGTTTGCGTGCCCTACACGTACCGGGCACTACAGCTCTTCCAATTTTAGCATCCAGAGGGGTGAAAGGGGAGCCCGAGACGGGGATTTAGGGAGGATGTCTCTTGGGACCCTCTGACCACACCAAGCTACCCTTACATTCAAACAGGCATCAACAGAACTCAGTGCATCCTTTATATTTAGGGGGGAGGAGAGGGAGGCGGGGAGTTGTGAGGGATGTTGGTTTTAATTGACTAATGTAGGAAGATGACCAATGGTGCTATTTTACTGTTTACTTTGAGATCGTTTATACACGTCTTCTCTGAAAGGAAGCAAATGTACCTCCTTATAGCTTCATACTATATGATGCGATTAGAAAGGCACTATGTAATGATATGCTTTTGAAAAATTTCAATAAAAAGATTGTTGATTAAAAAAAAAAAGTCACTAGATTCAGAGTAGACAACATTTTGACATCCTAGAAAGCTTGTATAATGTGTAGAACCGATTTGTATGTATAAGTTGGTTAGATATTTAATTAAATGCTCTAATTTTACAAAAGTAAAACTTAATTTTTAGGTCGAGCCTAGACAGCGCTTGCGCTGTTGAGATGATCTGTTGTAGGTACTTTGTGGGTTTGGACTCTTCCCATCGCTTTTCATTTGTCTAATTGCTTGTCTTTTAAATTGCCTTGCTTGCCAGTGGGTAATTCCTCTTCCTGGTTCATCCTTTTTTATGGGACTTGTTCATTCCCCTGGAGCATCGCCCCATGACTTGTTGGCTTCTGCTTTTTTCTTTTTTATGTTTGGCTCAGGAACTTTTTTTTTGGTCTGAATAGCTGCTCTTCATGTATGTGAGCACTCGCTCGCTCTCACGCATGCTCCCTCTTCTCGTGCTGCAGCTGCCTCCTCCTCCCTCCCGATTGTCGGTCTCTTCTCCCCTGCAGCCCGCCCGGCACTGCTGATCCTCTTCCCCTTGTTTGAGAATGGCAACCTAATTTGAGTTAAGCTTTGCTCGCCAGACAAGCCATAAAATGTCTCATGAGTTTCATGGGGACCCACCACGAAAGCCACCTTCACCCTCCCCCAAAAAGATTTCTCCTTCAGTAATTTCAGTGGGCTCACTCTTCAACGACATTCATGTCTATGGTTTAGAGAAATAAATTAGGAAGGGTAAAAATTAATTTGTCTAATTTGAGCCATGAAGCGCTTTGAAGCCGATCAGTTGGTGGCGTGGAACTGCTGACGTCTGCACATGTGTTCATTCCCAGACTGGGCACTGCAAAGCTCATTGTGACTGCCCCTGTAAGCTGCAGTGGGAGCTGCCAAGATGAGCGCTATGAGCACTGCTTGGGTGCTTCAGTGAGCGAGGACAATTAAACATACCAAAATAGTACAGCAGCCTTTCAGAGACCAACCTACCACAAGACTAACTCCACCCGCGAGAGTGTCCCATGTCACTACCCCCACCAACCCTACTGGCCTTTCAGAGCTGAGGGACAGTGGCATGAGCCTGACTCTTCCCCGGTCCTCCAGGCTCCTAGACAGATGTCTGACACACGAATGACAGGGTCCGAGCCCTGGCAGCCTTTGACAAATGCAACATTCATCCCCCCAATCGCCCCCACTGGCCTTTCAGGGAGGAATTCTGGTAAGTGACGGACCCTGCCCCAGCTCTACAGCCAGCAGGTTGACATTTGATAGATTCCACCGAACAGCTCAGTCTTTCAGAGAGGAATCTGAAGTGAGTGGCCCAGCACTAGCCCTCCAGAGTCAAGACTGATGCGTTATAATATCCTGTTTGTTGCAATGTGCTTCATACTGTACCAGGGCTGTTTATGAACACTGTGAAAAACGGGTGCTATTCTTGCCCAGTTTAAGGATATTTATTTACCCCACTTCATAAATTTGGAAAGCAGAGGTGGCCTTGTGAGGTTTGTCAGGGGACTCCGAGAAGACTAGATGTCAGCGGCGAGCGTTTAACTTGCTGAGCCATCATGGGGAGACTTGTTCCAATCCCTTCTCTGCAGCTACTGCCATTGAATTGGAGTGGACAGATGGAGTTCTTGGGTGAGGGGGCATCACCATTACTAACTCTCCTGAGAGGGGCACTGGGGGGCGGGGGATCCGGGGCTGCTTCAGCATACAGTGTCTTATATGGAGGATGGGGTGGGGGGCTTGCAGGGTTTAATCCTTCTCACCCCCCTTCTGAGTCTGTAGGATTCAGACCCCTCAAGGACACCCCGTCCGAGGTTTGAGAGGGAGTAATAATTGTCAGAATATTCATGATTCCAGCTGCTGGGCTCCCCTGTGGGCCATTTATGTGATTAAAGGCACATTAAGAGGTACATACTGTGAAATTATCCAGAAATCTTGCTATTCTAACAGAAAGTGATAAAAAGGGAGCCCCTGTAATATAATACACGTAGCTCTGTTTAAAGAAATAAACTATACACCTCATTCATGTCATATTGGAAATTGTATTCAATAAAACCCATTATTCTGTCTTGAATTGCGTCATTTGAGTCATTTGTATCGCTGCCCTTCCTAGTAGAACAGTTTGTGCAAAACTGGTGCAATTTCACTAAGCGTGAAAGCACTGCCCCCCCACGTCTGTTTTATTGCGTATTTCACGCTTCTGTTTCCAGACATGTCTCCAGGCCCAGCTTCTTCCTGTGTTCACATGTTGGTGTTTCTCATTGCACATATTAGACCCAAGAAGCAGTCCTCCCGAACAGCTCTGCATGTGTCACAGGAGGTGCTTTAGGACTCACAACATCATACTGTACAAAAACATTGCACCAGTGACGTAACAAAACCTTAGGGGGTGCCCTCTGCAAGAAAATGTGAGGGGGTCCCTCGCAGGACCGAAACCTTAAAGTACTTCACCTCTGCGCCTCATCCACCTGACGTCAGCAGGAGTTTCTGTGATGTGATGTGTGAAAGTGACACCATGTCAGCGCACTCTGCACCTTGTGTGTTCATATTTATAATATTAATCAGTGTGATGTACAGGGCTTGACTGTAGGTGCCCCTCACTGACGCTTAAGTAAGGGGTAGTTTACTAAAGTGAGCACTAAAGGGGTCAGTTATAATTCTGCGAGTGAGTTGCTACGCCATAAATTGGTGAATCCTGTACAGCTAGATTGGCCCTTCCCACGCCTACCTAAGGCCCTAGTCTTAGCTCCTATCTTAGCACATGGTAATTCCTCCTCCGAAGCTCCTGATGCCAATGGTACCAGTAACTCTAGGTGTCTGTCAATGGGACCTACCAGGGGCCCCATAGGCACTACCAGGGGTCCCTATGGGCACTACCAGGGGGCACCTTGTTCACCCTGTGTTTGTTCTGTCTCGTGCCACTCGCCTTAGTTCCCTTCAACACTTTTACCTTTATCCTTTCTCTTTATATCTCTTCCTACCTCTACGTCTCTGTTTCACCCCCTCTTTCTGGACCCTCTAATTCACCTATGTATATCTCACCTGTCTCAGTACACCTCTTTCCAGCCTCCTCCCATGACCATACCTCTCTTCACCACTCTCTAGTTTTCCTTTATATCTATTATACCCCCTCTAGATGCTCTCAAACCTCGACTCTCTCCTCCACTGTCTAGTCATATCTGTACATTTTTATACCCGTCTAGACACTCTCTAAACCTCAACTCTCTCTCCGCCACTATCTAGTCTTACCTTTATATCTTTTATACCTCTCTGAATCGCGACTCTCTCCATCACTCCTTAGCCTTACCTTTACATCTTTTATACCCCTCTAGAAGCTCTCTAAACCTCAACTCTCTAGTCTTACCTTTACATCTTTTATTCCCCTCTAGATGCTATCTAAGCCTGAACTCTCTTCACCGCTCTCTAGTTTTACCTTTACATCGTTTTTACCTCTCTAGACGCTCTCTAAACCTCAGCTTCCTCTCCACCACTCTCTACTCTTACTTTTACATCTTTTATACCTCTCTAAACCTCAACTCTCTCTGCCGCTCTCTAGTCTTACCTTTACATCTTTTATACCTCTCTAGACACTCATTAAACCTCAACTTTTCTCCACCCCTCTCTAGTCTTATCATTACATCTTTTATACCTCTCTAGATGCTCTCTAAAGACCAACTCTCTCTCCGCCACTCTCTAGTCTTAGTTACATGTTTTATACCTCTCTAGAGTGCTCTAAACCTCAACAGTCTCTCCACCGCTCTCTAGTCTTAATTTTACATCTTTTATACCTCTCTAGACGCTCCCTAACCTCAGCTCTCTCTCCACCGCTCTCTAGTCTTACCTTGACATCTTTTATACCTCTCTAGACGCTCCCTAAACCTCAACTCTCTCTCCACCGCTCTCTAGTCTTACCTTGACATCTTTTATACCTCTCTAGATGCTCTCTAAACCTCGATTCTCTCTCAGGCACTCTCTAGTCTTACCTTTACATCTTTTATACCTTTGTCAGGTTCAGATTGGTTAGCAGAGTATACCAGCCACTAACCTTCAGGAACAGATCCAGCACGGATGATGGGTGATTCCCAGTTCCCCCTAGCGCTACCCCACAGGGAGTATGCAAGACCCTACCCTGCACGGAAGCACACAGGGAAAAAGGGAAAGGGATAAAATAACAAAAGGCAGCGGACCACCACCACCACAAGGCCTCTTTGGTGATCTCTTTGATATGAGAAATCCTTCTTTCTCAATGGGCGGTGAATCACTTGTGGCACCCATGATGTGGGAGAAAATCACAGCTAGAAATATTCCTAGACACCAAGCTTACTAACATCAGTAATAATTGAAGCTGCGAGTAAACCCCCTCTAATTAGACTCACTTGCATTCCACACTGTGAAGGGTTGTACCACACGTTACTCATCAGCAGGAACTGAGTAACACCCAAACCTCTTGCTTCTAAATAGGTTATTACCAGTCATAGTCACCAAAAGAATGAGTAACCATTGTACTAATCTGCCTTGCTACACAAGAGGTCTTCTTTGAATCAACTTAGTCTCCAGTGGTAAAGATAATGAAGGATAAACGTAAAACAAACAAATAACCAAAAATAATGCCAGCGGAAAACTACTTCACTAGAAAAAAGGCAAGAAAATCAGAGTCTTGCTGCGATCCCCACTCTCATTCCCGAGGCCAAACGCCGGTTACAGTGAGGGCTTCTTTGACTGCCCCATTATCCAGAAATGAAGTCCGCAGCGTATTGAATCAAGAGCTCCAGGCCGGACGAAGGGATTTCTTTTCGGCAGAAAGCGTTCGGTCTTGAACATGCTGAAAGTGCTCCGGCTCTGCGGTGCGGCTGGAGTGGCTGCAGCATACGGTCGTGAACGCAGAGCACGGCAGTGTAGATCCTAGATGGTGAGCCCGAATCCAAGCGGCTCATAACAAATTGACAAGCATTTGCCCCCTCTACGGGAGGGGCTTATATTTACACAATCCAAAACCTGGAATTTACAGAGCGGGCAGTCCCAATGCCTTCTGGGACTTGTGGTTTCTTCCATCTGCCCCACACACACAACTCAGTCACAAAATTGCTAATGTTTCTCACCGATCTAGGGGACTATGTGTTGATGTTTCCTACCACTTGTCTCCTTCCACAACGGATGATCATGACATCCTCTCTCACCACTCTAGTCTTACTCTTACATCTTTTATACCCCCTAGATGCTCTCTTACACACAGCTGTCTATCCACCTTTCTCTAGTCTTACCTTTACATCTTTTATACCTTTCTAGACACTCTCTAAATCTCAACTTCCTCTCCACCACTCTCTACTCTTACCTTTACATCTTTTATACCCCTCTAAACCTCAACTCTCTCTCCATCACTCTCTAGTCTTACATTTACATCTTGTATACCCCTCTAGACTCTCTCTCAACTTCAACTCTCTCTCCACCATTCTCTAATCTTCTCTTTACTTATTTTGTATCACTCTATACCAGCGGTCTTCAATCTGTGGGGCGCGACCCCCAGGGGGGCCGTGGAGGCATGGGAACGGGGTCGCGCTCTTCATTTGCGAAAAGAAAACATCCCAGGTGGTTAATTCCGGTAATTAAAAGCTTTCCCTGGAATGTTGTTATTCAGGGACTCTCCTGTGCTGGGAAATCAAAGCCAGGCAGACAGCTAAACACACCTTTCTACAAGTGTGTTACTGGTCTGAAAGAAATGCAAATGTGCACAATGAGTTAATCTGCAAATGTAAAGGATTTTCAGATTAACTAATTGTGCACATTTTCATTTCTTTCAGGCCAGCAGCACACTGGCAGAAAGGTGTGTTTAGCTGTCTGCCTGGCTTTGATTTTTTTCAGGACAGCAGAGTGCTGTTGCAGTTACTTGATCAAATCACATGAAGCTTTTTGAGTGGTAGTGCACAGAGTTAACTAAGCTGTGTAGTGCTTGCTTTTAATTGTTGTTGTATTTACATAGTGCTTACTATCCCTGAGAGTGTGTTGAAGGGACAGTTATGTAAAAAAAAATGCATCCATAGGGTCTGGATATTACTAAAATCTATGGGCCTCATTTACAATGAACTGGTGTAGCGTAGCTTCGCAAGTATTTTTGCTGGTCTGCCCTATGCCAATTCAAAAGGGCAGGAATGGACTGTATTTATAAGATACGGTGCACTCCTGTCCTTTCTGCCAGTGCACAATTTGGTGCCTAGCGCCAACGCAGGCACCTTTGCACCATGGTGCAAGGGTGTCTGCATTGTTGGCAGGATTGTTTTTGTGCATGAAGGCACCCCTTCCTGCGCAAAAACAATCCATGGAGGCTTTTTCCTCTTTCTATGTGTGCTGCACATAGAAAGAGAAACAATTGAGGAGAAATAAAGATATTTCTCCTCATTAAGCATCCCCTGGGGCAGCGTACAGTTTTGACACATCCTCAGGTTTACAGATCCTTGTAAATCTGGGAATGTGTCAAAACCCATAGGAAAATCCACCGCAACGCCCATGGAGCGCCTCTGACGCAGTGTAAGGCAACGCATCGACCTGCGTTACGTTGCCTTACACCATATCTAGGAGGCCATGAAAAGCCACACAAAGTGACTTTGCGTGGCCTCGTAGATATGGGTCTGTACTTTGCGGAACCAGAGCGTCATAAAAAATGTCGCACCGGCAGCTCAAGGGGCTTATATTGTTGTTTATTGCTACATTTGGGTGTTAAACTGGTACTAATGAGGTGCAACCACTGATTGACCGTTTCTCTGGAGAACATTTATGGTTGTCCATGATAAGGAGTACCAGGTTCTAGAATTTTTGTCGGGAGGGGCCCTTGCGCCTAAAATTTTTTGATGGGGGTCTCGGCATCAAAAAGTTTGAAGACCACTGCTCTATACCCTCTCTAAACCACAACTCTCTATCTTACCCTCTCTGTGCACCTCGCCTAACTGTTTCCATATCAGCTCCCTGCATCTTTCCTCTGTATATTTAATTTCACCTCTAACCTCATCCACCTCCTTCATTTTATACAACAGATGTCTGTTTCTCTCAGCACTCTCTGTACCTCACCTCTACCTCACATCGATCTCCCTCCTCATGTCTCTCTATCCCCCCTTTGCCTCTCCCACTACTGAACCTCTCAATTAACCTCAACATTCATTCACCACCTCAACCCACCTTTTCTTTCTACCCCCTCCCTACCTCTGTTCCCTGTATCTCTCCTCTCTAGCTACCTTAATTTCTTTCTCTCTCCCTCTTGTTTCTTTACCTCTTTAGATATGGCATAACAGTACAGCTGTTGAAAGACCTTAAGAGATGAGCAGGAAAAGAGGTTTATGAAGCAGTATCGAGTGACGGGAGAGGGGCTTAGGGTCTCCCCAAGTTAAATTTTTCTACCAGCTTTTGTTGGGCAGAATGTGCGCACTTCTGCAAACAAAACGGTGCAGCTATTGAACAATTCGTAAGTTTAAGCTCTATGCAGTAGAGTTTACTTGGTTATAGTGTCAAGTGTATAATCAAGGCTATAAGCTGTATTCATTAATGGGAAAAGTTATGTCAGAAGCAGAGTTACAACAAAGGACATTGTTTGATTTCTTTATTCATTACCAGATTTATTAACAAAAATATCTCTCGCCCTCATCCTCTCTACTTCTTCTAAAGTAACCTCACCTCTCATTCTCTACCTCATCCCTTTGTCTCTATTTCACCCCATTTTCTCTGTTCATCTCAAATATCTTTCTACCCTTCACCCCTCTTTACTTTTCTCTCTGCCGTACCAATCTCTTAACATGACTTGTCCTTCTATACATCCTCTCATGTTGTTGGTCTGTCTGCCTCACAGCTTTCGCTATACTTGTCTCTGACCTCTCTACCTGTGTCTGCCTCTACCTGTTTCTAACTCACCTCTTGTTCTAGCCTGCCTCACCCATGCTCTACCTCATCCATTGGTGCACCACACCCTTCTCCCCCTTTCTACACTTTGACTCCATCTCTGTTTCTCTACTTCTCTGGTAAAACGTACCCATCCCTTTAGCTCTCTTTTTCTACCTGCCTTTTTCCACCTGTTTGTACCTTTCTTTTCATGACCTCACCTTTCTCTCCCTCTTACGTCTTGCCCTACCTCACCTTTGTACCTCATTTCTATCTCCCTCTACTTCACCCCTCTTGGTAGATTGTTGTCTTGTATGTTTCTTTTACCCCTCTCTTTTTCATCTTCCTCACACCCTTTCCACTCTTCTTACTCAGGAGACTTAGAGACCATTGTCCAGCTAGAGAAGTGAATACATCAGCAGGCAAGAGGAGGAACAAGGCAGGGGAAGAGAACTTAGGAGTAAATAGCCAGCTGGAGTATTCAGTTGTGGGACTCTGAACTCACTGTCCTTTGATAATAAACATACTTGAAGGCGAAAGAGAGAGCAATGCATTTGGGTTACTTTACTCTGACTATAGGATGAACACTGAACTGCTGCTTTGGAGCAGGTTCACTCTATTTTTAGGTTGAGCCTAGGCAGCACATGCGTGGTCTCTTCGAGACGCACAGTATCCACTCTGTGGGCTTACAGCCCGCCCATTGCCTTTTTATTCGTAACTTCAATTGTCCTTTAAAAAAGCTGGCTTGCTAGTGGGTACTCTTTCCTCTTTGTCCCGCCTTGTGCTCATTTGTTTCCTCCCACGGAGCAGCGCCTAACTTATAGTATAGTTCCACTTTAGTGCTTAACTATTAATTTCGGGGTACTATCTTTTTTGTCGGGCACTATTTTTTTTGTTAGCATCCTGCTCGTGTTCCAAGCTCTGCTCCGTACAACCGAGCACCGTTTTATTTTGTTATTTTATCAGCCCGTCCCGCTTTTCATTTGCTTTCTCCATCATTGGCTGCGCATGGGGAAGGACGGGGGCAACTGGTCTTGGCGGCGGCTGAAAAAACAACTTTCCATATAATTTCTGGTGTAACATGGTAAAAGTCAGATTTGTTGATAATTCTCATACCTGTCCGCATCCAGGAACATAGGAATGAAGGCTAGAACTTCTCTACAATCATCACTTTTATCGTCCGAAACCCTAAAGTACGTTCTCACCATGGTGCAACACAGCTTTGTTCATACTGAAATAAACCAGTCACTCTTTCCCTACTACAGCTCACACACTGCAGTACCAAGTCCCCAGAGCCGGGCAACTTTAAGTCAGGCAAGTGGTTCACTTCCCCACCATTTTCATGGTCTGCACATGTGCAGCGTGCGACTAGCATAATAACGGGGCGTAGGGGGATGTATTTCACTGAGAAATATGGATGCCATTTTGGAACAAAGTCTAACATAACATAGCAATACTGTACTTGGGAAACATTACAAATTACACAAGTTTAGATATCAGTGCGCGATATACATTTGTGATGTATGTTATCAATAAAGCCTAGTGCGGAAGCCTTAGCGTTGAGTTTTAGGAGACATTAATACTGTGAATCAATGAAAATATATAGTACAGTTGAATAGTTAAAACAAGATGATGTGCAGTTTTGCTACGGGAGGAGCAAAATGGTCGCCATAGTGGCGCTCACCTCCAACTAACTCTCCTCTAATCTCCTACACCTCCTCCACACTTCTGCCTGATGCAACACTTCTCCCTTGGCCAAGCTCCGCCTCTGCCTGCCCAAGCCCCTCCTCACTGCACCCCTCTCCCATAGGCCCTGCCTCTACTGTCAGTCTGGTCTCACAGGTTTGTTCACAGTCTGTGGGTGATCGTTGTTTTTAGGCAATGAACGGGAATCTGAATCACTTGTTGGACCTGGAGAGCATGGACTGCGGCTGGGCGAATGCTTCGAGAACAGGCAGAGGGCAGTCTTCCACACCATCCGATGTGAGTATCGGGAATGCTTGAGCACAGCTGAGAGTGGAGGTTGCAAATAAATCATCCTCCATGAGCGAGGGTCATAGCTTACTGTGCTTTTTGTTGGTCGCTTCATATGAAGAGTAAAATGTAAGTTGTGTATTTGTGCAGAGTAACTCTCACTGCGACCACCGTGTTGCTCTGACGTTCAGTGAGCATAACTTGCAACACATACTTTCAATTGTTTACAAGTGCGCCACAAGCTCATTACGTGCTCCAGCCTTTCTCCGGAAGGTAGTTGATGATTATCAGACCGTTTTCATTTAATTATTTTAGGTCTTGTGACGCATTGAGTAGTTTGATAATATGCTGCATGGTTAAACACTTATAAGGTCCCAAAGGTGAGAGAGACCTGTTGGCTATCTCAATGCTTGTAATAATTTCCTCTCACACCCCTACTCTTGCTTTGTGCACCCTATGTATGGAGCAGACACACATAGCACTCCTTTTTTTAATGCCATCAATCGAGGGTGTGCGTTATAAAGGAGATTACACTTACAGTGTGAACTTCATGCATTGATACGTCCTGAAAGGAATAAGCATAATACAAAGAAAGTAACTTATAAAAATACTAAAATTGCTGTTGATTAATAGCAGTGCTATAATGACAAATACGATACAGTACAGGTAAGATCACGATCTCAGCTGTTTTTTACATGCGGCTTATGGGTTTCTTTTAAGGAATACATTCTCCCCGTTTTCTTCCACTTCTTTGTTAGGTTCCTACATTATTCCTGAGTGTGCATTAAATAATACCCTTTCTCGACCCCCTGAAATTCTTTGTGGCTGGGCTTAGTTCAGTGCAACTCAGTGGGTGAAGACTAGGTATGTTTCTACCACTGAATGTTTATACTAAACACTGAGTTTTGACGAGTGCATTCATGCAGCACAATCACTTGCTCTCCCTTTTTTATTCTGTTTCCTACTCCCCTCGATCCTAGGGACTACTGGACATAGCCTTTTGCTATGACCAGTACATTATGGGCAGAGGGCAGGGCCTCTTATTTCCCTTTCACCAGAGACTACTAGGCTTTGCTTTTGATGGTTACCAGTGTGGGTGGATGGCATATTTGCTAACCCCTTCACCCAACGGCCCACTGGGTACTGCCTTTCACTGTTCCCAAAGGTTGCTCTTTGGTCACATGGGCATAGCCTTCAGTGCCATCCTAAACTCTCTATCTCTTGCCCCTAAACATCCAGGATAAAGGACACACCCGGTGCTCGGTAATTCCCTGCGGTCATTCCCAGTAGACAGTGAGGACTTTATCTGTGCCCAGCAGGTTCCTGATGCAGGCCATAGCATTTGTCAGTTATCACTAGCCACAGTCCATCATGTCCAAACGGAAAAAACAAAGCACCACCTTTGTCTCTGTCCAGCAAGTCCTGGTTAGGGTATTTAGTCGTTGGCCAGGCCTTTTTGACCACTATGTGTTCACTTTGTCCCTCAAAGCCCACTGGGCACAATGTTTGACTGTGCCCTTTTGGTACAGGACGTAATATGTTTACCATGCTCTGTAGCCACTCCCCTTGAAGCCAGAGCTCACTAGAGGTTGGCTAAGGCCATAGCCAGTCAGCTGTAGGTGCAGGTAATGGCCTTTGGCCTTGGCCATTGCCCACCCTCCTTTACAATAGATACCAATGAGCACGGCTTTTGGCCGTAGTCAACAGCTTGGAGGTCACATGGCTTATCTTCTGACAACACCCTAAACCCATTCCACCTGACATAGGGGCATGCAGTGGAACAAGGCATGACCTTCAACCACGCCCTATCATGATTTCCCATGCCCACAGAGCCCAGTGCCAGTAAGCACAGCATTCAAACCACTATGTTACCGAAAATGCAGTTGCAGCACTTGCCAAATAAATGTCATACATGATGGTCTTCCTTAAAAAAGAAGTATCTTGCAAATGCTTTGTGTCCCAAAGCTATTTGCAACTTTGGCTAGGAAAAAAAATGTGTTTTTGGAAACATGGTTTACCTGATCTATATAATTGCATATGTGCATCAATCTTAGGAAACTTTTTGATTTCTTCTCAAACAATGAAGGCAATTTTTGTAATTTGATCGAAATAGAATCAAATATCCTTAGGATTTTGTCTGTTGTTGCCATACTGAATTAAAACAAAGCAACCCCCAGAACTATACTAACCTAATACACCATTACTTTGCAAGCATTACATTTTTAAGCAAGAGATATAACTGTTAAAATAATAAGAAAAAATTCTCACAAACCCTGCACAGGGGGATAGTTGAGTATTTAATTATAACAGGCTGCCATTTGGCTGTCCTACATTGCAGCTAGAATAATCACCGATTTGAAACAATGTTTCCTTGTTTGACTTTGATCATTTAAGTACCAACTTCTTTATTGTGAAGAAAGAGCATGTAATGTCCTGAAAGAAATACTTGGAAACCCTGAAAACCTTTTAATTGCACAGGCTTTTAACAACCACCACCATTCTCTGAATTGTTAAAAAGAGAGAAATTGTGTGCTCATGCCCTTCATTAATTACTGAAAAACTCTATTGAGGATATTTCCTTAACGTCTGCAAAGGACGCCTGGGATTTGGAGCTCGACAGATGATTTTTACACAAACCTCTAATTTAAAATTTCAGCACTTAAATTGACATCGGGCCCAGCTTTCATACAAAAGAGATTTTGTCAGAAAATATTGGGCTCTGCTGAAATTTTACAAATCAGCTGTGCCTGACAATAGCAGACGTTGGGTTTTTGCTGGCTGTGTTATTTATTTATATGGTATTTGCATACTGGGAACCTAGGTGAAATAAAGCGAACGCTGTAGAGGGACGTAGGCAAAGGTACAGTAAAAAAAGTTATAGGCGTTGCAGCTGGGTTCTAAGAGTGGAAGTGCTCTGATACTGCATCTTAATGTAGTGTTCTTTAAACAGTGGCTTCCTCGGCTGTTTCCTAAATTGAAGCAGGATTAGTGTGAATTCAATGAATACGAGGATGTTCTTCTACACCCTGGGTGTCTGGATGGAGTGGTGTAAAATATATTTTTTATGACCGCAAAATTATACTTTCGAACAGAAACCTCAAAGAGAGTTTCTGAAGTTCTGGAAACACAAGTGACAATTTCCAAACAAATACTTGTCATTGGCTGTTTAGATGTACTGGACACACTGGAGAACCCTTAGAAACTAATGGTATGGAAAGCATAAATAGGATAGTCATAAGGACTTAGAAAGCAACAAACTCGCAAATGTGTATGAGTGACGTGTTCCCAAACATTACTTAAGAAACTTTGACATAAAAAAGAAATGCTGATTGCATAGCTGAGAACATATGGCAGTATTTTCTTGAATTGTATGTGAGGTAGTAAGTAGCACACTGTGCAATGTTCTACTTGATTGAATACTGAGATACTGAGAGGAGCAGATTTACTAAGGACTTGTGTTGTCCTTGATTGACGCAAGACAACACAACTCCTTAACTGGGATTTACTAAGCCACGCTAAGCCACTTTGCATGGCTTTGGGTGGTTTAGTAAATACAAAGTAACGAAACTCAGCACATAGCGCTGTCTTGCGTTAATTTTCGTCAGGTAGGCGTTACATGGGTGGGACATTGGTGTTCTCTTGCATCCATCCATGTATCTTGACACAAACCAGGGTTTACAAAGACTTGTAAACCTGGGTTTGCATCAAAACGGTGTGCCTACCAGACATTAGCATAACAAGGGGCAATATCTGTCTTTCTCCTCGTTAATTCCTCTTTCCACGCAGCCCCCACACCCCAAGACTTATTAGACCCCAGAGATCCTCTCCCCAGGGCTGTGTGCTTTTTAAAGAGGAGGGAGACCAAGTAGCCCGCCTCCCCAAGCCTATTTTGGACCCAGGGTCCCCATCCCCTAGGGCCCTCTTTTTTTTCTTTTCTTTCAAGCCTTTTTTTGGGCTGGGAACCCCATACCCTCGAGTTGCCATTATTTATAGGTGGGTGCCTCTCTCCCACCCGGGGCACCCATTAAACATAGCCATAGAGTCCCTGTGGCCCCAACCGGCTCTCCGCATGATGCAGGCGCTGACATTGCTCCTGATCGGTGGGAGCAGCTATTTATGCTTGCTCCCTCTGGGCAGGAGCAATATCGGTTCTGTTTTCCTGCCCACATCAGTGCAGGCACGCTGCCCCTCCCCCCCCCCTAAAATTTTAATTAGTGGCCCTGGAGGATGTGATCCCCAGGGCCATAATAGGTTCTAGGAGGGGAGGGCCATGCGGGCCCCTCTCTTTGAAAATAAAAAAGGCCCTGTGGCCAACCACCCGCCGCCCATGGCCGAAGTAACTATAACTCGTGTCCAAAGGTAAACTATAACTCGTTCCCTTGCCATCCACTGCTAATTACCCTAGATATTACATCACTCATGACATCATTGATAATATCACTGTTCATGGGGGGGGCGGGCACGAGTTATAGTTACCTTATGGCACGAGTAATAGTTAATTGAGATAACTAACCATAACTGGTGAATTTCAGTGGTTTTTAGCATTTAAAACTTAACATTTCACCTAACTATAATGTTACTGCAACCTTTATTTTTTTCAGTGAATATATATATATATACATGCATAACTGGGCTTGCACTGAGAAAAGACTCATAGGTAGCGAATAAACATCCAGAGTAAATAAATACTCTGAAACCCAGAAGACAACGGTGGCAACTCACTTCGCTCTTGCAGGAAATAAAGTTTAGGTCACATACTGTGGCCTGATAGCGTTGCAGCGTAACTGCCTTGCCCGTGAAGCTGCTATGTAATGGTACTCTTGATGTTACCTGAAATGTAGCGACATACAGCAATTTTATTCTCTCTTACTTTCACCCTGCTTGTGTGATTACCTTCTTGCATCTCTCCCCCTCCAGATTCTAAGTAACAGATGTAGATAAAATTCTTCATTAAGATAGGGGTCTAGTGAAAAATGAGAGAGTATGAATATGTTTATTAACTACATTTAGGTTGCCTGTTGGTGTTTATTTTAGTATTTGTGCAGTTAGTCATTTTGATAACTCTTGACGTTCTCTTGTTGCAGGTTTATGTGGAATTTATGTTTATTTTTGAAACATTGATAAATAGTAAAAGAAAAAATCTGTGGCTAGGGTTCACAAACCCAAGCATGGTATTCACATGAGAGCTATACATTGTTTATGGGCACTGATTTCTTGATCTGCCTTGTGATCTACAAATCCCTAATGTTTAATTATTCAAATAATTAATGCATGACAGATCAACAGGTCTTGTAGTCCGCCTCATGAGTTGGAGAGCTAGATACACACCCACCACACACTTACTTACACAGTGCTGCAGGAACAAAAAAGTATTTAATCTGCACCCATAAAGGTTTTCCTATGAGCAGGAGTGAATTTAATACTTTTGGAATTCACAACCATTGGTAGTGTAGTAGTATTCATGTAAACCTGCACCAATCACAGTGGCAATTTCATTTGACATTTTTCTGAGTTGCTGTTTCCCCGCTATCAAATTGTAGGCAAGGTACAATTATACACTGGGGAAAGTGGAGAAATCTCTCCTCCAGCAATCCTGCTGAGTTTGGGGTTGTTCCATTCCCCTTCCCACACTGGAAAGTGGCCTGCATCAGATTCAAATTAGGAGACCAAAAACGGGGCTGATTAATTACACACGCAAGGATCAGGAGAGAAGTTATCATTTGTGTAGCAAGTGCTTTGGCATCCTTGGCCTATGGATGTGAAGGACCACTGTACCCTAATTACAGCTGTATATTAAATTTTTATATTTGGGCATGCAAGAGAAATACCACAGCAAAGGTCACCCAATTGATTAAGGATATATAGGCAAGAGAAGAAAAAACAAACTTATTTTATACAGATATGTAGCCTAGGCGTGTAACTACTAATCTAGGTTGTTGGAGCTTGGGACTGGTTATAGTCCGGTCATTTCGCCCTCCCAGCTTGCAGATAAGAGTTCTCACTCATATTTGTCCAAATTGTTTCATGGGCTTATTCAATTTCTTTAGTCGTTTAAAGATATTGATATCCAGCATTACCTGCTCCCATGAGTCGAAACTAAGTTGGGTAGAGCTTCTCCACTATCAAGCTATTGGCATACTTCTGCTCAATATGGCTAAGAAACTAAACAGACAATTTGTGGAGCTATTAAACCCACCATCACTTAAGTAGTATTGGATAAAACATGACCTTCCCTAGCAGAAGTAATCTAATGAAATACTTCCTCCTTGAACGGTTGTATCATTGGACATGTAGCCAACATATTAACTTAATCTGCATCTTACATTCTGCATCTGGGACTCCTACTAGACATATTACCAACCCACTTAGTCACCTTTGCCGGCTTAATATAAAAATCGAATAGATATTTGTAATATGTAGTGCAGCATTGGGGATTGATTAGTACGTCATGTATGTAAGCAATAAGCTTGATCTCCAATTGGGGGAGTTGAATGGACTTGTTATCAGGATGGTCAATTACGATTTTAATTTTTTTTTCCATGTACAGAGCGTATAAGCAGGGCGATAGTAGGGACCCCTGTTTATTCCCTCTTGTGATTGGGAATAAGTTTGATGTAAACACATTCACAGTCACCATCCCCATGGGTTAGCAATAGATGACTTGTACCCATTTAATTTCAACTTCTGGAAACCCAAATTGCCCAAGTACTCACCAGAGAAATGGCCATTCAGCCCTGTTGAATGCTTTTACAGCATCCAAAGCTATCATTGACAGGGGATTACATGTGACTTCGGCCCAGAAGATTAGGGCTGTGGCTAGGTTGGTATGAGCAGTGGTGTCTCTCCCCATAGTAAATTCATGTTGCCACATGGTGGTGAGATTACCAGTTACTGAATTAAGTTGACTAGCAAGGGCACATATGTAGATTTTGTAGTATGAACATAGCACAGATATTGATCTATAAAACTGTAAATGGATAGAGATCTTGTCCTCTTTTTTGTTTTTACAAAAGCCTATAATGCACACCACCCTCAATGACCCAGGCAGGTGGGATCCACCCATGATATTCTTAATTAGTTGAAGAAAAAGTTATGCTATCTCCAACATTAAACCTCCAAATAGTTAACTCCGATAGAGACTTCTAACCGCAGTTTCCTCACCTTGTGAATTTCCACAGGTGCCAGAGTGAATCCGGAGACTTTTGATAGCAATTCCCTCACACATCTGTAGGTGACATGGTGCAGCTGCGTAGCCCCTATATCTTCACCACCTATGCACGCTAACATCAATTGTTTTCCCACGCCTACAAACACAGATCCAGAACTTCTCAAATCCTGTCATCTATTTTTTTTTTTTTTTACAAAAAATCTCTATTTAATCTTTTTTAACTGTAAAAAAAGGTAACAAACACATATCATAGCTCTTCTATAGCAGACGGAAAAAAGCATACAGGTCATTAGCATTTGGAAATCCAGCACACGTCAATTAGGCGGCTGTGGCTTCCCTAGATAAGTAGTACACAAGATAAGTGCCACTTTTGTCATATCAAATAACAAATTGGAGAGAAAGAGGAGGAAGCCAGAGTGCTTGTTCGTCTCCCTTGGTCATAGGTACATATAAACAAAGAGAACGAGCTCTAGAGCTGTGCTCTAGAAAACCCAATCTGAAGGGTTAATTAAATTTTTGCCTCCTTGACGGGGAAACCAGTTGGTTTTTTAGAAGAACCCTCACCCACCAACCTAGTTGGTGGCATGCTTCATCATCGGGTTCCCACCCAGAAGGCCGAATGCCTCCTAGGTGTGCTTCGACACCCGATTACAGCGGAGCTAATTATTTAGTTTGTAGTATGTGAATAGTGGATACCGTGAAAGTGATAGGTTAAAACTACCTACAGGGTACCTAGGGCCAGATGTACGACGGTTTTTAGCGTGCACAAACGGGTCTTAGACCCGTTTGTGCACACTAAAAACCATGGGCCCATGTACAAACAGAAATTTGCGAGTCGCAAAACAAATTGCGACTCGCAAAATACTGTTTTGCGACTAGGTATTTGGAATGGGCGTTCCCTTCCAAATAGCGACTCCATAGCCATGTACTAATGTTTTGCGACCGCAATTGCGGTCGCAAAACACTCGCAAATTACCACCTACAACAAGTAGGTGGTAATGCATTCGCAAATGGGAAGTGGTCCCCAGGGGTGCATAGGAATGTGATGGACGTAACTTACGATTTTACAGTCAGAGTTTCTGTACTTTGATCACGAGTACTTCTCGTGACATAGATCCTGGTGGGAGGCGGCGCCTATTGTCACACTTGCATCAAGGTCGGCCGCCTGCGTTTGAACCTATTCGTTCCTCTCTCGGGATCTCGGTGATCGTCATATCCATGTTCATTATCACCATTTTGAGAAAAAGTCATAGGGGGTTTTGCTCTGTACTTCTCTAATGCTTTGTAAATCTAGAGATCAGGTGGAAGCCCCCCTTCAATCAGTGTTTCCAATGTAGAAGACACTTGGGGCGCGTTTGGCAACCCCCCTATGTCTCCCTGGCCATGTTACTCAATTTACCAAATTGTAGGAACTAACTTCTGCCATTGCTGAAGGTCTCACAGGCAGGCGTCCTCAAAAGTTATGAATGAGTCTGACATGTATAGGACACACACCTAGAGTGTGGCATTCTCCCATCTGCTATCTCTCTAGGGACATAGTTTGTTCTATATCTTGGAATGGTTTAACCCACTCCATCTTTAGGGATCTCGAAAACTGTGGCTTACGTAATACTCTGGTGACCAATGTGTCCCATGCCGCTGTCACTCTAGTGACCAGCGTAGGGAGCTGGACATCTTGGTGTGTTTGCTTCATCAAGTGCTGGGATAGCATCACTGTCTCTACCGTACCACAGTAACATCTTTTCTGAGTTATCTTCTTCAGTGAACCACTGGGCTGCGTGCTGGAGCTGTGGCAGTAGGTAGTAGAGCTCCAGGTCTGGGAGGCCCAGTCCACCCTCCATCTTAAACCTTTTAACATGTGCCAGGTGCTCCCTACTCCATCTACCTGCTGACACCAAAGAAGTGAGCAGAAGGTCTAGCATCCTAAAGGTCGAGTGTGCAGTGTGGTATAGCACATTCTGCAGGGTGTATAGGCAATGAGGACAGTGGCGGCTGCCACCAAGTATCACGGGTGGAGCAGGGTGGGAGAGGGGGGGGATAGGAAAATTAATTAAAAAAATTACTTTCCTTGCTACCGGACTGTGGCCACATCTCGCGTCATCCTCCTCTGTTCCTGCTTGAAGCAGGAAGTACAAACAGGCTCCTCCAGCCGATCACAATGCTGCAATGCAGCGTTGTGATTGGCCTGAGCGCCGTGGCTCGGCGCTTAGACAGGCAGTGGGAGCCTGTGCATGTTCCTCACCAAGCTGTGCAGCACAGCCTGGTGGGAAACATGCAAAGTGCGCATGACTATTCGGCTGTGCCAAGACGGCTGGCCAAGCAGTCATGCCCACTTAAGAGCCATAAACAAACAAGCCTGACAGTGGAACCCTTAAATCCACAGCACCTGAACTGCTATCCCTCTATTATTCTAGCCCCTCTATGCTTATTGGGGTCTGTGTGCACACTGAAACGCACCCACCGTCACAGTGCAAGTCCCCATGGGAACATAACAATTTAAAACATAAGCACAGGTGCACCACACGTCAATTTCAAAAACAGAAAAAACAATTGTGTAATCTGTATGCAACACAAATATTCTTCAAAGTTTTCCTTTTATTCCAATTTCTATTGTTTTTAAAACGTGGTCATAAACATCAATTTTCACAACGATACAGCCGACGCGTTTCGTCCTTTTAAAGGACTTCTTCAGGGCACTGAAAGTTCGAATAGGTCAGTCTCCGCAAAAAGAAAGCCAGTAAATAACCGGATCAGCAGCCAATGTGTCGTTCCACATCTAAATCACGGTTATTCGGTTTCAGATGTATAGAAAAGGTTCCTCATGATCATAAAGAACAAATGGATACAAGCAACGAGGATGCCGGATAGGTTCAATGATGGAGCACAGATGACTACACGGAATAATACGTAAAAAGGATCACACCTGAGTTGGTCGATACTACGTTTAAATATCGGCCAATTTGCAGATTCCTTATAATGAAGGGAATATGTCAAAGATGCAGGTAGGACCCCAAAGAGAGGGCGCGCATATAAGCGTGAATCTCGCAAACCGGTTTGTTATCACCATAAAACACCATGTCATTAACCTCATCAAAGTAAGAAGCACACCCAATCTGTGTCAATTCAATTGCATCCTATATGCTCAAAGTCAATGCCGGCAGCCGGTATTAAGCTGTCATCATGTCTCCAATGGCCAAACGTCACGGCGAAGTGGACGGTGCAGCACAGCCTGGTGGGAAACATGCAAAGTGCGCATGACTATTCGGCCGTGCCAAGACGGCTGGCCAAGCAGTCGAGCCCATCACTTCTCCCCTTGCTGGCTGTAACACAGCCAAGCCCCGCCCCACCCCGTAAACCGGAAAAATAAAATGATAATAGCCTAGTGTTATTATCATTTACTTTTCTTTTATCCACTGCTCGAAATGTAGAGATTGGTCGTGGATTCTAAAATTTGACCGATTCCTGTATGCTAGTTAGTATCCTACCCATGTTATAAGCGGATTGATGCTCAGACATGTTGTTTATCTGGATACCCAGGTAGCAGAATCAGTCCATCTCCCACTCTAGTCCTAAGTTTGGGAGAGACTCCCGGTGTAATCTGGCATATACCATCAATGGGAATAGTACCGTCTTCCGCTCATTCAGTTGCAGGCCTGACAATCTCTGGAACAGGTACAACTCATGAAGCAGGACTGGGATCGCCTCTGTAGGGCGAGACAAATAAAGTAAGGTATCATCTGCGTACATTGATACAACATGGGTGGTATTCCCCACCTTGATCCCCCAGTCTCTCATATGATCACGGAGTCTAAGGGCAAGCGGTTCTACTGCCAGTGCAAATAACAATGCCGAAAGATGTCAACTCTGTCTTGGGCCTTTCCCTGTCTTTCTATTCCCCCTTGTTCTGACACACATCTCCCGGATCTTACCCTGACCACTTTGTCAGTGTATAGCAATTTGATTCAGCCTCTAAATTTCAGACCAAACCCTATGCAATGTAATACGGCATGCATATAGTACAAGTTTAAGGTGTCAAAAGCTTTTTCAATATCCAGCACAACCAGCGCTTCATCCAGTTCTGTATCTGCCACCATGTCCATGGCATGGTGGAGTCTGTGCAGGTTCATTTGCGTATTATGGCCAGGAATTAAGCCATACTGGTCCATGTCGACCAGCGAAGCCACCACACAATTCAGTCTATTCGCCAGAGTCTTAGCCAATATCTTGATATCCCTGTTTATCATCAAGAGAGATCTATAGGAGCCAAGGTCATTCTGGTTTTAATATCATCAGGACTAGGGTCTCCTTGAGTTAGGCAGCCTCTGTTGACTGTACACGTCTTCGTCCATCTCCAACAGTTTCCCTGTGAGGTCTGCTCAGAAACAGCGATAGAATTCCGACGGGAGACCATCCAAGCCTGGGGTTTTACCCGCCGGCATACTCTTGAGGTCCGCTTCCTTGGTGAGCTGGTGTTCAAGCCCCGTGGCTATGTTGTAGATGCGCGTGGGCATTCTGATTGCGCTGAGATAGGAGGTCATCTGGTCCGCAGAGGCAACCATTGTTTTTGCATAGAGTGTCTGCAGGTAGTGAACTAGGGTTGTGTTGCTGTGTTCTTGTTTGTTGATCAGTGAGCCATCTAGACTCATCAGGGACAATATTTTGGGAGGAGTCATTCTCTCTTCAATAACCAAGCAAGCATTCTGCTTGGCCTGTCCCCATATGCATGCTGCCTCTGCTGTAATCCTGTAGCACCAGTCTGTCTAGTGCCTCCCAGGTGTCTCACACTTGTTGCTGCGCATTGACCAGAGCGTTCCTGTTTAATGTGTTGTTGAGTTGTCGTAATTGGAATGCTGATAACCTGGCCTCCGCCCTCCTAAAATCATGCTGCAACTGCCTCCTCTGCCCATAAAGCATACCCATGCACTCCACTCTCCAAGGTGTCCCAATCTATTGCCCTAGTTGCCACAGTGGTCCAGTTACATTCCATATAATTGCTAATGGTCTCTCCTATGCTAAGTGTAAACCCCAGTCCTGAAGAGCCTGCGCCAAGAGGCACCACGTTAGGAAGCTCTCCCTTGCGGACATCCCATAATATGTCAGGAGAAGAGGAGAGTGATCCGACAGAAATTGGGAAAGGTACTGCACGGAATCTGCCTTAGTGGCTAAGCCAGACAAAATTAGGAATCTTTCCAGTCTGCTATACATCATGTATAACGGAGTGAAAAGAGTACTCCCTGGCCTCAGGGTGTTGGACAGGCCAAATATCTACACAGTGTATTTTGGTCACCACTGCCTGAATGTTTCCACCATGCCGGATCTCAGGCGGCGTCTGAATGGGTGCCTATCTCGGTCATCGTCTATTACACAATTAAAATCTCCTTCCTAAATCAGTGGCAGGTCAGTAGTGGGAGCATCCATGTCCAGAAATAGTGGAAGTATATCTTATCATCAGTGTTGGGGGCATAATTACTCAACAGGCATATGTCTATTCTGTCCAACAGAACGTAGTCCCTCAATATTTGCCGGTGAGTATAGGTGCTGTAAGGGGCCACCCGGGGCCACCCATATGATAACCCCTCTAGAATAAGATGAGTATGTGGCTGCATAAACCTGTCCTCTCCACTTGTTACGGAGCTTCTGCATCTCTGTGTGCATCAGGTGCATCTCCTCCAGAAACGCAATGTCAATTGAGTAGTGCTTGAGGAATGTATGTATCCTGTTCTGTTTCATATAGCTATTAAGGCCTCGGACATTCCATGTAAGGAATTTTACCATTATGCCTTGTTAATGTATGTGAGTGTAGAGTCTTTGAGCCCAGTCCAGGGGCCTTCCCGGATAGGAGCCATGCATAAAGCAACATTCCCCTGTGTGTGCAACATCCATCTTCTCAGTATTGCAAAGTAAACATAACCCCCATTAGTGGGTCGAGATAATGGCATTAAAACATACTGTTGTTGCATTTAAACTTTCCCCATCCCCCGGTCACACACCAAAACAACATTTCAAATTGCGTCTCCCCAGCCTTCCGTTAAAGATTGGCCCATCACAGGCCTATTGTCCTACAACCAAGAACACCAAATAAGAATTGTTATATTATACTATCATAGGCAGGGTAGAGTAGTGTCTGGCAAGTCTTCACCCACAACTGCAGGTAGGACTGCTCTGCACAGTCTCCACTTCCCTGCCAGTGAACAGTGGGATCTCAAACAGAAATAAGGTCCCCACCAAGTTCAAGGGGAGCAGTGGCAGTTGACACCCGCTAATAGGCTCAGTCTTCCTGACCCCCACCTCCAGTATCAGTAAGTGTAGATAGGCAACTGGGCCAAGGTCCCAACATAGAAACAGCAAATTGTATCAGGAACTTAGGTCTGAAATACAGTGCAAGCCTCCTCCCCTCCAGGTTCCAGATCTCCAGCCATCCAGGTCTCTGAGACCACAGCTCAGTCATAGGTGCCAAGAGAGGTTTCACACTTCTCTCCTGTGTCTATCTCTCATGGTGTTGATCTCGACGCCCCCAGGGGCAAGGTCGCAACTGCGGTGCAAGCTAGCCATGTCCCGACTTTGCCCCAAGAACTGCACTCAGTGTGCCATCGTTTGCCACTACTACCCTGCACTTGATGCCCTGGGGTGGAGAAGTTTGACGGCGCATCCTTCCTTCTCTGCTGGGTAATCACCTCCCTCTGCGAGGTATTGGGAACCCTCCAGAGCCTGGGCACTTGTGCTTCACCAAACACTTCTAGCCAGTCCCAAACATCGTCCAGATCAGTGAAGAAGTGCACCCTTCTAACCTGCAGTACACACAGCTGCAAATATAATAGCATGTACTGGAGGCCCATGTCTCTGAGCTTTAGCTTGACTCCTGCGTAGGACTTACGTTTGGCTTGGACACTTTGTGTATAATCTAGGAAGATTCTGGTAGTGCAGTTATGAAAGGTGACGTCTCTTGAGGTGCCTTCCTGAGTTTACTGTCCCTGTCTCAGTAATTGAGTACCTTGGCGATCATCACTCTAGGGGGGCTCTCCCGGTGGCGGATGGGGCACCAGGGCCCTGTGCACTCTCTTGATTATAAATAGAGGGGACAGATCCGTGGGGTTAAAGATGTCTTAATCCATATCTCAAAGAAAAGTTCAGATTTCCTCCCTCCGCGCGCTCAGGGAATCCAACAAAGCTTAAGAGTTTTTGGCAAGACCTACCCTCAGCATCTTCTAGCCGAGCATCTAGTTGCTGATTTGCGTCAGTCAATGAGCGGAGTTTAGGTCGGATCTCCATCTTGTCCGCTTCCAGTTCCTCCTTCCTGGCTTCCAATTCAGTGGTTCTTTCATTAATTTTGTGTGGGTCAACGCACAGTACACTAAGCTCCACAGAAATAGTATCTATTTTAGTTTCCAGTGCCTTACACATTTGATTAATGGCTGATAAAATCTGGGCGTGAATGTACAATAACCCATGGCAACTCTAGACTTTAAAATGAGTGTCCTATCTGTACAAAGGTCTCACAGCAACATGCAAGTTGTGTCAATACAAAACAATAATTTATTAATGATAATCAACAAAGCTAGGAATATTTTTAAAAACACACGATTGTATCGGATACCATTGTTGCGTAAGTGTATATGAACAGTGATTACCCTTCTAAAACGAATTACCACACTCCTATCCTATATAAATCACTACATTCGTATCTTCAGTCATACATGACACCCAAACACAAATAGCAGAGTACCCAAAATCTATCCAGTAGTGAAGTCTCTAACTCGATATTCTGAAATTATATATAGTTTTCACATAGATAGTCATCATGCTGATATTTTTAAGAGACAGAAATAAACAGGAGCAAACCCGTTAATCCAGTTGAGACCGTTATACAAGGCAACAATGTTTCAACCGGTGATCATTTAAGAAAGACAAGTATAACATATAACAAGTCAATGTCAAGCACACAGAAAATAAGGGAGACCACAATGGTTTAAAGAGGACCAAAAGGAATGGTCGGTATTTTTAAGGTAAAAGTAGTTGTATCTGTACTACATTACATGATTTTGATGGTAACCCAAAGGAACACTGTGCACAATGGTGCTCATGGTAAGGTGAACGGCGCAAGTGACAAGTGAAAAAGGTGAGGTAACAGCGAAAACGGCGCAAAAAACAACAAGAGAAACTGACGGTTGCAAAAACAGTAAGTAGGACATTTATACACGATTTAAACTGTTTTTTGGAACCACGATGACGCCTAGAGATGCGCTGAACAGTCAACGGCGTTTCGACCCGGATAATTTCAGGTCATCATCAGGACTGGGTTACTTTAAGTTGGAAAGTGCTGTACAAGGGATTAAAGAAAGGGTGGGTTTAATAGGGGAAGTAATGGGCATGAGGAGAATTGAGCGGGAATAAGGGAGAAAAGAACTACCTGTGGTAGAGGTAGTAAGGACAACTTTACTTATTCCGCTTCCGTTTTGGGACACAATTGATTCACTCAGCCCAAGGAACAATACTGCACCGGCCTGTGTTTTCGATTGATTAATTTACTGCTTACCTACCATACTGACACTGTAAGGCTTTTTCCCCTTGTGTTGCCTCCGGGCTACCTTTTCCTTACAACCATCCTTGGTTGCTCCTTTTGCTTATTGACCCGCTGACCCTGGATTCATTGGCCCCTTGATTTCCTTTTTCCACAGACCAACTTGGATACCCTCCCTGCTTGACTCACCCATAAGTAAAGTTGTCCCTACTACCTCCATCACAGGTAGTTCTTTTCGCCCTTATTTCCGCTCAATTCTCCTCATGCCTGTTAGTCCCCCTGTTAAACCCACCCTTTCTTTAATCACTTGTACAGCACCTTCCAACTTAAAGTAACCCAGTCCTGATAATGACCTGAAATTATCCGGGTTGAAACGCCGTTGAGTGTTTAGCGCATCACTAGGCGTCATCATGGTTCCAAAAAACAGTTTAAATCCTGTATAAATGTCCTACTTAAGGTTTTTGCAACCATCAGTTTCTCTTGTTGTTTTTTTTGCCATTTTCGCTGTTACCTCACCTTTTTCACTTGTCACTTGCGCCGTTCACCTTACCATGAGCACCATTGTGCACAGTGTACCTTTGGGTTACCATCAAAATCATGTAATGTAGTGCTGATACAACTACTTTTACCTTAAAAATACGGACCATTCCTTTTGGTCCTCTTTAAACCATTGTGGTCTCCCTTATTTTCTGTGTGCTTGACATTGACTTTGTATGTTATACTTGTCTTTCTTAAATGATCACCGGTTGCAATATTTTTAAGAGTGCATACATTTCCATGGATGAGTTATATTCAATCTTCATGTGGCTTTTTATCTGCCCATATTTAATGGGTACCCATTAATATTGTTATGTGAAGGTGGCTTTCCTGATGAAGGCATTGCTGTTCCAAAATGCACGTAAAGAAAAATCCACAAGAAGATTGAGCTACTGCTCACTCAGTGGGCCTAACTCCATCTGTTCGGCAGTCTCCCCAAAAGCTTCGCCCTTTTCAAAGCTTTGGTAGGGGCAACGTCAATATGTGCTTCAACAACAGGCCTCTCTGACCTTTCAGGGAAGAGGCCGGGGAGCAAGACGACAGTGTCCAGGACCCCAGCGGCAACGCTCTACCCAGATGCCACATCCCTCTGCAGCTGCTGCAAAATCACTTTAGAACATTGCCCAGTGGGAGGCCGCATCACCTTTTACCTGCCCAGGTGGAGGAGTATCGCATTTGACCAATGCGTGTTCCATATTGTAACACATGGTAAGTCCCTACCCTTCCTGTCCCCAGGATATGCCACGCACACAGCAACATCTCCCAGAGAATCACTTGTCCATACTCCGTGGAGAAGTTCAGACTGTCTTCGCCAAGAGAGCAATAGAAAGGGAGCCAGCATCAGAGATCAGGACTGGCTGTTATTCCAGGTACTTTCTGGTGATGAAAAATGATGGAGACTCCATCCTATCTTCGATCTGCACCCTTTGAACTTCTACCTCAGGAAGGACAAGTTCAAAAGGATTTCATTGGCTCAAGTTCTATCTTCCCTGGATTCAGGAGACTGGATGGTGACATTGAATTTGCAGGACGCCTATTTCCACATTCCACTTTTGCTGCCTGCAGCTGCAGGTAGGGTAAGAGCACTTTCAGTTCACTGTGCTCTCCTTTGGCCTTACCAGTGCACCTCGGGTGTTCACAAAGCAGATGGTGGTGTTTGCAGCCCATCTGTGGAGTTTGGCAATACCAGTCTTGCTGTACCTCAACGACTGGCTACTGAAGTCTTAAACCACATCCAGACGATGGCGGGAAGTCACACCTGACTCCTTTGCAAGAGCTCTACTTCATTGGAGCCATCCTAGACACGTTCCTTTTCCAAGCCTTCCTTCCGCCTCAATGAATCCAGGTCATTCAAACTATGATCCTGATATTTCAACCCTTGACCTGTGTCTCGGTGAGAGCGGCTCTGTGTGATCTGGTCATCTTGGCCTCTGCATCCTGCTTGTTGACAACACCATGTTGCACATGAGGGCCCTGCAGTGGGATCTGAACTCTCAGTGGGTTCATCACCAATTTTAGCTATCAGAGACAATCCAGATGTCAGAAGAGACTACGAACGACCTGCACTGGTGGCTGCTCTACCACAATTGGACAAGCAGCCCACCCCTCTCCGCACCGCACCCAGAATTAATGGTCATGATGGATGCATCATTGCTGGGTTGGGGAGACCACCTAAACATCAACCTGCTGGAGTGACGAGTGATTTGCTTGACACTGAATACATTCCTTCTAGCTAACAAGGGGGAACAGATACAGATTCCCATAGACAACACTAACGCCATATGATATTGCAACAATCCATGTGAAGTGGGGTCGTGGGTCCTGTGCCAAGATGCCATACATCTCTGGAAGAGGCTTAAAGCTCAGGGCATTTTCTGATTGGCCAGCACCGGGTAGGACCTTTAAATGCTGTGCAGACGTATTTGTCTGCCATTGCCTAGCGTATCACGAATGGCAGCTACACATTGAGAAGGCACAGGGCATCTTTCAGCAATGGGGAGAGCCCTGGCTCAGCCTATTTCCACTGTAGAGATTCAACATGTCCAGAATTTTGCATGTTGGAGTTCTCAAGGCAGTGCTCCCACAGTGACGCCTTGCGTCTCAACCTCAGGGTCAGGGCTTGGGACCCCTACATGCCTTTCGGCCCCTATCACGCCTACCTAGAGCACTGAAAAAGATTTAAAAAAAGACTGCGCCCAAGTCATCCTTTTGGCTACGGACTGGGAGAGGAGAGTGTGGTACCCAGAACCTCTGGCCATGAGCATTTGTCCTCCGATTAGGCTGCCTGTTCTGCAGCACCTCATGTCACAGCAGTAGAGCCGGGCCCTACAACCATTCCTGCATAACTTACATCTTCATGCATGGAGATTGAACAGCAACACTTGATGGCTTTTGATCTCCCTCCGGAAGTGGTTGGTGTTATCTTGGTAGCCAGGCGTCCAACCCCTAAAGCTGTGAATCTAGGACGCTGGGAGAATTTTGTTGCATGGTGTTCGCCTTTGACATCCAACCCTTCAGTGCAAAATTGTCTGACTTACTGTTATTTTATCTATTCTTAGACCGGGCAAGACCTTGCTGTGGCAACAGTTTAGCGTTATTTTTCAGCCTTTTGTGTTTACCTGATCAGCCATCCCTTTTCAAATCAGCTGTTGTGATGTGTTTCTGTAAAGCGCTGATCCACATGTTCCTGCCAACACCTTTTGTGATGCTGCAGTGAGACCTTAATTTGGTTCTCACTTACCTCATATGGACTCTCTTTGAACCAATGCACAGCTGTCATCTTCACCTGTTGACCATCAATACAATAAACTCTGCAAGGAGAGTGAGTGAACTCCAGGCCTGTATGCCTAACAGCCATACACATTGTTTTTAAACGGCATTCTTGCTGAAGGAAGTTATGCCTTTCCACAACGGGCAATCACCCTGACAGTGTTAAACGCTCCATCTCGTCCCACAAAGGAGGAGGAACGTAATCACCTTCTTGACCCTAAGAGGTCCCTTATTTTTTACGTCGAGCAGACCAAAGACTATTGTTTGTATCATCAACTGTTTGTGGGCTTCTCTGGTACGAAAAAGGGCAAAGCGGAACAAATGATAACCTTCTCCCAATTGATGGTTTATGTATTAAGATCTGCTATGAACGCCAAGCTGAGGTCAGACACCTGCCAGGCTGCTACTTGGGCATCCCTCCAGACACTCAAAAACCATTATTGCGAGGACAACCAGGCCTGGCAAGATGGACCAAGATGGATATTTTGTCCTGATCTGTCTTGCAGGATTTCCTGGTCTGAGCCATTCCACAGACCTACTACCTGAAGAGATACTGCTTTGATATCAATACACAATGGTGAGGAATCTGCGGTTAGAAGTCTCTAGCAGAAGAACATGTTACCTTCAGTAACGCCTTTTCTAGTAGAGAAACTATCTAACCATGGATTCCTCACCAACCCACGTTCTTCTCCTTTCTGTGAAACAGACTCATGGAGCTAATTAATAAGATCCCAATCTAGAGACATGAACGTGGACATGTTCTGATTTCCATGAGCTCCATGTCCAATGGCGTGGACAGAGATCAGAAAGAAACTGAAATGAGTGCCCAGAGGTGGCAAAGACATAGGGCCTCCAACATCATATCCGGGGCGGGATGGATCAGGTGCGGAGCAGCATGATGCCCCCTACTGACACACGAGGTAATTTCTATCAGAAATCTCCAGATCCAGTCTGGGAAAATTCACAAGGTGAGGAATCGCGAATTAGAGTCTCCACCAGAAAAGGCGTTATTGAAAATAAGTAACTTGTTCTTTGGTATTGCATATGTACCTCCTTTTCCTAGGGCCCTTCCTGTGTTGTCCCGAAGGTCCGGCAATGCAATGGGTTGGTTACATTTCTTCTGCTGGTGTGAAGAAAGCTTGGGCAAATGGGCCCGTATAGTTATTTGATCTGTGGTCCTACTTTTATCACTTCCTAAGGATGAGGTGTATAGTTGGACATAATGTTTGCTGAAGTGGTTTAAGATATCTCTATCCGAAACCACTTGATCCCCTTGTAAAGTATGGATTTCTAATACTCTTCTTTGGGAAGCAAGTCATGGATGGGTTTTTGCCAGTAGCCAAGGGCCTATTTTATCTCCAGAGTCCGTTCACAAATATTTTGATCCTTGGGTCTTTTGATAAAATCCTTTATTAGTAAGCAACCGATTCTGTGTCCTTTTCATCTGAACCTTGCTCCATATGCTTTACTGCGTGTTACCTGCATTTATTACTGACCTGTCATAGTCCTAGTATTTAATTGCCTCTGTTCTGCTTGTAATATCTTTCATCCGGTAATTACGTACTTCTGTGTGAATTCTTTAACGCTGGCTTTCAGGGTATCTCATACCATCCAATACCATACTCACACTAGCTGTGCTATAGTTTATACTACATTATTTTACAGTTATCTTGATTTTAGTCATATAGCCCTTCTCTTGGAACATGTATTTAGGAAAAGTCCGTCCCTGATTACTAGCTGGGTGAACTCTTAGTAATTACTATCATTAATGGGAGTAATGCAGGGTCTGACATCCAAATAAGATGGAAAGCTATTATTGAACTCTGGGCTATTTCCCTACTCATCAAAACTAGTCGATGTGGGCAAAAGAAAAAGTATAGACCCTGGTATATCAGTTCTCCAGAGATCTTCTAGATCCATGCTATCTTTTAAAAGATCTTTGGCCTTTCTTACTTTGCGCTTGGGTGAACGCTATGATCTATCAGTAGTGTTTTAAGTTGGACAAGAGTACAGTTAAAATCTCCTGCTACTGTGTGTAGACCAGGTAGTAACAAAGGAGGTCTCTCTGATTTCCCCAAATATGGTATTGTCATCCTCATTAGGGCCATAAAAAGGAGCATATATTCAGCTGACCATCCTCTACCTTGATTCCTATAATTACTTATCTCCCTCAAGTCAGTCTTCCTAAAAAATATCTGGCAATTAAATTAATATACTAATATGGTCATCCCTTTAATTGCAGCTAATTCCGAGAAGTTTCTGACCGGTTGGCTCTTAGTTTATCATTTCACTTTATCTTTCCTAGTGACTTTGGTTTCTTGTAAGAAAGATGAAAAAGATGTAAAACTGTATATCTTCTGTTTGAGCCTTCCCTACTTTAGCCAGGAGGTAAGTCTCTTAACATTCAGTGTTGCTATTTTAGGGTGTAGCATGATTTGCTTTTAAGTTGTTTCTCGGTCCATCTAAAATTCCCTGCAACTACCCTTTCACCCCTTTATACTCCCTATCCTCTGCCCTTACTCCTGCCCCACTGCCATACCTCCGCTTATCGGAGGCCCTGTTCAGCAGGCCCCTCCATAATGGATACCTCTGTCTGTTTCATGAAAACAGGGGTTAACCCATTCCCTCCCTGCAGCCACGGGACCAACATGTTTTTTTTTTAAAGAGTTACGCGAATTCCAGATTTACTACATCTTCATAGTATCATATTGCTCTTGATTTTCTTGGAGCGGGGTCTTCGGTTGAAAGTGGAGCTGCCTAGAGTCAGACGTGTCCCAAAAGTCTTGGAAGGCCCCGTTTCAATTGATTCTCCGGTAAGTTCCTCTCGTAGTTGGTAGGGATTGACATAGCCTTAAATTCAGGAACTAGAACCCAGAGCTTTCTCTGATGGGGCTGGTTCCCAGGCAGGGCTGGGAAGATGGCAAAAGAGAACCCATATTTTGTTATAATTCTCTTCCTTTTGTTGAGTGGTATGTAGAACTGCCGCCTTAATCTTATAGATCTGAAAGTAGGCGATTGTAGTTGTGAGGGTGATGTTTGTTATCTTAGTTGGGAATCTGTGGCCTCTAGCAGTTGACAAATCCATGGTGGCCATCTATGTATGGGCTCCCCATCTTGCTACCCTCTGGAATTTCAATTATACAGATATTTGAACATCT
Source organism: Calotriton arnoldi (assembly GCA_963921515.1). Taxonomy (NCBI): domain Eukaryota; kingdom Metazoa; phylum Chordata; class Amphibia; order Caudata; family Salamandridae; genus Calotriton; species Calotriton arnoldi. Next base: position 4,121,489 of record CAWUFW010000438.1, read on the forward strand.
TGATCTGTTCTCCAAATCTCTGCATGTATGAGTCCAGGTTCTTATCTGTATTTTGAGTGTGGTGTTCACTTGTTCCTCCAGATGAGTTAAGCAAGAATATACTTTCTGACATTGTTAGATTTGGGGGTCTCTAGTTGGCAGAGGGAGGTACCTTTGACCAAATAGGGACCCTTGCGTCTAGTCAGGGTAAGGGGGTACACTCCTAAAATAACCCCTGCTCACCCCCTTGGTAGATTGGCACGAGCAGACAAGCTTATCTCAGAGGCAGTGTGTAAAGCATTTGTGAACACATACAGTAACCCAGTGACAACACTACAGATAGACACCACACAAGTTGTAGTATAAAAATAAGTATTTTTATATAGACTTAACACAAGACCACAAACGACAAAAGTCCACAATACTGTACTTAAAAAAAGGTAGAATTAGCTTAGTTCTCTTTAGATGTAAAATGCAACACTTTGAGTTCAATGTACCTTTGGATGCGTAACGCTATACAACGAAAGTGTTGCAGGGAAGGTGATGCGTCGGTTCCTTACACGCAAGAACGGTGATGCGTCGGGTCCCTACTGCTGCGTAGGGGATGCGTCGGTTCTTCTCCGCGTGGGGAGGTGATGCGTCGGTTTCTTACTGCGCTTCCGTGGCTATGCGATGAAGATCCGGTGCAATGAAACAAAAATGGCATCTTCTTCTTGCTGCAACACGATGCGTGCACACCCGACGGCCGTGCGGCGACTCAACGATTCTCCTGAGCCGCGACAGGCCCTGCGACACGCTTCTCCGGTGATGTGACGGCGTTTGATGCAACGGCGACACTCTTCTCCGGTGATGCGAGGCACTTCAACGATGCGATGCGGCAGCGGCGACACCCTTCAGTGATGCGACGACAGCGGCTGCGGCGGCGTCACGCTTCTTCTTCGTGAGTCACGCTTCCAGCTCCTTTCGACACGCAGTCCCTCAGAAGGCCCAACACAACAGCAGGCACTTCAAAAGAACTCTTGGGGAGCTGGTGGGTGAAGTCTGTTGTCCCTGAGACTTCAGCAGGAGGCAAGCTCTGTCTCAAGCCCTTGGAGATCCGTTACAAGTTGAATTGAAAGTAGCACAAAGTCCTTTCTCCTTTCTTTGGCAGTCAGGCAACCACTGCAGGCCAATCCCCCAAACCGCACTCAGCTTAGGGATAGTCTCCTCCTCAGTTTCTCTGGTTCCTCTCCTCAGCAAAGGTTCTTCTTGTTTCCCAAAAGTAATCTAAAGTTCTGGGGTTTGGGTCCCCTCTTTTATACTCATTTTCACTTTGTTCTCTGAAACCAGAGAGGCCTTTGCCTAGTCCAAACCAGTTCTGGTCAGTCCTGGACTTTTTGTTGACAAGACTCCTTCTTTCCTTTCACAGTGTAGGCCAGGGACATCAGACGCACCACAGGAGGTGTAGCCAGCATTGTGGAGGGAAGGCACAGCCCTATTCAGGTCCCAGGTGCAACTCCTCCCACCCATCTACATGCAGATCTCTCTGTTCAGCCCTGTGCTGACTCACCCTGTCTCCTGGAATCCCCCAGCCCCTGTCACTCAAACTCCAGACAAGGAATACACAACCTAGCAGAGACAGGCTTGGATAGTTAGGCAAGAAAATACCTACTTTCTAAAAGTGGTATTTTCAAACACAGAATGTTAAAACCAACTTCACTAAAAGATGTATTTTATCATTCTGAGTTCAGGCATACTAAACTTGAATTTCAACCTAGTTCCCTGGGTCAGTTAGGATTATAAGATGTAATAATCAAACTGCCCATTCTGGCCTATGGGGAACAGGTAGCCTTGCAATAGTGAAAAACGAAAATGGCTGTAATTCACTATTAGGACATGCCACATACATCAGGGCATGTCCTACCTTTTACCTACAATGCACCCTGCCCTTGGGCCTACCATAAGGGTGACTAATATGCAGAAAAGGGAAGGTTTAGGGACTGGCAAGTGGGTGTACTTGCCCAGTCAACATGGCAGTACCAGACTGCACCCAGGCTCTGCGATGGCAGACCTGAGACACACTTTTACAGGCTGCTTCTGTGGGTGGCACAACCAGTACTGCAAGCCCACCAGCAGCATTTGATTCACCGGCCCTGGGCACAACCAGTGCACTGTACTAGGGTCTGACAGTGAATCAAATAGGCCAAACAAGCAGTCACTAATCCATACATCAATTTATAACAGAGAGCATATGCACTTTAGCCCTGATCAGCAGTGGTAAAGTGCCCAGAGTCACCAAACCAACAAAAACAGATCAGACAAAATACAGGAGGAAGGCAAAAAGTTCAGGGATGACCCTTCAAGAAGGGCCAAGTCCAACACAACCCCCTTCCAGCCAAAACGCAGGGTAGACCAATCACTACCTTGATGGGCTTCCCTGCTTTGGGCGATAGAACCGGGACCTGGCCCGCAACTGCAGGGGCATACTCCAGTTCTACGCCAATCTGAACCTATTGGAATCCCTCTGCCCATACTCTCAGGGCCCACCAAGCTAATCCATGGGGAACCCTTCTCCTCACCTGTGGACACCACCTGTGCAGCACCTAACCATAGCCTGCTCACAGGTGTGTCCCAACAGACAGACCACGAGCCACAGTGGCCACTGACAGTGGTCAGGGATGAGACCCAGGCCTTATGCCTCTCAGGGCTCTCAAACCTCTGTGGCGTCCGAGAGCGGGGGGCAGTAGCCCCAGGTACTTGGCACCCCTTGTCCACTCTCCCTCCTGTCAGGTCAGGTATGACATCCTGGCGCTGACCCACCAGCCCCGGGCCTATACCCCGTGGCTGGACAGGAGACTGGGGTGGGCTTTCCCACACCCGGTCCTTCTCCTCCTTGTTGGGGCTCTGTTCCCTCCCACCTGGAGTGGTACCCCCTTCCAGAATTGCCAAGGCACCTGTGGCAGGTGTCCTGCTCAATTCGCCCACCAGTTCAGGGGTTCTATCCTGCAACTGGGCGTCCAGGTCAAGGGGGGCACCCCGAACCTGGTCCTCCAATCTAGGGTCTAAACCCTCCAGTTGAACCAGGGTCAGAGGCGAGGACTCCCTCCCTCTGCACCCCCTTCCAGAGTACTGCCCCCTCCCATCAGGAGCGGTACCCCCAGAAGACAACCCGGTCAGGACACTGTTTACAGTTGTCCCACCCTCCAGGTCAGACAACACCTGAACCTGGCTTCCCAACCCAGGGACTAAACCCTGCAGCTGAGCACCCGTCTGGCGCACCAGGACTTCCTTGGGAGCACGCATACCCCCCTGAGGGTGACACATAACTCATGCGTCGTGTGACAGTCTGCCTGGCGCAGATCTCCCGACCCCTGTCCATCGGACAGCGCGTGAAGATCCCCCAGGACAGAAGTGGTGTTACCATGGTCATTCACCGGTGACTCAGCCCTTCTGGCTGGCCCCTGACCCACTGGTTCTTCCACTGGGGACTCTTCCCCCCTCTCACCACTCACTCTGGACTTCTGCACCCTCCCCTTAGGAGTGGCACTGCCAGACACCAGAACTGATGGAGGCCTGCTTACAGACACTCCCAGCTCACTAGACACTAGGGGATCTCCCTCAACGGACGGCCCATCAGGACAGCCTAGGCTCCCTACCTGGTGTTCCCTTAAAGAACCATCCAGGCCCTGAGACTGGGTTTCGGGCACCTTGGGACACGCAGCCCCACACTCACTCCTTCTCCACCGAGACAGGACGTGAGTCCCTACACCCCTCCCACTACACTGGGACCTAGCTGGGCTACTCTGAACCTCTTCCCCCACCTCACTTGGTTGGGAGAAGCCTGAGCCACCTTCTTTTGGATCACCCCCAGATACCTCTTCAGATCCTCTAACACGCAGCCAGAGGTCTGCCTCCTTGGAGAGCTCCCTGGGGTCAGAGAACTCCCCCTCCAACAGGTGTTGGCATAGCTCTGGAAAACAGGGACTTACAATATGCTCTCCCACAATTGGATCACACAGCCCCTTATAAGGGTTAACCAAACTATCCTTTACCTCACCATCCAGTGCCTCGCATACGTACTCCACACCACTCTCTTGAGATTGGCAAGACAGTATCGGACGGTCTCTGTCACACAACCTACACTCTTCTGGGCGGTCTTCACACTCACACACCAGGACTTCAACCCTGGGGGAACCCCTCTCCCTGCACCTCTCATCTAGAGTCAGTAGAGTGTCTCTCCCACCACTAGGACCATGAACCCCTGTGCCAGTGTCCCAATCTACTTCCGGGACACTGCGCACCACTGGAGCTACCTCAGATCCTTGAACCTCCTGGTGTATGTTAGCCCCCTCCTTCAAGTCAGGCGCCACATCTCTGGGTGTGTGTACTACTCCCTCAGCACTAGATAACTCAATATTGCTGCCACCATCTGAGCTGGATTCCACCTCGAACTCAGCAAAGCTCACTCTCTGAGCTACACACATTTCTTGTTGCTGGGCTGAGACACTCATGGCCTCCAGCCTCTCGAGCTCTAAATCAAGCTCCCTCATTCTCAACTCATGCTCCATTTGCATCCTCTTTTCCTCTAGGGCCAATTTCCTATTCTCCAACTCCAACTGCCCACCCAATTTGAGCTTGGCCAGCTCCAATTCGTGCATCCTACTTTTCTCCCTGTCCTCCAACTCCTCTGGGGACAGGCCCTTGGCAGAAACACTGCTACCTACTGGGGAAGTTGCTCTCCTCCCCCCTGGACCCAATGGCCCATCCAGCTGCTCATCTGCATTCTCAGTCCCCTCCTCATTCTCAGGGGTATTCCTTGCTTCGACCCAGGCCCTCAGCGCCTTTTGGAACTCATCCTTCTTGGTGAGACTGGTCATAGCAACTTTAAATTTCCTGCAGAAGTGCTTTAGCTGTCTCACATTGTAGCATTCTAGTTTCTCCTCTTCCCTATCAAAATCAACAGATGCTATGGATGCTGCTTTATCCATTGTGGTTAAACTTGGCAGTTCTTGGCAAAAATAGAAAATCCCAGGAAAAACAATCTACCAATGTGGTCGCGTTTGGTCTGCACTCACTAGTAGTGTTCACCAATCACTGTATATGAGTCACAAATGCAAGTCCAGAATCCCCACCGCTGACCACCAATGTTAGATTTGGGGGTCTCTAGTTGGCAGAGGGAGGTACCTTTGACCAAATAGGGACCCTTGCATCTAGTCAGGGTAAGGGGGTACACTCCTAAAATAACCCCTGCTCACCCGCTTGGTAGCTTGGCACGAGCAGACAGGCTTATCTCAGAGGCAGTGTGTAAAGCATTTGTGAACACATACAGTAACCCAGTGACAACACTACAGATAGACACCACACAAGTTGTAGTATTAAAATAAGTATTTTTATATAGACTTCCACAAGACCACAAACGACAAAAATCCACAATACTGTACTTAAAAATGGTAGAATTAGCTTAGTTCTCTTTAGATGTAAAATGCGACACTTTGAGTTCAATGTACCTTTGGATGAGTAACGCTATACAACAAAAGTGTTGCAGGGAAGGTGATGCGTCGGTTCCTTACACGCAAGAACGGTGATGTGTCGGGTCCCTACTGCTGCGTAGGGGATGCGTCGGTTCTTCTCCGCGTAGGGAGGTGATGCATCGGTTTCTTACTGCGCTTCCGTGGCGATGCGACCAGCAGCGCCGTGTTGCGATGAAGATCCGGTGCAATGAAACAAAAATGGCGTCTTCTTCTTGCTGCGACACGATGCGTGCACGCCCGATGGCCGTGCGGCGACTCAACGATTCTCCTGAGCCGCAACAGGCCCTGCGACACGCTTCTCCGGTGATGCGACGGCGTCTGATGCGACGGCAACACTCTTCTCCGGTGATGCGAGGCGCTTCGGCGATGCGGCAGCGGCGACACCCTTCTTCAGTGATGCGACAACAGCGGCTGCGGTGGCGACACGCTTCTCTGATGATGCAACGGCGTCTGATGCGACGTCGACACTCTTCTCCGGCGATGCGAGGCGCTTCTGCGAGGCAAAGCGACAGCGGCGACACCCTTCTTCAGTGATGCGACGACAGCGGCTGCGGCGGCATCACGCTTCTTCCTCGTGAGTCGCGCTTCCAGCTCCTTGCGACACGCAGTCCCTCAGAAGGCCCAACACAACAGCAGGCACTTCAAAAGAACTCTTGGGGAGCTGGTGGGTGTAGTCTGTTGTCCCTGAGACTTCAGCAGGAGGCAAGCTCTATCTCAAGCCCCCTGGAGATCCTTTACAAGTTGAATTGAAAGTAGCACAAAGTCCTTTCTCCTTTCTTTGGCAGTCAGGCAACCACTGCAGGCCAATCCCCCAAACCGCACTCAGCTTAGGGATTGTCTCCTCCTCCGTTTCTCTGGTTCCTCTCCTCAACAAAGGTTCTTCTTGTTTCCCAAAAGTGATCTAAAGTTCTGGGGTTTGGGTCCCCTCTTTTATACTCATTTTCCCTTTGTTCTCTGAAGGCAGAGAGGCCTTTGCCTAGTCCAAACCAGTTCTGGTCAGTCCTGGAGCACTTTGTTGACAAGACTCCTTCTTTCCTTTCACAGTGTAGGCCAGGGACATCAGACGCACCACAGGAGGTGTAGCCAGCATTGTGGAGGGAAGGCACAGCCCTATTCAGGTCCCAGGTGCAACTCCTCCCACCCATCTACATGCAGATCTCTCTATTCAGCCCTGTGCTGACTCACCCTGTCTCCTGGAATCCCCCAGCCCCTGTCACTCAAACTCCAGACAAGGAATACACAACCTAGCAGAGGCAGGCTTGGATAGTTAGGCAAGAAAATACCTACTTTCTAAAAGTGGTATTTTCAAACACAGAATGTTAAAACCAACTTCACTAAAAGATGTATTTTATCATTCTGAGTTCAGGTATACTAAACTCGAATTTCTACCTAGTTCTCTGGGTCAGTTAGGATTATAAGATGTAATAATCAAACTGCCCATTCCGGCCTATGAGGAACAGGTAGCCTTGCAATCGTGAAAAACGAAAATGGTTGTAATTCACTATTAGGACATGCCACGCACATCAGGGCATGTCCTACCTTTTACCTACAATGCACCCTGCCCATGGGCCTACCATAGGGGTGACTATTATGCAGAAAAGGGAAGGTTTAGGGACTGGCAAGTGGATGTACTTGCCCAGTCAACATGGCAGTACCAGACTGCACCCAGGCTCTGCAATGGCAGACCTGAGACACACTTTTACAGGCTGCTTCTGTGGGTGGCACAACCAGTGCTGCAAGCCCACCAGCAGCATTTGATTCACAGGCCCTGGGCACAGCCAGTGCACTGTACTAGGGTCTGACAGTGAATCAAATAGGCCAAACATGGAGTCACTAATTCATACATCAATTTATAACAGAGAGCATATGCACTTTAGCACTGATCAGCAGTGGTAAAGTGCCCAGAGTCACCAAACCAACAAAAACAGGTCAGACAAAGTACAGGAGGAAGGCAAAATGTTCAGGGATGACCCTTCAAGAAGGGCCAAGTCCAACAGACCTATTTCAATAAAGGCTCCTAATCTGTGATCGAATACATCCACATATTTGCTCAGAGCTTCTATCATTGGTCCTTGCTCTCCTAGGACTCACTTGATGCATTTAATTTTTTTGTGATGCTCTTGAACATTGATTTGGTGGAAGAACTAGCCTGCAAGAGCTTGGAATCCTCACTTCTGCTCATAACTTCAGGTGCAGTGACTTGTGCCCAAATGCCTATGGAGTTCTTATGGGGTTTTTCCCTTATTGACTGTGGGGAGTTGGTGGAGTTGATTGAGGCCGGCTCAAGACCAAGAACACTATTTGTTGGAGCAATGCACTTGTGTTGATGCTTCTGCATTTTTCATATTCCCTTCAGAGATACTCAGCGTGAATTGGGTTTATTACAGTTGATCTGAGACCGTGTGGGTGGTAGGTGGTTGTAGAATGGCTAGGTCGGTCTAGCTTTTTCCTCTGACAAAGCTTCTCCTGCATTATTTGTGCAGGTCTAGCCCTGAAGAGAAGTAAAATGCTCAGACAACTTGAGGGAATGCATGGGGGCTCCATCCGTCCCCTTCTCTGACCTCCTCCTTGGCGAGGTGTTTCAAATACTGATAAGAAACTGGGGGTGGGGGGCTCTGCTTGGACCCTTAACAATTGTCTCTTTTCTGACCCTAGCCACAATCTTGTGATTTCACTCTGTCTTTAGGTAATTAATTGGGAGGATTTGTGTATAGTAGCTCCCTTGGTGCTGCCAGTGACAAAAGTGAGCAGTGTTTTTTGCTGGTATATTTTTAAAACCCTCGCTTTTTTTTGACTAATGATCAAGCAGGCGAGAGCTCTAGTAAACTCTGATAATCTGAGCTACTTGCAGTGAATCCCCCTTTCTTGTGGTTGGAATAGTGTTGCCTCCAGCAGGACTCTGGCACAGGGATACAATTAGGACAATCCAAACTGGGGAAGCAAGAAGGAACGGAGAAGAAAAGATCCCTTAAGTGGCTTAAGTCCCTGCAGGCAGAGCTGTCGGCACGAACACAAGGAAAGCGCTCTAAGGCGCTGCCTTTCTCTCAAAAGGTATAAAGTGCTGCTCTTATCGATACTCCAATATGTCTTCTGCACCTGCTTTTGTTAGTCGCCCAGCGCTCCAGCAACGGATCTGCGGTGCTCATAGCCAGCATGTGGCTTTTCGGGCTACGCCTTGCCGACATATGGGCCACTGTCGTTTCCTCCTCCTCCTACAGATGTTACCACCTGCTCCACGGGACCTCGTGGCTTCCCGCTGTCTCTGCCCTTATCCCTCCGCAGGATTGGGTCCTACGGCCATTTTTGGCGACTGGCACTTCTATGACGGTTTGGTCATGAGTCATGTGGCAGTTACAAATTCCCAAAATAGAGCAAAAGGCCCGTTGCAGGGTGGCGAGCTCCATGGAGCTAGGCAGACTGCTGCCTCCCAGCCTTAATTTCTGCTGCCATGTTTTATCTAATTATAGCTGTTTGTGCTACCTCATCAGAGTATGGGGGTCCATGTTAATTTCTTGAACGAGAGGCAATTGCACCCTCCTTTACTGGGGTGATGGTGAACACAGGCAAGAGCCAACCATCAAACACAGTGAGCACGAAAGTGATACAGGATTTATTAAAGACAATCAGCCAGCCAATGCCCTTCAAACTGCCCACCGATGATTTCATAATGTAAACGACGAGAAATAAATTCTGAATCTACATATGTATGTGCTAATAAAGGTTCAACACTTCAAAGGGGTAGCTTGGTCCACGTTCAGGAAACGTTTGAATATCTCCTTCCTGATTGAAAACACTCAAGTTGCATTGAGAAGTCCCACATCTATTGTGGAAAAAGCACTTTCTTAAGCCGTTTCTCTAAAAACACCTTCCCTAGTCTTGGAAATGCTTTCGGGCGCGATTGCATCGTTGTTTGGCTCAAGTAATGCAAAAGGAAAACAAACTAGTCTTCATGGTGTGACGTTATGCCGTAACCTTGACGCCAAGGAAAGGTTATTGTTGCAGTTTAATTCGGTTTCAAAGCAGTAATGTTTTCACAATTACACCAAGTAAATCTGCAAGATGTGGATTATGCAAGAGTGCCTCACGGAGAAAACGTTTTATAAAAAACAAATGAAAGCGTCCTTATTTGCAGGGAAGGTCATGACTTCTCTCATAATACAGTCATTGTTTGAAACACAGACATTTCGGTGCAAATGTCCTCATAAGAGTTGTAAGAATACATTGTTGTGGGCTGGTGTCACGATTCCATATCGTACAGCCCTAGCAGAAAATTGGAAAGTTATGGGCTAGGTGTGCTTCACTTTATATGTGTTGGAAATTAAAGGGTAATGTGTAATAGAAAAATACAGGGAGATATGTCACGCATTCAACAATCACATTTCTTCTAATCACACGGAGACATGTTAACTTAATGTAAAGTCTGGAGAAAGAAGCACCATTTAATGAAAAGTGCTGATGTTGTATCCTGCTAATGGACATTTGAAAAGGTTTACTTCCCCTAAGACTTTCCTTCAGGAGAACATATAGAAAGTACCAGAGCGTCACGACATTGGTACATAACCCCCCCAACTAGCCCCCAACTTCATAGTAAAGTCGTCAATAATGTATTAAACATGCATATATTGTTCATATAATTTGTGTGAAATGAAAACAACCATTGTTTTTACTTTCACAAAAGGTGTTGCATACAAAGGTTATGTTATGTTAATTTTATTTATATAACGCATTAATGCAGTGAGGCGTCTAAGCGCTGTTTGTTTCAGATGCGAGTGTAGACATAGACTGCCGGAAGAGTTACCCTGATTTAAACAACCAGGTCTTTACATCCTTTCTGAAAGAAAAAAGACTGGGTTCATTTTTTATCTCCAAAGGGAGTGTATTCCATATTTTGGTTGCTTCCATCACAATGCTCTTTCCGCCCCATCGTGTTTTTTTATTTCTGGGTTGTTTCAATAGGTTGGCAGTAGCTGAGTGAAGTTTCCTAGCTAGAACATACTGCTTGAAACTGTGGCTCAGAAAGGCCGGGCCCAGATTATGGATTGCTTTGTAGGTTAAGCAGAGTACCTTAAAAGTTATTCTTTGTTTAATGGGGAGCCAGTGTAGTTCTTTTAGATTTTGAGTCACTGACCAAAATTTGGGGATTTTCAGTAGGAGTCTGGCCACGGCGTTTTGTAAAACCTGAAGTTTATTTAAATTATATTTTGGAGTGGTCAGAAGCAAACTGTTACAGTAATCTATTTTTGACAGAATTAATGCTGTAACTAGGGTTTTTGCAGGTTAGCCGGTATGAAAGACAGGACCTTTTTAATTATTCTGAGTGTTGAATGTGGAGGATGTGAGTGTATTTACTTGATCTGTAAAATTAAGTTTGGTATTTACTCCTAAATTTTGTGCTTTTTCCACTGGGGTGGGGATTTGACCCATAGTAGTTGGCCATACCGCAGGGCCCCAGAAATGTAGTTCAGGGCCAAGCAGTAGTACCTCAGTTTTTTCCGAGTTCAATTTAAGGCAATTTCTATCCATCCAATTTTGGACAGCTAGCATGCAGTTCTGAAATCTGTTTCCAGTGCAACCATCATTTTTCTCTATGGGGACGACAATTTGGGTGTCGTCAGCATAGGACGTGAGTGAGAATCCAAACTTTCTTATCAGGGCTGCTAATGGGGAGACATAAATGTTAAAAAGAGTAGGGCTAAGCGACAAACCCTGTGGGACTCCACAAGGCAGGGAGAACGAGTGAGAGGAGAAACTCTCTAACTTCACTACTTGTTCCCGATCTGCTAGGTAGGATTTCAGCAAATTCCACGCCTGACCTGTGATTCCACATGTCATTAGGCGGTTTAGAAGTAGTTGGTGGTTGACAGTGTCAAAAGCCGTCGAGAGATCAAGCAGGATCAGGGCAGCCCCTTTACCCTGATCTAATTCCTGCCTGATCTCTTCCATTGCCTTGAGCAATGCTGTCTCTGTACTGTGAAAAAACATAAAAGAGGGAGATACCCTGATGCTCTGAAAAGGGACGGGGTTAGCAATGTAAAACACAAGATATCCCTTTTCAAGGAACTATGCTTTGGGCAAAATTCTCCGTATACAAGAGCTTGCCTCAGTATGGATCATGTGTTATGTATAGTTTCTAACATACAACAATTCATCAATGAAATGTACCACAACCTTATTCACCTGCTGTGAAAAATTAAAACAAAAATAATGATATGAAAAATACCGATATACAAGAAAATATTTCTTTTTTAAAAATTAATGGAAATTTCAATTCTTAATGAATTAAAAACATCTTCTCGCAGAGAAGTTACAATCTGTATACATTAAGAGTTAATTAACACATTTTAAAAGCAAACTTTCTTATGAAGAGTCGAGGCGGCGTTTCGGTGAACAATAATTCCTTCACCTTCTTCAGGAAAAAAGTTTTTCTTATAAATCTAAGTAACAAAAAACATCTATTAAAACACATGGCTATTATTATAAACACAGCAGTACATCAATACTATAAGACATTTATTGTGGCACTTAGATATACATATAGGTTTAAGAGAAAAACTAATTTAAGTCACTAGGACAAATGTATATTCTCAGATATACTCTAACACAAGATCCATAACATCAATAAATCAGAGAAAGGATATTAAATGGAGCCACCTATTTCTATAAAAAAGAGACCCAAACATTCCAGTTGTCTCAAAGCCTTCAATAGCTTCTAGTCAGAGGGCAAAGACTCGTCCGACAGTTTATAAGAATTATAAATCTAAGGGGGATAGAATTCATTATTTAGAGAATGATAAGGAATTGACTTCATATCAATAGGATACCCTAAGGGCAAGAAGCGTACCTCAGTAATCCTGTAAAGCCTACAGAAAGTTCTGATAGAGCCACCGTCGATTAAATTTTAAAAGGGGCGTTGCAGATGAGGGCCTGAATTCTAGAACAAATCACGTAATTACTATGTTGGTCCTGGTGGTTATATTTTCATAAACTTTGCATGCTACAGTGAAGCTTACCCTTTATAAGTCTAGAGATCATATATATGGATAGCTGCGCCGTTGAATACAGCCTGTTCTCAGTCAATCGACATTTTTGAACATTGTCGACACTGTAATTCAGGCAGAACAAAGGTTATACTGGGACTCGTTCTAAGGCCGTTTGTTAAAGCCTCAGACAGTTATTATGTCTTTTTTTACCTTTTTTTTCCTTTTTTTTAAAAATGTGATGAAAAACGTGCTGTAAGTCACGCTATACTTTTGGTGGATCCGGACTCATAAAGTGGATTATCTAAAACATTAAAAAACCACAGGGGTTTTGGCTGTGGATTATCTAAAACATTTAAAGCCACAAAAAACCATAGGGGTTTTCGCTGTGGGGGGGGGGGGGGACACGGTGTCCTATTGAACTCCCCTAATTTATTACTAAATTCTTTTATTATTTTTGTCCACGATGTTTAGGACAAAAAGGCATCAGACTTCTCTATCGGTCCGTGCTGAGGTTTAGGGCCAGATGTATCAAAGGGTTTTGCCCATTCTGTGTCTATGGGGAAATGTGTTGATACATATGGCCCTTGGTGGCTAAAGAGGGTGAAGCTAAAATGTAGTACTAAATGTTTAACAATAAGCACTGTTTGGTGGTGTTGACTTAACTTACGAGGCTTTTATTGACCAGTATATGGCTTCGTAAATGTAGAGTCACTACTAAATACGATAGAATATATTTAGAGCTAGATTCTAAGTGTCTCCCCATGATCACGGCATTGAAATTACAAAAATAACTCTAGCCCTTCAGTCAACAGAAACGCTACAGGCGGAAACATTTCCGAGCAGATATGCTCACCTTCAATGAAACGGACGGCCTCCCTGCTCTATCACAAACTTCTTCTGGGTCAGATTACACGCCATGACGTTGTGTGTTGCCTTTTTATAGGTCCTGGCTTCGCTTAGTAGTGAAGGGGGCTGGCTTCGATTAAAAGCTGTATGAAGTGTGCACTACCAACTAGTAGTGATGGTCAAGGGTTTAATGGCAGAAAGTAAATTTCCTTTTAGTTGTCAAAAAAGTTATGGGGTAGTGCAGGGAAATATCATAATTCAATGCGAAACTGATTGATACTCACAACCCTCCAATACCTAGTGGGTGGATGGCTAAAGAAGGGGCCAGCCATCTTGAAACAGCTATATTGTTATAAACTCGTCTTTTATATGCCTTCAGGAAGTATTGATCATCTCATTAGAATAGGCAAGACGACAGAAACAGTTGAATCTTATTCTTAAAGGACGGCCCTGCAGTATTTTGGTGGTGCCGAACTGTATTCTATAATAAAGAAACTGAATCAAATCTACCGTCACTGTCTGGTACGGCCATCTTTAAGGAGAGTCTAAATACTGACATGCATGTGCTAATTCCTGCCTAATATGTTCTATACAGGAAAGAACGCCACTAGTAAGTATTGACTAATGAGTGTTCGATTATATACAGAAGGGATTTTATTTTCTTCTAAATTGTGGCTAAGGGTCCCGTTTAGTTAAAAATGAAAGGGGTTAAACTAGCCTCTCCCACTCTTCTTTACTGTTTAGTCCATTTCTATACGTATTAAACTTTGACATGTAGAATTGTTAACGTTGTTTCCTTTTTGACTGTGAGGTCGCCACCCCGTATATTTGTTTGAACTGCCTCAACAATGCACCATTTGAGGTCTTCTATCTTGTGATCTTTTTCTAGCCAATGGTCCACTAGTGGTGCATTTTTCTTCTTAGTCCTAATGGCTGATTTATGTTTGGTCATTCTAACCCTAACTTCTCTAGAGGTCTCTCAAGCGTATCCTTTATGGCAAGGACACACTATAAGGTAAATAGCATTCTTTGTTCGACAATTGACTAAATTTCTCACATGATGTGTAGCCCCATTGTGTATAATCACTGATCCTTTGATTATATTGTCACAAATGGTACTCAAACTACATGGAAAGTTTCCCTTTGGGAAGGGACTGTTGGATATGCTCAATCGTTTACATTCTGGTTCGCTTCTATGTGTGTGTACTAGACAGTTTCTAATGGTACGATTCCTTCTGAAGGAAAAAATGGGTTTTCTTAAGGTGACCGCATTTTTGTCATTCAGAAGATGCCAGTTCCTATTTATTAGGTTCTTGATTTTATTACTAATGGCATTGAAATTTGTCACAAAAGTTATTGGTAATTCGTTTGTGTCTATATTTTTTTCTTTAGGTTCAAAAAGTGAGTTTCTATTATAGTACTTTGCTCTTTTGTAGGCACGCCTCACTAATTTCTTGGGGTACCCTCTGTCTGTAAATATATTGGTGAGCTTTTTGGCATGTTTTAAAATTTCAAAGTCTCTCATATTAGTGCAATTGCGCCTTATTATGAGAAACTGCCCAAATGGGAAGTTGTCCTTTTGGCATGCGGGATGATTGCTGTCATAGTGCAGCATTGTGTTTTGATCTGTCGGTTTTGTAAATAGTTCGACTTGTAATAGGCCGTTGTTATTTTTAATTTTAATGTCCAGAAAATCACAACTGTCCTTATTAATAGATGATGTAAATTTGAGGTTCTCATCACCTAAATTTAGCCATTTTATAAAATCTAATCGGGTTTCCCTAGGCCCTTTCCATAAGACAAAAACATCATCGATATATCGGGACCAATTAGATATGTTTTCGTAAAAGGGAGCTAATTGGTTAAATACATGCTTATCTTCAAAAGAGGCGACATACAGGCAGGCTAGGCTCGGAGCACAGGTCGCTCCCATGCTGGTGCCTTTTACTTGACGGAAAAAATCCGTGTTGAACAAAAAAATATTGTTCTTGAGAATAATTTCCACACATTCAATAATGAATGTCGCGTGTGGAGATAAATCCCCATTCTCATTTAGAAAAAAGCCCTTTACCATCTGGATTGTATCATCCTGTGGTATGTTTGTATAAAGGGCCTCTATATCGAGAGTGACCAGCCATTGTGTATCTGTGTTAAAAGGAAGATTCTCTACTTTGTCTATCATGGCAGTGGTATCTTTTATATAGGCCTTCTGTTGTGTCACTAACGGTTGAAGGAAAACATCAACGTACTTACTTAAAGGTTCTGTTAATGAGTTGATGCTAGAAACTATAGGTCTCATTGGGGGATTATGAATATCTTTATGGACCTTAGGCAGTCCATATAGTGCTGGTATCATGGGATTTTCATTTAATAGGAAACTGTATTCATCCTGACATATAATATTATCTTCCTTAGCTAATCTAAGTAAATTAGTAACCTGACGAGTCAGAAGGTTCCATTCTTCTCTATTGGTTTTTTTATAATGTAATTTGTTGTTAAGTAAATCTTGCATTCTCTTATTATAATCGCTAGTGTCCATAACTACAATGCTTCCTCCTTTGTCCCCAGGTTTTATTATAAGTTCCTTACACTGTTCTAATTCTGTCAGGGCTTTTCGCTGTTGTGGGGTTAAGTTATTCTCAATCCAAATTTTCTTATTTAAAAGGTCTTCAATGCCTTTCTCTACAACCTTTTCAAAAAGTTCTACATCTTTGTTTACCATCTGTAATGATGGGGTCCAGGTAGATTTTGGTTTAAGCCCCAATCTATTCTCAACAGGTATTCTGTCTTTACCCTCGAAGAATCTATTTAACCTGATTTTTCTAAAAAAAACTCTGTAGATCCCTTTCTAAGTTGTATCTATCAACAGGTGAGGAAATAGCATATCCTAATCCTTTTTCCAGAGTCCCTACTTCGTCTTGGGTCAAGATCCTGCTTGAAAGGTTAATAATAGGTGCTTTATCTATTCCCAACCTTTCTGACTCCTGGTCTTCATGTAGGTGCATTTTTGAGTAGGGTTTCGGGGATAAAACCTCCCTCTGCCCCTGTTGTTCTGGCCGTAGTTTGTCTGGTGCTGCTCTAAAAAAGTGAAAGTATCTCTACTTGTTCCAGGGACTACCTCTCTGTCTTTATTGTTGCCAACTAAAAGGAAATTTACTTTCTGCCATTAAACCCTTGACCATCACTACTAGTTGGTAGTGCACACGTCATACGGCTTTTATTCGAAGCCCGCCCCCTTCACTACTAAGCGAAGCCAAGACCTATAAAAAGGCAACACACAACGTCATGGCATGTAATCTGACCCGGAAGAAGTTCGTGATAGAGCAGGGAGGCCGTCCGTTTCATTGAAGGTGAGCACTCTGCCTCGTACATGAGCATATCTGCTCGGAAATGTTTTCCACCTGTAGCGTTTCTGTTGACTGAAGGGCTAGAGTTTATTTTTGTAATTCCAATGCCGCGATCATGGAGAGACACTTAGAATCTAGCTCTAAATGTATTCTATCGTATTTAGTAGTGACTCTACATTTACGAATCCATATATTGGTCAATAAAAGCCTCGTAAATTAAGTCAACACCACCAAACAGTGCTTATTGTTAAACATTTAGTACTAAATTTTAGCTTCACCCTCTTTAGCCACTAAACCTCAACACGGAACGATAGAGAAGTCTGTTGCCTTTTCGTCCTAAACATCGTGGACAAAAATAATAAAAGAATTTAGTAATAAATTAGGGGAGTTCAATAGGACATCGTGTTCCCTACCCCCCCACCCCCCCCACAGCGAAAACCCCTATGGTTTTTTAGTGGCTTTAAATGTTTCAGATAATCCACAGCCAAAACCCCTGTGGTTTGAGTCCGGATCCACCAGAAGTATAGCGTGACTTACAGCATGTTTTTCATCACATTTAAAAAAAAGGAAAAAAAGGTAAAAAAATACATAACTGTCTGAGGCTCTAACAAACGGGCTAGAACGAGTCCCAGTATAACCTTTGTTCTGCTTGAATTACAGTGTCGACAATGTTCAAAAATGTCGATTGACTGAGAACAGGCTGTATTCAACGGCGCAGCTATCCATATATATGATCTCTAGACTTATAAAGGGTAAACGTCACTATAGCATGCAAAGTTTATGAAAATATAACCATCAGGACCAACATAGTAATTACATGATTTGTACTAAAATTCAGGCCCTCATATGCAACGCCCCCTTTTTTAAATTTAATCGTCGGTGACTCTATCAGAACTTTCTGGAGGCTTTACAGGATTACTGAGGTACGCTTCTTGCCCTTAGGGTATCCTATTGATATGAAATCAATTCCTTATCGTTCTCTAAATAATTAATTCTATCCCCCTTAGATTTATAATTCTTATAAACTGTCGGACGAGTCTTTGCCCTCTGACTAGAAGCTATTGAAGGCTTTGAGACAACTGGAATGTTTGTCTCTTTTTTATAGAAATAGGTGGCTCCATTTAATATCCTTTCTCTGATATATTGATGTTATGGATCATGTGTTAGAGTATATCTGAGAATATACATTTGTCCTAGTGACTTGAATTAGTTTTTCTCTTAAACCTATATGTATATCTAAGTGCCACAATAAATGCCTTATAGTATTGATGTACTTCTGTGTTTATAATAATAGCCATGTGTTTTAATAGATGTTTTTTGTTACTTAGATTTATATGAAAAAACTTTTTGTCCTGAAGAAGGTGAAGGAATTATTGTTCACCGAAACGCCATAGTCGACTCTTCATAAGAAAGTTTGCTTTTAAAATGTGTTAATTAACTCTTAATGTATACAGATTGTAACTTCTCTGCGAGAAGATGTTTTTAATTCATTAAGAATTCGAAATTTCCATTGATTTAAAAAAATATATATGTTTTCTTGCATATCGGTATTTTTCATATCATTATTTTTGTTTTAATTTTTCACAGCAGGTGAATAAGGTTGTGGTACATTTCATTGATGAATTGTTGTATGTTAGAAACTATACATAACACATGATCCATACTGAGGCAAGCTCTTATATACGGAGAATTTTGCCCAAAGCATAGTTCCTTGAAAAGGAATATCTTGTGTTGTTTTACACGTCTCTGCTGTGGCTTGATCGGAAACCAAAGTGTGTACTGTCCAAAAGTTTATTTGTTTCAATAAAGGAAACCAATTGTTCGTTCAGAAATTTTTCTGCTATGTTCGCTGGTAATGGTAGGCGGGAGATTGGTCGATAGTTGCACGGTTCTTTGTGATCAAGAGAAGCTTTTTTCAGAAGAGGAATCACAACTGCTTTTTTCCAGATCTTAGGAAACGTTCCTGTTTCACACACAGTTTGAGAAATAGGCATTAGTTTAGATGCAGTGATTTCTGCTGCTAGCTTTATGTTTGGTGGGCATGGATCCTCTGTGGTGATCTCGAGGTGGCAGTGTTTAGTAGCTTTATGATGTACTCTGTTGATGGAGGGCTAAATTCATTCAGAGGTTTGATTGTAATGGGGTAATGATCTCCCTCTGTTCCTGGTGTTGGCATCAGGCATGATTGATCATCTGAGACGCTTTTATAAATTGTGATGCGTTCGCTGTGTGACTCACTGGTAGTTTCCTAATGTAAGGTTTTTGATCAATTTGATAAAGTAAAAAGGTGCCCAAAAGTAAGAAAAAACAGACATACAAAAACGAATGGTAAAAATCTAAATGTGATCAAAGATAAAGAAAAAATGCAGAGGAAATGTGGTGCTTGAACTCAGGAATTATCGTCATGTACTTTCTCTGATAGAGATTATTACCTAATATGTGTGTGTGAAAAAACGTTTGTAGTTATTGCGAATGATACCGAACTAATCATTATTAATCCTCAGTATAAACTGATATGTTACAGGACTGCTAGTAATCAGCTGCTTAAATAAATCCTCAGTAAAGAAAGCAATACACAGGGGACAAGCAGTAAGCTAGCAGGAGTCCTCGGTTTAGGGAGCTCAGTGACAGATGCATCACGTCCTGCAGCATCTCCCTCTCTTGACAGGCCCGTGATTATTGGGAAGTGGGAGAAGACTGTAGTAATCTGTAGAGTGATGTCCCAAGTTGTGAGATCATTGTCCCAGGCATATGCAATGTTCATGTATCATCTTCTTTATCCAAGAACATTTTTGTTGAAGCAAATGGCTCTTAGAAATCTGCAGTCACCTCATTTCTGTGTAGATGTATCATGGATATACTTTAAGGATGTGCAGCACATAGATTTCTTACTCTAATTTTTATTATCTGAATCACGCAGACGCTAAAATGGACATGTGTCCAGTGTATTACACTGGATGACAGGGGTCCAGGCCCCTTTTTGAGGGCTCATTTTACAGTAAAAGAAGAGATACAATTAGGTAATTTGTCCAGTGAGCATCACACATACAATACACATAGAGAGAAATGTCCCTTCAACTGATCAGGAAGCTGAACCTATAGCACCTTGTTGGAAAGAAACGAGTGCGTTGGTAGCCACCAGCCCATTAAGGTCCCGGGATGACCTGCCTACTACTGAAAATCCTGAAAATGTAAAAATAGTGATTAGGCAATAGTTCAATAATATAAAGTAAATGGTGTCAATGAGGAAGAATTATTCATACACTGAGATTCACAGCAAAACGACTGTATAGGACTTGTGTGTACTTTGACCTACTATTTTATTTGGATGCAATTGTATTCTAGTCCTATTTAGGCTGCAAGCATGTCTGCAGTGGTCATTTAGTTAGCTGCCTATACAATGTCTTTGTCCTGTACTCATTTGTAACTTTGGGTGTGATGTATGCACAACTTATCCAGACTTAAAATCCTGGAACTTGCTTAAACCACTTGATTGGCTTAGTCTTGAAAAAGCCCCATTGGAAGAAACAAAAGGTATCGACTTCTCAAAATGTCTTCTCAGGATCCTGTGGCTATATGGTGTTCCCAATATATCTCATGTGTCAATGTCGAAGTATATTTATTTCTGTCAACTAAAACCATATTATTTTCTGCAGGGGAGCATAAAAAGTAACATATTACACTCAATAAACATGATGATAAAATAAAGCCTCGTTATTTCTCGCAGTGTCTTATGTTATGTCAGCCATGCTTCCATATTAAAATGCAAAAATGTTAGTGCAAATTTCGCTAAAAATTGCAATATACAGTAAAACTGTAAGCTAGTAAAAATAGTATATCCACGTCCATATAGTCTTATTTCCTTAATCAGCAACAGTAAGATGGAAATATTGGTGCTCATTTCGCTAAAAAGTGCAAAACATTAACATTGTATACTAGTGCAGATGGTATTGTTGTTTCTCGCAGTACCTTATGTTATTTCAGCCATGCTTTCAAATTAAAGTGCAAAGATGTTAGTGCACATTTTACTAAAAACTGCAGTACAGTAAAATTGTAAACTAGTAAAAATAGTATCTCTACGCCCATAAATTCTTCTTTCCTTAGTCGGCAAAAATAAAGATGGAAATATTGGTGCACATTTCGCTAAAAACTGAAAAAGAGTAAAATTGTAGACTAGAGCAGATAGTATCGCCACACCTATACATTCTTAATTCCTTAGTCAGCAAAAAATAGGAATAGAAATATTGATGTAAACCATGCCCAAGAAAGCATATAGTGGGGATAATGTTACAGCCCCATAACAGCAGCTCAAATTGTTTATTGTCCCTGCTGCAAAACAGTTGTTAAACCTTTCGCTACCAATAACCTGTCGGCTTTTATGATAAATTTTATGAAGGCTGCAATTGCTTCAGGGGTTTTAACCTTCAAACCAAAAAGTAGCACCTGTCAACATGATCTGATACTATGCTGGTTAAAACATTTCCGCAACAATTCCTTGCATTTCGTTAGCAGCATGGGACAGATCGATAAAATGTGAATCAAGCTTTCTTTATGTAGCTGGCAAAGTTTCCACTTCGTAGTGAGAGGTTTTGGGAGCCATTTAGGGATAGTCAATTATTTGACACAGACCAAAGCGCAAATGAAGCAGCTTGTTTTTGTTAAAAGATCTAAGTAAAGTTGTTAGATATGGCTGTAAACAGGGCTGCTTATAGGTGTTAATGATCGTCCAGGCATGTCTGCTTTTACTAAACTCCTCTTTGTCCCTGTTCCATGATAACCTCTTTATTTGTCTGTTTAGGGCTGCGTTGAAGGAGTTGTGAGGTAGTGACGGATCACATAGCTCTTTTGCATTCACATAAATCCGTGCCTGCTCAAAGGCCTGAGCCCAGCTGTTTGTTTTTCTCAAAAGGCCAGTTTGTAATAATGCTGTGTTTCATGTATATAGGAAATTACTTTTACAAAATATATCACAATTGTGCTGAATAGTTAGTATTCTTTGCAGCATATGTTGGTGTTTTCACCTATTAATAATAATTTAAGTACTTTGGTTGCAGTCAGGGGCACAGTATTTTGGTGGTGCCGTATATTTTTACACCCTAGACAGCAAATTATGCGTTGGGTTTACCACCCTAGTAATAACAATATATAGAATATTTGATGATATTTTGAAGACCATTAACAAATAGCCACTGAATAGAGAAAAAAGAAAGACCTCCAGTGTATAACCATTGAAATTATGAATTTTCAAGATGTTAGAAGATAGGGGTGTAAATATGGCACAAACGTTTAACACAGGTACTACATGCCAGAATGCAGAAACCGAATATTTGGAGATATCATCATATAGCCTTATAGCCCGCTGCCGAGGGCTATACCGGCTGTTAAAGGCCCTGATCCCAAGTTATAGGCCCGAGCCGCAGGCGACGGCCTATAACTAGGGAGAGGGCCTTTAACAACCGGTATAGCCTGAGGCAGAAGGGCTATAAGGCTATTAGAACATTCCACCCACTAAGGGAAGAATGTTCTAAATTAAAAATGGAGAAACAAAAAGACAAACATTGGAATGTTGGAGCGCTGGGCTTATACCAGCCATTATAAGCCCAGAGCAACTCCATTGTCTTCAATGGAGCTCCCAACATTCCAATGTTCTAATATGATTTAAAGACATACTTGGAACTAAAGGTTAAATGCACATTGTTCCTTGTACTTGGAAACATAGACAGCCAAAGTCAATTTCTGGGAGTTAAATAGTCAAATATAGGAAAGAGTAATACATTTTTTGTGGGAAATGTCATCTGAATAAAGCACAGAATGGTGTCCATCTAAGAGCACTTTTTGGCCCACATTAATGACTCAGTCTCACGTAAATTCGAAACGAAAGATTAAACCACGTTAGGTACAATATTTGACATTTTAACAAGCAATTTAAAATTGCACCGACCTTTCTTTTAGGTCAACTATTGGCCCTCGGGGACCTGGGAATTTCGCTCTATGCCTGGACAAAATTGTCAGGGCTGTTATTGCCCTTAATAAAAGCGTAACTAGGTTCTCCATGCTTCATTGTTTAGTAAAAAATATTTATTTAAAATCAATTTAACTATATTACTCATGGTTATAAAAATTCAGCTTCTCTGAAATAACAATTGTAGCAAACCCACCTTTTCGACATGGTAACCCCAGATGTTTTGCCTATTTAGGATCCTATTTTTGCTCGTTTTTTAACTCTGCATACTGGGGCACTGCTGTCCAAACACCAGTGTATTTGCTCTGATTCCTAAACAGGGTTACATTGGCTTACTCCTAATTGACATATTTAACTTGCCTATATGTCTCTAATATATGCTTTAGAAAATGCAGTCACAGTCTGGAAGTTAAATGCCCCTGTGGACCGCAGCACTTTGTGCCATCCACAGGTGTGGCCTGTAAAACAGGGTTTCTGGCCTAATGTGTAGCCTGACTACAGCAGCCTAAACACCTGCTGTCAGACCTGTAAAATAATCCTTTTTAACAGGTTGGAAACCTGCTTTTAAAAATTAAAAAGTCACCCATAAGTACACCTTGTTGCCCACAAGGAAGGGTGCCTGATATTTAAAAGTGGAACATGTGTGAAATTAAAGTTAGCATGTTCCACAAGTGAGTAGTCTCCAAAAGCTATTTTCACTAGATCCTGGGAAGTGTCAAAATACTGATTATGAACTTAAACTGTAACATTTCACGGAAATAGCTATACTAGACATTCTATTTGTCATATATATTAAAAATCAAATTCATTGCTGATGTTAGGATTTTAATAAATGTTTAGGAAAAGTAACTTTTAGAACGTTACCTTTCCCCTGCCCGAATCTCTTGGAGGCTAATGTTGCATTAGCCTGCCTGCAGCTGCATAGCCAGTTCTTGACCTTAATGATCTGTGAAAACTGCTTCCAGAGCAGAACAATGGCTTAGGCCTAGTGACAGGGTGGGCTTGGTGTGGGCCATGTTATCGCTATCAGCTCATCAAGGACAGGTAAGGAGGCTCCAGGAACTTCATTAGCTTGAACGAGGCAGAGGTGAAGCCTGCCAGTTCATAATTAATTGCAAGGAGAAACCTGGGAAGGGGAAAGACTTTGTTCCTCAGGCCCGCATGTAGGAGAGTAGGATCTGCCTCTTATGTTGCCCCCACTTTTTTTCTGATGTTTACACTGGTTTCTGGCTATAGTCTGGCTGGGACCATGCCAATCAGGGCCCCAGCCTCTCTGTTCTCTCTAAACGATTTGGAGTGCACTCTAGGTGCACTAGTGATTGGATACTGTGGTGCCTTATGAGTCCCTGGTATATGGTATCTTAGGTACCAAGGGCATAGGTACTTCACAGGCCTACCAGGGGCTGAAGCATGTATTATGCCACCCCTGGGAAGCAGACTAAATCTGACACCACAGACCTGCTACTGCAGCCTGGGTGAGGAAGTGCTAGCACCCCTCACTGAGATATAGGTTTCCTATATCTCTCCTGCACACACATTGAGGCTTATCAGTCACCCCTAAAGCAGGCCCTATCAATCCTGAGGGCAGGGTGCTTAGTTTCCATGTGAGGGGGTGCCTCTGCCTGAGCAGGGCCCCTCTGCAGCTCTCAGAGTCCATTCTCTGGCGCTGTTTGTGGATGCGGTTAAACCATATACTTTTAAGTGCATTATATCCTCGCGGTAGAATGCTAACTTTGGAATGGCTGCATCGAAACATGTCGTGTTTGGTGTCAAACATCTTGGAATACTACCCCCGCCAGTCCTGGCGGCGGGGGTAGCATTCCACCCTTCTAGAGGGATAGACATGTACCTACTGTGGAAACGCGGTAGAATCCTGCAGAGCCCTGGCATCACAAAATGGATGCCACCAGTCACAGACACTGGGCTGCCCTCCTGCTGATGACCAACACTCGCAGTGGAGGAAGCCCAACAATAGATATCCTGTCCCAAGGGGGTGTGACCACCTTCCAGACAGGGTTTAGTGTATTGGGCTGGGTGGGTGCACTCTTAGAGTGCTTTGAAGTCCTGCACTGGGGGAGCAGAAGGCTCCTCTGTGCATACCCCAGTTCAAACCGGCTCAGGGGCTACCTGCCCCTGCTCTGGCGCGAAACTGGACAAAGGGAAGTGGGTGTAGCCACCCACTCCCCTGACCCTCCCATAGGTAGGGTCATAGAGCTAGCCCCTCCCTTTCTTTTAGTATAAGAGGGGGAACCTGTGCATTGCAAACTAGATTTCCCTGGACGACGCTCTGAAGAAGAATCCCGGACCTTCGACGTTCCACTACCTTTGGAAGACTGAAGAATCTCCTTGGAGTCAAGGAGTGACTCCCCTGCTTGGCAGGCACCAAAAACTACAAACGACGGTCGCAAACTACGCCGCTCCCGCCGGAGTCCGAAGTCCCTGCAGCCCAAGAAGTGGATTTCCTGACTTCGCAAAGGCCATCGTGAGTCCCCAGCGAAGCTGAGGCCAGTGGACCCCAAGAGTGACGAGGAACCGCGACCCCTGGGTACCGTGCACTATTGTCGAGTGCAACCCCTTCACAACGTTCCACGAACTTGTGCTTTGGACCACGTGTGGTCCTAGCCTCCAGCAGGAATCCCTCCGAAGATCAGAGGCCTACCACGTCCCGAGTGACCGTGGGCCCCTGTTGAGCGAATCCTCCCGAGGCGTCTTCGCGATCCCTTGCCAGCCGGCTTGTGGGTCCCCAGAAGACTTTCTAAAGAAACCAAAGGGCTCCCCTGGTTGCTCCAGGCCTGCCCTGACTTACCCTCGCTGGGTGAGTCCCACAGACCTTGCTGGTCTGCGCCATTGCCTCTTTACACTTTCCCGAGACTTGCTGTTACCAAGGCTTGTTGGCTCCAATCGAGTCGCCGACACCGCAGTAAGCTGCAGACATCGTGGGACACGCCGAATCCAGCTCCTGGTCGTCGTCGACGCCTCCTGGACCTCGTGGCTGAAGAGTCAAGGCACCCGCGAACGACCTGAATCTTGCGACGACGGTGGGCATCCATCTTCCTTGCCCCGAGTCACTGCCAAGTGACTTTGAACACTGTCGCCTCTGCTTTCAGGTCTTCCATCTTCTGAATCCAGGCTTGGATTCCTCCGGACACTTCTCCTGTCGCCGGAAGCAGCAAGTCTTCACTGACTCCCATTGAAAACGACGCCGCGACCCGACACCAAAGAACACCTATGCACCCGGCTCCCCTGGGTGAGGTAACTTCAGCACTACGGTGCTCCTGTGGGTGTGGGCCCTAGAACTACTTACCCTGTAAGTGACTTGCTTGTAGCTTCCCTAGAAGTGTCCTAAAACTCTTATTTTCTAAGTGCGACAATTGCGCTGACTCGTACAGGGTTCGCGTCTGTGTTAGACACACCGCGTCCATCTCCTTTGTAACACTATCTAGAACTGTGTCCTTCGACTCGTACTGAGTCCGATCGGTGTTCGCCTCGAACACACAAGGGGCCTGTAACATTGAGATCTCCATTGCACTGACTCGCACAAGGTTCGCGTCTGTGTTAGACACAGCGCGTCCATCTCCCTTGCAACTCTATCTGTAACCGCGTCCTTCGACTCATACAAGGACCGATCGGTGTGTTCGCCTCGAACACGCAAGGGACCTTTAACATTGAAATCTCAATCGCGTCTGAGCGCATAGACTCGCACAGGACTCGCACCGGTGCCAGGACACCGCGTCCGTCCCCTGTGGGTCTCCTACAACTACCTGGGGTGGTTCTTGGGGGTCCCTCGATTCTAGATGCCCTAGACCTAGGTCTAGCCAAACAAAGATTGTGATATTCGATTGTGCTAAACTTATTTTGATAACATTTGATTTGTACATATGTCCCTGACTTCTAATCTCATAAAGAGATTAGTAGAGAGTGTTTATTAATAAATACATATATATTTGATATATATACCTGTGTGTTGTCTTTTCATTTGGTGATTCAAGAGATTGTGTGGTAAAACAAGCTGCTTTACATTCCTTCAAGACTTAGCCTGAAGGCTGCTCTCCACAGCTACCACTAGGATAGCTTTCTATAAAGGTTGTCTTAAACCTATCTACCATAAGAGTCGAATTGTTCTGGTGCAAGGTGTCCACTTTAATTAGTGAACAGCATATACCAGGCCAATTTCTCACACCGCATTATCCAAGCTGGCTCAGAACCTGCTGAATAGGTAAGCTACCCCGAGAATCTGTTTCGAGTGGACACAGGGGAGGGGCTGCTCATTTCCCAGGTCAGATCAATGCTATCACATCTTCTTTCTTCACCCTGAAACTACTCAGGAAAGTGTTCCTATTTATTCCTCGTGAGCTACAGAAAAAAGTAGTAGGAGCTCTTGTGCTGCCTAAATTAGACTATTTGTAATGCTCTCTTCAGCAACCTGCCAAAAAGACCTACTGAACAAACTGCAGATTTTACAGAATGCGACAGCCCGGTTCTTAATGGGGATTCCCAGACATCATTCGGCCATGCAAGCTCTGGTCCAACTCCATTGGCTTCCCATAAGAAAGCGGATTGACTAAAAGGCTCTGTGTATTGCGTTCATGGCACTGCACAACTCTGGTCCAGAATACCGTAAACACAAGTTCTGCTGGTATGCTCCCCCCAGATCGTTAAGATCATCCTCTGCTAACCTTGTAATAGTCACAAGATTCAGACTAGCAAATTAGGGTGGCAGAAGCTTTGTGACCTGCACCTCCAAACTCTGGAACACTCTTTCCCCTCATCTAAAAAAAACTCCACAGGCCTGCTTCCTTTTAGGATAGCGATTAAAAGATGGCTGTTTAGCCAATAGACTTTTACGGTTTATATCATATCGTGTTCCTCTGTTCTCCTATGAGTACGTTTTTTGTCCCTCATCTGCGCCATCCTTCCTTAAATGGTCCTAGCGCCTGGACGCCTTCAGGCATGAGTGCACATTATAAATATATTTTTGATTTCATTTTTCATTAGGTGTGTGTAGTAGTAAAGGGTGGTAAGGGTAATTTTAGTGTTTAGGGGTGAGGAGTGGTGAGAGTATTTTAGGGTTTTGGGACAGGTAGTGTTAAAAAAAGGTTATGGGTAAATTAAACGAAAACTTAAAACTTTAAAAAAAGAAAAGTATTATGTATATATATATGAAAAACACTCTCGCGCTGCTGCGCAAAAGAAGAGCCGCACTCAAGGATTAAGGAGAAAATTCAATTTACTGACTGACACGTTTCAAGCAGCACGCTCTTTGTCAAAGTCACTTCAAACACCCGGAAGTGCTTCATTTCTACCAACAATTCCTGGCATTGGTGATAGACATACAAAAAAGACTTTTTGGGCATGGTAAGCTTCATGTGAAAGACAGACTCACGTTGTGAGCACAAAAAAATGCATTGAATAAAAGTACATCAAACTACATTACATATTTCATATGCATTCCGCAAATTGTTTTGTATGTATTATACTGATGCGCTATTCGGTGCAATTCAAACATTGTGATGATTGCCACGCTATAGAGACATTTAAAAAAAATCAATGTAACTTAATTCAATGCATTTTTTGGTGCTCACAACGTGAGTTTGTCTTTCACATGAAGCTTACCATGCCAAAAATGTCTTTTTTGTATGAAGTGACTTTGACAAAGAGCGTGCTGCTTGAAACGCGTCAGTCAGTAAATTTTCTCCTTAATCTCTTCTTTTGCGCAGCAGCGCGAGAGTGTTTTTCATTGAAACGAGGGTCCTGTGCCCGCCGAGCTGGCACCAAACTCGCTTGGTGGAAGAGTTCGGAAGAAACAGCAGGAGCTGTTTGCCCGGATATATATGTATATGTGTATATATATATATATATGTATATATAAGCATATATATTTATATTAAAATAATTATTAAATATAGAAATGGTAAAGGCTGCTTGGTAAAGGCATGCGTGGTAAAGGCATACATTGTATCGTCATACAACCGTGATCAAGTGGTCCCCTGGACTACTGCCTGCTTCCTCTAAGACCGCCAAGTGTAATTCACAAAGGGGAAGCTGTCCCATAAAGCCACCTTTTCCTTTGTGCATCAGATTACTCCCAAGCTCATGTTTTGGTAGCTAATCAAAGGATTTTGACCACCATTAACACCTGTCATTGCCACTTACAGTTAGGGAAGGAATGCTCCTTTCATGCTCCCTCTTAACTGCAGCTCAGAAGGTTTTGCAAAACACCTTTTACGAGTCAGAAACACTTTTCAAACTTACAAAAAAAGAGTTGTGTGCAACAGAAAATACTCTTTTGTGGTGACAGTTCTGTGATTTTGTGAATTCCAGTGTTTGCGTCTACAAAGCTGTTCATCAGACCTTTTATTTGTTACATTATTACAAACATTACATGACCGCATGCTCTATGCTGGATGCTGCGAGTCATGTTTGGAGTATTTCAATGGCATACCCATTACATAGTTGCAAACTTGATATAGTGGGTCCAATATGCATGTATAGATGTATGTAGATGTATATAACCTTTCTCTATACCCAAATGTTTCAGCCGTGCTCCGTGTATTTGAGTAGGACACCTAGCACGTGCCCATGGATGTTTGTGTCAAAAACAGTATTAAGCTTGGTCCACAGTTGAAAGCTCCCAAAAGTGTTTGTTTATCCAAGTAATGTAGAGCAGTACACAAAAGTGTTCATTTATTTATATTTATTTTTAGTGCATACCTACAACCTTGTTACTACATTGTTGTGCTTACAGTTCTGGCCTATGATGATGGGAATACCCAAGAATCCATAAAATACCAAGTAAGCGTGCACTACAAACTGCATTTACCATAATGCTAAGGGGCGAACTGTGCTGGGAGGTAAAGCAGTGTGCTCCCACCCCTTTCTGTTTGAAAAGGCTCCCTTGAGCTGACGAGCTTTTGGAGATGCACCTGTGCGCCTGTGAGAGGTACTGAGACCTGTAAGAATTGTGGCAGCCTGCTCAGCAACCCCAGATGAAAATCGTTTTTTCATCTCTACTGATGACGGATAAAATCCAGAAACACATGTGTCTAGAGATATACAGCACTAACCTGCACCAACTTTGGTGGAACACTCCAGCAAAATACCAAGTAAGCGTGCACTACAAACTGCATTTACCATAATGCTAAGGGGCGAACTGTGCTGGGAGGTTAAGCAGTGTGCTCCCACCCCTTCCTGTTTGAAAAGGCTCCCTTGAGCCATTGAGCTGACGAGCCTGTGGAGATGCACCTGTGCGCCTGTAAGAGGTACTGAGACCTGTAAGAATTGTGGCAGCCTGCTCAGCAACCCCAGATGAAAATCGTTTTTTGATCTCTACTGATGACGGATAAAATCCAGAAACACATGTGTCTAGAGATGTACAGCACTAACCTGCACCAACTTTGGTGGAACACTCAGCAAAATACTAAGTAAGCGTGCACTACAAACTGCATTTACCATAATGCTAAGGGGCGAACTGTGCTGGGAGGTTAAGCAGTGTGCTCCCACCCCTTCCTGTAAGAATCCATAAACACTTTGTTGATGCCATATTTCATGCTATTATTAATGTCCTTTATGATCTTGCATCATAAGCAGGACACTGTATTTATAAGTTGTTCAATTTTGGTACTGTAAAAAATTGGGTTAATGTTTTGGCTGGGCAACTGCCCACCTCAAGGAATATTTTCTTCAAAATAGGGGAACCAGGAGTATTTTTGTCCAGGTCCTGCACACGTACTCCCAAACGTCAACTGATTCTAACAAATTAGTGTGCAGTTCCTAAGTGTGAGTGGGAATGTTGAGGTCTTTGATAAAGTTCCCTCACACAGCCCGAGGGATGTCATGCTTCATCATTGGGCTTGCTCCTCGTCGGGTCGGCGCTGCAATGCCCGACTGGCACCCGTGAAGGGGCTCTTTAGCAGAGTTCTTTTGGTGATGAAGCCGTAAGGTGCATGTGGGTGTGTGGACTAGGTAGTGCAGTGAGTGTAGGTGATGTTAAAATAGGTTTAGGGCAGCCCTATGGTCTAAACTTTATTCCAGGGGTGCACTAACCTAACTAAAAACTAACAGCCCTAATTGGATGCAATGGTCCTAGAGGGAGAGGGTGTATGTGGTGTGGGAGGTCGACATGTTTCTTGCCTTGGGCAGCCCCTAACGGGTCTAGTGGCAATTCATCAGGACCAAGTGTAATTTTAGAGAATTTTTCAACTCTGACACTATTGCAATGCAGGTTTGGACGCAATGGAGTAGTAACCAGCTTTGCAAGTAAACATCAGGTCCGATTGACCTGGTGTGGTGAGACCTGAAAGAAAGTGATAATAAAAAGAGTTTTAAAACATGAGGCTGAGCCTTGCGGCGCTAAATAGTATCCGAAAGGTGAACCCAATATGGGTCAAGCTGTGGTGGCATCCTTCTTGCCCAGGGGGGGAAAAAAGGGATCATTTCTATCCCATGTGTTGTGTCATCTTATGATACTATCTCCAAAATGACGTGTGGTTTTTTCTATTGAAGTATAGCTATAAATTAATTAAATATCGGTATGTGTGAGTAGTCCGTAGTGCTCATAGCGGTATCAGCTACTGTTGTCCGTGTCATTTGACAGTGCTCAAGCTGCTCGGAATGAGACCTCATTAGGGAGTGAGTCCTAGAGATGCTGTGTGTGCAAAAATTCCGATCATTCATTCGTGGAGTAATCACACAGATATATATGAAACAAGAAACACAAACATCGACGTTGGGTGAAGGCAACTAAATCGTTGCAATATATGTACTGACTTGTCCCAGTGCAATAAACGGGGGTAGCCACTTGACCCATAATTTTTGCAGTGAGCAAGTGTACACATATAAATATGCACGCTGTTTTGTGACTGACATCAGCGCTGCATTACCAGCAGATTGGCGTGATAGTGGAAGCAAGGTAGTGAAGATAAAAACATATGCGCGTTATTGGCGATGTACCAACGGACTGTGGACAGATCACTCACCCCTTAGTTGGAAGGTCTAGGCTGACGGGAGCAATATAACAGAGCACCTTGTTGCTCGTGATTGAAAATAAAAGGTGGTACACGGAGAACATTGCGTAAATAGCCATACATTCTATTTATCTTACCAGGGGCTCTTGGAAGGATCCAACAGTGTTCATACTCACGGCGGGTGGCGCGGCAACTTGTCGTGTTCCTACCCTTACTCTGCTTCCCGTGAGGTGTGTTTCCGGAGGCGGGGTATTTAGGAATGCACGTCAGCGTGATGGCGCTAGTGCGTTGGAGGAGGCGGCCATCTTGGGAGTGAATTTTATTAAAAAATTGAGGTGAGAGGCTGGCTGCTCGATTTTGCCATTATTAAAGGGTTCTCGAATGTGGGCCCTGAACAACAAGGTTTATTTTGAATGGATATAAACCACTCTGTGTATTGGATTAGAGGAGCGACCCCTGCTAAGGGCAGTTAGGGTGAATGATCATGTAAAATTTGATATTTTTATTCATAAAGCAGGTTCCCTCTTGCATATTAGGTGATAGGGTAAGTAAAGTGTTGTGTTCCCTATAGACGTAGTGAGGACCCCACTATAAGGGCTTGCTCGCATAGGTCTCTTAATCCTATGTGTTCACTTGTTGGTAGCAGTGAAGGTAGACAAGGGCACGCATCAAGGATGCATTACTGGTATTATGATTCTACTTGCTCAGTGGCATCTATACCGTGTGCGTGAGTGTGTGGTCTAATCAGGTATTTGCACAGTGCCATGTCCCACCTCTATGCATGAATCCTGCTTTGGCAAAAAACTCCCTTAGGTAGTTACATAGGTCAGTTCAATTCCCCCCAGGGAATGTCAGCGTTTAATCCTGTAGTGTGTGAGGAGAGTCTAAAGACCCAAAACTGCTCCTTTCTAAACAGGGCTTCCTTTCGTATTTGGGGATGGGCTTCCAAGATTGTCCAGTGTAGGTCGTTAGTGGTGTGGTTCATTTCAGTGAAGTGGGCACACATTTTGGTATTTGTTTTTCTGCATCTAATGTTGCTCCTGTGTTCATTAATTCTCGTTTTTACAGGGCGAGTTGTCATCCCCACATATTTGAGTTGGCACGGGCAGGTGATGAGGTATACGCAATTGCGTGTATTACAATTTGTGTGTTTCTTTTGTGTCCATACCGAAGAGTCAGTTAGTATAACCGTCTTTGTGGCACTTGTGAAGGGGCAGGCTATGCATTGCCCACATGGGTAGTGGCCGACTAAAGGAGGTAAGTCCCATAGTAGGTTTTGTTGTGGCTCCTTCTTTTTGGGTCTCGTATTGATCAGCATTTCTTTTAGGTTTGCTGTTCTCTTAAAAGCAAATCTAGGGGGGCTAGGTGCAAGGTCGCCAATCTGGAGAATCCTCCAGTGTTTCCTTATGGCCTGTCTGATCATATTCGATTCAGGTGTGTAGGTGGTCACACAAGTTATATTCTTTGACTCAGCCTTAGGCTGTGTCTCCAGAAGGGCTTCCCTATTGGTGTTCCGGGCTCTCTTCTGTGCAGTTCTTATTTTTCTCACTGGGTATTCTCTTTTTTGTAGGTGGGAGGTCAATTCTGACGACTGGTTGGTAAAGTCTTCCAGATTGCTACAGTTCCGTCTAATACGAAGAAACTGCCCATAAGGGAGATTTTCCCGGCGTTCTTTAGGGTGGAAACTGCTAAATAGCAGTGAACTATGGCTGTCTGTAGGTTTCTTATAAGTCCTTGTTTCCAGTTTGTCTTGCTTCAGGCTGATCATTAGGTCCAGGAAGGGTAATTCCTGGTGAGAGGTGTTGGCCGTGAATTTTAGATATGTGTTGAGGCCGTTTATCCAGGATACAAAAGCAGGGATAATTTCTTGATCACCCTTCCAGAAAACCAGGACGTCTTCAATGTAGCGGCGCCACATTGAAATATTATCTCTGTTGGGGTTGGTGTCTGTGAGAATATGTTTTGCCTTGAAGTCAGACATGTAAAGACATGCCAGGCTCGGGGCAAATGTGCTGCCCATTGAGGTCCCTTGAGTTTGATGATCGAGACGGTCCTCGAACTGAATTTCTTTTTCAGTTAGGGCTATGTTAGCGCATTCCATGATGAAACTAATGGGCGTTGCTGATGTCCAATTAGTTGATCTCAGGATCTCCTCTATAACCTCAAGTGTGGCTTGTTGAGGAATATTTGTGTAGAGGGCCTCCACATCTAAGGTGATAATGACATCTAATTGGATGCCCTCCAAATTTGTGGCTTCAATCAGATTCAAGACATCCCAGGTGTCTTGGATGAATGAGGGAGTTACCTTGACCAGTGGTTTGAAGAAGTGGTCACAGAATTTTGACAAAGGTTCCAAGACTGACCCTATGCCTGATACTATAGGCCTGCCTGGTAGTGGTCGTGTTCCCTTGTGTATTTTCGGTAGGGTGTAAAAATAGGGCAGTCTTGGGCTGTCTTTAATGAGGAAGGAGGCCTCGTTTTTGCTGATCCATCCTTGGTTCAGGGCCGCTGTCACAATGGATTTTATTTTTGTGGTCAGGCGTGTGGTGGGATCCTCAGATAGGGGAGTGTAGTATCTTCAGTCAGTAAGTTGGCGGAGGCATTCTTTCCTGTAGTCTGTAGTGGACATGATGGCAATTGCTCCCCCTTTATCGGCCTCTTTGATCGTAATTGTAGTATAATCTGCCAAATTGCGGATTGCTTCATTTTCCTGTTTAGAAGTGTTATGGAAAGTGCTGCTCGCACGGTTGTTGGTGATTTCTTTTAGGACAGCCTTTTCAAAGGTGAGAACCTCGGGTGGAACCATACACGCGTTAGGAGTAAAAGAGGAAGGTCTTCGTAGGCCAGAGTCTACTGGTGGTGATTCTGGTAGGCCTAAAAAGAAGGCTTGTAGTCGTACTTTCCTAAAGAAATTGTGGAGTTCACAATTGGTTCTGAAATTGTCAAATCTTGGAGTAGGCACAAAGCCCAAGCCCCTGTGCAGGACTTTCTTTTCCAGGTCGCTAAGGGATCTGGTGGAAAGATTGACAATTACCTTCTCTTCCCCATGTGGCTCCTGAGCTCCATGTGCTGTTGTTCTGGTAGGTCCTGCCATTGGACCTGTTTTCGTTGATTCTGACCTCCTCTTCTTTTGCCTCTCCCTCTGCCCCAGCCTCTGCCTAAAAAAGGTTGGTGAAAAGGGTCAAAGGGTGACTGTGGGCCATGTGGAAAACCTGGGTATTGCCTCATTGGAGGTCCTCAGTAAGCAGGCATCCCGTAGCCAAACATCGAGAACCCTTTAATAATGGCAAAATCGAGCATCCAGCGTGTCACCACGATTTTTTAATAAAATTCACTCCCAAGATGGCCGCCTCCTCCAACGCACTAGCGCCATCACGCTGACGTGCATTCCTAACTACCCCGCCCCCGGAAACACACCTCACGGGAAGCAGAGTAGGGGTAGGAACACGGCTAGTTGCCGAGCCACCCGCCGTGAGTATGAACACTGTTGGATCCTTCCAAGAACCCCATGTAAGATAAATAGAATGTATGGCTATTTACGCGATGTTCTCCTGTGTACCACCTTTTATTTTAGATCACGAGCAATGAGGTGCTCTGTTATATTGCTCCCGTCTGCCTAGACCTTCCAACTAAGGGGTGAGTGATCTGTCCACAGTCCGTTGGGACATCGCCAATAATGCGCATATGTTTTTATCTTCACTACCTTGGTTCCACTATCACGCCAATCTGCTGGTAATTCAGCGCTGATGTCACAAAACAGCGTGCATATTTATATGTGTACACTTGCTCACTGCAAAAATTACGGGTCAAGTGGCTACCCCCGTTTATTGCACTGGGACAAGTCCGTACATATATTGCAACGATTTAGTTGCCTTCACCCAACGTCGATGTTTGTCTTTCTTGTTTCATATATATCTGTGTGATTACGCCACGAATGAACGATCAGAGTTTTTGCACGCACAGCGTCTCTGGGACTCACTCCCTAATGAGGTCTCAATTTGAGCAGTTTGAGCACTGTCAAATGACACAGACAACATTAGCAGATACCGCTATGAGCACTACGGACTACTCACACATACCGATATTTAATTAATTTATAGCTATACTTCAATAGAAAAAAACCACACGTCATTTTGGAGATAGTATCATAAGATGACACAACACATGGGATAGAAATGATCTCTTTTTTCCCCCCTGGGCAATAAGGATGCCACCACAGCTTGACCCATATTGGGTTCACCTTTCTGATACTATTTAGCACCGCGAGGCTCAGCCTCATGTTTTAAAACTCTTTTTATTATGACTTTCTTTCAGGTCTCACCACACCAGGTCAATCGGACCTGATGTTTACTTGCAAAGCTGGTTACTACTCCATTGCGCCCAAACCAGCATTGCGGTAGTGTCAAAGTTGAAAAATTCTCTAAAATTACACTTGGCCCTGATGAATTGCCACTAGACCCGTTAGGGGCTGTCCAAGGCAAAAAACATGTTGACCTCCCACACCACATACACCCTCTAGGACCATTGCATCCAATTAGGGCTGTTAGTTTTTAGTTAGGTTAGTGCACCCCTGGAATAAGGTTTAGACCATAGGGCTGCCCTAAACCTATTTTAACATCACCTACACTCACTGCACTTTCTAGTCCACACACCCACATGCACCTTACGGCTTCATCACCAAAAGAACTCCCCTAAACAGCCCCTTCGTGGTTGCTCGTCGGGCATTGCAGTGACGGCCCGACGAGGAGCAAGCCCAATGATGAAGCATGACATCCCTCGGGGTGTGTGAGGGCACTTTATCAAAGACCTGAACATTCCCACTTACACTTAGGAACTGCACACTAATTTGTTAGAATCACCTCAAGGAATAATCACAACTCTTACCAGTGTAAATCATTAAATCAACTAAATTAACCTCAGCCATCTGGCAACTATGTCACAGAGCAGACAGCCTGAAGTTAGGGCAACGTGTAAAGTATTTATGCCATACCAAAACAGCAATAAAGTCAAAATGCAAAATCTTAAAAATAGCAATTCAGTTTAGAAAAATAGAGTAAAATTTAATACAAAATGACACCACAGTGACAAAATTCCAAGAACGGGACCTGGAGAAATTAATTTCTAGTTTTAGATAGAAATAGTGCCAAGAAAAAGTAAAGTGTCAATGGAGGTGGTAGACAAGGATCAAGGTGCAATTTCAGGACAACTGCGATGGAGCCTGGGTCTGATTCTCCAAGTGGATTGGTCCTGGTGAAAGTCTGGAAGTCAGAACGTTCAAAAAAGTTTTGAAGTCCCATTTATCTGGAGGAAGTTTTCAAAAGTTTCCAAACTTTCTTCCGGTGCCCAAATATCCACATGAGTACACTTCTAAAGATCCCCAGAACCTCATGGGGGAGACAATTAGAGACACATAGGGTGTCAGGGAGAGGCCACCAGCCGGGTCCAGTCCAGGTTCCACTGGGAACTTCCAGGAAAAAGCCTCTTGCAGAGTGTTGTCCCTGTAGCCACACAGATGGTCAGCCAACTGACCCTTTGAGTCCACTTCTTTGTCCTGGGTAAAAGAGGAAGCCTGTCCAGTACTTCAGGGCTCCTCCCAGATCGCAGACAGCAGGTCCAGTTCTCTTCTGATTTCCGCAGGTCAACAACGTGTGATGTGGATGCCACATTTATGCCTGGCACTAGTTAGGGGTGGGGGGGACTCCTAGCCCCTGCCTAACCAATGGGGTAAAAGT
The DNA here is from genome assembly GCA_963921515.1 of Calotriton arnoldi. NCBI lineage: Eukaryota > Metazoa > Chordata > Amphibia > Caudata > Salamandridae > Calotriton > Calotriton arnoldi. Next base: position 4,158,808 of record CAWUFW010000438.1, read on the forward strand.
TCTCGGGTCTGGATCTACCTACATTTCCAATGGTTCCAGTTTGCCTAACTGCAAACAGGCCAAAATTGCAATGTGTCAGGCAAATCCACGATGAGTAAGTATTCAGCCACACTTAACTTAGGCTCTGAGGGCTGGGGGTGTGTGTGGGAGCTTACTATGGTAATCCTAGTGTCCTCCCACATCTAAAACTAAAATCCAGTTTGAAACAGGCACGGTACCCACAACAAACCCAGAGCCAGCAGTCTAGTAGGACAAAAGCAGAGTCCTTCAGCAACTAGACAAAGGATCCACAAGAATTGTCTTGCTATCATGTTCTCTCCTTTTCAAATGCACCCCAGGTATTTCATTTTGCTCAACAAACCTGTCAAGCAGGATTTGACACGACACTGTGCTGTCAAAAGGAGACCGACAGCCCCCACCCTGCATATTCTGTTGAGTTCAGAGGTGCCATTGCTGCATATTAAGGTAAGCATATTTCGTCCTGGGAGGCATTTTACACTTATTTCACACCTATTCAAGGCTGAGCACTGGCAGAGGTTTACGCTCATAGTCATACCTTTTGGGCTACAAATTTACATATGGGTAACTTAGTAATATTTAAAAGAGTTGTTTTTACCTGAAATAAAGGGTTATTTTAACAGGTCGCATTGCAGGCATTACACTGCAATAATCAGGCTACACACAGTAGCCTGGAGTCATGTTTTTTGTTTGTTACACTTATGGGGTGGCACAAGAGGTGCAGCAGTCGGCCAGTGGCATTTAAGTTTTAGGCCCTAGGTGCACTTTCTGCACCACATACTAGAGACTTACAGACATGTTAAATGTACGAGTTAGGAATAAGGCAATTCAACCATGTTTGAAATGGGTGCACAGGTACTTTTACTCGTGGTCAGCAGGGGTAAAGTGCACAGAGTTCTAAAGCCAGTGAAAATATAGGGTAAGGCGAAAAATCTGGGGTGACCTTGCGGAAAAGGCAGATTTCCTACAAGCACTATTGAAGTTTTGCAAAATCATTTTAAATTAAACATTTTCATGAAGATTGCAAGGTTTTTTATCAATATGGAATACTTCTTTTGCTCTGTTGGGAACTTTAACGTCTCCTTGTCTAACATATGTACAGTACTTTTATACCTTGTCATTGGCAAGGACTTGCTGCTGGTACCAATGAAATTAGATTCAATGTCATGAATTATGTAATTTTGAGATCATAAACAGTGCATTGGACGAGTTTGCAGGAAGGAGCCTTAACTGGCAATGTGTTTATCATTTTTAAGACTAACGCAATGGCTGTTGAATGAGTTGTGTCCTCAGAGGACCGTTTATTCTGTGGTTGATTTTCCCCTTTGAGAAGCAAGAGGTGGTGCCAGAACACAAGGGCAGCTCAGTAAGGGTTGCATTTCATTGAGCTGGTGCCATGGGGAGAAACGTGGAGCAGCGCAGCTGAATGAAAAAGATGATTTAAGTTAGCTTTGTGTTCTGCATGCCCCCTACCATTCGTGGCTTCCATTGGGCTTGCAGCTCTATTTATCGTACTGAGGCTTGCTAACACTGTTATTGCCATTACCTGTGGTGCAATAAAGACTGTCGATTACCGCCCCCTCATTATGGGCCTTCGCCTGATGCTCTATCCCATAACAGTGGGGTAGCTAATTATCCGCTATTATAACCCCTAGGAAGTGCACTAACGCTTAATTAATACACTGACTTTTACGGGTTACTGCCATGGAAAGATGATATAATGATATGCGAATTGTGACATTTTTGAGATTTGCCTCAGTTTCTGGCTGTGAATCTCGAGGTATCTTGTTGACAGTCAGAATTTAGCGTCTTGGTATGATCCAGACCTCTGCTTTTGTAGGAGAATGGATTAAGCAGGCCGAGAGGACTTCCTGCCCAGGATATTTGTTACTATTCCAGGCTACTCGTGCACACATTTGCAATACTCAAAAGGTTTAAAATGTAATTAGGTTCATTTCGAATGGAAAGAAAATTAGGAAATACATAAAGAAATCCAGTAAGGGCAGGATGCAAAGGGACCTGTAGCTCCTCTATCTAACACTGTAGTGTTCGTCCAGCCTCTTATAAAACGTATGTTTATGTATTGAACACCCGCAATAGATTAGATTTGGTATTAGTTAGAATGAGCGTTCCTTTATGTGTTTGAATATTCTTTTTTATTTTTTATATAAAATGTTGGTTTGAAGACTCAAAGAATGCTAGAAAGTCCTGGAAGAAATTCAGAAAGGTAAAGGGCAGGGGCCTTGGGTGCCTCAATGTAAACATGCACTATTGGGCGAATCACTTATAAAGGTCATTTTAATGTATTGTGAATCCACAATAGATCAGAACAGCTCTGCGTTTTTAATAAAGTTTCAGGGCAAGGGCTTATTTTATGTGTTGGAGCACAGCTCTAGTATGATCAATGAAACAATACTTGTAAGAAAGAAATTCAGAAAAGCCAAGATGAGATGCAAGGGGCACTTGACTACCATTTCAAAAATATACTTTTAGGTCATTCTCTTAAAAGATGATTATATTGTGACATAATATAAAAGAGCACAGCTATGATTTTAGTTTTCTATTTCCTGATAAACTTAATAGGGTAAGTTGAAAGTCCTTTTATAGTTCTCCCATACCTGGTTAAAAGTCATATGTGACTTTTGCTCTGTTTTGGGCCCATCCATGCCTTCTCAAAGTCTAAATGCTTGGACGTAAGGCTGAATGAAATCATGTTATTACAGAAGATGTTGAAGTATTAAGACCTAAGTAATAGCTCGTCTACTTTCAATTAATTAAGCAAGGGAAGTCCTCAAGATAATGTGGATGACCAAGTGTAAGATATATGCAGTCAATGGCAGCTTTTCATGGAATGTATGCTCATATTCTGCCACCTGGTAATATTGCGGAGATCATGAAACAATGCATGTTCCTAGTCAGACTAAGTTCTAAGGGGTACTGTTACAGGAGCAGACGTCCGACACCAACATCTGTGAAACAACGTATTGGAAGATGGCATCAGCAAAGAAATCCAGATTGTATCATTCGGGTAAATACATGAAATAAATATCTGCAACCAAGCTGGAATTTTACCAGTGTATTCCCATTGTGCCATATACTACAGGGGGCTAAAGGTTTTGTGAGAAGATCAAGGTTCAATCCTGAATGTCTGCAAATAAACACATATCTACTCTATTACACAGACGAGTGAACGTGCTGATGTCACTTGCTACAATCGCATCGGTTTGAGGATCCCGGACGCAGCGGTTCCAGGCTCCCGACTCTTGCCCTCTGGTCGCAGCCTCAGCCCCCCCGTACTCACCTGAATGTGGCTGCGACGAGCCAGCAAAGCTAAGTGGAGCAGAGCCCAGATTTGTACAGTGGAATGCGGTGCGTTCTGTATGGGCGTGAGCATTCACTGGCGCCGGCTGTACAGGTCAGGCTCTAGGGCTTCGGTTCCTCTCCGTGTAGGGGCAGAAGCGGCCGGTTTTAGGCTGGCGCGGCTTGCTCCTCTGGTTAGCCCGCACACCGCACTTCCTGTCACGCGCTGCTATAGGGCTGTCTGCTTCTACCATCCTTGAGCCTTCCTTGAGCTTAAATTGAGCCCGCACGCTGGCACACTTGATCGCACAGGGAGTAGGGCCGGCCCTCTCTATTTACCTGCTCGAGCACGGCTCTCCTGCTTAACAGCCCACCCTCCACCTGCCAACCTAGTATGGCAAGACCACTTCTTGCCTCCATTCCTCCGGCATCCTACCCTTTCATCCTGTGGCACAAAGGGGTCACCTCAAGTTGCGGCTTGTATTCCCTGACCAGTGGCGCAGGAGATGCGCAGTGCACTTCCTTAGGGTTGAGCCAGTGATGAGCGGAAGTGGTCCAGCTAGGTCCGTGGCACAGCTTGCTCTTCACAGTGCGCTCACCCGCCCTGTCCAGCTTTGGCAACCTGCTTTCTATCAGCCGTGGTTTCTGCAAACAGGCCCTACAAAACCCTGCTACTAGACATCACTCCATAGTTGGGCAGTTGCACCAGGCAAAGTGTTCATAAAGCAACAATGTTTGCTGGAAAGACAAGTGTGGCACCGGAAACCACGAGGCACAAACAGAGGCATCCTAACGCCCCAATAAAAAATAATGGAACCCCAGAGCTCACACAGCTCACGACAAATCAACATGATTTGGGACTCCACCTCTTATCTCCAGCGCAGGCTATCCTGCCCCAAGATTCCCGGACTAATCCCTGGAACAAATTCACCTTCTTAAAAGATCCAATGGATGTTCTCTTCTCTCACAGTAAAGACGCGCACAGCCTTCAAATGGCCATTCTGCTGCAATCACCTAGTTCCTTTGAACCACTCCTGGCAGATTTTCACAGCAGTCCTGGGTCACAAATGTTAATAGAACCAAAGAGAAACATACCCTTTCACTGGGAGGAATGGGTAAAAAAGAGACATGAAGCAAGGGAAAAGAGGCCCATCATGGCATCAGGTTCCTCCAGGCGTAAATTGAATCTCGAATCCTTGCACCCTTCTGCCCCAAATGACATGGAGGTATTTGCCAAAAGCAGTTCTGATACAGAGCCTCCCGGCGGCATCCCAGCCAACACTGAATCAAACATCAAAAGGAAGGGCTACCATGTTGTAGTTGAGGTACACCATCCTTCATCCTATAATGCCCTGATCTCCTCCGCAGAAAACCAAGAAGCTCACACAGCTATTACGAACACAGCAGCCATTCTCCAGCCAAGAAGTAGATCTCCCTCCTTTGAATCGCCAGACAATGCTTTTCCTTTAACTCAGGCCGAGAGACTGGCATATTCGGATCTAAAGAGGCTCTCAATAGGCACACACCTATTAACGAGCCCTGACATCACCCATCACAGCCTCAGATTGGATAATCTCCAAAGTCCAACGTCTTGTGAAAAAGACAGGCCAAGCGAGACCTGGGACGTCCTGCTCTGCTCATTTCTATCTGTTGTTAACGCCTTAACATTTCAGTCAAGCAAGTTAGACCTGCAGGTGCATCTACTCAATACAATGGCAGTCTGTGTAACGGCCTTTGACTGGAAAATTGAATCTCTAAACGCTCTGACACAACATACTCAAGCTGACGCAGGCCAACTAGCCCCAATCTGTGCATGCAGCCCAGTCACTGACAAGCTGGCATGCCTGCCAGGCACCTCAGACTCGGTTCTAACAGAAATAAACTGCAGCTGAAATTTGATCTTCCAACTGTCCAATACCCCTTACTTAGAGGGTCTGATAACTGCTCCCCCTAATGGGTTACAGCATCCAGTGCCTCAAATCAACTCCAGCCAACAGAGGATCACTAACAGTCAATCTATAGTAACTTGTCAGTCAACTACGGCAAGTTCCGATGCCAGTCCATAACAAATGGGAGACTCAAGAAATGTTGCTCAACAGAGGGGCATAATCACTCAGCCCACCACCAGTATGCCTGCTCTCAGTTCTGGGCAAGAATTGAATGTCACTCACCAAACCAGCTTATCTACCCATCCTCTGTCCAGCAACTCTGCTCCTGGCAAACAAGGTGCTCCTAGCTCCAGTAACGGCCTGCTTAGCCAGAACCTCTCACCATATGAAAAGGCAGCGCAAGAGGCTTAGAAAAACTAACAATAAACAAAATGTCAAAGGACCTCCATCCGTGCAACTCGAGCAAGTCTACACCATCTTTAGACCAGCCTCTAAGACTCTTGAAGCAGCCAACAATACGTGAGAAGAAGATGAGCTGCCTAGAAGAACTAACTCCAATTAGGAAGCCAAGGACAGTCCGGATCCCTCCTTCTTTCTAAAGAAAGTTACAAGGCATATTTTGAGGTCTGGGACTAGGGGAAAAAGGCAACAAAACACTTTTTAAATAAACTGTCCCACTTGACCTGTATTGCTTATCTAAGGGCCTGAATTGCCTCCCAGTACTGGCCACAATATACAAAATCTAATCAATGACACTCTTTGTTCCTTGTATCATTTGAATTTTTCTTTCTTTTTTCTTTTTCATATACTATTAATTTCTTTTTCACAGTTATATCTTAGTTTGTATATTGTACTATAATTGAAAACATAGAAAAATAAATACAATATATACAGTGTTCTACAACAATATGTGCATTATTATACAGTGTAGTACAGTACATTTTAACAATTCATTTCCTTACATGTATGTATACCATCTTTTCAATTTTTAAGATACCAGGAATTTGATTTCTCACTGTTGGTTACGTCATTATTATTTTTTTTATATACTTAATAAAAAACACGATCTGTCCCCATATGAGCCAAACCTCTCATTCTTCATATACACACACATACATTCCCACACTTTTGCCGTTCATGATATTTCCAACTATTTTTTTACAATCACTTTTCTCGATAACAAGGGGCAGTGTTTATCTGTTCAACCGTTGTCATGTTGTATGTTGGAACTATGAAGTTTGGTCTACGATCGTTTCGAGATGTATAGGCTCCACCTTCCTCCAGTGGCGTCACTAGGAGGGGGCGGGGGGTGCGGACCGCACCGGTTGACGCCATCACATGGGGTGACACCTTTCCCAAATGAGACTATTTACTAAATAGTCTCATTTGGGAAAGGTGTCACCCCATGTGATGGTGTCATGGGGTAAGTCGTGAGGGGGTGACACCATGAGTTACCGAGTTACCGCACTGGATGACACCAACCCTAGTAACGCCGCTGCCTTCCTCAGGACCAACTGCAATGGTATCACATGAATTGGCTCCCCCACTATAGGGATATCTCTATGCCTCTAATTCTGCCCTCTATGGGATGTGGTTTGTTACCTTCTAAAATCTTATTCTTGCTGACAGTGCAAGTACTCAGTATGTTCTGCTCAAATACTGGATAAATTCCTCGTAACATCATACTATTGCTTCTAGTGTTTATTTTCTGACGTTCTTTGGAAATTAGATATCGCGCTTATTCCCTACATTTGTACTTTTGGACCGCTTTAGTGTTCAGTATCCATATTGACGATTCAATCCTGCCAGCACTGGTGTGCAGGTCTCGGTCAGTAATGTCCCCACCGTGCGCGTGTGCGTCCGTAAAAGGCCTAGTCCGGATCCCTCCAAATCTTCTCTTCCAGTCCAATCAGGCCCATCACCTACATGCAATACCCTCCCATCGAAGCAGTCATTACCGAACAACCCAGCTCGAGACCAGAACACAGTTGAGGGAACCTGCCCTGGAACTATCAAAGATATCTTGGTAGGTGTCCAACACATCCAACCAGAGTATCAGCCACTCTTGGTGGTGGTAACTGATCCCAACATTCCCTCCCGAACCACTAACAGGGAAGGTCAGATGCCCATTTGGCAGTTTAACCATCAGTCATTGCCCCCCCGCCCCCTTTACTTCAGGCAACAATAGAAATTCCACTCCCCAGGTTACTATAAAGTTTCAACCTTCTTCTGCTTCCAGCATGCCGCCTATTAAGCAGCCACCTCTGGAGGCTGACAGTTTCTCTGAAAGTCTGTGCAACCTTATCTTTATACCAAAATCCAAATTGCGGAGGCAATTTGATATAATTACCAGAGGTACAATGCTGCACATGGCACAATAAACTCCCCCTCTAAGGCATAGAAAATCTTCAGACATACATTAATTTACTTTTATAAGCCCTTTAACCCCCAGCGGGAAAGAAGCCATAGTTATTACCTGGGCAACCCCTCTGCTTGTGGAGCAGATGTGTGCGGAGAAGCCGGCGTTCACAAAGTGGGGTATTGAGCTCTGCCACCAAGAGGTTGAAGCCTATCCCCAATATTTAGCACCTCATAGTTAAGGTAAAGGCCTTTCTCCATTAACCCATTTAGGAAATCAGGCCAAACAAGACCCAACTATGAAGTTAGACGCTTACGAGCAAATGCAGTCAACGTCCGTTCTTAGAGAGGCTCAGAGTCGCTCGGTGTTAAATACAAATTGCCAAGACATCTGTTCAGAAGACCATGATGGGGCCAAACGGCCACAAACTCAACCTTATCACGCCATAACCTATTGGCTCCCGGGTGCGCTGCTACAAGACGCAAATAGGCGCAGGAGATTCTGACACAGCAACCGCCTAGTCGAATGGAACACAAAGGAGAGTTTCTCAATCTGTGCATGGAACATCGAGGGCTTATCAAGTAAAATTGAGGATGGGCACTTTTTAGACTACATTAAGTCCTTTAATCTGGCGATACTACAAGAAACCTGGACCCCAGAGCCTCTTGAACTTCCAGCATTTTTGGGATTCAGCAAACCAGCAATTACAACTCACATGTTAGGCCGTCCGGCTGGGGGTCTCGCCATCTACGTAGCGGCTGACAACAAAGCCAAAATAGAGGAGATCAGCATTGATCATCCCAACCTGCAGGTCATCAAGTTCTTGGAATGCTTTCCAACTAGAGCTTTCCCTTTGTTGATTATAAATGTCTACGTCCATCCCTCGCTTGCGAAGAAAAAAGAAACTATTGACACTACTTTTTTTCATTACTGCTCAAACAATTCAAGCCTAGCCCTGCTCATTCTTATGGCAGATGACTTTAATATGAACTTACTACAGGCTGCAATACGAGACCAAGTCATAGAAATACATGATCAGAGTAAGGACTTCAGGGACTCGCTTATTCGCCAACGATGTGGAGCATCTGGGCTTGAGAGCCCTGAATGGTCGCATCAACCCAAACATTCCAGCACAGCATACGTATCATTCAGCATCCTCCAACTCAATCCTCGATTACACCTTCGTGTCCCTAACATTATTTCATATGATCACCCATTATGAACTGGAAAGTCATCTAAAAAGCAAGCATCAAATGCAGAAGATCCTTTTATGCTTACACTGCTCAATGCATGACCAGGCCCAGCTGTACATAGGTACCATCTTCACCACTAATTACAGAAGACTTTACTGGTCAACAGAATCCATTTAGTGAGTGGAACGTAAAGCAAGGTATAACTGGGAGCTGCTATTCAAATCAATTTCTAACCCATTGGATCAGTGGGCCAAGCTCCCATCCCTCCTCCTGGATGCCCAGGATCAATCGTGTTTGGTAGTAAACCCTCCAGTTTATGCACAGGGCCGGCCCAGGAGCGCTTCGACTCAACTCATCAGAGCCAAAAAGAAGCTAAACCATGCTCTGCAGCTACTTTAAAATAGCTCTAATTTGTCTTCCTGAAGGGTGACACTCTCCAAGCTGAGAACACTGTATAAAAGAGCTTCATGGGAGTCAGCTAAGTCAGAAGCAGATTAGTATATGTGTAAAAGTCTCCTGGAATCGAGAAGAAACGATGCTAGAGATTTCTGGAGATTGGTAAATCATGCCTCAGGCTTGTGGCTGACCCCTCATCCTCGAAATTCCCGGAAGCTGCCTGGATCACTTATCTCCAGGAAATTTATGGGGGCCCCAAGCCTCCACCAGCGCACCATGAAACAGGGGCTTCAATCCCGGGGGCAGCCCAACGTAATCCCTCAATTCAGCCGAGGGATGTGGAGAAAATAATTTTTGCCGGACGTCGCAACCCCTCAGCCTTCCGCAGGCTATCTTCAAACATAACGCCCATTACTGGGCTAACCACCTGTCCACATTTTACAACTATGTACTTACTAGTAAGGTTATTCCGCATAGCTGGAGAGGATCAATCATAGCCCGATCTATAAAACAGGGAAAAAAACACACTACCTTCAAATTACCCTTTGATTGCCCTATTGGATGGGGAGGGAAAATATATTGCCATACTTCTACTCACTGATCTGACTGACTGGGCAGAAGAAGGCTCACTGGTCCCAGTGAATCAAACTGGATTCATCAAGAACAACCACCAACATCTTAATGCTTACTCTATTAATCGATCAAGCTAGGCACTGCTCTTCAGACCTTTACCTGTGCTTTGTGGACTTCCCCTCTGCTTTTGATGCAGTTCAGCGCAACATCCTGTGGTCCAAGCTGCAAAACTGGGGAATCTCACCTTCCCTACTAAATGCCACCCAACTGCTCTATACTAACACATGGACAAGGGTTAGGCTGGGCACAGGTACCTCGATCTTGAAGAAAATGCCCACGAGCAACAGCCTTAAACAAGGATGTGTCTTGGCTCCGTTTCTGTTTAATTTGTACTTGGCGGAGCTGACAACTGCCCTCAATGGCATTAACTCTCACTCTCCTATGTTGTCTGGATTTAACACCTCACTTATGTTGTACGCCGATGACGCCGTCCTGATCAGTTACACCAAGGTCGGCCTACCACGACTAATTGAGGCATCTACCTTGTATGCTGCAAGTCATGGGCTTTGAGTTACCCTCAACAAAACAAAAACATTGTTAGTGAACACTAAAAGACACCCGCTTCCGATCTTTCATCTGGATTGCCCAGCCTTGGAATCCGTGCAGGAGTACAAATATCTGGGTGTAATATTCGACTCGAGAGGTGCCTTTAATAAACAGCGCAGCGTGATGCAAAGGAGAAACAACACTCTAACCTCTGCTTTTTGTGCCTTAAGGAACTCTTTAAAAGGAATGTGTCTTCAACCACTCCTCCAAGTCATGGCTGTTAAAAACGCCCATCTCTCACGTGTGGTGCCGAAGCCCTCAGAGGAAGAGCCGACAATATAATTGATAACGCCATAACAGGCACATACCGACAAGCTTTTAATCCTCCATGCCAAGCCTCACCTGCCCAAATTTGCCTTAAGTTTGGCCTCCAGAGACTGAGCGTCAGGAGCCCTGGTGCTTACCTGAAGTTTTGTTACAAGCTAAAAAATTAATCTGGAACCACCTTAAGTAGTATCGTGCAGAAAGCCATAAACAATCCAAGAACTCCCAGGCTCATGACCATCTATATTCGCCCCTAACAATGTTCAAGGCAGAGGCACTTTGGGCCTTCACTCTTTCCCAACGAGTTTTTAACAGTATGATCAACTCTACAGAGAAAAGGGTCTCTTGCCTAAACAATAAAGCTGTGCTGTCCAAGAGATCACATGCGTAGATGATACATACGGCCTCCTAAAGCCCCAACTGTATCTCGATAAGCTGTTTGGGATAAAGGCAAAACTCAGGCTGCTGAATTTGTGGTTTGGTGGGTTTCCGACACGGTACAACTCCCTCGTTTGGAGGAGATCTTCCACTGAGACCACATGTCGTCTATCCAAAGGAAGACATTTGTCATATCGTTTGCACTTACCTTATCTTAATGACAGGACGAAAAGCCCTGCTGAGACGACACTTAATCTTGAATGGAGTACGTACATGCTGGCAGACAATGATATCATAGTCTGCCTCCGAGGAGAAGACTTGATGCTCTGTGTGAAATTCCTAAAATTTGTGGGTGCGGCGAACTCATAACTATCTAAGTTAGACTCATAAATGGCCACTTCCTTTATACGTTCATACTTGTAATTTGATTGAGAAACTGCCCAAGAAGTCATTACACTGTGACTGAGAATCTCCTTTTTTGCCTACTGTATACCACGCAGGGCATCCAACAGTTATGTGAATGCAGTACGCCCCTCTCCTTGCTCTTTGCACTATCAAAGCAGTAATGTTTTGTGAGCTATGCAATTCCCATTCCATTATTGCCTCTGAGTTATTTACTGTTGTCTCTCACTTGGCCCAGCATACGCCTTATGGTTCAACGACATTATGCCAAAACACTAAGGGCCACATGCATTAAGCTAAGGAATAGCGATTCCTTAATAGCGATTCTTAAGGAATCGCTATCAAGGAATCGCTATTCCTTATGCATGTAGGTTTTGCTAAAATATTTGCGATTCCTACACATTCCTTAATTGCGAATCGCAAATTGCGATTCGCAATTAAGGAATGCCTTCCCATTCACTCCTATGGGCCTAGAGGCCCATAGGAATGAATGGGACAGCATTCACAATTTGCGATTACCAAATAGGTAATCGCAAATTGCGCATGCAATCTCAAAGGTGCAAGGGGGCCAAAAGGCCACCCTGATGCACCCCCAACAAAGGTAAGTATGCACATGTGGTGCACACACATGCCCTAAGGGCATGTGTATGCACCACATTGCACTTTGAAAAATGCATTTTTGTGCATTTTTCAAAGGAAGCGCAACTTACCATCAACTTTAAGTTGATGGTAATTTGCAATTCCAATCTGCGAAAACGCAATTTGCGAATGCATAATGCATCACAATTAGGGAATCGCAATTTGCGATTCCCTAACTGCATTCGCAAAATAGGTAATCACAAAAATTGCGATTACCTGTTTTGCGAATGCCTTTTGGCTTGATGCATCGCAAATAGCATTTTACTGGTCGCAAACAGGCCGATTCAGCGAATCGGTCCGTTTGTGACTGGTAAAATGCTTGATGCATGTACCCCTAAGCACTTTCTCTTGTGTACTTGCACTAACAAAAATTGCTTTGTGGTCATTCGCTCCGGGGCTTTAGGGCCCCAGATCTATCTAAAACTAATGAAGGAGGAACGTATAGAGAGAACTGCACAAAGCTGGTCGTCTTTTAATGATGTTTTTAGATTCCTGTTTTAAAATAATAATAATAATTGTAAGTTTTAAGTAAGTGAACAATAAAGGTTATAACCTTACTCTATATGTTTTATCGCCCGCCAATACTCGGTATGGTTTAGAGACCTAGAGTGTCATAAGTGGTGAAACACTCCATGCCTTCCTTAGATGGAATCACCAGTCTCTTGTGCCCCGTGTTTTAGCTTTGGAAGTGTTGTTGTGGAATTCTTTATCGTGGGATTGGGCATCAGCATCAGCCTAGACAGTTTATAAAAGTAAAACAAACAGTCTTAATCACATAGCCGAAGAATTAGAATCAGGAACTTTACTAAGATGCTTTGTTAACTGAAGAAGGGTGATTTGTCAGCTTGAGGGTAGGCAGGAATCACAAGTGTGTCTTCCTTACAAACAGAAAGGAGGCCTTGTTGTGCAGCAGCATAATATTAGCTTGTAATTATAGATAGATGTGTTGTAGAAATATTTCTGAGTGGCACTGCTCTTTTCCTAAGAAATAATATCTGTGTGGTTGTACATTTTCTGTCCTGCTCACACATATAATCTCTCGAAGCATGTTTGTAGTTTGCTTATTTATTTGCCATAGCTACATGTTTGTCCGACAAATGCATGAACTGTGCATGTTGTAATGCAAGTGCATGTTATTCACGTACTTTAGTGACTGGCGTCCCTTTTGATGACCATTGTAGTGCATACACAATCTAAAGTATCAGGAAAACTGTGTGATTGTGTAGTATTTTGCAAGTTTTTGTCCCTACAAAAACAATATTTTGAGGGAAAATATTACCCTGTACAAACTTGTCAAAAGTGCATATATTGGTGCACTCTACCACAATTGCATCAGACACCCTTCGTCCATTCAGGTGTGTGCTGGTGTGCAGATGGGGTCCTGTAATGGATGTGTAAATATTTGTCAATGCCCCATGTAAGACATTGGGTTATTGGTTGCGAAGGAGGTGAGTACTTCACAAGTAATAGGCCCACGATTTACTCTTTACCGGGAACCAAGCACCTAATTGTAGCATTTGACCCTCAGGGTAGCCAAGCAGGGCAGTCCAAGGCCTACTCAGGGGAGTTTGTGTGCATTAGCAACCCAATTCGCTGGCAAGCAACAGCACTCAATATATTATTGTCCAGTCAGTGCATTTTCTTTTCAAAAGGAAACTTACTTTTATTATACACACACTACAAAATACTACATATTAAATTACAAATATATCCATTCAGAGAGATGAAAATACCTTTAGGGACACACTCGTATCACCTAACATCCCTAGTGGATCCTGAACCCCATAACCATATTACCCACACCAGCCAGATGCAACATTACAATATAAGCGGTGTCATTTCAAATAAGGTACGCATACTGGTTTTGTCAGGGTGTCACCACATTAGTAAAATCATCTCCGGGTCATGTTTCTATATTTCCCCACCATTAAAGTCATTAATCACAGTATGAGTCAGTAGGGACACTCAATATAATGGTAGACATTGCATTGTCAGTATCCATTTTAATAAAGCATAACCCCAGGTGAATACCAAACCCTTAAACAGCCCTTCTGCACAAATAATGGAGGACTATGCACAACAGTAGTCTCACATGTGCAGCCCGCACACGTGCGGTTTCATGTGTAATCAGTCCAGTGCTTCTTACACTAGCTGCGGAGCAGCAACCTTTTCTTAAAAGGCGGACACATGTTTGCATGCTCAGTCCAATTACTGTGAATTTACCATTAGTATGATTCAGGTAGTGAGACTCACTGAGTCCCCAAAAAATGGGTAGCCAAAAGCAAACAATCCTGGTAGACTAAATGGGTGAACTTTTGCTACACTCCAAAAATTACAACTAATTTGGTATTCCCTTCATTTGCATTACATTTCTCTGACCACTCCTCTAGCACTGCCCTGTGTACTCCCACTGTTATCTCAGTGCAGAACTACATGTGTATAGTGTACGCCTGCGTGATATGCACTATGCACACATAAACGACAGTTTAATACCAGTTATGTTTTCTTTTTTTTATATTGCATGCTTATTTTAGTGTGCTTCAAACAGGTGTTTTTTCGAACAGGGAAATGCTTATCACAAACAATATGTGAAATACTCGATGATACATTTTGGTGGCTGTAGTAAAAAGAAGAGAAAAACAAATATAGAATTTTATAAAAGACAATTTGCTTTGTTAAAAACACGTTTTCACCTAAGAAAGAAGTTTTTTTTTGCTTCTTTACACCGCAACAACACTGCATTATCATTGCTGTCTTTATAAACATAGCACATTTGATAACACCGCAGTCTCATACTAGTCCCCACACATAATTCTGTTGTCATTTCCTCTCTGGTATTTTCTAGCCAGTTGAGTCCCATTGTCTGCATCTGATGAAGCAAAAATTGAGCATTAGTAGTATAAGCGGATACCATTCATCCCCATTCATGTCCTTAAAAGTGACAGGTCCCCCCTCCGGTCCCCCGCCCCTCGCTGTGTCCCCAAAAGTGACGTGTGTCCTTAAAAGTGACAGGTCCCCCCTCCCCTCGCTGTGTCCTTAAAGTGCCGTGTGTCCTTAAAAGTGACAGGTCCTCCCTCCCCTCGCTGTGTCCTTAAAAGTGACGCGTGTCCTTAAAAGTGACAGGCCTCAAGCCCTTGGGAATACAAGGGTGTGGCACCGTGTATGTGTCAGAGTGTGAGCATCATGAGATGTCCATCTTGTCCAAGGGGCGGTCCTAGGGGCGGTGCTGTTTCTGGTGACATCAGCGAGCCAGAGCCCTATGACGCCTCTAAGGCATTGTTGATGTGTAGAGGGTACGCCCTCTTTTAGGAGCTGTTTAGGATACATATAAGGCATCCTTAAGAGCGTTGTACAGCAAGCAGCCGCCTGAAGACGATAAGGTTCCCATAGCAAAATGAAGAGATACAGCTCTCTTGTGAAGAGACCTATGTGGGGTGGCTCCCAACAACCTATCAGTAGATATTACCGCAGCTTACCAACTCTGGTAATGGATGAGAATGCTCAGCAAGAAACACCTAAGGATATGGGCTGCGACATTACTGGTTTTGGTAATGGCCTGTGTCGGGGGGTGCAAAAACTCAGTCTCAAGGAGTGCGTATGCAGGTTGTCGCCGGTTAAGGACGCCCACAGAGAGTGAGGGCTCTGGTAGTGGCAGCTTGTTTGCCGGCCCCAGTTTCGTGGATATGGAGGACTCTGAAGAGGCTGTAGCACCTCCTAACACCCCCGTCTATGAAGCCCTGGCCCTTCAGGAGGATACGGATGCTGATGATGTTGTGCTGCAACCATCGGGTACAGTCGCCGAAGATGTTGGGGCAGCGCAGGACATTAGCGACTCTCAAGATTTCAGAGCCGCAGCAGAGGTCTTTGAAAATGCAGAGGTTAGTAAAAAAAAAAAATTTTATGCTCGGCAGTTACAAAAATGAGGTATTTTATTTCTTCAGCTATTGGCATATCAATCTTTCTTTTTCTGACCCTAGCGCGTAACACCAGCAGGATGCACCTACTTCATAATGCACTATGGTAAAGAGCCTGTAGCACCTCCTAACACCCCTGTCTACGAAGACATGGACCTTCAGGAGGATGCGGCTGCTGCGGAGGTCGTGTTGCAACAGCCCGGTACAAGCGTCGAAGATGACGGGGCATCGCAGGACATTAGCGACTCTCAGGATATCAGAGCTGCCGCAGAGGGTGGTGAAAATATGGAGGTTAGTATGAAAATGTTATGCCCCTGTATCTATATAACGATGTATTTTATTTCTTCAAGGTCTGTCAATCTTTCTTTTTTTGAACCCTAGATAGAAGCCCCAAAAAGAACGGCTGGAGCCTGGCGACCTGCAAAAGCGAGCAATGTAATCTTTAATTGTCTGTGGTGTTCAAAACAGGCTGAAAGCTCAACGTGCCAAAACAGCGAGGGCTGCGACAAATGTGTATGCGGTTCTAAGAGCGGCGCGTGTGAAAAAGATGAAGATGCAGGATTGTCCTTCTTTGAACGGCATGAAGTTAAGGGTTTCGCAGCGACTGTAGTACTAAACTGTGTCAAACGTGACTATTACAGTCTTTGTCACGGCCACCAAATGAACGATCCCCAGCAGGCGGCTCACGAATGTTTGTGCGAATCATACAGAGCAAGAACAATACGCTATATTTGTGGTTTGTTAGACCCGTACAAGTTGTATAAGCTGCTAAGGGTGGTGTACGGCCTGCACCCTGAAAAGAAAACTGTACACCCCGATATGTTGAGGATCTTGACATCTGCACTCAATGAGATCCAATACGCCTACGACCCGAGCGTAAAACTACCTGAAATGCAGGAGATGTGCCCGACTCTTGATAGAAAGCTGCTACAAAGACTCGTAGAAAGGCGTATGTGTAACGTGTATAAAAAAATAGTCTCAGGGGGCTTTGGCCCCCGAAGACTATTTACCTAAGTTCTTATGTAACGTTACAGGATAGCGTGTATTTAGAACAAACAAGCGGAATGTTACAACGCGAGGTGGCTATGTGTTAATACGTACTTATGACGTTTGCTATGAAAATGTAAAGTATCTTTTGCTTAGGTCTTGGTAGTATTGTTTATTTGTTTTTTAATAAAACGCCCTTACACAAAACAATCGTCTTTCATTTCATTAATTGTACCGGATGCGATCATGTCGGGGGCTATGTTAAGAAAACTTTATTATGATACAAGCGGGGTTGGCAGCTTTGGAAGTGTCGAAGCCCTATACAGACGGGCTGCAGATGAAAAAGAGCCCGTAAGCAGAGACCTGGTCAAGACGTGGCTATCAGGAGAGGAGGCGTATTCGCTCCATAAACCGGCCAGAAGACGTTTTAAGAGACGTCCTACAATCGTTAATGCTCAAATAGATTATCAGTGGCAAGCTGACATAATCAGCCTTCAAGATATAGCAAAACATAACAACAGCTTTTGTTATATATTAACAGTCATAGACGTGTTGTCCAAGTACGCCTACGCAGAACCGTTAAGCGATAAAAGAGGGGACAGCGTCACGGCCGCTTTTAAAGCCATCTTCGAGAAGGGCAGGGTTCCTCAAAAACTACAAACAGACGCCGGTAAAGAATTCTTAAACAAGACATTTCAGAAATTATTAAACAACCACGGTGTTCAACATTTTGTAACACACACGGAGGTGAAAGCAGCGGTTGTAGAACGGTTTAACAGAACTTTAAAGTCTAAGATGTGGCGGTATTTTACGGCCAACAACACCTACAGATACGTGGATGTTCTACAGGCTTTTTTAGATGTGTATAATGCCAGTTATCACCGGACCATCAAAACATCACCCGCAGAGGTGACTCCTAGTAATTCTTTAGCTGTTTGGCGAACGGTGTACGGGCATAATTTTGCTACAAAGGTGAAGAAACCTATTTTTAAAAAAGGCACGCATGTGAGGATTTCAAAATTGAAAGGGGTCTTCACGAAGGGCTACCGCCAGACTTTTAGCGACGAAATATTTATAGTGGATAATGTGGAGCTTAAAGAAGGGCTGTATATTTATAGTTTAAAGGACTACGATGGGGAAGCTGTATCGGGGGTGTTTTACAAGGAAGAGTTACAAATGGTACCTGATGATCCGAACAGGGTGTATAGGGTTGAAAAGGTTCTGAAAAGGAAAGGTAGAGGGGCTAGCAGCCAGGCATATGTCAAATGGAGGGGATGGCCGGAGAAATGTAACAGTTGGGTGTTGGCCAGCTCCCTGAAGGGTGTGTGAGCTAAGGACCGTCTAAAATCCTCTAATAAGATGGAGACAGCCCCCTTTTATATCAACTTACCATCCAACACTTCTAAGGGCATGTTCCCCGACAACCAGATTTCTGATTACACCGTGAAACTGGCTAAGCCTGTGGACCTGAAAGGGGATTGGGAGGTGGCCCTAACAGAAATCCAATACCCTAGAACATGGAATACATTCACACAGGCCGAGGCAAAGTTTTACATAAAGCGTGAGCAGGATCCAGTGAGCATGCACGAGAGCATTCCACACGGTTACTACCCAACCGTTTTAAGTGTTGTCGATGCTGTCAACAAAGCCATAGACAGCCTCGAAGCATATCCGAATACGCATCTGTCGTTAGATAACGTCAGAAGGAAGGTATTTCTTAAAGCACCAAGCCGTACCACGACGTTTAACTGCTCCGGTAAATTAAGAAGGGTTTTAGGCACCGTGCTGCATGCGAAAAGTCCGATGGAGCAGGATCACACATGCCCCGATATTAACGGTGGGTTCTATACGCTCTATGTGTATAGCGACATTGTAGAGGCCCAGAGGATCGGTGATAGTTATTCCCCGCTGTTAAGATGGGTCCATGTACAGGGTGAAAATAATACGATGGTTAATATTCAATTTAACAAACCTGACTACGTCGCAGTTTCTAAAAACCATTTTGACACTATTTCAATTATGATCTACGATGATCAGTCTGAGCCGGTGGCCTTTAAATACGGGAAAGTTATTGTTAAGCTTCATTTAAGACCGAGACACGACAGCGGTTATTAACCAGGCATCATGGTGGTCGTGAAAACATACGGGGACCCGTCTCTGTACAGGGACTATTACAGAAACCAAGCCGGATATGGAGGTCCGCCGTACTTTCAAGGGTCGCCGGTTATGTATGGGGCTGGTTTAGGGGGCTTCTTCAGGAGCCTGTTTAGAAGAGCTATGCCGTTCTTGAGAAGAGGCTATGAAATTGTAAAACCGCATGTTAAGACGGCTGCTACGAACATTGCCCATGATGTTGTTGGGTCTGTTACTTCGGCGGTTGCAGAGCGCATGAACAAACAGCCGCAAGAAGGAGCGGGGCTGTTGTACAAGCCGCGCGCGAGTGTTAAAAGGAAGCGTCGGTCTTCGAGACGCAGGGGTCCACCGGTCCCTATAAAAAAAGGAGGAGTTCTTCAAAACGCCCTCAGAAAAGAAGAACTCCAAGACGGAAGAGAGCTGCGAAGAAGAGAAAGGGCTCTAAAGTCAATATTTTTTAAAGCCTCGTAAACTAAACCATGGCCTTCGTACACTGTGCATCTGGCGAGTGCGCCAAATCTGAGTTAGACTTGTTTACTCTAAAACCAACGCAGACAAGCATCGAAAACAGCTTCTTCATGGAGGTATCGCCTTTAGCCGCCTTGACACCGCTGGCCCCTATAGAGTTTTTTGTGTCAGGGTCCACGGATATGTATTTGGATCTCAACAACACGCTGCTGCATCTTATGTGTAAAATCGTAAAAGCGGATGGGTCCGACATAGCAGCAGACGCTCAAGTGGCAACGATCGCTTACCCCTAGCGGCCATGTTTAATCAGGTGGACATCACCCTGGGCGATCGACTCATCACACAGAACGATAACATGTACGCCTACAGAGCCTACCTCGAGAGTATTCTAAATTACAGTAGCGACGCCCTTGACACGCAGCTTTCAGCGGGTCTCTTCTACAAGGATACATACGGCCAGTTTGAAACCACCGCTCTGGACGGTGCCAATCATGGTTTTGTAAAAAGAGCAAGGTTTGCAGCAGGCAGTCGCAACTTTGACCTCCTGGGCCGCATACATTCAGATCTCTTCTTCCAAGATAAACTGCTCATCAATGGTATTGATCTTAAGATCAAGCTCACACGCAACAAGGACTCATTCTGTCTCATCAGCGGGGATGCGGACCAGTACAAGCTGGACATCCTGGCCGCGAGCCTGTTTGTAAAGAGAGTGAAAGTGTCCCCGAGCGTCAGATTAGCGCACGCCGACGCTTTGCAAATATCAAACGCCAAGTACGCTGTGGAAAGAGTAGCTCTGAAGGTGTTCAGCATCCCAGCAGGTACCCGTTTAACCCAGCAGCAGAATTTATTTCTAGGGCAACTACCCAAACTCATCATCATCGGTTTTGTGGACAATACAGCATTTAGCGGCACCTACGCCTTAAACCCCTTCAATTTTAGACACTACAACATCAACTACGCGGCGCTGGTCCACGAGTGCACTGTGATTCCTGCAAAACCCTACACCCCTAGTTTTATAACCTCCAACTACATCAGGGAATATCAGGGGTTGGTTTCAATAACCGGGAAGCATCTAAGGGACTGCGGTGTAGCTGTGTCAAGAGAAGGCTATGGGGCCGGGTACACGTTGTTCGCATTCGACCTGACCCCCGACATGGAAGACGGCGATCACTACAACCTTGTCAAAAACGGAAATCTAAAAGCTGAAATACGATTCAGTAATCCGCTACCGGCAAATGTGAACATGGTCGTATTCTCGGTATTCGACAGCATCATTCAGATCAACCACGCAAGACAGATTTTGTTTGACTATCTTTAAAACATTTTGTGAAATGGACACTGTGCAGATACGATCGTTCTTAAGCAGGCATAAAGACGCTAGGAAATACTTTTTAGGTGTTTTCCCTAGCGATGGGTTACCCCCTGAAATAGGGTTAGAAAGACCCCGCACCCTAGTCTTTAACACCGACCCGCATGACAAGAGCGGAACACACTGGGTGGCCTTGTTTATAGACAGTGACAAGGTTATATTGTTTGACAGTGCCGGTGAATTCCCCGAACACCGTATCTATACACCCCCTATATTCAAGTTTGTGAAAAAAGCCGCTGCGCGGTTGGAGTATAACAAGCTGAGGGTCCAGGATTCCATAGCCATCACATGTGGTGAACATTGTATTTATTTTATCAGTAAAATGTCTGAGGGTATGTCGTTTAGAAATTTCTTAAATCTATATTCGCGTGACCTTGTTAACAATGACCGTATAGTTGTGAAATATGTAAAAGAAAACACAGTGGTCTCGGTCAGACCTGTGAAACCCGAATATGTCGCTTGTCAAAATTGTAAGTCCGTGGGACATGTGTATGTTTAATGATGAACGCCTAAAATAAAGACATTATTTTTAAAAAAAATACGGTATTCAGACTTTGTATTTCTATGCTACCACATACAACATAATTAAAACATTTTAAAAGACAACAGAGGCAGGTTGTAAAGTTATAAAAAAAAAAGTGTTTTATTACAAACATCTATGCAGGGGTGTATTACATCGACAACCAATGCTCAAGAAACATAAGAAGAAGAAGAAAAATCAGACGCGGCTATACGCGTAATAGTCACATTTTATTAAAAAACAATAAAAAGTCTGAAGAAACATCAGGGTGTAAGCCAGGTACTTGGTTTGAACAATGTCTTTTTTCGAGGTACAACCATCGTTGCAGGGGTAGTCCAGGAGGGGATAGCCGTGGAACGTCAGAGCCTGTTGGTGATGGGTGTACGGGGGCTTTCAAATTTTCAAGCAAACGCCGGTGCTCATTATTACCCACGAGCGTGGAAGGGATGTTGAGTTCAGCAGCGGCTCGTAGAAACGCATCCCAACCACGCGGTGCGTTTTGAGGCGTTATGATTTTGGGGTGCGTGAGACCTTTGACTAGATCGTACATGTGTGACCCTGCAACCGGCTGGCCCTTGTAGAGAAATTCGCCTCGTTCATTCCAAGATGTTAGGTCTTTAAAAGTTGCAAGTTTACTCATCAGCATTTGCGCGGCCCCCCTGTGTCTTTGACTTATATTTTTTAAGAGATCTGTAACAAAGGCATCTGAGGGTGATGCAAGGTCCTGTGATGGCTGCAGGGGTTGAGGGACATTTGGAGGGGCGGCTGGTTGTTCAGAGTCCGGGGCGTATAGAGTCAGCTTATTTTTCTCGGTATTCCATTGGTTGTAGTAACTTAAAAAGTTTTTAAGGGTGCTGGTGTAAAGGTTAGCCTTGTCGTAGGGGTTTAGATCGGTTCGGTTCAAAATGTCTTTAATTTCAGCATCCAGACGCATAGTCTCATTTCGGCGTATATCCCAGGCGTTGTCCTTTGAAGAGCCCAGCTGGTCCATTTGCTGCCTCGGAACCAAATACATCTTGGTGGCATGCTCCATTACTGTCCCGAGAGGAGGCTCGTAATTATGGGTATAGCTATGCCCAGCAAAGAGCCTATAAAACCTCCAGACTGTTTCACCAGTTCCTTCTTGGTAATGAGTGAGGCCCTTTTATTACTGAGCTTCTTGATAAGAGACCTCTTCTTCTTCAGAACCTGTAACTGACTCCTTGATATAGGGACGTTGCCTTTTAGGGTATTTAGGGCAATTTCAGAAATGGCAGACACTAAGTCGTCAGAAGCAGCGCACAGGATGGCCTTTCGGTGCTGGGGACTGGCTGTAACAAGCATTTTCAGGAGAGCTAAATTGCGACGTAGGCGGGCCGACATGGTCAACACCTTGTATTATAAGGGGTAGGATTGTAAATGTCTCTAAAAGTCATCAGCGCTGCTTTTTATAAGCACGGACCTTGGGCTTAGGGGTGTAAGCGACTGGTAGATCTGGGGCAAATATATCAGCCCTAAGTCTATAGTCTTCTAGAGTTTCATTTTTTAAGTCAACCAGCAGGTAGCCGTGGGGTTTTGCTGTAGCGTCGTTAAAGGCCTCCATGAAGAAGTGTGTGTTTCCTGGGTACATCTGTTTAGCTATGACTGATATTTGTTGTTTGTCCCGGGGGTTTTTAAATAAAACAAGGTATGAAGCGTTGAGAGCTATAGACCTGCTGTTCTTGCCCTTGTAAAACAAGTTCTGCACAATGTAGCAGATGCTTAGATTACGATGATGCGAATATTGAGTAAAAGCTCTCTCTAACTCCGGATGATCCCCACCTTCACGCATAAGGTCATCGACAATTATCATGTTTACAAGGGACGGTGGCAGTAACTCATCATCGTTGAGATTATCTGGTATGCCTTCTATAAATCTGATATGGGGGAAACGACTGGCCAGGTCGGTATAAAGAGCTTGCCAGCATGAATAAAGCCATACAATGTTATTAGGGGTTTGGGATAAAACATCGGCAGCATTTTCTAAGAGCTTTTTTATAAAGTAGCTCTTACCACAGTTTGAGGGCCCTGCTAACACGCATGCGAATGGATGCTGTAATCTGGTGTCCATGGTGTGGGGTCTGTATCTCTAATGAGGCTAATAACCATACAGTAGTGTTTTATAGTCAGCAGTCAGGACCCTTTTATCAAAAACAACGCGTAATGTTTTATGTAAGGGTTGGGTTGTAATTTCCCACTTCTTTTTGGACCTGACTATACACGGCCGGTTCACAACTATGGTTTTAGCATTTTCACAATTGTCGGAGGCAGCGTATTCGTGCACCAGATTCTTCAGACTGTCAAAATTGATTTTTAGGGTGTTGCTGACATTTAAGGTTATGCCTTTGACCTTCATACACACTTTGTTCTTGTTTGTGCGGTAGGAGTAGGTTTTAGGGCCGGATGACGCGAATTCTATTATATGCTCATCCTTATCGAGTTCGCTGGTCAAATTACCCAGATAATCCCCAAGAGGAGGGTCTTCATCCCCTGGTTTACTCAGAAAAATCACTGAGTCGGTATCGTGATACAAGCAGCGGTCCTGGAGTTTGTCCATAACCTTGTAAAGTTCTAGACGGGCGTGGGCGGTGGTGAAGCACGCTATGAAGATGTTGATGCTGTTACACGTTGTGGGGTACGCTTTGTGTATTTCCAACACACAGCTGCGGTCTCGTCATCGATAAACCCGCAGCTGGACACCTCGTAACATGGGGCAAACAGATACTTAAACAGCTCATCAGGATCGGTTATTAAGGTCGTATTTGACAGGTTTGTACGCTGTGCGAATTTTCCCCATAAGGAGTTGAGGCAGAGCTTGGCTAACTGTCGGCGGGCAGGGTTGACCTCTATCAACTGGGGTCGTAAATGGATACCTTCGTGAGCGTAGTAGTCATCGATGTATTTCTGCTTTGCATCCTGACTAGTACACCATTCGGGATACCCTGAGGCCTCCTGCTTGTCTCTGAGAAACATATTAATGTATGGGGCAAAGAGGCGTGTTGTGGTCCTCTGAAAATGCCATACCTCATGTATCCTACCGAGCCTGTAACCTTTCTCTAAGGCCGCTTCTACCTCGATGCTGCACCAGGTCCCTGTGAGCATCCTTTGTTCATCGGTGTGTCTACAATCGTCAACCTCTTTAAGCACCGCACATGTGCGACAGAGGGGGAACAACAGTTTACCATCGACTCGGTATGGTAACACCGGAAAGTAAAGCTGTCGTGGAGGATAGATTTCACATTTGACTAGCCCAAAGTATTCGGATATGGGTTTAAAATCTCTATATATGATGGTGGGGTGTCCTAAGGGGTATACCTTCATTTTGTTCACAAATGGGTACAGACTGGTGAAATCATAGTAGTGTATTTTCTCACCCTCACCCACGGCCCTGTACAGTTGTATGGCATTTGTACGACCCCCGAATAAGGCATCGCGGGGTTCCAGGGGTTCTGGTAAATCACGACTCTAAAGGAAAGAGCAGAGCGCTGTGTCGGTTGTTAACATCTCTAACCACTCATACTCCCAAAGAACCCTCATAGCAAAGCCACATTTTTCAACATACTGAGCCTTCAACAGCGTACGTCTGTGTAAGTGTTCAAATTTGACACCCATCAGTCTGTTAAACTCATGGGGTTTGTAACACTGAGGGCAGCCGTGGTAAAAGCAGCCATTGTATTCAAAGGCCGTCGGCACCCCCTTAATTACAGCGTACCCATCCAGGTAGTAGGGACCCACACGGTATTCACCACCCTGTAAGGCATGTTGAATATGTACGTCTTCCTTCTCAGAAACGTACATGAGCCACCGGATCGAGGGGGTTGAATAGCGTTTCTGTTTGCCATTATAGAGGTCTACCGGCACTAGAGCAATACTGTTTGGTCTTAAAAACATGTGTTTGTAGATGGACATACACATGGAGGCCAATGTGATGTTTTGAAAAGGGTCTATGTATTCGACAGCCTTGGGCATTTCAGGCGTGTTGGGTTTCAAGACCCTGACTTTCTTTGTCATTTGAGGCTTCTTGGGTTTCATGATCCTGACTTTCTTTGTCGTTTGAGGCTTCTTGGGTTTCAGGATACTGACTTTCTTAGTCATTTCCACCACAACATCTCTGAAGAGGTTGCACGCTTGTCGTAGGATCATTACATCAGCCTGACAATAAGCTTTCAACTCTGTTTGAAAATGAAACTCCTTTTCACGGTTTTCAGAGTACCATTCTAGAAAGCTCTCCTTCTCGGATGGCATCATATATTCAACCCCGTAGCTGTCAGGAGGTGGCATGGGACCCACATAATTCTGGTTCGCCCAGGTGTTAAAAAAGTGTGGAAAATAACCTTTACAACCGGGGAATCCAAAGGCTTTTGGTAGCTTGCTCAATTTTATAGGTAGGAAATTCAGGGTGTCTATAAACCTTATTTGTAACCGAGCGGCTGTTAACAACATCAGCTTGGACCCCTGAGTGATGAGTTCTACTTGGACCTTTTCACGAATCATATTTTGTAAAATAAAGAATGAGTCGTATGCTTTTGAGTTGTGGGCCAGCATGGTATACCCTTTGAATTTGGTTTGAATGAAGGTGTTAAGGAAATCACCAACGCACGTTCTGCATTCAAACTCCCAGCTGTCGTCGGAAGTTAGATGGTGTGCGTAAATATAGTTAGGTTGGTGTACTCCCGTCTCTTGTGTGCACTCTATATCAAACACTATGTATGCTTCAGTTTTGGTCTGGGGTCTGCCTTTAACCATGTAGCACCGATGGTTGGTACCCGCCTCAAAAGACGTCTGACACCTGGGGCATTTCATACCTCGGCATTTGTGATCTGTCGCCACATACCGACCACACTCAAAGCAATCCATTTTAGGGCTGCATTTAACAGCTTTCTTATGGTTGCTCAAACAGTCTTGAGAGCGACAAAACATCTTACAGGTGCGACACCACACCTTCAGGGCAGCGTCTACGACGCAACCGTCCCTCTGGCACATCTTACAATGCATTTCACACTGATGACGGTCCTTACTGTTGTATATGTGGTCACAATGTGTGCACACGTACTTGACACCCAGAAAACTTTTAAGGTTCAAGATACCGTAAAAGTGATTTTCGTGGTGAAGGACATATACGGTCTTGTTTCTCACACGGTCCCCTGTTGTAAAGTACTTCCAAGAGCCGCTGTGATAAAGAACTTTCACCGTCACAGAGAAATAGTTCTCAAAAAGACCTATGTCGCCAAAGCCGACCATGCGGTCTGGTGGTATTTCAAGAAACGCGTGGGCTTCAGCCGCTCTAGACAGGATGGTCGCGTCGGTGTTGTTGCGCCCCATCAACAACCCTACGATGCTGGCCACCAGACAGATATTGGATGTGTCGTTGTTAAAGTCAAGCAGCCACCGCTGTTTCTTACCAATTATCTGACTGTATAGCACACTCTTTAAAGGTCTTGAAACACCCCCCTCACGACCCCGTACAATGAGGGCTATGACACGGAAAGTACCGTAGGCGACTAGTTCAGCCTTGCTCTGTAAAAGCCTTGAAAGGTTTTCTAAAAATTCCACGGCGTCAAACACATCTCGGGACCGCCGTTTGGTGAACAAAGGACTGTCAAAACCCTGCCCCTGGAAGCGTAGTTGGAAAAAATCATTAGGCCCCACATCGCGTAACAACCTTTCTATGAGCGTTTGCACCGCCTGATGTATAGCTAAAACACCGTGATCGGAGGACCTTATCTGGTGGAGGTTGGTAAACCTAAACTCCTCGTAGTGCTCGGTGGCATTAAATCTCTCTACATCACGCCTGTAGCTTCTAATGCTCTCTAAATAGACGACCTCTGAATCCTCATCTTGAGGGATTTGACTTGTTGGGGAGCTTACTGCCGTATCATTTTGGGGGTTCTGGTTTAGTAGGGTCTCTGGGGGTCTTTTAAGCACACGTGTAGCACATATTCGGGCTTTCTTTAATTTACTTATTAAAAGCCGGCGCTGCTTGGCGCTATTAGCCCACTTTTGTTTTTTAAGGGACCAGGCTTTTCTAGGTAACCGTCCCCCTCCTATCTGAACAGTATGGGATGTGTCTATGTGCGCTGTACTCATGGAGGCCTCTGCTACATGCCCACCCCTCGACCCCTCTGTGTTCCGGGTGGCGAAGTGTTGGCGCTCTACCACCAACATCATTCAATTGACCGCCCCTAGGACAGTTTTCTCCTACACTGACGTATTGGGGGGTGGATGGCATCGGGGTATGACTCTGCTTGCATGGTTCTATGTACTTTTTACGCTGGAGTATGCGTAAGAAGCGCTGGGACTTTGTCAGTACTGTTTGGACCTTACTGCTATATTTTGATGTGTGTGCTTTTTTATTAGAACCGCTGGCATGGGATTTCTTTAGGGTATGGCGCTGTCCTAGTCATGCCTGTATACGCCCTATGTCTGATCCCGCTTCCTGGCACGTATTGAGGATCAGCCTTTTACACATGTCAACTCTTTGCAGTATCCGCTGCTGTGCCTCCACCATGGACCTGTCGCCGCTACCCTCCAACCCCATTTTTAAGGCTGCGGTTTTTGCCTGGCGTTTTAGCTTTCTGACAGCCATTTGTATATCCTTTACATGCGCATCTAGTACCGGATTTGGGTCTACAGCGTCGTATTGTGGAGGGTTAGGTATGAATACGGTGTTTGGCTGTATAACAGCCTTTAACACCACAGGGGCCTCTAATGATCCTTCATCCCCAACACCGTTCTGTAACTGAGGGCCTGGTGGGATCATAGAAATAGGATCCCAGTGCGAACACCCCGGGGCATTTGGGAAAGGCGCCTCACTAAATGTCACCCCCGTACTATGAATTGACCAGTCGTCCCACCCTGTACTGTCAGTGTTGTATGTTGTCGGGGGTGTTGCGGAGCTTACACTGGTCACGGGGCTGGTTGGGTCGTAAGCTCCCTGAGGGATGATAGGGGACATAAGGTCCGGGGAGTTTAAATGACTGTCGAAATAATCGAGGGTGGTAACGGCTAAGGTATTGTCAGGGCCGGGGGTTGGTGTATGTGTAACAGGGGTCTGCAAAACCCCCTGTATGTGCTAGAAGGCCCCTCGGGCGCTGCTTCTGAGGGTTTATCAAGTTTGTCTACCATACTTGCCAGTGTATTGAGACAGCTTTTGCTGATGTTATACGCGCCTCCTAGGGGCTGCCCTTTTCCAGACCCGGGACCCCTAAACCCTTCAGTAACGCCTATAGAAGGTTTTGAGGTCTGTTCTACGGGGCATTCCTCTACAGACGTCGCTAATTTATTTGAAACTATAGAGGTCGTCATAGGATGGGAAGGGGCCTGTGGTGTAGCAGGTTTGTTTAAGGATCCTTCCAATGTTTCTACTTGTAACGCCTGTACCCCTTGCTTATTCTTAAGATAATTTCTTGAAAGCTTGTTGACTTTAGGGGTTTGAGTTTGTAACAGAGCTTCCACACCAGGCGTCACAGCCGGGAGGCCCAAAGAGAGCGCTGGGGTAGATGGATCGTTCCCCTGCTTAGCAACATTTTTTAATGCTAGATCTAAAGTTGTAGCTAGGGTCTCAGGGACCACCTGTTTCATGCTGAGGTCTAAAGGGGCTGCTTGGGGTTCCAGGACCAAAGACGGTTTCTTGAGGTTTAAAGGGCATGTCTGTGGTTCTGCGGCCATTTGCTTCTTCTTAAGTGTGGGCTTGTTTGAGCTTAGAGTTCCTTTTGAGGCTTTGAGAGGGTTCAGATACACATCGGATACGTTGGTTCGCTGTTGTATGTGGGTGTAGTATGTGTAGATCTTATTCTGGCGTACACGCCTACTCACTCCTTTTGCCGCAGACCCGGTGTTCAGAACGGTCTTTGTTATATCCCTCAGCGGTTTTGTAGACCTCTTAGACTTATGCGTATCTTCGCCGTGGCTCTTTTGAACGGTTCCTAGAATGTAACATAAAAAATATATATTAGAAACAATAAGGAACATACAATGCTTACAATACCAGCCGTAGTACATCTGGTACTAGATGGCTGTGCACCCCTTTGTTTGAGAGAATACAACCCAGAGAGTTCTTTTTTCACACCCTTTTTGTATAAAACACACCTTTTAGATGTCTTTTCACAGATCGTTTCTTTGCCCCAGGCCCTTCTTTAGATGTTGAAGATTTCCTTTTCACAGGTCTTTCTTTTGGTCGCTGCGCCGGCTCTTGCACAAACACTGCTTCCGTGTGTGACTCCGTGGACCCTGTGAAGAAAAATAATCAGATTTGCAGTATACAGCTGGCCTTAGTAACCCCCCGCTACGGTGCGTTCCTATAGTTCACAACTACGACTTTTGGGGTCTAGACACCCCATGGCTTAGACCTTTTAAAGAAGCAGCGCCTTTCTGATTTACCTGTAAGAACGGGGCTATCCTGTACACATGGCGATGCGTCTTGACCACCCTTGGGACATTCTATATCATCAAGAATCCATTGTAGTTCGGGATCCAGACCTATAAAACAACCCATACACGAGAACACCATTAGAAACACCTAACTTCTAAGATATATGTGAACAAAACTACGCGGAACTATACACCTCAAAACACATGTACCTGTCTGTAGGGCTAGCATTTCAGAGTCTGTCAGGATTAATTCCGGCATGTCCTGCGTCTGGATAAATAAAAACGAATGTTTTAAAACTACACTTCATAAACATGATATTACAAGTTCATACATTCACCTTAGAAAGCTCCAATACACAACGCAGAGAGACAGACACCCTTACACAGCGTCTACATAAAACAGTACCTCGGAATATAGGCCCCTGATTATGGGTGTACAAACTGTAGACATGACCCCAGCTAAACATCCTGGTTAAAGTTTGGGATAACATAAAAATCTAAAATTGAAAACAAAACTCAACCATTTATTTATTTTATTTTACCCTGGAAGCAGCTGCACCAATAATATAGGCAGCTGGTACCTTTAGAATAAATAAGCCCTTAAAACTAGGGGCTGCCATTTGCGTTTTATTTTTTTTTATATATATATATATATATATATATATATATATATGTTTATTTATTTTTTTGCATGAAATGCTTCTACCAGTGTATCCAAATAGATGATACAGCAAGTACCAGCATCAGTACTACGGGGCTTTGGCATGGGGTTGGTTGATGCATAAGGTAGGACTATTGGCTTTGTCACTGGTTGTTAGTTGCATAAGATAAATAAGCAGCAACTATAATATGTATATAATATTGAAAAAGCTTCCATTTAAAGCCCTGGTGCCACACCGACAATACTGCTGCTTAAAGCCACAGGGGCATGCTCGCAATGCCGGGTCTCGCTCAATACTGCTAACGCTGTTTTTTTTGGGCTTTCAGCCGTCTTAGAGCCCCGGCATAACCACCAGGCATATTGCATCATTGGGGAATCCCTACCAGGAGCTTCCCCTCCGCGTTTGACAAGGAAGACCCTCCCAGCCTTGATGTCATCAATGGGAGGAGTCCCCGTGATGATGTCACGGCTGGGAGGGCCTCCCTTCGGCAAACGCGGAGGGGAAGCTCCTGGCAGCCATGATACGGCCGCCATCGCAACCCTCGTGGTGGACCCGGAAACGGCGCCACCAACCCTCCAGAGCAGCGCCGGTTGTAAGTGGGCTCCACGATCATATTTTTATTTTTTTTAAACCGGGCCTCGAGCCCCGCACTACCCCAAGGGCACAGGAGCCCCCAACCCCCACTGACCCAGCCACCCGGAGCACCGCGTGGAGCTCAGCGGGCTCCGGGGCCTTTAATTTTTTTTTAAAGCGCGGCCTAGCGCACACCGGCGCCATCCTTGCCCCCACCGCAGCCCGCACAAGAGCCCCAGAGCAGCACCCTTTGCAAGCGGGCTCCGGGACCTTTATTTTTTTTTAAAAGCGCTGCCTAGCGCACACCGGCGTTATCCTTGCCCCCACCGCAGCCCGCACAAGAGCCCCGGAGCAGCGCCCTTTGCAAGCGGGCTCCGGGACCTTTCTTTTAAAAAACGCTGCCTACCGCCACGACGCACACAGACGCCATCCTTGCCCCAGCCACAACGACGCCAGCAACCCCGGAGCCCCGCATGGAGCATAGCGGTCTCCGGCGGTTTAATTTTTTTAAAGCGGGGCCTCGCGCCCCTGCGCACACAGGCGCCATGCCTACTCCCCCCGACAGCACAAACAGCCCCGGAGACCCTCATGGAGCACAGCGGGCTCCGGGGCCTTTATTTTTTTTAAAACTGGGGCCTACCGCCACGACGCACACAGACGCCATCAGAGCCCCAGCCACAACGACCCTAGCAACCCCGGAGCCCCGCATGGAGCATAGCGGGCTCCGGGGCCTTTAATTTTGAAAAACGGGGCCTCGCGGCCCATCGCCCACAGGCGCCATCGGTGCCCCCACCCCACAGCAACACAAGAACCCCGGAGCCCCGCATGGAGCACAGCGGGCTCCGGGGCCTTTAATTTTGAAAAGCGGGGCCGAGCGCCCCACAAGGAGCCCACAGGCGCCGGACCCCCACCCCAGCCTCACAGGCACCCGGAGCGCCGCATGGAGCACAGCGGGCTCCGGGGCCTTTAATTTTGAAAGCGGGGCCGAGCGCCCCACAAGGGGCCCACAGGCGCCGGACCCCCACCCCAGCCTCACAGGCACCCGGAGCGCCGCATGGAGCACAGCGGGCTCCGGGGTCTTTAATTTAAAAAAAACGGGGTATCAAGCCCCTGCGCACATGGGCGCCCCCGGAACCCTCGCCCCAGCCTCACAAGAGCCCCGGAGCAGCGCCCATGGCAAGCGGGCTCCGGGGCCTTTAATTTTAAAAAATCGGGGCCTCGCGCCCCACGCACACAGGTGCCCTCTGAGAACCATAACCAGGGAGCACCGCACGGACCGCCGAGGACGGCCTCACCATGGCGCAGCTGGGAAATCACACGTTTGACCCGTGCCTCTGCAGAGCCTCAACCCCAGGGTGGTGAGTACAAAGTGGTATTATTTATTTATTTTATTTGTAAAACGTATACTATAATTGAAGGTCATTAAAACTACAGTTCATGTAAAATGTTTCTATACCAGGTTAAAGTGTTAAGGCTGTTTCACTGTGTATACTCCAAACCCTTAGTGGTATTCACTCTTAAATACACGTATAAAACGTTCTACACTGTATTTAAAATGGCAGGTTTGTTCACATTAAGCACCCTACCAACCCTCCTTAAACATTAATTAAAACAGCGTAAGCACCATCATGCCTTGCGTTAAACACCCTTTAAAAATGCAATGCTGTTCATTTATATACAGGCATCAACATATTAAATAAGCCCATACACTCTTGAGCCTGTAACACAGCCCCTTATTTACGTACCTCCATTAATGTGTAGCAGGCTGCGTCGATCTGGGAGCAGCTGCTCTGGTCCATTGATGGGTTTAAACTTTGGGGCTGATGGGCCGGTGCAGCAAAGGTCGCTCCTAATGGGTTTTTGAATGGCTGATTGTGTCGGGGTTCTAAAGTATGCTTTTTATACCTGGCAGGGCATGATAATTGGAAGGAGGACCCTTTACGGAGGGGAGTGTTTAGAATCTTGTAGTACGTGTCATTATTGGTAATAGAGCATTGTAGTGAGGGTCAATATTGGGACCGTTTTCTGACCATAGCACTGCTTTGTTAGATGGCTCTTTGACCTTTGATATTTGATAATTAAACCTAGGGCCTGTTGGGGGATGCGCTCCTGGGAAGGATGGACGGATGTTTCATAAAGAACCCCTGTACTATACAAAATAAGATGCTTTTGGACTGGCTGATTAGTTTTGCCTGTTCTCAACGGTGCTCTGGCAGGGTAACTGGCCTTTTGTTCTTGTGTTTTCACGTTGTGACTTGTGAGGCTAATGGGTAGTTTTCTGCCCCCAGCTACGACGGGGATGCATTTCAAACTGCAGCATCTGCTTCTAAAGAAAGACCCTTTTAAAAAAAACTCTGCACCGTAAACCCTTGTGTTAGACAGCCCCAGATGGCCCAGGGCTGGTGGGGGCTTAGGGATGCCTGCTCAGCCGGCAACTGCCAGCACAACGGCCCTCGGTTTTCAACAGACACACTCATGTCACTTTTGGGGACACACGTCACTTTTAAGGCCACGGCGAAGGGAGAGGGGACCTGTCACTTTTAAGGACACGCGTCACTTTTAAGGACACAGCGAGGGGAGGGAGGACCTGTCACTTTTAAGGACACACGGCACTTTTAAGGACACAGCGAGGGGAGGGGGGACCTGTCACTTTTAAGGACACACGTCACTTTTGGGGACACAGCGAGGGGCGGGGGACCGGAGGGGGGACCTGTCACTTTTAAGGACATGAATGGGGATGAATGGTATCCGCTTATACTACTAGCATTAATCCATACTACACCCAGAAGAAAGAGTGTATGAACAACATCCCTTAGCATGCAGCATTCAGATGTGTTATAGTAATGTAGAAGTGCATTTATGGGGGTCAGATGGTGTATTCTTTACTCGTGTAACAGGCTCATCTATTGATTGAGCTGACATCAAATATGCTCCCAAAAGACCACAGATATCTTTAGATTGACAAGCCATAAGCTGTAGTGTTGCTTATGTTTCTGCTCAATCGTTATATGTGGTTGTGTCTCTAATAAAGTCTTTAACTTTTGGGCCTGGTCCATTATACCAGGCTAGTACCACTATGTGCTTTGCCTACAGGCGAATCATAACGGTGAATTGTATAATAGATTTCGGGAGCTGCTCCACTTTGCCAAGAAGAGCCACCAGTGGTGACCTCTTTGAAGGATGGTCAGTCATGGCCATCAGCTTGTCATACCATTGAGCTGGGTAACAATAAACATCTGTTATTCAGTTTACAAAAGCACATGCTATGTTATATATGGTTTCCTAATATAGATTCATTGGGGGGCATAGCCAGTTTAGATGTATGTATTTTGCATGTGGGCTACCACATCTTTGTCATCTGTGGCTGACAGAGGCATCCATTTTTTATGTAATTTTTCTGATGCGTAATAAATATAATGCAAATGTAGCAATTTGTGTTCATGATTTAATGGCACCATTAGGAGTACAGTATTAGTATTAGGAGTGCATCAGTATTGCTATAACTTGTCATCTGTTACACTGCTTATATCTTCCTCCCCTCCCTTGACCAGTATGGTCTGGTTTTTTAGATTCGTCCAATAACTTGAAGAGCTTGTTATCTGTTGTCTATGGTCACCCAATTGGATAAGTTGAAACTGTTCTGTGCATGGTCCAGCTAACAATTTGCATGCTCTGGTTTTGTTTACTTTTCAATAATAGAATGTTGATTTTCAATATAGAATGGTAAAGCTCTGTAAAATTGATTGGGTCTGTCATAATTTGCAGTGCATTTCTATGGTTTTTTTGTGAATCAATGTGTCCAACCCCTTGCGGGTGACCGACCTCTGCTGTGCATGGCATTCTACCGTGGACAGCGGGAGTTGACGGCAGAACCTTGCATACAGCCAGGCCTTACGCCCAACCCACTTCCGACATCTGACATTCACTGAGCACAGCCTAAGGCCATGCACTGGGTGGATGGCTGTAAGGCCTGGCCTTTAGCCAGGCCTTGTTCCAACCTGCCCATGAGTGGCCATTTCTCCACTGTGCACACTTTTTGGTCATGTGCGGTGGATATTGACTGCAGGGCTCCTCTCTGCAGGGGACCTAATGCCGCTGTACCTGGTCTTCAGCCTTGTGCAGCGGGATGTGCTGCTGGGCCAATGGCATTCAACTTGTTGCCAGCTGCCAACCCCCACTGTGCATGGCCTTTGGTTTACTGCCAGGACCTGTGCCTAATCCGCCTTGAGTGCCTAACCCCTACTGTGCATAACCTTTGGCTGCAGTGCCTGGCCTACAGCCTGGCCCTGCACCTAATCCTCCGCAGGCAGCATTCTGCTGTGTGTACTGTTATTTGGGCACAGGGCCTGTCCTATGGCCAGATTCTCCATCCATCCCACTGCCATCTCCCAACCCCAATAGACTTTGGTCATATACAGTGTGGGTCGGTTGCAGACACTGCTTTATGGCCAGGTTCTGCCCCCAATCCGCCATTGGGACCTGCTGCACGTTGCCTTTGGAATTGCACAGCACCCAACCATCCACGAGTGACCTATCCCCTCTGTGGATCTCTTGTGGCTATGTGCGGCAGGGGTTCTTTTCCATATATTTTTTAAAAATTAGTTACCATTTTTTTATTTTTTAAAAAGTAGAAAAAATATAAAATTTTTTGCTTTTCACAAAATGGTGGCCATGTAATGGAAATGTTATTGTAGCAAAATAGTTTTCTTCACCATTTTCCATGCCTGTGGGTTTTTCCCTGTTATTGACCTCCTCTATTAATGTCCCTCCATAGCCATGGTAAAAATAAATTTCCACGGTGTGAATTGTAAATAAAAAAAAAAAGAAAAACAATAATCATGATTTTTAAAATGGTGGAAAAAAAATAAACCCCCTTCATTAGCCAATCACATTAGAGAAAAAAATCAATTGTGATTAATAGACTTTGCAATTTTAATAATTACGATTTAGACGTCAGAGATGTACAAAAGTGTTTAACGTTTTAAAATTCAAAGGCACCTTTATTAAATACTTATATCACCAAAACTACTGAATGTATTTACCCGAGACCATTAAACGTGAAGTTCTACTTTTCTGTCAAGTTTGGAGTAAGTCTGTTGAATAGTTTTTGCGGTAGGTGTGAGCAACATTTCCCATAGCAGCTAAAATAGTAAAATGCTTCTTTTTATACTATCTTCACCCATCTTAACTTTTTTCCACTACACAGAACTTCATGGAGGTTGGCATGCCGGGCCGTAGCTGACTATGTTAAGCAATGTCGAATCTGGTGTAGAAAATTTTAGGCAAATAAACAAATGCCTTTTCAATGGAAAGTGTGGCTGAACCATAAGTACACATTAGCAATGTGTATACAATATTGCATAGTCTGTGATAGCAACTCTGGTTATTACTGGATCAAAGTTTGTATTGAAAAAACATTTTTTGTGTTCCTTATAACTTTGCTGCCTTTTGGCATTTCTGCGTGAAGCTTTCCCCACAAAAAAGTACGTTTCTAGAGGTAGGTGGAGCAGAAATAGAAAGGAGGGCGGGGGGGGGGCGATCAAAAAAGCAATGTTTTCCATTATAACTCCCAAGGGAAACTTTACTGTTCACTACTGAATAAAGCACTGATTGTAATTGCTTTGAACTTCGCATATAATTAGAACTTAATCAGAGGAGTGCCTTTGTTTGCTGAATTCTAGAGGTATCTGGATTGGGCTGCGAGGCCAATTTGCAGACTTATGCTTAACAGCTAAAGCACACCCAAAATTGGACAAGATAGTCTGATGCTCTTCCCCATTTCTGTTCCTAGGACCCAAAGCTGGGTCCATGGACAAAAAGGCTTTGATTGGCTGAAAGGGAGATATAATGTTCTTTTGCAGCCACCATTACAGGATGCAATGATTGGTCCATGCATCCTAAAAATAACAAAGTAACCACCATGAGGCCGGGTGAGCAGGCCTTGCCCCCCTGGCTCAAAAAGAGGAGTTCAACATGATTCCCCTTTACACTGAATAATTGAATAAATGTTAAAACAAAACTAATTTTTGTGGGCTTCATAAGGGGGGGGGGTGTGTGTGGTGTGTGGTGTGTGGTGTGTGGTGTGTGGTGTGTGGTGTGTGGTGTGTGTGTGTGTGTGTGTGTGTGTGTGTGTGTGTGTGTGTGTAAAAACACACAAGGTTGCCCCCAGTAAGGAAGGCCATCCCAGAGGCTTGACCTCTCCAACGCGGGCTTCAGCTCACAACGATTCCTCATGTACGCGAGCCTGACAGAACACACTGCAACCACTAGATTTTGAACGCCTGCTATTTATTTTCAAAAAAGTCCCGCCCCTGTGGGCGTGTACTTTCGCCACTCACGGCGTTATGAAGACTAGTGCATTCTGGTAAAAGCAGTCAAAATCAATGTAATTTCCCCAGTGGGTTGGTGCCAATGTCCATGATCAGTAAAAATAAAATCCACAGTGGGTGAAGGAAGAGTAAAAGACAGTCTCTGCTGGGATACGTAACCCCTCACGTGAAAATAAATAGCAGGTGTTCAAAATCTAGTGGTTGCAGTGTGTTCTGTTCGGTCAGGCTCGTGAGCAAGGGCGGTGGCCCGAAACGCGTTGAGCCGTGTACATGAGGAATCGTTGTGTTCTGAAGCTGCTGGGGCCCGCGGTGGAGAAGTCAAGCCTCTGGGATGGCCTTCCTTACTGGGGGCAACCTTGTGTTTTTTGTTTTATATATATATATATATATATATTTATTTTTTTATTGTAACACAAAGTTGTACAAAAAAATGCATGGGGTTGGGCGATGGCCTTCCGCAACTCCTAGTTTGTCAAGACTGTATGCAGCGGGGTTGGTAACCCACGGTAGGTAGGTTGCAGAGCCTGCAGCCTCTCCTTCCCTGCTGTGCAATGCCAGCGGCCATACACTGCAGGAGTTGTCTGCCCATGGAGGTTGAGCGCATTTCTTGGTCGAGTGCCAGGCCTTGTAGCCATCCCCGCCAAAGGCCGTGCACTTTGGGAATTGGGTACCGGACCTCACTTGGACCTGAAGCCAACCCCTGCTATGCACTGCCTCTGACCTTGCGCAACAAGGAAGGGGAAGTATTCATCGAAATTTGATGTAGTATATCATTAAAAAAAACTAAAATAAACTGAAAATAACAGTTAAAGTGGCGTTAAAGAGAGGTTATTGTTCGATTTGGTCATAACATGAGCATTGCCTCTCATGTGTGAGCTGTGGTGTACTTCGCTGTTTTGCAAGTTATGGCTTGTGGAGCTAATGATAAATGATGAATTTCAATGCTTTTTCCCTTTTAATTCTTAACCATAACTGGGGGCAAGCATAAAAGGGGGATAATGAGTATGCTAAAACGGCACTACAAATATGTTTACCTATTAATTAGAGTTCGTTGCATTTAATTCCTCTTATTTGAAATATTATCATCTTATACACTCGCCCTATAAAAGCAGCTTTTTAGACCAAATTTAGAAAAGGGTTATAAATTCTCTTACCTTTCACTTCTTGTTGTAAGTAGAAACTGCCCGCTCCTACATTTTAGTATTAAAACCATGTGTGGGAAATACGGAATTCAGTGGCAAAATAATGTAACAGGCATGCCTCATTACCTCTTACACATCTTCTCATTTCATGATCATAAATCCTATTGCTTTGTATTACAAACTGCAATAAAAGTCTCAGATAAAAGATAATGAATCCTGCATCTACCGAAGCTAACATCTCCGCACTACGAGGAGTGTAAGAAAATGAAAGAGAAAGAAAATATGTACATAAAAAATT
Organism: Calotriton arnoldi; assembly: GCA_963921515.1. NCBI lineage: Eukaryota > Metazoa > Chordata > Amphibia > Caudata > Salamandridae > Calotriton > Calotriton arnoldi. The sequence goes on from CAWUFW010000438.1 coordinate 4,197,608, forward strand.
AAGATGAAATGCCAACTCACACGTTCCGACTGTTTGTCACCCGATATTGACTCCCTTCACACGGTCACCCTGTGAGGAGCAGCTATCACACGTGGCAGACAAGGCCAGCTGGAAACCACTGCAAAAAGTGGCTCGTTTTTTAAGGCTTTGAACAGACCGGGCCTGACGCCTATTAGGGGGTGTTAAAACGCCCGAGCACATCAGAGCTAACCTCCTTAAACATTTACTTCTCGGAACGATTCCCTGCTCCTTCAGAGTCCCTGCCCCCTTCTCACACAGTGATTTTTTGTTTTTTTTGTTCGGTCTCCATTCACTCTTCACTAGAATTGGCAACATTGCTCACAACAAGCAGTGACAAAGCCAATTGGTCTGGCATTGGCCGTCAGCCATCTGGCAGGTCTTGTTTTGTTTTGTCATGCTTTTTGCAAACCTTTATTGTTTGAGAATACGCCGAGCCCTCATCAATGTAAAAAAAAAAAGAAAAAGACAAAATCCTCCCAAAAAATCATTTGCTACAGGCAAAAAGGATTTTTGTTTAAAAAAAAAAAAAAAACTTCCATTAACATAGTACTCCCTGGCACTGAAGGGAACTACTTTGTGTGTGTATGTGTTCCTTTTGAAAGGGCAGCATGCCGTAACTTGTAGTGAAGTAAGCCAATGGCTGATGTGGGTTGATATGTTTTCCCTTAATGCATGCTGAGAAGGTGGAAGAAAAATGTGAATGGCACTAACCACAAACTAATGGATGAAGTCTGGTTAAACCCCTAAAAGAAACTATGGTATACACATCATTTTAGTAAAACCAAAAGGTCTTGGCTTACATAGACCTAAAAAAGTCAATCGGTTTGGCATTGATTGCAAACTTCTTGCCTTTGAGAAAGAAGGAAGGCAAGAAGGCAAGTAAGAAGGAAGGAAAGTGAATGAAAGAACAAAAGAAAGAGAAAAAGAGAGGAAGGAGGAAAGAGAAGAAAATAAAAGCGAAGGAAAGAGAGGGAAAGAAAGATGGAAAAGGAAAAGAAAGAGAAGGAAAAAAGAAGAAAAGAGAAGAAATTAAAAACAGAAAGAAGGAAAAATAAAAAGAAGGAAAGAGAAAAGGAAAGAAGCAATGGAAGAAGGTAAGAAGGAAAAAAAGGAACAAGAGAAGAAAAGAGAGAAATAAGGAAAGAAAAAAGAAAGAATGCAAGAAAAAAAGAAGGAAAGAGAAAAAAGAATGTAAGAAGGCAAGAAAGAATGAAAGAGAAAGAAGGAAAGAAATTAAGAAAGAAAGATGGAAGGAAAGAAAGAAGGAAAGAAAGACAGGAAAGAAATAAAGAAAGAACGGAGAGAAAAAAGTAAAAAGAGGATAACTTAGTGCAGAACAGTTTGAAATGGACACAATCTGATCTGATACACGTTGAAATAGTAGAAGTCATAAAAGCAAAACACTCCAAAAGGAATTTATGATAGCATTGGCAGGAGATGGGATTTTGATAAAGATGAAATGTGCATCAAAGGTGTCCTGCTATCACATCAGGCAACACTAAAGTAACTGAAGCCAACTGGCTTGTGTGTGAATGTGCTCCTTGTGAGAGAGCAAAATGCACTCACTGAAAGTGAAGTGAACCAGTGGCTTAAGTAGGCTGACCCACTACCCCATGGTATATTCTGTAGTGAACTGAAGCAAAATGTGAGTGACACAACAACAGACCAGTGGATGAAGAGAGGTGGCTGAAAGCTCCCATATGTAAGTATATTATACATATTTTAGTACAATCAAAAGTTCTTAGCAAATGCCAGACCTAAAGAGTATCCGCAGTTAAATAGAGTAGCTTGATAATTGAAGATATAATATTCTGTGTCAGATTTCTCCATATAACCCACAACAACGATTTTTAGGAAATAAACTGTAAAATGTGGTGCTGTTTTTCGTTTACTTTGAGAGTAAATGGATGCTATGGCAAATGGTGCCAGGCTGAATGGCTTATAATCACCGGAGATGTAAGATTTGCACTATGTGAGAAAAAGTCTAGATATCAAGGCAAACCGTTCTGCCGGTTCTTAGCTGATACCGATCAGTCAGGCACCATGGATGTGGAAGAATCAGTCATTTCAGGCTAGTGTCTGACATACCAGTGTGTTTGGGGCACAGCTTTAGCTTTCCAGCTGAACCACTGCCTACTTCCCAACAATGTTTTTTTTTTTAATTCACAAAGTCTGATAGGGACCTCTTCCCATTTGCGAATTTATTTCCAGCCCAACTCGGGAGTCAGTAAATGTTTAATATTTTGCAATTGGAATAGGGTGGCAAAATATTGTTATATTTATTTATAGAGCACACTATCACCCGGGAGAGTATCCTGGCACTGAGCAGGTGTGAGTCTAGCTTTGCCAAGGGCAGGCATGGCTATTCTAGAAGCCAGGTATTCAGCTTTTTGCTTGCTCTAATGTGTAGTGGTAGGTCGTTCCACACTTTAGGAGGGAGGTAGGAGAGGGCCCGACCTCTGGATCAGGTTACGCAAGTGCGTGGGATCTTTGCTAGTGCTAGTCTGCCCGAGCCAAGGTGTTTTGAAGGCTTGTGAAAGGAAATGTGGTTATTAAGGTAGGCAGGACCAATGTCCTGTAGTACTCAAAAGGTGTGATTGTGGAATTAAACTATGCGCGCTTGTGTATTGAGAGCCAGTGAGCTCCTTGATGTGCAATGTGATGTGAGTACTGTATGGGAGGTTGGGGTTGATTCTGGCTGCAGCATTCTGAATGGTCTGGTGTCTTCTGGTGCATGCTGATTCTGGCGTAGATGATATTCCCAAATCCCCTCTTGCTAGTGACAAGGGAGTGTGACAGTTTTTACGGGTATCGCTCATGAGCCATTTAAATATGTTTTTTTCAGCATCTCCAGCACGTGGAAGCAGGATGCTGTGACTTTGTTGACTTGCGAGGTCATATTAGATTTACTGTAGATGATCCTTAGATTCTTTGCGGGCGGTGGGTGTGGATCCTAGTTCTGAAAGTCACCGGGTGGAGTCCCATGGAAGGTGTTTTATTTTTGAGGATCACGACTTCAGTCTTGTTAGTGTTGAGTTTGAAACAGTATGTCTTCCTCCAGCAGCAACTTTGGTCATTCGGGCGGTGAACTTGTTCCGGGTGTTGGTAATCTTGTCCGAGAGGGACAATATGAGTTGAGTGTCAGTGGTATAGGAGAGGACATCGATCTGGGTGCAGATGATGCCGGCAATAGGGATCATATGAAGAGGATCGGGCTGAGAGACGAGTCATGTGGTACTCCACAGATAAGGTTGTGTGCGTCTGAAGAGCAAGGAGACTGGCTGACTGCTTGAGTCCTGTCAGTCAGGAAGGAGTAGATCCAGAAGAGGGTGGATCCTTTCATTCCAATTTTGTGTAGGTGCAGGATGAGTATAGGTGGGAGACTGTGTTGAATGCTGCAGGGAGATCCAGTTGGATGAGAGGCGTTGTCTCCTCAGTCCAAGAACAAGCGGACATCACCTGTGATGGTGATTAGGTCAATTTCTGTGCTGTGGTTGGATCTGAAGCTGGACTTTGTGATGCAGAGGACTTGGTGGTTGCTGAGATGGTCAGTGAGGCATCTTTTGATGGGTTTCTCTAGGATTGTGACTGGCAATAGCACGGAGATCAGCCTGTAGTTGGCGAGAGTAGATGGGTCCACCAAGGTATCTTTGAGTAAAGGGAGGACTGTGGCATGTTTTCAAGTGTCCAGGACAGTAGCTGAAGCAATGAAAGCATTGAGGGTAGGTGTGAATGCTGATGGGTTAGATTCCTTTAGTGAAGGCGTGGTGGCGGTAGGAGTTTGAGGGGGTCCTGGAGTGGATAGACTTCATGGTGGTTGCGGTCTTGTCTGTGATGATGTCGTCCCATGAGGTGAAAACATTGATACATTACTTACTGATCCGCAATTCAATTTTAGGTGGCCATAAAAGTTTACAGACTCCTAAAATGACATTAGTACATAGTAAAAACCTTTTTTGCAGTCGCAAACACACCTATTTTGCAAATTGCAGTGTTTGCAATTTCAAAATAGGTTTGTGCATTAGGCCCATAGTGCTTTTTGATTGTTTATAGTCATTCTGTTTTTTTTTATCAATCAAAGAAACAACATCTCAAGATACCTCATTTCAACATGTTTATTACAGAAGGCAAACACATTCAGACTAAGCGTGGTCAAAGTGAGGCGAGGTGACCTACAGACCTATGACCCAACCCCAACACAGAAGCAAAAAACCTCAGCTTCATCCTCAACAGCAAGCTGGACATGTCCTTCCATAGCAACGCTGTCACCTTGTCTCACCTCTACACCCTGAGGATACTGAAAAAGATATTCAAGTGACTACCTAACAACACCAAGGAAAACAGTCACCCAGGCCCTCATCACCAGCAAACTAGAATACAGGAATTCCTACTACACAGGAATCACCAACCAACTCACACAGATGCTCCAAACTGTCCAAAACGAAGTAGCCATGCTAGCCCTCAACCTCCCACCATGGTCTCACATCACACGTCACCTAAGGGAACTATACTGGCTCCTTGTAAATCAGTGCATTCAATTCAAGCTCTTCACCCACACATACAAAGCACTACACAACACAGGCCCAGCCTACCTGCACAGCCACGTGCAGTTACAGCAAACCTGCAGGCACCTGTGCTCAGTCGTACTCTCGATGGCTCACTACCACCCATACACAAATGTAGTTCAGAAGGTTGTACTTTCTCTCACACCACCCCAAAGCATGGAACGACCTCCCACTCTACAGTAGGGCCTACTCTTCTCTTGCTGAATTCTGCAAGAGGCTGTAGACCTGGCTCTTCAAGTAGGAGCCTAGAGCCAAGTCCCACAACCTGCAAAGTCCCAGGATACCCTCAAGGTTGGAAGGGTGCTATAAAAACCAACATAAAATAACATAACAACAGGTAGTGTGTACACTCTTTATGAAACGGCCACCCTCGTTCGCATTTGTGGAATTGTAGCTGCCCTCCTCATTAGGTGTTAAGTGAGTAAATAACACCTATTTGCAATTGGTAAAGTCTAAATTACTAACAACATAAAACAGCCAAGTGGGGCATGGCCAAAAGGAACCAGTAAGGTAGTAGAGTATTGAAAATCATGCGCTTTTGCCTTTCTTGCAGAGTTGTCGTGTGAATCTGAGCAGTAAAGGGACAATCAGCATTGGTTATACAGATATGTAATCAAGACATTGCCAATAATATCTCTGAAATCCTGTACTTATTTTCACAATAACATTCCCCCCGCTTCTTTAGATTTTTCATTTTACCATGCAGTCGGTAAATAATCTTTTCATACGAAGCCATGTTATGCATGTCATGTAACCATGTATCCTAAGAGAGTATAATGGGTGTTTTCCATAAACTTAGGATGACTATCTGAGCCAACGCCAAGGAGGTTGCAAACCATCTTCCAGTATTCTAGACGTATTGTATAGTATGATTAGTAGTCTCAGTAACAGGTCCCACACACCTAATGTATCTTTCAAGGTAGAACTCACCTTCGACCAATATTGAGTCCGCTTATTACAGGCCTATAGTTGATGCACTATCTCACTGTCTGTATCATTACCGCTCCAGCACTTCAATGATGGACTAAGACCTGCCTTGTGTAGTTTCAATGGTGACCAGTGCCAAGAATCCAGAATCTTGGAATACCCAAACTTTAATCTGTCTTCTCCAAGGCTTTTATCATGTGTGGCTAACAAATCATGCCTGTCCTCGTTGGTATATTCAATGATGAGTTGATGAAATCATTGTCCTTTAAGGTCCCCGAGAGGTAAGCTGTGGAGTGATGTATCCAACAAGAATTCAGTAAATCCTAGATTTTGCCCTCTTGTATAGTTCCCAGGTAGGCAAGTATTTTGACCCATTGTGTTTTAAATTTTGTCCCATAAAACTGTTGTTGCCATTATGTTGACTGCCACAATATCATGACGATACGTATATAGAGCTAAGCTTAGACTTACTATTCTTAATTTCACCAATATGTTCTTTGCCAATAGATTGTGTGAAGTACTGTTATACCAAAGTCCCAAGCTGGTGCCTAGATGGGTTACAGTACATTAAGCTGCTGAATGGTTTCTTTGGCAACATTGTTGTATGTGCTCCGCTGCTCATTTGCACAGTACCAAAGAACTAACTATTAAACTAAGCATGAGAACCTATAAATGATCTTATGCTGTGGAAGAATTAGCTACCGTAACTGTAGTTCTCCCGCATCGATATCTTTGTAGCATCAAATGTGACCCTCCATAGCTACTGTGAAAGTCAATATTCTCCAGTATTGTATCTTTTATAGATTCACATGCTTGAATCATCCCAGTTGCCATGGTGGGAGTCCCACGGTAACAGTAATAAAAGCCGTGCTAAAGCATTAGCATTAAACTCCATTGAGAAAACAATAGCAGTAAGTAGCCAATTCACATTGATTTAATACACCCAAACCTCAGCCAATCAGAGCAGAGACTCTGTAGCAATCATCCCCTGCAGAGCCTCCATACCTCAGATTTCTTACAGCACGTTGTGTGTTAGGGAATCTCCCTGAGCTCAGTCACAGTGTGTCACTGTTACCCTTTTGACCTGCAGTTTTCCAGTTCATCTCTGCACCTCCTACCATCATCTGAGGTACAGTTTGGCTTTGGGGGTGTGTTTGGCTGTGTTTTCTCACAGAATGTCTGAGTCTAAAAAAAGGGTAGTTAGGCCTTGCAAGACTCTATTCTGAGTATCCATATTAAAATGCCATGTACTGTCTTTATCCTGACCATAAACCAAAGGAATGCAAGTACTGCCTTACTTTATCTGCGAAAACCCTCAAAGACCCGGGGGTGGGGTCGATTACTTCTGTGGCTACAGAAGAAAAAGGCTATCTCAGACTCAGATGCAGAGTGTGAAGAGAAGGTTCATGCCTCCTCAAGGATGAGGGTGAATCTAAAAAATCTAGGTCTCATAGCAGAGAGACTATGAGGAAAAAAGATCAAGAAAGGCCCTTCCTCCTCTCATTAAAGGTCTGATTCAGCACCTACATATGCTCCTCAGACCCTCTTCAAGGAGCCGTCTTCAAAGAAAAATCGATCGTAGATAGAGAACTTACCGTCTATGTCTTCTATGTCGCCAGGAACATCCGCACCGTCGACTGTGACTTCCACTACGTCAACAATCAAGACAGCGACGGCGGCCACATTGTCAACGAAAACCTTGTCGATGACACTGTCGTTGGCAGCAACAAGACTGTCTTCGACGATGAAGATTTCCTCGGCGGCCACTTCACTGCCAATGGCCTCACCCGCTGCTGTCCTGTTATTGAAGATTCCTCTAGGCACCTCATCATCGGAGCCACCATCGACGGGGGGAAAAGACATTCTGTATATTCTGTATGTGTCTTACTGTATATTCCCAGTAAGGGCACACCTCCTTCTCTGTCTCAGAACTTTAAAAAAAATTCTCCACTGCATCCAGCACGCCTCCTGGACTTGGAATCTGAGGATGAGGGCATATTTGGCCCTGCATACAGCCCTTCACAATTAAAGGTGAAATGTCAAGAATCCGAGGACGAAGAAGCAGAACATGATCAGTCAGCCTACCTTGAAGGCGATTACTCTTCCTCTGACAGGGGATATCCCTCTGTTCATCAATATACGTTCCAGGAGCATTATGCTTATGAGGAGCAAAAGGATGAGCAACATCACGTTCGCGAACCTTCCATCAATATTCCAATTACATTGGTCACAGACTGGTAAATGACTATTACAAATGGTTCTCTGATGCCAACTCCGCTCAGCAACCTCCACCGAGGCGGGAAGTCCCTGATGCTACTCCTGCTCCGCATTGCGCGCGTAGGCCTCGGAAAGACAGACCTATACCACCACCATTATCAATTCCATGTGCTTTCCAGGATAGCGATGATCAGTAATTCGAAGAGGGTGAGCTCCAGACATATCCCAATGACTATGATGATTAGGATGATTACGTCACACCAATGCCAGCGTCTCTTACCCCACCAGCAGCTGATTCTCTACCTGTGGATATCAGCAGTTTCCATGACCTGCTTGAGAGAGCGTCTAAGCAATTCAACCTTCCTGTGCCAGCTAAGCCGACAGAGTGCTTCCTCTATGATTTTAAAGCAGGAACGCAACGCAGAACCCGTGCTATCCCTGTCGTGAATTTCATATGGCAGGAAAGCCTCAAATTAACAAAGACACCAGTGGCTGTGATTCTAAAGCTTGACAAAAAGTACAAGGCTCCTGAAATGTGGTCTGACATTTTATCTCTGTTGGAGTATCTCCCAGAGGACAAGAAAAAAGAGGCTAGAGAGATCCTGGCGGAAGGTGAAAAGGCCCTTTCCGAGATCATAGATGTGGCCATGGATATTTTTTCCACAACCTTCAGGCAGATGGCTGGAGTGGCAGTATTGAGACGCCGAGGTTGGCTTAAAGGACTACATTCCGCCCAGAGGTACAGGCCAAAATACTGGACATGCCATTTTTTTTTCGAAAACACATTCAACGACACTTTGCAGTCGATCAAGTCTGATACAGACACGGCTAAGTCGATGTGTAGCTTGCAGCATAGGCGGTTTCAGCCTTTTCGGGGCATGGGTAGAGGCCAATATATCTCCCGACCACAATTCCAGCAGAGGTTTCAGCCCTACTCCCAACAGGGTTTTCGTTCTCAATATTCAGCTCAGTCCTACAGGCCAACCACAACGTCCACATATTCCAGACAGCCGGACCGTCGACGCCCATCAGCAGGTGGAAAGTCTGAGGATGCCAACAGGAGACAATGAAGTACCACAGGCCCCTGTCACCGCAGTCCCACTTCAATTCGATACAAGTTATCCAAATTTTTCAGTCAATAGAAGCTCATGTCTTTTGACAAATGGATGTTAGATGTATTCCAGCATGGGTACAGACTGGAATTTGTTCAAAAGCCTCCAATTTTTCCTCCACAGAAGACATCACATCGTCATCTTCCGATTCTCAAAAAAGAAATCAGATTGCTTCTCTCCAAAAAAGAAATAAAGGAGGTTCCGCACATTCAGCCCAATCTAGGTTTCTATTTCCACTTCTTTCTGATCAAAAAGAAGTCCGGAAAGTAGAGGCAAGTAATGGAACTCAGGCTATTGAACAAGTTCATCAAAAAGCAGCCCTTCAGGTTGCTATCTCTTCAGGAGATTTTGCAGCTGATAGACACAGGGGACTATCTCTCTTCCCTGTATCGACTGGGCGCATATTTCCACAATCCAATGCATCTAAAGCACTGAAGGTTTCTCAGTTTCAAGGTGGCAGGGTGCCATTATTAATTCAAGGTGCTCCCCTTCAGGTTAAAATAAGCCCCCAGAGCATTTACCAAGGGCATGCCGCCAGTGGCAACTTTTCTCCGACGGTCCGGTCACCAGGTATACCCCTACCTGGACGATTGGTTAATCAAAAGCCCCTCCTTCCAGTCAGTAAAGAAGTCCAGAGAGGCCTGTGTATAACTTTTCCAATCATTAGGTCTCAAGCACAACAGGGAAAAATCATCTCTCATCCCCTCCAGATCGCTTGTGTTTCTAGAAGCAATCCTAGATACGAAGCTCTCAAAGGCCTTTCCCACAGAAGGAAGGATTTCCCGCTAGCAGGCAGTCACGCTATCGCTCTCTTCAAAAAGGAGCATTTCTGTAAGGACATACAAATCCATGCTGGGGATGATGTCATCCTGCACCCCGTTAATTCCCAATTGCCGCCTGGCTTGAGACCTCTTTAGGAACAGCACGTCGTGCAGTGGGCACAATTTGGGGTTCTTTCGAGGGCATGATTTCACTAACCTATTAGATGAAGACAGCAATGTCCTGGTGGATGGTCAAAGAAAACATCTCACAGGGCCTCTCCTTCCTGCCTGCGGTGCCCCAGATGGTGATAACGGATGCCTCCATGGAAGGATGGGGAGCCCACCTGCAGGATCTAGAGGTCCACGGAAGTAGTCCAGTCAGGAAACATTGTGTCACATAAATCTCCTAGAATTGAAGGCGGTCTTTCTTGGTCTTCAAGCCTTTCTTCGAAGGTTACGTGGGCCGTTGGTTCTCGTCAGGACAGATAACAACACCACCATGTTCTATCTGCTAAACAGGGAGGGACAAGATCACTGGTTCTCCCAGCCCAAGCACAGCAAATATGGGAATGGCTGATAGCCTATGACATCTCATTGAAAGTGGCAAATGTCCCATGAGTACAAAACGAGTGGGCTGATCCCCCTCCCCAGAGCAAAGAAGCAATGTCACGAGTGGGAACTCAGCCAGAGGCAATTAAAGAAGGTTTTTCAGTCTTGGAGGTATCCTACTCTAGAACTCTTCACTACATACCTCAACAAAAATTGCAAGTTCTTTGCCAGCAGATTTCCCCAGCCAAGTTCTTGTGGGAACTCCTGCCACTTCTCATGGGCAGGGACGTTCGCTAATGCATTTCCTCCGTTTCCATTGCCGGCTCATTCTAATCAACCCGGCGCGGGCGACGCAGTACTGGTACACCGAGCTTTATCGCCTATCAGAGTGCTCACACATTCACTACCAGCCGACTGAGGATCTCCTCTCAATGAACCAGGGACAAGTGGTTCACCCACAAATTCACACTCTCAATTTTGTCGGCCTGGCTCCTCACCATGCTGAATTTGGAGCTCTAACAATTTCTGAAGAATGCAATTCTATCCTTCAAACAGCTTAAGCTCCTTCTACATTCAAATGCTACCCAGCAAAATGAAAAAGATTCTGCTCATGGTGTGCTTCTCAGTCTTACCATACTTTCTCGTCAACACCTGAACACATTCTGCCTTATCTACTACATCTCTACATTATTCCAATCTTTGTTGGGCGCAATAGTCTTATTACTGTCCTGGTCCTACTATCCGACACGAGATATATATAGAGTGAAGTGGATAAAAATATCACATATGTGGTTCTCTTATCCACTCCACTCTCTATATATCTCGTGTCGGATAGTAGGACCAGGACAGTAATAAGACTATTGCGCCCGACAAAAATTGGAATAATAAACAATGTATTCGAATGTGATTGCCCGATAGCATTAGAACGCAGGGACAATTTTTATCATTGAAATTCCTTACAGCACCGATATTTCTCGATTCAGATTTTCACGTTTTAGGTGTTAGAGGGTCTCTTATGTACAGTTTGTCCTTCCTCTTGCATATGAATTTCAAGGTGATCTGAGTCTAAGCTATGTCTTTTTATTGTACATTGTTTTTGCCCATTACTGCTTTTAGAGCAGTTGTGTGAATAGGATGTGTTGTTGTGTGTTAATGTGTGTCCGTTGTATATATTTGCTGTACATTTGTTTATACATGTTGTACATTTATTGAATTACAGCCCTGAAGAAGTCCACTTTTTGGGACGAAACACCTTGGCTGGCTTTTACAAGAGCTAAAAAGAAGCATGAATAAAGGAGGAATACTCTTTAGATTTACGAAAATCGTCATGGTTAATTGCTGTTTTTTTAAATGATCATGAATATGTTGAATGTAGTGCACCCTTGGTTGTGATGGTTTAAATGCATCCATTAAGGTTCACATAGCATCAATTTCTAGATGCAGACGACATTCTAGGTAATTGTCTTTGTGGTCCAACAAGCTCGTGAAAGAGTTTATGAAGGGTCTATTCAGAGCTTACCCTCCTATCAAGCCTCCTGCAGTGCTCTGGCATCTGAACACTGTCTCATTGCAACTCATGAGAGCCTCATTCGAGCCTATTCACAGGTGCGAATTGAAATTTCTTTCATGGAAGGTGGCATTTGTGTTGGCCATTACATCTGCCAGGCTTAATAGTGAGATTCAGGCTTTCACGATAAAAGAACCTTACCTACAGTTTGTAGACGACAGAGTAGTTCTGAGCACTAATCCTTCATTCATCCCCAAGGTACCTTCAGCATTTCACCGCAATGAACCAGTCATTCTGCCTTCTTTTTTCTCCGCTGGACATTAAGCGCTGTTTAAAGTTGTACTTGCAAAGGACAAAAACTTTCCGAAAATCAAGTCAATTGCTCATTTCATTCTCTGCTCCAAGAAAGGGTCAAGTCTTATCACAGGCTAGTATTGCTCTCTGGGTTGCCCAAACTATAGTCTTCTGTCATGAGAAGGCCGACGTCCACTGGCTGTAAAGGTGAAGGCTCACTCAACTCGGAATGTTGCAGCCTCCTCAGCTCTGTTCGCAGGAGTGTCTCTACCCGGCACTTGGAATGCGGCAACCGCCCATACCTTCACAAAACATTACTGCCTGGAGTAAGGCAGATGTAGCAGTTGCTCTTAACACGCAAGGGAGAGGAGGAGGCAAACTACCTCACGTCGTCCTATGAAAATACAGCTATCACAAATAGGTACTGCAGCTCTACATAGATTACAAAATACAGTATTGCTACCTCGAAACAGACAGATGGAAGTCCAATTAGAGCATTCACAGTATTGTGCAAGTGCAAATCAAAGGGAAGGTCATCCTTACGGAAGAGGAAGCCTCACACACATAATTGTTTCATGCTTCATCATCGGAAACCTCTCCCCACCCTGATAGGGCAGTGCCACCAGGGTGGACTCGGCCTCCTGTCGGACTCAGTGCAGGAGGGAGTTCTTAGATAAAAACTGCTGGATAAGAGCGGGATCCAGATCAGTGAGTTAAAAATGCCTTCCGGTTCCCCGGCGAATTACCTTTATTAAATGGGAACTGTAGGTAAGATTAAAACCGAGTGGGATGGTTGCTGAGAACAATGACTCACACTGTAACACACACTGGTCATATAACTGTTGCAAAGTATTGGTTAGGGAGCTCAAACAGCCACCTGAGCTCGTATTACAGACGTGCCCTGGGGGAGAAACATTTGCCTCCGCTTTGTGCGCTCCCGGGGCACTTTAGTATTACAGAAGGGGCTGCAGACGCTTGTGCAGCCCCTTCTGTAATACAATTGGCTCTGGCGCACGTGTAGCGCCGGTGGTGTCGAGAGTAGAAATTCCCCCATTTGCTTGGGGGTGTGGCCCTATGCAAACGAGGGACTCTTTGCCTCTGCGCCCGCATCGTATTACCGATGTGGGTGCAGAGGCAAGCATGCCTTTGGGTGGAGCACTGAAATTGCGCCACAAAAAGGTGGCACACTTTTAGTGTGCCTCCTATAGGCAGCTGTCTGGAGGGGAGAAAGGGGGTCCCATGGACATCAAACATCCTCTTGCAGACGGGTGCAGTCACTCACTGCACCTGCCTGCAAGGGCATCTCTCTGTAATAGGGCCCCTGGTGATAAAATGAAAAACCTCCACTGAACATAAACCAGACCCTTCTAAAAAGTCTGTGAGCAATGGGAAGCATGCTTGTACTAGCACTGCCAATGCAGCAAAACATGTAAATCTATATTGATGATAATCATAATGATAATAACAACATGTTTGTTTTCTTAGGGCGTTTCATATCTCTATGTTTTCTCTTTCTGAGCTCTGTAAATAACAGATGGTAGCGTTACATGGTATAAGGATGCTCCATTTATCAACCTCCAAAAGATGAATGACAGAGTTAACCTCTTTGGGATTCCAACCCATGACCTGAATGTTACTTCATATGTAGGTGGCATGTCTTTAACTTGTGGGTGACATCTGGTTAGGGATGCAGATGTTACAGTTAGTAAATCAATATTCTTCTCTGTGATCGAAGACAAACTTTTCCTTTGCTGGTTTTACGTTACTCAAGTGAGGAAAAAGCACTGAATCTTAAAGCAGTATGAAATGTGTTGTGGGTTGTACTCTCGGTCAGGCACCAAGCAATAAATGTATGCACCCCATCTTCCATATGACTCCAGTAGTAGCTACAGTATGCAAATGTGGGCCTCCTTTACCAAACATGACTTGTATAAATCTAGGGTTCCTTGTACGGTTTTGCACGTTAGAAAATATAGATTGTCACACACTGTCAAGATCTATTAAACGCCACATAAATCTAAACCTCCAGTCGGTCCAGGGACATTGCAGACTACCATACTAATGATTACATATTTCCATGGTCCGGCTTAGCCAGTTCCATCCACCGCAGAAGTTAATTAATTCCTGTCTATGGATACCGTCTCACTTAGCTTGAAATCGAAACTGAGGTCGGATTGTCACCAGAGGTGAACTGTACAGTGATTCACTGTCTACAATGATTCAAGACCTCTTGGTACCAGCTCTCGCATTGCTTCTCTGGGAAGAGATATCCCAAAGAGACTGTAGAATCTTTCATGCATGGGAAGGGGCCATGCTCCAAGAGTTTGCCATAAAATCTGCCATGTTGTCAGGCCAGTATTCTGTTATCTCAGTTGGAGCCAGCTCGCATGTCTGGAGGTGCTAGAGAGGGTTTCTAATGGAAAAGGACTTTTGCCATGTCCACTGTATGGTACCTTCGGGGTGAATTAAAGCCTGCCGTTCAGGGGGCCACCTCTGGTTCTTCCATGCTCCCTGTCATTATGTGAACCCTCACTTCTGCTCTTGCTAGGGGAACTGTCATTGAAACAAGTCTGGATGCTTGGGGGGCACTGATCATTATGCTTGTGTTGAAGGAGGTGCTGGCTCAACACAACGTATTGGTGTCTGGTTAGTGACTAGTGTTTGGGTTAATTGTGGCTGTGCCATCTGTACATCACGATTTGTTTGGTACTTGGGATTTCAATCTAGTTCTAGAATCGCAGTACATTCCAAGCCTCAAAGTGAGATGACCAATATTTTGGTAGTGTGGTGTTTTATGCAGCATAACACGCCCGCTCTCTCTCTGCCTGTGAGAGCTGATGCAATTCAGACTTACTAGAGCAATGGTAACGGCTGGACAGGTTGATCATAGGTGGATAAAAGCAGGTAGTTTGAGCAGGTTGTTGTACTATCCAATTTTACTATTTTGGTACATAAATTGGTCAGAACTGAGCACTGAAAGGCAGCTCAGGCACTGTATTATGAATGAGAATTTGTAGCACAGTTCACTTCTCAGTGTAATTTCTTTTGGTGGACTCGCATTACATCACAGGTCAATGCCGTGTGTGTATATCAACTACATACTGACATTGACAAATCAACTACATATTGATATTTCAGAACCGCCTGACCTCCTTCGGAACCTGTTTTAACCACCCATTTCATTGAACACTTATTTGTCTGGTTGCTGTTGAGTGACAAGCAGAATGATTGCTGGGTAGAAGATCACCTTCAATGCCAGATTGCATTTGTTCTTTTATCAATGTTTGTACCATTTGCCAATGAGGTGATTACGCCAACCTTTACTCCTTACCTTCCCTACTAGATTTAATACTGATGATCTTTTATTTACCTGCTAAAAGTGGTAGAGGGGAGAAAACAATTCTAGATTATACTTTCAATTTAATCATGATTTAAAGACCACAGACTCCGAATTTAAGTTTTGTGGATTTATTATAAGGCCAAAAATAATTGAATATAAACACACCTCAATATCAGAGTATATAGGTACAGAAAAATCAATACAGAGCCGATTTTACGAATATAAGTCATTCGGCACAGAAGGCATAATATGATGAACTCCAAAATCAAAATACAGCAAAGAATAGAAGCGGAGTCCAATTCTCTTTTCATTTAAGAATGAGCAAATCTTTCCCTACTCTGCTCTCAATAAGGATCCTACCTATCTCCCTTGTATCATATCCCAAAGGTGTCAGCACGTGTTGACTTCCTAAGAAGTACTCACGTCAAATGGGTCTGATAGCTTAAAGCTATGGAGCTCGCTCTAAGATGCTCCTTCTCCTCCGAAAACTGGCAGAAGTCTCTCGAATCTGTCCCTGCGCATCATACAAAAAGACAATGTTCAACCCACAATACGTCATGTGTTAAACTTTTCCACTTGCAACATTTTTCAGTAAGTTTCCACAGAAGCTTTAATTAATTCGACTCTTCTTCCAGTGGCCTTGGTTCCCAGATAGGCTAAGCACGAAGGTGTCCTCCCTTCTCAACTTTCAGGCTTCTTCAAAGACATTCCGGGTATCTCCTTAAATCTAAGTATAACGAGGTCGAATTCCTGCACCTGCAGTAGGATGAGAACACACTGTCTTCGAGCACAACAGAATTTATTTAATTAATTCTTGAGCAACCAAGGAGAAACGAAACTCAAAACAACCTACAATTTGGGCCTACACATTAAGTCGCTTAACTGAACACAATTACATTACACGAATATAATTTCATCCTGCACATTACACATACAGAAATTATGTTACTCTAATACACGCAAAATCCTACTTAAATGTGTTTTCTATGTTGCAATGCTATTATGACGTGAATAAATGCGTCTTAATAATCATAAAACACTGCACACGACAAAAATACATATGAGTGCGTTTATATCACGAGTATAGTGCACCCCTACAATTTAGAGTGCTATAAGCGCTCTATCAGTTCCCCCCTCTTATGACTAGTGTCATAACACCAACCTTTTTTACCCTCTCATAAGTTTCTCCTTGGAGAAGAGACCGACCTAAACAGAAGTTGTAGCTTTCCGCCCCTGTCTAAATCTTTCCAACCCTTTAAGATGCAGATAATGACTGTCCTGCAGTCGTTCTAATTGTTGCTCTCGCTTTTTCAAAGAATTCTCAGCATGTCGTGCCCTTTGCCATTTGTAAGCCTTAATGACTCCCAACAGTACAATTATACAAATGACAGCTATTATGATAGGTTTCAAGATGTATCCCATTATTCCTTGTCCCAAACTTCCAAACCAGCTTCCTATTTTTCCAAATCCCTTACCCATTTGTTCCCAGAGTCCATTGGAGGCCAAATCACGTAGATCCTGATGTATCTCTGAAATATTGCTAATGTACTTCCTTATATCCCGACTATTGTCAGGAGTAAAAGTACAGCACTGTTGAACTTTCAATAATTTACAGACTCCTCCAGCTTTTGCTAATAGCACATCTAAAGCAAGACGATTTTGAAGAACCATAGCCCTTATCGAAACCATCTCCCCATCAACAAGTAATAGGATTTGGGCCGTATTCACAGAGAGCTTATCTACCAGAGTTGCCAGCTTTCTAATCTTCACATCATTCAAAATCACACCCAAACTAGGTATCATAGCTCCAAATACATCCCCAATAATTTCTCCTGCACTTGCACCACGTTTTCCTCTATGAGATCTCTTTCCTTCCAAAGGCCATAAATCATCCACATGGAAGATCTTGGGAAATACCACAGCCAAATAACATGTCCCATACCAATTTTTGGGCAATTTCACATAAGCATTTTTACCGCACACAAAGTACACATTTGGCACTATGGTCAATTTATCCAACAGCGCCTTTCTAATGGATTCCTCAATCAATAAAATGTGTTCACAATCACTCTCACCCACAAATATTTTGTCATAATATGTGGACGGGTGTCTAATGCACAGTTTCCCTTTTTGCTGAAAATCTAAAGCTATTGGACCAGAACTTCCCTTTGCCTTATGATCTAATTCCTCCTGTGTCCATGGGATCACTTTGTGCTTCGGATCTGGTCTAAATAAGGTCTGCCTATGTTGATCTTCTATCTGGTCCACAAACTTCTTTTCAATGTCAGTTAACATGCAGGTCAAATTGTGTCTATGGGCATAAGATGTATCTAAGGTAATAGTAGGCACAAAATACGTAGACATCCTCTCTACCGTTTTATAATAATCATATTTATTCATGTATTTAAGAACAGGAACTTCTGGAAGTACTGCATCATAATTTGAGAAGTAGTACTCAAAATGTGCCTTGCTATAGAACATGCTCAATAACACACTACATGTAATGCCGTAGGTCAAAGGTAAATGATGGTATTGAATGCCTTCTTCTACTGATGCTGGCAGTTGCATACACACATAGCAATCTTTCGCTTCCATTGTGTCAACATACTCATACAACAAACGAGCATATGCATTCAGCGTGAAATCACCTCTCGACAAATCTACATGTAACATTCGACTAGTTTCTCTAATCATCTCTCTATCTTTTGTGGATACACCCTCTTCGAACTCCGAAGTAGGTGGGGTAAGTGTCGTCTGTTCCCCATTCCTTTCAGCATCGTGTGACTCAACCAAAGATGTAACAATCACCACAGTTATGACAATAAGCACCACAACAATAAGGGTACCGATTATGCACTTCTGCTTGCGTCTTGGATTTCCAGATTCCATTTCAAACTATTATCTGGGTTTTGAAGCGCAAACAAATCAAAGTCTATTTTCTTCTCTTCTTTGCCTTATCCTGTTATGTATAATGTCTTTTTTAGTTTCCTTTTCCCATTCAATTATTGCAATATTCAGTCCAATATCTATGGCCTATTGTAGAGATGTAGTCAACCCTAGCCCTCAGTTCTTCTATTGAAAGTCCCTAATTTAAATCTTCTTCCACTCTGGCCTAGGTTATCTTCTTTCTAAAGCCTAATGAGTTCTTCTTTCAAAGTTCAAGCTTCATCATTAATGATATTAGATCCAAGTATGGTAAGAACAAACTGCAGAATTTCTGCACGAATCTCTCCCAGTTCCTGTGCAGTGGGCTGTCGACCAAATGTGGGGAAAGCAATCTGGTTAAGAATCAAAAAACGCAAACCACTTAGCCTTGGTGGATCGGGGACTGTCAAAGTTAGGATTCCGAAGGCTTCAACTCCAGGGACCAACAGCTGAATATTAATCGATAGGGTGTCCCCTCCGTAACTCACTGTACCAATCCCAAACCTTCCGGAATTCTTCGTTCTCTGCATTTGCAGCCAGGTACGTCCACTCAGGAGAGGCGTATTTTTGAGACGGTACCCTCTCTCTTCTGGATCGTCTTAGACCATCCGGTCTCTCCTCAGTTTCACTTTGATCTGATTCAGACGTTTCAGGAATTGGAGCGAGATTTTTCTCAGATGCAAGCCTTATGTTCAGCCTTTCTTTTCTTGTTGGCCACTTTTCTGCTTCCGCACCTGTTCTCTCTTCCTCTCGATCTGATCCTTCTGCACCAGGCCGTTCACTTTGATCTGGTTCAAAGTTCACTTCTGCAATTTCGTTTATCTCCGGATCTGAGCTCAACTCTGGAGCAGCTGAATCTCTTTCTTCTTGCTCAATTGGTTGTTCAGCCCGTCAAGAATTCTTACGACCTGACCTGTTTCTTCATTTTCTGTAGCATTTTCAGCAAGAGGAATCATTGCCCCTTCAGGTTCTGGAACGCGGTGAGTATGCGAAGCGTGGATCCAGTTTGGCAATCCTCCGCACTTCACAGCTGTACTTGTAACCAAGATCACCTGGTATGGTCCTCGCCAGCGAGCGTCAAGGCAGATCTTACCCACGTGCTTTCGAACAAGCACCCAGTCACCAGGATTAAGATCATGCAGCAGGTCTCTCGAGGTGGATGCAGTCGCAGCCTCGACCTGGTGGGACACAGAATTAACCACATCAGCCAGTCCCCTACAATAATCCAAAACCAAATCATCTGTGATGTTTATCAGTGCTGTAGCTGGCACCATAGGCAATCGCATAGCTCTTCCCATCAATATCTCATGAGGAGAGAGTCCTGTCCTCCTTTCAGGAGTACTACGCAGACTCATCAATACCAATGGTAGCGCATCTGGCCACTTCAGTGAAGTTGACGAACAAACCTTCGACACCCTCATCTTGATTGTGCCATTTATCTGCTCCACAAGGCCAGATGCTTCAGGCCTATAACTACAGTGCAATCTCTGATCAATGTTTAGAGCTGTACATAACATTCTCATGATTTCACTATGGAAGTGTGTTCCTCTATCTGTCTCCACTGAGGTCGGAAAGCCAAACCGTGGTATCAGTTCCCTTAACAACAGTTTTGCCACTGTGAGACTGTCACATCGTCTAGTTGGATAGGCTTCAACCCGACGTGAAAAGATACACACTACCACCAAAACATATCTCAGCCTATTGCACCTAGGCATCTCAATAAAGTCCAACTGTATCCTATTAAAAGGCCCTCCTGATCTTCCAATATGACTCATTGCAACCACAGTTCTCTTTCCAACATTCATTTGTTGACATGTAACACACCTGTGACACACCGCTTCAGCATGCACACAAAATCGTGGGTTGAACCAAGTTTGCCTGAACACTCACACCATGGCATCTCTCCCAAGATGAACCACTCCTTGAATCTGCCTTGCCATTGGGCTCAATAGACAGTTGGGTAATACTGTTCTCTCATCTGTTGACACCCAAATGCCATCTTCTCTCTTTTTGCAGCCTGCTCTAACCCATGATGCAACTTCCTCCTCTGGGACTTCATCCTGCAATCGCTTTACCTCATCCTAGGTATCGGCTATAGCTAACATCATGCTGAGCTCAGTCTCTTCTGTGCTCTCTCCTACATATGTTCCATTGAAAACACAAGCATGTATAGCACAAAAACGCGCTACTTCATCGGCATAGTTATTTCCTTTTGTAACAAAGTCCTCTCCCCTTCCATGGGCTGCACATTTTACTACAGCTATCTCTTTGGGTTTTTGCAAAGCTTCCAACAATTGGCGCACAAATTCTCCATTACGGATTGGGGATCCTGAAGATGTCAAACATCCCCTCTGTGACCATAACTGGCCAAAGTCGTGAACCACTCCAAACCCGTATTGGCTGTCCATATAGATAGTCACTCAGACTCATTTGAAATGAGACAGGCTCGTGTCAAAGCAATAATTTCGGCTACCTGAGCAGAGTATACTCCTTTCAGACAGGCAGCTTCCACCCCACCCTCCCCCCCAAGATGGTGCACACAGCAAACGGTGCTCTCAAACACCCTTCATTGTCTCTTAAGCATGAACCATCAACAAAAAGAATAAAATCAGTTTCAGGCAGAGGTTCATCAACAATGTCAGGTCTGGGTTTGGTAGATAGCTCAGTAACATCCAGGCAGTCATGCTCTTCACAATCTTCTTCCTCCTCTTGCGGAAGAGGTAACAATGTAGCAGGATTCAAGGTGGTACATCGTCTCAGAGTGACATTTTAAGAAGCCAATATAACCTGCTCATACTTTGTAAGTCTGTTATTCGTTAAATACTGTGTCTTGGTTCTTGTCATTAGCAACTCTACTGAATGAGGCACATAAACAATAAGCGGATGACCCATCACTATGCCTTCACATCTCTCAATGCTGACACCTGTTGCAGCAACGGATTTGAGACATTCGGGCAACGCAGAATCTACTGGATCTAAAAAAGTAAAGCTGAAAAGTAAGCCACTGGTCTGCGAGCATCTCCATGTGTCTGTAGAAGGACCGCTAACGCACATCCTTCCCTTTCACAGCAGAAGAGCGAAAACGCTTTATTATAATCCGCCATTCCCAGAGCTGGAGCGCGACATAGGCTCTCTTTCAGCTCGAGGAAGGCTCTCAGGCAGTCATCATCCCATGGTACCGGATCGCTAATGTCCTTTCGAGTCAATCTCAACAGTGGCTTTGCTTGCAAGGAAAAATTTGGGATCCACTGTCGACAATAGCCGACCATTCCCAAAAACATGCGGACTTCTTTTTGTGTTTTCGGAGTTCCCATTTGCAGAATCGTCTTTATGCGATCTGGTGACACCCTTCGTTTCCCCTTCTCAATCCGGTGACCTAAATACTGCACTTCATTCAGACAATACTGGAGTTTGTTCGGAGACACTTTGTGTCCATTGTCTGCCAAATGATTCAGCAAAGCCACAGTATCAATTCTGCAACCATCCTCAGTCTCTGAAGCGACCAAAAGGTTGTCAATATATTGAACTAAGACTGAGTTCTGGAGCATCATCAGCCCTTCAAGATTCTTCTTCAGACTCTGACTAAAAATAGAGGGGCTTTCTGTATACCCTTGAGGGATTCTACACCACGTTAACACACGATCGTCCATCCTAAATGCAAATAAAAATTGGCTGTCTTCATGCAACGGTATGGAGAAAAATGCCTGACATAAATCTATGACTGTAAACCATTCTGCTTCACATGGTATTTGGAACAGAATAACAGCTGGATTCGGTACCACAGGACAACATGGAATCACGATTTCATTAACTCTGCGCAAATCCTGTACTATTCTGTACTTGCCGCTAGGCTTCTGCAGTCCCATAATAGGTGAGTTGCATGGACTTCCTCGTATCTCTTTGAGAATGCCTTGTGCAATCATAGACTCAATTACAGGTCTTATTCCAGCCACAGTTTCTGGAGTTAATTTATACTGTGGAGTTCGTGGAAATTCTGCATTTGGTTTGACCTGTATCTTAACTGGTTCAACCCCTCGAATCAATCCTATCTCCTCACCCGTGAAATTCCATACTTTTGGAGAAACCGAATCTCTCAAATCATGTGGCAACTCCTCTATCATAAGAACCACGAACATTTCCGTACACAAGCTCATATTAGCCATTTTAAAATCAGCATCATCATCACAGGTTTGCAACTCCACACCCCTCGGAGTGCAAGATATTGTACCATTTAGTTTACACAAAAGGTCTCGTCCCAACAGACAGACTGGGCTTGAATTGCAAACTACAAATTGATGTTTGTCTCGGAACGGTCCTATCCTCACAGGTAACTCATTTGTCAATGGGTTAGTCATTTTCTGATTGGTAACTCCCACCACTTGGATCGTTTGTCCTGACAGGGACACATTTGGAACCTCTTCAGTTCTTACTGTGGAGCGCGCAGCTCCAGTATCTAATAAGAAGGTAACAGAGTGTCCGTTCACCTCTGCATCTACAAACGGTCCATTCTGATCTACTTCTAGGATCGCATCCAAAGGGCATTCTTCCTGCACCCCCCTCTGACACTCGTGAAGATCTTGTGGTTGGTCAGATCTGTCTCGTATTTCAAAATAGGGCATCTGATGATACACCTGATTATGAGTAGGTATTTTTGGAGGCTGAGGAATCTGCATTTGCGGCTCATATCCTGCCCCATACATGGACCTAGGTCTAGTTACAGTATTCAAAGTCTCTGACATCTGTCCCTCCCTCATTCTGCAATTGATTGGCTGGATTCAATCGCTTCCAATGCCCGATTTTGTGACAATAATGACAAGCAGTGACCTTCTTTTGGTTCGCCACCCAATCACCTCCTGTACCTGCATCCATTCCCTTGCCTCTTCCCTGTCCAGGTTGGGTTACCATCTGTTGACCCATTCCTCTACCACTTCCTCTACCTCGACCCATCGCTCCGCCATCCCCTTGCATCTGATCAGGCCTTTCGGCATTCCTCAACTGTACCAACATCAACTTGTCTTTCAATTTCTTTTGTGCCGATTGTACCTGATCACTACAGTATTTTGCATAACGTAGGATGTCGTCCACCGTCTTATTCTGCCAACAAATCAAATGTGTTTGTATCATCAAGCTTATATCAGATCTTAGTCCTAGCACAAACTTTGAGACAAACTGTCCCATATCTTTCTGCTCAATTGTATCCAATCCACTATGCTGTATTAAAAGCCACTAAAAGTCTCTCATAATAGTCATGTACCGACTCCTTAGAATCTTGAGTAGTACGATCAATTTTAAGCCAATCAACCGTTTGCGGAGCTACCTGGGATTGTAACCATGTAATCACTTGCTCATATTTCTTCATTACTTCGGGAGAAGGACCATGATTCTTCGGGTCTCTGGCTGGTTCTACAGCGGGCCAATCAATGGCAACTTTACATGCCGTCCATAAATCTCCTGGGACCACTATATCAAACAAGGTATTCAAATCAATCCAGAGCACCTTCGAGATCTTGACAAACCGGTCTATTTGCTTATACCAATCAGCAGATTTTTCCCTCAGCCGAGTAAAATCATTGGTGAATGCTGTCAAATCACCCCTGCTCCATGGCACATGAACGTACCCCCCATTTTGCACTTCTCTCAGAGGGTAATGTCCTGCTGGTCCCGTCCCTCCACCCGGAGGCGGAGTGTCTCCTATTCCTTTCTTGGCACTTTTTTTTTTGGCCCACCTCTCTTCCCATTTGTCTAATGCTCTCCACGCTCGCATCCCTATCACCATTTCCTTAATCTGTGCCCTCAATCCTATCGTTCGCTTCTCTTCCAATTCCTTATCCGTATAATGCAATCTGCAAGTTCCCTGCATCATTTTAGTCTTCGTTAGATCTACCTCATACTTTCGTGCCAGCTGGGACAATGCATCATGAGCTCGCTTTGCCTTTCTGGTAACGTCTTTAGCTACAAATAGCAATTTGCTGGAATCATGTCAATTCTCTCCCATGGCAGATTCCCTTCTATCACTTCATCTATTTCTGCTTTTAATCTTACCACATCTAACAATGGTGCCTTTATTGCAACCTGTAAAACCTTCTGACCTCTTTCACTTCCCAATTCCTCCCTGTCACAACTTTCTGTTCTCCTTGGACCCCCACTCTCCTCCATCCTCACAACTGGGCGACTTTCTCTTTCACAACTTCGACTTCTCCAATGGTTACCCTCACACACATACTGTGGCCCGAAAGGTACCCTAGGTGCTTCTTGTTTCAACCCCAATTCATCATTCAATATCTGTGACTCCCTCACCGGTGGAACCCACATTCTGATGGCTGACTCAGAATTTGCTAAAGCTCCTGTTCGTCTTCGTTCTGACCCACTGTCCATCCTTGAAGGATCAGCCGTTGCTGGCAGTGGAGTACTGGCTTCCACTGGTACCTGAGCCATGCCCGTCTCACTCATGGTAAGACTCACTCCAGATATAGTCTCTTCACCTTGTTCTGTCTGTTGTTGACTTTCCCTTGTTCTCTCTCTGGGGTTATATATTGAAACCACCGGTCCAATAGTAACTGGTACCGAAAGAGCTTCTGGTAATCGCCTGTTACAGGCAGTCGCTCCTGACTCCGAAGTTGCGTACCCTATCCCTCCAGACCCTCCTGGAATTCTTCTCATTTCCACTGAAATCCTCCCCCTTACTCCTGTGGTCTGATCTTCTGAACCTGTTTGTCTCACCCGTAGAATTTCCTCTGATTGCTGTGTTCTCTCCGTCTCCAGTCTAGAGTCATCAGGTGGAGGACGTTCTGCTAGCAGTTTATCTAGAAAACTGTCATCTGTATCACTTTCCTCTTCTGTCTTACTTTGCCCTTTAGACGCTTCTTCTAACAACCGAAATGGATACAATCGTTCTCCCTCTATGGTGTTTACTCTCCATCTCTTCAGCTGTGCATCCCACCTGGCATCCTGATATGCCTTCATTGCTTTTTTCATTCTTCCCTGAGAAGCTTCCCTTCTCTTTGCCATTGCTGCTCTCATCCAAGCATCCAATGCCTCAAATTGGGTTGGTCTAGGCGGAGGTTTCAGAGCAGACATCACTCCTCTTAGCTGATACAGCACCTCCATAGGAAATGACCCATAACGAGGAAAAGCCAATTCCCCTTCTTTTTCTGTAATTTTATGCCAATTTTGAAGCCAAACTATAGTATGGAGTCCTACATTTGTTGCCATATAATGCGCCGGTGTATCCTCAGGCGGAGCTTCTTCTCCTACCCGAGTCACCACTCCTGTATCAACTCTACACAAATCCCGCAGCACCCTAAAACATTTCATCATGAAAATCGATTGTTTTGCTTCTCCAAATTCAATACTCAACTTCGAACAAACTTCCACCAATCCCAGCCCGGCGTTACACCAACCGACCAATCCCAGCGCGGCGCACACTGACGTCACTACTCGCTCTTTGCAGCGGCTCACCCTCCTTTACAATTTCATTCGCTCACACATTCACACTACAAGTAACTGTATATCCAAAAGCTATTAAACCAAGTAACTGCTCCTAACACAGTCACAATAACTTACAGTTACATAAACAAGTAATTGTCCGTCCTCTGAAAGATCGATAGAACACTCTTACAAGAACATTCATCCGCTGTGACCCCCACCTGCGTCGGTCACTCAATCGCCATAGTCCACCCCCGGTACCTGAGGCTTTCTATCGCGACGTACTCCTTTCACACAAAGTTCCCTATCACAAGTGGATCATCAATAGCGCTTCACGACACCCACAATTTTGATCAGACAATTACAAATACAAAACTATCCCGGGATCTTGGACTTCTCTTGAGTCCGCTAACCAAACTTCCTGATCCGCACGTGTCCGAACCAGTAAACCAATAAACTCACAATCATTCAACATGCATCTCAACTCCGCAAGACATCACACAAATATTTCATCACCGCAATCTAACACACCACACAATTCCATACTCACGCCACCACTGTTTCCGCCGCACCGTCAACGTCCGCCGACTTCCATCATTGTCCGCCGTCGTCTACTCCGGGTCCAGGGCCTTAATGTTCTTCCGACCCTACTCCTACTCTCTTTCTCCCCTCACTCTTAGAGGTAAACCATCCTCTGCTACCATTTGATTACGCCAACCTTTACTCCTTACCTTCCCTACTAGATTTAATGCTGATGATCTTTTATTTACCTGCTAAAAGTGGTAGAGGGGAGAAAACAATTCTAGATTATACTTTCAATTTAATCATGATTTAAAGACCACAGACTCCGAATTTAAGTTTTGTGGATTTATTATAAGGCCAAAAATAATTGAATATAAACACACCTCAATATCAGAGTATATAGGTACAGAAAAATCAATACAGAGCCGATTTTACGAATATAAGTCATTCGGCACAGAAGGCATAATATGATGAACTCCAAAATCAAAATACAGCAAAGAATAGAAGCGGAGTCCAATTCTCTTTTCATTTAAGAAGGAGCAAATCTTTCCCTACTCTGCTCTCAATAAGGATCCTACCTATCTCCCTTGTATCATATCCCAAAGGTGTCCGCACGTGTTGACTTCCTAAGAAGTACTCGCGTCAAATGGGTCTGATAGCTTAAAGCTATGGAGCTCGCTCTAAGATGCTCCTTCTCCTCCGAAAACTGGCAGAAGTCTCTCGAATCTGTCCCTGCGCATCATACAAAAAGACAATGTTCAACCCACAATACGTCATGTGTTAAACTTTTCCACTTGCAACATTTTTCAGTAGGTTTCCACAGAAGCTTTAATTAATTCGACTCTTCTGCCAGTGTCCTTGGTTCCCAGATAGGCTAAGCACGAAGGTGTCCTCCCTTCTCGCCTTTCAGTCTTCTTCAAAGACATTCCGGGTATCTCCTTAAATCTAAGAATAACGAGGTTGAATTCCTGCACCTGCAGTAGGATGAGAACACACTGTCTTCGAGCACAACAGAATTTATTTAATTAATTCTTGAGCAACCAAGGGGAAACGAAACTCAAAACAACCTACAATTTGGGCCTACACATTAAGTCGCTTAACTGAACACAGTTACATTACATGAATATAATTTCATCCTGCACATTACACATACAGAAATTATGTTACTCTAATACACGCAAAATCCTACTTAAATGGGTTCACTATGTTTCAATGCTATTATGACGTGAATAAATGCATCTTAATAATCATAAAACACTGCACACGACAAAAATACATATGAGTGCGTTTATATCACGAGTATAGTGCACCCCTACAATTTAGAGTGCTATAAGCGCTCTATGAGAGGCAAAGCATTTAGAGAAACAGTTGTGTAGTCCAAAAAATAGATACGAGTATGAGAAAGTGCATGGGCCAATTGATATTATGTTGTTTTTACGATTTTAGCAATTTGCAAACCTCACACAAATTTGGTTCATACACTGACTTGTACAATATGAATTTAGGTGAGGTTAATTTTTAGCAAGAGCTTATTGGTAGAAAAGAGCCTCATCTAAAGATGAGGCACTGGTTATGATTCAATCCATGGCATCCTCAAAGGTTACATGCTCAACGGTAGTATGAAGGAAGAGGTGATCAAGCATGGGTCAGGCAGGCATAGCCCCAGAGCACAGTTGGAACAAGATGGGTGTTAGACATGTGAGTCTAGGTGCATAAGACAAGTGTCAAATACTTTTCTACGTTGTCCAAATTGTATGGTCCGATAGGGCATTTTATCAAGCTATGAGAGTGTTATTATGATGAAGATGTTCATGAATGGGTGGAGAACCCGAACCATCTTGTTTTATCAATTACAAACGATGAGGGAAGCAGGCCATATTATTCAGGAAAGGAGAATCTAATGCCAGGCTCACCCGTCACCATTACTTAAAATTGTTTTGAAAAGAAGTGATACAAATTTGTGATTTGATTTTTGATCAGACCCATATCAAAGCAACAATATGGGCCTGGAGAGCTGTTTCATGCCAGATAAAGATTTAGATATATTGGGGTGGTGTCATGAGAAATAGCTTAAAATGAAGCTGGACACATATGCTGGTCCAGAGGAGTTTGAGGTTGATCACAAGGACGAATTACAAAGTGCAAGAATGTTTTAAAGAGGGTTTGGGCAAACTGAAAGGTTTCCATCAGTGTATCAATACCCTGCTGTTTTATTGTGGATGTGTTGCTGAGCATAACTGTGCATAACATACAGTGCTGAACACCCTTGAGAGACAGACTGAATTTGTATGCTAGGAAATGAGTATGTGTTTGGAAGATACTGGAATATTAGAGTGGTTTTATATAAGGGAATCAAGTGCCAATACAGAATATATCGGCTTTTATCTGAGATGTGCCACCCCCTGGCTTTATGTGTGTTCCATTTTAAGTTTTTGCTGTCTTCTGCTGTGAAAACGGCGAGTAAACATTGTGCTGAATATTCTCGGAAATAATTGAGACACTAAAGCTTCAACAGTGTTAATTCACAAAAGCTGTGCAGCCCTATAGAATCAATTTCTGACACTCCTAATCACTACTGATGTGAGTGCTTATAGTCTTGGTGCTGTTCTGGTTGGAAAGAGCAACCACACCATTTACCAGGCTCCACAGCACTATTAGGTGATAGAGCCCAAAGCTTTAGCCTGTACTTAGGCTGTTGAATATTTAATCATAGTATTTCATCACAGAGTTAGGAGGTAGTCTACTAACACCTGGAGGGTGAATGGGAGCATTCAACACTCCATCAACTGCCAAATTCCTTGAAGCCTTTGTGGAAGATTCCACAAGGAGTCTGGATGTATACCTAGAATCGGTCTCAACACAAACATTCAGACTGAAATCCGCAGCAGTAGTAACCAAATATTTCCGACATAATTGTTGTTCATACTGAGATTCCTCCCTGGAACCTTGTTGACAAGAACCTCTTCCACTGTTGCTTTGCCAGATCAAAACTGTTGTTCTGTGCCAAGGTTGAATGCAGCAACTTTCACATCAGGCGCACTATTTAACCATATCCCATCACCATTCAGTGTGAACGCTCTCCTGGCAGATGAAGTGATGCTCTGCAAATTGTGCCAAACTAATAGAAAAAAGTTCTGGACTCTTTCAGAGAACCGTATCACTGAGCTTCAGGGCACAAGTACTAAAAAAAAGAAGTGGGGGGACTAACCTAGTTAATCAGTATGCAAGTGACATCACAGCGCGTGACATTGCGGTGCGTGAGGCGCGTGACATCACAGGAAGTGGCATCACAAGAAGTGACATCAGATCTTAAGCCCTCACAGATATGTTTAGCAGGTGTATCATGAGTACATTTGAGCACATTTCGAATATACTTGCAAACCCTCCTGATTTAGGCAGAAGTTTCACACTTTTGTAGACTACACATAAAACAATGTTGCCTTTTGTCAGCGTAAAACTTCCTCTAGCCATAGTGCTTTAAAAGAAAAAATAGTGATATTTAAATTATTACAACGCCTCCTCAGGGGTAGTAAGCACTATATAAATGCTATTTATTTTGTGCAAATGCTGTGTAAGACAACACATCTGACATTCTTACAGCGCATGCATATCTCCTAAACAGAGAACAGAGGCCTCGGTGAGGCCAAGCTATCGGGTTCAAAATCCTAATAACTGCACAGAGATTTTCTAAGCTTAGTTATTCACAAACTACTTACTTTCTAATCCATTAGCCTTTTCCTAATGAGCAGAAAATTAACAGCTCAAATGACACTGCAGCCCACATTTCACCAGCCTCCAGGAAATGCACTCTTCCACTTGAAATGTGTCTGAGATTAACAAGCGGAAGAGCGATGGCTGCTGCCAATGGTTCATTTTCAGCTGTTAGAGTTAGAAAACCAGACGTAGAAATCACATTGTAACAACATACATTAACTGTATGATACGGTGGATTATATTGTGGGGCATACAATGGTTAAAATATGTGTTAGGGTTAACTTCTACTTCAAAACCCTTCATTAGAGAAACGGAAACCTCATTCCATATCTCTCCAAAGTAATGACAAGTCATCAGGGCCGGATTAACACCTTTAGAGGCCCTAAGCACTTAAAAGATTTTGGGGCCCCTATATATATCTAATTAAAAATATAAAAAATAAAAAACTTGCATTTTTCGAAATAAAACAGAACTTACTGTAAGATGGGAAAAATGTGTGTATACTTCCACTTTATTTATAGGTTCAACTGCACCATTTGCAGTTTTGCATATGGTCCATGGCAAATCCGGCAATGGAAAATGTCTGTGGTGCCCCCTTCCCTTGATGCCCTAAGCATGTGCTTATTTTGCTTAATGGTTAATCCAGCCCTGCGAGTCATCAACATTAGTTGAATTTGTTGAAAAACAAGTAAAAAAAAGTTTGGGTGTTACTTTGATTCTTCTATTTTTAAAACATAAAATAAAATAAAAACCTGTGCATTTCGGGCTGCATTTGGTCTCTTTAGGCTGAAAGCTTTAATGCAAAACGACCTGACCTCAAAATATTTAGTATTGGGAATGAAAAGTGTGATGGTCTGAGCTGCCGTGGCATATGCTATGCTACTTTATGTAGGACTAAAGAGATGGTTTTATATCTACTGAGCCGTTTTTGGTGCAGGGTAACTAATCCCTACATAAAGAAGCACAGCTCCTTACATTTGGACATGCCTCGTCTTCCGTTTTTTCTCCCAGAACATTCCATGGACTTCTACAGCTCTCAGTTCAGGGGTATGACTGGCAAGTTGCAATGGTATTGGTGGTAGGCAAGGTCTGATCTTCGCAGTGAAATAAAAACCGGAAGATTCCTATAAATCTCTCGATGTACAGTGCAAACTGCCTTAAAAAGGATACGTTTCCTACTGGGGAGCCAATCGAGTAATGAGCTCAGTGGTAACATGCCTCCACTTATGAAGATCAAGACACATGCTTCCTGCTGCATTTTGAAAACTCTGAAGCCTTTTTAAAAGGTACTCCACAACCATGCATAAGCACCATCTCCATAGTCCTTCTCTAATCTCTCATAGCCAATACAGCCTGGATTCAATGTAGAAAAAAACATAATATTGGGAAATCCTCATCTTCCTCAGTTGGACAAATCCTGCTTTAGCCACACTAGACACCTGGACAGACAACGCTTTATCCATCGAAACAGAAGCATACATATTTCAGGGGAATGAGTCCAGTCCAAAACGACACAGTAAGTCCCCCTCCAATGTTTGTTGGAGACAACCTCCAGTAATGGCCATCGCAAAAAAAGCCGAAGGGTTAATGTTGTAATATATGTTGAAAAGTAAATTGAACGCCGCTACGCATAAAGAAGATTACACTCCTTTTGAAAACCGCCATTAGGCTTTCTCACAATCCGAACTGAACAATCGAGCATAAGTCATTGTTGCCCCTCCACATTACGGAAGTGTTACCGATCGCCCTTGAGATAGCGCGCACACTTTAAAATGCATTATTTACATTTCAGACGGTCATTCGAAACTCCTTCGGATTTCTGGTTTTGTGCCCACACGAGAATAAGAAACCACTTTACCAGGTATCACAACAACTTTTGTATATAAGTCAATAGCGTTGAGGAGACTTTAGAAATCGATTTTTGAACAATTCCCCATTCTTTTCCTCATAGATTATATCCAGTCCACGCCCTGAAGAGAATCCCTACAATCACCCTGGGACTCGAAACGCTTCGGCACCCTAAACCACGGGGAACTTGCATTTGATTTATCTTGCCTTTTGTAGGGAGTTGCACACATCTCCACCTACCTACTAGGCTTAGTAATAATTCCCCTTGGTTCAGCAGCACCATAGTATGTACAAAGAATTTGGTTGTAAAACAATTGCTAGGATGCTGCAGGTTTGAAAAACAAGACTGGTTTATTAATGTATGTAATTTTTTTGCTTTTTGTACCACAATGAATGTTTTGTTTTACATATAATTTTCGTTTGACATGTATTGTTTAATGTATGTTGTCAAATGTGATAAGGAAGTATCATCCTTGGTCTGACCTATGAAGTAAATGAACTATATCTCAAAAAATGAAATGGATATAGTAAATAAATGCTTAAAACCACTTAATTCATTTAATAGTCTTCAGTCTGTTAAATAACGTTAACAGCGATTTAAACGTGACTGGCTAGTGCATTTTTTCCTGTTGTATATGAAAAGTAAATGAGGGCATATTCTTTGAGTAGTGTTTGCTGTGAAAGATTGGAAACATGGTGTTTTATTATGAGCAACATCATGATATCCCGAAAGGGGACAGTCATGAGGTGGGGAAGCTAAGCAGGGTTCGAGTCGGGGGTACACGTGGGTGGACGGCGTCCACCCACTTTTTTCACAGGGTGGACACCGTCCACCCTGCCAAGAAGTTGGGCCCCACTGAAAAAGATGCTGAATTCGTCCTGGTGTAATTTCTAAACACCACAGCGTGAAAAGCTGCCTCTCTTAAGTATGTGTGAAGTGCTAACAAGGTGTGAGCCTTTGTTTCCCCTCTGCTGCATTTGCATCAGGTGTGAGGCTCCTGACTGCTGCCAGCCAGGAGACTCAAACAAAAGGAGGCCTGATGACCCCTCAGATTCGCCTTTGTAATGGACCCAGCAGGAGTCTGAACTAAGAAAGCCCCCTCCCCGCCTGCACGTTGTTGCTTATCGAAAGCAGATAACGTGCAGGCGCTGCTGCCAACTTAGGGCAAACAAAGCAAACACAATAAGATGATGGACGGAGCGCTGAAACTTTTCAGACACTCGCCCCCAGTCACTATTAGATCTGGGTTGAATCCATCATCGTTCTTTTGCTCACTTCGCCACCCCAGTTCAGACCCAGCCATATCCGGTCCCAGGATGCTGCTTTCTGGTCCAGGGAAAGTTTCAGCGCTCCGTTCATCTTCTCCTTGTGTCTGCTTTGTTCGCCCTAAGTTGGCAGGGTATGCTCAGACGTGGTTCCCTTTGCTCACTAAGCCACAGATTCAAGCTAGCCTGGCTGATGAGGGGTGTTACCCCAAAACCGGTCCCATGATGCTTGTTTCTGGTCCAGGGAAGACCTGGCTTGGGAGTCCAGGCTGTACTGTTCCCATGAGGAACAGGGTCAAGACTGATTTGCATATGGCTGGGTCTGAACTGGGGTGGCGAAATGAGCAAAAGAAAGATAATGAATTCAACCCAGATCTAATAGTGATTGGGGGTGAGTGTCTGTAAAATTCAGCACTCCGTCCATTATCTTATTGTGTTTGCAATAGCCTCAGTTCGCCAGTAACCGCACATTGTTCACACCACACTGCATAGTTCTCGCTATATTCACATTGCATTCATATTAGCTAAACCTTGGACACTCTATCAAATAAATACAGACAACAGTACCAGATGTATTCAAGGCTCATTGTACTTAAAGCAATATACTGTGGTTTTTATGAAAGCACGGGCCTAATATCACATTCTGAATCATAACTCGTTAATTGGACAGCATTTCCAGATGAATGTGTGGCTTAGCCAGGTAGTCTTTTCTCTGTGTTTAGTTTCTCGGCGCAGAACTTTCTGAAGGCGTTTGTACAACAATGAGACAGTTTGGTAGTCATAGTTTTGAAGCAGCAAGTGAGTACAAGGTTGCTTTTAACTTCAGATTCTTTATTCATCCTCTTAGTTGTACTAAACACTATGCAGTCTACCCCTTCTCGAAAATAATCACGAAAGACTGCTCCCTACTTTTTCAAGTCATAGAGCTTGCTTTCTAAATTTCTGTAAAATCATATTTTGAACAGAAAGCCTTTGACAGCAGACCAGGAGCTGCGGTAGTGATAAAATGGCTTACTTGTTATTTGCCCACTATGTGGGCTTGCTGAATTGTTGGTTGCACATCAGAACTTTAGGGAAAATGTCTTCCAAGGGCGGTTTCAGTACAATGACAAATTGGAAAACTATTTTTGTCTAGTCTACCCTTTCACTTCATTTGCTTCAGTGCGCCCCTTACCCGAAGCAATTTCTGCCTATTGTTAGTCCAAGAGAACCTGGGAGTCATTTACCATGAGTTAAGCCGGGCAGGTCATTGCAAGGTCCTTTCTTGTTTGTTTCAACTCAATCTCGTGTAGAGCCACTGTGGTTTCTTTCGGTCCAGCACTTTGATTCAGCAGCTTCATCCCCTCCCACGCCAGCCCCCAGTGATCCAAGTAAGCTCTGCTGTATGTACTAATATGTGTGTCTGGTTTGTTTCGCTCTGACTGCTTCTGGAGGGTTAAAAGCACAGGGAGCCAGTCTTCACCACCTGAAGGGGATTGTGTGTTGATAGCTATAGACAGACGGTAGATAATCCTTTTGTATTGAAAATTTGCTGTCTTCCCAGGCAGAGCGGGAGGTATTTTCAGGAGCAGTTCATGAACAGTGTACAAAATGTATAATGTTAAGCAAGTTAAATGAGGCTAGAGGAGCGGAGCCTAGCTCTTAACTTGTCTTCCCCACTAAGAGCTGATTCAAGAATATATGGGCTAAAAATCAATCAATTAATCTGTGTAGCCAGTGGAGTGCCCGCATGTAAATAAGCTAAACAATGCAAACGTTTAACTTATCAGAGAGTTGCTCAAAAACAAATTATTCAGTAGTCAGAGGAGTTTCTCATCACATTAACAAAACTTACTGCATCATCACCAGTCTTTGTGACAGTTGGGAAATAGCCACGTTAGACTGCTACTAGATGAGTGTGAGCAATTTAGTTTGTATTTATGTTGTGCAGAATAAAGATGGACTGGGTTGCGGCCCTGAGTAATTACCAGTGGCTGAGATTAATTAAAGCATTCCATCCATCACTTCATTGTATGCTTCCTTGTGAAAGGGCAGCATGCTGTAATTCGTAGTGAAATCACCCAGTGCCAGAAGTGTCCTAACCCACTGCCCCATGATTCATGCTGCAATGACTAGAAATATGTGAATGACACAACAACAGACTAATAGATTAGGTCTGGCTCGAAAATCCCTATAAATAACTGTTATACACATAACTGTAGAAAAATCTAAAGGTCTTGGCTAACACCAGACCTAAAAAAGCCAATTAGTTTGCCATTAGCTGTCAGCCTCTTGCCTTTGTTAATGCTTTTTTGTAATATTTTTGTAAACTTTTCTTTCAAACAGAGAGGCTTGAACAGACAGACAAACAATGAGGCTTGCACAGACAGACAGACAGACAGAAAGACAGAGAGGCTTGCACAGACAGACATGCCTGCAAAGACAGAAATGATTGCACAGACAGAAAGGATGGCACAGAGGGAGAGCACAGACAGAGAAGCTTGCCCATACATACAGTTACATAGAAGGGTAAACCCAAAACGTCACTGGGACCTGGGTATAGAGCAGTACATAAGAAAAATGGTCCCAGTACACGATTGCATAGAAGAACCACAAAATTACATTGAATTAAACATAAATTACACAAACCATCTTATTCTTCATGTACAGTGTTGTTTAATCACACTGAACATACAGTAGTTCATAATATTTTCACTGATATTTATAAAGCAGTGCCCCAAGAGGGAAGGGTGGAGGTAAAGTGAATGAAGTGAGGATAGGGAAGTGAGTGAAACGGTGTACAATTCACATAATCAATTGTTATAAAACACAAAAGCGGCTCATAAAGGAGCCAGATCTTCTTATTAGGTACAAATGTTAGATAGCCATGATTGTAAACAGGGTCACAGTGATGAATCGCTGTTGGTCAAACTGGCTAGTATGGTAGATGTCGACGTTTCGACCCCTGAATAATAGTAGGTCAATGTATCCCTTACGTCGGGGTCTTCTTCAGGATAGGAGTGTAGGTGGGTGAATGGGGGCAGGTTATCATCAGTGGCCCATTCATTGGGCCTGAGGGGCAAGTGGGCGCGTAGGCTCCAAACTGTAGTAGGCGAGAACAAACACTTCAGCGCGTACTCAAAGATGCCTGAATTGGGGGTGGGCCACACAGGGTTAATCTCCTGGGCCCGGAAAAATTACTTGTGAGGTCAATGTGGAGGGCCAGATTGCTCCGTACTCAGTCGTTCTGTAACTCCAGGAAACGTCTCAGTCCGTGAAGAAGACCCCGACGTAAGGGATACATTGACCTACTATTATTCAGGGGTCGAAACGTCGACATCTACCATACTAGCCAGTTTGACCAACAGCGATTCATCACTGTGACCCTGTTTACAATCATGGCTATCTAACATTTGTACCTAATAAGAAGAAGCGTGCAAAGAAAAGGGCGAAGAACAATAATCGGGAAGCCCTATTAGAGACCATCCCGAAAGATAAAACAGACCGGCTGGTATGCGTTACCACATACACCCCTGTTTCAAATAGAGTGCAGAACATCATCAAGAAGAAATGGGCAATTTTGAACAGTGGAAACCGGAAGTGGGAACCCCCACTTTTTGCGTTTAAGCGGAGTAGAAACTTGAGAGATGACTTGGTACACTCGAAGATCCCTAACGATGACACAGAAAACCAGATGACCTTATGGAGCCAACCAAAACCAATAGGGCATTATCCGTGCGGTAATTGTGTTTGCTGCCCCCTGACTACCACTACTAAGGAGGTAGATATTGGAACAGATAATCCCTGGAGACTCAAGAATTTCAGTAATTGCAATACGGAAAATGTAGTTTACCTACTCACCTGTCCTTGCAATCTGAAATATGTGGGGATGACGACAAGGAGAGTAAAAACGAGGATCAGTGAACACCGTAGCACCATCAGGTGCAAAAAACAAACACCAAGTTGACAAAACATTTTACCGAGAAACACCATAGTGATTCTGATCTGCGGTGGATCATCCTTGAAGTAATGAAAAAAAGGAAAAATGACATTTCTAGACAGTTACACATCCGGGAACAACGGTGGGTGTACAGGTTACATACATGGGAGCGAGGCCTGAACGATGATATACCATGGCTACAGCTGGCAAAGTGACCTAGCCAACCTTAATACATGGATCAATCATTTAGTGAGATAGTTGCACAATACTATAGAAGGTGATCCGAGACCTTGTAATCGAGTGACGTATTTAGACCATAAATGGGCAGCCTATGCGAGCATAGACTTAACAACCCCTAGAAGTAGATAATGGCAATTGTTACACAGTGTGACCATTGAGAATAATGTACTTCGTCCCACTGCCTTATGTCCATCACATTTCAGGGGATCAATAGAGTAGTATACGCCACGATTGCAATATAGATTAAATACGAGTACATAGATACTGGTTGACCATCATATATTTAGCCCCCTAACGCAGGGTCTAATACATTTTAGGGGAGAGAATGAGTTTTATGCCCTACGATCACACCACATTCATCACCGGAGATCAAACACATTGTGTGACTTTGAAAACCAGTTAACCCAGAATGACGACACTCTGGTTGTATATTATCTAAAGTTTTATTTTTTAGTATAGAGTACTTTGCCTATAGGATAGATTTCCAACCTATCAAGGCTAAATATAAATATAATTGAGTATGTTCTCTCGCGCAAGTCAATACACGCTTTAAATATCACTGGGTTGCATTTCCTAATAAATAGTACGGATATCGCCCTGAGCACCTCCCGGTTATGACTAGCCTCTACCGATAAGTGGTGATTGTTTCCACATAGCAATATGATGCGCAGACGGATCACAAGAATACTCTAATTCTACGCATGCGCTATCCACGTCTTCTAACACGTGGCTTATGTTGCATGATTTTGGTCGTCCCGCAATTGATAGCACATGCGCCCCTGAGACACGTTTAGTTATGAACAGAGAGCTCCAGTTCACAGGTGATGATGGTGCCACACAGAGGTACAAAGTGCAGAAGGATAATAGAGACACTCTTCATCTGCACACGCGCAGTCCATGGGTCTCTACGCGTGGCTACTGCCGCTTGAGTTCAACGCGTCCCTCATTCAATAGCGCGTGCGCGCAAGAGGTACACTTACGATTGTACTAAGACAACCTCTTTTATCCAATAGGAGTGCGTAGATTCACACACTCCCCGTGCCAGGCACCTAGCCCCGCCCGCATTTGGACACAGGAAGCGCTCTTAGCGCCCCAGGTGCTGTTTCAATTATTTCGCATGATTAAACAATTAACCAATTATCTAGAGGATATATATACCACCGAGGGAACATCAGTCTCCATCGACGGGAGACCGAGAGGACGCCTGTAGAGAGAACCGATGGGAGCGCTGAAGTCAGACAGTAAGCGTATGAGTGTAATGTATAAGGGTGAGAATGAAAGCTTGATCCCAGTTTTCTCGGAGAGATTGGGTGTCAATCACTACTACTGGATGACCATTTTGGTTATTACAGTTTCATGCATTTGAGTTTTCTGGTTTTAATCTATGGATACATTATGAGATCATTACCACTTTCTAAATCAGCATTTCTCCCATACAGAAAGTCACAAGTAGGCCCTCCCACCCTCGCCCTCCCATGGAGTATAGAGGATAGTATTTCAGGGTAAGAAATGGATTATGCAATTGACCATTTGATGACACGTACGTGTGCCACGTGTCTCATACAGACCACACCACGCGCGCTATAGGTGTGACCTGGGTTGGATGACAACAATTGTCTATTTATAAACTTACTTACACGTTTGGTTTGTTTGTTTTCTTTGTTTCCTTGTTTCCTACAGAATCTGTCACAGTGGTACTACACCAGACGGGCGATTGTATTTTATTTATCTTTTATCCCCGCCCCAGAGTAGCAGCTCCTTTTTGCATTAGAGGCAAAAAGGATAAACCCATTTGGTCCTGACGAATGCGACGTACCCTACGGGGACACTAACGCAGAAACATGTTGACCACACTTAACACGGTGAAGGGAGAATAATGTCCCAGATCACCGTACACCTATTTTAATACCATACATCTGTTCCCTGAATAAAACACTGTTGAGTGACAGGTGTGATGGTTTTTAAATCACCTTTCACTTTCACACGGCCATCACTTAGTTGTAGAAGTGCATCCCTGTCTCCAGGTGTATGCCCGCCCTCTATCAAACGAAGTTTTTAGAGGGTGAGGACAGCCTATGATGAAGCATGACACCGGGCGGTGTGTGAGGCCAGTCCGAAACTTTTTATGAGATGCCCTCACTGGTGTTGCATCTCAGCATAATTCTGTAGGAAACTGTAGGAACCCACGTGAGGGGCAGCCTTTTTGTGTTTGCATGTCTGTATGTGGTCCACTGGGTTCTCTGGCGATATGCAGGTGTTGCTGATGGACATGACCTTTGATAGGTCCTGCCTCCTTGATTGGGAAGGTAAGCTCCACTTTTGAATGCTTTAAAGACAGTAGAGCTGTAGCATTTGCCTTGGGGCTGTTGGCCCCTGCCAAACAATTCCCACACCAGTTTCGGAAATGTAGGGGCTACTCCAGCCTTTCCAAACAGTGAGGCTGCAGACAGATCAGTCCTTTAGGGGCCATGGATGTGGATCCGAAAGGCAACATGTGGGCCAGCAGGGGCACCATTTTTTAACTCCTCCTCCCCTGCTACAACGGCCAACAAACTGCTTTAGTTTGCCCTCAGCGGCACATTCCCACCCAGTAGGAGGCAGGATCCAGCACTTTTTTCCGTGTTTACATTCCTTCACATCTGACAGATGGGTCTTGCAAATTGATCAAAAAGGTTAATCCCTGCCTTTTCTTTACTTCCTGCCCAATATCCACACCAGAACAAATTTCATAAGAGGATCTGTCCATCCTGTTATAGGAGCTGCACCTTTTGTTCTCCAAAGGTGCCATAGAGAGGTACCGGACTAGCAGAAAGGCGGAGGTTGTTACTCTTCCTATTTCATTATCCTGAAAAAGGATTGGGGCCTCAGGCCAACTTTGGACCTCTGTCCCCTCAGCACCTTCCTACAAAAGGAGAGATTCAAAATGTTAACATTGGCCCAGATCGTTTCTGCTCTGGACCCGGGCGACTGGGTGGTGTCCTTGAACTTGCAGGCCACATATTTTCATGTACACATCCTGCAGTCCGACAGGCATTATCTGTAGTTCAAGGTGATTAAGAGCATTTTGCTGTATTCTCCTTCGGCTTCATCAGCGCGACTCCTTTGTTCACAAAAGTAATGGTGCTGGTTGCTGCGCATCTTTGGGGCAGTATAAAGCTAACTTCCGAGGTGGTATAGAGCTAACAAAGAGGCGCACAATGCCGTCTGTGGGCATGCAGGA
The DNA here is from genome assembly GCA_963921515.1 of Calotriton arnoldi. NCBI lineage: Eukaryota > Metazoa > Chordata > Amphibia > Caudata > Salamandridae > Calotriton > Calotriton arnoldi. Next base: position 4,237,980 of record CAWUFW010000438.1, read on the forward strand.
GCACTGCTGCAAAAAATCTCTGGATCCAGTCTGGTCCCTGGGGCATATTCTAAGGTGAGGAGTCTACTTTTAGGTAGAGTATCCACCAGAAAGAGTGTTACCGAAGGTAAGTAACTTGTTCACTTGGTCCTGCCAGCCAAAAACAAACAAAATGTCAAGGAATACCACAGCACTAGAGTTTGTCCTTATCATTCAAGAGCTGTAATAGAGCATGTCATAGCCCTCCAGAATGTATTTAATGAATAAGATACAGGCATACTGACCTTTATTGAAATTGAAATCATTGTTCATTCAGTCCCAGATATTCTAGTAGGGCTAACCTTCTGGGATCTACAAATATCTAAAGGGAGTCAAAATTATATGTAGGAATTATATTAAAATATCTGCGCTTCAAACTGTTGTGCTACCCTTCTGAGAAACATTCTTTAAATTCAAGCCTCAGAAACATCTATGTGGATTGAAGCATTATATATAGATCCACTAAAAATGAGAAGGAAAAGTTTGAGGGAAATTTGTTAGAACTTATTACTATTGTACAGGGGGAAAGTGAAAGTAGCATATCTCAAGCAGTTTACAGACACAAAGTGATAAAGACTTAAATATCAGATCCCTATAAACACATATTGAAGTGCTGGAATACTATCAGCTAGTCTGGGATGAAATTCATAAAGCGGTCCATCTTCTCCATTAAATTCCAGCATATAACGCGGAGGTTACCAACACAAAAACACAAGTACTTCTATTTCTGGGTTATCTCGTTTATTCACTCTGGGGCCTATTCACAAACTGTATTCTTCCAGTATATTTAGTATTACAACAGTATGTTGACTAAAGTACTACAAAATGCAATTCACATATCTAAAACCTGCACCTCTCTTGTGACTTCTGTGGGGAGATCCTCACACATGTAAATTCTCTATTTAGTATTGATTTAGGACGAGACCAGAGGGAGTAGCTGGATAAATATGGATTATTACTACTAAATGGGAGTGGTTTAGGGATGACTAAAGAGGGTTAGGGACTGATTTAGGGAGGGATATGCACCCACCCACAAAAGAGTTGAGCCCATTGCCTTTCACAAACTGCACTTCTAAATTTATCACAGACAAAAAGAGTCCCAAAACAACAGTAAATTGATCTAGCTCCAGCTAATAAACTATGTAATTGTTTTTACTTTGGCTGAAATTTATATTTTACTTCAAACTTTAGAATTGTTTTTATTTTATTTAATATATTGCAATCAAGGATTTTATTCAGAATTAAGATAATAGTGCTGTCGCATTTTTAAAATTTTGTTCTACATTTGAAATAACTATATAACATTTATTTACATCAATATGTTACATAAACATAGTTGTACTAACTGTTTTGTCAGTAAATAAACTTTTTTACTTTTCCCTATACTTTATCATTGGGAGACTCCACATTCAAGTTGGAGATCTGCCTATCGTAACATATAGGAACATTTTAAAATGTTTATTAGACCTTACAATAATTTAGTACAAAAATATATTATTGGTAAATATTATTGTAAATTAATTTTAGATATTTATTTTAAATGTAGAACAAAAGAAAAATATTACAGCACTATTGACCTAATTTTATATTAAATAATAATTTAAATATAATAAATAAAAATTGTTTTTCTGAATTTTAAAATGAAAAGTAAACTCGCACATAAAGTAAAAAAACATATTTTTTATTGTGCATTAATAATTAGAGTGAGGTGCAGAATTCATTAAAAGTAGTTTAATTAGATTTAATTACAATATTTTATCAATTAAATATTATCATTAAATAAATGTTTTATTTTTATATTTTTTAATGTTAACTTATATTTATTTATATTTTGAACTATTGTACGTAATTTAATTTCATTTATCATTATTTCCTCTGGGTATTATTTTCTTGGCAACCGAGAACAAATAGCATATCCCACTTTTGACATATCATTGCGTTAACATACATGCACAAGGCCCACACCCCCTCCAGACCCATCCCCGCCATTAACCAGCCCGTAATAGGACCACCATTTGCCCCAAATCTTGGCATGCTTCTGCGGGCCGCCACAAGGAAAGGTATATCGATTTTTCCATCTGGGCAGACCAATCCACTCCTATTCGTCATTCAGTTAGGTTGGCGGGGTGAGAGGATTTCCACTTGAGGGCCGTGCCATGCCTGGGTACTTATGTGGCTAATCCCGCCATTATCCGCTCACTGAGGGGCCCCCAAGCTCTTCCATAAACATTGGGCTGTAAAGTATGTGGCGTGAAAATAAGGAAGTTGGATTGATTGCATTTTGGAGGAACTAGCTAATTCGTGGGAGGCCATCTGGGCATCTCGCCGGTCTTCATCTTCTAGCGGACGCAGCCACCCCTCCTACCACGGATGTTACAGTCCCTGAAAGTAGTGCAGGTGATCCCTTTCCTAGACATCTTCCAGTGTGATCTCAATGTCATCCCAGTGCTGAAAACCGCAGAGACGGCCAGTGTAGTGAAGCCACTCTCCCTTCCATAGTGGAGTCATTTGTGTGAATTTTTTATCCCACCCCATGAACCGTAGAGCCGCGGGCCAAGTCCTAATAGAAGTAACCGTCAGTGCGGGGATTGCGGAGCTGTACAGCAGTTCCAGTACAGCTTTGAAGCCCAAATGGGAAAACTCCAACCAATAGGCAGGGTCATCCCACCCTCCGGTAAGCCAGTCATTGATCACTATTATGTGGCCGCCCAGTAGTAAAGTTGAACATCTGCCACTCCAAATCCCCCATCAAAGACCAGCTGCCGGCACTTGTCAGGCGCTATACTCTGTGGTCTGCCTGCCCACAGAACGGTTCAGACCAGCATATTGATCTTCTGAAACCAACTGTTAGGAATGACAATGGAAAGTTTTGAATGGTTTAGAGGAACTGGGGAATGTCATCATTTCAAAAAGGGCAACCTTTCCCAGTAGGTTGAGAGGAAGATTCTCCCATCTCTGGAAGTCTGGTTTCATTTTAGTAGTAAGTGGGGAAAGATTAGGAGCCCAGGCCAGCTCCTTATCCCTGGAAATGTGAATACCCAGATATAGGACGTTTAGTCTCTGAATGGGAATGGATGATTGCCAATCTATTGTACTGTTGTCCCCCTTAACAGGGACCAGGAGGGATTTGTGCCAGTTAACACGGAGACCAGAAGTATCCCCGTACTTCCTATGGGGTTTTATTTTAAGTCCCTGTCTCCATTATGTTCTGTGGGAGAGTGTTGCAGTGTTAGTGGTTGGTCATGTGTGGTGCTGAACTTACTAGTGTTACTTTTTGGTAGTAGTCAATTAATCGTAAATTTAGCCCCACACCTTTTTTTAGGGGGTGGAGACGTGCAAGTCTACACTTTTGAGTAACTTTACATTTGGTTTTTATGAATAGCCAAAATTAGTACAGTTAATCAAAATTGTAAGAGCACATTGCAGGTGTGAATTATTCACAAGTGTTAGTTACCTTTCTGAATAGCCCCGTTAGTGCATATGTAGCAGCAGGTTGAGAAATGCTTTTATAACTGTTTAATGAAAGCATTACATTTCTAATATTGAAACTAATTGCACCCTATTAGAAGGCATCCCAATTAACTATCAAAATGCAGTTACTTAAGACTTAATTTTGACTTCTTTACTAATATTCTTTCCTAATTGCAAAATGTTTCTTCTCATAATTTCATTCTATCTTACAGTTCAGAAATTACTACTGGACAGTCCAGTCAAGCATGGTGCTTTTGACCCATTGTGCCAGAAGGATTTAGCCAAAGGCAGATACAAAAGGCTCTTCTAATCCCTTGGATCAGGAACAGCTTGACAGTGAACTGAATCACCTGACTCCGGCCCTATCTTTGGTGGCATGAGATCTGCCAACATACTGTCATCGCTCCTAGTTTTAAACTTCATTCTGCATCCTTTGAGTGCCAAGTTGAGGGCCAGAGAGGTGCCCTTGGTTCCTTTTGAACCACCCAAAATCAGTACTACAGTGGTACGTGTAAATATCCTGTGCCTTATGCTCCACCCCTCTACTAAGGCGGAGGCTCTGGCAGTCTTTGTTATGTTATGTTGAATTGTATAAAGCACTAATCACCCGAGAGGGTATCCAGGGTATCTTTGTTACTAGTCCATCTGCCTCTGCTGCCCACATTCAGACACTCCAAATGTGCCCTCAGGCGCAGGGACAGCTCTTGCAGATTCATCTCCCAAGCTTCTTTCTAAACGCTTCACTTGGTTAACTTGGACACTGAGCCTGATGCCAGTATGAGTGAGCTTAAGGAGAAATGCATTACTACCAAATGATACTTCTCAGGCACTGGCACTCCCTTTGAATGAGTGTATCCGTTTGTTGGCGGTAGTTTCACCCTTCCCCTTTTTGAAACTGCGCATGCCATTGAGCATCAAGTCCTCAAACGCTCTCAGGGGTAGGAAGAAGGCACTCTCTGAGCCACCTTTCTCAAAAACCTGGATGACAAGGACATTGTCAACTTTGTCTCGGGCAGTGCCTCCCTCCCCACTTAATCTGTGGAGTCGATGCTCGTCTTCCGGATGGACAAACCATAACCCTTCATCATTTAAAAAAAGGCAGAACACCTTACATGCTATTGAGAGACACTATTTGCAACAGATTATAAAACAATTCAGAATTGACTTTTTTATACAGAAGACACGTATCCAATCTATATAAAATGTTCATTAGCTTTTTTTAATTGAACGATGATTTTGGTAACAAAACTGGTAGGTGGTAAGAATTATTAAGGGCCACATTTTTACTTTAAGACTGGCTTGGGTACTTCAGTCATTTGAATAAACGTTATTATTGCTTATTATTAGCCTAATGTTAAGTATTTAATATTTGGGGTGGTGTAACATCGCTCACGTACTACTGCATCATTTCAAAAAATAGAATAAGATATTTATGAATAATAGGTATGAAAACTTGTGCTCTCGGGCTCTTCGGCTCTAGGTGGCATGTGCAAAATGGCAATGGCTGTTGTAGATGCACGCACAGTGCCAGCCTGGGCCAGTCACACTTCGTTCATTTACGTGTAAGTTTACAAGTAGAGGCATGGGTGTGAAAGTAATTTAAATGTTTGTCACTACTCACATAGTTACTGTTCTATGGCTCTTTACCTCATTTGCCTGAACTTCCGGGAACTGCAATTATGCGATGGTTACTAGTTAAGCAAAATCTGCATTCGTAGTGGAACCTCTGCACCTCCCCACAAGCAAGTAAACATCAGTGTGGTCTTTGTTAATCATGATCGGATTATGTGATTACCCTAGGCGATGTTTTTCGCATAAGTATGGCTTCAGCGTAGAAAACATTTTTGTAAACCAGATTGGCAACATACTGTGTGTGGCCCTATGCAGTCTTCAGTGGTGGCTGGTGAGATTTGAAAGTGGAGGGGCGTAAAAGTTCGGGATGCGTGCCTTATGGCGAGCGACCGAGCCCGACTCCCATTAGAGGAGTTTGAGGGGGGTTCTCCCCGGTAAAATTTTGAAGAAAGAGTGTGAAATGGTACATTTGCAAGCAAAATTGAGAAAGCAAGAAGGTTAATAAAGCAATTCTTCTATAATGTCAAATAAGTGCACTCATCCTCTCAGCTATGATGATGGGCAAAGAACAGACAACATGCACCTACAGAAAGAAACATACACAGATGCGCGCGCACACAAACAGATAACACACACAAATGCAGATTCATGCACATCGAAATGCATACACATGTCCACAAAACTCAAATCCACAGACACACACAACCACTCAAGCACCCAATCGAGGACATATCCTAACCATGGTGCACAGTGCGGTTCCAACCAAAACAGCAAAGTGCCAAAAATTCCACAGTAATTGTAACTACACAGACATGAAGCATGCCACAATGCAAGAAGCCTCAAAACCACATAGAATCTGCGTCAGAAATTACATCAGGTACATACAGCAACTCATATTGCATGTGGATAAAAAAATCAATAACTGCAAATACAAGAATGTTTACAAAGACCATTAATTGATGATTTACATGCACCAGGCAGAGGAGAATGAGATTTGGGTATTCATACACACCTATAATGCAGTCTCTCGGGTAGTTATGCCGTGTGACGCTTAGCCAGCATTCTTTGCATTCTGGAACATGCAGTCTATCCCGAATAATAGCAAAACTACTAGAGGTGGATATGCTCTGGCTTGGACCCTCCAGACAAAAAAACAAGGCAAGGAACTATGTGGCTTCTGTCACCCACCGCCTTACCTCAATTGCCATTTTCCAGAAGGTGTTCTACTATGTATGTGATTTAACATGTAATGGAGTGCTTTACATAAGCACCAGTTACATTACACAAGGACACAAGCATCATTCGCCCAGTCAGTTGTTGGGAGGATACGTTTCACTTCCACAATACACAGGCCATCACACAGAACACAACAGTAATACACAGGACATCACACAGAACACAACAGTAACATACAGTACAGTGCACAGAACACAACAGCATCCTCCACCAGGTTGGTTGTTGGGATAATACATATCATAATGCACAGAACATCACACAATACTGTCCGCAGCTGACTGCTTGAAAGATTCTTGGCAATCACGCATTTAAGAGTAAACGCCCAGAGGTTTTGAAGTGCAATCGCCCAGGGACTCTGCAGGAGGGCTTCTGATGCAGACTTCAGCGAGAAGCCACACAGGGTGAATCACACCGACCTTTCTCTCCTGCCGTGGGGGCCGGGCCATGTGAAATGTCACACACTGAACCCACTGGCAAGACACAGCGGAGGTCCCACAGCTCATGCCACTGCCATACTCGCTGCCATGACAGGAAGTTTGACCAACCTCCCCAAAGTTTCTTCATTGTGCCCCAAGCTAAAACCCACCACCATCCCAAGCCATGATGTACCATAGAGTAAGGTACAAAGAACCCTCCCCCACTCCACAGAAACGTCGTGTAAAAAGCACAGCATTGTGTCTTTACCTCCTCGCTGAAACCCAGCTCCTCGGCGCACACAGCCCATACAATCCACAGCAGAAAAGGTGCCCGTGCCACTTAGAGGGTCCTGCCCAGGGCCGTTTCTGCCATTAGGCAAGACTAGGCGGCCGCCTAGGGCGGCAAAAGGGGGAGGGCGGCAAAAACATGCTATTAACTGCTATTAGTTTCCAATTCCTGACTGAAACTGGGTCACCCTGGTGGAGTGGCAGCGTGCGCGCTGCTCCCAGCAGGCAGCTTATGGGGGCTGGCTGAGCAGCAGCTAGCTACAAACATTGTAACAATTCCCGACACAGGCCGTGCAGAAACTAATAGGCGGGGTGAGGTGTCCTGCTGCCTCCACGGTGGCGCGAGGGTTGGCTACAATTCTATTGGAGGGAGGGCGGGGCACGCAGTTTTTAAAAAAAAATTAATGTGAAGCACTGCAACGCGACTAACGGACCCGAACGGTCCCAACCCCTGACCCGGACCGCGGCCAATGGCCGTTGTGGAGCCCAGTACACCACTGCGCTCCAGCTGCCGCTGAGAGGTCACAGTGTCTGAGAAGACTTTCCAGGCCGGCGCCGGATGGACGGCCGCGGCGAGCTTGCCTTGAAGCAGGAGTTGTTGCGGCCACGAGGCGTCCCGGAACGGAATTGCTGCAGTGAGCCACGCAAAGTAAGTGTGCGTGACAGTGCCCCCTGCAAGTGTATAATTTTTCTGCTATTTGGTTGGCAATGGATGGTATTGGTTTTACTAAATTAGCAGTTGTACTGTAGCGCAGTCATGATCACCTGCCTGCCAGTGCCCTGTACTGTAGCAGAAGTTCACACAGGTCAGCAGCGTCACTCAGCAGAACAGCATTGGATAGCTCTCTGTGACAGCCCTGCTGTGGTGTGATCTGTGCGTCCGAGGGAAGGGGGAGGGGGCGGACCGGGGTATAATTATTTTTGGGTGTCGGTGAGTCGGGTGAGTAGAGCAGTAATGTTGAATTAATGCTGCCTGCTGTGAGTGACCTGTGTGCCTCAGCTGCCTAGTGCCCAGCTACTTGTCCGTGAGTCAGCTGTGTTGACTCTCTTAATTTTAAATGTAGGCAGCTCATCTGTGCCGCCTGCTGCAGGGCTGGGCAGGTAGCGCCGACCACTTTTGGGGTAATCATGATTTGTATTAGGGTTGATGAGACTCATTTTTAATAGATTACAGCACCATGGCTGCTGGCTCACAGTGACTGCCTGTGAGGCTGAGGCTTGCCCAATGCCTGTCTGTCTGAGGCGGTGTCCATGAGTCAGCTGACTGTGTCATTTAATTTTTGGGGCAGCTGACAAGGTGTTGTTGAGGAGCATCAGCTATGGCTACAACTGAAGGTAGTAGGGAGAGGTGAACATAGAATTGTGCCTGTTACAGATTTAAAACTGAAGTTAATTTCCATGTTTTAGGTTGTTTATGTGCAGTACTCCTTGTATGAGGTGTTCCTGTGTGTGACATTTCAATACTTGAGTTGTGGCACTTTCACAGTTAATAGAATAAAGCAGTTATGTACATGCAACATTGTTTATTTAAGTAATGACCCACCTATATGCAATGTGATGATCTAGAATGGATGTTGAAACACGTGATGTTTATGCAAGATTTACAATGAATAATGCTTAGGAATGGCGTCATGCCATCCGCACAATCAGTTATAAGATCTTCTTAGTGTTTCTCATTGTTCAAATGGGTGTAATTTCTGATATTTATATGTTTCCCTTGTCTTCATTGCTTGATGTTGCTCGCGAGAAAGTGTCACTCATAGTCGTTGAATGTTGCATTTAGTTATTTAATGTTTGATGTGTTTTATTGTTTAGTGTTGAATACAAGTTCTTTTATATCTAATGCATTAATTCTTCTAGCCTGGATGACAGGGGGAGAGAGTGATGGTAGTAAAAGGGAGGGGGCGGCATTTTTCAATTCTCGCCTAGGGCGGCAAAACACCTAGAAACGGCCCTGGTCCTGCCCTTCACAACGAAAAAATCCTAAGCTTCTAAACAACTCACCATGTGAGGATACGAACTTTAGGAAGCACGATGATGATCGAAGGCGGCAGCATCTTTTAAAGCAAGCAATGCAGCCTCTCTCTATTCATGCCGCACCGAGGAGAGATTAGAAAGAGAAACACAGCCTCCTCCGCGCTGTGCGACTTCATGGGCATACACTGTCAGAGGCCCCTGCAACTAACTAATTCCGCACCGTGAAGCGCACACTTGCAACTTCCTTGCATGACTTTTATGCTCGCACAAAATACATGTGTGCTGCATGCACGCAAAGTTAATGCAAGGGTGGCATTTGCCACAGTAGTGTGACTAAGCAGTAACCAAAAATTGGCCCTCGCTATCGTAACAGTAAAGAAGAGACAATATTTAACATTACCTTGCAGTTATTACAAGAAAAAACGCAATTAATGCTTGCTTAAATATACATACAGCTAGACACCGTGAATGTGCATGATCCATCCACACCAAATGTGATGAGTGCGCAGTTCAGGAAATTCAAACAGCACAGCTTTGAAACGCACTGGGACAAAATAAGAGAAATACTATTTTGCATCACTTGAAAGTGCAGCCCTTTTAGGATTTAGTAAGTAGAGGCCTTTGTTAGCGCCCTTACATTAAAGGGCATGTGGAATATGAAATGGCGGTCCCGCGAGACACAACCATCGTTACCAGCGGCGGCCGGCATGCTCGCGGGAGGGGGAAGGAGGGGTCGCGGGTGGGGAATTAAAAAATAAAATCGTACCTTACTGCCGGGAGTGCCGGGTAGCGCGCCGCCTACGCTCCTGGCCGGGCGGTCACTACAGCAATGGTCATTACAGCAATGGTGCAGCGGCAGCCGGGGCCGCGTGTTCCTGCTGCAGGAAAACAGGAAGCAGCCAGCAGGCAGCTTGCCTCCCCTACCCAAGCCAATCACAACGCTGCAATGGCAGCGTTGTGATTGGCGAGGCGCAGCGGAGAGCGCCCCAGCCGGGCCATTTTCTCTATGTACGCTGCATGCAGCAGCCTACATAGAAAAAAAGGGGTAGTGCGCATGACTCCTTTGTTCGGCCCTGGGGCCGACCAAACAGTCAGTACCCACAACAGTGGGTAAGCCACTCCCCCCCCTGCCCTCGAGCAGGACCGCCCACCCGCCCGCCCCCAACCAGGCACAGAGGCACTTCTGCTTTCTCGCAGTGCGAGAAACAGAAACATAAATGGTAGTTTTTACTGTTTATGTTTCTGCCGTCTCGCACTGCGAGAAACCAGTGGGGCGATGCCCCCACGCCCCAATGGGGGAGCCGCCACTGGCATTCTTCTCAGTCCATCTATTTAAAACATGCTCTAGGCTTCTGAATTTCCCTTCCTCCAAAAAAGACACGTCCACAATTAGTGCACATAAGAGCCTATGATTTGTTCTGTTTCGCTGTTCAGAACATTCATATGGCCTACTTGTGGCATGCACCTGACATTTCACATCTCTCCAATCCACATCAAGTCCTCTTCTTTGTAATTCAACTTCCAACCTCTGCCAAGCCTACCTACCCACAATCATGGCAGTTGTCTCATATTTGTAATGAAGAAGGTTTGCTCAGTAGTATAGTTTCCTCCGTCACTGCCCTTTGTGATATTTGGATCTGCTTGCATTTAGCTACATTTGGTATATTAAGCTGTGTTATTTCTTGTTGTTTCTTCCTGGTTTCTCTACATAACAATGGGAGCTTTTTGCTAGACGTCTTTCTTCTAAGGCATAGCTTTGGTTGGTCAGTGTTCCTCCACGCAGGTAGGGGCTCTTATGAAACTATTGTCTCCCACTGGGTTCATAAGCACCATCACCTGCTTCGGGTCCCCCCACAGGGAAGCACGGAGAAGCTACTATTTCTAGCTGCATACAAGGGTTTGTTGAAGAACACTAGGCTGTCTGTTCCATTAGAGATGAAGGCATCTCAAAGGCATCCAGGAGGAGGGTATCCGCAACAAAGGTGGATCCTGGGAGAGTTAACCAGTGGTGGCTCCTCCGCTAAGGCAGAGTAGTGTCGCCCCACTGCTTTTAAGCAGTGTCACTAAAGGAAAAATAAAATGATAATTCTGTTATCATTTTATTTTTTCCTTATTGCTGCAGCTTTGCGGGCGGGGCTGATCTGCTGACAGAGCAGGGGAGGGGAGGGGTGGTTTGCACTCCCTAAAGTGCACATGAATGTTTGGCCAGCCCTCTGGGGCCGGCCACACATTCATGCGCACTTTGCATGTTCTTCATGCAGGCTGCGTTACAGCCTGCATGGAGAACATGCCCAGCCTCCCATTCTCTGGCTGAGCACTGATCCACGGCGCTCAGACCAACCACAATGCTGCATTGCAGCGTTGTGATTGGCTATTGGGAGGCTGGGAGCTGGGTGCATCCTGCTTCCTGCTTTCTGCCTTGGAAGCAGGGAAGAGGACCGAGAGGAGGCGGCGACAGCTGGCGGCAGTGGGAGGTAGGTAAGTGTGTATTTTTTTTGTATTTCATCCCCTCCTCACCCCCCCCGGTGAATCCCCCCCTACACCGCCTTCAAATACCAGCCGCCACTGAGTTAACAGCCTGAGGTGGTGTGGAAAACAATGATTGAATGCTTTTTTCTGGAGGTGTTGATAGTTGTTCTTTGTATGTGGGCTTGAGTCAGACCTTCTGAAGATTAGACATTTTATAGAGAGCCTTCGTCTTGGCTCATCAAGAGAAGCCCTTGCATTGGGAGGTTGAGGGGATAAGCATGCATGCAAATAATTTCAGGGATATCATGATGTATCTCCAATGGCATAATTACGAGCAAAAAGGCTGCATCACTACTGGGGCTAAGTACTTTCCCACCAATTTAGACGATTCAGAGGATGTTCAAGAGGCTATCTTACAGACAACGCCACCTCTCCTAACATATACTCCAACAATCAATCCAGTCCTTTCGAGTCTACGGATGTGGCACCATCACAAACAGTTCAAACCAGCCGGGACAGCAATTCTCTAATTCTTCCTCCCCTGCTATAGCAGTTACCAAGTCATTTTTGTTTGCCATCTCAGTCTTGTACCTGACTGGTATGAGCCAGAATATGGCATTTCCTTCCGGGCTGGAGATCCATCACATCAGAGAGGTAGGTCTTATAATTTGTTCAAAGGGGCTATGCACTGCCTTTCATTTTCTCCCCACCTTCCTACCATACCAGAGTGAATTTCTGAAAAACACTGCACAGTACAGATGATGGAAGTCAACCTTTTGATGTCCAGGGGTGCCGCACCCAGAGGAGGGAGGAGGATGCTATTTACATTACTGCCTCATTCCGAAAAAAGACATCTGCCTCTGGCTTATTTTGAACCTCTAGCCACCTACTGCTTCTCTTAAGAAGGACAGGGTCAAAATGTTTACTCTGGTTCAGATCCCTCAAGCGCAAAGCCTAGGAGACTGGATGTGTCCTTGAACTTGCAGGATGCGTTTTTCTGCATACCCGTCCTGCAGTCCCTTGCTCGTTACCTACCATTCGAGGTGGGCCAGGAACACTTTTAATTCACTGTGATCTTCTCTGGCCTTACCTCTTCCCCTTGGATGTTAACAAAAGTGATGGAAGCTGTCGCTGACGTTCAGTGGTCGGGAATACACGTTTTTCTATACCTTGACAACTGGCTGCTAAAGGCGGACATGCTGGTCAGTTGTAGACCACTTTTGGATGATGCCGAAATCTTGACATCTTTGGGTTTCACCATCAACAAGCTGAACTCTCACATGTGCCCTATGCAGATACTTCCATTTGTTAGGGTAATTCTCAACAATGTGGCATTCCGGGCCTTTCCTGTTCCCTAGCGAGTCCGGGACATTCACAATATGATACCAAAGTTTCAGGATCAGCACTGGTTTTAGTGAGGATTGCTTTGAGTCTTCTCCTGGCCTTATGTATCTTCCTAATCTTCCTTACCTTGAATATCAGGTGGCACATGTGGGCACTGCAGTGAACATCTGGTCGCAGTGGGCCCAGCATCAAGAATGCCTCTTTGACTTCATTCATATCTCGAGGGAGACAGCTCAGGGTCTGCAATGTTGACTGACGGACACAACCCGACTTGTGGCCCACCACTCTCACTTCCTCACCCAGAGTTCACATTGATAACATACTCATCACCACTGGGTTAGGGGGCCATTTGAGAGGTGGAGTTCAGAAAATTCTGGTCTCTGGCACTTCAAGTGATCTGTCCAGTCCTTAAAAAACTTCCTTCCATCCATCAAAGGGTGGCTGGTGCAGGTCCTCATGGACAAAACGACTGCCATATGATACTGCAAAAAGCAGGGCAGAGTGGGGTAATGAATCCTGTGTCAGGAGGTGCTATGCCTCTGGAAGTTAGTGGACAAGCACAACTTCTTCCTGATCACCAACCAGCTGGTGAGGTCTATAAATGCCAGACTAAACAAACTGAGCAGACATCCTCTAGCGCACTACAAGTGGCATCTTTGCTCTGAGGTGTATTTATTTATCGTTTCAGCCGCCATCATAAGAAACAGTTACAATATTTAAGCTGAAAAATATCCAACAACAGTTTAAAAATAAAGTAAAATATGCAATAGATTATAAATACATATTATATCATTTAAAAGGAAATGACAGATTAAATGAATAGTACTTAAAGTGCAGTACAACTATCCATCCGCTGTTCCTGAGCCTCCTATTCCACCATTAACCATAAAGGCCATGAAAAGAAAGAAACTGATGTAAAAATCTGAGTTGCACCTGTTCGATAGCAAAACTTTAGTGCATCAAGATGAGATGTAATGTCAAAGCTCTTAAAGAAATGAATAAGCCTGTTTCGCCATAAATTCTATGTCTTAGTGCAAAACAGCATAAGGAGCAAGCACATAGCCATGCCGCACGCTTGACAGTATTTAGAAGGCTTCACTGTGTTCCCCAAATGGGCCATAAACGGCACGAGCCTTTGTTGCAGTGTGAAGACGTAGGGTTTGTTCAATTCCCATTTGCTGCAACACAGTCCAACACGTAGGTCTGCTTTCAAAATCAAAAGCTGCTTTTAGATCGAAAAATGTCAAGTACAATGGAGGTTCCATCATGTAGGCATATATTTTTTGCATATAATTGAAAAGCTTGGTCCACAGTCCCCATTCTTTTTCTAAAATCGGTTTACACGTTTGTGAGAATATGGTTTCAATCCAACCATGTAGGCGATTAAGAAGCACCTGGTGTAAGATTTTTCCTGCTCCGTCCAGTAGTAAAATTGGTCTGTAATTTGCTGGATCCCCATAGCTAACTTTCTTATGTAATGGGACTATAATGACTGACTGCCAAGATGGAGTAATAACATTTTTGGTGAATGCAGCATTATAGACCTTAGTTAAAATCTGTGTCCAAAGATAGACATCTGCTTGACAGAAATCTGAAAGTACTAATTCAGGACCAGGCACTTTATTGGACTTTTGGGCATTGATGGCCATTGTCCTTCAGAAAATAACCCAACCAGTTTGTTTTACAATTTCTGATGTCCTTATGAAAAACAGTACTTATAATGACTGACTGATAAACGTCCCCATTTTACTGTTCAAATTTCAGAAGTCAGATGCCAGGCATTTGCTCCAACTTCATGCTCTGTCTTTCTTTCCCCCTTTATTATATCTCAAAGCTACCAATTCCGAGAACCTTTTAGCATCTTTTTCTTTTGCAGCATCACGTTAATCGCTACATAACCTGCTTTAAGTCTCAAGCTTTTTATTCATTATAATTGCGCCTTATTTTTTTTAAGTTGGAATCAGCATTAGCTGTTAATCACCTACTTCTAAGGTCGAAAGCGGAATCCTTATATTCTTCCAATCTTCTATATCAAATAATTCTGAGGAACTCCAGGTCCTCCTTCAAATAGGCTGTTTTGTCGTTGACTATATATCTGCGACCTTGCCAACTAGTATCTTAAAAAGAATCTAGAACTAACCTTTCTTCACCTTGCTTTGCACCCATTACTGAATCTGTGTTATCCATGATATTTTCATTTAAAATGAGATGTCCCTATGATTTTTCTAACAATTCCATTTGATTGACCTTCTATTTGTGGTCCTCATATTTGATGGATACAACACGGTCAACTAAAAAAAGTAGCCATCAAAGGATCATGGTTGTTTTCTGGTCTTTTTATTACTTACTTTTCAATTACTCTTTTCCAGGCCTTTATGTTAATTAGAATATAATCTAACAAGCTTTCAAGTTTTCTAGAATGGAAGGTGGAATTAGCCCGGTATAAGAAGCAAAACGGCCACTTAGGAAGCATAGACCGTTGCTTTACAACTGCATCTCAAACTCTTTCCCTCTCGCTGGATTTTTTTTAAGGTGGGATTATTGCGACCAGAACTCCCCAGCTTTCATCCTTTTCGACGATTGCATCTTCCTCTAACCCTTTTGGAAGTGGAATATTAGGATCGCCGTACAGCAATAATTTAAACCAATCTTGTTGTTTATTATCAACTCTTAACTGCTCCACAAGACTTTCAAGGGCTGTGAACATTTTCTTGTCATTAGAGCTGCGACCTGGAGAAATATAAATATTCAAAACAACCTCTATTTATTTTTTTGTGCTGGAGATTGGATCAACCATATATGTAAAACATCAAATGGGGTATAGTAGATATGTAACTGCTTCCTATCATAGTGAAGTTTAGTTGAAATAAAGACTGACAACCCCCCTCATTGGCTGGCCTTTGGCAATTTTTCTGGTGGGGATGCTAATTTCTGTGAACCTGTCCAGATTAACCTCTGCTAATACCCATGTTTCTTAAAAGCAACAAATATCCGTTAGCTGAATGACTGCCATTTCCGATCATCCAGTTTTGAAGCTGAAATGTTCCATGAGAGGAGGAGTGTGTTATTGGTGTAAAGGCTACTTTGTGTCACGTGGTTTTTGCATCATTAAATAAACTTCTGAAAAGGTATAGAATTTATATTACTTCTTGTACTTTCCAATACAGATGGCAGCCATGCCTAAGAAGCTGTTGATGGTTCATGATTATTCATGATATCCTGGTCAGAGACCTGCTCTCTCCCCCAGCAGCTCCGCTGTTGTGCCGCTGCCGCTGAACCCGCTCACCTCTGCTGGTAGGTGTTCAAGGCCCTCCTCCACCCGCAGGCACCTGCCTGCGCCTCATCCATGGTGGTCAAGTGGTAGAACCTTGCTCTTCTGCTGGTCCACTGCTGTGTGTCTCTGTGTTTGTGCCTGTTTGTTCTGTCTTGTTAGTGTCTTGTTATTGTGCCTTTTTTTCCTCTTTGTGCCTTTTGTCCCGGTTTTTCTCTCTTTCCTATTTCTTGTTGTTACTGTTTGTTTCCTCTGCGCCCATTTCCTTCCCGCCGCTGCTGTCCCCGCGGCCCTTCCCCCCTGCCGGTTCCCGCTCCCGCCTCCCAGCTGCGCTTCTCTCCCCCTTCCCTAGTTAATGGTGGCTGCGCGCAGCGGGCACACCGCTGGCGCGCCGAAGGCAAGCCCATCTGCGCCCATCCACGCCAGGGACCCTGGTTCTCCGACCTCCCACCGCTACGACTCTGCTGCCCTCCTCACACTCAACCCAGGAAGGAACAACAACTGCCAGCTGTCTACGCCGCACACCACCCACGGCCAGTTCTCCTGCAGACACTGCAGACAATCCTTCACCATCCTCCGCACCCCCATGACCGCCGCACACACGCCGGATGCCAGCACCACCGAAGCCCTGAAGTGCATCCTCCTCAGCGTGCGCTCCCTGCACAGACATGCTGTAGAGATCTGGGACCTCCTTGTCGCCTTCTTCACGGAAACCTGTACCAATGCCTCCTCCGCACCCGACATCGCCACCGCTATTCCTGACGGATACAAGATCCAGAGGAAGGACCGCCCCAACCACACAGGAGGAGGACTCCCCATCGCACACAAGAGCTCCCTCTGACTCTCCACCTCCAGTACGAGCGACTCCCCCTCCACTACTGAACACCTTCACTTCCAGATTCAGACCAGCCCTAGAACTATGTTTTGTGGCACCCTCGCCTACAGACCCCCCGGGCATCGCGCTTCATTCACCACTACCATCGCCAACCTCATCGCACCCCACGCCATCGCCTCCACGGACTACATACTCATCGGAGACCTGAGCTTCCACCTCGACAACCTCAGTGACCCCAACTCAGCTGCCCTCCTGGACAACCTCGCCAACATCGGACTGAAACCGCTCGTCACCACCCCTACCCACAATGCAGGACACACCCTTGACCCCATCTTCGCAGGAGGGAACAACATCCGATTCAGTCACACCACGCAGCCCCTCTAGATGGACCACCACTGCGTACACTTCTCTTTCAACACTGCCACCGCTCACAAACCTACTACACGCCCACCGTAAAGGAACTGGAGCAAGGTCACAGAGGAGCACCTCAACTCCACCCTCATACACGACCCCCCCCCCTCCTCGACGATGCCATCTCTGCAGCCAAGGAACTACACCGCTGGATCACCAACTGCGCAGACAAGCTCGCACCCCTCCGCAACCCCGACAGACAACGCCCCTTGAAGGCCACCTGGTTCACCACCAACCTCCAAGAAGCCAGACTCACCTGCAGACGTCCCGAAAAACGATGGAGAAACAGCAAAACCACCGAAGACCAGACCTCCTACAAGAGCGCCATGACAGAATACCACCAACCCATAAGATAAACCAAGAGAACCTTCATCCGGAACAAAATCCTCACCAACTCCAGCAACTCGAAGGAACTCTTAAGCATCATCCAGCAATTCACCAAGCCCACCCAGCAAAGCCACAGGCGTCACACCGTCCCAGGACCTCTGTAACAAGCTTGGCTCCTACTTCCACCTGAAAATCAAGGCCCTCTATGACAACTTCGGCGAGCAGACTCCAGAAACCACCCTCTTCCCCCCCCCCCCCATCGACGACAGCCAGCCCACCATCACCGCCTGGACCCCGGTCACTACCGAAGATACCACCACAACCATGAAGAGCACCCACTCAGGAGCCTCCACGGACCCCTGCCCGCCGTACATCTTCCACAGAGCTGCCGCCGCCACAGAGCCCCCGAGCTACGACGCACCATCAGCGCCAACTTTGAATCCGGCACTTTCCCCGACGACTGGAAATGCGCAGAAGTCAAGCCCCTCCCCAAGAAACCCTCTGCAGACCCGATGGACCTGAAAAGCAACCGACCCATCTCTCTCCTTCACTTCGCAGCCAAAGTTACAGAGAAGATGGTCAACGCCCAGCTGACAAACTTCATCGAAGAGAACGCCATCCTCAACTCTTCCCAATCCGGATTCCGCAGTAACCACAGCACTGAGACCGCCCTCCTCGCCACCACAGATGACATCCGCATGCTCCTCAACCAAGGCCACACCGCGGCCCTCATCCTTCTAGACCTCTCTGCAGCCTTCAACACCGTTTCCCACCACACTCTCGCAGCTAGACTCCACGACTCCGGCATACAGGGAACCGCCCTCGACTGGCTCCGCTCCTTCCTCACCGGCAGAACCCAGAGGATCAGACTCCCGCCTTTCCTCACCGAACCCACAGAGATCAACTGTGGAGTACCCCAAGGATCATCGCTCAGTCCCACGCTCTTAAACATCTACATGGCCCCCCTCGCCGCCATCGTCAGACAGCATGGACTCAGCATAGTATCCTACGCCAATGACACCCATCTCATCCTCTCCCTCACGAAGGACCCCAAAGCCACCAGACTCGGCTTCCAGGAAGGAATGAACGACGTCGCAACTTGGATGAGCAGCAGCTGCCTGAAGCTCAACTCAGAGAAGACAGAAGTCCTCATCTTTGGACCCACCCCCTCAGCCTGGGACAGCACCTGGTGGCCCACCGCCCTCGGCAACCCGCCCACCCCCACGGACCACGCCCGGAACCTCGGCATCATACTCGACTCCTCCCTCACCATGACTTGCCAGATCAACGCCGTCTCCTCCACCTGCTTCAACACCCTCCGCATCCTTCGTAAGACCTTCAAGTGGATCCCCCCCAAAGCCAGAAGGACCATCACCCACGCACTCATAACAAGCAGACTGGACTACGGAAAGGCCCTCTATGCTGGAATCAACAATTCACTGCTACGCAAACTCCTGACCATCCAGAACACCGTGGCTAGACTCGTCCTCGGTATCCCGCGACATGAGCACATCACCCAACACCTGCAAGACCACCAGTGGCTCCCCGTCGAGAAGAGAGTAACCTTCAAGCTACTCACCCACGCCTACAAATCTCCCCACAACAACAGACCCAAATACCGAATAACAAAAGAGTCTCCTTCCACGTACCCAAAAGAAACCTCCGCTCCGCCGACCTCGCCCTAGCAGAAACACCACGCATCCACAGAACCAGAGCGGGTGGAAGAGCCTTCTCCTACATTGCGGCTAAGGCCTGGAACGAGCTCCCGGTCAACATCGGACGCTCCCCTACCCTGCACACCTTCAGGAAAAGCCTCAAGACCTGGCTCTTCGGCTAACTCTGAGCTGCACCCCCGCGCCTTGAGACCCTCACGGGTGAGTAGAGCGCTTTAAAATTCCCTGATTGATTGATTGAGTGATTCAAATTTGGCATTGGCCATATTATCATCATCATTTTGTTATTTTTCTTTCTAGTAGCTGTTTGATTAGTCTCCTCCATATGAAGTTTTAGTGGTTCCTTCAAGCTTTCCAAAGTGGGACTTGTTGTCCCACTACTGGCAGTCGTATAGCAATGCAAGCTCCTAAGCAATGGACATGGTGGAATAACATCAAGGCATTTAACTCGATTTCTGCTTTGGGAGGGAAGTGACTTGCCCTTCTTTGCGCCTCTCCTAGCATTTCGTTTTCTGATGTCTCCTGCCTCCTCTGAGAATGCTGTCATGACGCCGCACCTAGAATGTCTGGCTTCAACTTTCGGGGACCGATTTTAAAGCTGGCTTGGGACACCGCTTGGTCTCCTTGACTACACCCTTTCTTGCGACTCAAACCCTAGGCTCCAGCTTGATTTGGTGTAGCATCCACTGTGCCTGACTGTCCATCCGCAGTGTTCACCAACGAAATTTCACTGGCTGATTTGTGGACCTGAAGATTGAGAATCCTGTCCCAGAGTAGTGGAGACCAGTGCAGTGGTGAGGTGTCAGTGGGGCGTATACGATGACTGTGCACTATAAGTGTGTCCTTTTTTCATCCCGGAGTATATGTGTGGCATATGAATGGCAAAGCCTTCTTGACTGATCATTATTTTACCCTGTGGGTGCAGTTGGCAGTGAGTAAAACTACATTAATTTGTCCTCCGCTCACAAGAATATTTAAGGCTACTTAAGCGCGCTTAAAGCAATATGTTTTGTTCATTTTGACCAATTTGGTGCCATATATTGAAAATATTTGTCTAATAGCTTTTAGAGCCATTTTGGTAAAATTGATATGCATCCAGCTTGATGGTTTATGCCATGGAGACAGTTTTGAAAATTTCCTATTTCCCTGCTGTGGATTAATTAGGATAACCAGACTCTTTGAATGACAGTTATCCGAATTAAACACGCAAAAGGTGATGGGAGGCTGCTTGAAATAAGTATAACCACTGGCAATCAATCAAGGTAGCACTCCAACCAATTTTTCTTTTGCTCACCATGCCACCTCAGTTTGGACCCAGCCATATGCAAATCAATCTTGATCCTGCTCCTCTTGGGAACAGTCCAGCTGAAAGTGCAAAGCCAGGTCCTCCCTGAACCAGCACACAAGCAACCCAGGACCGGTTTCGCCCTAGTTGTGGGCTTATCAGCCAGGTACAGCTTGGTTCCAGTGACACAGTAAAGATGGGACCCACGTCTGGGCATACCCATGTCACTTAGGGCAGTACATGAGACACACAAAAGGTAATGGGAGACTGCTTGCAATAAGTCTAATCACTGGCAGTCGCTCAGTGTAGCACTCCAATCCATCATTCTTTTTCTCACCATGCCACCTGAGTTTGGACCCAGCCATATGCATACAGTCTTGACCCTGCTCCTCACGGGAACAGTCCAGCCCGAACTGTCAAGCCAGGTCCTCCCTGAATAGGAGCACAAGCCATACTGGACAGGTTACGCTCTAGTTATGGGCTCATCAGCCGGGTACAACTTGGTTCCAGTGACACAGTGAGCATGGGACATACGTCTGGGCATGCCAATGCCACTTAGGGTGGTACAGAAAGCACACAAAAAGTGATGTGAGGCTGCTTGCAATAAGTCTAACCACTGGCAATTGGGGGTTCTTGAGTTTTAAAGACCAAATGCACCAGGAAGAATTCTTGAATCGCAGAGAACCCCTGTTTGCGAAATCTCTATACCTAAAATTTAGATACAGTATCCTTCCAGTTAATAGTTTTTGCAGTAACTGGAATGATGCCAACATCTCGTCCAGTTAACTGAAATACACTTACTATTCTTCTATCCATTGTACAAACAGATCAGAAGAACTTGGTTATTGCCGACATGTCGGATTTTGGCTGTCAACTGATTAACCGAGATTGTAAGAATTTTAAACAGTGACTGTACAGAATATCTAATTTTTGGACTGTCCAGATTTTTGCTACATGCCTGGAGATTAAGAAATAGGATATTGAAATCCCCGAACATCAAATGATTCAATCATGAAGTACTATACACGTTGCCATGTCCATATTGTTTTAGATAAGGTAAAATAACTTGTAAGAATGGGTATTCTCATGAGATTTTAACTATTGACAGTAATGCATTTATTTATTTAGGGAAACTTTTTAGGAAATAGTTGGCGAATTTATGATACGTACACTATTGATACTAGCACACGTGTACATGAAACTGGTTGTAGAGCACTGAGAGTGTCGTTTACTGAGATGAATGATTTTGTCTTTTTTAAATGGTAGTATCTATGCTCTTAAAGAGTGCTTAGCCTCTCCCTCAATAGGCATGTTTTTAATCGATGGTCGAATTGTATTTATTTCTCATCGCTATCACCATATTGTAAATATTTCAGGGAGTTGTGCACTTGACACTTTATTAAATACCAAAACATATATGGATCCTCAGCATAGTTATGACATGAATCATGGACGTACCTGAAATCCAGAATAGTTACCAGAAGATGGAAATGTGAATTGTAACAAGTTACATGTCTTATGAATTCCTGTGTTTTTCTAGTACTATTATTATTCTGAGGACACTGAGTTGGGGGATCATTTTAAATGTATTTGTACTTGTATGTTGTTGTGCTGTATGATTTTCATGGAAAATCGAATAAAGATACTACTACTACCACTGGCAATTGCTCGAGGTAGCACTCCAACACATCATTCTTTTGCTCACCTTGAGCTATTGCCTTTTAATCGAACATGTTTAGACAATAAAGCTTTAATATCAGAAGAAAAATGTGCAATAGCACAAATAGTAGCTCATGATGTAGCTTATAAGCATAAAACATCGACTATGAAACATAATTAGGAATGCATGTTAATGAACGCGTACGGAAATGATTTTATGTGTAGGTCTGTTTCAAGTACAGTAGGTCTAAAGAAGTCGAAACAAGATCTTCGTGAAAAGTATTATACAGAGTCCTATTTGAATAGCGAAACATACCTTCAAAGAAGCTATAAAGAGAGATCTTTGGCATGGCAGTCTTGTGAGAAATGTGAATAAAGTACCATTAGTGCAATATGTTATCCAAATAGGAAAACAAGAGTTACTAACAGAAAAGTAATAAAAAAACTTTATCTGGATGACTATAAAAGTATCTATAATAAGTGCCAGGAAATTGATTTAATAAGTTTGAATGCTTTCTTAAGGCGCTGTCTGTTCCCTTTGTGTCACAAATCAACCCTTTGCTTAATAGAACCTTTTACTACAGATGAAATTGATGCCGTAATCTTACCTTTATCAAATGAAAAAGCCAGTGGAGAAGTCAGATTCCTTGCCTAATTGGTTAAAAGTGTAAGTTCTAAATACTTATTTGTTAAAGCTTACTAATTATATTTAGCAGGTGGTGAAACCCCTCCTTCCTTTGATATATGAGTAGTGGTCAGTTTTAAAAAATAGGTAAGAATTTTGAAGATCTGAATTAGTATCTGCCGATTGTTTACTTGATTCTAGTGATAAAATTAAAGCTAAAATAATAGCTAATATAATTGACAGTTACCGAAAGGCTGAACCATGAGGAACAGAATGGTTTATTGCTGGCCGTCAATTATACACAAATACAAACCATCTATTAGAACCTCTGGATATTTTTAATTTTAAGCAGATCCTCGTTCTAGTGTTTTTATTAGATGTGCAAAAAGCGTTTGAGCTCCTGTGCTGGTAAAGCATTTTTAAATATTTTAAGTGTTTGGTTTCCCTTCCCAGCTCACAGTGGTCTTAATCAATCTTTATACCAGCACTGAGGCTAGACTGCTTCATCAGATGTTGATTTTGTTTGCTTTTTTTTTTATAGAACCACTCCCTATTGCAATCTGAAATGCTAGTAGCGTAATCCTCCTGTTACAAAAAATTACTAAAGTGAAATTATTTGAAGTTGATATATTGCTATTCGTAAAAGCTGGCAATGAAATACAGGAGAGATTTTTTAAGGTATTTGCTCACTTTCAAGAATTGGGCGGATAAAAAAATATATAAACTGAAAACAGATATTTTATTATGCAATTGTATTTCCCGAGGCATTCACTCTAGAGATACAAAAATCATATAACTGCAATGCAAAACTCTATTTAGAGATTTATGTAACATCCACCTTAGTTGACCTTCACATTTTAAATTATAGGTCTCTGCTTTTAAAAGTCAAATCTTTATTATCAAGATAGAATACCCACCTATTGACAATTCTCAGTAGAGTGGCTTTAATCAGAATGTCAGTTTTACCAATATTTAATTTTATTCTCGCTGCTGTTCCTTGTGTTCTGCATGCTTGTTTTTTCAAAGAAATAGAAAGTATGTTCTCATCATTCATTTGGGAAAGTAAAACTCCTAGATTGTCACTTAGCACTCTATGTAGCCCCATGGCAGACAGAGGTCTAGCTCTTCCAGATATCAAAATGTATTATTTTGTGATTTTGGAAGACAAACGTTCCAGTTATAGAAATATACACTTTGCACATATGCACTTTAAGAACGATTTGATGGTTATGATTTGTAATGAAAATAGAATTAACAATATTTTTAGGTTGCCAAAATCATCTAAAAAGTCCACAATAAGGTTTTCATTGTTTTTGTTAAAGGAAAGTGCACATTTTAAAGATTGTTTATCCCACGCTGCACCGCTTGAAAATATTAAAGTTAAACACCATCCTATTTTAGATTAATTGACAATATTTAGACGCCAGGTCAAAGAAAACAATTGTTTTTTTAATAATCTTGCATAAATGGGAGACTGAGGGACATATTATTGTAACATTAGATGTATGGAATAAAACCAATGAGATCATTTTTCGGTTTTAAGAGAGGTCAATTAACATAAGATGAAATTTTGTGCAAAATAGTTAGGCTATCATATCCCATATTTTTAAATAATGTCAATCCCAAATGCCAAGCTGACTGTTTTAGGTGTGATTCTGCAGAACTGTGAAATTGGCCTTGTATTATATGTTGTTATCCCAGTTTAGATTATAGGAATGACGATTTTGCATATTGTAAAAACAAAGTGAATATTATATTACCACACAATCCTGTAATAATTTTAGTGGAGTATTCACCTAAATTGGGATTATCAACTCGGAATCATAAGTTGATTTACATTTCTTTGCTTATAGCTCATTCATTGATATTGCTTAAATTGAAGTCTAAATTCCAACATTTTCAGAATGGCTGGTCAAATTGTATAGAGTAAAGCAGCAAAGTGGGTTGTGGATTGTATGTGACTCAAATGGGATCAATGCAAACATTTCTTAATCTTTGGGAACGTTTTGTTTAAAACTCCATAATGTGATAAAATGTGTTATTTAAGTGTTAATTAAATTCATAAGATGTGTATTTATATCAACTTCCTATTTTATTGTATGAATGTATACATGTAGCATTTGGGCTTAAATCGGTGAGAGTAAAGTTCAACTTCCATTGTATTACAGTGTTTCCCTCACGACCAGAACATGGATCATAGTCAACTCTTTTTAAATCGCCGGTATTATCATCCACAATGACAGTAGAGCATTAGATCCCGAGGTGGTGCATGGTGTCTTCAAGCAGTGCCATACTCTCATCAATTCTCTGTGTTGGAGTTTCCTCTACTGCGCTCACTAGATGATGCATTCTAACTCGAATGAATGAAGGACTCCTGTACGAATTCTTATTGCCATGGACAGGGCTAGGAGAGTGTGGTAGACAGAGCTTCTGAGCATTGGTCCTCCAATCAGGCTTCCACTTTGGGAGGACCCACTGTCTCAGCAACAGTGCAGGGTCCTACATCCAAGCCTCCACAATTTAAGCAGCGTCAGCTAAATGATTTTGACTTCCCAACCAAGGTGATTGATGTCATCCTTGCCGCCAGATGCCCTTCCACGAAGTTGATGTATGCTGCTTGCTGGGTCAAAAATGTTGCCTGGTGCCAGAAATAGTGACCTCTCGCAAGCAGAACGTTCTGATGGTCTTTTGTTTGTTCTTTTGGTAGCTCAGCAAGGTCTTGTGGTGTGCACAGTGAGAGTTTATTTATCGGCCTGTTCAGCCTTTCTGTGTTTACCTGAGCAGCCACCTTTGCTTAAGTCACTGGTTGTGATGCATTTTATAAAAGGTTTGACTCGCATTATCCCCTCAGACCATTTGTTATGGCCCAATAGGATCTGAAGTTGGTTTTAACATTTCTCATGTGCACACCACTAAAACCTATGCACAGCTGATTCTGAAGGCTTTTGTTATGCAAAGCCATCTTTCTCATTGGTTTCATGTCAGCATGCCACATTTGTGAACTGCAGGTGCTTTCGATATAACTGCCTTATACCACTTTTATTCTGGACAAATTGGTACAGAGGACCTGGGCGGCCTTACTACAAAAGGTTGTGACTCACTTCCATGTTGGTCAATCAGTCACTGCACCAATGCTTTTTGCTGTGCCTCAACCCTCGAAGGAGGTAGAGAGATTTTATTATTATGAACCTAAAGGACCACGGTGCTTTTACATTGACTTCACAAAGGACCATTGTGTGGATGATCAGCTCTTTGTGGGGTTTTGAGTTGGAAGGCGGTGCAAAAAGGACCATGTCAAGGTGAATAGTCCTGTGCATCAAAATCTTCTGTGCACTGGCCAAAAAGCATCCTCCTGAAGCATGCATCCACATTCCACGAGGGCCCAGGTTGCTACAATGTCCTGTTTTAGACGTCTACTAGGATGCGACGTGGATGTCAGTGCACTCGTTTACGAAACACTGCTGTCTTGACTGTCAGTTCGGATGGGAAGGTCACTTTGCCTTCTTGGTTCTTCAGGTCTGAGTCCACGCCTCAGACCCTCCAACTTTGAAAGGTACTGCTGTGGTATGTATTCAAAAGGTGAGGAATCTGCAGTTAGAAGCATCCTTCTGGAAAACAAGTTACCTACCTTCAGTAACACATTCTTGTAGATACTCTAACAGCAGAAACCTCACATCCCCAACCACTCGCCCCACCTCTATTTTCTCTGTAGTGGCCTTCTTAACATCTAAAAAAGGTCCCAAGTTAGAAGATCAGCACACTCTCAAGCAATTTGTTCTACACTCCGCTTCTGAGGCCGCAGAAAGAAAAAAATGTATGTCAGCTTGCAGGGGTGCTGTTTATATGCACTTCTACTCTGGCACCTCCTGGGCAGTACAGAGTCACTGCAAAGCCACACAGCCCCACTTACCAGTGCATGGGAGCACTGGTGAAGAATTCTCTGTATCCAGTCTGCCACCTCACGATATTCTAAAGGTGAGGAATCTGTAGTTAGATAGAGTTTCCACCGGAAAGAGTGTTGCCAAAGGTAAGTAACTTGTTCTTTTGAGTTATTACAGAGTTTGAATGCACATAAAGCAAAGTTAAGGCTACAAAAGGACATGTGGAGAGTGGGAAACATAGAAGTTTCACGATAAATAACTTAGTACAAAATGCTGTTTTTTTCCTATTCTATTTTGGTTAAAAAAAATATGCTGCATATTTCCAAACTGTGACATCTTTAATTAAATCATTAAAAAGACCATTCATTCACATTTTCCAATGTTATTTCGCAGTAGATTAATTGCTATTTGAAGATCTCATTAAAATTCTGCATTTATTCAGTTTGCTACTACATAATTACCATCTTTATCTTTTGCAGACAGCATAAGGAGCTTATAATCTTGTACATATCCTGACTTTCACCAAAAATGGCTTCAGTAGCTTTCTCCTTAAGTTTACATGGAAATTGCAAATGAACATTAAACTCAGGAGCTCACTCATTCCCTCTAATAGTCCGTGTATATAAATATACTTTTCTGTTCTATAACACTCCTGTTGTTCGGGCCTTCACCGCTTCATCACTATATACCAGTTAGGTTTTTTTATTGTGGCAATTATGCTTTAGGACTTTTCCTGTTGCACGTAATACCATTCTGTTTCCTTCCCCTATCGTCTTGGTCCTTAAAAATAGTACATTTAATTGAGTAAGACCTTCTTTTCTCCTTGATTTGGTTCTCCTTGGTTTGATTTTTTGGGGAGAAATCGCAGAATTCTACAGGGCTACAGTATTGTGGGGAGATTGTCCTCCCCCCACACTTTACCTAATCTGTTTAGGGAACGCTTTCACAGTCACAACAACAGCAACTCTATTTATTGGAATTTAGATTTCACAGGCAATTGCAGCACTTAACTAAAACAAATCAATGAAATCAACATTAAAGCATAGTAAAACAATGAGGCCGAACCACAGACACATGGAAGAGTATGTAAATGAGTAGACTACCCTAGAAAGACATCTACCAAAATGCAGGCTTAGTTTACCTGTACTTTAGAATGTGCATACCATAAAACCTTCAGCGAATATTCACAAAGTTCATGCTTTGTAATGCTGATAGGGGATTACATAGCCACTCTCTTACATACTCCACCCATCGCATGATTACAACCCATTCTTACCTTTTACCATTCCTAAGGAAAATTTAGATACATGGATAAGTTTACCAAGTATTAGTAAGTAAAATTGCTTTGTAAAATAATACACCAATCCTGATTCCTTACGTATTATCATTCACATCACAGGAATAGTTTAGTTACCTGGACAGCGAGAATTGTTATTAGGAACCAATTTTGACCAGTTTACATCTTTTTTAACTGATGATACATGTCATGTGGCTTCTCTGCTGTGAATGAATCCACACAGAAGTTTTGCATTAGGGGTGTGTCCATTCATCCTGTATTCCACAATCCAAATTTAGTACTACCAAACTAAGCATACTAATATATGGAAGGAGATGGTGTCTTGTGTGCAGGTTTTGGATTTTTTAACTTTGGTACCACCCCACTTTGGCATGTGAGATCAGCTGTAGAGTGCATGTTCACCGTTACCTGTACTTGCGTCGCATCGCCTCCTGGTTTTTGTGGTCTGGTCCAATGAAGGAAGAATCCCTCATACCATGCTGTTCTAAGTTGATTTATTTGGTGGCTTTATATATCGCCGTACATTGGATAATGGTTACTTCATAGTGCTGCACAGGTCAATTACAAGTCAAATGATGTGGTGCAATAGGAGCCTACTCATCTGTGTGGTAAGTCTCCTATTGTATCCGGCATTCTAGCGATCAACCTCCATCTTTTGGCTTTTTAAATGTCTTATGGGTCATCCAGTGTGATGTAGCCGATTATATAGTGTTAGTTGCATATGAATCACAAGCTTGCTAATATAGAGTTTACACATCATCTTAGATGGTTGGGCCAGAATAAGACAAAAAGAAGATGGCAATGAGCACTGAACTGTATGCTACTCAGTAGCCAAGTTAGCATGTGATCCCCTGTATATCAGAACCTCTACAGAGCCTAGGATAAACTACTGAGGAAGCATTATTATAAATGTGAGCCTCTACTCAATAGACCCTGATCTGAATGGTCTAAAACATAAACATGAGCATTAAACCAGCATCAACTATATAGTTTGTAGCGCAGTTGATGATAACAATGAAAGAGGTTCTTCTCTTATGGTTGTGGTATATTCTTTTTTTTTTTTAAACCTCTTGTCTTGATAAAGTTACTGTTCAACATGTATTGGCTGTCGCTGTGAAGTTTTAAATTACTGTCAATAAGCTGGCTACTGTTATCAATGTTGTTTTAAGGGCTTGCATCAAGACTTGGTTATTTGTGTGAAAAATGAAGTTTGCTATTAATAGAGGAGAATTAAAACTCAATTAAATGTGTTTATGTCAAAGTGATTGAATTGAAGTTTCTCTACATCTCAGTAACATATGACTGTTCTTCCTTACAGTCTTTCCTCGCTAATGTAGGGGTGATTAACTGGTACAGTGGCTTTACTCTCTCTGAAAAATGTGGGCGATATGTTCATCCAAAGTTCAGAAATACAATTAATGCCTGTAATTTTAGAGTCTTGGGGGCTCTAAAATTCCACATGTTTTTGGTGTGGGCTCTGGTGTGGGCTCCTGCCTTCTTTTTGAAGCTGCTCATTAAATTCATCATCTGTTTCATATTCACTGTAAAAAACAAAGAGTACATGGACGTTATAGTTAGGCTCAGATTTCACTCGTACAAAACCAGTTAAATTCAGCAGTTCTATTTACTTGAGCTTACTATAATTTATGCCCCGCAATGCACTGCTTATGACCTCACATATTACACTACTCATGACCTGGTCAGTGACATCACTGATGACTTCTCAAATGACATCACTGATGACATTATCCATTAAGTGTGAGTGTTGTCTAAAAGTTTGAGTGTTAAATATATATAGTAAGCTACTTAAATTAGAATACTTTGTGTACTAGTAATGAGTGATACTATTACTAGCACATAATATGTGAGTAGCTGTGGTGACTGTGTGTATCCGTATTAGAGTGGGTATCTGATTCACTGTATGGGTGTGTTAGTGGTGTGTGAGGGGCTGTAAGGATGAGTGAGTAGCTGTGTGGGTGAGTGAGTAGGTGTGTGTATGAGTGGGTGTGTTAGTGGCTGAAGCAGTGCCTGAGTGGCTGTGTGAGTAGGTGTATAGGAGGGTGAGTGGGTGTGTCAGTGGTGTATGGGTGAGTGAGCGGGTATGTAAGAGGCATGTAAAGGTGAGTGATGAGGTGTGTGAGTGGCTGTATGGGTGAGTGAGTGGGTGCATAAGTGGTGTATGGGTGAGTGAGTGGGTGTGTCAGTGGCTGTATGGGTGAGTGACTGAATGTGAGAGTGGATGTATGGTGTGTGCTTCTATTAGTGACTGTATAGTTGAGTGTGTACATGTGTTGGTATCTGTATGAGTAAGTGAGTGGGTGTGTGAGTTACTGGGTGAGCGAGTGGCTGTGTGAGTGACAATGGGTGAGTGAGTAGGTGTGTGAGTAGCTGTATTGGTTACTGATTCAGTGTGTGAGTGGCTGTATGGGTGAGTGAGTAGGTGTGTGAGTAGCTGTATGGGTGACTGACTCAGTGTGCGAGTGGCTGTATGGGTGTATGTATGGGTGTTTTAGTGTCTGTATGACTGGATGTGTGTGTGGCTGTATTGGTGAGTGAGTGGGTGCATGAGTGGCTGTATGGGTATGTAGTTAGTGGTTGTGTGAGTGGATGTGTCAGTGGCTATTGATCATTGAGTGGGTGTGTGAGTACTTGTATGAGTCTGTGAATGGTTTTGTGGGTTATGAGTAGTTGTGTGGGAGTGGGTGTATGTGAGGTCGTATGGGGTGTGAGTAGGTGTGAGTGATTCTGTGGATGATGCCATTTGAGATGTTATCAGTGATGTCATAAGTGATGTCGCTGACCATGTCGTTAGTGATGTATTATGTGAGATCATAAGCAGTGCATTGTGGGGCGTAAGTTATAGTTAGCTTAGGTAGCTATAACTGCTGAATTTCACTGGTTTTGTACGAGTTAAATCTGAGCCTATCTCTAACATCCTTGTAACTTTTGGTTTTTTCAGTGAATTTCTACGTTTTTTTAAATTCTATTTCCTAACTTTAACGTCCCTGTAACCTTTGGTTTTTTAAGTGAATTTCTAAGGTTTTTTTAAGTGTAACCTGTAACCTTTGAGAGAGAGTGTGTGAGTGAGTGCAGGAGTGTCTCAGTGGGTGTTTGAGTGAGTGTGAGTGTCTCAGTGGGTATGTAAGTGTCTCAGTGGGTGTGGCTGCATAAATGTCTCACTCGGTGTGTGAGTCTGAGTGGGTCTGTGAGTGAGTGCATGAGTCTCTGAGGGAGTCAGTGAGTGGGTGTGTCTGTGAGTGAGTACGTGAGTCTTTGAGTGGGTCAGTGAATGAGTGCATGGGTCTCTGAGTGGGTCTGTGAGTGAGTGTGTAAGTCTCTGAGTGGGTGCGTGAGTCTCTGAGTAGGTCTGTGAGTGGGTGCATGAGTCTCTGAGTGGGTGTGCGTGTGTCTGAGTGGCTATGGGTGCGTGACTGGGTATATGAGTGGATGCATGAGTCTGTGAGTGGGTGTGTCAGTCTCTGACTGGGTCATTGACTGGGTGCATGAGGATCTGAGTGGGACTGTGAGTGGGTGCATGAGTCTCTGACTGGGTCTGTGAGTGGGTGCATGAGAATATGAGTGGGTCTGTGAGTGGGTGCTCACTCCTGACCTTTGTTCTGCCTCTTGCTGCTTATTTCTGACCTCTATTTTGCCTCTTTCTGCTCGTTGCTGACCTTTATTTTTCCTCTTTCTGCACGTTTCTGACCTTTATTCTGCCTCTTTCTGCTTGTTTCTGACCTTTATTCTGCCGCTTTCTGCTAGTTTCCTTCCTTTATCTTGCCTCTTTCTGCTCATTTCTGATCTCTATTTTACATCTTTATGCTCATTTCTGACCTTTATTCTACCTCTTGCTGCTTGTTTTTAACCTCTATTCTGTTAGTTTCTGACCTCTATTCTGCCTCTCTGCTCGTTTCTTACCAATATCATGCCTCTTTTTGCTTGTTGCTGACCTTTATTTTGCTTCTTTCTGCTCGTTTTTCACCTTTATCTTGCCTCTTTCTACTCATTTCTGACCTTTATTCTGCCTCTTTCTGCTCGTTTCTGATCTTCATTTTCCCTCTTTCTGCTCGTTTCTGACCTTTTATTCTGCCCTTTCTGCTCGTTTCTGACCTTTATTTATTTATTTAAGGGTTTTGTAGAGCGCCTGAATCACTCCCGAAGGGGTATCTCTGCGCTGTATCGGACCTGCGGTCGGGCTATGGACAGATTAGAACAGGGAGGCTTTGAGCAGTTTCCTGAAACGTAGATAGTCCGGGCATTGTCGGAGCTGTAAGGGGAGCTCATTCCAGTACATGGGGGCGAGGAGGGAAAAGGATTTCCCACCAAGTCTGGCTTTCCTGACCCTAGGGACCTGTAAGAGTAGTTTACTGCAGGATCTTAGGGTCCTATGCGGGGTATAAGGCTTGAGCTTGCTCGAGATGTAAGAGGGACCCTTTTTATGGATAGCTCTGTAGACTATACAGCCTGCCTTAAACTTTATCCGCTTGCGGACTGGTAACCAGTGGAGTTTGCGTAACAGCGGCAAGGAAGGGGTTCCAGGTGTAGAGTTCGTAATGAGCCGTGCAGCAGTGTTCTGGACCACCTGAAGCCTGTTTAGAGAAGACTCGTTTGCAGAAAGCAGAAGAGCATTGCAATAATCAAGGCGGCCCAGGATCATAGTCTGGATAAGAGTTTTCCGAGTGCAGTCTGGCAAGAAGGGGAAGACTCGACGTAGCATGCCCAGCACATGAAAGCAATTGCTTGCAGTACGGGCGACATGCTCCTTCAGTGTAAGAGCCTGATCAAGATGAATGCCCAGATTCTTAACTGAGGTTTTAGGAGTGGGGGGTGGGCCAAGAGCGACCGGCCACCAATTCGGAGACCAGTGAAGAGGGGCATCTCCGAAGAGCATTATCTCAGTTTTCCCTGCATTTAATTGGAGAAAGTTTCTCTTCATCCAATCTGATATAGTGGTCATTCCTTCAGCGAAGGATAACAGAGCATACGTTGAGGTTTTATCAAAGGTGAAGAGAAGCTGAGTGTCGTCAGCCTAAGAAATGGGCAGGAAACCATG
Source organism: Calotriton arnoldi (assembly GCA_963921515.1). Taxonomy (NCBI): domain Eukaryota; kingdom Metazoa; phylum Chordata; class Amphibia; order Caudata; family Salamandridae; genus Calotriton; species Calotriton arnoldi. Next base: position 4,271,088 of record CAWUFW010000438.1, read on the forward strand.
AGACCTAAGCAAATGGGCCAAGGGAGCGATATAGATGTTAAATAGCGTAGGGCTTAAACACGAGCCCTGTGGGACACCCTTGGTCGATTCTGTGGTCTTAGAACGGAATAGGCCCAGGTTGACAGTCTGAGTACGAGATGCCAAAAAGCTAGTCATCCACTGTAAGGCCGCTCCGTTGAGTCCAATCTTTCTCAGTCTCTTAAGCATAATCTGGTGAGATATTGTATTGAATGCAGTGGAGAGATCCAATAGCACAAGTATGGTGGAATGGCCACTATCAAGAGTCATTCTGATGTTATCCGTGACTTCCAATAGGGCCAATTCTGTGCTATGATTGGGCCTAAAACCTGATTGGGAAGGGTCTAGGCAGATGTTGGTTTCGACATAGGTTGAAAGATGTTGATTAATGTATTTTTCCAACACTTTGCTGAGGTGAGGTAAGAGGGAGATGGGCCGAAGATTGGACAGATCTGACATAGAGGCCTTGGGGTTTTTTCGAATTGGAATGACCTGCGCCGCCTTCCAGGTTTGAGGGAGATAACCCTCTATCAGGGAGAGATTAAGGATGGTGCTTACAGGAGAAGAGAGTACATCTGCAAGGAGGGAAGCTACTTTTGCAGGTATAACATCTAAAGGGGAACCCGATTTGACCGAACGGAGTAACTCAGCCGCCATCTCATTGGTCATGGGGGGGAAGCTGCTTAACGTTTGGGAAACTGAGGGAACCTCTGAGAAAAGGGAAGAAGGAGTTATGGATTGTTTCTCGGCAAGAGCAATCTTATCATAGATTAGATCAATTTTATTGGTGAAATGCTGAGCGATGTTGTCGCATAGGGATTGCGAAGAAATCTCAGCCTCAACCTTTATTCTGCCTCTTTCTGCTTTCTTTTCCCAGGACCTAGGGGGATCCTGAATGCCCCCATGGTCTTAGCCGGCTCCCTCCCTCCTGCAAGAGCCGGCATTGCTAAACATGCAGCTCCCTGTCGGTGAGAGCTATCCTTTCGTATGTTTCGCTGCCCGCTTGACAGTGGGCAGGGAAAGAGACGAAACCTCCTCTTTCAGCAAACAAGAGCATTTTGTCATCTCTCGCTTGCTGGTGGTGGAGTGTTTGTCTGACTTCACCGGGAGCTAGCTGTCAAAGCTCCCACCAGGTCAGAGCAAACAGCTACATCCTGGGGGTGGGCACCCCGGGATGTAGCAGGAGCCGGGCCTGGGGGATGGCAGGCCCATTAGCCAAGTATGACTCCAAAAGGGGGTCCAAGTGGCCCACCTCCTTCTGTGAGCATGGACCGTTCCTGGGGAGGTGGTGGTCCCCAGGGCTGTTTACGGCCCAGGAGGGGCCCTGCGCGGTCCCCCTCCCAGTTTTAAAATGTAAATTTGACTTGGGGATGTGGTGGTCCCGGGAAGGGCCACTAGGCCCCCCCAATACAAACCATTTATCCCTGGGGAGTTGGTGGTCCTGGAGGGGGCTGCGAGACCCCCCATTTCTTTGTTATAGCCCCAGGGAGGTGGCGGTCCCCAGGCCCATGTGCCTGCATTTTACTTTTTAACATAGGCCTGGGGATGTGGTGGTCCCCGGGGCGTGAGGGGTCCGCGCGCCCCCGTAATACAATAATAAGCCCCCGGAAGGTGGTGGTCCCCAGGTCAATACTAAGCCCTAGAAGGGGGGGCTCCATGTGCCCCCCCTCCTTTTAAAAAAAAAAAAAAAGCCGACATGCCCCCAGGACCTGGCCCACCCGGAGGTTATAATGTAAACAAGTCGCGGGAGTATGCGCTTGTTTTTTTAATTTATTTTTTGCCGTGACGGGGTCCCAGGAGGACCCCAAGACCAAGGCTTGCCCACTTTTCCTGTTTTAAATTTTTTGGGGGGGAACTTGACTGAAGCAGAGTCCCAAAATGGTTGCCAGCACATCCTGGTTGAAGTGCTGGCAGCCAATCAGAGCTCTGCATTTCTGAGCGTTATTATTTGCGAAGTCGCGCAATCCCAGATATCCTTATTTTTTTTCCCTTACATTTCTGACCTGCTACTGAACGGATTTACATCGAATAACTGAAAGCGATATCTGCTAACCAAAACCTACCATCCTGTCAAATTTGGTGTAATTCCGTCCAGCGGTTCGGGCTGTAGTCTTGTTCAAAGCTCCTATGGGAATTAGCACGGGAAATTGTATTTTTTTTCGACCCCCCCTTTTTCTCGGCCCCTGCTTGACAAATCACCCCAAAACTTTCCATGCAAAACAGTCCTCACTATGACACGTTTTTGGAAAATTTTGTGAAGATTCGTCAACTGGCACCGAAGATATAGGCAAAGTCAAAGTCAAAAAATGCTTTTCCTATGGAAACATGGTCGTAACTATAACTATTTACTGCTGACCGCCAGTAGTTAATATCTATATCTTGAATGAAAAAAACCAAAGGTTAGGGATAAATTTAAAAAACTTTATTTTTTCTACACAAATCTAGCTTAAGCTAGGCAAAAATTTAAAATTCTAAAGTTATAGTTATAGCCGAAATTTATTATTTATTAACCAACTTCAAATTACTATGTCGCGCACCTACGTATCCAGTGTTCTCACATGACTTGCCATACTACATTAACTATAACTCGCACCTTCTCTATGCACTGTGTTCTCACAATTGATGTAAGTTGAAATGTCATGAGTTGTTATGATTGCTATGATTTCACATGGTATAAGTGATATAATATGGAAGGGTATAAACAGTATTTATATATATATATATATATATATATATATATATATATATATATATATATATTACCCAATGGCTGTCACCACTGAGTAATTATAAGTTAGGTTTGCATTGCCTTAAGAAATGCCTTTTTTGTTTTGCTACAAACTTTGAAGTCATTTGACGAATTTTCACAAAACTTTCCAAAAAGTTTCCCTTTTTTGGCTAGTTTGTGCATGGAATATTTTGGGGTGATCCGTCAAGTGGGTGACAAGAAAAAAGGGGGTTCCAAGAATCAAAATTTCCACTAGACTTTTTTTTAAGAGACACTGCCCCAAAAGCACTTCAGAATGGAAATACACCAAATTTGTGAGAAAACTAGATCTTGGGCCAGAAAACATGCTTTTTGTGATTTAGTGTGAATCTGTTAAGTAGTTTTTGAGATATTAAGCTCCAAAAATATTTGTATATCTGGATGGTTGGGTTCGAGGGACTTTCACAAGAGTCCCTCCATATTTTTTTTTTTTTAAATAGAGCGTTCTGATTGGCCCAGGGAGCTTTTTTCCCTTGGGCCAATTCGCTCCCATGGGAGACATGGTCCAGCGGGAGTGAGCACTCTGATTGGCTGTCAGCAACATGAAGAAAATGTCGCTGGCAGCCTTTACAGGACTCAGAGATGTAGTCTCCTGTCCCGAAAATGTTTAAAAAATATATATTTAAGTGCGCAGGGTAGGGATATCCTGCCCCACCCTAGCTCTTGTTTGGGGCAGAGGGACCCAGTGGGCACAAAAAAGCTAAAACATTGCCTGTTTTTGCTACGACCCCACTGGACTCCAGCCGGATCGCGGCAAAAAAAAGAAAATGGCGGGCCACCATGTTTTTAAAAGGGTATTTGGGGAGGCGAGCGTGAGTAGGGCTCTCCTTCCAGAGGCCATTTTGGGCCCCGAGGACCCCATCCCCAAGGCCAACTTGTAAAAAAAGGGAGTGGGCATGTGGCCCCCCTCCCAGAGCCTGAAGTGGCCCAGGTAGCCCATCCGCCGGGGCCAAACACTTTATCGAAGGGGAGGGGTGGGGCCCGCTGGCCACCTCCCCAAGCCCAAAAGGGCCCCAGGGACCCCATCCCCCAGCGACCTCATTCCCTGGGGCCAAAGTATAAGTAGAGGGGAGGGGGCACGCGGCCCCCTTCCCTGAACCTTAGAAGGCCCCGGAATCACATCCCTGGGGCCAGCTCACAGACTATGTCCCTCGTAGCCCAACCACAGGACGCAGTATTTTCTCTGCATGCAGAAGCGCGGTGCAGAGACACATACATTTTCTCCCGCACAGCAGGAGCATTTTTTAATCTCCCGCTAGGTAGGGGCAAAAATGCCTTCCCTGCCTGCAGGAGCACACGTGGGAGCAAGCATAAGTAGCTGCTCCATCTGAGTAGGAGGAGTACTGGCTCCCACACCATGTGGGGGGCCACGGTGGCCGCAGGGCTCCCCCACAGACCCCAATGATATGTTTTGTGGGTGCCCCAGGTGGGTACCCACTTAGACTGCAAAAGGCCCCGAGGTCGGGTCTGCGGGGTTCAGTAGGGCTCGGGGAGGCGGTCCTGCTCCCCCTTCACTAACATAAATATGTTTGGTCCCAGTGGATTGCATCCCCGGGACGTCTTAAGGCTCATGGAGGAGTGCCACATGTTGCCCCGCCCCTATAATTAGACTTTGTCCCCAGAGATGGGGCTCCCGAGGCCCATTTAAGCTCGGGTGGGGGGTCATGCACCTCCCTCCCATAAAAGAAGTGCTTTCTGGGGTTAGTTAAGGTTCAGTAAGAGGGGCCACGTGCCCCCCTCATAAATAATTACTATATGACCCTGGGGGTTGGGGTTCCTGGTGCCCAATTGGGCTTGGAGAGAAGGGCCACACGCCCCACTCCCCTAATATAAATATGTTTAGCACTGGGGCCTCTTAAGGCTCGGGAGGGGGGCCATGCACCCCCTCCCTATAATTACTGTATGGCCACGGGAAATGGGGTCCCTGGAGCCGATTTAGGCTCAGGGTGCGGGGCAGTGCACCCCCCCTCCCCCCTCCTCTAATATAAATGATTTTGGCCCTGGGAGATTGTGTCCCCAGGGCCAATAGTGGCTTGGGGAGTGGTGTTGCTTGACACCCCCGGCAGGCAGCTGGGTGCCTGCGTGCGGAGGGGGATTGGACGCAGGCCCTGGCCACAGGCCAGGCCCTGCAGCCAAACCCACGCAGTGTGGAGTTGGCTGTCCACGGGGGTTCATTTGGAGGACCTGACCACAGGACAGGCCTTGTTGCCAACCGCATGCTCTGCATGGCCGAAGGCTGTGTGCAGCTTGAGCTTGCTTTCCTACGAGGGGTTGGCCGCAGGGCTTGGCCGTGCACATCGGGTGGTTGGCTTTATGTATGGTAATATATTACTTTACATATTTTAAAAACCTAGAAATTCACTGAAAAAAACATAGGTTAAACTGATTTTATTGTTAGGTGAAAATTTCTGTTACAACTGACGTTTTGAGCAAAAACCAAACCACAGAAATTCACCAGTTCTACTTATCTCTAGCAACTATAACGGGAAACAGCCACTACAACGCAGCTGTTTCCACGCATACCCTTAACCATGCATGCATTACAACGCATGCATGGTTACCACGCATAGCCTTTACCACGCATACCTTTACAACGAATTAAGTTGTAAAGGTATGTATGGTAAAGGTATGTGTGTGATGGGTAAACACCGTTACCACACAAAGCCTTTATCACGCATGCCTTTACAACTTAATTCGTTGTAAAGGTATGCGTGGTAAAGATAAAAGTCCTCATAGAAAGCTCTCGTTTGGATAACCAATGAATGGTGGTCCCGGATTACACAATTATTATAAAAGGGTGGAGCTTTTCATACGAAATGTCGCTTACACAGAGACACAAAACATTTATTAGTAAAAGATGTGGAGGCTATTGGCGTCGTTAGAGGAAACGGAAAGACCCTTCCGCCTCCTCTTTACGACATGCACTGCGCCTTAGAAGAGCTTGGAGAGGAGACATCGAGGAAAGGTAATGGAGATTTTAGTTTTTAAATAAAAATAATTTAAGGGCTGGGGGGTTGGGTCGAGCACGGGTCCGTTTTTAGGTTTCAGGGGAGGGGTATTTGTTAGAAAGGTTTGGGGGTGGGCGAATCATGCTGGGCTCCATTTTTAGGTTTCATGGCAGGGGTATTTCCTTGAAGGATTGGGGGCCGGGGGGGCGGTCGCGCAGGGGTACAGGGGAGGGGTCTTTTTTAATAAAAAAGATCTGGGGGCAGGAGGGGGAGGGCACAGTTAAAGGACTTGGGGCAGGGGTCTGTGATAACCTTTACCATGAATATGCCCTTACCATGCATGGCTTTACAACAAAATGTGTTGTAAAAGAATGCGTGGTAAAGGCATATTCGTGGTAAAGGTTATGCGTGGTAATGGCATTCGCGTTGTAATGCATGCGTGTTAAAGGCATGCGTTGCAACGGAATGTGTTGTAATGTCATACATCCAACTATAACTTGTACCCTAAGGTAACTATAGCTCATGACCTACAAATGCAACCCTTCTAAGCTTTTGCCAAATTGTGTTTAGAATTGTCACACAGTATCTGTTATAAATCCATATACACATTTTGGCCCTCCATCTGATAATTCCCCACTTGGTGGATCTGTACAAATTTGAAAATACCAAGAAGAAGCTAAATGTGCTAAATCTATCCTAAATTTCGTTGAAATCTATTAAATGGTGGGAAAGATATTAGTATAGTAAATTAAAAAGGTTTTGAGACCTCCCCTCCCCCCAGCTTAACTTTGCCCTTTATAGGATCTGCACGAAATTAAAAATACCTGCTATTAGATATTAAATCATTTTTGTTGTGGTTCCCCCATTTTTTCCTGTCTGATTTTGCGGACTTTAGAACTCTGTGCGCTCTACCACTGCTAAACAGTAGAAATGTGCTTGTGTCGCCCTCCCAAATAAAATCATGTGCTGTGCAATTGGAACTTCCCATTAGACATATTTAACTTCCCTTTAAGTCCATTGTAGAACATGCCATGAATGCACTCTTGACAAGGAAGGTTAAATGCCAAATGCGGGCTACAATTAGTATTTACGACATATGGCAAGAAAAAGTGCCTTCACCAAGTAGGAATTTTTTTATTTGTTAATAAGTCACCCCTAAAGTGTACCGTGTAAGCCCACAAGGCAGGGTGCCGAATATATAAAAACAAGTACCACACTATATATTTAAGGGGTGTGCCATCGTAGTGACTGAACAACTTAACGCATTTCACTGTGTAGGTGCAGCTACATTTTCCATAAGACTGGCTTAGGTTAAAATATTTCATTTTATATCTCTGCCTAGGTACATGCAGTCATATACTTTAACATTATTCCCTACTTAATTCTCAAAATCTGATTTAATGGTGAAATCAGATTTTTGATAACGTGAGTGGGAATAATGTAAGGCTGCCCGTGTGAGGATTTCAGTCCAGTGAGCTCAGTGTACAGCAGCTCAGTCGTTACTGCTAAGGCTGCTTGTGCTCTGATACATTCCTGCTGCTCTGCCGCCTGACTTGCTCTTTGATTCTGTTGCCCTTATGAATTGTTCCCATTTCCAATTGTTTGCTACCAGTCTTATTTTTTCTGTTCCCTGGTATTTCTAACTTTTTGTCTTTGCCATAATTTATAGCTCAGTCTACACACATCATGATCTGTCCTTGTTATATGCATATTCCTTGCCTGGTCCTTATTGTACGCAAACTACATGCCTGGTGTTCCTGCTCTGTCTGTTTACTACGATCCTGCTCTTGTTAATGTGCAGATTGCCCAGTCTTGTTTCAGTGCTCATAGTTCTGCATGTATATTTCTATTTCAATCCTATTATGTCTGAGTAAAACACGTGATCATTGTTACCAAGGTTTCAAGTGAGATTCTGATGAGCCAAATTTGCTGAAGTCATCGGGGACAGCGGTGGAAAATCCGGGCCCCTGGCCCCCTTTCTAAGTTTGTGCGGAGTCGCTGTCCAGGGCAAACTCCATTGCACAGTGAAATAAACAAGGGGAGCTCCCGCCTTCTGTGCCAGCTTCCGAACCATAATGAGCAGTACAGATTTTTTCTTTTTTTTTTCCATCTGCACTGCAGTCACGGGATTAGACCTTCTTACAGCAGTGCCCACATCATCTGATAAAGCTGTAATTGTCCCATTGCTGGAAGTAGTGCTCCCTTTGTGACCTCCCATTATGTTCGTGCACCAGTGATTACAGAAGAACACACTGGTTTGTCCGCTCTGAAGGGAACTGATGCTGCACTCACTTGCCAGTACTACAGAGTGCAGTAAATGAATGACAGTTTATTGTTTGATTAATTAAAACCTTACAATATATATACAATAATTCTTGATAATAAAATCCACTTATAAAAATTGATTATAAAAAACATTTTGAGCATCAAGTTCATTATACTATTTTCATATTATGTACATCCTACATTACTGTCTTTTGGTTTTTGATGTTCTAACTTAACTCTCAGTTGCATTAAGAACTTTACAAAAGCTGAAGTTAAAATTATATCATCAGTATGAAGGCATCTTATCAGAGCTTGCCTACAGCTCCTTATTCCACGAACATTAAAATGTCTTTTAAGAATGGATACTCTCTCAACCTTCAGTTCGGGACAAATACAGAGAAGGTGCATGATGTTCTCTTCACCAAGTTTGCATAAGTTACAAGTCGTTGGTGCCTCTGTGCGCAACCATGGCATTAGATGACATACGCCCGGAAACACTCCAAAGCGAGCATTTATGAATATTTGCTTATACTTAACAGACCAAGGAATTTCGAGATACGATTGCACTTGTACCTTGGTATATCCATTCATTAGAGGCCACGCATGCTTTCTTTTGAGAAGGTCTCTTTATCCAAGAGTAATGATAGATGCTTAGTTGTACTATTGATAACTTTTTTAAATGAGTTCACAGTAATTGGCATTTCCCAAACCGAGTTTACTGAATATTCTTCTAATGATGTAAATAGATATTTCCACGCCTGGGCTTTCTGATTTAAATTTATTTCCTGCCACAATAATTTACAGAGTGCAGTAGATACCAATGGTCTCTCATAGGGTGGTGTTCTGGCCAGCACCGCACTCCGTAAACCTCATGCCCCGCCGATACTAATGCACTTACGTGTTCACATGCTGATCGGTAGAATATGAATGACGGGCACCACAGGTGCACCAGGGAGAAACTGTGTGCAGTGTGTCCCTCCCGTTTCCTACTAGGACCTGTGTGTTCACGTGAGGCAGCGCAGGATGGCTGAGGCTGTATCTCTCTCTCCACTTTTTCGAGTGTCAGTGCGGCAGGGCAAGAATACAGGCATTGCTGCTTGAAGCGGCATGGTGGCGGACACGCCTTTGAAAAGAGCTTCCACAACAACAGGTAAGTTTGTTTAAGAATTAGCGAGTTCACTGGGGAGTAGATGGTGTTTTATCTTTGAGGGGCTCTGTCATGCGCGAGAAGTAGTTAAATGTTGCCAGGGAAGGGTCCCAAGGCAATGTTATGTCTGAGGGCCACGGTCAGAATTTAACATTTGGTGTCAAAAGAAATATACACGCACGAAACACTAAGTTTGCAGTCACGTGCAACTATTTTCATGAATACAAAGCTGGGTCCTCGTTAGACTGATTACAATGTTTTAGGAGGCCGCTTTGCTCCATGCAAATCATGTGCGTGCTCTGAAGACCTCGGCTCCGTTGTTATTCCTGCATGGGGCCGCCTATAAATATTGCCATTTGATATGACACTTACACGTTACCGAATGACTTGTGGTTATTCGGTTGATGCAGGGCCGATCGTTATAGTTTGTTTCTTGTCGCGGGAAAGGGAAAGTCTTCCAACAGTTTTTCTCTGCAGGGACTGAGATTCATTAAAGAGGCAGGGGAGCAGGTCAGCGTTTATGTCCGACATGCACCAAAAGGCTTCAGTTTGAACTTAAGGGCGCTGAGTGATGGACATTACAAAGCTTAATTATTGCTGCAGAAGAGCGCACAAAGAGTCTTTCATAAAGTGTGTGGGGAGGAGGCATAAAGGTGTGTGTGTGTGTGTAACGGGGTGAGTATATATACAAATATGTGTGCTAGTGTTTGTGTACATAGAGGTGCGCATGCATAGAAGGGTCTGTATGAGGGGTGGTAGCCTTGCAAATGTAGGGGGTTGTGTTTAGTAGTGTGCATTCAAGAGGTGTTGCAGACTTGTAAGCAGTTTAGTCAATAAGTAAGACATTTATTTTGGTTAATTAAAACCATTTTGCATAAAACAATCTAGAAAAAGGCGCAGTGGATTTAAATTACACGTCAAGCAGATAAAGGAAGGTTACTTGCACAAGTCAAGTTTAGAAAAGGGGTGACAGGTTTGCGGGTTGAAAAGCACTTCTACTCTTTTTCTTGTGAGCAGAATAGTTCTTCAGTTGTCTCAATCTCATGCCAAAAAGTCAGGGGTCGAGTGCATTGGTATCCGCACTAGCAGCCTGTCAGCATGATATATTTAAGGAGTGTAGTGTTTTAAACGGATTGAAACTTCTGGATTCAGATTCTGAAGGAAACGAACGCTGCATGGGCTTAAACGGGGTTACAGTGCACGCACGCGTGCTGGTCAAACTGAGTCTCACACCTGCCAATTGTTAGTCATGGCACAGTGAGCTCTCCAGTTGTTTGTTCTTGGGTTTGTTGCCTCACCAAATATTTGGGGTACCAGCCGCCACTGATTCTGAGGCTTGTAGACGTCTGGCACAGAGACGCTCTCTGTGTTCCTCTTCCATAAGAGCTGTTGGGTGTCTACAAACACTGTGAGATTAACTGTACCAATGCCTTATTGTAAGATTGTTTTTCCTCACATAGAGATTGTTTTCTAAGGAACATAAAAACCATCATTTGTAATGAATTGTCTATCAGTTTCCTGCTTGTTCCTTCCTGCTGATTGTCGTCTGTATGTACATTGCCTTCCCAGTATCTTTTTTTAGGCTTTCCCAGTTCATGTCTTGGAAATGTGTCTTTTCTGCAGGATCACCCTAATATGTTTGCCTTTTTCTGGAACCCTATTTTTGCTTGGTATAGAGCTCTGAGCACTATACCACTGCTCACCACTGGTACGGTTCTTGTGCTCCTCCTGTCAACATGGTGACATTGGCATACCCCTAAGTGGCATATTTAACTTACCTCTATGTCCCTAGTATATGGGACCCAAAGTGAACCCAAATCCTGTAAGTTACTTGTGGGCTGCAGCACTCATTGTGCCACACACTGCAGTGACAATGCAAACATCACTTGCAGGCCTGCCACCATTAGCTTGGCTGTGCAGGTTTAAATGGCATATTTGACCTGTCACATAACCCCTTTCGGCAGGCTTAAAATTCTCCTTTTATAAGTCACCCCTAAGTAAGCCTTAGTGCTCATTAAGGCAGTGTGCATGTTATTTAAGGGTAGGGCATGTAAAGGTTAACGTTAAACATGTCTTTACAGTGACTAGCACCTCAAAGCTATTTTCACTGTAGCAGGGGTGGCTGTTCCAAAGAAACGCACTGGGATGTAATATTAAATACCAATACAGTATCTCAGGAATGAGACTAGCTACAAACATAAATAAACAACTATTTAATTGTTATTAAAAATCCAGTTCAATGATGAAGTTGGATTTTGTTTCCGATATTACGTAAAAGTAACTTTTAGAAATTTACCTTTGCCCTGCCTGAAGTTCCTGGTAGCTAAATCTCCATTTTGCTCTCCAGCTTCTACCAGCCAGTAATTAGCATTTTAGTAGGCTTGAATAAGGTGTGAACTTGCTCCCAGGACAGGGACCGAAGGCCTTGGCCTTGGGTGTGGGGACATGTTGTTGTGCCTTTGGAAAAATGGCCTGTGGACTGGGCCCAAGGACCTGATAAACTTCGAAGAGACCTATCCTGCCACAAGCAGATGTAGGTAAAAGGCAGGCCTGCACCCTTATGTTGTCTCCCCAGACAGTCAGGCCCTAATCACTGTGGACCTTTTTTAACATTACAGTGCTGCAGCCTGTTTTACGTGTCTGCTGTGTTTGCAGATACCATTAGGGGCACACTTCAAAGAAGGGAAACAGAATACCAATACAATTATTGTGTTTTCACTGTCTGGTTGCAGAATGCTCAGTGTTTTAATATCAGACTTCTGTCTGTGTGATCATTGTGGGTACAGGGACTGCCTAAAACTGGATTTTAGTGTTAGATGCAGGAGGACACTAGGATACCATAGTATAATCCCCACACATACCCCTAGCTCCCAAAGCCCAGGTTTAGAGTGGTGAAAGAGTTTTACCATCTTGAAAATGCCCAAAGTGCGTAGGTCTAGCCCCGGGAACCTTTACCCCATTGTTTAGGGCATCCTCAGGGGCCATTCCTTCCTACCCACTAGCTCATGGCGGACATAAATGTGGCATTTCCAGGCACCCACTTCAGAATACACCTGGCCCTGTGGAAGATCAGAAGTGGACAGACCCTGCTGACCTGAGAAGAACCTAGAAGACTGGATCTGCTCTCCCTCTTCTACCAAGGACAAGGAAGTAGACCCCAAGGATCATAAGGCTGTTCCTCGTTAAAGCTATAGGGACACAACAAGCTACAAGAGGCCTTTCCCTGCAACTGCCCAGTTGACCGGTGGCAACTGGACTTGCACACTACTGTTTGGCCTCTGCCTGCCACCCTGTGATTCTCTAAGTGCCTCTCCAGAGGTCCTAGGGGCTCTAGAAGGGTACTCCTGTGGTGGACTGAAACTTAAAGAACTAAAGTCAGAAGATAAAATCTTGGACCAGGGCGAACCTGATTAGTGTATTCGACCCACGCTCCATCACGGTCAGCGTCAAATAGCTCCTAGGTCCTGTTCTACTGGAACCATTTAGTACTATTGGTACTTTGTACTTCTTGATGTTATCGCTAATTTAAAAATGTATGTCACTAGTTCCCCTTTTTGGAGTTTAGTCATATTGGTTTCATTTTTTTATTAAATAGTTCTCTATTTTTCTAATTTGTTTAAGATTTGTATTGTTTTGTATTTCGACTTTATTATTCTTCTGTCCTAGTTATCATGGCCCGCGCCGGAAATGGATTATTCCTATATGTTGAAACTTGAAATTGACAAAATATTTAGTGGCTTTTAGAATTTTAAAGAGACACTACCCCAGTAATAGTTATTGCTACGAGCAAATTTTTACAGGCAGTCTGGCACAAACGTGGCAGACTAATGACTGCTATTGTTTTATTCTAATAACATTTATTTTATATACAAAGCCGAAAGATAATTTTTATGTGTTTTTATGTACTCTTTTCTCAATTTGCACATAGCTCTGCTTGACCCTCGCTCTATTTTGCACATAAGTATTGGCCAAAGAAAATGAACTGTGAGTTGTATTGTTTTTAAATTAATTGTGTTGTGACATGTCTTAAAATGTTTTTTTGATGTATTTTTGCAATGTTTTGCACATGTGCACTTTGATGGTACTTGGTTACCGAATTAAGTATATTACTACTACTACTGTTTTAGTACTGCATAAATACTTCACACCTCTGTGCCATAGCTACCAGAGGGTTGAACTCAGCTTTTATTTTTACTCTAGTGGTACACCCTGACAAGGATTGCGGTTTTTATGTGAGGTGGGTACTCACTCCTGTCAGCTAATACCCCCATTTCTTACAATGTCCAATTTATTGATCATAGTCCATTCCACTTGCTCCAGTCCTCAGCTTCTTTCCTGTTCCCATTCCCAGTTTCCAGGTACTCTATTGTATATGTTAAATCCTTCATCTGAATTTCCTTGTCCTTCCAGAAAGTAAGCATCCCGTTTTACTTATGCTTGTCCTGACCTCAGCCTAAGCCAGAACTGGCTTAAAACCACTTCTGGCACCTTTCACTTTTCCAGTGCCGGAATGTACATTCTTAGCTAGCTAAGAGAGATAACAACCCAGGTTCAGAAAACACTGGCTTTGCTCTGAACCCCGGAAGGGCAGTTTGGTGTTAACTACTGACCACTTAGCAGGGGTTAGCTCTCTTGGAGTGGATAGGAACAGTTGGCAGAACATAGGGCAACCATAGCACACTAACTCTTTTGACTTGGAGATGCCAGGGAGGGCATCTCTTATTCATTCCCAGGAACCTCCTAGACAGCTAGGCCCCAGTCTCAAGTAGGGGGGAGACCAGTTTGGAACTTGTCAAGTGGCAGAGCTCTTTTAAATAGTAGAGTGGCTAAGGTGCTGAGGATAGGCTTGCCTTATAGCAGAAGAGTTCTGACATATTCAAACATGGGAGTAAGGCAGAGAGGAAGTGCTTCAAAAGGAGGTGGGGGCTGCTGAAAAATAGTTAAGATTAAGTGGCAAAATTGCTCCAGTCACTAGCTAGTACACCAGGTAAATCTGGCACCTCCGCATAAACCTCCACAGAACATTCCTGGATGTGGGACAACGCCAACTAAAAAATAAGTCTTAATGGAAAAAAAGATGCCTGACTCATGCTGTAAGAACATGGCTAACTCAGGGACTTCTGACTGCTGCTGGCATCAAGTGACTGGAACTGCATTTCAAAGGACAGGTGGTTGTCGCCCTGTTTGCTGTCTCCAGAAACTCAAAAAGCAGAATTACTCCTTCCTCTAAGAGAGCCTAGCAGCCACAAATGACTACACCCTGCAGATGACCTGGCAGGATAGAGAACTGGTGCCTAGACTCCTGCCCTGAGAAGCTAGGGGCTGCAGCACTGACCAGAATGAACTTTCCAAATGGTTGTATATAAGTAGGAATTAGTCTTTTTTTCCACCTCTGTAGAAGCAGGACAAGGTGCTGAAGCTTACCCAGGAAGTTTGCACCCTAGGTGAACAAGAAAACCAGGTTTTAACCCTTGGAGCCTTTTGCTGTGCTGAAAACAGATTCAGTGGAACATCACAATAAAAGGATCCAGCCTTGTTGAGCCATGCCTGGCAACAGCATCCAGCCTTGCCCTGCTGGAGGATTTTGACTTTTAAAACAGCGACTAAGTACAAGAAAAACATTAGACCGTGGTGAGGCCGCAAATCTGTCCACCAGTTGAAACACCCTTGGTGGCCATGAAAACCACCTTTGTCCCATTCTGAGCTTTGGCGCCAAAACTAAAGGCTTCAGCAGGAAATGGAAGCTCAATGACAATGTTGCCTTGCTGTCAGATTTTGACTTCCATTTCAGAGACTAATTCCAAAGGTAAAACGTTTGACCTGGTCAACCTTCTTGGTATATCTGAACCCTGCCATTGCTGTCAGCTTAAAGTTACACCTAGGTACCGTTCAACTGCAAACTCTTCTTTTTAATGGCACTTTACTTATTCTAGGTACTTTTGCATTGAAATTTTAAAAATTCCTAACCTATTTTAATGAGCTTGGTGCAGTTTTTCTCTAGTTTGAGAATTTTATTGTATTGTGTTATTTACTTTGAAATTGTTAGTACTGCTTGAACTTAACACATGGGCAACTTTATGCCTGGATAAAGGCTTCTGTGCATGCCGAAACACATCAGCCACCATACGTAAATGGGAGTAAATCAACCTTGGCTTTCTGGCATCTCTTTGTTCTGGGCTCTCGCACCAGGCACCTGTGCCGGTACTGGACATTACTGACTCTTGTGAGCCATTTTCCGTGAATGAATGTGTGTGTGCATATATATATATATATATATATATTACCTACTGGCGGCCGGCAGTAGGTAGTTATAGTTAGAACCTATTATCCATAGGAAAAGCGTTTTTTGATTTGCCAATAACTTTGGCGCCGGTTGACGAATCTTCGCGAAATTTTCAAAACTAATGGCCCGCTACTGTCAGCTCCTGTCTTGAAAGTTTCGGGGTGATTCGTCAAGTGGGGGTCGAGAAAAAAGGGGGGTCCCAAAACGCGTTTTCCCCATGTTAATTTCCATAGGAAACTTTAGACACGGCTACAGCCCGAACTGCTGAACGGAATTACACCAAATTTGGCAAAAAGGTAGCTTTTGGTCCAGAAAGCACTCTTTTGTTTAAATGGTGTAAATCCATTCAGTAGTTGCTGAGAAATTCAAAAAAGAAAAGTTTCGATATCTGAGCACCGAGGAGGAGTCGCAACTCCTTCCGAGCACGAGCTGACTTTTGATTGGCTGCCAACACTCCAAACCAGGAAGTGTTGGCAGCCATCTTGTGACTCGGTAACCGAGTCACAAGAAAACAGAAAACAAAAAGGTTAAAAATAAGAAAAGGGGGCAGGGTAGAAACACTCTGACGCCCTAGGCCTGCTTAGGGGAGTCCCACAGGGACCCCCAGTGCCCAAAAAAGCATTTAAAAAAAAAAAAAAAATCTGCAGAATTCGCGCTGGGTGCGCGAATCCTGCCGAAAAGAAAAAAATGAAGCGCGGGCTCCCGCGCTTCATTAGTAAAAAAAGCCCCTGGGTGGGCCAGGTCCCGGGGGCAATATAAAATAATGGTGTGGGGGCCCGAGGGGGCCCCCACAGCCCCGGGGACCGCCACCTCCCCGGGGCTTATTAAATTGTATGCGGGGGCACGCAGCCCCCCCGCACCTCCCCGGGGCTCTATTTCTTTTTGTTTTAAAAGATGTGTGGGGAGGCAAGAGCCCCCCCACACGCCCCGGGGACCACCACCTCCCCGGGGCACATACTCATTTAAATGCGGGGGTCCGTAGCGGACCCCCGGCCCTGGGTCCACCACCTCCCCGGGGATATGTAAACTAAGGGAGGGGGGCCGCGCGGCCCCCCCCCGGAGCCCTTGATGGCCCTGGGGACCGCCACCCCCCAGGGCCGGCTCCTGCAATGTCCCGGGGTGACCACCCCGGGGACATTGCTGTTTGCTATGGCAGTCATAGCAAACTCTGCTTTGCTTCATTGAAGCGAGAGCAGGAAAACCTGCTCTCGCTTCTATGAAGCAAAGCAGAATTGCTTTTGAGCAAGAGGAGCTGCATGTCAGCAGCTCCCCTTGCTCAAAAGCAATGCCAGCTCCCGCAGGAGGCGGGGAGCCGGCTGGACCGTGGGTGCATTGGGGCTCCCCCCACGGTCCCCAACGGTAAGGCCAGGCCCTGAGGGATGGGGTCCCCGGGGCAAGAAGTGGCCCGGGAGGGGGGCCACGCGGCCACCCTCCCCAATAATTTAAATAAAAAAAACACGGAAAGGCCGGACCCGGGGGATGGGGTCCCCCGAGGCCATAATTGGCCTGAGGAGGGGGGCCACGCGGCCACCCCTCCAAATAATTTTTTTTTTTTTAAATACAAAAGTCTGGCCATGCCCCGGGGGATGGGGTCCCCGGGGCTGAAATTGGCCTCTGGAGGGGGGCCACGCGGCCTCCTTCCCGATTTCTTTTTTTTTTTTTTTTTAAATTGTTTTTAGAAAAAGGGGTCAGGCCCTGGGGGATGGGGTCCCCAGGGCCACAGAAATGCCAGAGGAAGGGGGGCCACACAGCCCCCCTTCTAAAAAAAAAAAAAAAAAGCTGGCATCTCGCCGGTAGGCCACGCCCCCTTTATCCACCACTCTGCAAACGCGCCCCCTGGCGCGTTGTAAGTTGGGGAATTAATTCCCCTTGAATACTGAGGGTCCCTGGGGGCCAACTTGCCCACCAGGTACCTCCAGTAAGCGCCACAGAGCTGGATTGCAGAGAGGTGGTCTGAGGCCACGCCCCATTTTACACCACTCTGCAAACGCAGCTCGTGGCGCACTGCTGCTTGGAGGATGAAGTCCACTTGTGTCCTGAGGTCCTCAGGACACAAGAGGACTTCATCGCCCCATCAGCAGTGTGCCAAGAGGCGCGTTTGCAGAGTGGTGTAAAAAGAGGCATGGCCTCGGACCACCTCTCTGCAATCCAGCTCTGTGGCTCTTACTGGAGATACCTGGTGGGCAAGTTGGCCCCCAGGGACCCTCGGTATTCAAGGGGAATTAATTCCCCAACTTACAACGCGCCAGGGGGCGCGTTTGTAGAGTGGTGGAGAAAGGGGGCGTGGCCTAGTATGAGAAGTTAGCAATCCTGCTGTGTGGGACTTACTGGAGGTAATAGGAGGGGTAGTTGGCCCCCAAGGTTGATGTTGGGGGCTAACTAACCCTCCTGTTACCTCCAGTAAATCCCACACAGTGGGATTGCTAAGAGGTGTTCGGAGGCCGCGCTCACCTTTCTCCACCACTTTGCAAACGCGACTGCTATGTTATAGTCAGAAATTAGCTTTTAAAAAACCTTTGAAATTCACTGAAAAAAACATAGGTTTCAGGGACGTTATAGTTAGGTGGACATTTCACTCGTACAAAACCAGAGAAATTCGGCCATTATAGTTAGTTGAGCTAACTATAACTCACGCCCCCGCAATGCACTGCTGATGACGTCACATATTACATCATTCATGACATGGTCAGTGACATCACTGATGACATCTCAAATGACTTCACTGATGACATCACTGATGACATCATCCATGTGATAATCTGATGCACCTCCTCACACCCTAATATAACCTTTGATACACCCACTCTAAAATACAGACTACCATTTTCGAAACCATAGACACACCAATACCAGTTACTACATACCCACTCACTGATTCCTAGGTCTGCACACACATCCACTCATTCACCCATACAGTCACTCATACATGCAATCACTCATCAATACAGCACTATTATTTCCACTCATGCACCTATACAGACACTCACACACCGCCACTGATCCATAGAGTTACACACCAGCTAGTCAGTCATGCAAAGAATCAATCACACTTCCATTTACTCACCTATACAGTTATACACACACCACCTCACTTATTCATAAAGATACTAATACATATTTACTCTCTTGTACAATCACTGATACAAGCACACACTCATCCATACAGCCACTCGCACAATCACTCACTCTCACATATAGTTCATTTATATACTCCAACACTTGCATATACTGCCTTTCACAAATGTAGATACTCACACATGTACCACTGAAACATCCATTCACTCACCAACACACCCATACACACACTCACTCACCCATACAGTCCATCACAGATGCACTCTTGAACCCATACATCCAGTGATTCACCCACTCACACATCCATGCAGGGAGTCACACACCCCCCAGCCACCCACACAGACACTCAGGCACCCATACAGATACTCAGACAACCAATCAACCCATATAGACACTCATTTAGCTACTCACCAACCCATGCAGCCGCTTCCACACCAACTGACAGACTGATACAGACATTTACACAGTTTACTCACTAACCCATGCATTCAGTAAGACACGTTTAATCACTCACTTATACAATCAGTCACGCACCTACTAAATCATCTATTCAGACACTCATACACCCACTCATACTTCAAAACATCTTGGCATATATATATATATATATGTATATATATATATATAAAACATATTTAAATTTTACTGAAACACACAGTCACTGGATGATGTCATCAGTGATGTCATTTGAGATGTCATCAGTGATGTCATCAGTGATGTCACTGACCATGTCATGAATGATGTAATATGTGACGTCATCAGTAGTGCATTGCGAGGTCGCAAGTTATAGTTAGCTCAAGTAACTATAACGGCCGAATTTCTCTGGTTTTGTATGAGTGAAATGTCCAACTAACTATAACGTCCCTGAAACCTATGGTTTTTTCAGTGAATTTCTATGGTTTTTTTAAATGCTAATTTCTAACTTTAACATCCCTGAAACCTATGGTTTTTTCAGTGAATTTCAAAGGTTTTTTAAAAGCTAATTTCTATCTAGAACGTCCCTGAAACCTATGTTTCTTTCAGTGAATATATATATATACAGACATATGTTACCCAGTGGTGGTCGTCACTGGGTACTTATAGTTAGCACTACGTTTCCAAAGGCAAAGTATTTTTGGGTTTTTGGTTTGCTGATGGTGCCGTTCTTTCCAAAGCTTTCAGCTCCTTCGTGGAAAGTTTCAGGGTGATCCCTCAAGCAGGGGCCAAGAAAAAGGGGGAGTCCCAAACTTATTTTCCTCATTCATGTTTCCTTCGGAAAATTGAACAGCAATACTGTAAAAACTGCTGAACAGAATTACACCAAATTTGACACAAAGCTGCCAAAAAGTGTGCTGTGATTTGGTGCTAATTCTTTTAATAGTTTTTAAGAAATTAAGCTCAAAAGCTTTGTATATTTCACGCCGCAAAGGAGCAGCAGATCTGACAGATCTTAAGATAAGCTCTGATTGACTGCCACTACATCAACAAAGATGTGGCAGCAGCCATTTTAGGACTCATTTCTGTTCAGGATGAAGCAAGTCTAAATACGACTTGCTACCTGAACACAGCCTACCTTCGAAGTAATCTCCCAGTAAGCTGCCTCGTTTTATTTGGGAGAGCTTCGCCTCCAACCTTAGCCCATAATAGCTCTCCTTTACAAGCTCTATGGTATGCCATCCTACCACATAGGTACCCCAATTGCAGCCCTTCTAATGCACTTTTCACATGGGCCAACCAACTCCTCTGATGGCTCCGGTCACCGGAACTAATAACATCTTCCATGGATTTTAAGTAGATTGTTGCCTTCGGGTCCCTCACTAACCTAACCCAGTACAACACTGGTTTTAAGGCTGCCTGGCCGGTAATTGGTGGGAACCCTAGTTCTGCATAAAATGCTATAGAAGAGGTACCAGGCCCCAATCTTAACAGAGCCCTCAAAAAGTTATTTTCCATACTTGCAAAGGGCGTAAATACCCATACCCTCAGAGCTCGGCCCCATTAAAGCACAGCCCCTACTGACTTGTTTGTAAATTTGAAGGATAGTTTTGATGCTTTGTGCACCAGCCTTAAACCTAAATTTTGAAAACAGCCGCTGAAGTCTGCGTTAAAACAGGCCTTCAGTATCTGGTCCCTCCAACTTAGGGGCCGATTCTGATGCGGGTTGGAAAAGCTTCCCGACCGAATCGGTTGGGAAATGGTGTCCGACCCACTCGGATCGGGAAAGTCCGACCGGCGGAGTAGGATGCATCCGGATGCTTCCAGATACGATTTGGTTGAACTCCCATTGACTTCAATGGGAACATTTGTTCCTAACCGCATCAGAATTGGGCCCTCGGTCGGGAAGACGCGTTCCCGATCCGATTTGGAAGGAGCAAATGCCGTTAGGAGGCCTTCCTAACCGCATCAGAATCAGGCCCTCGGTCGGGAAGCTTTTCCAACCCGCATCAGAATCGGGCCCTTAGTTGTTCTGTGAACTGTATCCCCAAGTCATCAAATTGTTTAACACAAACGACGCACTCATCGTTTATCATTAACACTCTCTTAAGTCTGGGAGACAGTCTTAGCACCTTACACTTTGTCTTGGTGGAACTGATAACCAGGGCCTTTCTATGGCAGTTGTCAGAAAATCTTTTTAGCAGCTTATGTAGTGGATTTTCTGTATGAGCTAACAAGACTACATTGTCAGCAAACAGCAGAATCGGGACCTTATGTCCAGCAATGATTGGGGCATCAATAGGTTCTTTTAGCAAATAGACTACAACATCATTTAAGAAGAGGTTAAAAAGTGGAGGGGCCAGCAAAGAGCCCTGCCGCACTCCTTTCTCAACGACAAAATTCTCACTACATTCACCTCTTGGGCACTTCCTGCAGTGCCATTATAGCTTTAACAATACCAGTCTCTAACCCTAGATCTACTAGTGATCTCCATAACAGAGTTCAGTCCACCAGATCAAATGCCGATTTTAGGTCAACAAAAACTACGTATAATAACGATTTTCTTTTGATTACATACTTGTGGCATATCATATATAAGCAAACCAATTGGTCTATAGTTCCAACCCTAGATCTAAAGCCAACTTGTGCTATTGTTAGAATATTCTCCTTATCTACCCAACCTTACAGTTAGTTTTTTATGACTTTGCCAAGAATTATTCCAGCCCCATAGAGGAGGGAGATCGGCCTATAATTGGAAGGGAAACTGTGATCACCCTTCTTGAATAAGGGTAGTAGCGTGGCTGATTCATCAAGAGGGAGAGTATTGCAGGCTAGGGATGAATTAAATAATTTTGTAAGAACTCTCACCATAACTGTGGGTTTTCGTGATAGAGGTCGGTGGGCATAAGATCTGGTCCCGGTGCTCTCTGTTTTTTTTTCATTCTAGTCAGTGCCCTTTCTACTTTGGGTACTAAAACCATCAGCACACTTTCTGCTTCACATAAGTCCTTGCTGGCAACTGATTGGTATGTTCACCTTTACTGTCATCTTTATATAGCTCACCAAAATGTTTCACCCATGCCATTTGACCTGTGGGACATTCTTGTCTATTAACTGACCCGTCTCTATGCAGATAACTACTCCTAGAAACTTTCTGCATTTTTTCTGTATACACTCTCCTTGAACCCCACCCAGGAGGCATTCTGTGCTCGCGAGAATCACTGTTCCTATGGAGGAGAAGTAGAGAATGGAACTAGAGTCGTTCTAATATTGTGATAGCTGGGGACAGTGTGTCCTGATCTTGGTGCCCTCACACACCCCGAAGGATGTCATGCTTCATCATTGGGCAATGCTCCTCGTCGGGCCGGCGCTGCAGTGCCGTACGGGTCCCCGAAGGGTCACTTTTTCAGAGATCTTTTCAAGATAAAGCTGTAAGGGTGTGTGGGGGTATGAGTGGCAGTGGTGTCCTAACGTGAGGTTAAAAGATTACTGGAGGGGTAACTAGTAAGTTTTATTGAGAAAAGAGACCCTCTGCCATCGATAAAAATCCAAAAGGTTATGCTGCTTGAGGGAGATAATGGCCCTTGGTAGCTTAACATCCAGTCATCTTTTAACCTCATGTTAGGACACCACTGCCACTCATACCCCAACACACCCTTATGGCTTTATCTTGAAAAGATCTCCGAAAAAGTGACCCTTCGGGGGACCCGTAGAGCATTGCAGCACTGGCCCTACATTGAGCATTGCTCAATGATGAAGCATGACATCCTTTGGGGTGTGTGAGGGCACCAAGATCAGGACACACTGTACCCAGCTATCACAGTATTAGAACGACTCTAGTTCCATTCTCTACTTCTCCTCCATAGGAACAGTGACTCTTGCGAGATACAAATCTAACTTTCCAGGAGCACGAGTCACTGGACCTTTATTTAGCTCCTTGTCCCCCCTCTCCTCTTTTGTTTGTGGCATTCTGTGCTGCCAGTTTCTTAGCTTTTAGCACATATTTATATTCTCATCTACAGCTTTGGAAGAACAGTTTACACTGCCTATTACAGTGGTGCTGTGTTAAAGCTTTCAAAACGTTACGCTTCAGGTAATGGCAGTCAGTGTCGTACCAGCTGCAATAATTTCTACAGGTCAGTTTAACCTTTTTATGATCAATTGACTTTGACCACAACAGTTCTATTTCTTTTATCATAAAACCATATGCGGCCAAAATATCACAATTGGCACTGGTTGGGGTGTTCAGGTTTATGGTGCCATATTTTCCATAATAACAACTAATAGCAGAATCTCTTTTTGGTATTTTTTTTGTTCCTTCACAGACTTCTGTTATTAACTCGGAAAATCTCAGGCCCACAACCCACCCCTTTTTACATACTTACATTGGGCTGCCACCTGTTCCCCAATCCAATGATTAATTTAATAGGGTTGTGGTCACTTTCAACTCTCTTAACAGCCACCATGTCAAGAGCCTTATTCCAACATTCTATATTGACTATAATGTAATCTATTAATAATGCCCTTCTGCCGTTATCAAAAGTCATGTTTACAGGGTAGTCAGGAGTGCGACCATTAATAAATCGCAGCTGTTGGGTTATTAAGAGTAGCAAAAAACTCTTGACTTTCTTAGATGTAGACATTCATAACTGGTTTAGGAATAGCAAGACAATAGTCTTCCGCAGGTACCCCAGTGTTAATAATTTCTGATGGTTGCATGTTAAATCTCCACATACCACTATCAAGCGTTCTTTCCCTTTGTCTCTCTCTCTCTCTCTCTCTCTCTCTCTCTCTACTGGTATAAAAGTCACATTCCTCTCGAATATGTTCAACATAAGTAGAAAAATGTAGCCAAATTGCCTGAACCCCAGGTAGGGGCACCCAGGAGGAATGTATACTTGCAAGATGTCAACTACAACAATTTTTTCTGGCTAACCCTAGCATGCCTCACATGGAGCACATTAGGGGAGGAGTTTACCTCATCTATTTGTTCTCGCCTACAATTCAACTTACAGGATACCCAAACTGATAAACTCCCTGTCGGGCACCCCCTAGTGGAGCATTTCGCAGGCATATTAATTTCTACAAAACCATTTACAATGCTTTTGGAAAGGGCACAGGTCTCCTGAAGGCAACAAATTGCACAGTTGCTAACAAATTTTACCCAGTCCCTATCTTCCAATTTACTGGATAAGTCAGCAATGTCCCATGATAAAATATCTAGGTGCCCCTCATTAACACATTGCATCTCTTTATCCTCATGCACTCCATGTGAAACCTTTATGCTGTGAGTTGGGACCTTGATTCCTGTCAATCAATCATATTGTTCTATCGTTGCATTTCTGCCACTGCTTGCCAGGGCTGTGGCTAGCCATGACCAATCCCAACATCCTAGTTTGTTGACCTTTTTTCCGGTGTTTGGCAGGTTATTTCTCCTTGAATGATCATTTGCTGTTATACATAGGTTCTCAAAGTTGGTCTCTGTAAGACCCATGCAGGTGTTTTTTCCAGGGCTCAGCAGAGGACTGTACTCTTTGGAAGCTGATATCCCAACAATTTCACCGGGAGGACATTTGTTTCATGTTGGAATATTGTCCCTTGCAGGTTGCTGGTGACATGAAAGGACATCTACCCCCATTATGTAAAACTCCTCTTGATGAGTTCGGACTAGCCTGGTTATTATGTGATGCAAATTTCACTTCCATTGTTTGGGCAACCCCAACCACAACTTTTTAGTTAACTAGTGTTACTCTTTTTATATCCTTTTAAGTCACTACTCTTAACTTAGGGATTGCACAAAAGAGAGCTAGTAACCCAGATCTTTTCAATGGGTTCTTGAGACCCATGCCTGGAAAGAAAGAAAGAAATTCCAAAAAGCAAGTTGTTACATCTAAATCACTCTTATCCCCCTTTATTGATGATGGAATACTTAACTCAGTTTTATTACCTGCTTCCTTTTCAATCTCCACGAATGGGGGAGCTAGTGGATTTAATCCTTGTGATACCTCGGTTCAATCTAGGTCCCCTGTGGTAGTGCAGTCGATCTTTGTAGCTTCGACTTCTTCCTCATCCATAATCACACCGCTTGGCTCTAAGAGGGTTCTGTTTTTTATATCTTATTTCATGCCCATTTCTACCTTTTTGGAGAACTTTTCCTTTTCTGCGCCTTTTTCTTAGACTTTTTCAGTTTTCTTGATGGTTCTCTATGCTCGACTTTGCTCACTTCACTTCCTCAAGCTGGATTTGCTGTGTTCGCTGTTCTCTGGATCACCATCGGTTGAAAGATGGGATAAGTAGGTGCAGAATCCTGATCATCTCGATTCTCAATAACTTCTGTTCCCATATCACTTTTGAACTCAGGCCTTGCTGAATCCAAAATTGGTTCAGTGAATAAACATTTTAATAAGTAAACAGGGTAATTTGTTTCCTTCCTCATCATTTTCCCTTTGTCTTCCTCTTTCTACTCTTTCCTTGTCCTTTGCCTCCAGCTACAGGTTTTCCCAGGTGCACATTAGTCCCCCTATTGTAATTACCATCATCTTTTACCTTGTCTATTACAGCCTCTAGCTGTTTAACAATTTCCCCCTCATTCTTCTCTTCACTTCCTTCTAATGTGTACTATAGAGAATGATTTACAAAAATGGCTGAGGCTTAGCAGGAAGGACACCGCACCTGCCACTATCATGAACCAGTATCGTTTACATTTTTATTAGGTGCACGAAGTCTAAGGAAGGCAGCCATTACACCTCCCTCTTAGATGAGACAGATGTCAAAAATGTGAAGCAATGTGACCCAGCACTCTGTTTTAACTTATCTAAAGATATTATCCTAGTAATCTATTACATAAAGTCCAACAATAAGTGAGAAATTGTAGCGCATCCAACTGGAAAATCAAATTTCTAGAGACGCCACGATGGTCCACAGTTTGGATTAATATATCATTCTTTATTGGTGAGTAAGATTTCCAAGCATAATTTCACTTGTAGCCAATGTGTTTCGTTCACTAGGAACTTCTACAGGGTTTAAGTTTCTTGATAGCACATGAAGTACACTTTCTTTATAAGCCATATGAGCATTGCATCAAACGTTGCAGTGCCTAGTGGGCTGCAGCTCACCTCACCTTCACCTTTTTGGTTGCTCCTGCCGACGCTGTCTAGTTCCTCTGGGCTACATACTCTGTGCAGGTCCGGGGAGCCAGCTCGTGACCCCCTCACAACCTCACTCTTCTCGCTTCTTGGCCACTGCTCCTTTAAGCCACCGTCCATTGCCCACTGCTCTACTACTCACACTGTCCTTCAGCGGCAGGCTCGGGCCTCGGCTCGAATCTTACCCGAACCTCCAGCCGGCCTCCGGCCGGTCTCTGTTCTCTCTGTGCAGCGTGATTGGTGTGGCTCCTGTTCGTATGTATCTGCTTCTCTATTGTCTTTGTGTTGGCTCCCTCCTCTTTACGTTGGCTCCCTCCTCTTTGTGTCGGCTCCCTCTGGAGCACATCCACTGTTGCTGGCACTCAGAATGGATGCTGGCTGGGGTGCCAATTGGGCAACAGAGGCATTGGCCCTCCCTTCATGGCCCCCAACGTTTGGCACAGTTGTTGGGTGCCCCGGGTGTGACCGGGGCACCCACAAAAAAAGTATTGCCAACAACCATTATGGGTCGTGGCGGGGGAGCTAGCACGGCAGCGGGCCTCCCCCCGCAGCCCTCAACATTTGTCACAGTTGTTGGATACCTCGTGTGGGACTGAGGCGCCCAGAAAATAAAAGAACAAAAAATAACTCTGCATGAATATGAAATGAGCGGCTACTCCACTCACTCACAATGGATGCACTCCTTCCTGTCTTAAAAGACCTCTTGAATAACTCTCTTAGTGTGGCCCAAGTGAATCTGAGTTGGAAACATGCCTCGTTGGTCCCACTGCTTAAAAAGCCTTTGCTGGATTCCTCCAAACCGGAGAACTATAGGCCAATCTCACTGCTTCCTTTTCTGTCAAAAGTGGCAGAGAAGCATATTAATCAGCAGATTGTAGGTTTCACTCAGGAAAGGAACCTCTTGCAAAGAACTCAGTTGGACTTTCATCACAATACAGCACTGAGTCTACTTTGCTTCTCGCATCGGAGTTGTTACGCCAGGTAGTAGACAGAGTAGAGACAGCAGCACTCATGCTGTTAGATTTGAGCACGGCGTTTGACACCATATCTCACAGCCGCCTATTGGAGCGTTTGTGGAGCTACGGGATTGGCCACTGGGCCTTAAAATGGTTAGCATCTTTTTTACAGGGTTGGACCTATCAAATTTTTCAAAATCTTTTTCGATTAAAGGTGGTGTCGCTGGCTCAGGGAGTGCCACAGGGCTCCTCCTTGAGCCCTGCTCTTTTCAACCTTTACATGCACCCCCTGGCTGATGTCCTTGAGCATCACGGCTTTGATATTTTATAATATGCTGATGATACTCAACTGATTATTAGTCTATCTCCAAATTCTGCAAGTGGGGCGGCCTCCCTGAGAGTTTGTCTGTCAGGAGTTGCCCAGTGGACGGACCTCAACTGCCTGAAATTAAACGCAGGCAAAATTGAGGTCCTGATCCAGGGCAACCAACCGGCCGTTTGATCCCCAGTTTGGTGGTCGGCGGCACTCAGCGCATTTCCAGCACCAAAACCTAAGATCACAAACCTGGGCATGTGGTTTGATCAAAATCTCACATTCAATGACCAAGTTACGGCTTTGGCCGGCAGTTGTTTTGGAGTTCTCAAGTCTTTAAAGACCTTTTACTGGCCTTCTTCCATTAGATGCCCAGAAGACAGTGATCCAAGCCCTAGTCATCTTGCAACTGGATGATTGTAATGTTTTGCATCTGGGTGTCTCTCAATCACGGCTGGTGAGACTCCAACGGGCTCAGAATTCGGCAGCTCGACTGCTTTTAAAACTTACTAAACAGGCACCTATGGGCCCTGCACTTCTTAAACATCACTGGCTCCCAATGAAGAAGCATGTTGCTTTTAAGGCCCTTTGCTACTGCTACAGGATTTTCAGGAGGAGCGGCGCAACCTATTTGCACCCTCTTATCACACCGTATTCCCCTTTGTGGCATCTTAGGTCCTCTGGGGCCTTGTTAGCCCAGGTCCCTATGGTAAAGAAAAAGGGCATGGGTGGGAGTTCCTTTGGCTATTTTGCACCCACGCTTTGAAACTCTCTCCCTCAGCAGTTAAGCACTGTGAGACGGAACGTCTGTTTCGGAAAAATCTAAAAACCTGGTTGTTTACTAACTGGTTTCTTGTGTGTGGAGGAGTCACTGGTGTATTTGACCTTAGCTCTGGGACACTCCTCTGGGAGTAGCTATGCGCTTTATAAGCTGCATTATTATCATTATTATTTTTATTTCATATTCACTGCTACCGCCTGGGAGCACCCCATAATGCCCTGTGAGGTCTTTTCATAGGTATTTTTCATTTCTTGTGATGCCCCAAGAAGGGACTAGGACACTACTAACGATGTTTTAAATGTTGTTGGGGCTGGGGGTAGTTAAGCAACCCCCGTAGGCACAGTTCGAAAAAACTTGCAGTAAGTCTCTTGGGTCATAAAATACATGACCCCAACTTACCACCATCTTTAAAGCATGACAAGCTGGAGCTGAATGCTCTTCAGGGGGAGTGTGGGGACCATTTGTGGTTAGTTGTAAGGTTACAGTATGTAGCCTAAAAAAATATTAAAGAAGGGCTCAAACAAATGTTTGTGATCATTTTAATCAAAGGTGATTTATTAACAAGCATTTGCAATGCAATCGGTCTCGCCTTTGGGACCTTATATGTATTTAGCTATGCAGCACATTAGCCTGGGTGCTGAAACATCTACTGTTCTTTAACATGGAGGGAAAGTAAGTACCAAACTGCGTGACACACCAGGTATGGGAACAAATGGAGAAAAATGTTGCCTTTCAGCGGGAAATGGTATAGTCCAAAGCTCTGTTTTTAATATAAAAGCAGTGCCTTCGGTGGTCATATCATTGAAAATACAAGATTTGAAAAGAATATTATTGTCTACGGGTGCTCGTGGAAGACAATTTCTATGGACTGGAATCTAGAGAATGCTTAAGTGATTCTGGTATTTTACTGATCTCTGCTGGTCGTTTTCTATCAAGACAGTTAAATAGCGGCAGTTGAACAGAAATAAAGTCCCTAAGCGGAAGTAGAAAAGTCCTAGGGCTGATCTCCAGAGCCCACAAAGTACATACACATATAAGTATATACACATATAAGTATATACTAAAGTATATACTAGAGTATATACAAGAGGTCTCGAATGCTCGACCTAAAAATACTTTAGAAAGAAATATTGTTATTGAACGTTGCAATGTGTGTTTTAACAATGACTGCATTGGATTATGGTTATTAATTAAATTACTTTTAATGGTAAATTATGATAGATGGCTGATAGTTTAATGTGCTGACCCATTTTCAAAGCCAATAGATCTGCTTTATATATGTTGATTTGGTGACCCCCTGAAAAATCCAATAGGTCTGCCTTTTTAATATTGAAACTCTTATATTATGATGGCCAGGCCCTTCGGCCAACCCCACGCCACCTGCGGCTGGACACAGGCCAAGCCCACCCTTGGCCAATGGCCGTCCTCGTGAGGCATTAGCTATGCGATGGGGCTGGTTGCAGGGCCTAGCCACAACCTCACTCTGTGCAAGGCTAAAGGCCAGGCGTGGGAGGGGGTGGCCACCCGCAGAAGGTTGTGCACATGTCTAAGCTGGCCCTGCAGCCAAACCCATGCTACTAATGGCCAAAGGCCATGCACGAGGAGGGGGGGGGGGGTTGGCAGTTAGGTATGGTAATAAAATCTTACTTTACATTAAAAAGAACATGGAAATTCTGTGAAAAAACAAATGTTGCAGTGACAATATAGGTAGGTATGGTAATAAGATATTACTTTACATTAAAAAAACCTCAGAAATTTGCTGAAAAAACAAAGGTTAAAGTGACCTTATAATTAGGTGAAAACGTAATGTTTGAAAGTTTAAAAAACAATGAAAATTCACCAGTTAGAGTTAACTCAAGTAACTGTCATTTGCGATCTTCCCTTGCACTGCTTATGATCTCATATATTACATGCTTATGACATGTTCTATGACATCATTGATAACATCACTGACGACACCTGAAATGGCATTCTTGATGACAACACTGTGTACAGCAAGGCACGAGTTACAGTTAGTTGAGTTAACCATAACTGGTCTATTTCAGCGTTTTTTAGAGTTTAAAATGGTATGTTTAAACTGACATTTTCATCTAACTATGGCATCACTTTAACCTTTGGTTTTTTCTGTGAATAAATTGACGTTAGGTGCTCGGATCTTAATATATTTTAAAAGAAAACTGATGTCCACTGGAAAAACACAACAGTTAAAGTGACGTTATGGTTGGGTGCTGGAATGAGACACAATCTTATGTTAAAAAACCCAAAAAACATTAGACTATTCCAGTTATAGTTGAGTGAACTAACTATAACTTTCCCCCCATCATGTACTGATTATGACTTCTTATATTACATCACTCATGACATGTTGGAAAAGAACAATGCTTTCATTGTACCATGCACCCTAATTTAGTGCAAAACCTGACATAAGGTGAGGAATGTGTGGCAAGATGTGTCCAAGGGGAGAAAGTTGCCCAACCTCTGTAACAATATCTGGTGTATACATAATCTGCTTGCAGATTATTCACTGCCTTCACTCCTCCTCTTCAAATATAGTACATTGCAACGCGATGTATTACATCGCGTGCTTTTACAACGCGGTCGTTACAACGACCGCGTTGTTAGTACGCGATGCATTTACATCGCAATTCATTACAACGACTTGCACTAGGGGGCGCGCTGGATTTAGGAATAGTATTAATTACTATTCCTACTCCAGTTTGCGCAACAGTAGGGAAGGTGTTGGAATTAATTTCCAATACCTCAGCGCCCCCTAGTGCAAGTCATTGTAATGACTTGCGATGGAAATGCATTGCGTACTAACAACACGGTCGTTGTAACAACCGCGTTGTAATGGTACAGCAATGTAATGACAGCTTTGTAAACGCTGTTTCCCCTCCTCTCCTGATGAGTTGGCACTGTGCAAATCCCAAGGTACACAAGCATGTTATGCGCTATTGTTGATGCCGTTATAGCTCCGTTGGTTGTTCTCCGCATGCCTCGGTTTGGTGTGGAAAAGTACCAGGAACTGACACCAGCATGCCAGTTGGCACTCAATGTACTCTGATGTCATCACATCCAACATACAGAGCCACAGTTAAAGATGCGTGGCCCAACCTTGTAACGCTGGATTACAGTTGCTTTGGAAAGGTTTCCAGGCCAGTCTGGCACAAGGAGAGATATTCAAAAGATGAGGAATCTGTGGTAGGATTATGTAACTACAAGAAATAGTCTCACCAGAGGTAAGTAACTTTTTCTTTGGGGTCAGCGGTTCACATATGATGTTCAGAAGCTTTCTGGTACACCCGGTGGCAGACTTCAGAGGCAGAGACATCACAATCATTGCCTCTGTTAAATTATGTTCTGAAATGTGACATTTCAATCCTAGCGTGAAGTCCTGGTTTAGTTAATGTTGACCGCCTATGTTCGGTCACAGTTACTGGGTTTGGCATCTCAAAGAAATGTGCTTGCAGTCCTCTGTGGCATATATGAATCATTTTGTGAGGCATAATTCATTCATTTTTTGGTTGGAAATGTTTATGAATCAGCCCAAAAGCCTTAATTTATAAACATATGTAGGCGTCATGTGTGCATCACAATGCCTGGCAAGCCTACTAATAAAGTTGTCATATCTTAAAGACTACAGCCCAATTCCCAAATGTTTTGAATCGGACCCTAGGGCTTCCTCCCTTGATAGCTAAAGAGGGCTTCCACGTGGCTATAGTGTGCAGATAAACTTGATGCAATTCTGTTTCTGATTGTTTTAGAATGAATGCATAAGTCTGGTTGCTGTATTTCTGTTACTAAAAACACAAATCAAAGTTGGAGAAAAAATGTAATTTCAGTTGTAGATATTTTCTACTAATATTTTTCTATTATTTATCTGAAATCAATTTTCTAGCCTTCAAATGTCTGATTATGACTTAAAAAGGCTCATTGTGGCGACTTTTCAGGACCCGATATAATAACTGAGCATACATTAACAACAGCATGTATTATTGAGGTATCCTTTACATTTTATAAATTATAATGACGATTTATTCTCCTAACTTCTGGATTGTTTGTTCTTTTTTAGGGAAAACACGTTCTGCATGTAGCTACCGGGAAAGAAGGTAAATGGTGTGGCCTAATACCTATTGGGAGTCCCTGTAACAGAGTAACAACAACAGGACTGAAATGGAATCTCAGTAAGTAGTTGGGCTGGTTGTATTGCTTCAGCATGTGATAGTTTTTTGTTTTTCAGTGCTCAGCTAGCGCCAGGACAACTCTCGAGACAGTTGTAGTGCTTTAGAAATTCGAGCACCACCGCTGGTTGTTGTCCCTTTGATGATAGGGTTCTAAGTATATATATTTACTACAAATTTCCACTTATAAGTCTTTAATTTGATATTTTTATTTAACATATATTTATTATAATAACTGTAATGGCTTTAGCACTCTTCTGATAATTGTAGCTATATGGCATTTTAAGCTGAGACAATTCACCAAATAAATTAAAAAATAAAAAGTGAATAATTATTTTCCAAATTGGTACTTAGTCTCCTAACCTAGTTGTTTCATTGGCCATGAAGAACTTATCTTCCTGAGCATAGCATTATCACCCCTTTTCTTCATTTCTGCTTCACCAAATGCTTGTTGCAAGGTTTCTACTTTTCGTTTCTATATCCGTTTTCTGATATTTTTTTAGACACAACTCTTTTTTCCCCTACTTGCAACTCATCATAACTATCCAAACCACATATTGAACAATCTTATTTCATCCTGTGGTATACCCATTCTATGTGCTGCACCATATTTTTTGTTCTTTTCTGCAAGTGATGAATGAAACATTTTGAATTGTAAATACCTTATATCTGATTGAATGTGCTGTACAGCACTCTTAAATCGGTATGGGCTAAGTCCACGCTTTATAAAATCAGTACAAATATATATATATATATATATAAAAGAGGAAACACCCACGTGGCTAGCACTCCCGGGCAGATAGGATTCAGGGCCTTGCCAGGTAAGTGGAGATCAGTACACGCCTCCTTCAAAGCGTTGATCCGACGCGTTTCGGGAAAAGCATCCCTTAATCATGGATCCCAGGAAACAAATGCAGCAAACAACTGGGCTACATTTACTCCACCTTTTATTTTAATTGAACAGGAAGTCTGGCTCAAGTGAGCCCCATTGAATCATGGAACCAGTAGTCCAGAAAAATATCTCCCAAGTGGGATGCCTGCCGCAAAGTACCTTTTTATGCAATGTTGTTAAAAGGGTGAAGAGAGCCAATGATCTCCGCTATAATCCATCTGCAAGGCAGCCTCCAGGCCACCCGTTCCGCAATCCCGCCATGTGGACAGGGGCGGATCCGCAAGGGTCCAGCAGCGGTGCCTGCCGTGGCTGGGTTAAAGCCACACATTTATGAAAAAGAGGAAACACCCACGTGGCTAGCACTCCCGGGCAGATAGGATTCAGGGCCTTGCCAGGTAAGTGGAGATCAGTACACGCCCCCTTCAAAGCGTTGATCCGACGCGTTTTGGAAAAAGCATCCCTTAATCATGGATCCCGGGAAACAAATGAGGCAAACAACTGGGCTACATTTAGTCCACCTTTTATTTTAATTGAACAGGAAGTCTGGCTCAAGTGAGCCCCATTGAATCATGGAACCAGTAGTCCAGAAAAATACCTCCCAAGTGGGATGCCTGCCGCAAAGTACCTTTTTATGCAATGTTGTTAAAAGGGTGAAGAGAGCCAATGATCTCCGCTATAATCCATCTGCAAGGCAGCCTCCAGGCCACCCGTTCTGCAATCCCGCCATGTGGACAGGGGCGGATCCGCAAGGGTCCAGCAGCGGTGCCTGCCGTGGCCGGGTTAAAGCCACACATTTATGAAAAAGAGGAAACGCCCACGTGGCTAGCACTCCCGGGCAGATAGGATTCAGGGCCTTGCCAGGTAAGTGGAGATCAGTACACGCCCCCTTCAAAGCGTTGATCCGACGCGTTTTGGGAAAAGCATCCCTTAATCATGGATCCCAGGAAATAAATGCAGCAAACAACTGGGCTACATTTAGTCCACCTTTTATTTTAATTGAACAGGAAGTCTGGCTCAAGTGAGCCCCATTGAATCATGGAACCAGTAGTCCAGAAAAATATCTCCCAAGTGGGATGCCTGCCGCAAAGTACCTTTTTATGCAATGTTGTTAAAAGGGTGAAGAGAGCCAATGATCTCCGCTATAATCCATCTGCAAGGCAGCCTCCAGGCCACCCGTTCCGCAATCCCGCCATGTGGACAGGGGCGGATCCGCAAGGGTCCAGCAGCGGTGCCTGAAATCCAGTGTTTGTGTGACCATCTTGGATGAAGTTGGTTTGCTGCAATTTATCTAATGATACGAGTCGAGTTTTTCCTCTTTCTTTCCATTTCTGAGACAAGTTCAGTCTGGGCTCTGCAGGTTTGCAGAATGGTGCTTTCCGTATGTTGGTTTCAGAAACACTATCCTTACTGTGTATTCTTCATTCCTAGTAATCTTTCCATGGACTCAGCTACTCTCTACACTTACA
Source organism: Calotriton arnoldi (assembly GCA_963921515.1). Taxonomy (NCBI): domain Eukaryota; kingdom Metazoa; phylum Chordata; class Amphibia; order Caudata; family Salamandridae; genus Calotriton; species Calotriton arnoldi. The sequence goes on from CAWUFW010000438.1 coordinate 4,305,739, forward strand.
AACTGAAGTGAATCAAATATTGCATCTGTTTAAACTATTATTTTTATTTCATTCATTTTATTGGCCTCTATAGCGCTTCTGTCAATATGTATTTCAGGTATAGTTCATGAAAATGCAATTGGTGTACCGAAGTCTACAATGCATACATAATTAACACTGAAAGGAACAAGTCAGTTACACCAGAGTAAATTGGATAGTTCTGAGTGTTGATAGGAAAGAAGCTAAGGTTAGGGCAGAGCAGATAGTGGAGATGATAGGGCGACCATAATTTAGGTGTATTGAGACAAAAAGAGAAGACGAGAGAGGGGCGACCATCATAGTTTGAGAGGTAGGTGCAGAAAGATAAAGGGTTTCTAGATAAAGTATTTATCATAAACGGCATCTAAAATAGATGAGGTGTGAATCAAGCCCAGTGAAACAATATTAGGCAAAACTGGATGTGAGCAGTGCAAGGAAGTATAAAGAGAAGATCGGGAGCGTGTACCTAGTGAATAAAAAAAGAAGCATAGTGATCACAGCACAGAAGGGAAGTAGGCAGGAGAAGGGGTTTTGTGCTTTAACAGCGAGAAGCTGCACAGTATAATGAGTAATGTAAAACAATGGATCAATGAGAGTTAAGAGTAGCTTATAGAAACAAGCATTTGCAATGCAATCGGTCTCGCCTTTGGGACCTTATATGTATTTAGCTATGCAGCACATTAGCCTGGGTGCTGAAACATCTACTGTTCTTTAACATGGAGGGAAAGTAAGCACCAAACTGCGTGACATGCCAGGTATAAGAACACATGGGGAGAAATATTGCCTTTCAGCGGGAAATGGTATAGTCCAAAGCTCTGTTTTTAATATAAAATCAGGGCCTTCGGTGGTCATATCACTGAAAATACAAGATTTGAAAAAAATATTATTGTCTACGGGTGCTCATGGAAGACAATTTCTATGGACTGGAATCTAGAGAATGCTAAAGTGATTCTGGTATTTTACTGACCTCTGCTGGTCGTTTTCTGTCAAGAAAGTTAAATAGAGGCAGTTGCCAGAAAAATAAAAAAAAGAAAGTCCCTCTGCAGAAAGCAATTCTGGTATTTTACTGACCTCTACTGGTCGTTTTCTATCAAGACAGTTCAATAGAGACAGTTGAACAGAAAAAAAAGTCTCTAAGCGGAAGCAGACAAGTCTTAGGGCTGATCTCCAGAGCCCACAAAGTACATACATATATAAGTATATACTAAAGTATATACAAGAGGTCTCGAATGCTCGAACTAAAAAGGTGAATGATAGGCTGAAGGTTTATAATGCGGAATTGATTAAAGGATTTGATTTTATTTTTCAGGAAGTTCTTTCAAAAGGAGAGAAAAGGAGCCTGATGTGTTTGAAGGAATGCAAAGAGCTGTTAAGTAGGGAGATGGAAGATGTAGGCTGCGCATACATGAGGAAAGGGGATCAGGTTGGGCTGCCTTGTTCCTTTTAAAAACGCAGATTGTTTATACTAAGGCATGCATTTGGGAGATAAAGGAGTGAAGCTACTTTTGAACAGGAACTTGACCCGAATGTTATTGAGGGAAAGTATAGGGAGTTAATATAAGATAGAGACAATCCCCAAGGACGAGAGCACCGAATGGTAGTGAGTGGCAGTTGGTTGTGTTGTGAGGCATTTAGTAGGGCAAAGCGCCAATAAGAGACAAGAGCAGAGGGATGCCATGAATATTTAAGTATTTGGTATTACGTATTTGCGGAGAGGAGCACATGTAGCAGAGGGTAGAAGAAGTCCATATTTGAGTGCGTTTATGGGCAGGGATAAATGGTAGTAATGAATAAAGAGCCCGAAAGAGAGTGGAAGCGAAAGAAGCAGCCCACTTTCAAACTAGGTTATCAGGAGAGAGAATATAAGCAATGGATAACACAGTTATAGATGTTATGTTATATAATGGTGGTGTACGTAAAGCACACATATGCATGCAAATGTTTCATGGCACTAGAATAAGAAGGATAAGAGTTCAGAGCAGATAGTAGGATGAGACAAAAACAGAGGTCAAGACTTACGGAAGATTGAAAATTGACAGTGAAGGTTCAGAGGGAGGGAATTCCGAAGTTGCAGCTGCTTCTCTTATCCAGGAGAGCTAATTCCAGTTTGGGAACTGTCTAAAATAAAATAGAGGATGATCTGAGGGATCTCATCAGGTTATAGATGTGAATTGTTTTATGGATAAGAGCTGTGACATGACCACTAACGCATTGTGTTGCACAGGACCGTAAATTAGTTTCTGGATTGTTGACAAAAAAGGATGAGGGTTCATGAAATTGGGGTACCCAAAGAGTCAGAACATGAGTAGAAAAAAGAGTAGGCAGGAATAAAGTCATTTGAGTCAACAAGCTGTTGCAATATGGGACGATAGTGGAGAGCAGAAAATCAAGAGAGTACCTCTGCTTATGGAAAACTATGATTGGCAGTTGGTAGGAGTCCAACATAGGCAGAGACGACGAGTTACAATGGAGAATAGATAAGTGAAGATTAAAGTCCCGGAAAAAGAGCGACGGGATACATTTGGTGGTATGGTAGTGTAAATGGTGTATAGTCATCAGAGGCTTCAAACTGCATTATAATCATTGCTGCTTCCTTATATTGATGGAAGATTACATTTTCTTTGAATTTTCTCAGTCTTTCCGGATGAGCTCCTCCTTTAATTAAGGCTACAGGGACATTTGGCCATATTTCTCTTATTCCCAAGGACTTACATTGTTATTTCCCATTTATAGCACATGCCACCTTGCATACGGGTGAATTTGTATATGACCCTCCAGGTTCGCTATGACAGAGCACTCCGAAGGAAGTACATATTACTGCCTAGAGAGCCTTAAGAAATATGGTCTGAACAGGTGTGTCTTGGTGGCTGTTCTGAGGGCCTTAAGACCTCTGATTTCCCGGGGAACTGGTGCCAAAGAGTTCCTGAGGCCAGCACATCCACAATGAAGGTGCACACACCTCTGCAAGCGTTTGTTGCAGCTAGGTACTTCTAGTGTGTGGCTGCTTCTGACCTAAGCCTGCTGGCTTGTATGTGCAGTGGTGATCTGGTCTTAATTATGCTGCACCTTCACTGTGAGTCTCCCTGTGCACAATAGTGAGAAACTAAAGTTTAGCACTGACTGAGGCAGGCAGCCAGTAGTGGTGCTCCATTTCATAGCTGCCATGATCCTGATCTTGGACCCTACAGCTCACATTGCACGATTCTGCACCCTCTGTAAACGGGCAAGTCAACCCTCATAAAGTGAGTTTAGATATGTGGTCCTGCTAAAATCTGCGCCTCACAGTTTGCATCGTATTAAACCGAGTTTCTTTAAAGGCAGTCCATCAAACTGGCTATCATATATTAGAAATAATCTGACTTTTCTTTAGTAGGCTTGGAAAAACTGCACACATGGCAGTTCAATGGAAGTGTCTCTTTTGTGCCTGTTAATCCCAGCCTATGGACTAAGGCCTTAATTACGAGTTTAGGCGTTATTTATGACACATGGTAAATAATGATACCGCGGGGTACGTTATTTATTGGTGCGATAAATAACACCTATCACACGTTTGTGGGGAATAACATGCTGATTTTGGTGTTTACACACCAAAACCCGCATGGTATGGTAAATACCTACAATTTTCCCTGTTACATTTCGGCAGGTTTGACCTGCCGAAATGTAACGACAGCTGAGGTATTTAACGCATCCGATAATTATCGCATGCCTTAAATACAGCCGAACTCGTAATGCCGGCCCTTGCGTAAGCAGGGGTTGGCGCGCGTCGGCGTTTACGGCCCTCTTGTAATCAGCGCCAAGTGACTAGGAAATGATCATGAAGAGCATGACGCGGTCCTTTTTGATAGGTTTACGCTCCCACATCTCTTACCGCTGTAGTTTAGAGTTGGTACGTCAAATACGATGTTAGTAAATCCTGCTTTTTATGGTTAGTATAAAGGTGAAACCTGCACTTTGTTCAGAGAGAGTATTAATCTTCCCTCAATTACACCTGGGAGTTACTGAAGTACCGATGTGTAGATCTAAACATCTCTGTGCCTTTGTGTGCGCGCAGTCCTCCTTATTGGACAAGCAGGAGATTTGTCCGAGTATTGGGCCGACGGAGGTTTCTGGTGCCAGTTTTATCTTATATGAAAAAGAAGCTAAAGTCAGGCTTTTGCTCGTATTCCATCAAACACCTGCTAAGTGTAGGTATGAACAGTATTCCATTTCAGGATAAAACGTCTCGCTGTCAGTGATCTGCTAAGGGGTCCCTAAAGGATACAAGTACAAAAGCTTTAGTTGACCCTCCTCTTTCACTGAAAATCCGCATTGTGACCGAAGTCAGATGTCACAAGTTCAGTCAACTTGTAGTCGCACGTGTTTCTAGCTGGCAACTGCTGTGTTACCCCCATGAAACAGACAATTAAAAAGTTTCTTTGTCAATCGGCACAGTACTTTTCTTTGTTTGAATTTTGATCACGCACTTGGTCTCGTATAAAGTATTTTGGAGACGGGCTGAGAGAAAGATGTCTTTGGAGCTTTATTCCTCCCATGTAAATTTATTGAATGCAACATTTGTTCACCTTTTGTGAGCAGAGACATATGGTTAATGCATGCAAAATTCCTGCAGTATAGCTTTTCAAAATAGATGTAATAAAACGTGCACTAGCAAATCCTTAAATAGACGCTGTTTTGGTCTCTAAATTTCATTTTAAGGGACATTTGGGGGAATGTAAATACTGATATATTTGTGAGACTAATCTTTTCCTCATGCTAAATTCTTCCCAATTGGGCTCAAGTTTATGAGCCAAGTTCTTAATAGCTCGGTCTCCATGGCATTTGTTACACATTGGTAGTGTAATACATCTGTAAATCTTACTGACCTATCCTTCAGAGATGCATCCCTCTGAGATCAGCTTGGAAAAGTCTCCTTCCATTACGTTTAATGATGCCAGATCTCTTGTACTAACCCAGCTATGCTGATTTTTTTCTCATACAATGGCACATTCTAGCTGTAAAGGAAGCTAGGCATCAAAAACAAACTATGGAAGCTACTTTTTTTTTTTAACACACTTTATTAGTCGCCGAGTCAACATCATGATAAAATCGTTGCATTACATCTGGCTTTTTTTCTTTTGTTGTTTTTTTTTTTCCCCTTGACATACTTTAGGAGGACATACTACGGCTGACAGTACCCGTACATTAGCGGGCGAGCATGCAGTGATAGTGCAATAAAGGGTATAACGTACCCACAGGTGGTAGTGAGCTATGACAGTTACGCTCTCTGTAATCATACATTTAGTCAGTATAATCAGACATTACTGGTGTTCAGTTTTTATACAAACGGTTAAATAACAGTAACAACTCCCCTCCCCCCACCCCCCGCCCACCCTCCTGGTCTGACAGTACACATATGAAACATGCCTTGGTGTATTGCGCTATAGGAGGTGTTACTTGAGGCCACCGCTGATCCAGTAGGACCCAACTATGGCGACGAGCTGGGATGGTCTGACATAATATCCAATGCTTTAAAGCTTATCAGCATAGTGTCCCAGTCCATTGCAATCGGGCGTTTCCGCAATCCCCTGCCCTCTTCTCTTCTAAGTGTTGCACTCTCGGCTCCTCCCCACTGCACCATATCAGTCTGCCATGTGGTCAGTGAGGGGCTTCTAGGAGATTTCCACCTCATTGTAATTACTCTTATGGCCAGTACTAGTGCCAGGTCTAAGAACCGTAAGTGCACCTTCTGCACTGCCGTACGCTTACGTAGACCCATAAGACATTCCAGTACATTATCCCATATCGGTAGGCGTGTTACTTCCTGAAGTGACAGCCATACACCCGCCCAGTAATCTTTCAATCGGGGGCATTCCCATAACATATGCAAGAAGTTTGCCTCGTCACCTCGGCATCGGGGGCAGTTATGACGTGCCTCTGGAAATATCTGATGAATTTTCTGCGGGGTTAGGTAGGACCTGTGTAGTATCATTGTTTGTATGAATTTAAGTTTGGCATTACGGGATACGCGCTTAGGATGTTCGAGCATGGATGTCCAGGCTTTATCAGTGATGGCAGCACCAGCATCTGTCTCCCATTGCCTCCGCAGTCCCGGGAGGGCTAGAGCAGTGTGTTTCCTAATGACTGTGTAAAGCCATTTGACTAGGTGGCCTCCCTCCCCCATATAATAGAGTAGATGGACTAATTCGTGCTGTGGAGGTTCCCTGCGCTGTGGTGCCCACGTCTTCTTGATATAATGTGACACAGAGGCATGCGTGAGGTATAAACGATCAGATGCCCCTGTATGCTGTACAAATGTAGCGTGATCCATAAGGTCGCCATCTCTAAAGAGTTGACCCACCTCCTCCACCCCCGCTTCATTCCAGGCACGGAGGCTGTGCTCAGTAAGAATTCCTCTAGGAATGGGGATACCCCGAATCGGAATGTTAGGCGCGTATGGCGCCACGCCTGCGGTATACGACAGGGCCTTCTTCCAGCAATATAAAGTGGTCCGGAGCAATGGGGGCCCCCTTGTCGGAAGTTTGGTTTTGGGCAGTAGTAGGGTGTTCAGAGTTCCGTGAGCTATGTCCTGAGGTGAGTACCCTATTTCTTGCAGATTTCTACCCGCTGACCAGCGGGATAGCCATTGTAATTGGCTTGCGTAATAGTAAGCCCTGAAATCTGGGACTCCCAAACCTCCTTTATCGGTTTCTAGTTGCAGCTTCCGTAAGCTCAGTCTCCGGCGCCCTTGCCCCAGATAAGGTCTATGAGGATCGTGTTTAAGGTGTTGAAAATGGGTAGTGGGATTATCAATGGTAGATTAACGAAGTAGTATAATAAGCGTGGCAACACCACCATTTTGGATATTGTAATTCGTCCCATTACTGAAAGTGGTAGTGAGTTCCAGAATGTCACGCTGGAACGAAGTGCTGTTATGGCCTTTATGAGGTTACCCTCTAATTGGTCTTCCTGTGTTCGGTATACCTGTATCCCTAGGTATTTAAAGGTAACGTGTGCTACTGGGAGTGGGTATGGGCCGAAGTGTATCATGTCCGGGTGTATGCCGTCGTGGAAATAATATGCATTGGACTTTTGTGGGTTGATTTTGAGGCCTGAAATTTGCTCAAAGGTAGAGAAGATAGCAGGGAGAGGCTCCGCTGTAGCAGTTAAGTCTCGTAGATATACTAGGATATCATCTGCATAGATGGAAATTAGGTGTGTAGTACCATCTAGAGATATTCCCAGGTGGTCTGCGGAGCGTCTAAAGGCTATCGCTAGGGGTTCCAACGCTAGCACGAACAATAAGGGGGAGAGCGGGCACCCCTGCCTAGTGCCCCTATGTATGGTGTATTCCCGGGAGATGTGTTGTCCGGTGCGCGCTCTAGCGGTTGGGGAGGTATATAATAGACGTATCCACTTTAGATACTCGTTAGGGAGGCCGAAGCGTTGCAGCGCAGTGAACATATAGTCCCACGTGATAGAATCAAAAGCCTGTTTTAGGTCCAATGCCAGGCAACCTGCGTCCGGGTGTGCCGCCGACGTGGATGTCATGACATAGTGTAGTCGCCTAGTGTTGAGGGAGGTGCTGCGGTTCGGTAGAAAGCCGCACTGATCACTGTGTATAAGGGTGGTTAAGTGTGGTAGGATGCGGTTGGCTAGGGCTTTGCTCAGGATTTTGTATTCAGTAGATAGTAGAGATAACGGCCGGTAGTTGGCAAGATCAGTACCGTCCCGCCCCGGTTTAAGCAGCGAGATGACCAGTGCTTGCATGGTAGAGTGCGGTAAGTGACCCTTTACTAACGCTGTCCTATAGACTTCTTCCAGCTTGGGGACCAGGGAATCTGAGTAAGTTGCATAGAACTCTACGGGCAGGCCATCCGGGCCAGGAGCTTTATTGCGATTGAGGCCTTTGATTGCTGCTCTGATCTCCTGTTGGGTTATGGGGCGTTTAAGTTCCTTACGTATAGCCTCCGATAGAGAAGGGATAGTCAAGCCTTGGAAAAAGTCTGCCATCTGTTGAGCATTCGTGTGTGGTGGGGGGTCATAGAGGTTGCTCAGGTATTTGTAGAATGCCGTATTTATCCCTAATTGTGAATGAATGGAGCCCTCCCCTGGGGTGACGATGTGAGTAATAACTGGTGGTTCCGGTCGGTCTCGCACTATTCGAGCTAGTAAAGTCCCGGCCTTATCTGCGTCGGCATGTTTTCGCTGTGTGAAGGCCCTGTGATCCAAAACCCTCAGGGTTTCTAGTATATCGGCGTGGTCTATACGGGCGTCCTGTAGGGCATCCCGCTGTTCCGGATCCGACACCGCCTCCGGTTCCAGCCTAGTTAGTAAGTTTTCCACCGTAAGCAGGCGACGGTGTATTTCTTGTCTTGCCCCCACTACTTGCCCAATAATGGCTCCCCTCGTCACTACTTTGAATGCGTCCCATTCTATGAGATGTGTAGAAGCAGTGTTCCAGTTGGATAAGAAGTAGTTGTTAATAGTGGTGGAGAGCTCAGTTCTAAACGGGCCATCCTCCAGTAATTGGGGCTAAGTGTCCAAGTTGGTACCGGGGTCGGTATGCGCCCCCAGCTGAGGGTGAGTTCGAGGGGATTATGGTCGGAGAATGTCTTGGCCAGGTAGGTGGACTGATTGATGCGGGTGGCCAGTGAGTGGGAACACATGAACCTGTCTATCCTGGTATGGAGTTGATGGACGTGGGAGTAGAAGGAGTATTCCCTATGGGAGGGGTGCAGCTGTCGCCATATATCTGTGAGTCCCCATCCGTTGAGCCAGGATGCAAGGAGCTCTGCCTGCCTACTGGTGCCAGCTCCATGGAGTGGGGGGTGTGACCTGTCCATAGCTACATCTAGGGTAGTATTGCAGTCGCCCCCCAAAATCCAGGGAAGTGTCTCCCATCCCACCAACGCCGCACCCAGTCGGTGGAAAAACTTGTCTTGTTCGAAATTTGGGGCGTATATGCTCCCCAGGACCACCTCGGCGCCATCTAGTGTGCCCCTCAAGAGGACGTACCTACCCTGATCATCAATTCGGCGTTCAAGTGTCACAAAGGGGACCCCGTGTCGGACCCATATCGCTGTGCCTCTGGCAAATGCAGAATAATTAGTAGAATAAATGGTGCCCGCCACTTTTTCCGAGTCTTCAACGACTCTGTCTCAGTGAGGTGTGATTCCTGGATAAAGACAATGTGGGACTTGCGCCGAAGCAGTTGAGCATGTACTCGGTGTCTTTTCTGTACTGCACCCAGCCCCCTGACGTTCCATGTGAGCAAGTTATAGGAGCCTACTACCGTGTGATCATGAGACATGAGATCTTTTCAGAGCTGCGGCCCTCATAAGGAGGAGACCGAAAAACTGTAGCAGACCAGGAGTACCCTACCCCAACATTTCCAAAAAATAAACCAACATTATATGGCGCAGCCCACAAACTATGCTGTGCCAAACCGAAATTTACAACAGTCCGAACACATGATATGGTGCTTTCGCTATGTGGGGAGCGGAGCCGCCAGACATAGTGCTGGATATGAGAGAACTGAGCCTCAGCGGCTCAACAGGACCCGGGGGAGTCTACTACACAATGTGAATTAGAACAAGTACTAAGGAGATCGCCAAATTGCAGATGTAGGAAGTAGATTATGAGCGGAAGGCTCGAGGGAGGCAATCTGTGCAGCCTCGCCAATCGTATGAGTGCTAGGCGGCTTCAACCCGCGATCTGCGCGGGGTCCCTGTTTGGCCTCTACACATTAGTAAGGTACTGTAGAGCAGATAAGTGTATAGGTTGTGGAGGGTGTGTAATCGGCCGATGGCCCGGCCTCACAGCACACGTTCATTGTACAGGGAAATGGCGGGGAAGGGGACATGCACTAACCCTCAATTATCCACTATATGGTCCACAGTCTGTGGTGTCACTGTTGGAAAAAGAGTAAGGCTTTCAGCGTCTGAGTGAACGGTGCTGTCATCAGAGTCCGTTGCGGCCTTTGAGTGGCATTCCCGGAAGGATCCCACCATGGCCACTGCCTCAGCCCTACTCAATTGTTGCTGGTCTCGAGTGGGGCCCACAACGTTGGAGTTCTGCGTTCCCTTCGCACGCCGGCGGGCGCTTGGGTGTCTTTGTTGAGTGGGGCCCCGGCTGGACGAACCCGACAGCTGGTCCTGACTCGACGTGAGTCCCATCACCTCCAGCCATTCCTCCGCATCATTCGGGCTGTCGAAGAAATAGGATTTGCGGTCATGCAGCACCTTTAGTCGGGCCGGGAATAGAAGCGCGTATTTCAATTGTGCCGACTGGAGCTTTTTCTTGACGGCCTGGAAGGATGACCGCTGGCGCTGTACTAAAATGGTGTAGTCTGGGTAGAGCGAGATACGTTGGTTCTCGAATTGGATTGGTGCCAATTCTCTCGCTTTTTGTAAGAGCACATCGCGGTCCCTGTAGTTTAAGATTTTGACGATCAGAGGTCTTTGGGGAGCTCCCACCTTCGGTGCCCCTGTGGGGATCCTGTGCGCCCGCTCAACACAGAAGTAGGGGGAGAGACCGTCCCGGGCCACGTGATCCCTGAACCATGCTTCCATGAAGTCGGCTGGCCTGGGTCCCTCGCAGCGTTCCGGAAGACCAATTACGCGGATGTTGTTTCGGCGATTCCTGCCTTCCGCGTCTTCTACCCTATCTTGTAGGCCGTTGATCTGCTGCTGTAGTTCTTTTAGGTGAGAGGTATGGTCTGTTATTATTGGGTCCATAGTGGCCAGGGCCTTGTCGTGCTCTTTAACAGTTTCCGCTAGTTTCCCATGATCTGCCCTGAGCAGGGTGAGGCCATTGGTAAGAGACCCAATTTGGTGTTCGATCGCCCTGCGAGAGTCCCTGACCTCCTTCAGGATTAGATCCAGCTTGTCCGGAGGGGTCTCAGCAGGGTTCAGGAGGCGGCATCCGGTGATCTGGATCTGGCGGCAGTGTCATTCTCGCTCGAAGGGCCACCCATGCCGGGGCCACCGTCCGTGATTTTACCCTTCGGTCTCCCCATGGTGTGTTCTCCAGTTCAGCGTAGTGCGGGGGAGGCCCCGTCCCGCGACTCCCCGGGTAGGCTTCTCAGCCGGTACTGTATCCAATGGGTGTTGTTCTCAGCCCACCACCTTGTTTGACCCCGGCGTTTCACTCTGATTCCATATAAGCCCTACTTCCCTAGGGCAGTTCCGTACAGGTAACAAACTGTATTGGTAGCAGACTCCGGTGGTCCCCTCCGCTCAGTGTGTACCCAGGAGCGTGCTCGGTAGTTCCTCCAGTATGTCTCAGGGGGACCGGTGTCTACGCTGGACCTCTGTGGCCAACCACGTGCGGGTCTAATTGCTCTCGTCGGGTGTCATCTCTTCCCTGCGCTGCTCGCCTCGCCTTGTGGGGCCGTGGGCCGACGCGTCCCACCGTTGGTGGCCAGATTCCGGTGCTGCTGTACAACCTGGGGCTCTGCACCTAGGCCTCGCGTTGCTTTTGGGTCGCAGGGCCTACCCTTGGTGATCTAGGGGTCTCCCGGTGTGATCCGGCCTCGAGTGTGGCCGATGCCCTGGCCGGAGACAGGAGGACCAGTGCCCGCATGCAATTGGTCGTGTTGTGCTCTGCTGAACTGCCGGCAACTATCTTGTCCCAGAGTGGGAAGGGAAGTCCAGCACCTCCGGGGGCCGATCTAGCAGGGATCGGGTCGCGCTCCTCGGGGCACAGTATGCGGCAGGAACCGCGGCGGAGGGGAGAGGGGGAGTATCGCCCGTCCCGGGCCCTGTAACGCTGGGTGAGCCCCTCCCCCCAAGCCGCACGCCTCGTGGTGCTGTGGGTCGACCAGTCCCACCGATGGCCGGCGGGCTCCGATGTCGCGGCGCTACACGCAGGTCCACTTCCCGGCCTCGCTGCACCCCCGGGCGGCAGGGTTTACCTCTGATAATGCGAGGGGGGCCGCACGCTATCACCGCGCCATCGGGGAGCCGGCAGTAGGCCGCGCACTTGGAGGCCGCGGATCAGCTCTGCCACTCGTTCCGCCGCTTCCGTGCACATCGGCGGGGTCCTCCGGGTCGGCAGAACAGGTGAAGCCCTTCCCGGAGCCGGTTATGGGCGCTGGTAGCGGCGATTTACAGGATAATCCCCCCCGAGCTCCGGAGCCTCCTCAGCTTGCGTCCGCCATCCCTGGCGGCTAGCCACGCCCCCCCACTATGGAAGCTACTTAAGGCTTAATTTTACCTTACAGTCGATGTCTGCTTCTTCTGTTGATCCTTGAAGTTGAATGGACCACTCAGCAATATCAAAGAGGAGATTGCGGACAACCCAAGACAGTAGGTACTCGATCTGCAAGGGAAACTTGGCCTTCCAAACCCCCATGACTAATTGCTCCCTTCTTAGGGTAGCTTAGTAAAGCAGTTGCTATTTTAGATAAAAGGAAAAATTATTTAATAACACCTTCATTGTACATCCACAGTTTAATTAGAAACCAAATAATAGGAATTCCTCATCAGTAAGGCAAAAAAAAACACAAAAGACATAACGTAGCTATACTAACATGGGGCACCCAACTTAATCTGCCCTCCACCGCTAAGACTTTTCTGTTTATTATTTTAAGCTCACAAAGAATGCCATTTGTGCTGTAAAAAACGTAGTTTCTATTAAATGTCACTGGGAAAATTATGTAATTATGAATCTGATAAAGTGTGATTCTGAGTTACATTTAAGCAACACTACTTGGCGCTAAACAAAGTAGCTGAACATAAGAATACTTGTTCCTGCTAATAAAATTTTTAAATGAGCTCACCACGAGGCACCACTGATTACACGTTGGCCGTTGTAAGCCAGGCCCTTTATCACATTACAAGTCCTTTTAAACGTGGTGAATCTTGGAGAACTAACCGAGGCTTTAAACCACTGTCAGGCGTTACACTGCACAGCTATCTGCACGACGCACTGTTACCAATTCCTCAAAGTATACCTAGTGTGGTCTTTGGCATGATCGCATGCTTTTGGCTATTTGATGCATCATTCTGCCGCAAATGGAATGTTTACATTGGAGTTTTTGAGGGACTGTTTTACATCTGAAAAGTAAACTATTGTCACTTTGTCACCTTTTTTTTTTTAGTAGTTTTTTAGCTCCTATATGCATTTTTTATAGAAAACATTTTTTTTCTATTTTTTCCCAACATTGGCAAAAGCAGTAGGGGAGGTTTTAATGTGATCAGCAGCATTTGTGTATGCAACACATGTACACAGCAATTGCGAAAGTCTGTGTTTACACTAAAACCAGACCTATTGGATTTGCCAATGCTTGTTATTAAATGACCCATTGTACAGCATGAAAGATTGAACACTGCTTGTGATCGTCCCGTCCGACGCACAGAATACAGACTGCATAGTAAATCCTTCACGAACCATTAGTATTAGAATTAATTACACAGATAAGCTGTTGCATGACTACTGTATCTGGTGTTTATAATATTTGCCCGACTTATGATATTCGTCACTAGCGATCAACTACTACAGTGGGCTGTTGAGTGCAATAATTTGCTTTCCTGTTGCTTTGCACATAAGCGTGACTAATTTATCTAATATTTCTTTATTTTTGTGGTTTTATACAGTGTACACGTGACCCAATTGCATTAGAGTACTTTACAGTTTAGCCAAGGTTGCGGGTGCCCTGAATTTACTTACAGATATCATCTACTGTAGAAATAGCAGGATGGTAGTCCGACCGGTAGGATATACAAGGGGGGGAAGAGATAAGGGAGTAGTTACTTGAATGAGTAAGGTTTAGAACAGTTATATAAGAGTAAGAACTGAAATAAAGCCACATTAAACATAGTTGTGGGACTAGCATCAGCCAGTGCATGCAGGCCACATTGTAAGAGCGGTGTAAGGGAGACTAAATATCAAGAGAAAGCAGAGCAAGAGCCAGAGGCCGAAGCCCACAGCAAGAATGATTTAGGAATCATGGCATGGTAAGAGAGAAACGCCCTGGCTGTGCCAAATAGGATAGGGAGAAGCATAGTCAGCAAAAGAGGGAGAGGTAAAGATGAGGAGAGAAGATAATAGAGTAAACCAGGAAAAATCACAGGAAGACAGCAGTGATCGGACAGAAATTCAGATGGATCCCGTTTGGAAATGTCTGGTTCTGAGGAAACATTTAAAGTTCCTTTTACACGTTTCAAAATGCAGGGCGATTTGTTGAGGTAAACAGTTATGCTTTTTGTGGAACTGTTGATGACATACAATTGCTCAAGAGCTCAACCCAGACTAAAACGAGCTGAAATTCGATGCCGTGTTTGACAATTTGGACAGCCTCGGTTTAGGGAGCAGCCTCTTTGGAGGAGTCTTGCAGTGAGCAAAAACATCTAATATAAAAGTACTCATTATTGTGCATGAAGGTTTTTTTTTTGTTAATGCATAGCTAGTATAGCACAATCCACAAGGATTTATTTATGGTAAAACACATCACTGTTGTGGAATGCACTCGGGGTAGGGGAACTTGGTGTGCACACATTTATTGCAACACAATCCCACTGGGGATACTTTTTGCTTGTTGTGCAAAAACATCACTAATGTATAATATGCTGGAAATACTGTATGAAAGATGCACACTTTTTAAACACTGATTAGATTATTTTTCATTTACCTTCTTCCAGAAAACTCACCGGGGCTACTCACGAACACTTTAGCTCACAAATACAACAACAAGCAACAGAAAAATGACCGGTTTAGATGTCCCCCAGGTGGGAACACAAGCAACCTCCGACTGGTTTCGACCTTAGGTCATGTCATAGAGGTATAGCTTGAGTCCTGTGGCCCAGTGAGCATGACCCTAAGTAATTACCATTGGCTGAGATTAATTCAAGCAATCCGCCAATTATTTTTTAATTTTTCTCAGTGAGACGCCCTAGAAGTGACGAATATATGCAGATGTAGGTCCCGTGCTCACAGTACCATAGAACTAAAGCTGCACCCTACTGATGAGGCCCAAATAGACCAAAACCTGACTTTGTCGTTCCGAAAGGCCTTGCCTAGCAGTTCAGGCTGGACTGTTCCTATTAAAGCAGGAGCATTGCTGATTTTCATACAGAAAGCTCCTGTCTGGGGTGGCATGGTGGGCAAAAAGTGATGGAATGGATGGCGGCCCAGAGTAATTAACAGTGGATGAGGTTAATTAAAGCATTATACAAATCACTTTTTTGTATTTATACTGCTCTATCAGGGCACAAGTTTGAGTCTGGCGTTGGAAATATTTGTCAGTGTTTTCAAGTGCCACATTTTTTTCTTTAACTTCAAGAAATGTCTGTTAGTTCTACCTCAGAACTTGATTTTGATGGGCTTATGCTTTGACATATACTTGGGATAAGTATTTCCACTATTAGACAGATCAACCAGATTATAGAAGCATCCGTCTAACTTTCTCTTCAGACCGTAGCCCTCGGCATGTCGGAGATTTAGAATCCAGGGCTATATTGCCCCAAATGCTTTTACAGTCCCTTGTTCACACCTTTATCTCTGGTATTCTGGGAACAGAATATCACAAAGTTTGCAAAATCTGCTCCTGTGGCAGCTGTTAATGCTCCAGTGCCAGACATAGTCACCACAGTTTCCAGTGGGCGTGGCTCAAATTACAAGCAAGATAGATAGTCTCTAGAAGAGGGTCATCACATTTTCAACCCCTTTTCATCTGATTTATCAGGTAGGATGATCTGGTGAAATTGCGCAACACTCTAAATGTGGTGCTTGTCAGTCGCTAAAAGGGGGATGAATCCAAATCTTTCTCAGATGACATTTCACCTGTGTGCCTGAGCAGAAAAGAATTTGACACGCTTATTGGCTGGCCCGATTACAATACAGAAAATATTCTGGCACACTAGCAAAGATGAAGAAACCCAATTTCACAGTTGATTATAATGTTCTTTCAGGGCATCTGCAACAAGTTTCTGATGGATATTTGTGACCGAGAATTCCTCTCCTTGTGAATACCCCCAGGCACCATACTGGATCCTGAGATTTTTTTCTTCACCATTTTCCTTGCTTGCCAATAGGTGGCATCACAATTGAAGCTGCAGACTGGCCCGGGCAAGGATAGTTCCATTAAACCTTTTGGAAGGACTGATTCATCCTCCATTAGCCCATTTCCTTACATTCAGTGTTTTGAAGGGCTTATATAAAGGTCACAATATTGAATTACAGTTTCAGAACACCCTAAAGACGACCTGGGTTGCAGTCTTTTCTCCCTCCAGAGGAACTCCGTGTTAGGCCTCTTTTCATGCGACTAAAGGTTGCCCCTCCTTCATGTCCGTAGGAAGACTCTCTGAGATGGTTTTAAACTGCCACTAATATCTGGGTCAAAACGTCTACAATATCCATTGCCTGCACCAAAACAATAATCCCCCTTGGACTTCTAAGAAACTTCTAGAACTCCTCCTGGATGAGGATTCTTTCATTTTGTTTGCTGTAGCACTGTCACATGTTTTATCGTATTTTATGTGTACAGTCACCTTATCCCTCACATGTTCACTCCACATGAGCACTTTTGTCACTTTGTTCCCACTTTTTGGAGCAACCTTTAATCCATTGTGCATAGATATCTACATGTACCTTTGGTAAAATATTCAAAAATACATGCATTGTTATGAATAATTGATTTTCCATGGTTGTGTTTTCTTTCTTCTTGTGTGTTGTTGTTGATCAGTTCTTTGTTTGACCTTGGATTCTTCTTGGTTATTTATTCAGTTAATTACCAACAGGATGTTTGTTACCTATACTAGTAAGTGTCTTTGTGCAGCTCTATTTTGGGTCCATCCCATCCCAGAAGTGACTTTGGGGCCGCAGTATACCCACCATCTCCATGCGTTGATGTGACTTGCTTTCTTTTTGTGCCTTTCGACTAGGATCTGAAGCTCGCTCCCTCCATTTCTGCCACTTGACAGAAATTCTTTCCAAAATGTTTCCAGTTTGCAAGGGACATGTCTTCCCCTAAATCAACAGGGTTCAAACCCTGCAAGGATTGCCTCACGAGGTCTGTCTCTGGTGTCTCAACTCCTTTTTGAAAAATATGGTAAATTCTCGTGGGGTCATGGACTTAATGAGACTGATTTTTTAATGTTACTCAGGGCTGCTCTTCACTCCCTGGAGCCCCACACAACATTAAAAAAAGAAAATGCTTAGTGGTTCCCCTGCCCCTTCTAAGGACAATACCAAGCTGCAAAAAAAAAAAAAAAAAGGATAAAGCACTCTTGCAGCACATTATGGGACGCTCCTTGAAATTGAAATGAAATTTGTACTTGTAAAGCGCACCCATACCCCCAAAGGGGTGTCCAGGCGCTGTACGCATACCGCTGTGGAACCCTTCCTGGCTTTTCCCTGTGAAATGTCCACTCCTGGGCACCCCCAGGGTGAAGCCAGGCATCCCAGCGCTGTTGGGGCCGTTGTGGAGATTAAGCAAGCTATTGCCCAGAGTTGCAGAGTGGGACCCATGATTAGAATAGGCACCGAGGCGAGAATTATCAGGTCCGAGGAAATTGAGCCCAAGACCCGCCGAGGCGGGAATTGAACCCTGGTCCCGGGCCAGATCTCTGCATCAGGGTCTGCCGCTCTAACCATTGAGCCACACTTCTCCTTCAATGAACAGTGACTAATAAATGAGCGGTCCCTGCCACTTATTTATTGTTCACTTTTTTGTTTAAAAAAAATATTTTGTGATTTTCCCGGTGCCCACATGAGACACCCACATTTTAAATTTTGCTTGGGGACCGTGGGGGAGCCCCAGGGCCCCCGCAGCCCCAGGTGGCTCTCCAGCCAGCATCTACAGTGAGTACTGGTGGGAGTCAACATTTTTTTTTCATAAGTGGGCGTTCACCCGGGCACCCACAGATCAGATTTTTTTTGGGGGGGGGGCCACAGGGAGAACCCCAGGGCCCTCTCAGTCCCAGCTAGCTCTCCTGGCAGCAGCTGGCCTTTTAAAAAGTTTTCTGGTGGGTGTCCACTTGAGGCGCCCATACTGCTGGCTCTGTTGGCGACCACGGGGGAGTCCTATGTCCCACGCGGCCCCAGCCAGCTACCTAGCAAGCACTGTACTTACTGGGTGCTGGCACCTTTCCTTTGCTACGCCTGGGCTAGAGCAACATTTTTCTGCTGCTCCTGCCGAGTCACAGCAAAGGTCTGTTCCCTGCCCGGGAAAGTGCAGGTAGGGTATGCCAGCATTCTCGCGGTCAGGTACCCACCGTGTCCCGGGGGTGGGATCCCGGTACACTGCTAAGATTTGGGCCCGGGCCGGTATTGGCTCAGGGAGTGGGGCGCATGGCCCCTTCCACTTTTTGAAATACATTCAGCCCTCGGATTATGGTGTCCCCAGTGCCTGAGGAGGCTTAGGGAGGGGTGCTGCGTGCCCTCCTTTACATATGTGTGTTGGCCCCAAGAGTTGTCCGTGCACCCCTTCCACTTTAATAAAACATACAACCCTTATGATGGGGTCCCCGGGGCCTTACAAGGCTTAGGGAGTGGTGCCACGTGCCCACTCCCCTTTGTATTACATGGCGGTCTCTAGGGGATGGGGTCTCTGGGGCTGAAATCAGCTCAGGGAGGGGGGCCCCTCCCCAAATAATTATATATATATATATATATATATATATATATATATTGACCCTTGAGCCCTGGGGGTCATATTAATTAAAAAAATTAGTGGCAGCTGCCATTTTTTTTTTTTTTGCCGCAATCCTGCTGGAGTATTGCGGGATAGCGGCAAGAAAAAACAATTTAAACATTTTTGGGCCCCAGGTGGGGGGCCTCTGGCAGCCCCCACAAGGGCTAGGGTGTTCAGGATATTCCTACCCTGGCCCCTTATATATTTTTTTAACATTTTCCGGACAGGGGATTAAGTCCCCAAGCCCAGTAACGCTGCTGCATGCTCATGATCATGTTGCAGCCAGCTAATCAGAACGCTCGCTCCTGCGAGACCCTCACTTCCGCTGGGGCGAGATAGTCCAAGGGAATAAAAAGCCCCTCTTCAGAACCCTCTATTTTTTTAAGTTGTGCTTGCGGGACATTTTCACAATTAATTAAATAGATTTCAATAATTGATTCAAATATTTTCATTCCCCAGGGACCGCAGATCTCCCCCTGCTATGTCCAAATGCCTTTAGGACTTAGATCTGGCCCACTTTATATCTGGCACTTTCATTATTTTTATATATCTATATGTAGGCTAGGGGAAGTGTTGGGAAGGTGGGTGCAACATTCAGTACATACAATAGCACAACCACTCAACATCTCCTTATGCAGCTAAAAGTTAATCTAAAGTAAGTTATTTTGTGAATTAGTGTCTTTGCATGGGCATCTAGTTGCCCTATCATCAATTCTAAAGCTATTGCTGTAGATTTAGCAAATTCTTCTAAGATCTCTGCATTTCCTCTTATTTCATCGAAAGGAGCAGTTATCATGTACTTCAGAATTTGGGCAGAAAGAAATCTAGTAGTAGTTGAACCAGTCCACCTACCCCTCCTTCATTCTAAAGGATGATCATTAAAGTGTCTCACATTGGGAACAATGTATCCTGGATAAAAAGTCCCAGTCCAGTCTAAGTTCAGCCATGGGTAGACATGTGGCCTGCAAATGAAAAATGCTTGACCTCTTTGCTGGTGTTGCTTTTAAATCAATAATCCATGAGGAAGACCACATTTAAAACAACATAATTAAAGAGGAATGTTCTCCACTGCTAGCTCACACCTACTATGTCCAGCAAAAACACTGGACACGTTTGCTTGTCAGTGCTCACAAATAAATCTGTGCTTGGTCATTGCAAGACGAGTCACATCTGGCATGTTCCTGTTCAAAGGATTGTTGAACTTTTCAGGCCTAGGTAGGCAGTGGGGGACATGTCGGCACACTCTGGCAGTCTGTGCCCAAAGTGGAAAAGATAAAGGCCATAAAACTGACGGTTATTCTGATCAAAGCAGTGCTACCCCCCCCACATCAATAGGCATGTGTGTGCAAATCCAGCAAGAGGAAGAATTAATTTTCTATACTTTTCCAACATCATCATATAGGAATTACTCCTACAGGCCGAGCAGCAGGGAAAGTTCGGTACAGTTTTGTCTCTGAATAACTCCCCATTCTGCAGCAAGGATATATCACAACATCAACCAGATGCTCAAAGCAGCAGCAAATATAGCAGGCCAGACTTACAGAGGGATCCAGTATCCAGAAGGAGTAAGCTTCTTACCTTTGAGGACCGTGATAATGATGGGAGGTTGTAGGGACAACATCACGTAGCAGAGATGGAGCAGACGAAAGTGGGTTTGAAGATCTTGGCCAAATGAGAGATAACGGGCCGTAGCAGGAACAGTTCTGGCAGAGGATCCAGGGCCAGGCATTGATCCAGAAGCAGGGACACCTTCATCTCTAGAAAGGAGCAGCTCGCTTGCAGTGAGATGAGGGGATCCAAGTTGTCTCGACATTTACCAGCTGTTTCCGCGATGAGCGAGATCTGATAGGGTCCAAGCCAGCGAGGTTGCAGTGCTATCTTCTCTAGTGTACATGTACATAAACCTATTTGGTGGGCTAGAGGGACTGGCAGACCTCGTTGGATACTCAAGTAAGGTTGCTTGAACCTGAGAACAGAAACTATTAAGCCAGTGTATAAGCTTTCTGCTATATTGTAAGACTGCAGCATCATTTAATTTTAAATCCAAATTGGCAGTAGAGACTAAGGGATTTCAGGGTAGCATGATGGGGCACCCAAGATTATTTCATACAGTTTACGTTTTTTCTTCTGAGAAGGAATTACTATGAGGAACCACAATGCTAATAGCAGTGCATCGAGCCATTTTAACTGCTCCTGATCATATCTTTGCACAGATTCCTCAGATGTGTCTATTAGGGCAAAATAGAGAGATTCCAAGCACTAGCTAGGGTTTTATGCATATATATATATCTGACTCTCTGGTCTGCTGATCAAAGAATCATGCAAGGCAGCCTAGGTGTGAGGTGGCCTTATGTTATGTATTACACCTTCAGCCAATCCTGTTTTCACACAAACTTGTAACACTGGGATTTTCCAGGCCATATGTAAAATGCTCAAACCTTACTGTTAGACCTGTCAGCCTTAGGGTGGTCTCCCCCCAATCTTTTACTTTTTGCCTCCACGTTTTGCTGAATCGTTTTCTTGGCTTTGGGACTCTATACACTTTACCACTGCTGATCAATGCTAAAGTGCATGTGCTTCTTCCCTAAACATGTGTAATTGGTGTATACCTGATTGACCTATTTCATGTACTTGTAAGTCCCTTGTAAAGTGGTATACCGTGTGACCAGGGCCTGTAAGTTAAATGGTACTAGTGGGCTGCAGCGCTGATTGTGCCACCCACAGAAGTAGCCTTTCAAACCTGTCTCAGGGCTGCCACTGCAGTGCCTGTGGGTGCAATGATTGCCACTTCGCCTTGGCAGTTAGAACTAGTTGCCAAGCCTTCAACTCCTCTTTTATTACATATAGGTCACCCCTAAGGTAGGCCATAGGTAGTCCTAAAGGCAGGGTGTAATGTTAGTAAAAAGTAAGACATGTACTTTTATGTTTTGCATGTCCTGGTAGTGACAAACAGCCTATTTCGTTTTTCACTTCTGTGAGGCCTACTCCTCTCATAGGTTAGCATTGGGAATTCCTTAATGTACGTTTAAGCTGTAATTCCTGGTCAGAGAGTATTAGCCTTTTCATGTTTCATTTGTTTGGAATGGTATTGATAAATCCTACTTACTGGTGGAGTTGGATTTAACATTACTATTTTTGAAATGTCACTTTTAGAAAGTGGACATTTCTCTGCACTTACTGCTCTGTGTGCCTAACAGCCTTCCTCCAATACACGTCTGGGGTGGGTGACAGCTACACCTTGTGCATTACCTCTAAACAGCCACAACACCGGAAGGATAGGTGTGTCTGAGTACCCATCTACATACATCTGCATTCTGATGGCCTTGTTGGGCAGGATGGAAGGGAGGGGCTAACACCTCACTTGTTCACTTGAATAGGTAGTGTCCTGTCCCCACACAAAGGGCTGATTTACCTCCCATAGATAGCCTGGCAGACAGGACTTGGCTGAAAGGGGAAGCTATGCACTTCAGAGAGCTGCTTTGAAGTCACACCCCATATCAAAGGCACTTTTTGTATAATTACTGGGTCTCTGGACTTCTAAAATCAGACACTTCTGGATGTTGAACTGATCCTCTGTCAGAAGGACTGCTGTGCTGCTTAAAGGACTCATCTTTGGACTTTAGACTTGGAAGGCCTGCTTTTCTCTTGTGTTGCTCTGTTGCCTACTGCTCTCTGGATCTGCTGAAGGAGAGCTTGACTCTGCCTTTATACCAAGTGATCTGCAGGGGTTTGTTGGCTTGCCTCCTGTTGCTTAAGAGTCAGGGAAATCAAAGTCTCTACACCTGCTCCTATGCCTGGCTCACTGGAAGTAGCCCAGATACTTGCAACAGCTATTTTGACGCATCTCCTGTCTATGTGTAATAGAACCGGCACATTGACCTTGTTGCGGGAGTAAAAGCGGCACATCGTAACTAGTGCTTTGCCTCCAGAGATCGATGCATCTGACAGCGTATTGCTGCCGCTGCAGCTTGGTGAGATCTACGTATTCCCTCGACTGCGTGGCAGAATCCGGCGCATCGCTCGACGCCTCTCAAATCTGGCACCTGTCTTTGGAACTGACGCATCGCCTTCACTGCATACAGAAGATTAATGCATCTTGCTTTTTGCGATCAGGAAAAGTACTTTGTTCACCGGGCTCTGAGCCAGTCCTGTAGCTTGCCTGTGCCTCCACGAGGTCGGCTGGAACTTTGACTTTGCCCCGGTCCAGCGAGACCTAAAGTAACCTTTTTAGCGCTACTTGCTTCTAAGCTCTTTACTGCATTTATTCTTTTTAAATTCAATATCTTAACCTCTATACATTGGATTTTTGCCGCTTTGGTCTTCTTTTGTTTATAATATCTATTTTTATAAACCTGTGTGGTGTCTTTTTGTGTTGTATTCATTGTGTTACTGTGTGTGTGTTGCACAAATGCTTTACACATTCTCTCTTTAGATAAGCCTGAGTGCTCTGTGCCAAGCTACCAGAGGGGGAGCACAGGTTATCTTTTAGTGTGTATCTTGCTTACCCTGACTAGGATTGTGGCTTCTGCTTGGACAGGGTACAGACCTTTGCCAACCAAAAATCCTATTTCTAACACTTACTAAATTGTAGAGGAGAAAAAATGTGGTAATACCACACAAATTAGAATCTCACTTGGAGTAAAAATGGAAGTTTACTTGCTTATCAAGGTTTACTGGACTGATTGAAATGAAGGCCTTTGTAGAAATAATTTCATATGAACCATGTAGGCCACTACATGGATCTTTATTTTCAATGTCTGTAGTTTAGGGTAGGAAAGCAGCAAGATAACCTCCCTGCTAGCAACATATCCTCCACGCTAGTGTGGTAAAACAGCTAGTTAACTGGTTTAAAAAATGCTTAGAACGTGATTGCCTTAACGTGATTACCACAAATACAGGGCTGGATACTGGTGTATGCTTAAATTTACCTATAGAGCCTCTACTTTTTTTTTTTTTTAATATCTGCTTTTCTGAAATGCATGGCAGAGATACTTTATCCTCAATAGTGCATTTGCGTTTCATTCTGTCGTTTGAAAATGCTAAAATTAGAAATGAAATCTCATCTGGAGCCATTCTACTTTGAACTGTATTTTGCATGTATTTGAATAATCAGAAGATCTGGAAGGAGTGCTTTTACGGAGCCAAACTAAACTTTGAAACAGATGGTTTTTAAAATTGTAAAAAATAAAAATGTAATGGTTTTCTCCCCATGCCGTCTGTTTTTCGGTTTGAAGGCTGGACTTGTTTGCAATTAAAACAGAAAACTAAATTGGGTTTTCTACTCGCGGAATACAGATTACTGAAGGGTACAGCTTTACTGTGCCTCAAGCTTCTCATCTGCACTTGGTATTTTTTGCTTTTTTTTTGCATCCCACTGTCATTGTACATGGACAAATCCGTAAATCTCGTAGCAACAGAACATATCTGTTTTACAGTGCAACCTTTATTTGTCTGTTTTGATGTAAAGCAATCCGAAAGACTGGAGAAGTAAAACAAGAATTTTTCAGCCGTCCCTCTGTTTCATAGCAGTACTGGGACACTTGCTTTTATTCCATTCACCACTTGACTAACAACTCCCAGTTGAGGTGCTGCAGCTTTTCTTACCAATAAAATGGATGCGGGGTAAGCTGCCCGCACTTAAGAAACCCTTGTGCCTATTTGAGAAGGCAAAATAACGGCATGAATATGAATTTTAGATTTGGCACAGTCCGCGCTGAGCTCCATATATTAAATGCAAATACATTTCAAAAATGAACAAATCACACAGATTGTGATAATGTACCAGTCCTTCAAATGAATGACTACCGCGCAAAATGTCATCCTGTCACAGCTTGATGGGCATTCAGTTTATCATTCGAATCCTGACAGGTTTGCCTAAGCCTTTTTTCTATCAAAGGCATTTTTGTGCTATATTTTTTTTCCAATAAAAAATGTGGTTCTCTTTCATTTGTTTAAAGGTATGCTAGTCTTTAATTAAAAAAAATCATATCGTTGCCTTTTTTATATATTTTTTGTCAGCGCATAGCATTCATGGTTAAGTAGAGATTAGTCAAAAAGCTAAAATACACGTTTATGTTCAGATAGAGATTACCTTCTATAGCTATACTCAGTAAAGAACCAGAAATGTGCCTATTATAAATTTAAATGTATTATTCACCTTAATGTCTGCTCACAACAACAATGGGGCATATATTTTATTATGGTCTTTGTGGAATTCAGAGTTCAGGCGAGGCGACACAGAATCAAGAAGCACTCGAGGTGTAAATGAAAAAGGCCTCTACAATGAAACGGGTGTAATCACGTTAAGTAAAATTTAGTAGCATTCTAGCGCTAGACACAGACCTGGGGGGACCTGAGTCTGTCGGACCTGCAGGTCTACTATTTTGCTGGGTTATTACAATACGCGGCACAGTGGTGCATGGAAGGCCCTAATGGGGAAAAAGCACTGGTGGCTGACTGGGATGCCAGGGCAAACCTCCTTAGGTGCCTGATGCGGGTGGCTAGAGGCCCGGAAGGTTGCCCGTTTATTGTCCGACAGGTAGCAGAGATCTGTGAATAGGCAGTCATGCACGTGCTCCGTAGAGCCCCATATTCCAGGCTATTACTGCTTAAATGGTCACCATGCTTCCAACGGATACAATACATGATGGATCTAACACAATGGTGTAGGGGTCTGCACCTCAGTTGGTCGATCTGTACCTCAGTGGTACGTTCCTCACGTTGGGGGAGGCGCAGGAGTTCTTTCAGCTACGTCCCGGCCAGGTTTTGCAATACGCCAAGGTGTCTCGCACCATGTGCGAGGTTTGGATTGGTTTCCCTACAGAGTTGTAGACTCTGCGACTGATGCTGGACTCTGGTTCCTACAAAGGGCTGATTTTCCGCATATATAAGGGCCTGAAGTCCGATTGCAGGATTGATATGACCGAAGTCTGTCACAGGTGGCTGGACGACTTGCCTGAGCCACTTAAGGATGGTGAGTGGTGGCGAGCCTGTGGTCAGATCCGGGAGGTTTCTAGCAACGCCAGGTTCAAGCTCACCTAATTTTATTATCTGCACTGCTCTTATTTAACACCTCAGCAGTTGCATAGGTTTAACACAGATTGATCTGCCGCCTGTCCTAAATGTGGGGTAGAGCCGGTGATCTTCCTGCACATGACATGGGAGTGCGATAGACTGAGGAGTTATTCGGCGGAGATATCTCGCATGCTGCAGGAGATCACACATGTTCGGGTTTAGGCCTCACTAAAACATTGCCTGTTGGTAGTGCTACCGCCCCAAAAAGCAAGGGGCTAGGATGAAATATAGATTCGCTGTGTTGGGACTGGTGTTGACTAAGCAACGCCTTGGCATCCACAGGACGTGTCATGCTCCATCCACGATACACGTGGTTGTCGGATCTGCATGAGTGGTGAGTGGCTGGGGTGCAGAGGTTGTGACAGGTACACAAACGAGAATGCTGAGAGAGACCTGGACATGTGAGGGGTATGTTGGAACGTTTAGTGGCTGAGGAGCTGCTGCCCGCTGACCCTCCTGTGAAAACACAGAGTATAGGCTCAATGGAGCCCACTTTAAAAACGCAGGAATAATTCCCTAATTTTTGGACTGTATGTCTGTCTGTATGGCTGTCGATGGATTGAGGGGCCGGCGACGTAGGTGGGACACTGATGTCTTTGTGCCGGTCTACCCCCCCACCCCCCCCCCCTTTCCGTTTTTTCTTTTTCTTTCACACTTTTATTTTACCCTCCTCTTTGTTCCCCCCTCTACTCTCCTCTCTGGGGCCAGTTGGGGGTCCTGGGGAGGTGATGTCGCTCTGGATGTATGCTGCTGCTGGTCTCTTATTATTGTTCGTTTGCTGGATTTCTTTTCTTCCTTACTTTGTCCAGGTGAAATGAAGACGTGGTTTGGCCAGTCACTAAAGAGTCATGGTCTGGGGATGTCTAGTTATATGTCATGCCTGATGAGGTTGATGTGATGCATCCTAAGTCCCAATTGAGGGAGTTTCTTCAAATTATTCATTGTATATGTGGGCGTTGATGGACTGTGATGTACCACTGTATGTGACTCTGATGTATGTACCACTATGTCCTGATATGTGATATACTGCTGTTAATAAAAACAAATACAAAAAAAAAGAAGTAAAAGCTATTGGCTACTTAGCCAGCCACCCGCGTAAATAGTGATTTCTTTCTGCCATTTACCTTGCCTCAGGGCTTCCAAAGCAGTAATTGAAGAGATGTCTTAATAAAAGCAGAAAAAAGGTGGAGCGGTGAGCAGGAGAGAGCGCTAAAGGGAAGTGGAGTCCAGGTAGAATAAAAGCGAGCCAGGAATAGGGAAGGAAGGAATTCAGGAGAGAACTGCAGGACCATGACGGAGGGAAGATCAGACTTCCTGAAGGCCAGCAGATAGAGGCCACTGATAGGTCCCAAAAGTAAGAGCAGGGATACCGCACTGCTCTAAACTATTATCAAGACCCAGAAGCTGAGAGAAGGAAAAGGAGGCATGACACATCTCCACCACCCTTCTTTCACAGAACCATGACTTCAGGCATGTATTTGTGGTTTGGTTAACGAGACATAAGGAAAGCTAGCAGTGAATTACTAAAGGCTTAGATCTTGACACAAATGTGGACCAGAAGTGAGCACCTTGAGGTTCTGTTTTCCAAATTCTTGGGGTGAACAACAAGTAATTAAATCATGAGCCAGCCCCAAGGAAATTGAGAAAAGGGCATGTGACACTGGTGGGGAGAGAAATTGTGTTAAGCAGAATAACTGGACAAAGTAAAGTTACTATTTGGCCTTTCCTTGTGTACTGGTTGAGGGATTCCATTGGAGTGTGAATAACTCCTGAGGCAGGCGAAGGTGGCCCAGAAAAGCATGCTAGAATGACAAATGGACTTGGTCCAAAGGACACAGAAGATGGAGACACATTTTCTTCTCCTGACTGAAAGACTGACATGTTAGGATGTAAAGGACCAGAGAGAATGTTTCCTTCCCTTGTTTTTTGTCAGACTTCTATGACATTTTCTCTCTGAAATAAAGATTATACTCAATCACAAAACTCACAAGTCTCAAAGTTATTGGCCTGAGTGAGACACCCTTCAAAAAGGAATGGCCATAACAATACACCAGAACCATTTGGGTAGGAAGAATGGGGGAAAAAACCTCTCCAAATTAGGTGACCGACGTGCTGATAGCCAAAGTAGACTGTGTTGTAAGGATCATGTTTTCCAGTGCGGAGATCCCTTTCTCATTTCAGTTTGAAGGCATGTGTTATTGAAAATGTAACAAGTGATGAATTGCTATCTCATTAAATGTACATTTCTGGCATGTGCTTTTTAATCTGTAAATATATAACGAATATCTCTGATAAGCAAGATCAATCAAAAGCACATTCAGCGATAGTTTAGTAACTATTTAGCTTAGAAATTATTCCACAATGTGATACATCTTATGACTATTTCCCTCCATAATTCTATTATTTTAATCACTTGCTTGTAGGCTTTTTTCTTTTAGTTTTAGGTTCTGAAACACATACAGGACAGGTTCCGTTTTAGCTATAGTTTCCATTTTAGTTAGCCTGTCCAACTTGTTTACCTTTGGCCCCAAATCCATCCTAGGTTTTGGCAATGACGGCTGCCATTTTTCCTCAAATTATGCAGAATCTTCAACATGTCTGCCTTTGACGCAGATGTCATCTGCACCTATCTTTCCAAGAATGGTGAAAATGTCAAGTCATTCAGATATAGATATCAGCAAAACCCCTAGTGCCACATCAGTCTGGGAAAGGTGCTTTTTTTCAAGGTCATATAACATCCATAGCCAAAATAGTGTAGTTTGAATTGACATCCTCTCACCTTATATGTCCACAAGGAAACATCTGGGATGCACATAATCTATGTCAGACATTCCTCAACTTACATCAGAAATTCTAATCTCTGATTCAGATTCTGTATATAAGGACTGTCACTTGACCACTTAGTTAGGAGAGAACTTCACCCAGGTCGCAGATGCAGATCACAGATACAGGTGAGCAGAGCACCAGATTCCATCTTGACCGAAGAACCCTCAAGCAGGCCTTTCTGAGGCTCTGCGAAGCATTTCATTCTGCCTTCACGAACTAGTGCCAGGTTTGTGTTCTCTCGTAGACACAATTTCCTAGTTTCTGGCCTTGTGCTTGAAATAGCTGACAAGCTATTGTAAACAGACAACAAACACTGTTGTCCAAGTATGCACCCACCTCTGAAACTCAGGCTTATTATGTATTCATCTGCTAGAACTAGCATAGCGCTTAGAGATAGCACAGTGAGGGTGTAAGGGCTATAAATTGTGATGTTACAATTTTTTCCTCTTTTCACTGTTATTGAAAAGCTTAGCTGCTTTTTATGATCTTCTGTGTTGTTACCAATATTATGTGCGCTAGATCCCAGCATTTTCAAATAACTTTTAAAATAAAAATGTTGACATACATATTTCGTTTATAGTGATCTTGAGTGTGTAAATCATTAATAAGAGATTGTTTGGATTACCACTGCTCCCTGTTAGTAACCCAGAAGTGTTAGTACCACCTCATTTATATACTGGGTGGGGTTCTGCTGGGCTACAGTAACCTGTCTTTCACATTCAGCGCTGGTGCATTCGACTAAGTTCACTTATGTCACCCGAGGGTGTGAAAACAAACCAGTGCCGGAGACTCAGTTAACACAACAACATGAAGGCCCCACACTGTTGCAGAGCCTGAAGCACTTCCTGGAGGTGAAAGAGGTGGTCCTTCCAGCTGCTACAATTGGCAGCTGACAAGGCCTCCATACCAGCAAGGACCTGATTAACCAACCTCTGGAAAGTGGCAGGGGCATTTCTGAGTCCAAAGGGCATAACACAAAATTGGTAGTGGCCCTCTGGAGTGGAGAAGGCTGACCTCTCCTTGGCGCCTTCTATTAGGGCGATCTGCAAGTACCCTGATGTAAGATCAAAGATACTTAAGCACTGGGCAGCCCCTAACTGGTCAATAAGCTTGGGGGATGGGATGAGCATCTCTCTTTGTCACTGAGTCATACTTCACTTCAGGTGTGATGCCCGGTGGGGCAGCTTTTGGTACCAGAACCACAGAACTGGACCAGGGGATACTGGAGGGTTCTGTCAACCCCCAATTGCAGCATTTTAGAGACTTCACTCTTAATGCTGGCCCTCACCTTATCCAACTACCTGTAAGATTGATTCTTAACAGGGAGGTTGTCCCCTGTATCTACTTCAAGGGTATACAGATATGTAGTCCCAGGAATAAGGGTGAACAGAGAGGAGTACTATCCCAACACTTGGTGGCAGTCTCTCTGCTGTTCAGGAGTTAGATTGGCGGAAAGGATTACTCCCTCCCCCGATTCCATCTTTCTCCTTGGAGTCTAAAAGGTCAGAGAGAGATTAACTCTCCTCCTCCTCTTCTCCATCTGTCACCAACAGCCTGGTGAGCTCAGATCTCTCAAAGTGGGGTTTGAGGCGATTGATATGGCGCACCCGGTGGGGTTTCTTGGGGTCTTGAGGTCCACCAGGTAAGTGGCCTTACCCTTCCTCTCAACAACCTCATTGGGCCCAGTCCAATGGTCCCGGAGGGCCCTGGATTCCACAGGTTCCATAACCTATACTTTCTGCCCAGGCTGCAGTTCTATAGTAGTAGAGTTTTGGTCATACCACTCTTTCATCAGTTTGATTAGCTTCTACATTGTCTGAAGCTTGCTTCCACAACGTAGCCATTTGGCTCCTGAAGGCCAGCATGTAGCTCACTACATCCTGGGGAATCTTCCTGGAAGCATGCTCCGATTCTTCCTTGACCAAACTCAGAGGTCCTCTGACAGGGTGCCTTAAAGAAGCTCAAAGGGGCTGAAGCCCACTCACTTCTGTGGTACTGCCCTGTAGGCAAACAGGCATGGCAAGATGATGTCCCTTTTATTCCTCAGGGCCTCAGGTAGGCCTCTAATCATGCCCTTCAGGATCTTGTTGAATCTCTCAACCAGCCCATTTGTTTGTGGGTGGTAAGGAGTGGAGAACTTGTAGGTTACCCCACACTCCTTCCACATTGACTGCATATATGCAGACATGAAGTTTCTGCCCCTGTCAGACACAACTTCCTTGGGGAAACCCACTTGGGTAAAAATCCCCATCAGGGCCTTTTACACTGCAGGTCCAGTCATGGTCCTTAGATTGCCTCTGTTACTTAGTGGCATGATCCGCCAAAAGAAGGATGAAGCCTGTTCAATGATGCCGTCTGGGGATCCATAGGCCCAACAATGTCGATGCCCACCCACTCAAAGGGTGTGCCAACGACAGGCAAGGGATTCATGGGGGGCTTTCAGCCTCTGCCCTTTATTCCTACTGGTTTTGCAGGTAACACAAGTCCTACAGAATACATCTGAGGAATTATTGATCCTAATTCAATAAAAGTGGGGGACAAGCCTTGCAAAGGTCTTATCTTGGCCCAGGGTCCTGCCAGCGGAATTTCGTAAGCCAGCTCCAGTAGGAAGGCCCTGTAGCTTTGGGGACCACCAGGGTCCTTGTTGTCCCACGCACAGGAGCCTTAGGCTCACTGCAAAGGAGGTTGTCCTCCCATTAAATGTGATAACTCCCCGAGGCATCACCTGCTGCTTGGGCTTCAGCCTGTTGCCTCATGCCCTCAAGGGTTGGACACTCCCTTTGTGCCCTCTTGAACTCCTCCTTGGTGGGTTCTCCTTCTACATTCCATCCAGCAAGTGTAGGCAGGTAACTAAGGGAAGCGATGCTCTCATCAATGGACTTCGGGGTGGCCACCACAGGTGCCCCATCCATCTCACTGGGAGTACATTCAGGGGCTGGTTTCCCACACCTTCTGCCTTTGCCCTTCTTAGCAGCTGGCTGGGCCATTATGCCAGGCTGCAGCCATTTTTGACTCCCATCCTCGTCAGCCATGTACCTTGTGGTAGCACAGATCCAGTCAGGTAACCCCAACATCTCCACATGAGCCTTGAGCTCTGCTTCCTTCCTGGTAGTGTGCTCAAGGTCATTACCAAGCAAACAGTCCACAGGCAAGGCAGGGCTCACAGCAACCTTCAGAAGACCTGACCTCCCCCCCACACACACTCAAATGGAGTAAGGACCACTGGATAGTGACCACCTCTGTTGTGAGCCACCACAACTTGGTGGAATGCATTGGGAATCCCCTGCACTGGAGACACCAGCTGACTCCTTACCATAGTCATGCTGGCACCTGTATCCCTCAGAGCCTCAACACTATGCCCATTAATGGTGGCCCATTGCCTATACTTTGTAGCATTTGAGGGCACATGGATCTTAGGAACCATCTCACTGTCATCCAGGGACACTTGGGTAACCCCACTGACCTCCACCCCCCCCCCATTAACTGGGACAAACTCCTCCGCCAGCACTACACTAGCCACCCCTGGAGTCTAGCTTCCAGTGGGAGGTGGTGCTCTTTTTGGACACTTGGGATCCCCTTTGTAGTGTCCTTACTCAAAGCACTCATAGCACTTAGGAGTCTTGGGCTGCTGACTTTTGTCAGGGTAGTTTTTCTTCTGGTGGCCAGATTGGAATGAAAATCAGACCTGTTTCCCTTGTGAGCTGTTTTGGGGGCCTATAGGGAACATTTTTCTCTCCCCCCTCATTCTTCTGGTGAGAACCGTGACTACCCTTTAGGGAGTCCCCCCAGGTGCCTTATTGGACACCCTGTTGCTGACCCAGCTGTCCACCTCCTCATCAAGCTTCGGCAAGCATGTACTCCTTTAAAATTAAGTTGTACAGCCCTGAATAATCAACCTTGCTGCCCCTCAACCAGCCCTTCAGTACCTTGCTGACATAACCAAAGAAATCCGCCCATGTTCGTGATGAGATCTTTTGGCTGCCCGGGAATCTGAGCCTATACCTCTCAGGGGTCAGTCCAAACTTACTGACTAGGCTGGCCTTCATAGCAGTGTAGCATGTCTGGTCCGCTACCTCTAGGGTAAGGAGTGTGTCCCTTCCTACTGTGGGCATGTACCTAGTGCTTAATTTGAGCCGGGGCTTTCCGGTGCTCAGCACCGGCACTTAATTGGTGTCCGGTGCTCGGCACCGGCACCTAATTGTCAACACCATACTTAGAACAGTCCACCACATGGTGGCGCTGTTCATCTAATTTAGAGATGAGCAGAACAACGGTAGTTTAGGAATACAATGTACATTAAAATTGCTAATTCCTGCCTTCCCAGCCATTCCTTTAGCTTTGGGGACCTGGAATAATCTGAACTGTCGCATTTACATGCAAGAGAGATGGTTAGTAGTTGTTTTGGCAGTGATGACAAGGACGATGGGTGGTGCAAGCTGCAGTGGCCTCCTGGTCAGAGCCCTGGCATTTAATAATTTACAAATTAAGCACTGCATGTACCTCCATAAACTACTCCCCTAGAACTCCTCTGGGACTTTGTGCACTCTTAGAGCCATTTCATAGGCTGCAAACCATTTGTCTGTCATCCCCCACCACATAACTGGGCACCAAATCCTTGGGTATCTGGACTCTGGACTCACCAGTGGACAATGCAGGTATGCTGCCACCATTGCTGTTGCTGGACCCCACTTGTAGGGCTCTAATGTCCAGCTCTTTGTGGTTGAGTTCATAGGTCCGTTACCTCTCCTCCATGGCCAGCCTCCCCTCTTCTCAAGCCTGCTCCAATTTAGCACGCTCCAGCTGTAATTTCCCATTCTCCCTACTGTCTGCCAGCTCCTCTGGGAACAAGTTCTTTGAGGAGACACTGCTCTCTGGTCTGGGAATCACCACGGCTTCCAGCACATTGTTGGCCCCCTCTACAGGCAGTTCCAGAGCAATTTCAGACTCCAGAATCAGGTCATCCTCTTCCTCAGGAATTTCCTTATCCTCCTCTAGGATGTCATCCCCTGCAACCTGGGTCTCCGCCCAGGCTCTCAAGGCTTTGTGCAGCTCCACCTTCCTGGCAGGGCCGGACTGGGAACCAAAACCGGCCCTGGCAAAGTGCTCGGCTGGCCCCCCCCCGGGGGTTGGGGGTGCGGCCGAGCACTTTGCCAGGGCCGGCTTCGGCCGATTTTGTTACAGGGGCCGATATTGCAGCTATGCTGCAAAAACGGCCCTCTAACAAAAACAGCCCCCCAGGGGCCCAAAACCGGCCCCCACCCTGGCGGCCCACCGGGGAAACGCCCGGTGCCCGCTACGGCCAGTCCGGCCCTGCTTCCTGGTGAAGCCTCTTGTAGAAACTTGAAAATCCTTTACAGAAATCTCTCAGCTGAGGTATAGAGTAGATCTATAACCTGGCCAGCTCAAAATCAATTCCTGCAGGCGTTGTTTCTCCAGACTGAAACATAATTTAGTAGAAAAAATCAAAAGGCCAATCAGAGAGAAATGAAAAAATTTGAAATGGTCTTAGTATAGAGTTGTAGTGAACAATGAGTTACTATATGGTATTTCACAAACACAAGTCCTATCCTCACCAGTGTTAGAACTGGGCTTTCTGGTTGGCAAAGGTGTGCGCACGGTCTAAGCAGGAACCACCACTCTAGTCAGGGTAAGTTATATACACACTAAAAGATAGCCTGTGCTCACTCTCTGATAGCTTGGTACAGAGCAGTCTGGCTTATCTAAAGAGGCAATGTGTGAAGTATTTGTGCAAAACACACACACAGTAACACAATGAATACACCTCAAAAATACTCCACACAGGATTAGAAAAATAATTATATTTGTATGTGTCAAACAAGACCAAAGCGACAAACATCCAATAAGTAGAACCAGAGTTATGAATGTGTAAAGATTAACTAAAAATATATTGCTTAGAGTCATAAAGCGCCAACTGGGGACATCTGGTTGCGCTAGGCCGGGTAAATCCAAAAGTTCAGGCCGACCATGAAGAAGGGCAGGCCAGCTACAGGACTCATGCAGGTCCCACTGGAGAAAGTACCTTGCATGGAGGAAGCATCGATGTCGAAGACTCGATGCGAGTAGGCGCTGCGTCACCGTCGATCCCGAGAATAGAGGCAAAGCGTCAGTTCCGATCTGCGAAGTCGAGGAAGCATTTGTCGATGAACCATTTTTCGGTGCTGCTGATGTGTCGTCGTCGAGACGAGCAGTCTGTCGAAGCGATGTCATTGAGTGGCAACTGCGTCGGTGTCGAAGGGAAATGCATCGATTCGATCAGCGCAAAGTTGCCTATTTGTTGGTTTTGTTGGATCAGCACAGCAGAAATCGCCTTTCAAGGGCCCAGGACTGGATTGGCACCACTTAGCAGTGCAGGACTCAAAGATGGCAGAGTCCAGGTGCTGTTACAGGGTTAAAGGAAGTCTTTGATGGCCCTGAGACTTCAGAACAGGGATGGGTGGAGTTTTGGGGTGATGAGGATTTTCAGGGGTCTGGGATGGGTAATGCGTAGGGGTTGGTGAAGCGTCCTTAGGGGTCAGGGACGGCGGGTGTTTAGGGTGGTAAAGGATTTTTTTTAGGGTTCAGGGATGGGTGGAATTCTGGTGTGGTTAGGGGTTTTAAGGGTTATGGGATGGTTGGGGTTTAGACATAAAAAGGGGTTTCAGGAGCGGTGGAGTTTAGTGTGCGTTGGAAGAGTTTTTAGGGTTCAGTGATGGGTGGAGTTTAGAGGTAAAACGGCATTTAGTGCTCAGGGATGGGTGGAGTTTAGGGGTCACAGATTGGTGTAGTTTAGGCCTGGTAAGAAGTTTTTAGGGTTCAGGGCTGGGTGAAGTTTATGGTTAGAAAGGGTTTTTAAGTTCAAGGATGGGTGACGTTCATGGGTCAGGGATGAGTGTAATTTAGCTGTGGTGAGGGTTTTTTAGGTGGAAAGGATGCATGGTGTTTAGGGTTGTGACGGAGTCAGGGATGGATGGTGTTTTTGGGTGGCGAGGGGTCAGCAAATTAGAAGCATCTGAAGTGATTATTTTATAATGTAAAAAATATAACTTCTAAGTAAAGTTCCCTGAAGTAAAGCTCTAACTAAATACCTCTGAAAAAAAATGTTTCAGAAAGATGTGCAACCACTGCATTCACAGCTTAAAAAATAGACCTGCAAAAGCCAATTTTGAAATAAAAAGACATTCTATGAAACGGTTTTTATGAAAAGGTAAATGTCATGCATCATTTAAGTTTCCTCTGAACAGTTTAAGTGAAATGGTTTCTCATTAATGGTATTCCATGAAATCGTTTTTCTATGAAAACACAAACAATAATCACATGGCTTCCCTAGGATCTAAAAGCCAGTCTGGAAAAATGGTTCAATATAAGCTACTGATCCGGTGCACCAATTTGAAAGGGCATGGCAGGGATGGGGAGTTCAGAAGAAAGAAGTTATCAATTGAAAGAAATAAGGCTGGCGTTAGACCTGTCATCCTTAGGGTGGTCTTCCCCCAAACATTTTGCCTGCTTACCTCCTTTTTTGCTGTATCTTTTTGTTGGCCTTAGGTCTCTGAGCACTTTACCACTGCTGACCACTGCTAAAGTGCACGTGCTTCTCCCCTAAACATGGTAACATTGGTGTATACACAATTGACATATTTACTTTACTTGCAAGTCCCTTATAAGGTGGTATACCATATACCCAAGGCCTGTAATCTAAATGCTACTAGTGGGTCTGATGCACCGGTTGTGCCACCCACACAAGTAGCCTTTCAAACCTGTCTCTGGCCTGCCATTGCAAGGCCTGTGTGTGCAGTTTACTGTCACTTTGACTTGGCATTTAAAACCCCTTGCCAAGCCTTAAACTCCACTTTTATTACACATAAGCCACCCCTAAGGTAGGCCCTAGGTAGGCCGCAGGGCAGGGTACTGTGTAACTAAAAGGCAGGACATGTACATTTCAGTTTTACATGTCCTGGTAGTGACAGCTGAATTTGTTTTTCACTACTGTGAGGCCTACTCCTCTCATAGGCTAGCATTGGGAATTCCTTATAACACTTTTAAGCTGTAATTCCTGATTAGAAATGGGTAGCTGCATCAGGTTTCATATCTTTAGAATGGTAATGATAAATCCTCTTTACTGGCAAAGCTTGATTTAACATTACTGTTTTAGAAATGCCACTTTTAGAAAGTGAACATTTCTCTGCTCTTACTCCTCTGTGTGCCTCGCAGCCTGGTGACAGCTACACTTTGTGCATTCCCTCTAGACAGCCACAACCACAGAAAGGGTAGGTGTGTCAGAAAACTCATATGCATTCATCTGCATTCTGATAGCTCTTCCTGGGCAGAAAGGGAGGGAGGAGCTGACACTTACACCTGAATAGGCAGTGTCCTGCTTCCCACACAAAGGGCTGATTACCCCCTCCTGAAAGTCTGGAGCCAGAGCTGAGAAGAAAGGGCCTGTGTGCACTTCAAAGACCCTGCTTTGAAGCCACCCCCACTTTAAAGGCACAACTGGGTATACGTACTGGGGCTCTGACCCTACCAAGACAGGACACTACTGGACCTGTGAAGAACTTTGCCAGGAGTAAAGACTTCTGTGCTACAAGGATTGCCACTCTTCTTGACTGCTGCTCTGGAAGAACTGCCTTTCTGCTTTGCTGTGCTGCCCTGCTGCCTGCTGATCTCTGCCCTGCTGAGAAAAAGGACTAGACCCATGTCATTTGAACCCAGAATGACTCCAAGGGCTTGCTGGCTTGCCCCCTCGCGTTGTACAGTGGGTGCTCAACAGGCAAATGAAACACCAAAAAACGAGGCCTAAACTTAACAGACATGTCAAAGCCCCGCAGTACAATGTGTCACTTTAGTGCCTGCTCATCTGCTCTCATATTAAAACAAACTCCTCGTGACGCT
The DNA here is from genome assembly GCA_963921515.1 of Calotriton arnoldi. Taxonomy (NCBI): domain Eukaryota; kingdom Metazoa; phylum Chordata; class Amphibia; order Caudata; family Salamandridae; genus Calotriton; species Calotriton arnoldi. The sequence goes on from CAWUFW010000438.1 coordinate 4,343,159, forward strand.
GCTGCCCGACCAAAAGATACTTTGAACTGATTCGTTCACTTGACGGTACTGAGGTAACCCCTTGTTTTGTCTCCTCATTTCTGGCCCAGAGCGCATGGTATTTTCCCACTCCAGCCAGCACTGTAAGAAGTTCAGGAGTTAAATCAGACACTCAGTGATATACGACTAGCCAAGTCTCCAGCATAATTGCTTCCTGTACCTTTCAAAGACGCAAACCTACTCCTCACGCTCTGATGGCAGGAGAGAAGCTACTTCTACCCTGCCAAGCTCTGGATTAGATTATTGTAACGCCTTGTAACTATGTGTAAATAAGATACAACTACATCGTCTACAGGGTATGTAAAATCAAGCTGCCTGCTTGCTATTTTAGACACATTGGTTTGCCAAGTCCATCCTGGCACAACTGCACTGGCTTTCTATTCAGGCCAGAATAGTTTTCTCTCTGCAAACCTGCACAACTACTATCCATCACACAACCTTAAAGCAGCTCAACTCGTCTGATTACAGCTCCAGCTTTTCCCAGATCCTCAACGGAGGGTTGTGTTTGGTCAGTTATGGATCACATAGTAGTTGGGCATAAAATTAACATCTTCCCATCTCCTTTTCGGAAAACGATTTTTCTGTTCACTAACTGTCTTGCCTTACCGTAAATTTGGGTCATTTAGTGCCAAGAGACCCATGGGTGTAAGAGCGTTTCATACCTCTATTTAACATGACATCACCGTTGTAGTTTTCTTCAGGTCTTCAATTAGATGCCAGACGAGCTAATGCCCTACCATTTTCTAGAGTGACCAGCCACCATTGAAAGTTATTGTATGAGCTACAGACCACACCACAAAGCTCAGAAATAGTGTGACAACCAACTCACCGTGCTCCCGAGCTGTGCTTTCTGCAGCTCATGCAGTAACTCACATTGTTACACAGTTATTGTAAGCACTGTAGACAACGCAATTTCATTGAAAAGAGGCACACTGCTTACTTCTGAATTTGCATGCATTCATGAGCTGGTCCGAGATGTTGAAACTGTTGTCTTGGACCGCAATTCTAATAATGTTCAAATCGAGGCATGCCTAGGCTCATTGTTGTACATAGGTTATTTGCAAGACTTTACAATATCAGTTTCATTTTCTCTTGCAAACCATTTATGTTGTGTACACCATTTCACGAAAATAGTTTATTTACTTTTGGTTATACTTGCAGCATAATTATTAGCTCCGATCTAACCTAACTGCGGTTTCAGTGTGGTTCTGTATTAATATGAGGGCACTAGCTATATGCCACAATTACATTTTCCTCAATATTCATCTCCAATCCACTGTGTCGAAGGCTGAGGAGAAGTCAGTATACCAGACATACAGTTGAGACTGGGAGGACCGACCAAATGTATTAGCCAGTATCCGGAAAAGGACATTTTCAATTGTGGCAAGTCATTGCTAAAACGTTTGATACCTTGGTCAAATTTAATTTTATTCGATCCATATGTACTTGTAGTTTAACAAAATCAACATCCATTGTACGGAGGGTGCCCCAAGATCATGGAACAGATGCCAAATGACTAAATATATATTTCTTTCCAATGATCTGTTTACGCATTCGCATAACTAGTTCCCTCTGCAACTTTCAACAATTAACACTCACTGTAAGGAAAGCAGAGTATTAGTTGTGCAGGATGTGAGGCCAGCACAAGTAATAGGTCCACAATTACTGTCTCATTGGATCCAAACACCCCTTAGTAGTGCTTGACTCTCTCAGGGTAGCGAAGCAGAGCAGTCCAAGGACTACTCTGGGGAGGTGGTGAGAGCTAGTGATCACCATTCGCTGGCACTCAATAATAACGCTCAATGTGTGGTTGTCCTGTCTGTGCTTTTTCTTTGGATTAGGAAAAGTATATTTATTACACACACACGACTCAATTCTATGCAGTATTTTACAAATACATGCATAAGGTTGGTGGAAATACCTTTGGTGACATTCTGAAATTACATTTGACCCCTAATGGGTCATGACACCCAAATATTTCAGTACCCCCTTCCTATACCAGATTGCACATTACCATGCAGTAGGGTGTCACTCTAAATAAAGCAGGACTATTGGCTTTGTCAGGGTCACCACATTAAAAGACCAAGAATGACATGTTAGAAAACCATTTATCACAGACATCAATAACCATGTTTTACATACATTCATTACTGTCAATTAAGCACTGTCATGTTCATCAAAATTACTGTCAGCAATATATTTATGAATAAAGCATTGTCAAACAACATAGCCTGTGTCTTTCTTAAACTACTTTAGGTCACAAAACATGCAGGCATAGGATCAATCACTAGAGGGCCCTGCACTCCCAGACTGTAGAACAAAAGTTCCAGCCTTGGGAATGCTTAAAACTGCTATGAAAAACCTGGCAGTCATGAATTTCTTGACCTTGCTAACTTGTAGTCCCTTTATAATAATCACTTCTGAGAGGTCACTGCAACTCTCGCATTCCCCCACAATCCTCCTTTGTTCCATTGGTTGCACCCTGCCATCCTTGAGACCATCACAGAGTGAGAAACTGTAGGCAATGAAGCCCCGCACGGCATTATGGTGTGCTTCTGCCCAGGAGTGAAAATATTAAATGAGTGGCTTTGGTGCATTACTTTTTGTTACACTGGGCTGCGTCTTCTTTTTCCTTTTGATGGGGGTGCCCGGTCCTACTCGGGACACCATGAGGCCTTTCTGGTTGGGGCAGCATGAAGAGCCCACTTTTGCGTTGCCCAGCCACCCAGCTCTGTTGTCTGCTGGTGCGGGAGCCGCCTCTTGAATTCTTTCTGCCCGCTCAATACGAGCAGGGTGTTGTAATTGTGGTGGCAGCCCTGCTCCCCAAGACACAGGCATTTGGGGTGGGGGTGAGTCCACTTCTATTCTGAGGGGCGCAGTGGTTCTTCTCGTTCCTCTTCCCATGGCTCCAGGCACGCCCCCTCCCTGGATTATAAATTATTAATGAAGCTTGCACTGACCCCCGGGTACTGGTCCACTAAGGGGTATTTTTAAATCTTGCAGATGAGCCCCATGAACTGGGGTCTAATCCTTTCCACTTGAATATCTTGGACCCCATTGGTCTGATTTCCTTCATCCTGGGTCACTTTGCCCCTGGTGGCAAAGCTGTTTAACAGGCCTCTTGGCCTCCAAAGTGGCACACTTTGCAGGGAGCTGGTACCACTGGTTCCCTGCACCAGTTTTTCTCATTGGTTTGGTCTCTGGTGCTTCTCCTTCCTGCTGGGGCACAGAAGTCCAGATCTTCCCCCAACTGGTTTGTTTGGCCATGTAAGGGAGCCAGCCTCATTGACCGTGGAGATACCCACTGGTCCTGAGGTCAGCTATAGGCAAAGTGCTTAGTCCAGCAGGGCATCAGGGGCTTGTCCTTTCATCAGTGCTAGTGTTGCCGGTGTCCAAGGGTGCCAGGGTTTTAAGTGGTGGTGGAATGTTCTAGATGCCAGGCACCCTGGCTAGTCCTAGGTTGTCACAACACCCCCTCCACCCCGTCCCAAAGCTTCTGCACAATCCAGGATGGTGCTGTCAAGTGGTCTCTGTGCACATCTCCTCTGGGAGCCTTAGTTCCATGCCTTGCCATCAATGCTGGGGACTTCCCCACCAAAGTTTCAATGGGGAGCCCCTCCTATTTTGGCTCTAGATGTCTGGGCTCCCTCCTTTAAGTGGTCCTGGGCTCTCCCAACGCTGGTATAGTGAGATAACTAATTATCAGATGCAGATTTTCTTCTCCACCCCTTCCTCCTCGAGCTGAGTAATATACTGTTAATTGCTAGTTTTGTGTGGGGAGGCCTCTGTTCCTCTGCTGGGGAGCATAGTAATTAGCTTGGCCCAGTAGAGTGACAAAAGACCTGGAACCTGATCCTGAGCGGAGTCAGAGAAATATGACAATTCTGGACGACCCATAAGGTGTACTTGTGGGTGCTTGGGACCTGCATATTCAAACTTATCGAACATGTTTCACCCCAGTTGATACCTCACTGGACTTTGTAGGCCTAAGGAAAGCAAAACTGCACTTTAAAGCAGATTTCCACCCATATGTATAATACAGTGACACTGCAGTTAAACCAGGAAACCCTATTGACCTTACCTCCGAGTGTCCACCAATATTTAAAGGTCTACTGCAAGCCAACATCTAGCAATGCAGTCTCCCCTTTGCACTAGGCTACCTGTGTGCAAATACCAGGTTGCACATGGCACGAACACGTGTGTTTACATGTAACCGGCCCAGTGCCCCTTATCCTAGCTATGTTGTAGTAGCTTTATCTTAAAAGGAGGACACTGGCGATAAACACACGCAGTCCAGTTACCATTTGGTTACCATGCGTGACACTAGTGTAGTGACACTCACCCACAGTAAAAAGTCCAAAAACTGGAAGTTCAAAAAGTGAAAAATCTGGGCAGGTTAAATGTGCAGAATCATTTTCGCTAGAGAAACAGCTGGCAGCTGAAACTACCGGGAAAAATTTGCTAGGAACTTAAATTTCTTTGAAAGTGGTCACTTTCAAGTTTATGTACAATAATAACATTTTCAAATCTACATAAATTGGATATTGACCAAGTGTAAGGCTCTGCACTGCTGATCTCCCAAAAAATTAAGTATATACTGCAGGAGAATCAGCATAAGGGTTTGCCTTTTAACACATAACATTGCATAACCTGCATAAACCTCCTTTCCCTTTTTTAATCCTTAAACTGGAGTAAGCACAAGGGAGCACAGATTTGTGATCAGTCGTATAGTATATTAATTTTCTTATTTTCTCTACCACCATTTATCAAATTTGCCTTAAAGTCCTTCAAGACTTTGGTTACAATATGAGGATATGTGTACAACCATACCTTTATACTAGTTTTACCGTATTTAAGTTCTTTCTCAGAATTTATTTTAAGGTGTGGAAAATACATGTTAAGCAACAATACATTGTATAAATAATTTAGAATGTGAATACCATAAAGAGGATGGAATATGCAACAACTAGGTAAACATCCTGCATTCATCTGGTCGTGTTACAAAAATCAAGGCCACCCTAGGGTCACCCTCTCTATAGAGTGTAGTAGAATTGACATAAGTATAACTTCATTCCAGCAGTATCTGTGCTGTGTCCTTTTTCAATGAAATAATAATTGGAAAACCATGCAAACAATGTCTAATGTTCAATTTGTTGCCCTAAACCTTCAGCTTTCCACAAAACTATTTCAAGAATGCTGGGGCGACTGGGGCGTAGCCATCATCACTGCAGCAGGTGATGTGCCACCAAGACTCAAGGGCTTGAGGAGCCTACTGCTTCCCTGTTGTGACTATTTTTAATACTAAACAAAGGGAATTGGGACCCATGACCCTGGCACTCTTGCTTTGTCAGTGGAGGGTTATATAGCTCTTCTCTTTTTAGTTAGGATTGATCATGTAGTATTAATTCAGGGATCCAGTCATCCTTCTTCAATACTCAGCCCCGCCTGAGTTCACATGATTTTCTACATCAGTTTTGCCTGAATTTTTACCATGATTTTCCTACTAGCATATCAATAACAAATGAAAGGCAACTTATTGACCAAAAATAATATCACTTCTGCCAGGCATTTTATCTTTTGTAATTTAATTATACAGCTATCTTTGAGTTTTAATATATCCCATGTTCAAGTTATAATGTGCATCTTCAGACCATTAGAGAGGGGTCAGGGAGCATATATTTTATTCTAGAACTATAAAATATCTCTCAATTGAATGAGTGTGAGTTCTGTGTTGCAGAGTTTGATCTGACCGAGTACCAGGCTGATAAATATGGAGGGAAACAGTATTATTTAGGGAGTTGCCTGGGTTTGTGTCTTCCTGTATTATTTGTGAATAATACTGCCACTTATCCATCTTTTTGTTCTTATTGCCTAATACTACATTTCGCTTGATCACAAGTGTTAGGAGAAAAGAGTGTGTTAATGGAATACAACTATACAAAAGCACTTTTCCTGTTGCCCACCAGACTATGTACATTTACAGAGATATTGCCTAAGTTGAGTGAAATTATTTTTCAGAAACCCTCTTGTTCTTGAAATTACTCACTAGCAGGATTGATTTGAGGGGTACGGGGATCTAAGTTTGGACAAACTACTATAGTTGATTGAAATGGATACTCCAAAGGGTTTGTTTTGGTCTCCTTTAAATCACCTTCTGAGCACATTTTAACCCCACTTCTGGCATATTTCCGTGCTTCCTGAAAGTGCCTCCACTTATTTTGGCATAGTCAGAATTTGTATGTAGGGTGAGCAAGCATCGGTCCTAGGACCTCATTTAGAGTTTGGCGGACAGGGTACTCACAATGGATTTCATTACGTTTGAACACCAAGCGATGTCTCCAGAAAATACCCTTTCAATCTTGTGGAGTTAACTTAAACAAACAAATTATATTCAAGAGCATTTCGTTAAACCAGGCTTAGCCTGGATGAAGAAGTGCTGGTGTGTGATGCTCTCCCAAAAAGGAACTGTAGAGTTCTAACTGCAAGCACTTGCGTTGTCCATAATGTCCCCTAGATAGTGCCTACCCTCCTGTTTTCAGCACTCTCATTCTATTGTTCCCATACAGCCAGTCCAAAAAGCACCACTACAATAAGTTATCATCAAATTCTGCAATAAGACTGAGCCCTAGCGGTGCAGTGAGTAATGTTCTTTCACATGTCAGTACAGTATGGTAAGGGAAGGATTATGGAGTAAGGGAAGAGTTAACAGTATGAGGTAGTTCCTCCTGGCAGACAGGCGCCGATCCATCAAAGCAGTTTATAATAGTTGAGGTCGATCTGTGTGTGCATCGAGGTGCCACAGTAAATATTTACAACCATTGGAGGCTGTGAATGTGTGCATGTTTCATTTTGTGTTCTTGCTGACAAGGGTCTTAAATATAGGGTCAGTGAGGCTGCGATTATCACTTGTTTTAACACTCCCGACCGGGGTCGCTTTCGAAACTTGCAGTTGTCTCCAGGATAAATTTCCACCTGCTTCATTCAAGGAACTGCAGCAGGATTTTAATATTGTTATGACTTTCCTCTTGGGACCTCCATTCCAGCCAATGCACTTGTATCCTCTAAAATATCAATTATTTTAGGGAGAAGTGTGTCAGGGCTGCATGTCTTATTAACTTTATTCACTCTACCACATTTTTAAAGGCAAGATGACTATCAGATTGAAATGAAGCCTTTCTTTTTCCGAAAGTAGTTTGGGATTTCCATTTATCACAAGTTATATCCCTTTCATCATTACATCCCTCTCTTAAACCTCTCAAAAGAGTAGTAAAGACTGCAAAAAATAGATCAGAAGTGGTATCTCAGATACTATATTCACTAAATGTTCTGGTTTTGAGCGTCACAAACTAATTAGAGCTGCTAATGAATTATGCGTGATTTGGCCAGTATAATTATTTTTTCCTTTTTTTGAAGCAGAGTGACTAATTATCCAGGTCCTGATGAATGCCCCAGAACCCCATTTGGGGTCAACTAAGGGCAGAAACATGTTGACAATCTATAGGGGTTATATATGGTAAAATCTCAGAGTCCTCTCATTTTAGCCCTGTCCCAGATGACCATTGAATAAAGTTTATCTGGCCCTCTGGAGATAGTTTTATTTATATTTTCCTTGCACTCTGCCCCTTGCTGACCTTTTAACATCGCTCATTTTCAAAACCCCTCAGCTCCTCCCCATTGGATTGTAGTTGGGGAATACAGGATCTGGCAGATTCTTGATCATCCTCCTGCCTCCCTTCATAACGGTATCATTTTTTTTGGGTCCACAGTGTGGGTTCTTGCACAGTAGGGGTGCAGAAAAGAACAGTGCCTTCTGTTGATCTGCTACATCATTTTCTTGAACGTTACACAGATCTATGAGCGAAGTGCTAGTGAGACTTCAAGGCTGGAAAAAGTTCCTGGCTGGTTCTGTGGAAGAAAGATAACATAAGGATTATGTGTGAGACTTTCTATCCATCAGAACAAACATTACTAAATTATATTTGGCTCTACTTCGCATTATCCCCCCTCATTACACCATTTCCCTTTTAGGTCTAGAGGTAATTTGGCCTTCCACGTACAGTGTGACTGGAGAACCTAACTATTACAATCCTTATAAAGTGAAAATTACAGTTCCTAAAAAATTACAACCTCATAAGTGCTACAGTCCGCCAGTCAAACTTACTTTCCGTATCCATTCCTGCTTACCAACATGCCATTCCATTCATTGCCCTTAACCAAGCTTTAGAAACAGTAATTGTCCAGGTATCTCTAGCAGGAAGAGGATCCCCCATACGTCTGCCATTGGTGTTCACACTGATGAACCCACTGATGAGTGATGTTCTACAAACATCAAGACACGTCCTTGTCTTTGACATAGTGAGTGTATTAAAAGAACCTCAGACGGCTTATTGGCACATGCACATCAACCAGAAAAAAAACATCCAATCAAGCATCATCGAAAAAGGTTTCATTCTTCTTAGCCAGACAAGCGTCTTTTTCTTCTTCATTTTAGAGAACAATTGCGTCTCCTCTTCAGGACTTTGAGTGATTTTACCTTAACTCCAAGAGACAACTCCATGGATAGTTTGTGTAATTTGCCTAGCTCCCCCAGAAACTCTTCTGTTCTCATCTTCTTTCCTCTGTTAATTTTGATGAGTGGTTAGCTCATTATTTTTCCATATTATGTGCCTCTATATCATTGAGTCGTGGAGAACAAAGTCTCCTGCTTGAAAGCACACAAGCATTATAATCCGTTGCTTTGGGGGCTGATGTTAATCTTTTCCTCCAAGCTTTGAACAATTTTGCGATTGCTGAGCTGTCTTCTAGTTCTCCTCCAAACAACACAGTATACTGCGTCGTCGCTAGAAAGCTGTGATCTCTTCCTTTAATTTAGCCTCGCCTTTTGGCACGCCTCTGACCCTGGTGCAAATCACAAGTCTGAATTCAGTGCCTCATTTTTAGGTATCACCTCTTTAAATGTGTTGCATGCATTCTAAATATAACTCAGAACGTGCTCACAGAAGGATGATCTTCTCTTTAACGCTTCCACCCAACAGTTTAAAATCCATTTCTCAAGTACAGCATTGATTTTTTTTTTTATCTTCTCTAATGCTAGAAGCTGTTTGAATTTTTTTCCTCACCTTTTTCAAACAGTTGGCTGTTTGTGTTCAGCTCTGGCTTCTGAGAGTTGTTTCAGCTACGCATGTTTTGCGTTATACTTTGGAGCACGGATATAAGGTTTTTGTGCACTAGGAAATGGCCTCTGGAGTTATAACAAATGTTCCTTTTGCCAGCATGTCCCTTAAGCCAGAACTGTGTAGGGGTCAGGCCTGGCTCCAAGATTCTGCATCCGGGTGTTGCAGGAGTGAGGGAAGGTAGGCTGCTGGGCCATGAAGATGCGAGTTGGAGTAGTGCCAGGCTGAGGGGGGCTGGGGGGTCTGTTGTGCCTATTCTGTTGTCTATCCAAATCTAGACAGGTATATGAAGAAGTTGCATAGCTTTGGTAACACTGACTCTGAGGAAGACTGAGTTTCTTTGCGTATTCCTTAAATTTGAAATGGGGCTCCCACCAGGCTGGTGCCTGTGCGCCTTCTTCCCGTCGGCAAAGCACCAGGAGTATTGGACACCGGGCGTACACCTAGTTCATGACCTTTGCCTATGGTTTCTAAAACATAATTTATTTAACCCAATTGCACGATGCAATGCTTATTTCGTTTAGTTTACTTGTAATGTAGTTTTTGCATAGCGCCACATAGAACAGCAATGCTCAGACGTTACTGAGGGCGGCCAGGGGTGGTGGGCGCTGCTTGTGGTCATTATCAACATTCGGCAGAGACATGTATATTTATTTATTCTAAGCAATGTACACGCGCCCCTCTCCTCCATTCAGACTGACGAATATGCGGTCACATCCAATAATGTACAGGCAGACTAATGAACATTGCGTCTCGGAGAGGAACGCATTTTCTCTAGTTCAAAGGAACATCGCAGGAGTCAAATAAACAGCTACAAATTGAACGGAACACAAAATAAAATACAAGATTGCAAGCACACGTAGTGCACTAAGCAAATATGTGAAGGATGCACATTCGGATTGGACAAACCTGCACTCGATGGCACATTACTTACTCAATCATTTTCAGTCACTTAATATAACGTTTTCAATAGGAGTACAGACTGTAACATTAAAAAAAAAACACAGAACTCCTGAAATATTTCAATGAAGGTGTTTTACGAAACTCATTAAGTCATCCTGAATGTCTTCACCGATACATCGCAGCGCTCGACTTGACGCCATGCCTTATGCAGGGACAACTGACGTATCAGGGTGGTTCAATGATGTTTCTTTTTAGTTAAAGCACCGTAAATAATATAGCTCCTTAAGTGATGCATTTCGGTATTTCTGCAACTGACTTGTCCTCGTGAAGCATTGTAGTTTGCACGGCTGGTCCCGGCTGGTCCCCTTAACTTGCGTGAAAAGTTGTTGTTTTTTATTTGTTTTCATGAACATATAACACATTTTAATCCATGTACTGCATGATGAGTAGTTTTTGTCATTTTGGTGGACTTGAAATGACAAACCTTTTACTAGTCAACTCAGTTTTACTCATTCTGTCTCAAAAGGATGAAAAGCTGAGATTCCCCGTGGGGGATTCAGTCCTGTGTCATGTAACGTGTAGATTATTGCAGTTGACATAATAAAATACCGAAACCTATATATACCTATATGCACATCTATGTCATGCGCTTCGAGCAGTGTTTATTTAACCCAATGGCAGGATGCAATTCCTACTGAAGTTTTGAAAGATTTTACAACACAGAGAAGCTAAAACCGACCGCCACTATCTGTATCCTCGGGTGTGTTAAGTTTTTCTTGGGGGGCAGAATCCTTCTTAAGCAGATCTATTCCTGTCTCCTAATTACCTTGCGATGGGGTCTCTAATTCTCGAACTTTCGTTGTTGTGGCATTGTTGCTGATACCCTGCAGTTTTTCTGTGCAAGGAAGTGGGATCTGACCACAGCAGTGTTCATCCCTCCTGACTTCACGCCTATCCTCAGATACGTTTAGTAGCACAAGGCAATGCTCGTTTTGAAGCAAGTAAATCGATGCAACAGAGAGCAGGGCACAGATTCATGAAAAGTGTTACAAAATTGAGATTTGTCCAGCTGTGGATTAGCCTTATGTAAGCCTTGGGTCCCTTGCACTGGTCAGACCAACTAGTCTTTCCACTGGTGCTGGTAGGGACACTCCAGTCCAACTATCAAGTATAACAGAACTGCAGCTCATTCCTTGGGGCTGTTTTCCCCGCCTGACAATTCCACCAAAAGTATCAGACTTTCTGAAGATAGTCAAGAGTTTTTGCCTATCATCAGATGCAGCCCTCACAAACCTTTTAACCTGTGGAGCCTTTTCATTGCTCCCAAGGTATGGGCCATAATTGGGGAGGAGTCACCAACTGAAGGAGCAGTTCTCCTCCTCGCCCGGTATTGCTGCTGCCAAGTTGCTTTACTTTCCTCTCCATCAGCCAGTTGGTGTCACTAGGGAGGCAAATGCATCGCTGTCCCCCACTTTGGCACTCTGTTATGTTGGACCTATAGGCCCTTCAAACTGTTTAACAAGGTTAAGCCCTTTCTGTTTAGGATGCCCCGCTTCACGTTCCTTCAGTTTTTGCTCAGTACTCTTCATATCATACCTTTGTTTTCTGTCAAGAAAAGGTGACGTTGCTTGCCAAGGAAGAGATGGAATACGTACTTAAGAAAGAGAGGGGCCTGGATCACTATTCCAGGTACTTTGTTCCCCAAGAAGAACAGGAACCTGAGACTGAATTTGATCCTTAGAATCTTGAACTCATTCCTCAAGAATGAGAAGTTATGAGTGATGACAGTCATTTCATTTCTGTTAGTCTTGGATCTGTTTCTGCTTTGGAGTGAGGGGCTGACCACTTCCAATTCACTGTCCTACTCTTCAGCCTGACATTGACTCCTCAGGTCTTTACAAAGATCATGTCGGGGGTGGCAGCCCATTTTCGCAGTTTATAGTACACAATAAAAGGAACTGAATAAAATGACACAACACACAAAAATTGTACAATATAGAATTGATATTGGTAAAATGCTGTTTAGAGTATTGCTTTGTAAAAACATACACCTCAAGAAATGTTATCTAGTTGGACAGTTGCCAAGATTTCAACCACATACACCTACTGCCAGTATGGCATTTACCTTTCTAAAGGTAGGGGTGGGGTGTGCATGTATCTGTCTGTGTATGTGTGTGTTTGTTTCAGAAACCCCAATACACCAAGTGGTGCTCACTGGTGAGATATCACTGTTGCTTATTTAGCAACACATTCTCCCTGATTAGAAAGCATCCCTATTTGGTAAAAAGATGCAGGACACACCTTGGAAATTAATTATTTAACATAAGTAATACTTTTCATAGCGGATAATCTATGTAACTGCAGATTCTGGCCTTGTGAATCCCCCAATAGCTCCTACACGCTGGCAGATGCCACAATAGGCCTCAGTCATGTCTCCATCCCGCCTGGACATGACACAGAGCTGCATGTAGGTGTCACCCCTGCGTGCTAATGTTAGTTTATTCAGTGGTCTATTACGTGCACTCAGACGTGGACCATGACTGGCAGATTGACACCATTGACAGTGTGAAAAATATAACCTGAAACCTTACTAACGCTTAAAAGTCCCTTCCACAGAAAGTGGACGAGGGTGGACAGTTAGGAATCTACAGTTGTGTAGAGTATCCATAAGAAAGCAAGTTTCTACTTCTGATGGATATTTCTAACTGCAGATTTCTCACCTTACAAATCGATAACAATGCTATGCCCCCTCCAAGGAGGTGGGTCTGAGAAGTGGACTTTACACCAGGAAGTCCTGCAGGACCGAACATTCAAAATAACTATCTTTGCAGGCCTGAGAATCGTTAAAGTAGTGCCTGTATGGATGGGTGCCCACATAGAATGAGGTTAAGTAACCTTATTACCTTTAATGTTGAGTCAGTAGCTCTTGTGTGGATTTCTGGGATCAGAGCCTGAATGCCATGAACTCTCTGCAGTGGTGAGAACGCCCTTATGACAGCTGTATCCAGAACAGCCCAATAAAGGGCAGCTTCTGAATAGGGTGAAAGTGGGACTTGGGCTGACTGATGGATAATCCCACAGTAGATTGTAATGACACTGTTGTCTGAAGGTACTTCAGGAGTAGCTGAGGCAAGCCCACCTTGTAAAGCTCTTCTTTGAGGTATGGCAATACATGGACCACTCTTGTAATCTACCCATCAGCTCAATTATTTTTCAGTCACACTTGGCCTTCTAGTTTTGAGCTCCTGGTTTAGAAATACTTCCTTTGGCCCTTTGGTTGAATCATAAGTTACAGGGTTCAATTCTATTAATTTATTTTAGGCCTTTACCTTTCTGTATCGGTATTCCTATGGCTCTGTGCAACAACTCCAAATAAGCATTGGCAAATGCATTAGGTTTTGCCTATGTGATTAATAATAAGCTGTTTTTTGTTGTAAGTTGTAGCTTGGTGAGCAGTTGTGCAATATAAGTTACTGCAACTCAGTTAACGTGTTATGACCGGTGCAGCTGCACCTGGTGTTTACTTTGGTGCAGGGCTCCTTGTTAAATAATAACAATTGGTTTAAAAGCATGAATCTTCCCCGTGCATCCAGCAGTTTTCAGGCAATAATTCAAAGGTCAAGATAACTCTGGTTATTAATGTTCCTACTGGGGAGAAATCGGAATTTTGTCTAGTGGCAGTTTTGACTCTTACTAAAGTAACACAGAGCGTTAATGTCCCTGCTGCAAAGAGCGTGTACCATGCAGATCACAGAACGGATGTGAGTGAACCATGAGTAGTGCTATAAAAAATGAAATTTAAGTCAGAGAGGGGCTATGGAGAGATGAGTAAATTCATGGAGAAGGGGGTTGTGCCGGTGAACCAGGTTCGAGTTCCATCACCAGTTCAACATCTTGCAATCCTGGACACATAATTAATCTCCATGCACTTAACAACAATGAATGTGTGCTTGTGTAATATAACTAGTGCTCATGTAAGGGTCTCTAATACCTTTCTTTCAAGTTTGTGCTATATTAAAACTGCAAAAAAACATACTGTCTCGATTCCACCCAAACAATTCCACCCAAACAATATTGCAGTGTAATAATCGACAAACACTTCAAACAGAATGGCACTCCGAACTGTATATTGTTTGTCGAAGGCAAAGAAAATACGAGTTTGTTCTTTCAAAACAAGAAGCACTGGCGGCAGAATCTTTTTTTAATGACCACAAATATGAATAGTTTTAGCACAATAAGAGCCGTAGTTAAAATAGTTTTAGCTGAAAGGCCTGGGATGCAGGGGTCTTTCGCTAAACGGGGTGTGCTTTATAGTGAGGCATGAGAGTTGCTAAGTTTTATGGTCGCCCTTAGAAGAGAAATGTCCAAAAAAGACAGCATTTCACTGTGGGCTGGAGGACAACCACAGAAGGTATTTACAGCTTTGCTGAACTGCGTGCTGCTGCAGCCAGGAGGATGCAGAGGAAGTGAGGGTGGAGGGATGTACAGTCCCATTTACACATGTAAATTGGAAATGAGATGCACTTGTAATAAAAATAACAAATCCGATTTTTTTTTTTTTTTAAGAAAAGGAAGTGCTTTTTGCAGAAATGCTCCTTGAGGTGGGATGGTATCTGTGAGCGAGCGGTGTCTCCAATAATGTCGTCTTAATGGCTTTTAAAAAAAAACGACCTAAACCAGAGCTCTTCCCCACTGTGGATAGCACACGTTCTTTGGATGTGTGCCACATGCCCAGCAAGTACAGGAACACCAAACTTGAGACTTTCAGATGAACAAAACCAGTACACTCTGCAAAGGAATACAAACACGCAGCGCATGCACCTATACAAATAGAGACGCTCAAATACTGGCAACGCATACAGCACTTGTACAGAAGCACATGCAAGCCACACAATGTCATACACAAATCATTGTACAAATAACATCATTCTATGTTAACTTCACAGCCTCACTCTTTCTCTTCTGCTAACAAGGAGCATCAGCAGTTCCCTCTCCGCTCGTGAGCTCGGAGCTGATCTTCCCTTACAAAATAATTCTGTTTTTAACTGAGTTCATAGTTTCCTTGTTGCGCTCTGCCTGAAGGACTGAAAGGCTGGGGTAAACGGCAGGGGTGTAAAAGGCAGCAAAGAAGGAAGAAGGGCACAGGAAGGAAGAGAAGGGGTGGAAAAAGGGAAGAGAGAGGAAAATGAGGGCTGAGAATGAAAGACAAGGAAAGGGGAGAGCGGAACTTAAGGTCAGAGGATGAAGGAGAGGGAATGCAGAGACATGTGCTCCGAGTGCAAGCCGAAAAGTAAAACAAGCACATTAGAAATGTGTGCAGACAGGCTGTCACAAGCCATGCATTGTCAAATGCACAACTAACACATACAAATGAGGCACTTACTACTAATGGCTTATGGTTAACAGCTACATAGGCTGATGTTTTCATCTTAAAAAACAAGCCCCGGCTTCTGATGCGTCTTTAGCACTAGAGTTGGGTGCCTGCTTCGGCCGCAGGGGACTGATGAGTGCGTGTTGCCCCGGGAGGACTGGTGAGTACCGTTGAGATGGGTGGTGCAGCTCCTGGTTTCACAGAGGCTTTTACTCTAGTGCAGCCACAGGGAGATTATTACCAGGTCTGAACAAACAGCGGAGGTGCACACTGGAGCGCAAGAGCAATAGAACACTGACCTGTGCATGCAAAACCTTAAAAAAATAGTTCCACAAAAGCAGATGGAAACAGTACTCGGTTGAAAGGAAACTGATAGGAGAAGCACATGTGGAACAACGTGAAGAACAACAGGAAACAGTATGCTACAGCCAATAGAAATGGAGGAAAAGTAAGTGGCAAACACAGGACCACTGAAAAGCAAGGAAGCAGGTGGGCGAGATGTAAGCCCCTTTTAAGATTTCTATTCAATACAATAGATTTCACAAGCACAGCGCTGTGCAGGCAAAACCTAAAAAGATACAGGAAATGTAAAGATAATTCAGAAGCAAAACAGTTAGGAATGAAAAAAAAAATACTATTTATACAATTTAAAAACAACAGAGGGAACCCATAACCAACCAAGATAAGGTGATGGGCATTGTAAAAGGAAGAATAGAATAACTAAAGACAGACCGAAGGAAAGAAGGAACGTGGATGGGGAAGCTGTCAGTAAAATGGAGAAGCAGCAATAAAGTGAGGACAAAATTATGGCAAGAATTAGTGTTTTAGAGCCTTGGCAGATAGAAAAGTTAATTGGCACTGAGATTCCAGATGGATGAGGACAAAGATAGCGTAGATAGTGGTAACAGTGTGGTAGAAGGAGAATGACGGGCATGAAGGAAGGAATCAGGAAAGAATATCTGCACAAAGTATGCAATGGTTTTGCACTCTCAAAAACTGCGTTGCACAAAATTGCAGGCTTTGTAAGTGCAAATTCCAGTACAAAACAAGCATTGGCATTGCAAATATGTTTTAGCCATGTTGTACACCAGCATGGCTGCTGTTCAGCATGGCTAGGAGTTAGTGGGGTAAAGGAGAGTGGAGTGTCGTTAAGTGGAGTAGAGTGGAGTGTTACAGAGTGTCATAGAGTGGTGTAGAGATGAGTGGCGTAGAGTGAAGTGGAGTGTCATGGAGTGGTATTGAGTGGAGTGGTGTAGAGTGTTGTGGAATGTCTGGGAGGGAGAAGAGTCTCAGAGTGGAGTACATTTGAGTGGCGTAGAGCGCAGTAGATTGTTGTGGCGTGGTGTAAAGCAGAGCGGAGTGGCGTAGAGGGTGTTGCATGGAGTGGAGTAGAGTGTTGTAGAGTAGAGTGGAGTAGAGCCGAGTAGATTGTCATGGAGTAGCATAAAGTGGAGTAGTGTAGGAGAGTGGAATAGCATAGAGTGGAGTAGAGTGTTGTAGAGTCGAGTGGTGTAGAGGAGAGTGGAGTGGCATAGAGTGGAGCAGTAGAGTGGAGTAAAGTGGCCTTGAGTGGCGTGGAGGGAGTTGCGTAGAGCATCATGGAGTAGTGTTGCAGAGTGGCATAAAGTGGAACATCATAGAGTGGAGTAGAGTTTAATGAGTAGAGCATCATACATCGGAGTATTGTGGAGTGGAGTGTCATATAGTGGACTAGAGTGTAGTGACATTAAGTACCGTGGTGCAGAGTAGACTGGTGTAGAGTGCAATTGTTTTGAGTAAAGTGGTATAAAGTCCATTGGCGTAGATTGCAGTGACTTAGAGTAGAGTAGTGAGGAGTAGATTGCAGTGGCACAGAGCTCAGTGGCACAGAGCTCAGTGGCGTAGAGTGCAGTGGTGTAGAGTAGACAGTTTCAGAGTAGAGTGAAGTGGCGTAGAGTGAAGTGGTCCTGGTTAAAGTGCAGACATGTAGAGTAGAGTGGCGAAGAGTGCAGTGGCGTAGAGTGGTGTAAAGTACAGTGGTGTGGAGTGCAGTGGTTCAGAATAGAATGGCGTAGAGTTGAGTGGTTCAGAGTAGAGTGCAGTGGTGCAAAGTAGAGTGGCATTGAGTTCAGGGGAAGAGAATGCAGTCTTGCTGAGTAGAATATCAGTGCAGTGGCATAAATTACACTGGTGTAAAGTAGAGTGGTGCAGAGCACAGTGGTGCATAGTAGAGTGAGGTAGAGTGCACTGGCTTAGAGTAGAGTGATGCAGAGTAGAATATAGAGGCGTAGAGAGAAGTGGCATAGCGTGCAGTGATGCAGAGTAGACTAGAGTGGCGTAGAGTGCATTGGCTTAGAGTGCATTAGAGTGGCAGAGAGTAGAATGGTGCAGTGTAGAGTGCAGTGGCACAGAGTAGAGTGGCATAGAGTTGAGTGGCAGAAAGTGCAGAATAGTGTCGTAGAGTGCAGTGGTGTAGTGTATCGGTGTGGAGTGCAGTGGCATAGAGTGGGGCAGAGTAAAGTGACGTAGAGTGCAATGGTGTAGAATAGAGTCAGAGTGCAGTGGCATAGAGTGCACTGCGGTAGAGTAGAGTGGTGCTGAGTACAATGGTGCCATGGCAAAAAGTGCATTGGTGCATAGTACAGTGGGGTAGAGTGCACTGGCATAGAGTAGAGGGGTGTAGAGTAGAGAGACGTAGAGTGAAGTGGTGTAGCGTGCAGTGTCATAGTGTGCAGTGGTGTACAGTAGAGAAGATTGGTGTAAAGTGCAGTGGCATAGCGTCCATTGGCTTAGAGTGCAGTGGAGTGGCAGAGAGTAGAGTGGTGCAGAGTAGAGTGCAGTGGTGCAGAGTAGAGTGGCGTAGAACTCAGTGGCATAGAATGCAGTGTTGCAGCATAGAGTGGTGTAGAGTGCAGTGGCATAGAGTGGTGCAGAGTAAAGTGGCTTATAGTGCAATGGTGTAGAATAGAGTGACATAGAGTAGAGTATAGTGGCTTACAGTGCTGTGGTGTAGAGTAGATTGGGGTAGAGTAAAGTGGTGTAGAGTGCAGTAGTATTAAATGCAGTAGCATAGAATACAGTGGTGTAGAGTGCAGTGGAGTGGCTCAGGCTAGATTGCAGTGGCATAGAGTGCAATGGTGCAGAGTGGAATAGAGTGGTGTAGAGTAGATTGTTTCAGAGTTAGAGTGCAGTGTCATAGAGTGCAATGGTGCAGAATAGATTAGAGTGGATTGGTGTAGTGGTGCATAGTAGAGTAGAGTGGGGTAGAGTAAATTGGTGTAGAGAGGAGTTGAGTAAAGGGTGTAGAGTGTAGTGGTGGAGAGTACAGAGTGGTGACGCTGTGTGGAGTAGTGCAGAGTAGAGTGCAGTGCAGTGACATGAAGTGGTGCAGAGTAGAGTGGAGTATGCATGGTGTGATACCGCCCTGCTATTACAGGCAACATACCTTCTATTGAAATGACCACTACATTTGCACTGACATACAGCTTTACTTTAAAAGTATACAGCACACACACAATATTGTGTGGAAATGTCATCACCTAGTGTATTGATTTGTTTTGAGCATATTAAAGTATTTATTTCCACCACACTTCAGAATTATCAAAAAATGTGCTTTGTTTGTGCTTTCCATATTCTGAAATATCTGCACAGTTCATTTACAGACATTTAAATCTTGTTTTATGCTAGGAAACAAAATAACATTGTACAGCACACCCGGAGTAGCCAGCATGATTGTCACATAAATCCTCTCACTTTGAAGTCAGCGATAGAAAAGTAAACGCCAAGCTCCCTGTAAGACAGTGCCTGACATTTGATCTCTGTCTTTGAATGCACAGCAAATGTGACAAGAACAAGATGTAAAGGCTTGTTTTCAGAAATTCATTACTGGTGTAAGAATACAGTAGATAGGCTTTGGGCAAGGGGAGGGACGAACTAAAGCTGGACAGCCTAAAACTAATAAAGCCAGCAAATAGAAAGCAAGCAAATGTGAGTTACAAACCACAAAGCCAATGGTAAGCAATGGGCGGAATGCATTCTCAGGGAGGCTTTTCTAAATATCCCCAAGATGTTGTTAGCAAACCAGACAGCTGCGCTCTCTTGTAGGCTTCGACCTAAAAAGGGTCAGGCCGTAGTGGCTATCTTCGATACACTAGGTTTGTCGTTTCCATCTGATTTAGATGAACAAGTTAGAGGACAACCATGCTTTGGCAGTAGATCGTTGAAGATATTTTTGGGTCAGTGGGGAAAGAAGAAAAGGAAATAAATGTCTGAAAGTCGTAAGAATCGATGATAAAGGCAAGAGCGTTGTGTAAACTACGCATGAGAAATCCAAAGGTACGCCAAACTAAAGACAAAAAGTAAGACAAGGTTGCCCTGCTCGGGAGACAGATGGGAATGATGATTTCAGTACAGGGCCGGACTGGCCGTAGCAGGCACTGGGCGTTTCCCCGGTGGGCCGCCAGGGTGGGGGCCGGGTTTGGGCCCCTGGGGGCCGATTTTGTTACCGGGGCCAGCAATATCGGCCCCCTGTAATAAAATCGGCCGGGACCGGCCCTATGAAACAGCTCGGCTGCACACACCCCTGCCCCCAGGGGGGCCGGCCGAGCAGTTTGCCAGGGATGGTTTCAGTTCCCTGTCCGGCCCTGTTTCAGTAGGATGTGAAACAAGGACAAAACCTCTATGATATAACACCTTGATTTTATTCACATTACATGAGATGAAGCCTTTAATGTATAGTAATTATCCACCCTCTGTTTAATGAGAGAATACGTATACCTCAACCTGGTTCAAAGCACGCAGGACTCGCAAGTCTTGTCGGGAAACATTGGCTCTGATGATCAACACTCATTTTAAATGGATATTTTTATGATGTGAAAGTGCTGGGGTACAACACACACAGTATGCCCCAAGTGTATCTCTGTTTGCTGCTGAACATGTACAGTAACAACTGCAAACAAGGGAGAATAAAAAGCTAAGTGGTGCAGACAGGGAGAAGTGGCTAATCTTGTACCTTGTTTGCATTCTGTGTTTTTTGATCGAAATGTTTGTCGTACGAAAGCTTTCTCCTTTTAACATTCATTTTCACGTGGCAATTTCTTGTCTCAATAGTAGAAAATTATAGAAAAGCAGTCCGAATTTTCTTCTCCCACGTGTCAGTTATTCAGATGCATGGTGCAAAGAGAGCATACGGAGACCTTTACATTCCAGGTCTCTGGGGCATCGCCACTGGGCAATCAAGCCATCTGCTCCCTCTTTTTATGGGCCTACTCCTGGTGTATACTAGTAAGTCAGCTGAAGCCCTAAGCCATTAGCATCCACGCACCTTCTTAAACAGCTTCCTGCTTCCCAAAATGATGACAGAACTGTTTTACTGAAAGTTTAAAATCGTATGCATGTGTGAACAGAGCAGCCTGTTTCACCATCTGCCTCATTCTCTATTTATGTCTGGTGCATTATTTCCCAACAGTCAGACTTAATTTAGTGCCTTCTTTTTCATTCCTAAGAAGTTCACCTGTCTCTGCACTCCTCCTCCTATGGTTCGCGTCTGATGGGTCTTAGACTCTGCCAAATGATCAATCTTTTACGTGCTGATCATTTTTATCAGTCTCGGGTTTCTCTGTATTTTGACCTTCATGTTGCTCTTGAGAAAATCAAAAATGGCGGCAGGAAGCACAATAGAACTGAAAACCGGACTATATTAGTTGACTATATTTATCTCGAGCCTCTAAATATTGAGTTACATGAAACAGGTTGTTATGCAGATTTTTTGTGTCACGACACTAAAAATGTGTGGCAACAAGGTGTACTTATGATGTGTCCTTGCTGTGACCTGCCTCGCTAAAAAAGATGCAGTTGTAGTATTCACGCTGACACCTTGCACTGACAACACAATTAACAGAATGGCGATGCATTCCCATAGCACACTTTGGGGGTTTCATGTGAAGACTGTATAAGGCCCCAATTCTTCGTAGGTCTGAAAAGGTGGAGGTATTTACAGCACATGGTAATTGCTATTAATTCCGGTGAGATATTTTCCGGGCTTGCTAAATACCTTTTATGCCAAGTTCTTCATTTAAAAAGGAGGCACTACTTGTGGAATCCGTATTCAACACACAATTGTGCTTGTTTTGCCTTTTTGCAGGCTGTGCCCATTATAAGTTTGAGCAGGTTTGCCCTGCCATAATCTGCCAGGGGAAAAACAGCAGGGTGTGATAGTGCAGATTTTCCAAATATTAATGTTGGAAAGTCCTAATTATATGAAAGCCAAACCGACAAGTATTGTGCTATCTTTCCTGCTGTTTATTCTACTTAGCAACAAGAGAAGATAATGCAGACTGCACTACCCTATAGAAGGAGAGAAATGATCAATATGGTCACACAGGTGAATAATCTCTTAAGTACATATATTATACCCACCTCCCCAAAGCGCCCGCACTTCCTCGTTATGATTGCTGGCGTCAGTTAAGTGACTTCTTTATTTCTCATTCAAGTAATTTCTATTGTTGGTTCATATTTCTAAATATTTATTGAACACTAGTATATGCACGACGTCAAACATCGTATCATGTTACGTGTCTTTCACCAGTATGGAGGCTTGAAACATGGAATTTTCTTAAACGTGAATTGAGTCCGGCTTAGGCCACCGTACAGGTGTTGTTTCTTGAGACGTGGAGCGCAGGCGCTCTAATCTACTCAGAGCAGTGCCGCCAATGATACCAGGAGCAGCGTGTTAGGGACGAACCCCATCCTTTTTGGAAAATAATTTCTGGGTGACAACGCCTTTAATTTCCAAGAGAATACAAGCACGATTTCCTCACGGAATTAATCAAAACGAATTGACAACTTTACCTGTTTACAATTTTTGGGCATAAGTACATCTGCAGCTAGTCTATAATATTGCATTAGACTATAAAGTCAAGGGGGTTAGATCACGCTCCACAGTGGTGATCTGTGGGTGAAAGGTTGTCGCGTGCTTCAGGAGTATCACTCTCTGGTCAATGAGTGTAACTAAATCAAACGAAGGCAGCGTCACCTTGTAAGGTGACGTCCTCCTGAGCACAGCGTAAAGCCCACCGAAGTGGGATTAAACTCTTGATTGAAGCTATAGTAAAGAAGATCAAAAACAAGTTGTAGCTTGTAAGGCTGTTTATTCTATGTCGATATTATGACTTCATATTGAATGTAGTTCATCCAGAATGCATTAGATAATCATACATTTTCTACGTATCTCCCGATGAATTTCGGGCTTGAATAGGGGAAAATATCTGAAATGTGAATAGAGCAGAGATATGATAAGAGAACACCAGACACGAAAATAAGGTGGCCCTCACCTGGTGCCACAGTGTTTCTTTAATCTTGGGAGAGGATGTAGCCTTACGGTTAGAGCGCTCGACCTCGAAGCGGGGGAACCTGGTTCGAGTCTCGGCAACGTCGTCAACATCCTGTGATTCTGGGCAAATCACTTAATCTCCCCGTGCCTAACAAAAATGAATGTGTCCTCATGTAACGCAACTGGTGCTCATGTAAAGCGCTCTGATACCCGATTTTTCTCCGGTCAAGTTCGCGCTATATAAAACTCTATAAAAATAAAAATCTGCCAAGATACGTTTCTCCAGCGCAAATTCGATCAGAATTTGGCCTTTTAAAACAAACACTGGAAAGACGGAGCGCGTATGTTACTAGCTGGCACAAGATTCGCATTGCTGAGGTTGGTTCTTTAAACTCAAATCTATGGGAAGAGTTGCTCCGACACCGAAAATCCTCAGCCAGAGATTATTTATTTGATTCACTTCAAGCTTTGGGACTGTCAGACCTCTGGGGCACCCCTCCTGATCTCTTGTCTTTTAAAAAAAGTCGCAAAAAAATCAGCACAAATTATATCCTCCATTGAGGATAAGGAGGCATTATCCAAAAGAGTGCATGGCTGGATCACACTCAGCGATTATGGAACACTGCAACCTCAAGCGTACCTCAACATTGGAATGAACCTAAAGACGAAAGAAAAGTTTTTAAAATTACGCCTTGGGTAATTCCAGCTGCACCTCACTTGCCGCCTTGGGAAAGAAAAAACTGCCCGCAGCAGTGTCGCTTGTGCAAAGCTGGCAAAGAAGACATCATTCATGTTATTTGCATCTGCCCTAAATTAGAGGACCTGAGGTACAATTTATTACGTCCATCTTTTAAACTACATGGTGTACGATCATGCAGGCAGGCGGTCAAACTGTGTTTCAACCCAACCAAAACAAAATTAAATTGTCGAGTCACAAAGTTTTTGGAATTAGTAGCAAAAAGACATAAGAGCACGCTGAATGCGGAACAATAAAAGCCAGCCCGAACAGTTCTGTGATGGCGACCTGAAGCATCAGAACTTTTATTTATAATCATGATTAGAAACTGACATTAAGTAAACTTTTAAATTTTAGAAAGTCGCACAAAATGAATTTTTAGCAATTTTTAGCAATGTTCTAATTGTTTTGTAAAAGTTTTAATTAATCATGTACAAATAAATTACCTTACCTTACCTTACCAGTGTTTCATGTGTTAAAAAAGATCACCCAGAAGGCGTCAAAAGAAAAGTGCACATAGAAATCAACAAGGTTGTGCCAAATGAAATATACGTGAATAATGAAATGAAAACGTGTGCCATGGTGAACACGCGGTAAAAAGTGATGATAAGCAAAAAGATCAAAACATAAAAGACAGCTCGATGCCACAAAAATGAATAATGTGATATGTGCAAAGTAACAGAAAAATCAAATGGTGGCGCGCAGCCGTCTGTAGTAGGGTTGAATCAAAAAATATGCCGTATTGCAAAAGTGAAATTCGTACGTGTGTACTCGATTACGTTGAAAGTGAATCGCCACGTATTAGAATCGGGTGTGCGTGAAACTGAAGAAGTAAGAGTCTACAGTAACTGTGAAGATATATAATAGACGCATGCGATCATGAAGACACTTTCGCATGTCGTTCGCGCCGGCCACTGTGGCACCAGGTGACGGTCAGCTTATTTTCGTGTCTGGTGTTCTCTTATCATATCTCTGCTCTATTCTCATTTCAGATATTTTCCCCTGACGAAGGGCTATTCAAGCCCGAAATGCATCGGCAGATACGTAGAAAATGTATGATTATCTAATGCATTCTGGATGAACTACATTCGATATGAAGTCATAATATCGACATAGAATAAACAGCCTTACAAGCTACAACTTGTTCATTAGACTATAAACCCATTAGGTCTGACATTACTCGGGTGCATTTGGATGCTAGTGAGGATATTTTTAGGGAAAACCTGAAACAATTGATTATTTATTTGAGGTTTTATAGAGCGCAAACGTGACCCGTTAGGGTATCAGAGCGCTTTACAGGGATAACACATTGTGTACAGGTTTGACAAAGGCAACAAACATGGATAGGGTTAGAGGGAAGTGACTACATTAGGACATAAACCAGGGTATATACAATAATCAGAGGAGCGACATGTCGGCATTATACAGAGAAGACCAGAAATTACATATGATGGAGATATGTCAGCAAAATGCAGAGAGAACCAGCAATACATTTGAGGGAGTAATAAATAGGTACAAGGAATAGGGGCAACCAAGCAGACAGGAAATTTTGCAGAGGAACAAAAGCAATGCCACAAAGCGCTATGCACGATGAAAGAGTTATGGGAGGAATTTGCTCAAAGTTTTTAGCTTCCTTTTTAAAGATTGACAGAGGAGGTATTCTTCTGATGGAGGATGGCAGCGAGTTCCAGATTCTTGGTGCAGCCCCAGAGAAGGCACGGTTATAACTTTTTTCCTTTCGGAAGCGGGGTGGCTGGAGCACACGGTCTCTGGCGGACCGGGAGTTTCTGACTTCCCCAGATACCAAGATGCTTTGTGCGTGATACAGGTCAGTTTGAGCTGGATTCTGGCTTCAAAAGGAAGCCAGTTCAGGGCCTTCAGATGTGGTGAGATGTGGTCAAATGTTTTAGAGCCTGTTAAGAGTCTTGCTGCGGTGTTGAGGCAAGCTTTTAGGGGGGCTCGTGGAGACTTGGGTAGGCCAGATAGGGCTGAGCAGCCGTATTACATTTTGGAGATAACTAACGCCTGAACTGTGGTTTTTAGGTCCTCAGCTTTAAGGAAGGGTTTAAGTTTTGTCAAGTAGCTCAGGTGGAACCTGGCAGTTTTGGCCATCGAGTTGATATGGTCACGCATATTCAGGTTGCTGTCCAGGGTTATACCGAGAGATTTGGCAGATTCCACTATGGTCGGTGTACAGTTAAGTGCTGTGATCGAGTTAGTCCATTCCAGGATGTCAGTGGTGTTTTTAGGGGGGGAGATGAGAAGGAACTCTGTTTTTTGGGCATTCAGTTTGAGCTGGTTGCTGGCGAGCCATTGAACAGTCAGCTTCAGAGGGTCACTCAAATAGTTAATCTTCTCTAGAGATGAGATTTTGTGTAGATCTGAGTATCATCGGCGTACATATGGAAGGAGATGTTGACAGTGCAGAGTATTTCAGCTAACGGTTCGAGGTAGAGATTGAAGAGGTGTAAGGATGACACTGCGCAGTTTGTAGTGGAAGAAATGGGTTTATTCCGTAAGATGCATCTCTCTCAGAAAGGGGCACTGGAGCAACTGACTGCAAAGAGAATGCCTTACTCCAGTGTCCTCATAACATTCCAAGCCTAGAGCTTAGAGCTTGCACATTACCACACATCTCCTTTTTTTATAAAACAAAAAATAATATAGTGCAAATAACAATAGAACAATTAAAATGAAAACAAAAAGGGATTTGAAAAAGTTTCAATTCATCTAACACGAAGTTCATCTAACACAACACCATAGTTTCAATTAATCTAACATGAAGTTCATCTAACACAACACCATACCCCCCTCCCTTTATTTTTAAAAACAAAACCATTAACGAGAAACAAAATCATTGAATTTCTTTGGTCTTATAGAAGTGCGACCACTTCTTCTTGTATTTGGTGACAACAAATCACTTTTTGAACATTTCTTAATTCCTCCAGGTACAGAAAAGTTGTGACGGACCAAAGCCACACGGGTAATGCCCCACCAATTTCCATCAGAAAGTTTCACAGAGTTCTTTCTTAGTTCACAAACCTGAACTGGATCTTTGATTTTCGAGAAACCTTTTCCAACAAGAATTGGGTTCTTAACCCCTTCGATGTCCGACATCACAGTGGGCGTGTGCGGAGGACGGCCGGTGGGCCGTCCGAACCCCGCCCACTCAATAAATCACCAGCACCGCGGCGGAATTCGCGCCCCGGTCAAGGTGTTAACACGTACCCAGTCACCCACTTTTAATCTACATTTTCTCGTCAAACCAGAATTGTTTTTAATAGATCTTTTAAGACTGGTCAAGTTGGAATTGGATTCAGCAGATTTCCACCAACTGTCAACATTCCCAATGTTTGGTAACAGTTTTGTAACCCAATAAGGACAAAGCTCAGTAGCAGCTTCTCTACCCCTCATCAATTCAAATGGGGATTTCCCAGTAACAGAATGCGGAGTGGTACGGTGGGACCAAACCAATTCTTGTATAGACTTGGCAACATCCATGTTGCTTTTGATAGAAGCTTGAGTACTTTCTACTAAAACTTCGTTAAAGCGTTCAACTTTACCATTGCTTTGAGGGTGATTAAGGGGTGTTCTCAAATGTTTTATGGCACAATTATTCAAAAATAAAGACATTTCTGTGGAAACAAACTGAACCCCATTGTCCGTGAGTAACTCCTCAGGGAGTCCTTCTCTAGAAAAAACTCTCTGAAAGCACTCAATAACTTTCTTGATGGTAGGTTCAGAAACAGGTTCAACCTCAACCCATCTGGAAGGTGATCCACCATAACAATGAAATATCTCATACTGTTAGGTAGAATTTGGTAGGGACCCAAAAAATCAACACCAACACGCTGCCAAGCTTTCTTTGGACAGAGGCTTACTGATTCTACATGATGTTTTGTTATTAAAACTTTGTCACTTAATTTACATTTGACACAGTTGGACACAAAATCTTCGACCTCAGTGTCCATGCGTGGCCACCAGAACTTTTCTCTAATCTTTCTTTTTGTCAAGGTAGAGCCTAAGTGACCACTGTGTGCTAAGCCTATTTATTGTTGCCGGAAACAGGAAGGGGCAACAAGTTTGTCACCACATACTAAGATATTACTCTCTAAAGATAAATCATCAGAAACCTTCCAAAACATCTGTAGTTCATGCGGCAATTGAGTCTCTTTAGGCCAATCAGATTTCACAAAACCAATTACTTCACTTAGGGTGCAGCCACTTTCAAGGGCTGCAACCCAATCATTCTCAGAAATAGTGGCATCTCCAATGTATGCAATGAAACACTCTTCAATTTCTGTTTCCCACTCGAGATTCTCAGGTTCCTCAATAGGAAGCCTGGATAAGCAATCAGCACAAGTTTTTCCCACCAGGAATATACTCGATGAAAAGAGTAAATTCCAATAGTTTTGCTGCAAGTCTAGAGATTCTGGCTGTGGTGTGCTTGATCTTTTTACCTGACAGTATGTTCACCAAAGGACAGTGGTCAGTTTTTAGAATAAAAGGCCTGCCCCACACATAGGCTTTGAATTTCTCCACACTCCACACACATGCCAAAAGTTCTTTTTCAATTACTGAGTATTTGCGTTCAGCCGGTCTTACAGTTCTGGAAGCAAAGCCTATAGTAAACTCACGCCCCATATCAACTTGGGTAAGAACTGCACCCAGACCATATTCACAGGCATCAACCGTAACTACAGTGGTTCTGCTTTCAAGGAAAGGCTGTAAAGCAGGAACATTCACAATCTTCTCTTTGATAATCTTGAAAGATCGTTCACAAGAGTCTGACCAAATAAACTCTGCATTTTTCTTTAAAAGAGGTCTGAAACACTGTCAAGTTAGCAAAATTCTTTAAAAACTTTCCATAAAACTCACAAGCCCAAAAAAGAAAGTAGTTGTTCCTTATTCTTGGGAGCAAGTGCGTCTAAGATGCTTTTGACAAGACATGGTTTGGGTTTTACACCTTGTGCAGAAAAAACATGACCTAAATTCTCAATTTCCTTTGTCTCGAAGATACATTTGTCTTTCTTTAAGGTAGCACCTCTAGATACAAGTATTCCCAACACTTTACTTACTACTTCATCATGTTCAGACTCACTCTCAGTGAACACCAAAATGTCATCTTGAAACACCGCCACTTGAGAGATGCCATGGAACATTTCAGACATCAGTCTTTGGAAGACTGCTGCAGCTGAAGCTATGCCGAAAGGCATCCTGCAGAATTGAAAAGTGCCCTCTGGTGTAACAAAAGCAGTGAGATGACGGGAAGCTTGATCTAACTCAACCTGGTGGTAGGCTGATCTAAGATCCAGTTTTGTGAACCAGCTAGAGTGACCACAATCTTAGTAATGAGATCTTCTATTCTGGGCAAAGGAAAATTGTCTACCCAGATGGCCTCGTTGACACTTCTTAAGTCCACACACATCCTAAGTTCACCTGTCTTCTTCTTGGCTAGAACTATTGGAGATATCCATATGGTGCCCTCAACCTTCTCAATGATACCATGCTGACACATGTCAAGAAGCATATCCGAGAGTTCTTTTCTGACACTCAAAGGTATATTGCGTAACTTATGTTTCACTGGTGTAATGTGTTGTTTGACCTTTATAGAGAAGACAAAATCGGTAATTTTCCCTAATTTATCTTGAAAGACCTTAATAAACTTCTTTTCCCAATCATTGTCAATATTGGCAAAACATTTAACATCAAGTTTTCTATTGGTAGAGGTGTCGACATACAAAAGATTGTGATTTTCAATGGTAACAGGATTACTAGAACCAGGTCTAATAGTTAATTTGAGTTCAGCTTGGTGAACAAGGCCTAAAACATTAATGCCTTTGCGTGCAACATACACTTTCCCATTGATGGAAGACTCAAGAAATTTGATAGAAGCCCAGAAATAACCAACAAGATCCACTTTACTACCTTCAAAAGCTACTGTCATTATGTCAGGAGGTAGTAAAGATTGGATACTCCATGACTGTGTGTATTTGGAATGATCTATAATGGCAATGCAAACTCTAGTATCTACTAAAAGTTTAATTGAAGCTCCATTGATCCAAACTTCAATATCCGGATCAGCAACTAGAGAAGATTTGTCTTGTTTCACACATCTGACACCTAATAACTCTTTGGATGTATCGTCATTGTCCTCACCATCAACCTCATATTTTCGCTAACGACGCAACGAACAGGATTGTTAAATTTACCCCCTCTACACACATTTAGAAAATGACCCATTTTGCCACACTTCTTGCACTGTTGCCCATGTGCAGGACAGTGTTTAAAAGTGGAAACGAGGATGGGTGATCCACACCTGAAACAACGTACTTTCCGTGTTGGGAGAAATTGGGGGTTGGATTTAAAAAAGGTCTTGTTCTTTTTGTTATCTACATTGGGAATGGGTTTGTTAATAGCAGCACCTGAAATGGCCGTTTCGTTGAGAGATTCCTCTAAAAATTTCACATCTTGGCATGAACCCTCAATGGTCTTAGCTATATTGATAGCTTTGTCTAAGGATGGATTTTTACAGGTAAGGAGTCGTTCTTGAGTTGATCTCTGATTAGCTGTGATGTGAATTCTTCAAATTCACAAGTTGCAGCTAACACTTTCAGAGCAGTGATATATGTGTCAATACTCTCAGTAGGTTTTTGTACGCTGGTAAAAAATTTAAACCTATGAACAACAAGATTTTTTGACTTAGTAAAATACTTGTTAAGTTGAGCAATAGCTATGTCAAATTCATCGAGTTCAGATTCATCTTGAGTCTTCATAATCAGGTAAATGGTCAAATATATTTTTCCCTTCAACTCCAAGATGGTAACACATTAAACCTTTTTTTCTATCCGGTTTAATTTTTGTTGCATCGATTGCTACTAAATATGCTTTGAAAGAACGAATCCTCAGTTTCCATTCTAAAGGAGCTTGACCAGGTTCTTGCAGAAACAGTGCAGGTGGTGAAATGCTTTGCATGGTTTTTAAAACTTTGATGAAATGGTGTAAAGTGTGCAAATCACTTGAGAGTGGATCTGTTCAAAACATGAAAACACGAAATGGAATATACTCAAAGCGTGCAGATCGCTGACAAGAGTGACGAGAGTGAATCTGCTCAAAGCGTGCAGATCGCTGACGAGTGGATCTGCTCAAAGCGTGCAGATCGCTGAAGAATTTGCACAGAATATATCTCTCAAAAGTATAGAGCTTTGTTTAAAGCGTGCAAATCGCTGAGTAGGTTGCACAGAATGATTAAAGCTGCCAAAAAGTAAATAAGCATGCAAATCGCTGATGTAGGAACTTGCACCAATAAAAGTCAACAGAAACACATTGGATAATACATAAACTGGATTTTGCAGTACTTCTGAAAACCATCAGAGGCAGTGTGGTGAGACTGGACTCTTATTATGAAGCAGGTGTGGCGATATTCAACTCTTGTTGTGAAGCAGTAAAAGCAGATCCAGATAGAGGAAGACACATACAAAGAATGAAAGACAGAAGCAGATGGGCAAAGAAGGTAAGCTCCAACGGCATAAATGAACGTTGTAAGGTCACAGATGAATGAGCCCTTGAACAGTGTGGAGTTTAAAGCGCTCGATTGAGAACTGCAGCGTTGTTATTGCGCACATAAATCAGCGGAAGTATACTCAAATGTTTTTTTTAATGCGCTCGTCGTGTGGACTCGATCATAAACACACTCGCGCTGAGAGGTGCTGTTTTGACTTTAGCGTTGGTCTCGAGCATTAACACACTCGCACTGGGGGCCGCTGCTTTGTCTTTAACGATGGAAGACTCTCGAGCTGAAAGGCGCTCGTGCCACACATGCGCAAGAAATTGCTGCTTTGTCTTTGATGGCAAGCTGACTGACGCTTGCGCAGGAAGCCGCGTTGTTTAGTTAAGTGTGTGTTTGACTTTTTAAATGAGCGGTTGCTAAGCAACAAATGCCACGCTCAATTTAAGTCAAAACACAAGAAATTGAAGGGTTTCTTCAGAAAACCTCAACGTAATGCAGCGAGAAAGCAAAAAAAAAATAGAAATGTCTCACCTTAGTTATTCACTTACGAGTGAATAAAAATGTCATTGAAGATAACGATGTATTTAACAGATTGCTCCCTGGCCCCTTCTTCTATGTAATTGGCATCCGATGAGTAGAAGGACATCCAATTATTCCCAGATCGTCGCCAGTTTTGTAAGGATGACACTGCGCAGTTTGTAGTGGAAGAAGTGGGTTTATTCCGTAAGATGCGTCTCTCTCAGAAAGGGGCACTGGAGCAACTAACTGCACAGAGAATGCCTTACTCCAGTGACCTCATAACATTCCCAGCCTAGAGCTTAGAGCTTGCACATTACCACAAGAGGGTAGGGGACAGAGTAGAGCCTTGAGGGACACCAATTGTTATTGGGGAAGGAGCAGATAGGTTACTGTTGACTAAGAATCTCTGGGAGCGGTTCCGGAGGAAGGAACCAAACCATTTGATTCCCATCCTATGTTCAAGGCGTTCAAGTAGTTTCTCGTGGTTGACTGTATTGAATGCCGAAGATAGATCCAGTAGGGTTAAGAGACAGGTTTTGCCTTGGTCAAGGGCTTGGAGAGCATCATCTAAAATGTGAAGAATAGTGGTTTCGGTGCTGTGCCCAGGCCTGAAACCAGATTGGAATTCGTCAAACAAGTTGAAATTAGCGATATGTTGGCTCAGTTGAAGCTGCACACATTTCTCCAGCACTTTCGCAAGAAGAGGAATATTATATATATGAAGCTGTCTGGAATAGCAGGTTTCAGAGTGGGATTTTTTAGGATGGGGATGACTTGCCCGGTTTTCAGGGAGGCAAGTATGGACCCTTGAAGAAGGGAGGCGTTGATAATTGTAGTCCAAATGGGAATGATGAATGGGGAGGTCGCTGCCAAGCAGTTGGAGGGGAGTGGGTCGTTGACGTGACTATTCGGTTTTAAGGAGGATAGAATTTTCGAGATGGAGTAGTCGTCATATAGCTTGAAGTTAGACCAGTGAGCTTGATTTTTGGGTGTTGCCTGGGGGGGATGAGAGGAGAGATGGGTCCCGGCAAGAGATGGTGGAAAGTTTGAGGCAGAATTAAGTTCATTTCCTAGAGAGTTAATTTTGGCTGTAAAAAAGGAGGAGAATCCTCACAGGTTATTAGGGATTTTGTAGATTCTTTGGAGGATTTAGCTAGTTTGTTTGATTGGTGTTTGACTATTTCAAAGAGCTTGCGGGGTCTGTTCTTAGCGTTTTCCAGTTCTGATCTGAAGAACTCTTTTTTTGGATTTGAGGATGTTCCTGTTGTATGTATTTCTGGTATGATGGAGAAGTTTTAGTTGGGAGGCTGAGGAGTGCTGTCTCCAGTTTCTTTCTGTTAGCCGGAGAGCTCTCCTTTCGTTATTGAGGGGTCCGCGAAACCAGGGGTTTTTGTCTTTGATTTGGGATCTTTTTAGCTTTAACGGGGCAAGATCATCAATTATGTTGGACATAGTCGAGTTGTAGTGCTCTGTGAGGTCGTTGACCTTAGATAGATTTGGAGGGGGGTGAAGGTCGTTCTTGCAGCGAGCAGTCAGCTTCTCGAGGCTCTTAGTGTCTCTGAGCCAGCGTTTCGGTTTCACAGGTTGCCCTGGCCTTTTCAAGAGGAAGCCAGGTATTAGGAAGGTAATAGCGTGGTGGTCTGACCAGTCGCACGGATCTATTGAGTTAAGCCTGACCGCCGATGCCTTTGCGATGGTCCAATCCAGCGTGGAGCCTTTCGTGTGGGTTGGAAGTGTGCAGGCTTGATTGAGTGATTGATCAGCAAGGAAGACTTTGACGGCGTCGACCTGGGGGTCATTGGGGTCATTCCAGTGCAAATTAGAGTCACCAAGGAAAATGTCATTGGAGTGGGGGGAAGCCTTAGCAGTAATGATTTCCATGAGGTGGTCAATGAATGTGTCATTCTTGCCTGGGGGGTGGTAGAAGATGTGCAGTTTGTATAACTGAGTAGTGTTATTACAAATGGAGAGAGCAAGATATTCACAGGAATCCGTGGGGGTGGCATGGAGTTCTGTAACGAGGAGGTCTGAGCGGTAGATGCATGCAATGCCTCCCCCTTTTTTTATTTGTCTGTCAAGCCTAACAATGTTATAATTTGGCAGGACCAGTAAATCTAGGTAAGGAGATGAAGATTCATTGAGCTAAGAATCTTAGAACGTCTGTTAATGGTGCAGAGAAAGCAAGATGGCGGCGGCGTAGAGTTTCGCGGCGGAGCCTCTATTCCCGACCTCCCACACGGAGTGTTGTCTGCTGATGCGAGGCGTTATCAGAAGCTAAACTTACCCGCCTGATGCTGGTGACGCTAGAAGGGGGCTGCTTGAGCGCTGTGGTGCCCCTCCAGGCTGCTGGGTCTTCGAAGGTCGCGGAGGCCGACGCGCTCCGTCTCCGGGCTCCAGAACCGCGGATCCGCGCAGCAGCTGTGGCTGCAGGGAAGCGCTGTGGTTTTTCAGAGGCGGGAGCAGTACGACGCGGAACGGCTGCGAATGATTTTCCGCCCAGACAGCTGGTGGATTCCTTGCGCTGTTCTTTGCGTGTATGGGTCAAGCTTGTGGCGGTTGCCAGGGGAGGAGTTGTTTGCAAAGTGCAGAGAGCTCTCGCTAGCTGGCTCTCTACTTTAATCAAAATGCCACCCAAATCTACGAGACAACAGAGAGCAGAAAGAGATGGCCGGGACTAATGCTATTCTACTGTCCCCTGCAAATGTGAAGGCATCCGCAGGTAAGCCCCAAGAGACTCGTACCTTGAAAAAACAGCAAGATACAGGGGCGGTGAAGCGGAGGGTCCCACATGAAAAAAATCAAACTGCAGGAAAAAAGGTATTATAGCTAAGGATGTGGATGAAGTAGGGGCAGCAGATGGCGGAAGTAATTTAAATGCTACACCTACACTACCCCAGCTGGCTATAACGGCATTTTTTAAAACCAGGGATGGACCTGGGAGCGTGGATATGGACCTGGACAATTCACAATTTAAGGAGCGGAATAGGGATGAGGAAACTAACTCTAATGCTGGTTTGGAGGGCATCTTTCAGGCTAACAGGGAGGCCTTTGCTCCACAGGAGATACAAGGGACGCAGGTGGATAAGGATGTGAATAAGGATACACCTTGCGACCAGACAATGGAGGTTATTGATGAAGGGCATAAGATATCAGTCCCAATGCAACTACCACTACATGTTGAGGTTCTGGATATTCATCCCCAAGATAAAAGGCTAGTGGATCTTCCACCTGAGGGTTCAGGCTGTAATATGGATGCTGATAAGCTAATATCAGTAGATGTCATATCTGATGTTACTTCGGATGGTCCGGATAAATTTTATTCCCTGACAGAAGACTCTCATTCGGGGACCTCGGATTCCGAGCCAATATATAGTGACTCTGATCATATTGACACTACTTCAGGGTCTAGTACATTGGAAGCCCCCGAAACTGCCCGCAAGCATCATAAAAATTCTCGGAGGGCCTCAAAAGGTTCTAAGGGGCTTAAGGAGACACGGAAAAAGAAAAATAGTGGTACCTCTGGCCTGAAGTGGGATTATTCAGATACTGGAATTATTGGCCCTCTTGAACAAGCCTCAGCCCTGGCTGGTACCTCCTTTCTGAACATCTTGGGGAGCCTGCAACAAATGGAAAATCGGTGGCGAGTCTTATTTTGGAGACTATTAAGGAACATCGTGCAGAGACTAGAGCTGATGGGAAAAAGACAAGACAGGGCACAAAGAAACTGGAAGGAGCAATCCAGAAAGTAGGACGCACTTGTGGGGAAATCTGTGAAAGATTGGATGCAATGGAAATAAGAACTGTTGCGGTGGAGAAGGATTTGGATGCTGTGAGAGAGCAAACAAAGACTCATGAAGCCCAACTGTCTGACGTGATGTGGAAACTGGAGGACCTAGAGAATCGCCAGCGAAGAAACAATCTCCGAGTTCTTGGGATTAAGGAAGGCATGGAAGGGGAGGACATTCGGGGCTTTATGCTAGGTCTTTTAAGGAGTCCTTTCCGGAGCTTATTGGGTGGGACTGGGATCGAGAGATCCAGAGGGTACATAGGTTCCCCTTTGCCCGTCATAAGGTGCCTAATAGAGATGCTAATCAGCCGAGGGCAATTTTGTTTTTTTTTGGCAATTTCTCACTTAGACAGGCCATTTTTGAGAAAGCTCGCCCGGAGGCTAGACGACAGTTTAAGGAGGTTTTCTTTTTTCGTACGCCCTGATTTCTGCCACATAACTGTGGAGCGTAGATGGCGTCTACAGCAGCTAATCAAGCCATTTCAAGATGCAGGGTTTGAGGCTTTTTTATTGGCTCCAGCAAGGTTAAAAACGATTGTTAAAGGGGCCGTTAGATTTTTTACCTCAGAGATTCAGGCTAAGGAGTATCAAGCTCGGGGAGAAGAGAAAAGCATAGGAATGGCTTGAATGCAGCTGGATATGTGTAGTGCAGTGGGTTTTTTTTTCTGAGTACTGTCACTATCATGGCTTCTCCTCGGGCAGGGCCATTCTTCTTTATTTTCTTTTTTCTTTTGGGATGGCGGGGGTAAGAATTTGTTGAAAAATTTAAACGGTTTTCTCTGTGTGGGGGGGTAGAGGTGCCGCGGCGCTGTGCGCTTTCTCTATCATACAGACCTGGGTGGTCTGGCTGCTTTCATAGGGTGGGGGTGGTGGGAGGGAAGGAGGGGTGGAGGGGGAGGGGGTTGGGGGGGTCAGGAAGTCTTGGTTTTTCTGGTGCTGAAGCTGAAAGCAAATTACAGCTAAAAAATGTGATGTTTTTTTTTGTGTTTTTGTCATTAGGGGAAAATGCTGAAAAATTGTAAAAAATGTCAAGATAAGAATCCAACGCTTTTATACAAATCTGACAGGGAGCCTATGCAGTTATGATGTGTATAACATGAATAATATGAATATGAATGGCTTGTTAATCCAAAGAGGAGCGAATTAATGAATAATGGCTAAGTTACGTATTGCAACTATAAATATTTGTGGCCTTAACAATGGGGTTAAAAGAAGAAAGATTCAAGAAGATCTTAAAGTTTTACACGTAGATTTGGTGTGTCTCCAAGAGACTCATATAGCCTGCAAGGATTATAAGCTACTTGATAACTTAGGGGCTCATTACGATGTCGGGCGGAAGCACAACCGCCGTGCTGGCGGATGCAAAAACCACCAGTTACCGCCGGCACGCAGCAGTCCACACGCCCGCCCAATTACGATGCGAAAAGTAGGCCAAACACCGCCGGCAAGCCAGCAACACCGTCCGCCATCAAAGTGCGCCCGTACACGTAGCGGCGCAGCCCACCTGACACACACCGTCCGACGAAACACGTCCCGCCCGGCGTATAAATTACGATGCCGCAAACAAACGGCTCCCACGGCCAAGAGATACCGTACGACAAACCGAAGCGGTAACACGGACGCCGAGCACGGACAACGAAGAAGCGGCTCCCCGAGCATGAATCCAGCATTGCAGGCCCTCCCCATGCTCCTGCTGATGCACCACCAAGGACGCAACGCACCGCGGAGACGCAGGTAGGCACACACACAACAAGTGCACGCAAACAGCGCACACAGTGCAAGGGCGGAAAAGCGGACAACCCCCCACCAGCGCGTGTACACTACACATCCACCATTGCATCCACATATGACACACAGGCCAAATCGTAACATCGCGTAACACATGTGTACACACCACCTGGGACTAGGAACCAACCACCCCGTCACGGCCCCAAAGCGCCGATGACGCCGCCACACATGCGCACATCGCAGAGGCCAACCGCAGCGCCATGCATGCGTCGCACACAGACACAGGGACACAACCAAGCAGCACACACATCAGCCCCACCCCGAACGCACATGACAAGTGACAGGCCTGCCACAGACATGTCCCCAACGCCCAATTCACGGACAACACCCAACGCCACACAACCGACGCACACATGTCAGT